>OZ023197.1:12853536-15268151 GCA_963995505.1 Hypericum androsaemum
AAAATAATTTATGTTTCGGCAAAATTAAGAAGAGATGATGAATTGTTGTACCAAAAGTAGTTCGAAACAATATTATAAAATAGTGATGTAGCTTTTGTGTTAGGGTTGCCTCGAATGTCCTGCACGTGATGCTACAATAATATGTCTATTTGATATTCGAGATTATACATTTTAATACTGCCATAAAGTGGGTTGCCATCAAGGTTCTGAAGAACGATCCGGAGAGTGATCCGCTATGTAGGGGTGAGCAAATAAACTAGCAACTGTCAAATCGGACCAATTCGAACCGAAAAAATTGGACCAAACCGAACCATATTCCAAAATGGTCCAGTCCGGTCCTGGATATATGCAAAATCCGGTTTTCGGTCCGGTCTGAGTTTTTTTTTGCATGGAACCGGAAACAACCAGGACCGGACTGAAAATTTGCCAACATATAAATTATATTACTTTCACAGTTTCACTTTCTCTCTCCCCCTAATCAAACCAAACACACAGACCACACCACATCACCACACTCCACATTCACACACTCTCCTCCCTCACGTCTCACACACTCTCCCTCATAAATTGAAATCGTCCACCGTCGACGGCTCGACGACGCTCAGCCACCGCCGACGGCCCGACGCTCAGCCACCACAGCTAGTCGGCCGGCCTGTCCAACCGCAGTTACAGGTAATCAATATTGGGATTTTCAAAATTATGTTAGGGTTTCTAAAATTGGGGATTTAAAGTAGCAATTTCATTTTATGATTGTTTAATTCAAATCTTGTGAATTGATAGCTGTAAAACCTGTTGTCTAAATGAAATCTAAGATTTTGGGCTGTGAGTCGTGATCCTGTTTCTCTATCCGATTCCGAGTAGTCTCGATCGAACCCATGAAGTTTGCAAGTTTGATAGTTGTCGTATCGTAGCTGTAGTTGATGGAAGTTCGATCTCTTCACAGGTGCCAAAGGGCCAATGAGGAAATTCAAAGTTCCGAGATCCGGTTTTTTGGCCCCTGTAATTCTTCACAGATCGAAGGCAGCCGCTGACCCGCTGCCAATTCTCAGATCTGGTTTTACCAGTTTGGTCTGGTTTAAATCGGACCAATGGTTTGGTTCTAATTCTGGACCGGATTGGAATTCGGTCCAGTCCGGTTCGTGTTATTCTGGAAATTCTGATTCTGGTCCGGTCCGATTTTTTCCAGTTCAGTCTGGTCCGGGTAACATGCTCACCCCTACCGCTATGCTCTCCGGATCGCGGGTCGACTGGTCCGACTGGTCAGATCGCCAGTCAGGCCGGAGGTTTTTTTTTCATTACAAATGTTATATGGGATTGGCACTAGTTACGAAAATATTCTAGTATAGAGTATATACTCCACTATTAAAAAAAACCAACACACTCTCCCAGACACACTTTTTTATGACACTCTCTCTGGAGAGAAATTAATTTTTCTCTTCGCTAGGACACACTCTCTCCTATGATTTTTTCTCTTCCCTAGATAAAAGAGAGAGAGAATCGATTTTTTAATAAAAGGGGAGAGAGAACTCGAAAATCGAGATGGCCAATTGGGAAAAAATGTTCAACTTTTTGGTTCAACCTTACCAACCATATTTTTTGGGTCATTTTTTGAACGAACTACCCGGTCCGACCAGATTTTGAGTGATTCGTTAGGTTGGCATTTTTATGTAAAAACCACATTTCATAGTCCGACCGGTCAGACTTCTAGTCAGACCACATTTTTTAAAACCATGGTTGCCATTACATAGTACTTTGGATCTGTTGGGGTTAGTAGGTAGGGTGACATCTCATCGATTTTTCTCTTTTGAATCATCTGCCATTTGTATATTTATTGAACTGACTAACTATTATTTAAATCGTGAAAACTCATGTTCGGGTCCATAAGCTTATCTTATGAAGGCTCGCTTTCGCTATTACTCCGATTATTAAAAATCTCTATATCAAACCCAAAATCTTAAGGCAATAGGTTGGTGGATTTTTCACACTTATAAACTTGTCCCCCCACTCATGTTTTAACTGATGTGAGATTCTCAATACGCCACCTCAAACGAGACCCATCGGGTCGAAGATTGCACTGACTTTGATTTTACCAAAGTGCGAGAAATTGAGGTCGTGCGAGCTCAATAATGGGCACGGGATTAACCTGCTCTGATACCATATAAGAATCTCCATATCCAACCCAAAACTTTAAGGCAATGACACCGACATCGGACTCTTGTGCGAATATGACCGGTAAGATCGATGTCACTATGCCTTGGGTGATGGATTCTAGAGTCACTAATCAATTTACATGCGGTCGATCTTATTTGCTTGATGATATTGATGGCAATAGTTATCCACCGGCCAAAAATTCTGAATGGCGACGAGATTCCCATCGTCAGTGTGGGCAGGACTCGCTCTAGTTCAAATATTCAGCTTGATAATGTGTTACATATACCTGATTTCAAGTGCAATTTAATGTCCATCGGTAAATTGTCCAAGGATCTCAAATGTTCAATAACATTTTTTGCTGACTGTTGTGTTATTCAGGACTTAACTTCGAGTAACCTGATTGGAGCGGGTAGACAAATGGATGGCTTATACTTCTTTGAGGACATGCAAAAGGGGTAGTGCTCACGGCTGGATCAAAAGTAGATGCAAAAACTTGGCACCAAAGACTTGGACATGTCTCCATTGAGAAGATGAGGCACAACTCTTTACTTCGGAATTTAGCTTTCCCTGAAATTTTTAGTCATTGTTACTCTTGCCTTCGTGCAAAGCAAACTCGATTACCGTTTCTACGAGTTATATTAAATCCAAGACTTGTCTTGATTTACTTCACTGTGATATTTGGGGGCCCTATCGACATCCATCGACATCATGAGCTCATTATTTCTTAACCATTGTCGACGATTTTAGTCGAGGTGTTTGGTTTTTCCATGTTTTAATTGATGTGAGATTCTCAACACCGATGAGTTTCTTTAATCAAACCACTGCATATGATCATCGACTCATTTTCAACCCGCACGTGGTCAGAGGCGGGGCTCCTCCCACTACTTAGGAACTTACAATTTCATGTTCTATTTCACTTCTTGCCAGAAGTTTTATTTCACTATCGGTCATGCAATAGTATTTAGTCTTACAAAGTGGTCCTTGCTAGTTCACACGAGATTCTACATGCCCAATGCTAGATAGTAACAAAGTTCTCACTGCTGTTAGTTAATATAACTACTTGTTATTATTTAACAGGATTCAATTTGTTCATGTGTTTATAGTAGCTGAGCTTGATGCCATTCTGCCATTTTGGGTTGTTGTACTTCTTTGTGGAAAGCTTTTGCAAAATTTAGTTGATTAGGCCATTTATTTAGACGAAGAAATAGCTATTATTTTCGGGACAATATTTGGTGCTAGAGGCCCACTCCAGCACGGTGCTGGAGGATTTTTATTGAAGGATACGCGTCCATTTTTTTACAAAAATACAGAAAGGCGCGCGCGGGGGGGGGGGGGGGGGGGGAGGGGGTGTCAAAATGAAAAAAGCCCACAACCATTGAATCGTAACTGTTATTTGTCAGAGGTGGTGTACTTGATTAGGATCTAAGTCGAGGCAATAGTTTGACTCTTTCTCCGTAAGACGAGATTGCCCTGTATTCAGTGCTTACAGACTATAGCAATCGTTCCCAAGATACAACGACTTCGCAATTCAAGATCGTAGCACAACGACTCTTGAAGCCTCGGCAGACCTTTGGATACTCGAAACTTTTCTGAGAGAGAGCGATTCTACAATTACTAATGAATGCTTATGCAAGTTGTAGTGTGGTGAGATGCAAATGAGGGGGAGAGGCCTATTTATAGGCTCTGGATGGGAGGAGGCAGTCACTTCCGAGGGGGCACGAAGCAATTCCGAAGAGACGCACCCTTTCGTCGCGGAGAGAGGGAAGAAGAAGGAATCGCGAGGAGAGAGAGAGCTCGGAGAGAGAGCCCACGAACCCGCGCTGCCGAGGAAGGAGAGGAGAGCTCGCCGTCGCCTGGAGCTTTTCCGCCGCTCACCGTTTCCGGGGAGAGAGAGGAGACCGACGGTGGAAGGAGAGAAAAAAAAATTGGGAGAGAGAAAGAAGGAGTTTTTTGGTTGGAAAAAAAACCTTATTCCCGAGTTGACTTGGTCAACGGTTTGACTGGTCAACATTTTGACTAGTCAACAGTTTGACAGTTGACCAAAAGTCAACAGTTTGATAGTTGACCAAAAGTCAACTGTTTTGGCTGATTTTGGTTTTCTAACCTGTTTTGAGCAGATTTCTTAGTTCGAGTAGTTTTAGGATGACTTCGATGAAGTACGAGATTCCTCAGTTGACGAAAAAAACTAATTTTTCTTCGTGGCAGGTCAAGATGCATGCTATTCTGACACATTTAGAGCTGGATGAGACTCTACTTAATGAGAAGTCGATGCCTTCGAGTTGGGATGCTACGATGAAGGCGTCAAAGAATCGTAAGGCTGTGAGTCAAATCCAGTTGCATCTGTCAGATGATATTTTGCGGGACGTATTGAAGGAGACAACAGCTTCCTCATTATGGGCAAATCTTGAAAAGTTGTGCATGCCCAAGAGTTTGACCAACAAACTGTGCTTGAAGCAACAACTGTTTTCTATCCGGATGCAAGAAGATAAGTCTGTTCATGACCACCTTAATAAATTTAAGGATATAGTGGCTGATCTTAGAACTCTGGATGTGAAGTATGATGATGAAGATCTTGCTTTATTGTTATTGTGCTCGTTGCCTGCTTCTTATCAGCAATTCAGAGATACTCTGTTGTTCAGCCATGATACTCTGAGTTGGGATAATGTTCATGATTCACTCTTGGAGAAAGAGAGAATTGATAAGCACACTGTGAGTTCCTCTGAAAATAGCCAAGGGACTGGATTGGTTATGAGAGAGAGGTCTGAAGAGAGGAATGCTAAGTCTGGTTCGAGGAAGAAGAGCAGAAATAAATCAAGGTCAAGGCACAAGGATAAGACTTGTTTCAACTGTCATAAGGTTGGGCATATTAAATGGTTCTGTCTGGAGTTGAAGAACAAGAAGAAGGGCAAAAAGTCCAGTGCTCCGAAAGGAGAAAGTTCTGATAGCGGCAGTGCTAGTGTTGCCACGACCACTCAGAAAAAAGAATCTGATGGAGACCTTTTGTCTGTGATTGATGGGAAGTCTAAAGTTGATGATGCCTGGGTCCTTGATTCTGCTTGTACGTTTCATATGTGTCCTATCCGGGACTAGTTTTTAACATATGAACATGCGGAGGGTAATGTTCTCATGGGAAATAATTTTGTCTGCAAGGTTGTTGGTATTGGCACAGTGAAGATCAAGATGCATGATGGTGTCATTCGAACCTTGACGAATGTGAGGCATATCCCTGATTTGAAGCGGAACTTGATTTCGTTGAGTACTCTTGATATATTGGGGTACAAGTATACCAGAGAAGGTGGAGTTTTTCGTGTGAGTAAGAACTCATTAGTGCATATGAAGGCCAAAAAGGAGGTTGGAAATCTGGACATTTTGCAGGGTTCTACAGTTACAGGGACTGCTGCTGCTGCATTTGGCTCGTTGACAGATTCTAAGAATACCTCATTGTGGCATATGCGACTTGGTCACATGAGTGAGAAAGGTATAACCGAGCTGAATAGAAGAGGATTATTATGTGGACAGGGTATTGGGAAGCTGGAATTTTGTGAGCACTGTGTGTTTGGCAAGCAAAAGAAAGTCAGTTTTCAGAAAAGTGTGCACACTACAAAGGAAAAACTTGACTATGTTCATTCTGATCTTTGGGAACCGTCTCAAGTTGCAACAAAGAATGGTTCCAAGTATATGCTGACTATTATTGATGATTATTTGAGGAAGGTGTGGGCGTTCTTCTTGAAGAGCAAGGATCATATTTTTGTCACTTTCAAGCAGTGGAAGACTATGATTGAGAAGCAGACTGGGAGAGATGTCAAGCATCTCCGCACAGACAATGGATTGGAGTTTTGCTCTAGTTGGTTTGATGAGTTCTGCAAGAATGAGGGTATTGTCAGGCATAAGACAATCCCTGGTACACCTTAACAGAATGGAGTCGCTGAAAGAATGAACAGAACTTTGTTAGAGAAAGTTCATTGTATGCTGTCAAATGCTGGTTTGCCTAAGTCATTTTGGGCTGAAGCTGCTTCCACTGCCTGTCACCTTGTAAATCATTCATCTCATGCATCACTTGATGGCAAGGTTCCTGAAGAATTATAATCTGGAAATCCTCCTAATTATGCTGTTTTGAAGATATTTGGGTGTCCTGCCTATGCTCATGTGAATAATGGCAAGTTAGAGCCAAGATCTGTGAAATGTATCTTCCTTGGCTATGCTTCTGGAGTGAAGAGATACAAGTTGTGGTATCCCGAGCTGTCTAAGGTCTTATTGAGTAGGAATGTTATTTTCAAAAAGACAGACATGCTGAGTAAGAGGGAGGATATTTCTTCACCTGGTATTCCGAGTGCTCCAAGTGTGGACTTGCAAAAGTCAAAAGTGCAGGTGGAGTTTGATGCTGATCCAGAAGTGAGTTCCTTTCGTGATGTTGATTGTCATGGTCCTACTCATGGTGGGTTGTCTGATGAAGCTGAGAATGTTGGCACAGTTGAGAGGGAGCCAGCGTATTCTATTGCTAGAGACAGGCCCAGAAGAATTATCAGGCCTCCACAGAAGTTGGGTGAGGATAATATTGTTACTTTTGCCCTGAATGTGGCAGAAGAAGTTGATAGCTGTGAAGAACCATCTAGTTACTCAGATGCTGTGAAGTCGAAAGACTCTGCTAGATGGTTGGTTGCTATGGAGGAAGAGATATAATCTCTTCACAAGAATAAGACTTGGGAGATTACTAAGCTGCCTAAGGATAAGAAGGTTGTCAGTTGCAAGTGGGTATTCAAGAAGAAGGATGGTATACCTGGAGTTGAAGAGCTTAGATACAAGGCTAGGCTAGTGGCTAGAGGATATAGTCAGATTCCTGGTGTGGACTTTAATGAGGTGTTTTCACCAGTTGTGAAGCATATCTCGATTCGTTCTCTTCTTGGTATTGTTGCTATGCAGGATTTGGAGCTTGAACAGCTTGATGTGAAGACAGCTTTTTTGAATGGAGAGCTTGAGGAGCGGATTTATATGGCACAGCCTGAGGGTTTTTATGTTGAAGGCAAAGAAGACCATGTGTGCTTGTTGAAGAAGTCCTTGTATGGCCTTAAGCAGTCTCCGAGGTAGTGGTATAAAAGGTTTGATTCCTTTATGATTTCTCATGGTTATGAGAGGAGCAAGTATGATAGTTGTGTTTACCTGAAAAGGCTACGCGACGGTTCCCAAGTGTATTTACTCCTGTATGTGGATGACATGTTAATTGCTGCCAGTGCCAAAGGAGAGGTGAGGAAGCTCAAAGCTCTGTTGAGTAGCGAGTTTGAGATGAAAGATTTGGGTCCTGCTAAGAAGATTCTTGGCATGGAGATTGCCAGAGATAGAGGAGCAAGGAAATTATTTCTGAGCCAGGAGAGTTACATTGAAAAGGTACTTGACAGGTTTGATGTGACTGGTAATCCTGTGAGTACTCCTCTTGGTACATATTTTTAGCTTTCGTCTTCCTTATCTCCACAGTCAGCTGCTGAGGTCGATTACATGTCTGGTGTTCCATACTCCAATGCTGTTGGTTCTCTGATGTATGCTATGGTTTGCACACTCCCGAATTTGGCTTATGCTGTGAGTGTCGTTAGCAAATTTATGGCAAATCCTGGAGAAGGTCATTGGAGAGCAGTGGAGTAGATTATGAGGTACTTGAAGGGTACCAAGGGCGTGTGTCTACAGTTTGGATGCACCAGTGATGGAGTTGTTAGTTTCGTGGATTCAGATTATGCTGGAGATCTTGATAAGTTCAGATCTTTGTCTGGATATGTCTTCACTCTTGGAGGATGTGCTATCAGTTGGAGAGCTTGTCTACATGCCACAGTGGCGTTGTCTACCACTGAGGCAGAGTACATGGCTATAACTGAAGGTGTGAAGGAGGCTATCTGGTTGAAAGGTTTCTTCAGTGAAATCTGGAGAAGCTGCAGGTTAGTACAGTGTACTGTGATAGTCAAAGTGCTATCCATCTCACGAAGGATGATATGTATCATGAGAGGACAAAGCATATTAATGTGAGGTACCACTTCATTCGGGAGTATGTTGCTCAAGGTGACATTGTTGTGAGCAATGTGGGTACCAAGGATAACCCTGCAGACATGTTGACGAAGCCACTTTCTGGTACTAAGTTCGAGCATTGCTTGGACTTGGTCGGTGTTCATGCTTGATGCTGATTGCCCTTAGGGGCTGGTGGTGAAGGTGGAGAAACGTTGAAGTTGGAGTCATAGAATTTGGTCCAAGGTGGAGATTTGTTAGGGATTGTTCCAAATTCCTAATTAGAGTAGGGCTCTATTTCCTAATCAGAATAGAGTACTAGTCTCCTATATATATACGGCCTATGCCTAGGTCTTATTTGTACTAGTTGAGAGTTGTGAGGTAGAGAGAACCCTCAGGGAGGCCTTGTAACCGATTGGACTCACATAGTGGACGACTCTCCTTTGCCCGTGGTTTTCTCCCCGTCTTGAGATTTCCATGTAATTCTCGTGTGTCTCGTATTTCTCATTTCGATCTTATTTCTCAACACTTGCACTTGATCTATCACCTTCTTAGAATCAACCATCTTGAAGTCGAGGAATCTTCCGACGATGAATTTCTTCAACCCGACATCTTCCGTCTTGTACTTCTTTTTCAGGGAATCCCATAATTCTTTTGAAGTCGTGGTTACCGCATAGACATTGTATAGGGTGTCGTCTAATCCATTCAGGATGTAGTTACGACATAAGAAGTCGCTATGGTTCCATGCATCCAGAGCGTTGATCTTCTGTTGATCAGCCTCATTCTCCACCACCTTCGGTGCTTCTTCTTTTAAGAACCGGACCAGGTTGAGCGTTGTCAGGTAGAACAATATCTTTTTTTGCCACCTCTTGAACTTGGTGTTGTTGAACTTTGCAGACCTTTCGGCGTGGATAGTTCCTGGGACCGTCGGTACTGGTTCCTGAGTAGAGCTTGATGATGCCATCTTCAAGTACACAAATCTCGTCTTATGATTGTTGTTTGTCAGAGGTGGTGTACTTGATTAGGATCTAAGTTGAGGCAAGAGTTTGACTCTTTCTCCATAAGACGAGATTGTTTTGTATTCAGTCCTTACAGACTATGACAATCGTCCCCAAGATACAACGACTTCGCACTTCAAGATCATAGCACAATGACTCTTGAAGCCTCGGCGAACCTTTGGATACTCTGAATTTTTCTGAGAGAGAGAGATCCTGCAATTGCTAATGAATGTTTTATCTTGGGCTTTCCTACCATTGAGCCTTTGCATTGAATGGGTCTTTGCATTGCATTGAATCTTTATTCAATTCTAATAGTAATTAGATAAACCATAGAATCATAACTGAGTAAGTTATTGAATCATAACTGGGTAAACTCTTGAATCGTAACTGAGTATATCATTGAATCGTAATTAGGTAACTGGGATGGTTCCGATTTATTCGGGACAGAATAAACACCGACCATTGGATCGTAACTGAGTAAACCATTATATCGTAACTGAGTAAACTATTGAATCGTAAGTAAATAAACCATTGAATCGTCCAGGACGGTCCTGATTGGATTCGACTTTCCAGGACCAAATCCGCTCTCATTACTTTTGGTATTTGCTAGGTCGAACCATTGGTTTATCGGATAATTGGTGGGTCCGTTGGGATTAAGCAGTTTTCGTTGACAACTCCTTCAATTTATCAAATTGAAATGAAATTTAACTTTATACGAATAACATCATGATCGTTGCAAGCCTAACCGACCACAATTGGAAAATCTTAAAGAAACCGGACAACGCATCATCCACTCAAAGTCAAATAATACAAAAAAATGTCAACGAGGGCGATCTTGACTTAATCTTTGAGCACCTATCAAATAAATGTTAAATTATTGGTGTTTAAATCAGATGATATGATGCCTGTTCTAGTATAATCGGAAGTATTGAGTCATATTTCTTCGCAAAATGACTTGGCAGTTGCACATCCCAAGAGATTTGGGTACTTCATATTCGATTAGGAATTTATTTGTGAACATTTCTTTCAACGTATTATTTTGGAGATGTACTCTCTTTGTACATTATGTTGATCGTGACGTTTACAAGGTCATACATTCATCATGTGCGGAATCTCCTCGCTCGAGGTTCAGAAGTTTAGATCTTCCCTAAATAGAAAGAAGGTAAATCGTATTACAGATACTTAAAAGTATGCATCATCTATGTACTAGGAGAGTTTTTTTTTCAAATAAGTAAAATTTTATTTATTCAAAAATAAATTATCTATATAGTAAGTAATTAAACTTATTATTTATTATACCATATAGTGCTCATGAGTATATTTCGCCTTAACAAACATAAGAAAAAATTTAACTAATAAGCGTGCTTAAATAGAAAAGGATTAACTTATGATTAATCTTTGAGCATCATCTAAGATAATCCAACGATACTTATAAAAAAAGATAATCCAAAAATCTATGAACATTTTCTAAAATAATGTCTGGCCATACGAAATTTTTTCAAGGAGGCCGAGATGTCCTATGATCCTTCCTTGTTCATTTGTGTATTTGGTTGATTTGAACTATATTTTTCGATATACTCTCCATAATATTTGAGGGTCAAAGGAATTAAATTCTGAGAATCACACAATATTGTAAATTTCCATACAGGATACGTGGCACTCGTTTAATAAGAGAGAAAAACACTTGGTCAATGAGACTTGACAAAACCAACGGTCACAATAATTAATTGGGGTGCGAAGCCATTTCGACTCAACTGGTTTTCTTTTTTTTTTGAGGGGTAACTCAACTGGTTTTCTTGATGACTATTATTATTTTTTTAAATAATAATTACGAGTTTTTATTAATAAGACAAGAAAGATTACAGAATGAGGATGAGAAAGGGTAGAAAAAGGAAAAGAAAAAAAGAAACTAAAAGTAGAGCCAAGGACTAAACGGGTAGTAAGAGTGACAAACTTGCTGCCATATCTAATATCTCACCCAAGCAAATCCACAAGTCAGGTAGTCAAGGGCGATACCAATCAGCCAGGACGCATCAAAAATCTATATCATACTCCGCCCAGCGTAGATCTTCACCAGTGTAGGTACTCCATGTTCTCTTCCTCGCTTGAAAACAAGTGTTCTTGGCAGGCGGAAGGTCGAAATACCCGGCCGCGTCCGACCAATTGTTCTTCATCTGATTCGTAATCGAGTCCATGCACTTCAATGAAGTAGGTAGATCATTCGAGTCTGAGAAAACAACAATATGGTTACCTTCTTGGCCCGGGAGAGACATGGGTTCCGTAGAGGGCAAGGCTGAAGTACGACCCAAGATAGACGGAGTAGAGCCCTGTATTATCGGGGTTTCCTTGCCAAGAAAACCCGGCTTCAAACCCTTATGTTTAGAGCCCTTTGATGAGCGTGTTTTACCTGCCAACCTTGCCCCAAGTCGAGCCTTCAGCAACCTTCGGGTTTGCCGTCACCGTCGAAGAAGTTGGCATCATGGGTTCCGTAACCAACGGATGAGTAGCCTGCTGCTCTGTAGAAGGTGAGTAGTCCAATACTTCCTCAATTATAATCTCATTCACTACTGTCAAACCCGATTGCTCCATAACGTCCCCTGCCTTGTTCGAGCCCTTCAGAGACTCTGGAATAACCTCATGATCAGAAAAAATAACTACCTCAGTACCTGCTGGGCCCGGTATCGACATGGAATCAAGAGGAGGAAGCGTCAAAGCCTGTCCCACGAGCCGCTCAAAAGCAGGAACCAAATTATCCACAAGCCGGTCATCATGCTGCACCAAATTCTCTAGAACAATAATCCAAGCGAGAGTAGCACACTCCTCTAATTCTTCAGAAAGACCAATTTCAAATTCAGAATTCTTTTCAATAAAAACAAGCTCACCCAATACAACCTCCAATTCTGAATTTTCAGGTAAAACAAGTTCCTCTTGATAAGCAAATTATTCTAACAAAGCTGTGAAAGCCAGAGAAATACTCCCCTCTTGATGACTATTATTTATTCGGACACTATAATTAATGTTTAGCCGTCAGGTTGTCTGCTTTGTACAAATTTGAAAATGTTGCAACAATAGGATACTAATAATTAAATCTAACGAATCACCATAGGATCATTCTGTTGGTGTTCTTCGATTGAATCACAAGGCTGCGAGAGGTTTAGTTTCAAGTTTTAATATGTGAGATAACTCGTTCCAATACAATGTTTGAATCATCACATTTATAACCCGATTTTTTTTAACAATGAATTGATCAATCTCTTTATACTTACTGTCCAACCACTTGCTACAAGCTACGTTGTATACTCAGCATAAACCATCATTCCTATTTATAATTATTATTTCGGATCCAAATACGGTTATTTTCTTCTAAATGTATTACTGTGGTTAATTACATGGTTATACGTTAGCCGACCTTCAATTTCGATGAACACCGACCAATACTTACACCAAATGATGAAAACAACTTCCTATTATATCACGAAAAGCTTAATAACCAATTGGGCTTGCAAACATCAAACACTTATGTAACTTCTCGAGTTCTAAACCTTACAAATGCAGTAATGTTAAATATTAGTTTGGAGAGTTTTGATACCTTTCAAAGATTTAACTCCGCTCAAATTTAGATTAGTCGGCGCAGTTGGTTATCCAGATACCAATCGTATAAACCAAAATACACAAATTGGGTTTACATTGGCTGAGCTACATTTAACAACTAGTTAGTATCAATTACATTACATCATCATCGGTTCAATGAACATGGAGATTTCCGCAAGCTCAGAAAGGATATATAGAAAAATAAAGCTCATGTTTTGGTAACATTTGTCGCCTGATTAAGCTAGTTGACATTGTAGGTGCTTATTGAAAAAATCATTTATCTAGTTTGTGACTCACCAAGCATGGAAAGTGAGAATTTGGGCATTTACTGTTGCTGGTAACCCCGCTTACAATGTATTTCAAAAATTGCACAAGATATGATCATAATATATATACGTGACCAATAATTTGGGTTTTCATATCTAACCAATTAGACAATGTATATGAGAAGTCTAGTTATCAATAACATGGATGATTAATCACATGTAGTCATTGTAAAATTTATACTCCAACACGACCTCACAAATGAGCTTGAGTTTCGTAGTTACTCTTTCCTTGTCATAATTTTTTCCTAATGAATTTTATCATTTTCGAGTTTTGACGAGGTCGAACAGCTACAACCTCGTCTATAGGGAATGCCGTACTTCAAATTTTGGCGATAAATAAATTTAAAAAATCTCGCAAATGAGAATCATTTGAAGTATGTGCCAAATCTGCATAATATGCATCACATATTGGTACGAGTTTGATTTTTTTTCTCACGTAAGATAAAATAAGGAATCTGCTCTATACGGAAGTGGTTAAACACAATTGAAACCCATTGACATTACTTGCCAAGAATTAAAAAAATAATGAAACAAGGAAATATCTACTATTTGACTTATAGATTTCGAGCAGTTAAGGGAAATAAATAAATAAATATTTCTCACCCTTTTAGAGATGAAATACATTAATATATGCAATGATCAGCTCCTGACGTGGATCCACAGTTCATTCAATGAATGGAAAACAAAGGACAAATTGTGCCAACTGTCAAATTAACAAATTGGACTCTACATACGCTTGGAGGGCTTTCTCCGGAAGAACTTCAACTAGATGTTTCGAGTAGGCTATTTTTTGCAATTTTATTGAATTCTCCGTTACCCATAATTTTTCTCCATCTTACGATTTTTCATGTAAATATTATTTATTATGTGTTTTTGTTATGATCTAATTTTCTAACAACATGACATCTTAGCGACTAGGATTTTAATGTGGCGGACATTTTAGCGACTAGGATTTTAATGTGGCGGATTTTTAGTGAGATCTATGACTGCAAATCATTTTCATGAGGATTGTCACATCCGGGGGAGAACACCATTAGGTGGGTAAAACATCATTAGGTGGGTAGAACATATCTAGGTACTTATATATATTATTTACAATATTAATACAAATCTTAACTTATCAAAAAAATCTTAGCGACAAGTTCAACGCGGAGAAATTTTTTATACATAGTAATGAGATTAAGATATGATGAATCTAGCTAGCTTCGTGTTTAGACATGAGAGAATCAGATTAAGATTACATGAAATCTAGCTGGCCTTCATATGGCTAGACAGAAGAGACACCTATACAACAGCGTTCTTAAACATACTAATTATACCCATCTCATTTCCCCTTAGTGTTTATCGTAGCAAAAGTCTTCAACTATTCTAGCAGGGCATTTAATTAGGTAAATTTTACAGAGCTATCATGTGATTAATGTACAAATCAAATAATCACTTCTAAGTAGATTTTGTGATACTCCGTAAATGATATGTACTGTATAAAATTCTTAAGTGATTTGATTTGTTTATTCATATTAATAATGTACACTTTATTCTTAAGTGATTTGATTTGTTTATTCATATCAACAATGTGCACCTTCTTTTCTGGCACACATTTTGAGAGAACTCCAAGATTAAACGGGTTTGGCCGGGAGTAGTATCAGGATGAGTGACCTCTTGGAAAGTTTCCAGGGTGCGTGTGAGTGAGGATAAAACACGTTGGAAAAGACCCATGTTGAATTGTGGAGACAGTCGGTCAGATCACGGGGCGTTACATTTGGTATCAGAGCAAAAACTATTATGGGATTGTTTTATGTTCTGTCTGGCGTGACAAGGACATCGCGTATTTAAGGAGGAGTGAATGTGATACTCCGTAAATGATATGTACTGTCTGAAATACTTAAGTGATTTGATTTGACTATCCATATTAACAAGGTGCACCTTCTTTTCTGGCACACATCTTGAGAGAACTCCAAGATTAAACGCATTTGGCCGGGAGTAGTATCAGGATGGGTGACCTCCTGAAAAATTTCCGGGGTGCGTGTGAGTGAGGACAAAACACGCTAAAAAATATCAGTTTTGGTCTATGGAGACAGTCGGTCAGATCACGGGACGTTACAGATTTGCAGTTTCATTGTTATTCAGTTAAATTATGATCACCAACACTTAGATCAATTGGTTAAAGATAGAAATTCAGAGTCTGAGCTAATCATCAGAAACCAAATTATATAATTTACTCGTAGAACCCGATAATTTCAGCATCTAGGCACTAAACACATGAAATGAGAGTTGAAAAGTAAGAAAACACGACAAGGGCTAGGCTGCCCGGAGGCCATAGATATGATCACTAGGTCAGAAATAAGAAATAAAAGCTTTTGGTTTCTCATTGTTGGAAGTCAAGGAATTAATAAAAACTTCCTGTACATGGACTCGTGCCTTAGACTAAACCAAATCAACGGCAGAATATTGCATGAAATGGGAAAAAGTCGCGAGCCCTCTCCTCGAGGGAAACTATAGCCGGTACGGTGTATCCGGAATAATATTCATCGTCGACTAATTCATATTTTAATTAGATTTTCTTAGTTTATACAATCTGATATCTGATCTATTGTGTTGACTAACCGAATTTCGAATTAAGTAAAATTTTGAATAGTGAAAAATCTCACTCAACAAATATTTAGTACTAATTCAATAATTCGAATTCGAAACTTCTTGATTCAACTATAAAGATAGCTGGTATAGTCTATTCTGTACATTTGAAACTCTGGAAATCAGCTAGTTGAAATAACATTAAACTATAAGTAGTATTATTGACCAGAAAAAAAACTATACGTAGTATTTTATTTTATACCAATTGTCAACTCTTTGCATGCAACTCCCAAATTAAAACGATTCCACTCTCTTATTTCGTCCAAATTTAACCAAGATTCCCATCTCTATAAAATCTCATCTCACCCAATTCTCTTCCCATCCCACCTCCTCTATATCACTTTTTTCTCACCTGATTTTACCGGTGCAGAATTTTACTTTAAGGTGATAAAGCAATATGTCACCGGCAATGGGATCGGCAATTGTAAACATGGAAGATGAGGTACTAGAGGGTGATAAGCAATATCAAAAGGGAGTTAGACACCTCTGTGATAGAGGGGCAACAAAAGTGCCTAGAAAGTACATTTTGCCGGTGCCGGAACGCCCGAACACCACGGAGGGAGGCGACGGCGACAATTTTCCGATCAGGTTGCCGGTGATTGATTTTGCAGAGTTGCAAGGTTCCAACAGGACTCATGTTCTCCGGACCCTTGCAAAAGCTTGTGAAGAACATGGTTTTTTTCAGGTACAATTCCCTTCGTTTTTGTCACCTGTTAGTGATCGCTGTTGAACGACTACTCCCGGAATATTATTATATGTTCATTAAAAACAATATTATGAACACTAGCTAATAAAAGAATTGTTCCTGAAAATGGATTTTGCAGTTGGTAAATCATGGGATTGCAAGTGAAGCTATCAAAGAAATGATCAAAATGGGAAAGGAGTTTTTTGCTCTCCCATTTGAGGAGAGGTCAAAATATATGTCCACTGACATGAGGTCTCATGTTAGATATGGTACAAGTTTCAACCAGATGAAAGATAGAGTATTCTGTTGGAGAGACTTTTTAAAGTTAAATTGCCAGCCTCTCTCTGATGTAATTCCTTCTTGGCCATCCTCTCCTCCAGGTCTAAGGTAATTGACAACACCCTATTATTGTTTTTATATCTATATACACATACATACATCCTTGCATATATTGTATTAGAATCTCTATATCCATATATACATAAGAGCATGTATTGTCATTAGAATCTCTATATCTAACCTAAAAACTTAAGTCAGACGCCTGATTAACCTATTATGATACTATTTTCGAGTAACAAGGGACAAAGAACTATCCCGCTCTGATATTTATGTTAAAATTTTCATATCCAAATAATAACCTCAATAAATATGAGGGTAGATTTTTCTTACTTATAAACAGACTCATCGCATTTAAATCTCTTCAACTCTCTTTTTTAAGGTTTTTTTTCTCTCTTAACTTGAGCCACTGGTTTAAGCCAGGACGACGTTCCAAAATCAAATTTTAATTCTACCTTCTAGGTACTTATATACATACAAATATCCATGTTAATTATATCAGATATGTGAATGTCAACTCATTGCAAAAATACTTAACTAACCATTATAATTATTAGATTATCTTTTTCACCTATGATACAAATATGTTCACCACAAATATTTTAATTATAACAGGCAAGCGGCGGCTACCTACTCACAAGAGACGAAGCTCTTGTACCTAAACCTAGTGGATGCGATCCTAGAAAGCTTAGGGCTCAAGGAAGCCGTGCAAATTCGAAGCGAAGACGACAACAAAGATGAAGGTACCGGTCATGTGATGAAGGAGTTCGAGGAAGGAAGTCAAATGGTGGTGGTCAACTGTTACCCATCTTGCCCTGAGCCAGACCTCACTCTTGGAATGCCTCCCCATTCTGACTATGGCTTCCTCACTTTGCTCCTCCAAGATGAGGTCAAGGGCCTCCAAATCCACCATGGAGGCAGATGGGTCACTGTCGAGCCTATTCCCAACTCTTTTGTAGTCAATGTTGGTGATCACCTTGAGGTAAATAGAAGTTCGGGGTTAGAAATTTTTTGGCTCGACTTGGTTTAGCAATGAGCATAGGCACGAAAGATTTAGGCTGAAGACCATGATTTTAAAAAAAAACTCGAAAGTTGGTTTGTGATTTCTCCCGTCTTCCAAGTTAACTAGTTGAATGAGTCAAATCGATGATATCGGAGATTTTTAATTAAAAATATATATTATTTATTATATTTAGTTATAAAATAACAAATAGTTATCTACTTTTCCAAAAAAATAGAAAATACTTAAAATATTATCTAATTTTATTGCAAAATTATAATGTGCAAATATCAAAATTATAATTTAATCATTTTTCCATTGATCGAAACCAAGGCCAGGTCTAAGGTGAAAATCAGTCTAGTATTGTTCCCGATTCGCAATCCAACTAGTCCGGTTGTTAATCGGACTACGTTTTCTAAAACCATGCTCGAGACGTAACATTGTTTATGTATACGTATAACTCCGCATGTTTATTCGTAAGTTGAAAATGTGAGAATTATACTCCAATACTAATATACTCTTGATTTGTCATGTTATGTGATGGCAGATATTTAGCAACGGAAGGTACAAGAGCGTACTCCACAGGGTGCTGGTCAATCCCCACAAGTCTCGGGTGTCTGTCGCCTCCCTGCACAGCCTCTCGTTCGACAAGACGATCCGACCGTCGCCCAAATTGGTCAACGAGACCAATCCAAAGCGTTACAAGGACACCGACTTCTCCACCTTTCTAGAGTTCCTCATGTCCAACGAACACAAAAGCAAGAGTTTCCTCGAGTCCAGGAAGTTGTCTTGTACGGATAATTAATAAGTATTTAACATTGTTGTATTATCAGAATTCGTATTCGAGACCGCTTGTTGGAAGAGGAGCTAGATTACTTAAAAAGGCAGCTAAGCTTTCTCTAGGAAGAATCGATTTTGTTTTGTAGGCTTGTCGGTCAAGTTGTAATTGATACTAGTAGGTCTCGGCCCTATTATTTTTCATTACTTCCATGTCACAATTTGTAACAAGGTCTCCATAAATCTGAGATCAATCGAGTTGATACATATCCAAACTTGAATCTCGTAACATCTGCCGTATATCTAGAAAAAAAAGTTCAAGTTACTAATGCCTTATTAAACTTTTTTACTCCTCCTAAATTTGAACCCGATCCTAAATTTCACACATTCAATTTTCCACCACACCATTTACCATCGATGTTAAAATCCCACCATATTGGACTAAACTCGGAAAGTAGAAGCCATTGTAACTTTTTTTTATGAATATCTAGTATCTAAAATCGAGCAATTTAAAAAAGGACGAATCTCTTGATGATATCTTTTAGAAAGTGACAAAATCCCAATCCAAAAAAAGTTTTTTTTTTCTAGTCTTTGTATTCTAACAGATTGACTTCGGAGAATGACCGGAATTAAAATGGGCCCAAACTCGAACACTACGGTTGGGCCCCACTTGGTGATGGATGGAAATCCGCCCAAAAAGACCCAATTACATATAAATTGCAGAAACTTGCACAGGCAAGGAATGAAGGAAGAACCAACACAAAATGAGTATGATAGTAACAAATCCTGCTATGAGTCGGTAGGTTAATTCCCACTCTTTGCAGAAATGGTAAAACTTTACTTGGGAGAGGATCAAAACCCAATGCCGTCTATAGTGCCAGAGTTTAAGCCAACCCGCCTAAATTTTTTCTCGACAAAAAAAAGAATGAAACAAAAAGGCTATTTTTCTGATGCAGGAATGCTGGTTTAAAATGTTGTCAGGTGCAGCAAAATCAACGACGATCGTCAATCGCTAGTTCCGGACAGTTGCCATGCCCTGTGTAGAGCATATGTACATTGTAGAGTCTGGGAAAGAGAGGTGAGGGGTTGGTTGTACATCAGAGTATCCGAAGAGGAAAGATTAAATATGGGGGGAAAAAGATTCGTAGTCATTTAGCTTCATGCCCAAGCAACCGAGATCATAGAGTTGGCCAGTCCCGACTCTGCAATAGTCGACTTGGATTCGTAATCCAGGCTCTTCGCTCCAGGGATTGCTTGCGTCAAGCGGAAGGGCCTGGCGCCAGCTTCCCCTAATTGCGCGTAGCAGAATGACCAAAGAAGCTGCAAAATCGTAATCAAAAAGCTCATCGCGGGTCACATATACGGGTTGCAATAGCTGAGGTGTGGTGCAAAGACGGTAAAAAAATCCAGCCTATTACCTGTATCGGATCAGCCTTCAGGAAATTTCTCTGGATTCTTCGCCCATCGGGAAGTCGAAGTCCAACTCTGCATAGCAGGCTCTTGTCACCTTGTGGTTCTTCTGGAAGAGGAGGATATGAGGGTAATTTGCTAGAACACGGTTCTTCCTCCTTGTTAGAAGTAGTAGCTTCATTCTCGTTGGCAGCAAGTGGACTTGAATCTACACCCTCCAAGGAAGCAGCAATCGCCTTTTGCACCTCCTCATCTTCTTCGTTTGGAACAGCTGTAAGAAACAACGACATCAATCACAAGAACATCAAACCCGATAAATGCAGCAGTCGAATTAGCAACTTGCCTTTGTTGATTTGTGAAACGGAAGAACTTCCCCTGGGTCGTTTATGAGACAGAGTTATATGGTGATCCCTTGGGCCACCATCCATGAACTGAACCAGATCCTATTCGAACAATTGAGTAACACGCAATAAGCAATGCTTACAGCAAAACAGAGCTTCAATTGAGACAAGGAAATCAAAGCCAGCATGCGAATACCTCGAGAAGATTCTCAGGCTGCACCATTCCACACCATGACTTCATTTTCTGTCCGGTGATTGGATCGATCACCAGTATCACAGGAATAGAATCCAATTTATAGTAGGTGCAGACCTTCTTCCCTCCACTTGTATCATCATATACCTAGATAAGTCGAGCAGAATCAGCAACTTCCGAAAACATAAGAAGATAATGCAAATGTCCTGAACTGAGGTTTGCATATGCTTGTAGCGGTGATTGTTGCACATGAATTACTCTCAGACGGCTAAACTATAACCATCTTCAGAAACTGAAAATTAAGAAATGCAACAGCACAATGAAATAATATCATAACCTTCCATATAGGGTGGGGGAGGAAAGGAAGCTGATGCTAACCTGCCAAAAGATAAAATTGGTACTGATGGTTTGAGAGACCGCTTCATTAGCCCATGTATCCCGATTCAGCTTCAGAAAGAAACAAAAGCATTAGTTGAATTAAATGTCTAGAGAGATGGAAACAGTCAAATCAAAGGACAAAATAGTAGACGTTACCATATGTGAACTAAATTCCTTTGTTGATTGCAAGTTCACCAAGAGCCATTTGTCTTGAACAGAAGCAGTATCTTTGGCCTGGCTTCCACAGATTCATAGAATTACACGAAGTAAACGATTCAAGCGGAAAGCGTGGCAAAGAACGCACGAAGTAAAACTTCATAACAAGGATCAACTTCTTAAAACTTAAATCTGATAGGCAAGTTTACCTTTTCGAATGAACCTTGGAACATGAGATGAAAAGGAGGACGATACAAGGAAGCCAGATCTCGAGGTTTATCAGCAGCGCTAGTAGCACCTTCCGCTGATTCCCAAACTCCAGGATGTCTCATTTCCTCGCCAAAGTTGCGGAAGGCAATCACAGAACTGGGTTCATGTCGGGGATATCCCGTCCTTGGTGCTCTAATTAAGGAGAAAATAATTGTAAAGGAAGTTACAGAATCTAGCAAGTAATGAGCCCAAATTATGTAATAAACCAAATGAGAATATTGATGACCAAGATTTGAGAAAACCATGTGCGATTTCATTTCAAATCAAGAAGCAAACGAATCAAAAGACCAAACAATTTGACAGCCACAGCTGAAAGAGCAGGAACCATGAAATCAAAGGGAGATTAGGCCTCAAGAGTTGTTCTCAACAACAAATGACAAGGTTTGAAAAGTTTTAGGAAGCAGGACAAATGACAAGAGCACGAGTAACAGAGAAAGCAACATATGACAGAACCACACAATTGGAAGGTAAGAATTGGTTTTTAAAGGCAGCACCAACACTGTAGTTCAATACAGTAGAATTGGCACATCTTAAACCACGGGATATGTAACAAACATCCATCAAACTTCAATTTACGATAGCAACAAGATGAGTACAAATAAGCAAACTAAACCTCAAAGGAAAAGCATCTAGTAATCATTAATGTTAGCCACAAACCCTTATTTTCTTGCATCTTTTTGTTTACCTTATCAACCCAACTACACTACGAAGCCATTTGAGTGGAAGTCAAACAAAAGTGTCCAACCAAAGTAAGGCAAAGGAAAGATACCCATATAGCATGGCATTGTCATAAAGGGTCTCCCTCACAACAGGTAAAGGAGCGCGCACTTCATCTTCACCACCTTGGCCACCAAAATCGAGTCCTCCAAGATCCTTCGGTCCACTTGAAAACAACACACCCCAAGCAATCAATAAAAGAGCAACCATCACAAATGCCAACACATAAAGCACTAGAGACATACGCAGCATTATCAGCCACCAAAGGGTTCGGATTCTCTACAACCGGGGAATGCAATGCCGGAGCAGACACGCCACCGTCATGACCGACATAGAACAGCTGCAGAGCCTCCTCAAGTTTCCAACTCGTAGCCTGCTCCCACACCAAAACATTCTCAAGGTTAGTTCACTAAAAGACCCAAACCCAACAAAAAGCTAACTCCAGCTCAATCCAAGTCCGCAAAGAAGAAGACCCAAATGGACCAACTACCAATTTAACCCCTAAAGATCGAAACTTTACGAGTACCCAATTAAAAAAAAATCCAAACTTCATCATCCAAGAAGCGTAAAGGCGGGTTCTTTCTCACTGGGTATTACCTGCAAGAACTGGGTGGCAATCTCAGGGGTCTGGCCGGCGGCGATCTCGACGAAGGAAGCGACAATCTCCTGCTTGTCGGCGTCAGACAATAGAGCTTCCATCTTTCTTTAACTGGATCCCAAGAGGAAAGACCAAAATGAGCCCTAATTAACTAACCCAATACCCCAGGGAGAAAATAAACAAAATATTAAAAAAAACCCTAAAAATTTATTTCTTCTTTAGAGAGTACAAGATGATCTCCCCTCTGGTTCTTGAAGAAGTCTGGGGTTCTTGTTTAGGCAACCTAACCTAACTAGGGTGTTGGAAGGAGAAATTGGAAGCAAACTCTTAATAATGGGGTTTTTTTTTAAAGATATTTGAGGAGAGAAACTACAATTTTATTTTTCATTAATTTTAGGCGTTTGGTTCCCGTTAAATTTTTATTCTCTGAAAGATTAAATTTCCATTAATTTAATTCACTGGCCTCTAATGATTATTTTTGTCGGAAAGACTGAATTCAACTAAAAAGACTACATTGACAGAAACGAGAGTAATTGTAAGATGGTTCCCGAAAATAAAAATTAAAAATAATTTTGTTGACCTTACCATATTATTTATTATACTAAATTTTTTTACAACGGTTGCTTAGTGAAACTTTTGGGTGGAGAGAAATAGTGAAACTTGGATCAGTTGGATGAAAATTTAGATATAAAATAATTTCATGAAAAAAGAGTGCAACTTCAAAAGCTCAATACCACGAGCTATTTTTTGTAAGATGGTCGAAGCAACTAAGTTAATGTTTTCAAAAAATTAAACATAAAATAATTTACAATCGATCGGCAAAACAAAAACTAAACCCCCAAAATCAAAACTCGGCATTTTGTCTGCAAATTAGAAACAGAGATCTGCCAAAATAAAAACCCATTGAGCCCTCCAAAGCCCATAGACTTTCCTCTCGGCCCATCCTTTTTTTTCCACGTTAAAAACCCTCCACCTCCAACCAACCAATCTGAAACCCTAGAAAAATAAACCGCCGCGGAATTCTTTTTTTTTCCTAATTTCTTTTTTGGAAATGATGGCTGTAAAAAAGTAAAAGGTATGAGCAGGAACACCCCCAAACGACCGGTCGCCGACGCGTCGGGTGGAGCGGGGGAAGGAGAAGTAATTGGAGAGGCGCTCCTGTGGTCGTTTGCCTCTGAGTTCGAGCTTCGGCCCTCGCAACCTCTCCTAAATCGAATCTTATTAAAACGGCGCCGTTGCTTGACGCGGGAATTTTTTTTTTCCCGTCGTCGAGCAAGTAGTTGCGTGCGGTTTTTTTTTTTGGGATCGGGTTGGAGAAAAAAAAAGGCGTGGGTTTCGTTCTAGTACTGGACGTTAAATGACTTAGACTTCGCCCGACAATTTTCCCTCTGCTCCCCCGGCCGGCGCGGGGTCTGCCGTTTGGATTCCTGTGTTGATCATCATATGCCTCATTGCTGATCCAAATCTGATTTGCGATTGTTTATGTGGAAAACTGTGTGGCGTGCTCGAGCGTGTGTTTTCGGATGAATGTGCTGTTGAATTGGGATCGGTGTTCTATGTGAGTTTAGGGGACGTTTAATGGCGTCGGATTTGTTGTGTCGTTGGATTTGGTTTATATATCGTGGATACCGTCTTGTGTTTTGAAGATTTCGATGATTGGTTTGTGAGTTTGTAGGAAAGGAAAAAACATGACTAGCAGGATTTAGTTCGATGTGAGTAACTAACTTGGATCCCCCACCAATGTCATAATGTGCATGTTCGTAAGATGGTTTGATGTTGCAGTTCCAAGATTCTGGACGCAGTGGTCAAGTTTTCATTGTTAGCTTGCAAGCATTTTGGATTTATCCAAGTCCCTCAGTGAGATTAAGCTGGTAAATTCCTTGTTCCTGTAATTTTAATTATTCTACGAAGAATGTGTATTTCTTTCCTTTCTTAAATGCATGACTAATTCGTATGGCTGTTGTACTATTACTCTTGAAGTAACGAAGCCAGCTCCTTAGTGGCTTAAATGAAGGAGCAGTTGACTGATGTATCATGTTGAGAGCATATGCAGCAAGCAAACTTGCGATCTCTGTTCGATGATTATTAGCTTGCAGGAATTTTAGTCAACTTACTGGAAGCACCATGTATTGGTATCTTGCGGGACTTGTCGTTGTCATGAGCTTCTTTTGTGAATTTTTTCCCAGAAGTGATTCTTTGTGAATTTGAATGCCCTTGTTCTGTGATGTCTATATGTTCCTTACAACCTAAGGATTTGCTCTCATAATCATGTAATCCGATGTAATTGCAACACATAAGACCATTTTTTGAATCACTTGGTATTCGGAGCCGACTAATCAAGGTTCGAATTTGTAAGACCTTTGTGTAAGAGCGACAAGTCAACCGGGTAGAAGTCTTCTAATAATATTAGCCTACTTTGCAAGACCGAAGCTTAAACAACATTTGATGATTCTATCTCACCATTGTGGAAACAACTTTCAGGGAGCTTCCATCTTATCTTCCAATGACTTTACAATTTACATATTCAATGGGCTTTAGAATTAGCCCCACCAGAGCTCTCCATCGATGGGGCCACCTCTCTAGAAAGGTTGGGAAATTCCTACACCACATGGTAATAAACAAATTATTTGAAAGCTTTACACGACCGCCGGTATAAGACAGTTCTAATTAGAACATCTTTTCGATTACAATAACATGTCTCCGTGCTTTGATTTTCCTTTCGAATTCTTTTTCACTCATAACCTATATGGCACTATCACACATTTCGCTAATTTACATGGTGATTTGTGTTCGGACATTTTTCACTAATCTAAATTGGAACGTCACAAAATGTCATTGGTGTCAAAACTATTTCTATCAAGTTAAAATTTTAATTCAACTGCATTTTCCCAAAAGTTCATCATGCAATTGCACCATTTTTTTTGTAAATCTTTATTATACAGAGGAGAGTATGGTTAGACTTTTTTTAGAGGTGATTTTTTCAATGATGCCTTTAAATTTATAAAATTTAGATTCAATATTTATTAAATAAATCAAAATCCATTTATCACTTGTACTACACATTAGTTTGCTCCAACCAAATCAAAATTTGGTTTATATTTTGGTGAAATCTTTTTATTCACAATCGAACTATCAAACTCTATTTAGGAATAGTTTTTCTAATAATGTATTTTATATTATTAAAGTTAAATTAAAAAACTCCTCAAATAAATTCAAGCCTGTTATCTAGGTGAATCTATTAGTAAAATTTGGCATATTGAGAGAGACAAAAGATATAAAAAATTTAGCCCCTGCGCACGCCTTGATCACCTGCCGGCCCTACCCGTAGTAAAAAAGGCTGGAAAGTGAGCCTAATTTCCATTAGAGGACAACGTAGGCTGCTCTGTGACACTAATGTGGTCTGTTTAAAGCCCTTATCAAAAGTTTGCTTTTTGGGGCATTGATGTTCATATAATTCACCTAACTTCGAAAGCTACTTTTGGGATTAAAAATCATCGGTTTATTTTAAAGTATTTGTTGGAGGTCTCAAGGGGCCAATCCATCTCAGTGGTTGGGGACAATCTGTTGTCCTGATACCGTTGGTTGATTTGGAGTCTGCAAATCATAAACCATACGTCGGTTTAGACTCGCACGTAATTTTGATCGTATAATTCGGACCAACTAGTGAGGATTTGAATTCTATCAGGTCACCAAAATTACACGAGACCTCTTACTCATATGAAATGATTCTCACCAACACATCTACTTGTTCGACACCCCCTCAAATGAAAATTATTAGGCCAAAGTTTGTATGAGTTTTGAATTCTGCAACTTGCGATGAAACACAAGTCGTGCAATGTTGAGGCAGCGGAGGCACTTTCGATAGGCCCATGCACAACAACAGAGAGATAGAAAAATAATAGGAACACTGAGAATACGCGATATACCTGGTTCGGTCAACTGACCTACTCCACGGGAATATAGACGATCTTCACTATGCTATGGAGTACAATAGATACATAGGCTATGACGAGGCTACCCGACTTAAACCCTTCTCCCTGCCTATACTACTGCACCATTGTGTTTAGCCTAAGGAACTCCTTAACACTGCCCTCCTATTTATAGGAGACTAACCCTAGAGTTCCTTCCTAATTAGAATCCTATTACATTAGACAATAACTAAATAGGAAGTTGAGACATTCCCAACATGTAAAGACAATAAAGTAACAAAGCATGCATCTCTTGGTTTGTCCCACATTGTATCAAAGCCGGCGAATCATGTAGCATGTTGTTATCACAATCCTTTGTCATGTAAGACAAAGTCAAATCCGAACATACTACATGTCCTCATGGACGAAAAGGATCTCCGATGCTCACTTCAAGAGGGTGCAAGAACTACAAGCTCGATTCAAACTCATCTTTCAAGAACTGAGGGAGTGTTTGCGGGAGGAAGATGAAAAAGCTTTACAACCTTCTCCTCATGCAACCATGATCGTGTCATCTCATATGTCTTCTACAACTCCAATGCTCCAAGAAGACAATGATGTCATCGACATGCCATCTCCTGAACCTATCCAGTCAAGTCTACACAAGGAGTCCACCATGTCGCCAAGTTCTCTTGAAGGTGTTGTACCATCCTCCCTTGCAATGAAGTTCCAGGCGGAGGAGACCAAAGATTATGTGATAGATTACACCAATGAGAAGGCGGAGCAGGCGAAGCACAAGGCCGATGAAAAACTACAACATTGATTCGAGCTCTTTGTCTGCTAACTGTAATTACATATAGTGAATTGTTATAGTAAATTTACCACTTTTACCCCATTCACTTGGTGTCATTTATCAAAATAGACGGAGAGACCTATTTGCCAAAACAAACTATTACTCCAAAGAAAACATGAAGGTATAATCAAGCTTTTCGGCTAACTGTAATTGAACGGACCAGTGCTACTAACTGGCAAAACTACTAAGATCCACTACCGGTGGAGGCGAAGAACTTGGATCGAGCAACAATTAAACTAGGCAAAACACAAAGAGAAGAGATTGTGTGGCTAAATTAGATCGGTCCCAGCTACATTTTTCTTTACGTTGACCCACTCATTTAAACAAAGGTGTTACGATGAAATTATTGATAATTGTGAAAAATTGATCTGTTCATTGTCTTAAGGTTATAGATTGAATATGTACATTTTAACATAGTATCAAAGTAAATTAATCATGTACCTTGTTGTTGCTCGCACAGATTATTACAACGCCAATTGCGAGTGTGGTAGTGTGAAAATTATTTAACCTTAATCAATAAGCAAGGAGAAGAGAGGGTACAATGTGGAAGAAGCAAGTCTGAGGCACTAATGATGATACAAGAAACCCTAACTTTACCAATAGCCATACTAAAAGTGGAATGAAACTGAAGTTTATTAGATCAAATAGGTGGTTATACACCCTTAACTACAGCAGAAGAAGATTAGTGTGTATATACACATCATCCTAACGGCTAGTAGCAACTTTTAAATTGCTTAATTAATGCTTCTAACGGCTATATCTATATGTCATTAGGACTAGTTAATTACAGGATACTGAGGTGGTTAGGAACATCAAATCATCTAACGGATATAATCACTAGATGCTAGCATGACTTGGATGATAGTCATCAGGAATGGGAACTCCTCGAGTTGCAGCAACATATAGCAGCAGAGAACAACTGCAGCTTAGACAGGTCTTCAACCACCATCTGCACTATGCCATGATCAGCAACTATAACCAAAGTTGGGTATTCCTATCGGGGAATTCTTTCCCTACCCCACGTTTCTTTCCTCCGGATTTTGGTGGGCTAGGGTTTTGACGAGGCTAGTACATGGCAAGGAAAATAACACACACTAAGTAGAATGTATATATCATATGTGTCTAATAATACTTACCTTTCAAAAAAAATACAAATACCAACCACAAGCCAAACTCATTTTCCAATCCCTCAATATAATAATTGCACCACCAACCTTAGTGGAAGAGCTCAATTTGCATATTTTATTCTCTCCTTTCCATATTGATGTGTACGTGACCACCAATCAGCTTCTTATCCTCTCCCTTTAAATTCCAACCCAACCAACATAAGCCAAAATAAGTAAGAAGGAAATTAAAAAAAATTCTTTGTGGGTATTCTCCAATAGCAAGTGCTCTAGCTATTTCTTCCCAAGACATATAGAGACAATGGCCCAAAAATCCACAATCTCTTCCTATACCCCACCAAGCTGGTGGGAGCCAATGTTCCCATATTGCTACTATACAAGCTCCAATATGTCCTAATGTGATGATCACCAAGGTGATCATTTCTTCAATGTTTCTACTAATTGTTTCACCGACTCTTCGGATCACTCGGAGCTGACCGGAGAGGATTCGTCTAGAGAAACCTTTTCTGTTCATGATCACCCTCGTCGCCAATCTGGCGTAAACGAATTGACGGATGAACATGTCTCAGGTAGCCAGCTTTGGACGCATTCTCTATTGTAAGTAATTTCTCTTTCGTTCCCATTCGGTAGCTTGAAACATGGATTTCATTTGCCATATAACTTCTCTGTGCAGTGATTACTAGAGATCAGTTCATAATAGCAACTGATAAGCAAATATTGCATCCTTGTTATTAGAGTGTGGATACCTTGTTGGGCCAGTTTATTAATAACCATACATCACGTGCTTATCGTCTTAAAGTTTTAGAATCGATATAAAAAATTTAAACACTATTTATATTGCATATTTGGTGTGCAGTTCATCGTAATCAAAATTTACATATATATTTTTCGGGGGACTAGGATAGGAGTTTTTTTTTTAAGGTAAATTTTTACATCATGATTATCGGATTAGAACTTTGGATCTCCCTGAATTTGTACACGCCTTGTACTATTAAGATAAATGTCCTTTAACAAGGATAGGAGTTTGTTAGTTTGGTTTACTTTCACATGTTATAGTGATGATCGTTTGTTTAGTTTATTTTTTCGTTTCCGTTATCCTAAACAAATAAAATATATAACTAAGAGAAACTTTCATTGATTTGAACCCTACAGAGGTGGGCGAAGCAATATTGGAGAATTCGGCAACAACCAAGAAGCTGAAATTAACTTGGTGGATGCTAATGTTTCTACTAATTCGTCTCCAGAAACCTTTGCTGTTCATGATCACAATCGTCGTCAATCTGGCGTAAACGAATTGATGGATGAACACGTCTCAGGTAGCCAGCTCTGGACGCATATTCTGTTGTAAGTAATTTCTCTCTCGTTTTCATTCGGAAGCTTGAAACATGGATTTCATTTGTCATGTAAGTTGGTCTTGATGACCAGACATCACGTACTTATCGTCTTAAAATTTTAGAATTTATATAAAAATGTTAACACTATTTTTATTGCATATTGGGTGTACGGTTCATCATAATTGAAATTTACATGCATAAGAATGGGCGTAGGAGTTCGTTGACTTTTGGATGATAGTCGTAGGCGTAGCCCTGTGCATATATGTTTACATGTTATAGCTACGATCGTCTTGAATTGACACATGTATGCTTAATTTAACTTTTTGCTTTCGTTGCCCTAACAAACTAAATATAAATATATAACTAAGAGAAACTTTCATTGATTTGAACCCCTGCAGAGGTGGCCGAAGCAATATTGGAGAATTTGGCAACAACCAAGAAGCTGAAATCAACTTGTTGGATGCTAATTTATCACATAACAACAATAACACTGCTCCTATATCACCTGAGGTAATATTTGATCCGGTCTACGACTACCTCACGAAAATGGACAGCGACTGGGAATTCTCGACCTCTTCGTCCTCCTCCGACAAGAACAATACCCTCAGGAAGCAAGTCAACGGGTTGACCAAGCAGGTCAGCAACTGGTCAATGTCCCCTCCACCTCACCATGACCCAGAAGTCAACGCCAGATTTCACCAGATTCTTCCATGCAACGACTTAAACCAGTTTGACCCATATGGTTCCTATGGTCAACGTCTTGGTGATCATGTAAAGATGGAGAGCAAAATTGAAGACTCGGGGTCAATGTTTAAGAGTTCGTTTGGTTTTAGTGATATTAGGTACGATATTGGGCTTAATATTAGAGATCCTGTGGCTGGAGATTATTGTAGCAAGTATTATTGCGGTACTCCTACATGCTACGATGCTAGAAATCTCGGTCACTCGGTCGACTTAAACAGACGACCGTGCAAGGCTCCGGCGGATAATATTAAGACGGGTGCCCGGTCGTCGGATTCACTTGATCCTGGAAAGCAAGTGCTCCAATCGCCTAGGCAGGTATGGTCGATGTTATTTGTCAGGTCTCAGATCCTTCTCTCAAAAGTTGATTATCTATAATGTTCAATTGTAATTAAGTAAAAAATATGTACGTTTCGTAGGTAGGTAAACGGTATAGAGCTGAAAATAATGAAGGCAAGAAGAAGAGAATATCCAAAGAAGCTTCGCCGACATCCCTTAAAAAACCTAAGCAAAAGAGCTCGATAGCTGCGAAGGTACTTTGTTGTTTGAATATTTTCCTAATAAAATTTGTTTAAATATGATTAAAAAAACAAGTTTCTGTAAAAGATGTAGGAAGTAACTTTTTTGAAAGATATTTTTTCGACAAAACAAACGGACAATCATAATGATAGTGTGACACAAATTGATTATATTTTATATTTTTTTCTATTTGTTACAGATTCAGGCTCCAAAACAAAAGTGGGCAGAGAAAGTCAATGCGTTGCAACAAATTGTATCCCCGTATGGGAAGGTATAGAGCAATGCAAAATACTTGGAAATTTTTTTCAAATATATAGATTGAATTTTCTTTTCTATTTTTTATCACCAGATTTCTTTTTTTTTTCCTGATAAATCCTGTCATTTTAACTCAATTTTTTTAATCTGGTTGATGACAATATTTGTTTGCAGACTGATGCAGCCTCGGTGTTAATAGAGGCAATTCAAGATATTAAGTGTCTGCAAGAGCAAGTTCAGGTACATAATTACTTTTCCCTGATGATATTAGAGGCAATTCAAGAAGTAAGCACCAGGATTTGGGTTCAATCTTCACGAATATTAAAAAATATTATTGAGAGAATTGTCTCCTAAATAAGATTCACAATGCTAATGTTAGAGATTTAAAAAAATGCCAATTAGATGTTATTTTATTATTTAAAAATGGCATCCTCGTAATTAGAAATCTTATCATTTCCTGGTTTTCTTGCATGATATTATGTATTTATACATTTTCCTACTACCGTGGACTATGATCAAGAAAACTAATAAACCTTGTATTATTATTATTTTTCGTCACAGATACTGAGTAATCCATACATGAAGAATTTGCACAAGGTATGGCAAACCCAACCTAGCTACTAGATATCTTCATAAATCTATATTACACTGGTGCTTACTATGGTTACGTGACATAACGTTAAATTTGATATAATTTAAAACTTTTCTTAATTTTCTGTACTTTACAAAATTTCTTAAATTTGTTTCATATTCAATGTAATTTCTTTAAAATTTCTTTAATCACGCAATCTAAGCCACCTGAAATTAACATCTTCTAATTCACTCGGTTGCTCATTACTCCAGGACCAATGGCCACGAAGCTTAAAGATAATAGAAAAACGAGATCATGCGAAAGTTGATCTAAAAAGTAAGGGGCTTAGTTTGGTCCCAATATCTTGTATACCTCAGGTTTTTCAAGAGAGCGATGGATCAGATTACTGGACTCCTTATAGAAGTTGCTTGTACAGATAAAACGACAACCCTTTGTGTGTTTTGGATATACTTATGTACCTCTCTATATATACCAAGAACCTCCGGCGTCACATGTATAAAATGACCGAATAAAGGTGTGACCCCTCTAGTGTGGCAGTTGAGTGCCATTAGTATCTCATGAAGATCATTGTCAAATAAAGATGTATAAACTTTTTTTTTCGTATTTTATTGGACGAACTATTTCGAGTTTAAATTAGATAGGATCACAAGAAAAAACAATTTTTACTCGAATGTACTATAAGAGCTTATATTCGAAACATTTGATATTTAACTTGGAACCACAACTTGCTAGATAGTTGGTGGCTAAAGACGAGAATATAGAGTATGCTTCTGCAAGAAAAATTGAAATGGCTAAAACAATGGGGGATATTTTTTCAGCACGCATGATGAATGAAGTGCTCCATCATTCTGAGACGTAACTTTGTAGAAAATATGAAATTCAATTTGACTAATAGACTTAGTTCAATCGGAAGTCATTTTATATAAATCATGTCTTGAATTAGAGCTCTTGTTGTTAAATATTTGTTGTGAGAATTTTGTCATCTTTCGGAGGTCTCATTTGGATCAACTTCGAATTAGTCAGTTTAGTAAAAGTCTGAATACCGAATAATATAAAAAATACATTTTATCAACTTGTTCCGATCTAAAATAATAAGTTCATGAGTTTGGTCTTACTTTACCATCTAGAAAAGAAAGAAGACTTCCGTCGAGGAATAGAACAGACGAAATTCGGGATAGGCCACCAGCTCTAAGATACCAGGCCGAGAGAACAAGGGCCCGGGCCTATAGACAGGCCCAGAATCTAGCGCGCGGGGCACCAAAACGGCATCGGGTCGCAAAAGCAAGCGGGGAAGAGGAAGAAATATCCCGTCATCATGCCACGAATTTCACCAAACCGCACTTTTTTCCTCGGCTCCCTAAATTCCCCCACCTCTTCCCCTTCTCCGACGTCGTATCCGCCAATTAGCCCCTCGCATTTGAATAAAATAAACCTAAATAAAACCACTGTCCCGTTGGCTTTGACCATCCGAATTACGAAATTAGGGGGAAAAGCCTCAAGGCGAGGGTTTGGAGGAGAGGAGGAAGATGAAGAGGCGAGTGTTGGAGGAGATTGAGTCGATCGCGAGTTCAACCCGTCCCGAGTCCTCGACGCAACTCTGTCCCGCGGTGCTCCTCCTCCGCCGATTGAGTCGATCGCGGCAAGTTCATAGTTCAAACCCTCACCTCCGACGAGAAGGATGACGATGACTGCATAGAGGTTGCCGCTCCTTCGAATTCGAGTCGTGCGGTTTGAGGAAGATGACGTAGACGAGGACGACATGCCCGTGGGGAACAGAGAGCGGCAGTTCATAGTATGACTAGAAGGAGGAGGGTAAAGCCGGGAATGAAGATGGTTTCTCAGAGGTATACGAGCTTACGACCACCGATGAGGGAGAGGAAGAGGAAGAGGAAGAGGAAGAGGAAGAGGAAGAGGAAGAGGAAGAGGAGGAGGATGTGGTCGGTAAGACTTTACAGAAATGCACGAAGATTTTGGTGAAGCTGAAGAAGGAGCTCTATGGCGAGCGTTACTCGGAGGTAGCTCCTCCTGTGAGGATTGTCACTCAGGTCAGTGTACTCTATGCTTCCCATGGCTCTGGATATCGGTTATAGTACAGACGAAAGTGATTAGAAATGTTTGATCTCTGTGATGGTGCAAGGTTCGTTATGCTTGGTATGTGACTGTTTAGTTTTTCATGGGTTCATTGGTGTGTTGCAGAATGATGTTGAAGAGGCATGTGCAGTTGAGGACTCAGATTTCCAGCCTGTTCTAAAACCATACCAGCTTCTTGGTATCAACTTTCTTCTTCTTTTGTACCGAAAGGGAATTGCGGGAGGTAATCGACGCATACTGGAATCTTTGTGTCTTAGTAATTGACGCATACTGAAATCTGTTAGGATAGGCTTGTTTTTGCATAAGGAATATTTGTTAGTTCCTTTGTAACTGTACCAGACTTACAAGGCAACTGATAGCTTGAGTTTGTCTTCTCTGCAGCCATACTCGCGGATGAGATGGGCTTGGGAAAGATCATCCAGGTATGTGGATCCCTTAATTACGCTTTAGTTTGGCTGGCTTCAATCTAAAAGTTGACCGTCATTGAAACATGTAATTACATATCTAATGTTGCTTAAACATTTGAACAATGACCCTGGCCCTCATTTGATTCTGTCCTGCCTTTGTACTTGAGAACTGGGAGAGAGAACTTAGAAAATGGTGGCCTTCATTCTCAATAATCCAGGGTTAAGGAGGACTCCTCCAACTCCACCATCATTAGGGTTAGGGAGACTCCTCCAACTCCATCTCCCTGGACTCCTCCATCTCCATCATCATCAGCATGGGGGTTAGGGACTCCATCATCATCTCCATCAGTAGGGGCATCATTAGGCTGATGATCAATAGGGGGTCCACAGACTCCATCAGTAGGGCATCATTAGGCTGCTGCTGATCAGTAGGGACTACTCCCCCGAGCCATCCTCCCTGTAGCCGACATCAGGGGCTTGATACTGGACACCTAGAGTGTCGAAAATCCAGCTGATAGGTCCATGACTCGCAACTTTGACATTCTTCGAGATAATGAATGCAGGCAGTGCGGGTGGTCCTGCACATCGTTGCAACAGGCAGTGCGGCTGGCCCAATTTGAATTTCGGCCCCTTCGTATTCACGAACGTAGACGTAGCCCTTCGTATTCACCACAGCCTACTGTGGTGAATACGAATACGAAGGGCTACGTCTACATTCGTGAATACGAAGGGGCCAAAATTCAAGCATGAATTTCTACGCCGGCCAGCCGGTTGCAACGATGTGCAGGACCACCTGTGACACTGAATTCAAGAAAAGAACATTAATTATCTCGAAGAATGTCAAAATTGCGAGACTTAGACTTATTAGAAAGATTTTCGACACCCTAGGTGTCCGGTATCAAGCCTACTGTCGGGTTGTTTGCATTTCCCCTCTCCTTCCACCGCAGCCTTCTGAGACTCCACCAAAGCAGCACGACAACTGTCCATCCTTTGAGCACGGAGAGGGTCCTCCTCGGACAAACCCTCGGCACTTCGATTTTGGTGAAGTCAACAGCTCAAATGTGTCCACCAAGCTGGCGAAATATTCACAAACCTTCTTTTCGGTCCAACATCTAAACAGTAAAAACATTTAATTAAATTAAGGAATAAATAATGTAAATAATAAACAGGCGATTTATTACCCACGAGATCGTGAGCGGGTTTACAAAGTTGTTACGCTACTGACGGTCGTTTGGACTATAAAAGGGCATAGAAGTAATCAGAGAGGCTATTGGAAAATATTGTAAATTAAAATGTCACGATCCATTAGTTACATAGTTTCGTTAGCTATGGAAGTTATTAGTGCATGTAGAAGTAGTGGGTTACGTGATAATAATTCTCACTTTTCTTACCTCAATCCCTCTACTTTCTCTCCCTCAAATTCACCTTCTATCAAATCGGATCGTTACATAAAGAAAGAAAAGAGATCAATTAAAAAGGTGACGATTTTTTTATTACCTCTTTTTGGGCGAGTCTGCAACGCCAGAGATATGCGGCGCCTTGTTCTAAAACCCTAGTAGTGGGGTATGTGAGTTATCTTATATAAGAAGAAGCGATCCATTTTTTGGGCCGAGAAAGGGCCAGTCCAAAGCCTACAAAAGGCGAGCCCAAATAAATAAATAGAGATAGGGTTGCCTTTTTTGGGACTTAGAAATTGGGTCCGGATACCCACACAAATAACCCAAAATAAACTACGCTGTGGATAAATTTGTAATATCATAAATTACATATAAATATTTCGAAAAATGCAATAATTATATTGGCAAATGTGTTACAGTTCCTATTTTGGCTAAATTAATAAGAAAATTATATTTTTGAATACCTCTTTTAAATAATTGAAGGGACCTCATCAACACCAACCACAACAACGGCGACGAACCACCCAAAAAAAAAAAATTCGCTGCTGCCCCTTGAACCATCTTTTTCTTCAAATTTTATTTTTGAAGAGCCTGCTATTATTATTACTCCCCCGAAGATGCTTGTTCTACAATTTTGATAAGTAATATTTGATTTCAACCTAAAATGATTATTCGCCTAAGAAAAATGTTAAATTGTGTTTGTATTGCTGTATACAAGTATCAATATCATTGCTTTGGAGAAATTAGATAATGTACTTTTTACCAAATAAGAAATTTATAGTTTGGTCACAACAAAGTCTACGCAGTCTGATCTAAAGTATCGACTAATGCTCCGATTAGATTTAAAGAAATTTAGAATGTATAGATTGGATTGAATAATAATATGAAATGGAATAGGATAATTTGACAAGGATATATAGCTAATAAATTTTTATTTTTATTTTTGGTGGAATGGAGGGACAAGGCTCGTTATATAAATACGAAATCAAAACAAGTACATCATAAACCTAAACAAACATCCTACTACTATATGACACGAAATTTTCTCTTTCGAGATTGGAGCAACATACCTCAATAAATATAGCTAATAGATATAGAACAAAAATTTGTTTCTAAACAAGCATCCTATATTCACGACTCACTAGAAGTATGATTCAACAAAAAAAATAAGAACCTTAGCTTTGGCGGATCAAGATAGAGATGGGCAAAATATAAATTTAAAAGTTCTATCCGACTTGAATTTTTTATTAATCCACCCAATACGAAACAGCATAAGAAAAAACTAATAAATTAGAGTACCACTAGGGTAATAATTCATAACCGAACAAGCTAATAATTTAAAGTACCTAAACATTCATGACAGTACAAGCTAATAATTTAAAGTAGCACCAGTTGAGCATCAGATGGTATAAACCTCCCCCAATACGGCTGCAAGTAAACACATTTATGAAGCTTCCCGCGGGTATCAATAACAAGCTTCTCAAGTGATTCGGCACACCATAGCAAGTGCCGAGCAAGTGCCACCTCGCACCCAGCCCCACGAAATCCGACATATTCAATCACCTTCAGGCATGAATGCTTGTACTTGGTAGCTTCTTTCATAGTCTCGGTCATGCGCCTGTAATTTTCCTGTCATTGATGCATTCGACAATGAGACGCTCGACTCAGCAGATGCGAACTCTAAAGCACGGCAATGGAATAATGGAAGAGAAGACCAAGGAAGCCCACAAAGTAAGAAGAGAGACCGGTAGAGACAGCTGAAGGTAGATGAAAAGAGAATACTAACCTCATGCTGCTTATAAATAAAACCACCAATCACCAAATGTTGCTGTCAAGAGAAAAATGCCACAAATATGTAAGATTCAAATCACTCGCGCCGGAATCAAACAGCTCACTCAATTGGTACAGTTCGTGTCAAGAAACCATGAACAGAAGTCACATAGCCAAATCATAAAGGAAAATAGATCTGACCTCAATTACAAATCTTTTTAAACGAGGAGCACTCTTAAGCAGGCAACATGGCCATAGGAGAACATTGATACTACTTGACTGCATTTTGACTTTCACCTCTTCAAGCTTCAAAAGCATGGGAAGCTCCAGAGGGAAGGACGCACTGGATTCAACTTGCTACACAACAAAGAAGTCCATATAAGATTACCACGACTGAAAGGATAAAACACAACAAAAACTATAACTTGCAAGTAATAGCACTTACCCTTGAAGTCATTTTAAATTCAAGAATCTTCAGATGAGAGAAATAAACTCCAAAATGCGGCAAGGAATGTTGCCGCAACTCATCACAAAACTGTTGGAAGTACTTGCCAGACATGACAAGATGTTCTACACGAGTAATGCTGGTAAAAAATAGGGCCTCCTTTGGGCCATCATACTCGAGCATGATCAGATTCGGGGCAGAAATATCGAGTTTCTCCAGGAGCGAGCAACCGAGTACTTGCAAGTACTTCAACTTGAGTGATGGCCCGACAATTCTGAGGTACTGACATGCAGCCTTCTTCAAAGATATGAACTCGAGCAATGGGCAGCTAGACAACAAATAATCAACGGTCTCCACTGGAATATTCACAAATTCCAAGGAGAGTTCCTTAAGGTGCGATATTCCGGGGTGCAGGGGGTATAAGCATTAAGGTAAAAGCAGAGAAGTCTAGAAAGCTTGTCTACGCTAGGGAATTCGTAATTGTTATCAGCATTACGTCCCCGAAGGTGGCCTAAGTGCAAGTGCAGCTTCTTCACTCCCAATCGAACAGCACAAATAAGCCAGCGGTCAACAACCCGTAGCAGACACTGAAACAATCGAGTTTAGCACCAGCGAAGGATCTAAGGGTGGAGTCCACCCAATAGATATAATGGTTTCGTTTATCTCTAACATGGCGGCACTTGGAATGACACCCTAGATGTGCTCCTGGTGCATCATCATGATAAACCTTGTCCCAAGCTTCCAAACCATGGGGAAAGACCAAGGTACCACCGAGGGTGTGCCTCCACAGATTTCTCCATCTCTGAGAAAGCACGCTGCTTCTCATTCTCTGTTTCAAGTCCAGCAGGGGCAAGATACGATCGATGATAATATCGTCAGGCAACTTGTTGAAGCAATCGGGGCCTTTGTATGCACGCTGAGAGAATTGAAAAGGAAAGGGGAGCCATTAGCAGAAACCCAACACAAACAAGCCAGAGGTGGATTGGTTGGGCATCTTTAGTGACAATTAGAAACGCAACCACGAAATAAAACAAGGGCATCTTAACTCGCCAGAGTTTTACAGTAGAAAGAGAGATTGTCCAGAGAAAGAAGAGTTGGAAAAGCACAAAAGAGGTACGGAAAAAAGAAGGGAGAGATGAGTGTAACCCGTTTGACCCTCCGACGCGCCATGACAAGGAAGGAATTAGCCTTACTGCAACAAGCAAACAAGATGACACACGATAAGCAACCGCCGGCGCATGATAATAAAGGTAGGTAATTTCTGCAACATTAACAGAACAATTAATAAAAGGAAGGTCCATTTCCAGTCCGACATGTTCAAGAAGCTTATTGCCATCATCCATACAGGCATATGAACATCGCTTAAAACAACATTGAAACATCCCTTCCTCTGCCGAAGCACATTCAAAGAAGCTGTAGCTTGCATACAGGTGGTAACTGGAACAACTAGGACACATACAGAAAAGAAAAAGATTCCTCGTCATCACGAACAATATGACAATCGCAGTATGTCATTGCAGATGACCCAAATGACAACCAAGTAAATGAAGGGCGAAATTCTCTTCTGGTCAACTCTCTGATATTAAGACAGACTCTTATGATCAATCATGGTCTCAAATTAAGCTCACACCAGACAGACAGAACTATCTATATACAGAACCAAGCTCGAAACTGGCAATCCAGGGTAGGTACTAGAAGAAGAAGAAGCATCTTTTGGGTTCAAAATGCTATCTCCTCAGCCAAAAGACAACCAATTTTCCCCAACCAAAGGAAGCTCAAACAAGGACACCAAATCAACCTAAAGCCCAAGCAAGCCTTCACTTGAAAAGTAAAAAATCCTGATCCAATCTACTACATTCCAAGTACCAAAAAACTATATACTAACCCTTAGCAGACAGGAAGCGAGAGAGAGATTAAGAAAGAAGAGAACTTTAAGAAGCTAATCAGTATAAAGGCATCCGCTAAACCATCTTAAAACAAAACCCCAACAACTACAAAATAAATCGGTGGAAAAAGATAAATGGGTATGATTCACCAAATATCAAATCCCTTGATCCGGTGAGGCCCGGAGCGGTACTGAGCTAAATTGACCATCTTTATTTTAGGGGAAGAAACCCTAATCAGACCTTTCACCCAAAAAAAAAACCCTAATCAGACCAAGGAAGGGACATAAAAGAGAGAGAGAGAGAGATGATGATGATGTCGTACCTTCTAGCGAAGCACGGTAGGTAGTCCTGGTCTGGGATTTGGGGAATAGGGGAGAGGCGATTTGGTGATTAGGGTTTCAGAGATTAACGTGAAGCGTGCTACGATCTTATAATAGAATTTCATAATTATGATAATTGAAATAGAAGAATAAGTTACTAAAAGAGAAGAACTATAAGGAAAAGAAGAAGATAATAGGGAGGGGGAGAGATATAGATAGAGAATAGAAATGTCTTTGTTTTAAAAAGCGCAGTCCCGCCCGAATTGGGACCAAATTTGAGCCGGACTTGACCCAGCCATTGGGTTTTCTGGTTGGACCGATCGGCCAGCCAAAAATTACAAAATTTTTTTAAAAATATACTTTTGAAAATTTAAAAATGATTATATTAACAGGTACATTTGGATCCAAACTGGTCCGTGACATTTGGATCTGTGCTTATATATACTGAGGATAGATGGAGAGATATATCACTTGGCTTTTTAACTTTTTTTTGCGTTTTCTTGAAACCTCGTTTTACATGTTGTTGTTGGAGGTTTACACGACATTGACCTTTTCTTTTCTTCCAAGTAAATTTCTCATTTTTGCAACGGGTCAAAGTCGACCTATCGACTCTCGAAAAAATGAGATAGGATCTGTAGCCATCCTAACCATCAAGCGTTGATGTAATATTATGTCTTGCTACCAACGAACATTGACGGTTGAGTACATCTTTCTCGGCTAATAAAGAAGTCTTGAGTTCGAATTATTGGTGACATTATAGTGTTAAAATACTTGTTCGGACAGATTTACCATCTCTCAACAAACTCAACCGTTTTGAACCTTCATTAATTGGTGTAGGGTGTTCAGATACTTAGCCGTCACAATGATCTTAGGACTCAAAGATAGAATATTTATGTTAAAGTTGACTTCTTTGAAGTTGGTAATGGATTTGGATCCATTTAACGAGGTTGGAAGAGATTCTTTAAATAGGGTTGATCGACTCTGAATATCATAAAGCTAAAGAAAAGCTGACTTCTTTGGTGATGACTAATGAATGCTCAAATGAAACCTAGGTGATGAAGTGTATTCATGAGAGCCCCACACGACTTTTCTATGAGTTGAATGAGTGAATCTATATCATAAGCATAGTTGCCAAAGTAGTTGACGCGACTCGACGTGGCCAACCCCAAACATGGAGCGGCGCAATAATGCGGAGTGAAATGGGCATTTTTTATTTCGATGCAGACACTAACATAGTTATTCATAATTAGAAATAAACACTTGCAGATATTCATAATTAGAAATAAAAGTCAATGCAACACACCAAAATATACTTGCAAATGTCAATAAAATTCAAGGAAATAAACACTTTGAGACTCTAAAGTTTAAAGTAACTAAACATCAAACTCAAATATACTTGCTTAAATCACTGTTTTAGTCCCCATTATTTTGAAATCAAAATTTTGGTCCTCCTAATTTATTTTTATTGAACTCTCAGGTCCCTGACGTCGGAATCAGAAAATTTCTCTTACGAGGAGGCACGTGAAAAGATCCAAATACACCTCAATTAAAATATCACCAAAAAATAACACATTCTCTCTCCTCTCCACCATCTCTCCCATCCCTCCACCTTCCACCCTCCTCCCACCTCTCTCTCCACCTTTCACCCTCCTCTCCCAATCTCTTCGCATAACCACCAAAACTCAGGAGACTCCTCCCCAAAGATGAATTTCATAATAGAAGGAGGGAAAGAAGACCCAACAAGACAAATGGAATCCTCGATTGCAAATCTTTCGAACATGGTGACTAATCTACATGTGAGAAATATTTTGGTGGTACTCCAGAGAGATGTATACTCATATTTGCAACATTAAGATTGCACACAGTATCTTACGGTAAAAAAAAGCAAGCGCCTTAAGTGTAAATCAAATGATGACTGGTCGTAGTTTCATTGTTTCTATTCTTATAATCTTCTCAAGAAAGTTTTTTTGCACTTAGGAGTTATTGGCATTCCAGTTTAGGTGACCGGGGAAAAGTAATTATGTACCTGAACTTGCTCTTGCAGACACTTAATATCTTGAATTGCCTCTAATAACGCCGAAGCTGTATCAGTCTGCAAAAAAATGTTGTCATCCACGAAATTAAGAAAATTTAGTAAAAATGACAAAAATAAAAGGATTTATCAGGAAAAAATTAGAAATCTGGTGATAAAAAATAGAAAAGAAAATCCAATATGTATATTTGAAAAGAAACTGTAAGTATTTGGCATAGCTCTATACCTTCCCATAGGGGGAAACAATTTTTTGCAAGGTAGTGACTTTCTCTGCCCACTTTTGCCATTAGTTTCTCATGAAGATCATTGACAAATAAATATGTATAATTTTCTTTGGTATATGAACATTTATTAGACGAACTATTTTGAGTTTAAACTATAGAAGAAAAACGAATTTTAACTTACAACCATAACTTACTAGATACTTGGTGGCTAAAGACGAGAACATAGAGTATGTTCCTGCAAGAAAAATTGAAATAGCTAAAACAACAAGGGACATTATTCCAGCACGCATGATAATTGAAGTGCTCCACCTTTCTGAGACATAACTTTTGAGAAAAGATGAATCACAATTTGATTAATAGACTCGGATCAATCAGCGAGGAGTTATTCTATATTAATCATGTCTTGAATTCGAGTTCTTAAAATACATTATTGTTAAATATTTGTTTGTGAGAATTTTATTACCTTTCAAATGTCTCATCCCGATCAAATTAGAATTAATTAGCTCAATAAATATCCGAATACCAAATAGTATAAATGGATATCCTATCAACTTGTTCCAACCTAAAATAATAAGTTCATGAATTTGGTCTTACTTTACCGTGAAGAAAAGAAAGAAGACTTCTGTCGAGAATACAAGGGCCCGGGCCTATCCAAAGGCCCAGAATCTAGCGCGCGGGGCACCAAAACGGCATCGGGTCGCAAAAGCAAGCGGGGAAGAGGAAAATATCCCGCCATCTGGCCACGAATTTCACCAAACCGCGCCTTTTTCCTCGGCTCCCTAAATTCCCGCACCTCTTCCCCCTCTCCGACGTCGTATCCGCCAATTAGCCCCTCGCATTTGAATTAAATTAAACCTAAATAAAACCACCATCCCGTTGGCTTTGACCGTCCGAATTAGGGGGAAAAGCCTCGAGGCTAGGGTTTGGAGGAGAGGAGGAAGATGAAGAAGCGAGCGTTCGAGGAGATCTCCGATGACGAGTGGGACCGGCACCAGTTCAACCCGTCCCGAGTCCTCGACGCGGCTCCGTCCCGCGCTCCTCCTCCGCCGATCGAGTCGTTCGCGTTCGGAGGAAGAGCGGCGGCCGCCGGCGACAATTTCCTAACCCTCACCTCCGACGAAGAGGACGATGATGACTGCATAGAGGTTGCCGCTCCTTCGACTTCGAGTCGGCCGGCGGGGGCGGTGGAAGAGAGGTTTGAGGACGATGACATGGACGAGGACGACATGCCCGTGGGGAACAGAGCGCGGCGGTTCGTGGTGGAAGACGATGATGAGGAGGAGGAGGGTAAAGCCGGGAATGGAGATGGTTTCTCGGAGGTATACGAGCTTACGACCAGTGATGAGGGGGAGGAAGAGGAAGAGGAGGAGGATGTGGTCGGGAAGGCTTTACAGAAATGCTCGAAGATTTCGGTGGAGTTGAAGAAGGAGCTCTATGGCTCTGCAGGGGCCGCATGCGAGCGCTACTCGGAGGTGGAGGAGGTAGCTCCTTCTGTGAGGATAGTCACTCAGGTCAGTGTACTCTGTGCTTCCCGTAGAGTTGGATAGCAGTGATTGTATAGGCGAAAGCAGTTAGAAATGTTTGATGATAAAGATCGATTCTTTAAAGCAGTTCTCTCTGTGACGGTGCAAGGTTCGTTATGCTTGGTATGTGGCTGTTTAGTTTTTCACGGGTTCATTGGTGTGTTGCAGAATGATGTCGAGGAGGCATGCGCAGTTGAGGACTCGGATTTCCAGCCTGTTCTAAAACCATACCAGCTTGTTGGTGTCAACTTTCTTCTTCTTTTGTACCGAAAGGGAATAGCGGGAGGTAATCGGCGCATCCTGGTATCTTTCTGTTTTACATTTATTTGCAATGATCAATTTAGGGTGCGCTTGTTTTTGCATGTGAAAATTCCTCTTTTCAACTTGTACTTGATCCTGACTTTTATATCTGCATAAGGAGTATTTGTTAGTTCCTTTGTAGCTGTACCTGATACTCTGACTTGCTAGGCAACTGATAGCTTGAGTTTGTCTTCTCTGCAGCCATACTTGCGGATGAGATGGGCTTGGGAAAGACCATCCAGGTATGTGGATCCCTTAATTACACTTTAGTTTGCCTGGCTTGAATCTAAAAGTCGACCGTCATTGAAACAGGCAATTACATATCTAATGTTGCTCAAACATTTGAACAATGACCCTGGCCCACATTTGATTGTCTGTCCTGCCTCTGTACTTGAGAACTGGGAGAGAGAGCTTAAAAAATGGTGCCCATCATTCTCAATAATCCAGTTTCATGGGGCTATGCGAGCTTCCTATGCAAAAGAGCTGAATCGTTTAGCAAAATCTGGAGCGCCACCTCCTTTTAACGTTCTTCTCGTCTGCTACTCACTTTTTGAACGCCGTAGGTATGCCTACTTTTAAGCATATAAGCCTGTGGTCTCTTTAGATTTCTTTTCTTCAAAAAGTGGTCCTTATCATTCAAACAGCGTGCAGCAGAAAGATGACCGTAAGATTCTGAAACGATGGAGGTGGAGTTGCGTGCTGATGGATGAAGCCCATGCTTTGAAAGATAAGACCAGCTATAGGTGGAAAAACCTGATGTCAGTTGCAAGAAATGCAAATCAGCGTTTAATGCTGACGGGGACACCTTTGCAAAATGATTTACATGTAATTTCTCATTTCTTTTGTCTGGAAATGCTGTTTAGCCGGTCCTGGGGATCTGGACATGTGAAATGAGTACATTGTTAGAGGTGGTCTTGTTGGTTTTAGTTAGATGATTCATGAGCTTTGACACTGGTTATGATTGGTTGTCAGAAGTTAGAAACATGCATGAAGAGAATGTTGTTCGAGAATGATACAAGTTGTTTGATCTGCTATGCTATTCTACATTTAACTATATTGCATTCTGTGGATGAATTTTCCTGATGGGAAGCTTCTTGAATATGTTTTTCATGATTTCATATACAACCTGCTTGACCCCCTTCAGCCTCCAGGAGTAGTGGGTAGATGGCAATTTTTCTTCTCATAACTTTGTAGACCGTTCTTTTATTGTTTTAATGTTCAGTTGAGCTTTTTTTCTTCCTCTTACTGCAGTTATTCTTGACTGTTATTGAAATGTGTTATATGTAAGTCTTACGCTATTTCCCCTTTCATGTGTTATATCTGAACCCACCACCCTCTTGATTTCATTAGCATCAGCAATGGAACTTGCATTAGATGTTGCAATTTGATACTCATTGTTGCTTCAGCTTGATGTCTTTACATCAAAACCCATCTTCACTGATGTTCTGTCCTCGCAGGAGCTATGGTCATTGTTAGAATTCATGTTGCCTGACATTTTTGCTACTGAAGATGTTGACTTGAAAAAACTTTTAAATGGGGAAGACAGAGCTTTAATTGGTCGTATGAAGTCCATTTTGGGCCCATTCATCTTGAGGCGTCTAAAATCTGATGTGATGCAGCAGCTTGTACCAAAAATTCAACAGGTACATCGGATATTAACTTGTTCCCAGTGTTTCTTCTTAGAGCCTTTTTTCTACCTTGGAAAGTGCTTCTCTCGGTTCTATATATTTAAAGTGCTGAAGTATGCCTTTTAACAGGTTGAGTATGTTCTAATGGAAAAGCATCAGGAAGTTGCTTACAAAGAAGCAATCGAGCAGTACCGTGCATTTTCTCGTGCTCATATAACAAAAGTCTCAGATCCAGACTTAAAAAGTGTTATTCAAGCTCTTCCTAAGCGGCAGATTTCAAATTATTTTGTGCAGTTTCGTAAGGTTTATTTTCTTCTCATTGCACTTTGCAGCCAGCTTAATTATTATGTTATTCCTTTCCCTTTTATAAGTAGTTGTGTTTGACCTTGTTTCAGATCGCAAATCATCCATTACTGGTGAGGCGATTTTACAAAGACGAAGATGTTATACGTCTGGCCAAAAAATTGCATCCTATTGGGGCTTTTGGTTTTGAATGTACTTTAGATAGAGTAATTGATGAACTCAAGAACAGCAACGACTTCTCCATTCACAAGGTATTCCTTCTTGTTTCAGAGAGATGTAGTTATGTAAGCGTATGTGTGAAGAGCAGTACGTTGTTGCTTCTGTTTCGTTTCACTAGGATCAAGAGCAGAGCGTTGCTTCTTTTTGAGTCAGTACTCCTGTTACTATGATAATACAATGATTACACTTGTGCATTAATAAGGTACCAAAGTCTGCTATCCACTGAAAAAATCTCCAACATTCATGGAAATGAAACTTAATCTTGTCTTAACTCGTTAAATCTTTCCCCCGTCCTTTTTATGTTTTTTTTATGTCTTAGCAATGGCTGGAGTGTGGCTGTGCATTGCATGGTCAGTATATGGTGGGTGAGAAAACTGAAGGAAGGGAATATAGAAGGAGATTAATGGAGAAAGAGGCTCTTTGACCTATACATAATATGCATTTGTAGACTGTTAATAAAATATGCATTGACAAGTGAGTTTTAAGAGAATGCGGAGTATTATTGGTTTAGAGGTATATCTGCTTGTAGTTTTTAGTTAAATTATATTGGCCATAGCCCACTTGTTATATGTCAACTGGAAGTATTATGCTAATAGGATTGTTGGAATACTCTGCAAGATGTGATTTATGTGGGATTTCAGTATATTAGGCTTGATAGCGTATAGACTGGTTCTATGGGAATCCAACGCCATGGATCTCAGGTTTTCTCATGTTTTCTTCTCTGTACTTGTCTAAAGTCCGGTATATTCATAAGTTTTTGATAGGTGCGTTCTGTTCGTAATCTATCCCTTATCCATTGCAGCTTGTACTTCATTATGGCATCAACGACAAAAAAGGGGTTCTTTCTGATGATCATGTTATGCTTTCCGCAAAAGCTCAGGTACGCATAGAGATTGATCTAGCTTCCTACTATGCAAGTAGTAAGATGTTAAACCTCCACAGTTGATTCTTTGTGCACCAACTTCGGCTTAATCATATATTCTTCTTTTTGCAGGCACTTGCCGAACTTCTTCCTTCATTAAAGAAAGCTGGGCATCGTGTTCTGATTTTCAGCCAGTGGACTTCAATGTTAGACATTTTAGAGTGGACGTTGGATGTAATCGGTGTCAAGTATACAAGACTAGATGGAAGGTGCTTACTGTCATGCTTTATCCTAATTGTTTGCTTGCCTCGAGTTTTGGTTCTTTAATTCTTAACCGAAGTACTAACCCTGTTTGCATCTCTTGAAATGACAGTACTCAGGTGACTGAGAGACAGACCATCGTCGACACTTTCAATAACGACACCTCTCTATTTGCCTGCTTACTATCCACCAGAGCAGGAGGGCAGGGCTTAAACTTGACTGGAGCTGATACTGTTGTTATCCATGACATGGATTTCAATCCCCAGATCGACAGGCAAGCAGAGGATCGCTGCCATCGGATTGGTCAGACAAAGCCCGTGACAGTTTACAGGTGACTATCATTCATCTGTAACAAAGCTTGTAATGCACGATCGATTGCGTTTGCTTTATTATTTGCGATCTTTTACTTTACTCTCTCTCGTGTTCTTAGGCTGGTTACCAGAGGTACAGTCGATGAGAACATATACGAGATTGCGCAGCGGAAGCTCGTCTTGGATGCTGCCGTCCTCGAGTCCGGTGATGATATAGACAAAGAGGGTTACGTCGTCGAGAAGACGATGGGGGAAATATTATCGTCATTGCTAATTGGTTAACATATCTGGGAAGCTTTTTGTCCAGGTGGGTTTGTATACTCCATTGTTGTATCAGGGAAGAGGAAAAAATAGTAGAGCAGCAAAAGTCAGGGTAGGGAGAATGTGTTTATGTTGTGGAAAATTGTGTTAAAGAGCAACTGGTAGTTAAATTAAGTCCAATTAATTAATAGAAAATGCATTCTGGTTAATTTTTCTCTTTATCTTCTAGTTAAAGGGAGTATGTAGTGTACACCTTTTCTTGATCACACATTTTAATATCTCTCTTACAATATTAAAATGTTTTCTAGGAATTGTTTTGACTTAATTACAAGTTTTGAATATTTTTTTTAGAGTGTAATTTGTTAGAATTTGGTAAGGAGTATCTTATTGTTATTTTAGTAGATGGTCATATATTAGGTGGTTTTGAGCATAAAAAAATGTTCCTCATCGAAAATCCTTTAACACCAAGTGATTAATTATGATGTTTGTTGATGCGATACAGTATTTGGATATTTATTAAATTGATTAATCTAAATTTGAAAAGTACAACTTACTTAATGTTGTAGAATTATTCTTTGTCAGTTAATCTAAATGTCCGTGGTAAAAACCAAACATTTCCTAGGGTAGATTTTACGGTAGGATATTTATCACCTTGGAGAGAAGGAATATGTATTTACGTATTTTTTAACAGAAAGTAGGGGGCAGAATGTACAAATACATTTAACATTGGAATTATTTAATACGCAGTATTAGTAGTACAATTAAATCAATTAATTTCGTTCGAGATATTTAGTACGCCCGTGTGTCACTTCACCATGGGACACAGGAAAATCCTTGCAAACCGCAAAATGTCTCCCTTTCGAGATAAGGTGACCCACCCCCCAAACATAATCCCCTCCATCATTATTTAGCAGATTAGATAATTCGATTAACCAGATATTCTATAATATGCATCAATTTTTAATGTTAAAATTCTAAATATTTAATGTTGGAGTACTATATCAAATACAAAATTTTAAAACAATGAAAAATAGTTCGATGATTTCGATGTTCTTATCACATACGATTAAATATTTTGTTTTCATGTGTCATGATAGAGAGATCGTATCCGATCGTAGATAAAAATTTTATGTTTTTATATAAAACTCAAAACTTTTAGATAATTAATTTTCATCAATTTTGCTCAAGAATCTATTAGTCTTTCTTAAGCAATATAAGATTCCTACTACAAAATTTGAAGGCAATTATCATCAGTAGGCTCAAACGTCATTAAAAGAGATTCTGGAATGAAATTATTTAGTTTTTGTACTATGTAGATTATTTTTATCAGTAAAATTGTTAATTTCTCGATAAATAATTAGGATGAGAAACATACATGTGGCACGGTCTACACTAATAATTTATGCCCATGAGTGATCGAAGTAGATCCCTAATGGAATATTAGGTAGCCCTTTTGAGTTTTGGGTTCACGAAAATAATTCACATATTCGTAGACAATAACTTAAGCTACGAAATTGACCTGAACATCCGGCGTTAATTTTTTGACCATCGGGGAGTAGTAAACAACAGGGAGCGGTACAGGACGACGATCACTTTTTATTGCAAAAAGACTTGAGAATATGTATATATTTTGACAATTTCCATTAGCTTTAGTCTTAGGATTAGTTATACATAATTTGTTTATTAATTCTTTGTGTATATTTTTTTGAAAAGTAAAATTTTACAACAAGTAAATAAATCAGAAATTCTTTGACTAATTCTTTCTGTATAATTATCAAAATCTACACACTTGCCCTTAGATTATTAAAAAAATGAGTATGATAATTTTTCACAATTATAAACAATCATCACATTTACGATTAGTAATATGATAATAATACACTCACTTAAACGAAATCGCTCTCAGTCAATCGTTACAATTAACTTGACATACTTGAAACAATTATCACACACTATTTTTTTTCACAAATTATCAACCACTAACTCTCCTTAATTAAATAGGGTTTTGTCTTGAATCTTGGTATATTATAGTTGCACGAGATTAATTAAGATGCAAGTCTTAACGACTCTTCAACCGAGGGTACAATAGAGACACCATTAATACGTCATTTTCTTGAAGCATGTTTCGTGTACTTGCTTGACTTTTGCTTAATGGTGTCAGTTAGGATGTCAATTCTGAAAAATTCTGCTTTTGGTGAATGTTAGGTGGATCTATCGATCGTTTATAATCATACATATAGACTTTTTTTTTGAGAGAAATATAGACTAGATAGCTACACATCCATTAATTTAACAAATCCATTTAATAACAATTAATGGGTATAGTTTTAATTTAACCAGGTCTCGAGTTCGAGTATTTGAAAATACATATGTGTTAGATATTTGTTGGAAGAGCTTTTACACTTTTCAAAAATTCTACTCGGCTAAAACCGGAATTAGTCGACCTAGTAGACCGAATACCAAGTGGTATAAACAAAAAAACCTCATAAGAGTCGGTGCAAATGGTAAGATGATTTGATTCACTAAAGAAAGTCTTTTGTTCATTCTTACAAATGTTAAAAATATTATTATGGAAGTCATTTATAAAATAGAGTCACGAAAGTACTCAACTATAAATACGGTTGATTTTAAAAAAATCTGCATAGAAGATGTGGCTTGTAATTAAGGGTATACATATATCACGTGGGGCAGGGGCGGAGCTACATTTAATATTGTCAGGGCAATTGCCCCCACTTAAAATTTTTTAAATTTGATAACTAGATATATTTTTTAATATATGTCCCCACTAAAATTAGAAATTGACCCACTAAAAAACTAATCAACCTAAAAATTAAAACCAAAATGGTTTATTACCGACTTATCATACGCTAGTCGGGCCAAAGAAAGTATGTATTCTAAATGTCAAACAAGTTATCGAGTTCGAATAGAATTTGACCATATGCAAAATAGTTCTATTCCCTTTCTGAATAGAATCACCGGTTTTATATTTTGAATTACAGTTTCTCCTCATACAAGAAACTAACTCTAGAGCTCCCTCAAAAAAATAAAAAAGAAAGAAACAGAACGTCCAACTCAAAGCAGACCAGAACACGTTTGGGCGTCAACTTGGAATAGGTCACGTATATGATATCTATTCCTATTGTTTGCATTATTTTCATTAGGTTAGGGTTTGGATTAGTTGTTAGGTTTTGTCTGAAATTCATAATTGGTTAGAACTCTATTTCATATCCGATACCGAACATATTGGGCGATGATGATAGGCTTCTTCATTGGATATAAAGAAGTTCGATATTTTGGCTCAGAAGTTGGTGCAAACATAGCGAGATCTCATTTATCCTACGGTATTTTGGCTCCTGAAATTAGCTTTGATATTGCTGGTTGCGACTGCAAGTATTGAGAGAGCCTTTTCTGCGATGAATATTTTGAAAAATCGTCTTCGCAACAAGATGGGAGATCAATTGCTAGCTGATTATTTAATTACATATATCGAGAAAGACGTATTTGATTGTATTGACAATGTAGCTATTATGGAGCAATTTTAACGCATGAGTAATCGTAGAGGACAATTATAAATATTATAATTACAATTTACATACGTTGAATTAAAAAAAATTGTACTACCCCCACTCTCCAAATTTTTTGACTCCGCCCTGATGTGAGGTTTGAAATGCATTCAAGTATCACGGATGACTACTTTGCCTATTGTCCTTATTTCTTTCTCTAGCTTAGACAATCTAAAAATTATACGTATGGACCCCACATGCATACTATAATATATATGCAAGTTTAGTGTATAGAAAAGGGGGAATCCAACCCCAAAAAAAGGGGGAAATTGTTGAAAGAGAATTCCTTTTGTCAATTAAGCCATTGAAGCTGACAAAGGAAGAATACCAGAGAAAATTTATGGTTTATGAAATTTTCACTTTTTTTGTTAACCTTACCCCTTGCTTGGTTGCGAATAATGTATAATTTTTTTTACAAATGACTACATGCATGGTTGAAGATGATGTATTAAATTAATTTTATTTACAAATGAATTCTTAATAAATTGTATTGGTTGAATTCCAAATGAAATCCTTGAGGAATTTATTTACCAAAATTTTTAGTATTTACAATTTTTTTATGATATTTTGAATATTAGAATCGAACATTGCTAGATCCTATTTAGAAATGATTCTCGCATCTGTTTGTAAGTTTCGAACTCGACGCTTATTAGTTGCTAGCATTTGCTATATAAATTTTGGTACAAATTAAAAAAAAAATAGGTCATGAATTTGAAAATAAATTTCCTATTTTCAAATCAGTTGAGCACAAAAAATATAGATTTATAAATAATTTTTCAAGAACAAATGAATTTCACACGTAACCAAACAAAACCCACCACTAAAAAGAAAAGAAGACACAAAAACCGGGTAGCAAACTGGTAGAAGTCTGAAGATGGAATGGGGCAACTTGAGTTGATATCTTGAAAAAAATTATTTTGATTCACTCGAAATGTATAAAAAAAGATTCAGTTGATTGCCCTCTTCACCTTTTACCGGCAACGTATCGTCAAAATAGCCATTGAAAAGCTGTCGGCTTTTATATGTACGCTGATTCGACCGGTTGATGTGGGATTTGGATTGGATAAAGAATGCCACCATTCTGAATCATTTGGAGTGAAGACATGCGGGGTTTTTTTTTGCAAAAATGATAAACTATGAGACCAAAATAAAAAAAGTCACGTACGTCGGTATTCGTAAACGGGACATGCTACTGTCGCAAACACAGGCCGGAACAAAGACCGGTATCATATAACGGCCATGCCTGTATCGTAACTGGGGCATGCCGGTATCGTAAACGAAAAATACCAACGAGGTCCCCCTTCACTCCAAACCGTCAAAAATATTTTTCTTCACTCCTGACTCAATCCACTGCCGTTGATGTGTGGATACATAAGAGTATTGTATATATTTACCTTAATATATTGCATTTTGTTATCTAGTCTATTTTATCATTTAGCCACTTAGCTTAATCCCACATTACTCAGAGTAAAAATTTGAGCGTACTAGATAGGTTTATAAATAAGTGAGTCTTTTGAGTTACTAATCAAGCTCATTTAGGCTCTCATCCATTATGGAAGGAAACCAATAGAAACTTCGTTAGTTCAAATATACATATACATATACATATATACATACATATACATATACATACATATACATATACATATATATACATATACATATACATATATACATACATATACATATACATATATATACATATACATATATATATATATATACATACATACATACATACATACATACATACATATATATATATATATATATATATATATATATATATATATGACAAAAAGAAAGACAGAAATAAATAAATATTATAAATACAGAGAATTGTGCCACCCTTTGAATACAGTTCTTGTGTATCTATAAATACTCAGATGAGTTCGAGGGCAAAGAACACATTGAACAAGAGACTTTCTTTCTCATATTTTCTTCCTTCCTTTCCGAGTTCTTGCTTCAAGAAATTCATTAAGAGTGTAACTTACGAGTTTCGGGTGATATAAGTTCTGTATCCTGGAAAGTTAATTCCTTGAGACCATTCACACCATAGTGGGAGGAATCAATACCTTTAAAGATAGCATCGGTGTGCCTGATCTATCTTTAATTCCATTACCCACAAAATGTGATATTTGACTCTTACATATATGATCTTGTTGGAGCAGGAAATTAATGTCTCGGATTGATGACGATCTATCTCCGGATGTGCGAGAATTAGCTCGGGCTCGTCAGTACGTGGAGCCTGGACGAGAGGTCCCTCTCGCTCACACATAGGCAAGCCCGAGCGAGAGGCTCCTCTCGCCCATGTAGGCGAGTCCAAGCGAGAGACTCTTCTCGCTCACATTGGTGAGCCCGGGCGAGAGGCTCCTCTCGCCCATATGGACGAGTCCGATCGAGAAACTCTTCTCACTCACATAGGTGAGAGGCCGGTGGAAAGCACGAGTGAGGAGCCGAGTGAGAGGCCTACGATGAGAGGCTGAGCGAGGAGCTGAGCGAGAGGCCGAGTGGCGAGAGGCCGAGTGAGAAGCCGAGTGGCGAGAGGCCGAGCGAGAGGTCGAGTGACGAGAGGTTTACGGCGAGAGGCCAAGAAAGAAGCCTAAGGCGGGAAGCCGAGCGAGGAGCCTAAGGCGAGAAGCTGAGCGAGAAGCCGAAGGTGAGAAGCCAACTTGTACCCGAGCGGGAAGCTCATTTGACCTTCGTAGGCGGGAAGGCAATTTTGGGAATAGGTCCACTTTGGTTGAGGAGGTCGTTAGCTTGAGCCCATTTCGGGATTCACTTTGGGCCTGACAAGATGTCCGTCTTGGGCGATGACGGACTTGAGTCAAGATTTTGCGTAGGAGATTTGAGAAGGTCAAGACGATCTATATTTTCCTAACTTGAGCCGAGATTCTCAATATTTGGCAAGACTTGGTAAGTTCCTCTTTATGCCGCGATTGCTAAAGCTTCCTATTCGAGGACAGGATCTGCTTATTTAAGGAAGACGGCTTGTACTGAGCCGAGAGGATCCCGTCATATTTGGAACAAATAACTTAAAGCGGATCTCTTGGGATTGAGACTTGGAGCCGAAGGTCTTGGAAGTGGTTTAGGATTTCCTATTCTGAAGGCGCGGAGGTTAGGTCAAGGCACTCTATATAAGGAGGGCTCGGGCGAGAGAACAGACATCACCAACACAATATAACAATTACTCTACTTATCTTGTATCGCTTTTCCTTTCTGTACCCTAGCGTAGCCCGTAGCCTAGCATAGGAGGGCGTCTGAGAAGGTGGTCTAACTTTTACCGGCCAAGATGACCAATTACTTTGTTGCTCCAGTTTCTTACAAGGAGTAGATACCTTTCGTCTTGGAGTCGTATGCATGGAGGCGAGATTTATCTACCTCAGCTTTCTCGAGAGAGCCGGCTAAGACAAACATTGCCCCGATGGAGTTTTATACGCCTATCGACCCGATGGAGACATATGCCACTTTCCGTGCTTGAAAGCTCTACGAGGAGTCTTGTAGGCACTATGAGGCATCCTTACGTATGGTCATCAATCAACACCAAGGGATGAACATATCCACCGGACCAGCTGTACCCATCCAACCGGCCTTCGAAAAACCATGGATCGGTCATATGCCTTGCACCATGGCGCCGCCAACGCCAAGTGTGTTTGGTTATTGTCCACAACCAGGAACCCCTAGGAGTCCCCCATACCAAACTTCTTCTTACTTGGGGATGGGGACACAAGGAGTGAACCACTCAGGACACTACTAGACTGCAAGGACGAGGGCTAGCAATCTCTAAGAGGAATCGAGCTGGTACCAACCGGCCCTGACCCAAGATTGGTCATACCCATCTAGGGTCTCGGCTGACCAAAACTCTTTCAAAAGGAGGGATGTCTGCACGAATCCTTTATTCGACTTAAGAGTTTCCAATCCTACCCTGACCCTCCAAGTCATGGATCAAACACGGATGGACCTAGACGAGGAGGACAACTGCCATCCCATCAATTGACAAGAAGAGCTCGATGAGGATGACGTCAACCGACAAGAAGAGCTCGATGAGGATGATGAGCTCGATGATGACAATGTCAACCAACAAGAAGAGCTCGATGAGGATGACAAACTCGATGAGGATGACGTCAAGCAACAAGGAGATCTCGGTGATAACAATGTCAATTGATAAGGAGAGCTCGATGAGGATGATGTCAATCGACAAGAAGAGCTCGATGAGGATGACGTTAATCGACAAGAAGAGCTCGATGAGGATGATATTAATCGGGAAGAAGAGCTCGATGAGGACGATGTCAACTGTCAGCTGACATTGGGATCTACCCGACGATAAGGGATAGAAGGGCAACCCTTATCGTTCCAATCTGAGGATTTCATCCCACATCAATTCTTGGAGGACCAGTCATCGATGGGTCCTCACCTTATTGCTCATGTCACCATAGTTGGCTTCGACCGAACTCAAAAGAGAAGCCCCAAGCAAGAGAAGGCCAAACTTAATACTCGAAGGGTAAGACTTGGGGGGCAGGGACGACCGGACCCTAAGAAAGCAAAAATTGATCCTAAGACCCGAGAGATAAGACTCGGGGGACATAGAAGGCCGCCTGATAACGATATACCAAATGCTCACAAATCCTTTCGTTCAAGGGGTCATCCTAAGCGAGGGAAGGCCAACCTTAAGACCCAAGAGGCAAGACTCTGGGGGCAAAGAAGATTGCCCGACAACGGCGTTCCAAAGGCTTGGAAGTGCTTTTGTTTGAGAGGAGCTTATAGTCCTAATCAAGGAAAGACTGACCTTAAGACCCGAGAGGAAAGACTCGGAGGGCAAGGATAGCCACCTAATAGTAGAATCCTAAGGACTCAAAAATTCTACCATCCGAAGGAAGCCAATGAGACGTGGAGGCTCTGTCATCCTCGTATCAAGGTGGACCTTCAAGATGGGTCCAACCCGCATCGGTATGCCTTTAACCAACTTGGAGATAGAAGGGTCATCCCTGATCCACCAATGCGAGATGTCCTGACCAAGACCCAGAGACGTCGCCTTGAAAGGAAGATCCAGAAAAGAAGGCAAGCCATCAATGACCTCGAAAGGCAAATTGTAGAGCAAAGAGTCGAGCTGGAGAAACAAAAGGTGCTTCTAGCTCGTCCGTGGGTGAAGTATCATTCGGCCTCGACTAAAAGCCGGGCGAAGGATATGAAAGCCTCTAACTGGGAGAAGGGAGATGACCTCAAGCATATTAAAGAGGTCTGACTAAAGGCACCCACTATACTACGCGGGAAGTTGACCCGCAAGTGGGTACCCAAGGTCATGAGCGAGATTCATCACAAGGAGGACACCCAACAATGTCTATTCTCGACCAAAAAGAGAAGGAGGTTTTGGTCGACCTTGACACGAGGTGCATTAAGTTTGGGGACTTCCCAAGCAAGCTGGCAATCAATAGGACATCGGTTAGCCTCGGACAGGAGCCCAACTAATCGAGCCACTTTAAAGATGACATGATAAAAAAGGACCATACTGAGCCTTAGATAGGAGAGATGTCCTCTGTCATTCCCATGGTGGAAGCCTTCAATGGAGATGTCACCATTGTGAGGCCAATCCAAAGAATGGATGATCGCAAGAAATCTCTCTGCATCACGGCTCACATCCTTGGGGAGCTGATCGAGAGAGTACCCGTGGACGGCATGGGTATGGTGAACACCTTTCTTTAGTTGCTCCTCTGCGAACATGATAAGGAGAAAGAGGATGCCAGCCCGACCGGCATGGTTATAACCAATTTTATCAAGAAAGGGCGAGACTCGGTCCGCTCCAATAAAGTAATCCCATCTTCCATCCGCCAATGTCTAATTCAATGGAAATCAGATGGGAAGGTGTTGATCATGATGGCCGATGCACGCCCATTCGTGTCGGCCACTCTCTATATTGAAGTGGTCCTATACGAGAGGTCCCTAGTGCCAACAAGTGTGTTTTGGAGAGGCATGGATGGCTGGTCTTCCCGATGTACAAGCTTAATCAAATGGAAGGTGCATTCAGTCCGAAGATCAATCAATGCCATACCCAGAGGGCAAGTACTCCATCTTGCTTATGAAGAGTAAGGTAATGGGCGACAGGGTGACTGCAGGTTTACGCCTTGTCACCATATGAGTCGGCCAAATATGTCCTCAGGACGACGGCCTAGACTTCTTTAAGCTGCACATTTTTATTCTGTTTTAAGCTAGTGGAAGGAAGCCAAGCCGAAGATGAAGAACCATGTCAACACTTCTCGTCTGACCGTACCGAAGAGTTAACGTGCGGGGGGCATTGTTGGAGTACGAAATTAATGTCTCTGATTGATGACGATCTATCTCCGGATGTGCGAGAATTAGCTAGGGCTCGTCGGTACATGGAGCCCTGGCGAGAGGCCCCTCTCGCTCACGTAGGGGAGTCCAATCGAGAAACTCTTCTCACTCACATAGGTGAGAGGCCGGTGGGAAGCACGAGCGAGGAGCCGAGTGAAAGGCATACGATGAGAGGCTGAGCGAGGAGCTGAGCGAGAGGCCGAGCGAGAGGCCGAGTGGCGAGAGGCCTAGCGAGAGGCCTACAACGAGAGGCCGAGTGGCAAAAGGCCGAGTGACGAGAGGTCGAGTGAGAGGCCTACGATGAGAGGCCGAGTGAGAAACCTAAGGCGGGAAGCCGAGCGAGGAGCCTAAGGCGAGAAGCCGAAGGTGAGAAGCCAACTTGGACCCGAGTGGAAAGCTCATTTGACCTTCATAGGCGGGAATGCGATTTCGGGAATAGGTCCACTTTGGTTGAGGAGGTCGTTAGCTTGAGCCCATTTCAGGATTTACTTTGGGCCTGACGAGATGTCCGTCTTGGGCGATGACGGACTTGTGTCAAGATTTTGCGTAAGAGATTCGAGAAAGTCAAGACGATCTATATTTTCCTAACTTGAGCCGAGATTCTCAATATTTGGCAAGACTTGGTATGTTCCTCTTTAGGCCGCGATTGCTTGGTCGTCACATTTTGAAAGCTTCCTATTCGAGGACAGGATCTGCTCATTTAAGGAAGACGACTTGTACTGAGCCGAGAGGATCCCGTCATATTAGGAATAAATAACTTGAAGCGGATCTCACGGGATTGAGACTTGGAGCCGAAGGTCTTGGAGGCGGTTTATGATTTCCTATTCTGAAGGTGCGGAGGTTAGGTCAAGGCACTCTATATAAGGAGGGCTGGTGCGAGAGAACGGACATCACCAACACAACACAACAATTACTCTACTTATCTTGTATCGCTTTTTCTTTCCGTAGCCTAGCGTAGCATGTAGCCTAGCATAGCTTTAGACCGACCTTGGGACGACCACTCCGAATCCGTCTCGGGTTACTTGTTCACTTATTCCCGCAACTGATCTTTTACAAACGGACGAGCACGCGACCTAATAATCTTTAGTTTCTTCTTAGATGTACAATGCAATTGTGATAATAATATTCAATTTCAGTTGGAAAATGCTGAGATGCCTAAAATAATATAGGTAATGAAAGAGTGGTAACTCATATAACTCGAAGAAATTTTGCTCAGAGTTTTATTGCTATTAATGGATCACTCCGCAATTTCATATGGGCATGGGCATCTCTCTATATGGCATTTTTTTCCTATACGATCATTTCGTATGGGCCTTTAGTTTAATATTTTCTCGGTTCATTTGGTCTAACCGATCAAATTATTAATTGGGCTTGATGGTTTTTTGTAATATTTCATTAAATAATTATTTTTTCTATTAAAATTTTTAATCATTCTAAATATTTTTTAATTGTGTTAGAAAATTTAGCATTTACAAGTATAACATAATTATCATTTATCAACGGATGAATGGATTGGTCTAATAAGTTGAACCGGTGGTCAATGGTCAATATCATATAGTATTTAGATACTTCATGTCTAACTAGTATATGTTTGAATTGTGAAAAAAATTTAATCATTATAATCTTTTCCAACAAATATTTAACCATTAGTTATTAGCATATAATTATAATTTTCTTTTGTTAGTCATACCATGCACGGTCAAAAGAAATCGCAAGTGGTGTTGAGAAACCATATTTATTTGATGTAGTCATAGCATGATGGGGTTTTCTAGTAGTTACTAGCATTTTTGTTTTCTCGAATTTGTATCGTTTTATTTTCTATATGTATTAGTTTATTTTTTTGATGTTTTTATTTGAGTAATGAAATATTATTAGGACCAATTTATAAATATAAAAATGCTTTGGGAGGCCCTCAAGATATGTTTTCCGATACGGCTATACAATTATAACCCGTTTTTGTTCAATGGATACAAAATACCCATGCTTTAGCACTCGGTGCAACGGCTCCTGGCGCAACAGCAAGCACCAGTTTGACTTGGGGGGCGATGCTTCTCCAACCTCAAAGATGAGTCCCTCCCTTCATTACACAAACTACTCAAGCAAAAGCAAATTCAACCTTCAAATACGGGACTGGACAAAGAACCAGATAAGCATCCCACTGCCTACAACAAGAGATTCTGGGATATAAAGCTCCAGGGCCTGACTTGCCCTGATCCTGGAGAATTGAAAAAGAAATAGAAGTCAAAGGTTTCGCCCCTGACTCCTTTACTTATTGATGTCGCTGATCTGCCGTTATCGTATCAGGCACATTAAACAGGTTTTTATAACGCCTAGAGGCAGTGAAAGTACTGGAATGGGAGTTCCAGGTAGGACCTCTGTCAGTCAAGCATTTTTGGATCCTCTTAGTCAATCGCTTCCTTAAGACCTATCAAGTAAAGAAAGAAGAATCCTGCCTCAATTAGTTTCTGCTATACAAGAAATGAGGAACATAACCACCAACCCAGTTTCAAGTCGGAATTTTAGGCACAAAAGCTGTGAATTCTCTTGCTGCGATGCACTTGCCTTTTACTGATTGACCTTGTCCTTTCCTGCTCGCTTTCGAGGTATGAGCTTCTGACGGAGCCCTGACTCCCTAATGAAATGTTTAACCAATCCATTCCTCCACAATGCTCTCTCCAAAACGAAACTGAAAGAAGCCCACCCAGACTTTCTTTTTCTTACGTAATTTCGCCTGCCTGTTGAATTCGTTTGCCGGAGGAAATAATCAAACATCAGTGAACTGAAGCATTTCGGGGAGAAAAATCTTATTTTCTATGAGAGGATATACTTGTATTTGATTTCTATTATTATAAAATTAATCAATAAAGTAGTTAAGAAATAAAATAGTTAATATTGAAATTTTCATTATCCTCTTTGTTTTGTAAAAAAAGAATCGGGTAAATTTTTTATCACATAAAATCATCCTCCCTCCGAGTTCGGCTTGTCTGCGTTAAGCATATGAAAGTTGGAAAGGCATAGGGTTTCCCTCCACATCCATTATATTAAAATTTTGAGTTTTCTTTCCAAGAATTATTTTCACTTGTAAGACAAAAAAAACAATATTTCACTGATCCATTATATTAAAATTTTGAGTTTTCTTTCCAAAAATTATTTTCACTTATAAGACAAAAAAAACAATATATCACCTTTTGCAACTAAATCTATCTTTTTTTACTGTAATAACGTAAGAGAGAGAATTTGAACGTTAACTTCCTACTTTTAATTAGAGGTCCTGGCCAACTATATTTTTCTTGAAATATGTACAAAATAACCATTTTGTAACAGACCAATGCGTCACTGTGTTAAAGTTAATTTAAAATTTTTGTTCGCACTTGAAATTCTGAATTAACTCCAACCTCTAAAAAACTATGAATTAACTGACCCTCGAAAAAATTTCTGAATTGAATGAACAACCAAAGACAATTCAATTGATAAAAAATGCTGATCTATTTCAACTTTATAACATATAATTTCTAATTCACATTTTTAGTGACAAAAATGTGAACTTGAAAATTTATTATCACCAAAAAAAAAATGTTCAAAAAGTATCAAAATATAAGTTACTAATTGAGTTTTCCCTATCAATTATCAGCAGGTATACAGATAGGCCCACAAGTACGTGGCCCCCACCAGCCACTGCCGCATACGACACTCTTGTAGTCTCTACGGGGGAGAGAGAACCTGTCTAATCTCTCTGAAATACTCTAATATTATTTATTTAATATTTTTTTACAAGTAGATATTTCTTCCCTATTTACCTTGTGATTTATGAATGTTTTAATGTTTTAATGTTTTTCATATTTTTTTTGGTTATTTTTTACGCTTCATGTTAGGGTTTTTCTTTCCATGTCCTTTATGAAAAAAAAATAGTATTTATCTGGTTCAAAAATTCCTCTACAAAAGAAATTTTATTACTTCACCCATAGATACAATGGTGCCGAAGGACGCGACTGATTGGACAAGGAAAGCAACCTCGACACTAACAATAAAAAAGTAGTTTAATTAGTGTTTAGTCATACAATCATATACACATCAGAATTATTCTCGAGTTCGAGTCTCACTGATTCAGAGAAATTTGACACACTTAAAAAAATAATCCCAACTCGAATTCGGATTGATCGGTTACTGATCCTTACTCAGTGAACACCATATATGTGAAGCTCATTTCATAAACCTATATACAGTCATTAATTAACTGGTAAAGTATTGGACGTATGTGTATATATTCCATATACTTCATAGAGTTTTAAATTAATGAAACCAAAATAAAGCTAGGTCAAGACATGTCTTGTTTTCTTCTATTCATCTCCGGGTAGTTGCTGTCTTACCTCTTGGTTTTTTCTGGCCCTCTCTCTCTATTCTCTCTCTCTCTCTCCCCCCCAAATCTCTCCTGCTAAAAGGAGCATCATCATATAAACCCAAGACCAAGATTTCCTCCCTCTTTGTTCTTTTGCTTCTTTGTCAAATCCCAAATTATGAAGATAGAGCCCCTCAAGTGTATATATCGATCCAATCCAAGCTAAGTTTTGTTCTAAGAAACGGGCAAAAGAAAGGAAAGACAACACTAGAATTTCTAAGATGGCTGCTTCGTCGTCGTCCTCTGGTCCTTTCTTCCATGGTAACGATCAGAACCACCAGATGATTCATCAACAAACTTCTGCTAATTCGTCGGCTTCTGCTCGAATTTCGACTGCTGCTCCTCCGAAGAAGAGGAGGAATCAAGCTGGAGCTCAAAGCAAGTAGTTCTTCCTTTATTATATCTTGATTTACATGCAATAGTACTATGGATTTATATGTTTCGGTTGATACCGGACACCTATCAGACATACTAATCCATGTTCGATACTATAGATTAATATACATATAGATGTATTTATGGGTCATGACTATTTTCTCCAAATTTTGCAACCTTCTTCTCAGATGATAAGATTTATGTACATACTCCAAGCTAGTTTAGTTCAATTAATGGCTCAATAGTGAAACCCTACTTCTCATCTCCACCACAAACCCAATTCTTTGACTCACACGTTTCTCCTTTTTTTTTTTTGAGAAGTTAAATTTTATTAATAGTAAGAATATGTATGTCGCCGGCCTCTTAAAAAAAACCGTACCAGGAAAGATCCAAATCCTTCAACTACCCTTTTCTTTTTCCAATCATTAATTAACTTTTTTCTTATTAAGCTACTAGAATTCGTGTTCCATGTCTAATAATAATCATGTGATATTCGGGCTAATTTCATACTTTGACCAGATCCAGACGCGGAGGTGATAGCCTTATCTCCCAAGACCTTAATGGCAGCCAACCGGTTCATATGCGAAGTATGCAACAAAGGGTTCCAGAGGGAGCAAAACCTGCAGCTCCATAGGAGAGGACACAATCTCCCATGGAAGCTAAAGCAGAAGCCCAAGACAGAGGTCAAGAGGAAAGTCTACCTCTGTCCGGAGCCAACTTGTGTCCACCATGAACCGTCTAGGGCTCTGGGTGACCTAACAGGGATCAAGAAGCACTACTTTAGGAAACATGGAGAGAAGAAGTACAAGTGCGAGAAGTGCTCCAAGAGATACGCAGTTCAATCGGATTGGAAGGCTCATTCTAAGACTTGTGGAACTCGGGAGTATAGATGTGACTGTGGTACTCTCTTCTCAAGGTAACCAAACTTAATTTTTTCGTATACTTTTACTCGTCCAAGATTTGAATCTTCATCATGGACATAATATCAACGTCAATATCAGGTAATTTCGGTGACTACCAACCGAGTACTTTAAGTAGGTGTAAAAACAATACCGTTTGGATAAAAAAATGTGGATCGGATACCTAATCCTCTAAGTGATAGAGATTGAAAAAATTGGTTCAGTTCTATGAATTTTAAATCACGGATACCCAAATAAGAATGTGTGCACTTTTCTCAAAGAATTAATTAAATTATCATGACACTCTCCTTGCCGACATCTAAACCAAGCATTTGTACTTATGCATGGAATTGCATACTTTGGTTTTGCATAGAATTCTATCCTTTTATTTTTATTTAGTCTGTTTCTTCTCCTGTTGGGATTAATTAATGGTAACTGATCCTAGTTAGACGTGATTTTGATTCCCTGATTATTTTATTTTTTTTCTCCCTTGATTCAAATAACCATGCATCACAAGTTACATATGCTACTAAATGCATGTAAATATATAGAGATTTGTGGTTGGCCAAGAAATTATATGGGAATTGTGAATTGTACATTTTAAAAAATATATATTTGGGCACAAGATAATTAATTGAAGGGGAAAATGAAAATTAAGAGATATTGGCTTCTTGGTAACACCGCCATTTCAAAGAAATTTCACTCTTCTCAGTTCACGTGTTGCTGTTATTATAAGAGGTGTCAGGACAGGTATTGTTGTTCTCAAATGAGTTGGATATTCTTCTCTATTTGTTCTCTTATGGCTTGGCTAGCTCATCACCCCTTTTTAAATCGCTAAAACTTTTGTTGGGTTGCCGTTTTTTTGAAATGTATATTTTTATACTATTTATCAAGTTTGAACTCTGAATCTTTCTGAATTTATACATGTGCTGTTAATCCAAATATTTTTTGGCTTGTAGGGTTGCCGTTTGTTTTATCCATCGCCAAAAACTTCACCGATGTGTCATTATAAGGTCGTATAAGCAAAAATGAACTATAATCGGTGTTAAAATTTTCATATTTGACTCATAACTTTATCAAATTTTAATATTTTTTTGTGAGATTTAAATTGTTTCCACAATTTCGGATCTTAGACGGTCATGGGATTCGATCCTCCCACCTCATGTTTAAGGACTGACACCGTATCTATCAGATCATACATAAATTAGTTATCAAATTTTATAAGTCTGTCATACTTACAATTAACTATAAGTTTTTTTTTCCACCGTGGTTAGCCTAGATACTTAACGAGAGGCGACAGGAGCATATGGCCTTAAATCGAGACCTTTCACGTTAGTAGAAATATTCCTCTTAAAGGGAAAACATGCACTTGTGTATTTGTTTCGCGTTTATGAAGTTTCGTTAGTTTCACGAAATTGGCAAGTTATTCCACCCTTCATTTATTGAACGCCCAGTGCTTTAAACAGTTCCATTTATTATTGATACATTGCATAATAGTATCTTTACGGGAATTTTTCATTACTATCATTTCTTTTCCTCAATTAGGTGTAGGGTATTAATTTGGGTTGCATGAGAAATAGCATCATATTTCTTTCCCTAAATGGTAATAATGAGATTTTTTTGCTTAGTTTTGCTTTGGCTTTTACCTCATAGTAATTGGAGGAAAAATTGAATACCAAATGAAAGAAACTCTAAAGCAAAATGAGATCATCTATACAGTTTACTCTGTTTAATTTTCTTTTTGAGTTTTTTTTATTAAGTGAAACAATTGTTCTGATTACTCCGTGACCCACAAATAAACATACAAATTTACTCTTTTTAAGAGGTGAATTTTATTGATAATATTTACAAGTTACGTATAAATTGTGTAAAATTCTGTCGTATGAATACGAAATTTTAGCCACAAACCTCATTAAAACCTTATCTCAATAAAATTCAGCAACATAGCGTTTACATTCCGCGAACAATGGTTAATTAGATGCTCACATTTTTAATTGATTAATTGCTGCAGGCGTGACAGCTTCATAACTCACAGAGCATTCTGCGATGCATTGGCTCAGGAGAGTGGAAGGCATCCCATAACCCTAAACAACATTGGTGTGCATTTATATGGAAACAACAACCAAATCAATTTAGGCCAATCCCAAATAAGTTCCCAAAACAACACCAACATCTCATCCATCTTCCAAGACCATCAAAACCCTAATAATCCTCACAACATTTTGCAACTTGGAGATCATCATCACTCCAAGTTCAAGAACCAAATCCCTATCGCATCCAACAATCCTTACTTCGCCGCGACAGATTCGAGCCATCTTCAAGGGCTAATGCAACTCCCTGATCTCCAAAGCAACAGCACAAGCCACTCCGCTTCAGCTACTAACTTCAGTAACCTTGGTTTCTATCCCCGGACAAGCGGTATGGCTAGTTCGGGCTTTATGAACCCCCATGATCATCACCTCTTCAATGGTCCTGAGGATCATGGAACCCACCAAGGGATGAACATGTTCTCGAACAACATCGGTGACCAGGTTGGGCCGGCATCCGGGATGGCCTCCATTTTGGGCGGCATTAGCCCTCACATGTCAGCGACTGCATTGCTACAAAAGGCATCTCAAATGGGCTCAACCACCAGCTTGGGAAATGAGAGCCAACTCCAAGGGTTGATGAACTCTTTTGCACAAGGTGGATCTTCAATTTTCGGACATGGACTTGGTACTAAGAGTGAGGAGAATAAGTTGACATTGGATTTCCTAGGAGTTGGTGGCATGATGGGGAATTTCGGTGGAGGGTTCGGACAACAACAAAGATCAGAACAAGAAGAACACGGGACGAACGACATCAGAAGCTCTCATTTCGATCCGGGAACGAAGTCAACGAAAGCAACTCGACCGTTTCGAAGCTCAGACGTGTAGAAACTTCAGTGTAAGACACCGATGAATGCGAAGGAATACGAGGGGAGGAGCCGACGCGGCGGATGATGAGAAACAAACTACGCCACCGGTCAGAGCCGCGATTGCGAGGGGAGACACAGGCTAGAGCTTAAATGAGAGGTCATTTAGGGATCTATTCTTTCGAAAAATGGACATGTCCATGTCCAACAGCTGGTTGATTGACTTGCTTTATAATTTCCTTTGGTCAACGATCGAATTCTATGATCAATTACCCGTGCAAATGGACTTTATTGTAACCTAAACTTCCTATGCTTCCAATGCCTAATATGAAATAAGTAGTTGCATATTGATAACATAAGGTTACAGCTTATTAAGAATTATAAAACTTAATTGAATTGTGGACTAACGGTTTCGATCACAATTTATATTTTATTGATAAAGGTTAAACTGAAAGTTTCATTTTATTGATAAAGGTTAAACCATTAGAATATAGTATGTTGTAACTTGCATGTATCTAGCTGTGACCTTGTTTCTCAGTTTATGTTATGTAATGTCTCATGTTTTTATTAATGAAAGACTTCAAGATCACTGGTCAAAAAGGTAAAAGTCTATTTTATTATAATGTAGTTTGATAGACTTGAACACACTATAATGTGATTTTGAAATTATTCGATAGAGTGGCAGAGATTTCTCTAATTGGCGATGAATAATATTTTGGACAAAATTATTCCAAATAATTTTTTAAAGGTATAATTTTATTGATCACCAAGAGTGTAAAAATCCCTCATGTTGAAAAATATCCAAAAGTATAATTAGGAAAATATATTTTGTTTTTAATTTATTTAAAAAAATTGAAAATATATAAATAGACTTCTCTCCCTCTCTCACGTAATGGACAAGATCCGAGGTTATAAAAAGTGGCAGCAAAATATCTTGCTAGGTTTTGAAACAACGAGGTGAAAAGGTAATAACGGTTAAGGGATCTCATACCGTAGGGTTTTGTTGGGCGCTGGCTATTACGTAATTAAGTACATGAAGGTGACGGAAGACGAAGGGTCTTGTCTCGAAGCAAACATCAAGAGAAGATACGAACCAACAACAATTTTTAAACGTTATTTTAATTTAAATAGGTTTTGAGAAAAATTTAATAATTTTTAGTCTAAATTAATTGACTGGATAAATTCAAATACTAGATCAGACATTGTAATTCAAAAGAGATCTTTTGGGGGCAACACGTGTTGGAGTGGGCCCCCGGGGGACGTCGCCGCATACGACAGAGAACACCGCGTGAGGGAGAGAGATCCCTATGACAGTGCCGCCGCCGCTCCACACCCAGCGATTTGTAATTTTACGGATTTACCGATTGCAAGGTTTGTCATGTCCGTCGTTTACTAAATCGACTTAGTTCAAATTCGTTAAAATTATTAAAATAATAATAAATTTTTTTAAAGTATTTAACTCATTCGAGTGATCAATGACAGAAGCAATTTTCTTGGGTTTTTTTAACAAGTCAAATATGTTTGACGAGCCATCTTCTGGTTTGAACCCAGATCGAGCTTTTTTGAAGCTTGCATTACCGAGTCCGCGCTTTTTTTTACCAGCAATTAAAAACGTTCTTCTACTTGCAACACTAAGAAACGAGCAGTGGATTGTTCGTAAACAATGATTTAACAAATATTTTACGAGAAATTGATTTTTACTTTTTTGACAAGTTAAATAATTTTATTGTAGGAGAATTAGAGAAATGATGTCCACCTTAAATAAAAAAAACTTTTAGCAGGGATAAATAGTTTATGATACATCATCTTTTGGTTCTCGTTTGACCCAAAAAATAATTTCCGATGTGTGATGAAATAAAGAATTGTGTGAGAATATTATCAATTTGTTATATCTCCATATATATTCAACCAAAAAATGTAGGATAATAACTTGGTAAATTTTCTATACATAAAAATAGTACTCAACAAGAAACCATAATACATGTTTCATGGGGTAATAAAAGTTACATTTTTACCGCTAGATAAACCAATACTCTAAAAACAAATTAGAACTATTCGTTCGTTAAAAAGATGGTTGAACCAAGTGTACATATTAATTAGTGGTATCTAAACTAACAAATAATGACAGAATTGATCCTAGCTAATTGGCTGAAACCCAATTATGACACCAAAACAAATTTTGTTCTCTTGTAAACACAATTAATGTCCCCTCCCCCAGCTGGCGTCAACTTTTTTCCTATCCCAGTAAATTTTCCGTAACTCTCATGAGGATTAAGAACTACACATAAATGAGTGCACTCAAAAGTGAACAGATAAAATACCCAGAGATAGCAAAATGGAGAGAGAGCACATACTATAGACATGTACACATGTGTTGTCAAATACATGCAATGATATAGAAGCAACATTTTTAAAAGTGAGTGACAGAGTGTTGTAATTTAACCAAAAAATTTAGAGTTTGAGTTGTTCAGAATGTAACATTGTTAAATACTTGTTGGGAGAATTTTTTTACCTTTCAAAAGTCTTACCTGGCTCGAATTTAGATTAGTCAACTCAGTAAATATTGTTACTGAGTTGTTCTAGTTTAACCAAGAGTTTTTGAATTCGAGTCATTGAAAACACAACATTGTTAAATATTCGTTGAGAGAATTTTACCACCTTTCAAAATTGTTAGGCACATATATAGAAGCAACCAACGCACATAGAGGGTAAGTGAACCATAAACAAAAAAATAAAAATAAACACATTAATTAAATGGGTTTAAAGTACCATAGAAAGAGGAGAAAAGAAAAAAAAATACCTAGGTGAAGTCCATGAACAAAAGAAACTTTTCTTGTTTGCTTGTTATCTTCTTCCCCTTTTTTTCCCATCTCCGGATTGTAGCTGTCTCCCTTTTTTATATATACAAACCCTTCTCTCTTTGTTCTCTCTGTGGATTTTAGCTCAGATCTTTCTCTCTTCTCCCTCTGAAGCTTAGTCCTTTTGGTAGAGGGCTAACACAAACACATATACACCCAAGACCAAGATTTCCTCCTCTTTGTTCTTTTGCTTTGACACAAATTCTCACCAAGTTTGCAAAAAAAAAGAAAAGAAAGGACAATCACCTGAAAAAGAAATGGCCGCCGCCTCATCCTCAGGTGCTTTCTTCAATGGTAGGGAAGAGAGCCAAAGCCAGATGATGCAACATCAACAGCACCCGCAACCGCATCCGCACCATCTCTCTTCAACCACCTCTTCCATGGCTGCTCCTCCTCCAACCTTAGCTCCCCAGAAGAGGAAGAGGAATCAGCCTGGAACACCAAGCAAGTAGCTTATATTAGTTGATTAGTTAATGTTACATATATATATTTACATGCAAAACAAGTGAAACCCTATTTCTTAATTTCCAAGTTTTTTTTTCAATGACATGAATTATTCATTACTAAATGTTATTTGATTACAATTTTTTTTTGTGGGTTCATCATTTCTTATTTGTTTTTCTTCCAAATTTTTATCAATATAGCAGATCCAGATGCAGAGGTGATAGCCCTATCTCCCAAGACCTTAGTGACAGCAAACAGGTTCATATATATATATATATTTTTTTACACCAAAGTATACCCGCCACAGATTGAACGGTGGACCTCTGTTAATTCGTACTACCCTTTGTGCAAACAGGTTCATATGTGAAGTTTGCAACAAAGGGTTCCAGAGGGAGCAAAACCTGCAGCTCCATAGGAGAGGACACAATCTCCCATGGAAGCTAAAGCAGAAGCCCAAGACAGAAGTCAAGAGGAAAGTTTACCTCTGTCCTGAGCCAACCTGTGTCCACCATGACCCTTCTAGGGCTCTAGGCGACCTAACAGGGATCAAGAAACACTACTTTAGGAAACATGGAGAGAAGAAGTACAAGTGCGAGAAGTGCTCGAAGCGATACGCAGTTCAATCCGATTGGAAGGCACATTCTAAGACTTGTGGGACTAGGGAGTATAAATGTGACTGTGGAACTCTCTTCTCAAGGTAACAAGTTGATTAATTAAAGCTTGAGAAAAAATAATAATGTCAATTGGGTAATTAATTTACTTTCTGTTTGACATTAATTGTGGTATCTTAACGGCTTTGCATTCATTATGGTCATTGACAAAGGTATAATGTGGGAAAAGGGTTGTAAGAAAATTGAGAGTTTGAGTATGGGAGATGACAACGAGAAAGGCTCTTCCAGGCTTTCTCCTCAGCTTTTTTTTTTGTTGGACAATTACATCTTTAGATTGGATCCTTCTAGCTAGCACCCAAACATTGGCATGAGGACTGGATTGTCACGGAACAATTTTCTCACGCAAGTTACCTGTTCGAAATACAAAATAAACAAGGGAAAAGGCATCTCCTTCCTTTTCTTTTCATTTTTAGATTATTTTATTTTATTTCCTTCCGGGTACAACATCGTGTGCTCCATTTTTTCCCCTCTCCTCTGTTCACGTGTTGCTGTAGTAGAGTGTCAGGGAAATATTGTTCTTGGCTTTGTTCTCTTCTGGGTTGGATCTTATTTCGGGTTAAATTTGTTCTTTTCTCATAACACAAGTAGGGCTATACCTTGCAAAAAAACACTAGTAAGGCTATGACGCATTTGGCCGAGACATTTACGAATTGACGAAGTTACATGGTTCGATCCATAAAAAAATTACCTTTCCAGAAAACACTACTAGGGCTAACCTCTCTTCCCTTCCAGTAAAATGTTAAGCCAGTAGGGGCAGTACATACTCTCTCTCTCTCTCTCTACGTAGCTTCTCATAGTCATATATAGCATCAGAGGTTGCAGAGAGAATGTGGTTTCCATATTGTTAAAAGAACTTTCACCGTAATGGGATATATTCCACTGGAAGAAGGCAGTACCCTTTCATGGGTTTTTGCATTTACTGAAGCTGCTAGCTATACTTTCTCTGATAGGGTCCTGAATTTCTAGTTGTTTTCCATGCAACTAGAAATAGACTTCTATTATTAATCTATCACTACCCCATTGCTGAAAATAGTATTTTTTTTCCCGCGGACTTCTGGTGTTTAGATTCGAGTACCATATGATCCAAATTTAGGAATGACTTTTTTAATTGTATCATTTTTATTTGTAAGACTTGAACGCAAGACCTCCGAAACTAAAATATTTTACTACTTGGACCAACTCTATCAATTAATTTTTTATTTTACACGATTAATTTGGCTAATATAATGTATGATGCAGGAGGGATAGTTTCGTCACTCATAGGGCATTCTGTGACGCACTGGCTCAGGAAACTGCGAGGCATCCAATAAACTTGAACGCCTTAGGTGTTCATAATCTGTATGGAGGCAACCTCTCCCAAATGGGTTCCCAAGTTTCTCAATTTCAGGACCAAAACGGTAATATGCCATCAAGTACAAGTATGTTAAGGCTAGGGAGCGGTGGGGTGGCAAAATCCGAGCATAGAATCTCCCCTATGCCTAATCCTTCCAGTTACTTCTTCGGGGACACGAACCAAGAGCAGTTCCCAAACAAGCCCTTACATGGGCTAATGCAGTTGCCTGACCTCCAAGGCAACAACAACACTGGGACCAACCCCATGAACATTGGCTTCTCCGCGGGTTCGAGCTTCTTGAACCCTAATGATCATCATCTGTTTGGCTCCGACGCGGGTTTCTCCTCTCTTTTGGGAAGCCCATTGCACCAAGCTGGGATTAGCCTTCACATGTCAGCCACTGCATTGCTCCAAAAGGCGGCTCGGATGGGTTCAACCACTAGCAACACCAACAACACTCAAGTCCAAGGTCTGATGATGATGAATTCACCTCTTTCCCCTACCAGTATGAGCTTTGGAGGGTTCAACACCAGTGGATTCTCGCTCCACGGCAGCCCGAAGTTCGGCGTCATTGATGAGGCCAAGCTGTACCAAGGCCTCTCAGGTGGCGCCATTGGAGCTGATGATAAGCTGACCTTGGACTTCTTGGGAGTTGGTGAGATGGTGAGGAACTTTCATGGCCAAGAAGCTGCCAATAGAAGCTCTTTTGATCCTGAGGTCAACTCTGGGCAAGAGAATCAATCCTATGGGAGGTCAGAAATGTAGCTTATGAACCAGGTTTTTTATGAAGTAGAGAAAGAGGAACGTATAAATGTACCTACATGGTCGGTGTGTGTATGTTCTTATGTTTGATGTTAGGAAACTTAGTTTTCGGTTGGTTACATTTCAAGACCCTTTGATTTTATATTTTCTTTAAGTTGAACTTGTTTGCCTCAAGGCTGGAGTTTATAATTATGAGACATTTTATGTGCTTATTGATTATTGTCGTACTATTAGATGTCCTGATTCATGCGTTAAGAATTTTTTTTAAACGGTTAAATTTATTATTATGTAGATATTAAATATATATAAAAGGAAAAATTATTGCGTATTAGGTATGAAGCAGTCCCGAGTCTCAAAAAAAAATCTCGCGGCGTTAAAATTCTGTAAAAAAAAATCTGATAGCCATTACGCAATAATTTGTAGCTATATGAAATGTCTAACCACATGGTCACATGCATATACACAAACACCTCAAGCCATATATATAACATATGCATGTGATTTATCTTGTTTCTAATAGCCATTAATAGGAATTTATTTATGTTTTTCTTTTTTCTTTACTTTTCCAATATCATCAATAGTGGCTCCGATATATGGACGTTAGCTAATAAATCTAATAAATGAAGTGTGGCTCTTTGTTCCTCTCACTTTTTTTATAATAAAAAATTTATTACAAAAAATCTTGATGGAAATACCACCTTAGATCATAAACATGACAGATGCAGAAATTTGTTCTTCTCACTTATTAGGGCAAATAATTTACATCTCGTGTACGTAACACGTATAAATATAAATATACATAGGAAACACAGACAAACACATAGATATAAGTGGAATCCGGAATTATATTATCTTCTATATACAATGTGTCTCAGAAAGAAATCAAAATTTTATGGAATATTTACACGAGTTTTGCCTCCCCATTTGTGTGATTTTCGTATTTTTTTTTATTGCTTATATAATTTGAGCGGGTCTCGGGGGATTTGGTGTTAACATTAGAAATAAAGGCCACTGAACATTCCGTTGCGTTGAAAATATTCCCACTGTCATCAAAGGAAATTGGCAATTACGTTACCGTGGAAAGACTTCTGTTTGGTATTATAAAAACTACGAGTGCATCACCTTGTTTTTTTCAATAAAATACCACGAGAAGACACGAGAGAGAGAGAGAAAAAATGAAGGATTTGAAATCGAAACCTTTTGATTGAATGGTGGCAAAATTCTTTTAACAATTATATGTATTTTTGCATTTTGATTTTTGAAGAGTTTGAAATCGAAACCTCTTGATTGAAGTAGAATTATTTATTTTGATTGATCTAAATATTTGTTGATTGTTGTGCAATAAATTAACTAGAAGAGAACTATTCTATGATAACTACAAATATTGAATCATAGAAATGTAATAATTTTAAATTTCTATTGGGAAATTTTTTGTCATCCATCAGTTAAAATCTTGTAAACTTAAGTTTAGATCAGTCAAGTAAATTTCTAGATAATAGATGATTTCTAGAAAAAAATTCACGGATCCACCAATTCTTTCTGAAATCTTTTTAGTTAATTGCATCATGTCGGACTCGAGCAGTACAATATTACTAATACTTATAATATGTCGAGTTGCTATCTTAATTAATCACTAGTTTAATTCGACGGACAAAGGAAGAGAATGTTTTCGCTATTATTTTTATAGTTCTCTAAGAATAATATATATACACTGCTCAGCTAATACCTAACCTGCCGCTACCGGATTAATTAAAGGATAAAGTAATTGCTGAAATTCTGGTTTGACATTAAATGGACACTTTCCACATATATTCTCGTAGTTTCCCGGCTGTTTGTATATGCTGTATCGCGTCAACATTATTGTTCAAAGTTTCAAAGTCCAAGTTCGACAAATATCCAAATATCATGTAATTTTGGGAAAAAATCATAAAAATTAAAGTTCTAGACCTCCGTTAGTAACCGAATATTTGGTTACTTTGACTCTTTGGTGTTTTGGTTACTTTGACTTTTCGATGGGAGTCCTATACCTTCTTTTGTAACTCCTCTTCATTTCAAGTAACATCTACTTAAACAAAAAGAAATGGATAGCATGAAAAGGGGCGTAACGACATCAGTTGTAATTATTACAAGGTCAGTTTTTTTTTATTGATGGTGAGGATTTAGATTCAATTGGGAATATTTTGATTCAAGTTTTATGAATATAAAAAATATCATTGGAAAGATCGTTTCCAAAATAAGATTCGATAGTACTCACTCCGAATAATAGAGATTAAAAAACTACTTATTGTTGATCGTCTCCTATGCTATGAATATGCAACTGTACAACGTTTGACGTGGAAAGCAAACACGCCTCCAATAATTTCTACCATGAACGATGACTTTTTTTGATTTTTTTTTTTAAGGTAAATGAGTTCTTTTCTGTTATAAGGGCAAACCATTTTCTTTCTCGGATTCTTGTCAAAATCTCGAACTAGAACTGATAATAAATCTAGAATATCAATATATATATATATATATATATATATATATATATATATATATTATTTATTCACATCAAGAATACAATAACATCCGAGGGCACGAACATTAGCACCGGTCTCAAAAAAACAAAAGGACGCATAACTCTCGTACAAATATCACAAATTTGTAGCCCTTAACCTCATCAACAACTCTATTATGGGAAAACATGATGTGTATGCGGTGTACAGAGGTAGATTAATCATAGAAGTTAAATTGTCCCTCAATTATGGTTAAACCAAGAGGCAGCATCAGAGGGGGAAGAAACTAGAAGGCAGTGTTCCTTATCTGCAAAGTAATAATATTTTTATTTTTTTTAGAAGGAAAGTAATAATATTGTTGGGATCAAATTCATGTGACAGATTTGTCCTAGTAATTGTCTTTTTCTCTCCCTCTCTCCCCAAAGGAATTATTGGCCCGTGATTGTGAAGGTGTGTGTACTGCACTTGCCAAGTTGGCCCTCTCTCGTTTGATCCAGCCATGCGGTATTACATTTGACACATCAAATTTTGACGGAATTATCCAAATGATAAATGACTTCGGTTTTAAAAGAAAAAATTATTGATAGAATTATTTAAATAAAACTCGATTGTGCTCGACTCTGAATACTAGAGTAGTTGGTTAGATGAATAAGATTTAAAATTAATCTCGATGCAGAAATTTGGATACAAATTTTTTAGACTTTAGTTTTCTGATAGAATTAATTGTTTGGAAAGAGGTCCTCTCCTACTTAAATCGACATTACTTAATTTTAAGGTTCTGTATGTTTCATCGGAAAATATATTAAAAATTGACATCCCATTATTTTATAGAATATATTTTTCGGACATTTGAATGTTTGTCGAAATGTCTGAGATCTGGGGTAAGTGATAATATATTACTTGGTACGTGGTTGTTTGTGGTTAATTGAATTTCTTTTATGTCCCAGACAATCTTACTAGGATTGATTTGGATATTTTGCCATATCAGTCAGCGTCATTATTAATGATTCCGTTAACTTATTGGACAACCCCACTGATGGTTAATTAATCAACGTAGATGTGAATCATGTGATATGTACGTGGCTAGGCCCACACCTCTCACATCCCCCGTCTCTTCAAGCTACCGGCCCAAGTTGTAAACGTTTTTAATTTTTTTTCAAAATATATTTGATTTAATTTTTATCAATAAAAAATATCGTAAGAAAACAAACCTTGAATAGAGTCCAAAATTTGGATATTAAAAATTTAAAAAGCTTCTCTTCCACCCAAGAAGGAGAAAAACATGCACACCATTTGTTTATTACCTTTTTTTGAGAGCCCTATCTTAGTTTTTTTTTGTAAAGTTCACTTTTAATTATGTGGTTTGGTAACCAGGTGACATAAGTTATACATGATTAACAATTAAGTGACATATGTTAATCTCAATTATTAGAGCTATGTGTAATGCCACGTCATTAATTCTATAAGTGTATCATATCATATCATTAATTTTGTTCGCGTGGTATACCGTTGGCTTCCAATCTGGACACCATCAAACTCCTCCTCATCCAAATTTGAATCTAGATACTACCGAATCTGTCACTTTTTTTTTCTCAAATTAGTGAACTAACATGTCACATGAATAAAATTAGAGATGTGACATGACACACATATATAATTAATGATGTAGATACATGCGATAACTCAAGTAACTCGGGTTAGTAACTAAATGTCATTTGGTTATCAATTAGGTAAAATCTTTGCCACATGATCAGAAAATTTAAACTACAAGGAAGTGCATAACGCGAAACCGTGTAGTGGTAAAGTGAACTTTAACTTTTTTTAACTCTGATATTTAGAGTCTAACGTGTTCTAGATGGTTTTATAAAAAATATAGAAAATAAATTGTATAAGATCTACCCTAAATTTAGATAATTGTTAAAATCTATCTGCCAAATATACCAAAATAGTGAACAAATCATATGATAGCTCGAAGTGGACAAACTGCAGCCGACTTGCCACCCAAAATGGCAAGGGTCTTTTAATTTTCTAGGCTTGTCTTAAAATTTTGGTTTAATTGATCGTTTAAACAAATTATATAAAGAACACTGGCCAAGAAAAAAACTTTTTTTAAAGAGAAAAATCTCTCTATAGACTATATTTACAACCCAATATAATCTAAATATAATTATCTCTGTTAAAAATACCAACCAATTATAGTAAAACCTTTATAAATTAATGATATCACGACCATAAAATTTATTAATTTAAAGAGTTGTTAATTAATTTATAAATTAATAATTACAGAGTAATTTTTTGGTTCAAAAGAAATAAATTTAACTACATAAAGTTCATTATATATTAATTAATGAATTGGTAGGGAAAATTTGTTCTAAGTACATACAAATATTTATAAAAAATAAATACCTAAGTGATAAATATTAATTTTAATGTCTAAAATTATTCATTTTATGAAGGTATATAGCTTTGTGCGTACACTAAAACAAATTGCAGTCAGAGGAGAGCTCGTATTGAGAAAGATTAGTTTAACTATATTTAAATTTCAAAGATAAATAAACAACCACATATTATAAATTGTCATAGTTATGTGTATTTATAATTTTAAATAATTATTAATTTATAATATTGATGACATTATATATTTATATAGGGGCATTTCCGAAATAAAAATATCAATTTATCAAAATTACTAAATTTTTGAAATGGCTCCAGTTAGGACCAGACAAATTATTAATTTAGAGAATATATTAATTTATCGTAGAATTGGATTGTAACAATTATTTTCTGAAACCCATTGGCCTCAATCGAACTATATAATAAAAATTAAGGATCGTAATAGAATATTTAAGAAAGAAAAAATGCGTCAAGAAAATCAAATATATTCTTCCCGTCGTAAAACCAAACATATCCAAAATCCATTCCCTAACTGAGTCTGGACATTCCTCTTTCTTTTTTTTTTGATAAGTACATTCCATTTTGATTACCCAACTTCCTGGATTTCTCACGTCGGTCACCAACTTTCTAGAATTTTCACTTTGATCATTGAACTTCCTGGAATTCTCACTTTGATTATTGAATTTTCTGAACTTCCACTTCGGGCATTCAACTTCCTGGAATTCCCACTTTGATCATCGAACTTCCTTGACTTCCACTTCGGTAACCCAACTTCATGGACTTCCCACTTTGGTCATCCAACTTTATGGACTTTCCACTTTGGTCACCAAACTTCCTGGATTTCCCATTTCGGTCACCCAACTTCATGGACTTTCTACTTTGATCATCGAACTTACTAAACTTCAAACTTCGATCAGGCAAGTTCCTGGACTTCCGCTTCAATCACCCAATTTTCTGGACTACCCACTTCAACTTCCTGGACTTCCACTTTGGTTATTGAACTTCCTGGACTTCAAATTCCGATGGCCCAACTTCATGGACTCCCACTTTTGATCACCCAACTTCCTAGACTTCCCACTTTGATCATCCAACTTCCCAGATTTTCCACTTCGATCACCCAAGTTCTGGACTTCCCACTTCGTCACAAATTTTTTGGACTTTTCACTTTGATCATCCAATTTCCTGTAGTTGAACACTTCGATCACTCAATTTTCTGGACTTCTCACTTTGATCCCCCAGATTTCCTGGACTACCCAATAAAACCAAATCGTACTTTATCCTTCCTCCCCTCGTAAAACCAAAACATACCCAAAATCCATTCCCGATTTGGAAAGAGAGAAAAATGCGAGTTCCCCAAACTGCCCCTTTCCCGCTCTCCCTTCGCCTCCTCCCTTCCCCGTTCCGTTCCGCCGCCGTTTCGGCCCCGGCATCCCACAGGAGAAAGGCGCAGACGCGGAGGACGCGGCGGCGGCTGAACTTCCGGAACCCTAAGCGGCGGCTCCAGCTCGCAATGTGCGCCTCCTCCGCAGAGAGGGAGGCGAGCCCTAACGGGGAGGGATTGGTGGATGTGATCGGGATAGGGAGCAGGAAGGACGCCGTTATCGACTTCTGCATGGACTCGCCTTTCCGGTCCTCGTCTTCTTTCCGTTTCTGGTAATTTTCCCCTCTCCGGACGGAGCCTGTGAAATTCCTAATTTGCCCACCCCACCCCACGCAGAATCGGAAGGAAACTAAACTAAACTGTCTATTAATTCGCAGGAACGTGGTCGCGAAAGATGCTTCGAAGGTGCAGTTACTAGAGAAGCGGCTTGATAAAGGTGCGGTGCGAGGTGTTTTCTCTTGCGTGCATTCTGGTTTAGATATGAGAGATCAGTTGGTGATTTTGTGGATAGTCTTTGCCTATTTTGAACATCTGAGAGTTAGCTTCGGATTGTTGAATGCTTTGCTGGTAAACCGACAATGACGAATGTGAACTGCGCGAGCTTGTCGGAACAGATAGGTGCTTTGATGCTGCGGTCTTTATCAACACCTTGTGTGGAATTTGTTGATCTAGTAAAGGGTACATTATGTTTGGGTTATTCGCTGAGCTCTTACGGTAAAGATTTTATTGTGAGATGCGGGATAGTAAGGAAGGAAGAATCATGACTTCTTTTTCGTTATTTTCTTGCTTTAGCAGGTTCTAATCCAAGGATAGTGGACAGTGAGCAGTTCCTGCATCTCTCTCCCAAGGCTCTTATCCTTGTTTGTACATTCCTCACCTTTTGCCTTCTACTTTGGGATTGTGTCTTCTTGAGTGCTTTCGTTGCATTCATATACTTATCCTGTGCAGCGGTCATAATATTTGCATGGTGTCCAAATAAACCTTGCATCAGCATGTGACTTATTGTCTACCAAAATGCTGGAATATAGACATGGAAAACTGTGTCCCGTGAAGTTTCTGTCTGCTCTTATGCTTGGCGACAATTTAGCATGGACATGGACCTTATTCCCCTTTTACTTTGTGTGAAATATGGTCGAAACTTGGCCATTTTGGATCTTGAGTCCCTTACACCACAACTGGTTTGGTAATTGCTGCCAAGAATCATTTTTAGTGGGATAACTTACCGATCTTTATAGGTTAACAGCCACTTGGTTTTGCTTGGGGGTTTCTTTTGGGCTTTATATTGGAAGGACAATACTTCTTTGATTCTGAGAAGGTACTGAAAGCAAACCAGTCGTTAATGTGGCCAACCTATCAATTGTCAGCTATGGCATGACCTATTCTAGTTTCCTTCAGTCATTATAACCCTCGTAATAACATTCAAGGGGCATGTGGTATCCTAAATCCAATTTATTTTCTTCTCTTAGGTGGCTAGTGCTGGATACGGGCTGGATCGTGAGATAACCTTGGATATTCTCAAATCAATCAAATCGAGGAATGGATTTGTTGTTGCAATTTTTATCAGACCCTTTAGCTTTGAAGGGAAAAGACGCCAAGATGAGGTAAATTTTACCTGGAGATCGTAAAGTTGCTGTTGAAAGGGCGTTGTAATAAACAGATTGCCGGAGTTTTTTTTCCTACCACATATATGTCATGCAACTAGCTGTAAACAATAGAAATTGAATTCTATGCTATTGCTAGGATTGGACTTTTGGCCACGGGGTCTGGGTACTTCACTGAGATTTTCATCCATATTGAATTATTTGGGCCTTTCATTTGGTTACTGGCAAAGAGACTATGTAACAAACTATTAGCATGAGTACACAATTCTCAAATGCCCATGCTTTCATGCTTTTCTTCAGTTTGAAGCATTAAGTTTATAGATGTCTTGTGACTTGTTGGGTCAAGTATTCTGGCATAAATAGATTTTCTAGAACCATTTTTCCTCTACCTATCTTATCATCTACCTTTTCTGCAGATCAAAGAGTTGGTACTAAAGCTTCAGGAGTATACCAATTTTTTCATTGGTAAGCGCTGATGATTTTATTGACAGAAAGATCTTTTATTGCATCAGTAAACAATGTCGTCTTCTCCTTGTCATTTGAGTGCATTGGTATTGGTGTTTTCTCTGAAGTCAGTATCATCTTTCAGTTAGGGTTATTCTGCTCACGGCCATAATTTTTTTATCAAAATGTGCAGATATTGATACTGACAGTCTTCTCAAAAAGGACTTGGTCACTTTGGACGTGGCTTTAAAGACTGCAAACAGTGCTGTTTTGTTAGCCATGAATGCAATTAATGTTCTTCTTTCTGTAAGTACCTGCAGTATCCCATGCTATATCACTTTGGTTTCTTGTGTGATTAGGGTTTCTTACTTCCTTACGGCTTAAATATTCTTCAGGAGATTCACCCAAAACTATATAATGTTCAGCATAAGGATATGAAAGATATTGAAGTCTCTGAAGCCATAAAAGTAAGTGTGGACTATTACATTAGTGGCAAGTTACTATTTCATTGTTTCTTTTGTTCTCTGTGAAATTCACATCCATCTATTTGTCCGTACTCTTGTATTTTTGTTTTCAAGCTTAAATTTTTTGTGCTAAGTGATTGTATGCTATACAACTGCATGCAGATTCTGGGACAGTATGACAAAGCAAAAATCGGATTCGGAGTAGGTGAGAGCATTGAAAGTTCAATTTCAAAGGCTTTGTATGATTGCCCGTTTATTGGCTCCAGTCTAGAGGTATGATCCAAATGAATCTGGTTGCATAAGTTGTTAACTTCGGGTAAATGTAGTTGAGAATCATAAGCTCAGTTTCTCTGTTCCACACTTGAGCTTTGCTGCTTATTTTTATTCATTGGATCCTTTCTTTTGTGTGTGTGGCAGGACTTCAAAGGCATCATTGTTTGCAATATGGCAAGTTCAAGCAGTGTTGACGGGGATATAAATTCCTTTCTGGATACTTTCCGTCGAAAGGCAAAATACACAGGAAAAATCATTTTGTCTACAGCTTATGAACCTAATCTTGATCCCAGTTCTGTTGTAACAACAATATTTACTGTTGGGTAAGTTGTTAGATCAGTAATTCCCAGCTTACATCAGTTATGAATTACAACTAACTTAATTCTTCAAATTGTTCCATCAACGTCCTAATTTTACATTTCCAGTTCCTCGGCTGTTGGGAATTTGCAATCCCCTGCAGTAGTTTTTTTGAATAGTTGGTAAATTATAGGACTTTTTGAAACACCAGTTACTGGTATTGTCTGGGTTTTCAACTTGGATTAGTTTCTTAAAACAATCTCCTGTAATCAACAGCTGCTCAATACAAACATCTGCGGATAACCGCAGCATGATCTCCAGACTGGCTCAGTATCTTCCTTTTGTCTTCAATTTTTTTGGCGGTCAGCGCCTTGAATCAAGTCAAGATGAAAGAAACAACGATGCCAATGATCGGAATACGGTGTCCACTAACAATAACGAGCCTGATGATTCCAGGTTTTGCTATTTGTACAATTCATGTTGAGATTGAAATTCAATTTTTTGCTTGCACTTCTTAAACTTGTTTTATTTTGTGGTTCTAGAATTTATTTATCTCAAGCTGAAGAACAGGAGGATGGCTCTGAGAGTTCGCAAATTTACGATCAGATGACCGAAGGTATCGCCAAGAGTTTAGGAGCTATGCATCCGAAGTGGTCCTGGCTTTTGCTAACCCACATGCCTTTTATTTCATTTGTAGAACCTCCTGCTCTACAAAGAGAAACATTCAACAATGGGGACTTGGGACCTGGATATCAAATTGCACAAAAGTGGGCCAAAGAAAGGGCTGGAGTCACTCCAGCGCTAGATAATCTATGCATCTTCTCTGTTCCTGTTGGCGTGAAGTCCCTTGGCGAGTTGAAAGACGGCGACATGCGCATCTCTCCCATTGGTAAACTTGCAAAAACAAAGAGTGTACAAAATGGTAAGAATTCAAGGACGGCTAATTCAAATAGCTCTTCTTGGGATACATTTACAGATGGAGGTTTTGAAGTTGCAAGGGACCTTTACACCAGTGCATCATCACTTTTAAAGGGAAAAAATGTGGAAGTACCTAAGAAACAGGGCGTACTCTCTGCTCGTGCTGCATCTATGTTGGTAAGTGGGAATTGGAAAAAGTTTGTTTTTCCTTGTGAACTGTTGGAATCTCGGAATTTTACCTTTTGCAAGCCCAAGAAGCAGGGGTTACTCTCTGTCCATGGAATTCGATCTCTCCGCTTTGTTGTAAGATTCTTTCTTTCTGATTTCTTGCACCTGTACAGGAAGCTGAGCGAGATTCTCCATCAAAGTGGAGTCCTGTAATGGAGATGCAATACAGGGGAGGAGTATACAAAGGAAGATGTCAAGGAGGTTTGCCAGAAGGCAAGGTAGCGTTCTCGAGAACTTCTACACTCCGAACAGCTTCTCATAGGACTCGCGTTCATATCTAAGAAAACTCATTCTATTTGACATGTGCAGGGTCGTCTAACCCTTGGGGACGGAGGCATATACGAAGGAATGTGGCGGTATGGAAAACGATCCGGCCCTGGCGCGTTTTATTTCAGCAATGGAGATGTGTTTCAAGGGTTCTGGAGGGAGGACGTGATGCATGGAAAGGGATGGTTTTATTTCCACAGTGGAGACCGCTGGTTCGCAAACTTTTGGAAGGGAAAGGCCAACGGTGAGAGCCGCTTCTATTCGAAGTCGGGCGACGTGTTTTTCGGACAATTCCAAGATGGATGGCGTCATGGTGATTTCCTCTGCATCGGGGTTGACGGGGAAAGGTGCATGGAGACATGGGAGGAAGGAGTTCTTGTAAGCCGGAAGCAATTGGATTCTGAGACTGGTTCTGAAAGCACCCAGAAATCTCTTACCTAGTTCTTCCTCGCCTCCCCTCCTGTTTTGTATATCCTTTACTATCCGCAATTAAATTCCGATGCTCATGGTAATCCGGGTTGTTTTCCTCCCGACGACGAAACTTATCATTCATCGTCTCATTGGCCGACCTCTCCCCCTATTACTCTATTTATTTGATACCCCTCTTGCCGCCGGCAGTCAATTGTAAACGCATTTCGGAGAGAACAACTAACTACCCATCGGGTGCACTCGCCAAGGAAGGTCAAGGGGTCGGGTCAATGCTAAAACTAATAAAAGGAAAGGCCTCGAATATATACACGATTTTGCCATTTCTATGCAATAACCCTAGGGAAAATGCAGTCGCGTAGATTATCTACAAAGGAGATTTTGCTCATGAATAAATAATTTCCTTCCATCTGAATCCTCCTTCAAGTGAAGCCGAGGAAGTTTTCACCCAACACGTACAAAGGCGCGGACCAGCAAGAATCTGTTACACAAGCAAGAGAAGGTCAATTATACTTCTTGTTTAACAGCGGGATAAAATTGACACGTCATCCAGCTTCTTATGCAACCCGCCCTTTCTCTGTACGTGCAAAACGGGTACAAGAGACTGCAGAATGGGAACACTTGAAAAATGCAGGTTGACTTAATCCTAAAATATCAAATGGACCTAGAGAAAAAAAAGGAATATGTAACTTTGGAACTTTTCTTCCTAGAATTGTACAATATGTACTACTCATCGGAAACCTAACAGCGGGGAAACTTGGCCCGTGGTCTACAACATTTGACAGAGATGAGTATACTGCTGTGGGTAGAACTTCAATAACTTAAAACTATAAACTGTCATTTCAGGATACCCAACACTTTTAATATTAATCCTACACCAAAGGGGCACAAAAATTAATGAACCAGCCTGCATGCAATTAGGTTTTGCAATATGATAAAGATTCACTAAATTACAGGTGATGAATTTCACTTTTTTCACAAATCTGCTTCTGAAGTGCATCAAGACTGCATATTCCTATCTCACCTTCACAAGTTGTTACGAAGAAGACGGAATGGCTTTAAGCACGCGCTAACGAACCTCATTCTTTCTGTTCAATGCTCTTCTCTGAAGTTTCGTGATGACGGACAGAAGTAAGACTGAAATTAAGTTCCCAGGACACAAGATAAATTCAGAGAAAGGATAACCATTAGCATGACATAAAATGCAGATTCAGCATAGGTGTTATCTACCTGCAATTTTGCGGGACTCTCCAAGAGAGGGCGGAAGACCTTTTCAACTCTGGTGGCAAGGAGAAAAAGGACTTCCAATCCTGAAGCATAATTCTCAGGTCGTGAAGCTTGCTGTCCATACCATAACAGCAATTTGCATGCATTGTACACACCAAATTCAAATCTCTGCTAGGTTCACAAAGTCCACCAAAGTAAGCAGTGTCCAAGAATCTCATCTTTAGCCCAAGCGCCTCAATGAAACTGCCAGCTTTTATACGATTAAGAACGTCCTGGTCGTGGTACCCTGGATATGTCTCCCTCGACGAGTACCAAAACTTGTAGAACTCTATTGACCGGTTGTTAGACCGAACAAAGTTGAATCCACCATTCAGAATGTTCCTTGTATCAACAGAGCTTCCCAAGTAATGATCACAAGCAATCTGGAAATCAGCATCTGGATGGAACCGTGGAAATGGGTCCCTGAACCACATGACATCAGCATCCTGGAAGAGGAATGCAACCATAGAGACACAGAAATATGAAGGAAAATTTAAGAAGGTATCAACTCAGAAAAATGTTCACGGAAAGCACAGAAAAACAAATGGCAAGCGCTCGTAAAGAACAGTAAATAGCTTCCAAGAAGAAAAAAAAGGGACTGAGAGCCATAATGGAGCACGGCATATAACCCACATAAATTTCTCATAATCATTCTCATCTACTGCAAGTCCAAAGGCTTATTAACTCATGCCAAATTGTCACGCCTACAACCATACCAAAAATGTTATAGAAGTCAGAAGTTTAAAAGAACGGAGCAAAAACTGTCATCCATCCAGGTAGAGACTAAAGCATCCATAGTATTTCCTCGCAATTGCAACTGCTCAATAAGCACTTAAAATAAAAGCTCAGTCAAAATTCAGGAACCCTACTTCAAGGACTGGCCATCAAGCATAATCAAGATGTACAAACAATTCCAGAGGTAGGGATAGATTACCGTGAAGACAAAATTGTACCCCAACTCGAGGATAGAACGCAAGAAGTCAATTCTTCTCCACATCATCTCCAAGTAGATCGGGGTCATAAAGTAGGCCTCCCGGCTTAAATCAAGACCCTCGGATAGAAACGCAAAGCAATGTTTATGCAACTGCAAGCACCGCCGATAAGCTTTCTCATCCAACGCCAAAATCACCAAGTGGTTCAATAGCCCACGCGTGCCCTCCCCGATCCTGAAACTCTCCAGGAACAGATCGAAGACAGAGTTCGGCACTGCCCAGGCCTCGTTCAAAGTGGTTAATATGACAGTCTTATCCTTCATTGCTGCAGCTCCCAGTGTCTTCTCGAGCCTACGTTGGCTACGAACCTACAAATAACAAAACCACGCCCGCCATTATACACTTTCAACACCGATCAAACTCACAGCGTCGGGAAGCCGATAACTAATTACATGTCCGATTCAAAGGAAATAACTAATTGCATTTTTTTCCTTGCGCCTTCCTAAAAAGGAAAGCATTTCCTTACACCGACAAAAGCATCTTAAGAATGTTCAATAGCAACTAAACACTTTCCTAAAAAGGAAACCGATCCATCCAAGCTAATTAAACGAAACCTAAACGGCGACGTTAAACCTTCTCCTAGAAATTCCAACCGTTTTCCGGCTATTTTCTAAAAGAGAAACAAAAAACGAGAATACGAGAGCGAGAAACAGCGAAAGCTCACGGCGTCATAGAGATCGTCGTAGCCGAGGAAGCCGCCGGGGGGGGACGGATCGGAGGGCGGGAAGGAGAGGAACCGAGCGTAGTAGAGGAGCAAGCACGAGACGGAGAGAGCCGCGAAGAAAACAACGCCGCGGGGTAAGACGGCCGCCGCCGGCGAGTCAGGGAACATCGTAGCCGTCGCCGGTTTCCGGCCGCTGGTGGTCTTGGAGAGGCGGGGGCTGTGACTGTAGAGCGAGGACGGCCGATTCATTTATTAAACTCGCATTTGGAGGGAGAGTGTGGTTCTTAATTGGCGGTTATTCCCCCTTCTTCTTTTTTATTTTTTATTTATTTTTGGGAGAGAGGATCGATTTCCGGGGGCGGTTGGGATAATAATATGGAGGCGGGAAAGAGGAGAGTGAGGGGTTTGTTAAGATTTTATAGATGACTGCCTGCGTCGTGTGCTGGTTCCCGTAATCACTTGATTTAAGTATTTAAGTAAGCATCCGATTAGAACGATTTTTTAATGAGATTTTTTATAATCGTGAACTTTAAAAACAAAATCTTTTTAAGAGGTCTAAGTCTATTAGCACTTGAATTAACTCTCATTGTTAGCAAAAAAAAGTTATTCTGACTTCATTAAAAAGTCAAATTTGAGTTTGAACTTTTAAAATGCAGCACAGCTAAATATTTGTTGTATTGAGAATTTTACATTGCTTAATGCAAGATTGGTAGACAAGTTTACAAGTGTTGAAATCTATCATTTTATTGCTTTAAGGTTTTTGGTTTGATATGGAGTTTCTAACATTGTAACACTGTCAGTTGATCTCGTGCCCATTGTTGTGTAAGAAATTGGCAAGAAAATAGATGAGGCTCGCGCCCGCTACTAAGTTGGATGTCGCCAATAGTGTTGGTGGCCAATAGAATGTTGGGGCTGGCGAACACCAGGTCCCACGCGGAGCTGTTTCCTGTTTTACTCGGACTCTTGTTTCCGACTTCTAGGTCGACCTATATAGGTTTCTTGGTGTACAAGGGGTTGTCTATAATAAAAACATGTTACCTTAGGTTATGTATTGCTTTGTGACTCAGATACTCATCAATAAAAGTTCTTATTTCTCCCCGCGGACGTAGGCATTAGGCCAAACAACGTAATCTCATGTGTACATTGTTCGCATTCTTGTTCTCTTGATATATTTGATTTCCTAACATGTTGTGCTCGCATGACTCCCCATACAATTTTTGACCCGATGGGTTTCGTTTGAGGGGGCGTGTCCCACATTGCTTAGTGCGAGAGTGGTAGGCTATTTTATAAGTGTTAAAAATTTACCGACTATTTTCTTAAAATTTTGGGTTGTATATGAAGATTCTAACATGTTAAAAGAACTTTGCAATCATCGATCCTAAATTAGTCGGCTGAATAAACTTGAATTAATCAACTTAGTTAGATATCTGAATATTAAGTAATTTCAACCAAAAAAATAATCATTTCTTTTAACGAAACCGAGTAGTTAAAATTAACGTCAATCTCGATCAGATTTTTGTAGGAGTTATTTTAGGGTATGTTTAGTTTGTTAAGGAATTTATATTTTATTTGAAACACATGTTTGGTTAGTTAAAGATAATATTTCCAAACATAGAGTATACATGAACTCTAAATTCCTAAACACGTTTAGAAATGTTATGCATGATTGGATTTGCTTTTAAGTTTGCGTAGATTTCCATCTGATTACATAAAATCTTATGCGTGATTGAATTTGCTTTTTAGTTTTCGTTGATTCTAATCTAATTTAAAACTTAAATGCAACTAAACATCTAGAACGATATTGTTGATTAAATAAATTAATTTATTATAACTATTACTTTTTTAAATCTATCGCATTTTTTATAATTAAAATATCATTACTCTTCAAACAAATCTCAAAGTTTAATTACACCATTGTTACCAAAATTACCACACCCTAGATATGAGATAATGCATATAAAAAAAACTTATAATATAGGTTATCTAATAACAAATACAAAGTATCTCCAAAAAATATATATGAACCACCCCATGGTCATGCCCAAAAAAAAACCAATTTACATTAGAAGAATGGCAAAACCCCCTAATCTACCTAGCAAAGAAAAACCTAAATTAATGAGGATGAAAATGTATAATTCGATGAGATCTTCTTGTCTGGTCATTTATCTCTTGGAGGCTTCTTCCCATGACATATTCATTATAATCGTCAAACGCTAAACTTCGATCGCAAAATCTTCATTTTGAGATTCGTTTTGCTCCTGAATGTTTGCTAAGATCAAGTAAAGGCTTAGCTGCGCAATAGGCCTCTTTGGGGTTGAATTTTTAATTTTCGCATCAGGAACAATTTGAGAGCTACCGCTTTGTTCGTGAGTTTCCTTTCTAGACAACTCGATCTTGTTGGGGTGAACTGAATTGTCTTTCCCTTGTTAACCTTCTTGACCACAATGGGAGGCCGCGCCGCATCAGGAGGTTGTCCTGCCTCCAAGTTCAACGCAATGGCTTCACCCTCAACACTTGATAACTGCAAATTGGTCACCATACCTTCAACAGCCAGGAACAGCAAATCATCCATCAAACCCTCCAAACTACTATATCCTCAAGGAGTCCAAAGCGTCAACACCTTCCAATACAACAGTAGAAGGCAAGGCGGCAACATCAGCATCAGGTTGCAAAGTTGAAATCCAAAGCTCCAAAATGGGTCCTCAACGGAACCTGCGACCACTTCCTTAATTCTAATATCATATTGCTCTATCCCAATTCTCAGCTTGAGATTCTGTTGAATTTTATACAAACTAGAGGAAGAAATGAGTACAAACGCAGCCCAGTCTTGGAATTCTATGCGTCTCAGAAATCGATTAGACCCAACGGATAGAATTCCGCTCGAAACTCCTAAGCCCAGGCCCAGAACCCATGGGTTCGAAAGCTAAAAAAATCACACCGAGCAGGTTCTCGTCCCCAACAAACACCGGCAAAATAGCTTCACCCATTAAATTCAAATTCGAATCATTTTTCTTAGCCAATGAGACATTGTCATAATAAATTAAAGTTTAGGAGCTAATGCAAGTCATATTAATTACTTAATGAAAACGTAAACCACATTAAAGCAGATACTTCGCAATGTTTGTTAATCGAACGCAACACGTTAAGTCGATAAAATAACAACCACCTCAGTGAAAAAACCTACAGATTCTCTAACTACGCCCTAATCCTATACCCCAAACACCAAAAAAAGGAAATAAACAAAAAACTAAACGTGGTCATCAATAGGCAAAATAACAACTGGCCAAGGCTAAATATGATAACAAAAAGTCTTTAGGAACCGCAAAGAGCAATGGACAAATCCAAGTTAAGATTAATGGAGGAAGAAGAAGAGTAGTGTTTAATAGAATTTAGTGAGGAGAAAGCCTCGTTGCTGATCTCGCTGGCCGAGGAGGCGGCATTACTTCTCTGTGAAGAATTTTGGCGTTGCAGGGAGAGTGAGAGGGACAACTCACAGCCACCATCCTCTTCTTCTTCTTTACTGATTGCTTCCTGCAAAAACAAGAATCAATTAGAACCGATGTGGTTAAGTCGTGTGTATCTTCGTATCCGACTTAAAATCGTGGAGTTTATTTTCGTATAAATTAGACCAAACAACTTTCTAGGTTGCATGCTACATGTAGTGCTTGCAGTCCAATACATGAGTCATAGTCTATTTTTTATATTAGATGAGTTGTCGAACAAGCTTAAGTATCCAACTAAAACATTAAAGAAAATTACCATCTATCACTTGAAACTATTTCACCAAACAAAGCCTGTAATTTGAGATCATCAAAGTCCCAAATGTTAGGTGGAGTACCATTTCGAATTTTCCGGGACCTGGAAATTAAATAGGGACAAGTAGGACTTGCCACATGCAAGTCAAAGTAAAAAATCACCAAGAATTGAAATCTTTGATTTTTTTTTTAAGGTTTTTTGACAATTAATTTTGAGTTCTAGGAAAATGTGGCTCTAAATACAATTTGGAAAGTGCTTGCTCAATAAATGTTACATATGACATGGTAGATTTCCACACAATAAAGGAGCTTTCAATTTACCAAAAAAGATTTTATGTTCAACTCTACGAACTTAAAAGATATAGTTGGGAGAATCTATATCTGAATAAAATCGGACATTACTCGATTCTAAATAAACGTACCCGTTCTAAAAAAATAGGATTTTTCATAATAAGTTTGTGATATTCATCAATTCTTTAAAACAAACCACAAAAATCAAATATTTATCTATCCATCCATGAGGTAGATCGACATTTAAATATCCAAATACCAATTTCAAAATCAAAAACTAAAGTCGATCTGTATCTAACTTTTCTAACTCTCAAGCAAGATGCGTAGGTAAAGGACCTTGCAGGATCCCAAATAGTAAAACAACCAGTTCTTTTGTAAAAAAGGTTCTCAAAAAACCAATACCCAATAATTCATCAATTATGATATTCTTATTGGAAAACTATGCACACAAAGAGTTAACATTAAAAAATTGGATATTTTTTCTCTCTTCCATGATTTACGGACACAATGCACCAAGAGAGTGTTAATAGGGTTTTTTTTTCTTCCAAGGGATGACCAAATCCATCATTTTCAGGATCAGGAAAAGGGACCATGGGGAAATTATGGCAGTTGCAAGGATAGTCAGAAACGATGCAGAAATTAATTTAAATTGTTACAAAATCTGAGATGAGTTATGGAATGTGAAAATGAAATTACATGTAGAGGTCGGGGAATTTTATTTTTTTTTGGCCATGGGAGAGAGAATTACAGAGATTTTCTTTTTATCTCTTCCCCGACTGAAAATGACAAGACAAGAGATGGATTTCAAGTATAGCTTTTTTATCTCTTCCGTAGGATACAATGAACTTGCTAAAATTTTTGTACCCAATCCGCGTTGATAAATTTTCATACTTATAAGAACTCCACCACACTTGCAATAACGATGCAATTATCTCGACAAACTCAAAAACTATATACTCATAATGACGTAAGTTGACCTATGAACAATATACATAGATAAAGCAAAGCAACCAAATCCCAGCGGCGTTAGATTAATTAGCTCTCGTCTCTAGTATGGATTTTACAGGTTCACTTTCTTTTTCTTGCATTACATTTTATTAATATAAAACAAAAATGTACCTCTCGCAAAACACAAAAAAAATCAAGAGAATAATAATTATTGCGCAATATTTCAGTATTGAAGAGGATTGAATACAATGTGTACCTTGAAAAAATCCGAGTTCTTTGCAGAATCGAGCTGGCAAAGATCCAACGGCAGAGAACAACTCTCATGAGGTGGTAGTAGTAGATCGTGCGACTTGAAATGAGTTTCACGATCCCATATTCTCTTATAATCACCACAATCGTACGGCTTTGAAATCGTCTCGTACACAAATCTTTGCAGATTCTGAGCATCATCAGAGACCGAAGTAGTCCTGGGTTCGATTCTCGCTCTGCGTTGGAAAATAAATGTGTAAAACACGAAATTAATTATATGTGATAACGCCGCGTATACATTTAACCAAATATCTTGGATTCGAATTCCGACAATGCTCTACCTTTTGTGGTAGGCTTCCTAATCTAAGTATCTAACTAGTCCATAAAATGCATGTTTGATAACTAAAAGTGACGGGTGAAAGAAAAAGTTCAATATTGATTTAGTTTTTCTCTCTTTTCTACTTTGTCAAACTCCTTTCTATTTTACCGATAGAGTTGATCCAAGTGGTAAGGTATAGTGGAAAAATATAATTGAAAGAATCGGTCCCTAAATAAAACACGATAGTACTCGATACTGGATCACCGAGATTCAAAAAAAATCTCTTTTTGCTCTTTTAGACGGATACCATCGATCCCCACTTTGATCTATGTTTCTCAATTTTGGGTATTTGGGAAAGGTGTCAATAAGCTGACCTTTTGGAAGATGGAGACACACGGCACATGAAGAGAGAAGAATCCGATTCTTTAACTGGATTAATCAGTTTTGCTTCTTCCATAGAGCCATCATCATTCTCTTCAAAAGATTGTCTCCTCTGCTGGTTGGAGCTCCCATCTGCCAAACAAAACCCAAAAAGAAGTTCACTTTATTAGCTTTTTACAAGATAAAATAAACTATTCAAAGACTTTTTTAAGAGGGTTTTCTCTTTTAATTACTAAATTATTGAGGGCTTTTAATTTTTTTTACTTCATCTAGTGTGTACATGCATGATATGGAATTCTGACAAAAAAATAGACAAGAGCCAATGGGTCAATAGTGCATTTATTATTTTATCATGGAATTTTGAGATGATCAAATTGGGATATGCTAATATTGGAAGACTTGAAAGGGTTCAGGTCTCATTCTGTTACCAATTGTTTTGGTAATAAATCTGTAAAGAATAAAGAATTTAATGTGGTGCAGATGGATGGTACATCATAAATGAGACGTGGCAACAAAAAATGATTGAAGAAATAAGCAGATATTTAATGGTTAATTTCCATACAATAAAACCAACATCTCATCATTTAATAAGAAGGATATGGAATAATCAATAGATAATTACCTGGTCGGCCCAAGTAACTTCTCATGCTTCTATACATCTGAGAAAAATTAAAAGAAACCCATTTTAGGATACAGAAATATAATTAAACTATGAAACATAATCCTGGAAATGGATTTTTTTTCAAGAAAAAAATATTAAACCTGGAGATGGCTTTTAACATGGGAGATGGTCAGTCCTTTCACGTCCATGAACTGAAGCACCATCTTTGGTGTTGCCTCTACAGAAGTATTTAGTTAATTGCAGTTAATACAAAAGAAAAATTATCCTAAAATAGGATCCGAGAGTTCTCGACTTTGAATACGAGAGAGAAAGGAGCTTACTATCTTGGCCACCAAGCCTTTCAATGGCATGAACGAAGCAGTGGTGGAGCTCAGGCGTCCATCTCAAACGAGGCACCTTCGATCTCACGTACTGCCTCACTGATCCACTCCTTCCACAACTACCCATTTTTGCCCTAATTAGTAATTACCCCCTTCAAGGAGGAGCAAAAGAAACCCTTCTTAATGAACTAATAAAGAGGGAGTGAAGGGTTTTAGAGAGAGAGAGAGAGAGAGAGAGAGAGAGGGGCAGAGAAGGAAGGGACGAAGCTGTAAATTCCTCAATGAAGACTGATAAACACCTAGCTTATGCTGCTACTTCCCTGCTATTCCTTTGAGAGAGAGAGAGTTAAAAGGTGAAAAATCCGATTGAATTTGATGTACTTCTATTCTCTGATTTTCCAACTTACTTTATATATTTATTGTATTTTCCTTAAAAAAAGTTGAAAATTAAATATTTATAATAATGGTAATAAAGACTAAAGAGATTATTACTAGTACCATTCTGTAATTAGTTCAAATTCCATATATTTTAATTAAATTATTACCGGTTTTTCGCAATTTTAGAGTTGGTATATAATAATGTTTTATTGACAATACTAGCCACCTGCTTTCATTTGACCTCGGTTTTTTTATTAATTATAATTGTCTTGATTATTATCATCTTTTTGTCTTTCTCTCCCCTCGTGTTTGGAATTATGTAATATTAATTTAGTTCCCATGGGAAGCCATGGTCGTCATGATTACATAAACCCCATGAAAGGATTTTATTTTCTTGTGATAATCTTTTTAAGTTCGCTTTGACGTGTTCGACTGTCCCGTTTCAATTGGGAATCATATGTTGAATTAACTATTAAGTTGGCGAATCGTCAATTGTAGGTTTGTAGTGGATTTTGTCCCGGCTCATGTTTTTTTTTAAATAGTTGGGTCACGTTTTTATATAAACAAAAAAAACTACCGAATACAACACAAATAACGCACAATCTATAATCAGACCACTTAACTAGAGGGCCAAAGATAACTCATCGGCCTCAGAAGTTGGGTTCCCTGTTTCGAAGTTGCGGCCGCCGGACTCAGTAAAATCCTGTAGAAGTAAAAGTCCAGTGAAAAAATCCGCAACATAAATGAAAAAGCACTTCGACAAGGTCAGAGTGACCCGCCTTGACGTTGAATGCGTATGTACAACATGTTTATGTCAATTTTTGTATTTTGGTATTTAGAGTTGTCATCTATTTCAAGTCTCTCTATACAAGACATTCTTGGATAATTCAAGTTGGAGCAACTCTTAATAATATTGTTTATGCTATTTTAATTAGTGCAATACGAATTAATTTTTTGTAAAATGTTCACATCAACAATATTTGTAAAATAAATTAATATCACTCAGTGGCAGAGTTAGAGAAAAAAATGTATGGGAAATAGGTTTGTTTTGTAAATAATTAGGAACTTTTTGCGTAGAGCGCGTGATAAATCCTTCTGCGGTAATGCGTGGAGACACTCTTGAAACTGTCAAATTGTATTTTTCTTGCCCTTTTTTTATAGAAAACTTTCTTCTACAAAACATCTCGTGACTTATTAATAATAATAATAATAATTCTGGTCCAAGTCAAACTCTTTAGAGAATGTCAACTACGCAAGGTCCGTTATTCCTCGTCGAGGCTATTTTTTTTAAACCTATTCCTCCTCGAGGCTGGCCTCTAGAAAAATCGACTGCAGGAAGAATCAGTGGAATTTGTTTTTAGAATTTTGAATCTTATTTAATAGGTAATTTTTAAAAAACTTTTTTACATTCATAAATATAATCGCAGTTTTTTTTAATTAATCCAAAATCTCCAGTACATTTGGTTGGAATAAGAGAAGAATATATTAATTAGTGTTAGGATTTGTCCAAAATTTTAAATTAATTCTATTACTAATATATATAGGAATTAGATGGTTATTATTGTGATCATCGTTTCGCATTTGTAGATTGGTTGAATCAACTACGTATATTAGGTGTACTATGTTCTTTTATCTCTTGCTATTGTTTATTATGATTGTTCTACACATTTATACCTGCATTTCTCATGTTCTAACAAATTGGGATTGTGACATGAACAGCTTTCGTACGTAGGAATATATAGGATTATTATCCAAAATAAATAAGAGCCTAGCTTTCGAGGATCAAATTCACAATATCAAATCAATCACATCTAGTATTAATTCTTTGGCAAAAGTAAAACCTTTTTTATTCTTGGTTTACGAGGCTATAACTAGCTGAACTTGAGGTATCTATTCTCGAGTCGGTGCCGACCGTTGAATTACTCACACTTGCACCCTAAAAGGCCAGAGAAGTCTGTTTAATTAATTGCATGCTTCTTTTTTAAATTGTGATGAAACAAGACAAACAAAAGCAAAGGACTAATTGGCACAGGGTTTCTGGTCTAATTAATTAATTACTGACCGTGGACGTAAAAAAAAATCATAATGTACATGTAAGGAGGAGCAGCCTGAGAAGGGGTAAGGTAATAATTAAAGGACCAATTAGATTTGTCCATAGTAAGAGACTTTGATTGATTAAAAATATCTTGTATTTAAACCTTCAAATGTAGTAAATGAAAGTTGATTTTAACAATAAAGCACTTGGATTCACTTAAACAAATTTTGTGTTCAAGTCTTAAAAATGAAAAAGAATCTATTAGGAGAACATCATCTAAAATAAGCTCAGAGAGTACTGAAACTTATAAAAAGAACATTAAAAACAAAAAAATATTATTGAGATAATTATTTTAAATTTTTTTTAACCGTATTCGATTTTAACTACAAAAAAATATTATAGAAATAGCAGTTTTTAATTTTTTTTAACCGTATTCGATTTTAATTAAGAGAGATTCAATGTAATAAATAATAATTAAAGTGAGGAGCCCACAATCTAAAATTTCTCCAATGGAGGTGGTGGTGGCAGTAGCCAAAAGACAAAGTGCATTTACTAACATTAGCAGCTACTTGGCTGCTGCAAATCGAAGAATATCCATATTTTTTCTCCGTGTCAGCTCCTAACCCAAAGCCAAAGGGAATTATCATTTCCTTCCCCTGCCACAGAACACTCCTTTTTACTCCTCGGGATACGCGCTCTCGCACACGCGCTTCTATTTTTTGTGTATAACTACTGGTATTAGTCCAACTAATTCAAATTCAAATTGGATTGAACATTTAAAAGGTGATAAAGATCTCTACAAAAGTATTTTACATTGCTGCATTCATTTGGACTCGAACTCGAGTCTGGTTAAACTAAAATAACTCATTCACCAGTTAATCTAAGTGTATGTGCTTAAAAGTATTTAGATGGAACTAACAAGAAAAATTTTCTTGTTTAAACAACACATTTCGAGCTACCGACAAATACTTAAATCAATTAGTGAGGGTGTTATTTTAACTTAACCAAGAGTCGCGAGTTCAAGCCATTAAAAATGCAACAGTATTAAATAATTTGTCGGGAAAATTTTACAACACTTCAAAGGTTCTACCCGCTCAAACCTGAATTAATCTGATTAGTTGATGTATGGATACAAGGTGGTAGCATAAAGAAAAACACAAGAGGCCTCGAGTTTCGGTTAACAAAAAATAAAAATATGAAATATTTATTTCAACTAAGAAAGATTAACCAACGTTTAAAAATTCTATCGAGCTAAAACCTTAATTAGTCGATTAGTAGGTGTCTTTCGATAGAGTTGGACTACAGTAAGCTAAGGGTAGAGCTGCAATATGATGGTTCCAGGGGGGATATCAGTTGAGGAATAGGCCTGGTGTTAAGGTGCTGGCACACGATTTGATGGGGCTAGGGTGGCTTCAGGGTTTAGCGACAGGCTCTTCAATTCTCTTTCTCCCTCCTCCCTGAGCAGCTACTTGATCTTTATTAGGGGATCAGCTACTTGATTTGAGTTGCAAACTAGCTACCTCCAATATTATTCCTGACTTGTCCTTTCATTGCCCGGTTTCTGGTTTTTATAAAGAAGAATTATGACACCGTTAATGATCATTTTTTATTGAACACGAATTATTAATAATTTGGAAATTCTAATTCCGAAACATTTGAACTGAATTAATATATTTTATTCGGTATTAAAGAAATAGTTTATCCAAAATGTATTAAAGAAATGGGCTCACCAGTTCCGTGAATTTGTACTTTCAATATATACCAGAATGGTTTGACTTTACCTCTGAAAAAAGAATGAATGGTTTGACTTTTTGCTGTGTAATTGTGATCCAACGACTTGTTGAATGGTCGAGCTACTCTGCATAATCACGTCAGTAAAACAAGATTTATAAAATTTTCCGACACAGTAAAATAAGAGACATCATATTTCACACTCTCTCTGTACAAAAGTCCAATCTCGCATGCAGATACAGATTCTTATAGCAAGTGAAATTAAATTTATGAAAATGCCGGTTTACCAAAAAAAATCTTAAATTTAAGTCCTTAAAAAATAACAGTTAAATATTTGTTGAAAATTTTGTATCTATCATTTTAAATGTCATGTCTAACTCGATACCAGATTAATCAGCTAAATAAATATCCAAAAATAAGGCGATATCAACCAAAATATTTTGTTTTTTATTGAAAATATTAAGCATGATGCCAATTAACTTCCATTTATATTTTTAGATGAGAAAATTTTTTTTGGATCAAGTCTGGAAATCAGCAAGCAAGAGGGCATCCAACTCTATTGGATGGATAACAAACCAGTCCCTAGGGAGGGAGTCGAGTGTGTAGGACTTACAAAACTAGTCTACAACATGGTTCTGTTGTTTGACGAATGTGGTGTATTTGATTAGGATTTTTAATAGTCGAGGCAAGAGTTGGACTCTTTCTAAGTAAAACGAGATTGTCTCGTATTTAGTGCTTACGGGATGCGGCAATCGTCCCCAAGATACAACAACTAGGCTGCTTCCGAGTTCGTAGCACAACGACCCTCAAAGCTTCAAGCGAACCTTGGATATTCGGACTTTCTTGAGAGAGAGAGAGAGAGAGAGAGAGAGAGAGAGAACTACAATACTAATGAATGCTTATGCACTTGTAATTGGGATGATTTGCAAATAAGGGGGAGGGGCCTATTTATAGGCGCTGGATGGAGTGGAGGCAGGCATTTTCGAATAGGCACGCATTTCCGAAGAGGCACAAAGCAATTCCGAGGAAACGCGTCCGTTCGGCCAACAGGCAAGCTGCCCTTCAGGTGCCTCTTCAGTCAATTCGTTCGTGGCTCTTCGGAGGTCATTGGCACCCCTTCGGCAGGCAGGTAGGCAGCACACTCGCATCCCTTCGGTGTTCTAGGAGCTTCTGGATTCGCCTGTGTGCCTTCAGGTTAACTCGTAACCTTTCGACCTTCTGGAAGTCTCTGGGACGTCCCAGCCCTTCTGCCTCTTCGTCCGAGCTTCGGCAAAACTTTAAGGCTCCTCCAGCTCCTCGCAACGATGCACACGTGCGAAGTGCCAAGTACACCACAAAGCATCTATTGCGACCTGCGTCCAATGTGCCATGCGCACACGCACGTGCGCGAGCGCGTGCTCGTGCTCGTGCTCGGATGGTGCGAACCATCCTCGCAGGCAGCCTCGGTCAGCTCTTCAGGTAGAACATGTAATGTTACACCAACTTGGAGCTTCTCCTTATAAACAGGGAAAGTTCTTTTGCAATTTCCGATGTGATAATGGTTCTTCCATCCTCAGCTTGGGCCAAATGCATTAATTATGCATTCAAACAACAATCCCCCACATGAATTATGATTAATGCATGCTGACACTTTTAAGAAAAGTTCTAACGAAATATCATTGCATCGAGATAGGTAGCTTACGGCTTTGAACCTTCTGTAGTAAGATGTTATCAGATTTATCTGCTGCTCAGTGAACGCGGTATCTTGAACTGCTCAGCTTTTTTATGTAAACCAAGACAATAACATTTACACAATGATATCTCTAATATCCTTTGGTTCTTATGTTGTGTCCATTTTGGATATGGACCTTATCTTGGATTCATAAATATTTTTTTCTTTTGAAGCGGCCTCACTTCACACTTATATAGGTGACCTTCCATCAGGAGTATCCTGTCATACTTCACCTTTTTTTGGTATATGAATCATTAAGAGCGTAGACGCTTAACCTAACCACACCTCTGCAGGTTTGTACTTGGGTAGCTTCTGAGAATGGGATGGGTTTCAAGTAATCATCTGAACCATCCATAACTTAGTTGTCTTATTGAACCAAGTTTGTGGGATCTCCACTCATCATGGTTGAGTTACCGTTATGAACGTTCTTTAATGTGTAGATTTTAACCTCATTCCCCTTACTGCGTTATACATATGATCTCTGTTGATTCTTTTCGTCAAAGGATCAGCTATGTTGTCCTTGGACTTCACATAATCAATGGTTATTACTCTACTTGAGATCAATTGTCTAACGGTATTATGTCTCCTACGGATGTGTCGAGACTTTCAGTCGTACATAGTACTTTGTGCTCTCCCGATTGCTGACATGCTATCACAATGTATCAATACAGGAGGCACAGGCTTGTTCCAATACGGAATATCCTCTAAGAAGTTTTTGAGCCACTCAGCTTCTTCCCCAGCTTTGTCTAGTGCTATAAACTCAGACTCCATGGTGGATTGAGCTATGCACGTTTGTTTAGAGGATTTCCAGGACACAGCTCCTCCACCTATGGTGAACACATAATCACTGGTATATTTGGAGTCGTTAGTGTCCGATATCTAATTCGCATCACTATTTCCTTCCAATACATCTGGATACCTAGTATAAAGTATGATATAGTTCATGGTATATTTTAGATACTTTAGAACCCTTTCCAGAGCTAGCCAGTAGTCTAATCTTGGATTGCTCGTGAATTTACTAAGCTTGCTAACTGAATACGCAATATCAGGGCGTGTACAATTTGTTAAGTACATCAGGCTCCCAATGATCCTTGCATATTTCAGTTGAGATAATGGGTCCCCTCTATTTTTAGCTAAGTGTGGACTCAAGTCTACCGGAGTCTTAGCTAGAGGTTTGTCAAAAGTACCAAATTTTTTTAGTACATTCTCAACGTAGTGAGATTGTGACAAGACAATTCTTTCAGTCGTCCTAGAGATTTTAATCCCTAGTATGACGTCAGCTAGACCTATATCTTTCATGTCAAAGTTGTTCTTTAACATGTTCTTAATTTTTACGATAAGATCATTACTGCTTCCCGTAATTAGCATGTCATCTACATACAGTCATACAATCACGTAAGCATCAGGTGTGCCTTTAATGTATATATATTTATCACACTCATTGATCTTAAAGCCATTTGACATCATTGTTTTGTCAAATTTCTCATGCTACTATTTTGGTGCCTATTTTAACCCGTACAGTGACTTGACCATACTATTCCCGTAATTAGCATGTCATCTACATACAGTCATACAATCATGTAAGCATCAGGTGTGCCTTTAATGTATATATATTTATCACACTCATTGATCTTAAAGCCATTTGACATCATTGTTTTGTCAAATTTCTCATGCCACTATTTCGGTGCCTGTTTTAGCCCGTACAGTGACTTGACCAGCTTGCACACTTTATGTTATTGTTCGGGGACAACAAACTCTTCAGGTTGTTCCACATATATTTTCTCTTCCAGTTCTCCATTTAGGAAAGCTATTTTTACATCCATCTGATGTATCTCGAGGTTATAGAGTGCTGCGACAGCTATGAGCACTCTAATAGATGTGATTCTTGTGACCGGCGAATACGTGTCAAAGAAATCATATCCTTCCTTCTACTTGAACCCTTTAGCTACCAACCGAACTTTGTACTTGTCGATTGATCCATCAGCTTTGTATTTCCTTTTAAGGATCCACTTGTAACCTAAAGCTTTGCAACCTGGTGGGAGATCTACGATTTTCCATGTGTGATTTTGCATGATAGATTCTATCTCACTATTGATAGCTTCTTTTCAGAGAGGAGCATCCGGACTAGATAATGCCTCTTGGACTGTCCCTGGTTTATTTTCTAACATGTAGTTTAGAAAATTTGGACCAAACGACTTAGCTACTTTGATCCTCTTACTCCGTCTAGGTTCCTCGGTATCTTGATAAGAGCTTTGTGTAGCTTCATAGCTTCTTTTATTTGAGCTTACTTCTTTCATTTTTTTTAGAAAAGATATTCTCAAAGAATGTTGCATTCTTTGATTCCATGACCATTCCCTCGTTGATTTCAGGGTTTTTAGACTTGTGAACTAGAAATTGGTATGCGCTACTATTATGGACATATCTGATAAAGATTCAGTCAATGGTCTTGGGTCCTATTCTCACCCTTTTAGGTAGAGGTATTTCTACCTTGGCTAGGTACCCCCACACTTTAAGATAACCGTAGGAAGGCTTCCTCCCTTTCTATAATTCATATGGGATTTTGTCCCTTTTCTTATGTGCCAATTTGTTTATAATGTGATTAGCTGAGAGCACAGCTTCCCCCCACAAGTTATGTGGTAAGCCCAAGCTAATCAACATAGCGTTCATCATCTACTTAAGAGTTTGATTCTTGCGTTCAGCTACGCCATTTGATTTAGGTGAGTATGGAGCTGTTGTCTGATGAATAATGCCATTTTATTGGTAGAATTCCTCAAACAGAGCTACATATTCTCCCCCTCTATCACTTCGAATCATTTTTATTTTAGTGCTGAGTTAATTTTCAACCTCATTCTTATAACTCTTGAAAGCTTCTAGAGCTTTGTCTTTTCCTTCCAAGAGGTGTACATAATAGTACCTCATGTAATCATCAATAAACGTGACAAAATATTTTTTCCCCCTCTAGTTTGCACGTATTTCATATCACATATGTCAGTATGAATTAATTCTAAAGGTGTAGTACTTCTTTCCACTGAATGAAAAGGTGCTTTGGTCATTTTTGCATCTACACATACTTCACATTTATTGTTCGGGTCAAACTCCATTTTTGGCAATAAATTTAAGCTTACTAACTTCCTTAGTGAGCTCAAATTTACGTGTCCTAATCTATCATGCCATAAATTAGAACACTCAGCCAAGTAAGAAGAATTAACAACTTTATTAGGACCATTAAAGACGCGTTTAAAAGTTATTACATTCATCTTGAAGAGCCCGCTCTCGATGTAACCCTTTCCTACAAAGGTACCAGCCTTAGTCAATACAAACCTATCGGCCTCGAATACTAGTTTTATCCCAGCTTTGGTCAACATTGAGCCGGATACTAAATTCTTACGAATGTCTGGGATATGTAGCACATTCTTGAGGGTCAGCTCTTTTCCGGAGGTCAGCTTCATCACCACCTGGCCTAGTCCAACTATGGGAGAAGTTACAGAGTTACCCATGAACAACTTCCGCCCGTTGATGGCTGTGTAGGTCCAGAACATCTTCTTGTCTGAGCAGATGTCTCGGATTGCCCCTGTGTCTATGAACCACTCTCTTGGGTTATCCACCAGATTAGCTTCAAACACCACGGCGGATAGGTGTAGCTCAGACAAGTCCTCAGCCAGGTTAGCTTTCTCACGATCGTCTTTCTTTGACAAGCGACAATCTTTGGCCATGTGACTAGGCTTGTCGCAGTTGTACCAATTGCCCTTGATCTTCTTAGCTTTCTTTTGCTTTGGCTCTTACTTCTCCTGCTTATTTCTGGGCTTCTTCCTCTTCTTACTAGTACCTCCCTCAGCGACGTGTACATTAGCCTCAGAGTTGGTCCTGTCGGTCTTGACTTCAGACTTTCGGTTGTTTTCCTCGATCCTTAGTCTCACGATCAGGTCTTCCAGCCCCATGCCCTTCCTCTTATGCTTGAGGTAGTTCTTGAAGTCCTTCCACAGTGGGGGTATCTTCTCGATTAGAGCAGCCATCTAGAAGGATTCGCTGAGTTGCAAGCCTTCAGCATGAATCTCGTGTAGAATCAGCTGCAGCTCTTGGACTTAGTCTATGACCTTCTTGGAGTCTACCATCTGGAAGTTGAGGAACCTTCCGACGATGAATTTCTTCATCCCGGCATCCTTCGTTTTGTACTTCTTCTCTAGGGAGTCCCACAATTATTTTACAGTCTTGGTTTCGCATAGACAATGTACATGGCGTCGTCTAAGCTATTCAGGACAAAGTTACGACATAGGAAGTCGCTATGACTCCATGCATCGAGAGCATTGATCTTCTGTGGATCAGCCTCATTTTCCGCCACTTTCGGAGCCTCGTCCTTTAAGAATCGGACCAAGTTGAGCGTCGTCAGGTAGAACAACATCTTATGTTGCCACCTCTTGAACTCGGTACCGTTGAACTTGGCCGGCCTTTCTTCGTGAACAGTTCCCGGGACAGCTGGTACTGGTGTAGGTGCGGAGCTTGATGATGCCATCTTCAAGTACACAAATCTCGTTTGACGATTGTTGTTTGACGGAGGTAGTGTACTTGATTAGGATCTTTAATAGTCGAGGCAAGAGTTAGACTCTTTCTCTGTAAGACAAGATTGTCCCGTATTTAGTACTTACGGGCTGCGACAATCGTCCCCAAGATACAACGAATAGGCTGCTTCTGAGTTCGTAGCACAACGACCCTCGAAGCTTCAGGCGAACCTTGGATATTCGGACTTTTCTGAGAGAGAGAGAGAGAGAGAGAGAACTACAATGCTAATGAATGCTTATGCACTTGAAGTTGGGATAATTTACAAATGAGGGAGAGGGGCCTATTTATAGGCGCTGGATGGAGTGGAGGCAGGCATTTTCGAAGAGGCACGAAGCAATTCTGAGGAAACGCGTCTATTCGGCCAACAGGCAGGCTGCCCTTCAGGTGTCTCTTCAGCCAATTCGTTCGTGGCTCTTCGGAGGTCGTTGGCACTCCTTCGGCAGGCAGGCAGCACACTCACGTCCCTTCGGTGTTCTGGAAGCTTCTGGATTCGCCTGTGCGCCCTTCAGGTTGGCTCGTAACCCTTAGACCTTCTGGAAGTCTCCGGGACGTTCCAACCCTTCTGCCTCTTCATTCGAGCTTCGGCAAAACTTTAAGGCTCCTCCAGCGTACGAAGTGCCAAGTGTGCCATAAAGCGCCCATTGCGACCTGGGTCCAATGCGCACGTGCTCGTGCTCGGATGGTGGCAGCCTCGGTTAGCTCTTCAGGTAGAACATTTAATGTTACACCAGCTTGGAGCTTTTCCTTATAAACAGGGAAAATTTCCTTGCGATTTCCGATGTGGTAATGGTTCTCCCATCCTCAGCTTGGGCTTTTCAGCTCGGGCCTTTCAGCTCGGGCCTTTCAGCTTGGGCCAAATACATTAATTATGCATTCAAAACCCAGCAGGTTCTGCATCCTTGAAATCCGCATAATCTTACAATTTGGCAAATCAACCAACATAGATCTAATCCTAAGGACAAGAGATTCAATTTGCCAAAAGACTAAAGAGGTTGGATCATTCACAAAATTGTAAGTTAGGAAGTAATCGGTCTCGACGACGGAAGGCTGAGCTGATAACTATTGTTGGACAGAACGACATTAATAGGCTTAGGTTGGCTGATTTTACACCCTAGCCCTGTAAGTGCCACTTTGTCCTCGGATATCTACTAATACTTCTCTCTTTATTTTCTTTCAATTTTATTTATTTTATTTTGATATCATATCCACTTTTGAAATAAATAATCATGCAACTGAAACAAAATTCGAAATTCCAATTCTAAATAATCTTACAAATATAGCTATAATGTTTTTTCTATCACAAAAAAATAATTTTTGTAGTTGTGTGGATAACTGCCCCACCCTCTCTTTACCTGCGCGTCCGTCCCTGTTCTGAGGTGCCAAAAGTGCAAACTGCAGGACATTAAATTAAAATTTTGGGAAAAGTCCACTTTCGTACCCTGTGGTATCGACCAAAATCACTTTAGTACCCTGTGGTAAAAAACCGATCAATCGAGTCATACTTATTCCAATTAACATCAAAAAGGGCCTCGGGCAGCTGCCCGGAGCTGCCCGAACCTACCCGCCCGCTGCCCGGGCCACGTGGTCAGCCACGTCACCAATTTTGGTGACGTGGCGCCACGTCACCAAGAGGAGGAGGAGGAGGCGGGGAGGAGGAGGAGGAGGAGGGGGACGCGGGGAGGAGGAGGAGGAGGAGGAGGAGGGGGACGCGGGGAGGAGGAGGAGGAGGAGGAGGAGGACGCGGGGAGGAGGAGGAGAGGAGGAGGGGGAGGAGGACGCGGGGAGGAGGAGGAGAGGAGGAGGGGGAGGAGGACGCGGGGAGGAGGAGGAGAGGAGGAGGGGGAGGAGGGGGACGCGGGGAGGAGGAGGAGAGGAGGAGGGGGGCGCGGGGGAGGAGGGGGACGCGGGGAGGAGGAGGGCAACGTGGGGAGGAGGAGGAGAGGAGGAGGAGGGGGACGCGGAGGAGGAGGACGCGGAGGAGGAGGAGGAGGAGGACGCGGAGGAGGAGGGGGACGCGGGGAGGAGGAGGACGCGGGGAGGAGGAGGACGCGGAGGAGGAGGGGGATGCGGGGAGGAGGAGGAGGAGGAGGAGGAACGCGGAGGAGGAGGAGGAGGAGGAGGAGGAGGGGGATGCGGGGAGGAGGAGGAGGAGGAGGAGGAGGAGGGGAGGCGGAGGAGGAGGAGGAGGAGGAGGGGAGGAGGAGGAGGAAAATCGGAGGAGGAGGAATTGGTGACGTGGCGCCACGTCACCAAAATTGGTGACGTGGCTGACCACGTGGCCCGGGCAGCGGGCGGGTAGGTTCGGGCAGCTCCGGGCAGCTGCCCGAGGCCCTTTTTGATATTAATTGGAATAAGTATGACTCGATTGATCGGTTTTTTACCACAGGGTACTAAAGTGATTTTGGTCGATACCACAGGGTACTAAAGTGATTTTGGTCGATACCACAGGGTACGAAAGTGGACTTTTCCCTAAAAAAATTTCAAAACTGCAAGACAGTGCAAATAGAATAGTGGAAAAATATATAACTTTTCTGCAGTCCCTCCACGTGAATTATGTCAAGAAAAAACAAGTAATTTAAAAATCCCAACAATCTTGCACAATTACGCAATAATTTCAAAGTTTCCAGCAATAAATATGAGCACGAATTGCTAGGAGTAGGTGTCAAGAACAATATAATTTAGTAACTTTTAAAAATAGATCAACATAATTTAGCTATGCATTCCGGAAGATGTTTCTTTTTTATAAAGTATCGGAGTACACTTGACTAACTACTTTTGATTTGAAACAGACAAAATCTTAAATTAAAAATTATATGTTTACTAAATTTTAGATCATTCAAATCATCTTGACTTAAATTAGAAATTTCTGTGATTTTTTTACGAGTGCTATCCGGGGAGGTAGCACGAGAAAAAACATAATAAGGCCCAAGAGAAGGCATCATTATTAGGGTGCTATTCATTGAAAATGATGTTTCAAAGGAGAATATTTACAGTGTCTTCTAAGAGGAAGCCAATGGAGGATTCCAAATTCCAATCACTAGAATTCAAAAAGGACCAATAAATACGCTTTAACAAAATTATGGACATGGCAAAACTCAAAAAGCATCGTGAATATTACCATGTACTTGTTTTCCAGGACGATACGTCCATATCTCCAAGTCTAACCCACTTTAGCTGCCTACACCCTTTAGGGCAACAACATATTTAGTTCAGGTTCTATTCTTGCATGTTTATGGACCACGCCTAATATTGCGTCCCTCGAAACATTGTAAAGGCAGCAAAAGAAAATAGTTAAGCGAAAAATATTAGATTAACGGTATTGGTAAGAATGTCAGAAATACTCATACTCTTTGGGTCCAATGCTATGCTTATGCGCGAGTCTAGGATATATTAGTTTTGACTGGATTTAGATATGACTATATTTCCACTTTTAGTGATAATGTTTAAGATAGTGTATAAATTTTAACGTAGACCGTATATAAATCTTAACGTAGCCCGTACTTTGGACCATTCTCTCTCCTTTTATACTTAATATATATTGATTCTGAATATTATATATATATATATTGACACTAAATTTCAGATATTTATTTTTTTATCAATCAACTTATATTGCTAATTTTGATCTTACTTGTATTTTTTATTGAATGTTGATGTGTAATGTATAAATTTATGAAATTTATTTAAATTTTATATACAACATTGTAATTTTATGGAAAAAAATATCAACGGTAAGGTCATACATATCCTGAGAATAAAGATACAAGTGTGTAGTTTAAAAATTATAGAATCCAGGGGATTAGGTGGGTAGAGCTAGGAGGGTAGCATCTCTGTGCTATTGTGCAGTTTGGACATTAGGTGGGTAGATAATCTAGAACGATAGCTTAGAGGTGGGAGCTGAGCTTAAGTTGGTAGAAATTCTTCATGCTATTGTGCATTGAACTTATAAATTTGAATAAGGTAGTAGAAATTTTTCGTTGATCAATTATTTGATCAACGAAGAGAGGTATTTTCCCCCTCAAAAACCATATCTATATCATACACATCTCATCCCTACGTATTGGTCCATTGCGGGAAAATAGATGTGCGTAAAATTAGGCGCAAATTGAGTAGTCAGTTAGATTTGGAAACCAAGCTCAAGGCACCCTTTTGCAAGTGTAACATAATCTTATTCTGTAAAACCCAAAACGAATATTGGTAAAGCATCCAATAAAAAAACAATAATATTGAGAGAGAGAACATTTAATTACGAGGGGACACAAATGGCCAGGAACTGCAAAAGAGAGAAGTGGTGGGATACAAAATATATACCATGGGATTCGTGAAATTGTACGAATTTAGAAGTAGGGCCTCATGTAAAGATAAAACATTTTTAAATTTCATCCTGTCACATAATGATTACGGGTAAGAAATGGCAGAAGGGAATGATGAAATTCCTGCACCATATGGAATGATTTTATTCACTCGCGAAGCCATGGTGGAAAAAAAGCAAAAAAATATGATTTTTAATATTTTTCGACAAAAGTATATAGAGCCAAGGCCCAAAGGCAAAACCAAGAAAATATTTTCTCTAAAAAAACCAAGAAAATATGATTTTTTAGTTCCTCAAAAAAGAAAAAATGGTTTTTCTTTCCGGTACATGTAAATAGAGCCAAAACGGCTCCCAGAGGCCACATTTATTACGCATGCGGAGGCCTGAGTTCCATTGCCAGCCAGCCAAATTGATTATGAGTCTGTAGCTTAATTATGTCTAAATTTTGGACGAAAAGTAAAATATTTGTTAAATTTTTTTTACCGTATTTTAAAGATCTTATCATACTTAAATTTGTATTAGTCGATTAAGTAGATATCTAGATATTAAATAATTTAACTATAAACCAAAAAACTAAGGGGAAGGAGAAGGGGACGGTATCCTTTTCCTGCTTTGGTCAAATGGGTACTCCTATCCAGAGTTGAAAATTTTACTGTTCTCCGAGTAGATTATTAGGAATTAGAATCAAAATAATATTCCACCTGAATTGTCCAACTGGCAACCAATTTTTTTTAAACATCTATTTTTAGTTTGAGGACCTAACAATTTTATTGATGCATCATGCAAGCCGCACTACATCTATAATAATGGATTTACATAATATAAATGAAAATTTAGTACTCTAATCGATCCATTGTTCTAAATACTACTTTCAATGAAATATTTACTTAGGTAAATTTTTATACCTAATAATTAAACATTTTCAGAGTTTGGAATCTGGACCTCAGTTAATTTTTTTCAGTAAAATGTCCTTTGGCTAATGAAATATTTACTTGCTAAAAATAGATATGGAGATTTCAACATGATAGTACAATAAACCAGTCATATCATTATGTTTGGTCAAATTGTAAATAGAAATTATAACAAACACTGAATTTTATATAAGTACTATAAGTAATTATTGGTGCTAGCTAGCTGCATTGCATTATTTCTCTCCAACAACAGAAAATCAGCAACTTATCAGGTGTTCAACCACTAGCATCGTCACCATTGGAGGCGGAGCTAGCTGCTATCACCATGGCTGTCTCTTTAGCGACATCAGACTTTAGAGGCATTTTTACCATCATTGAGACGGACTGCCGGGTCGCTTTTATTTTTTTATAATCGACCCTTTTGCCACTATTGATTGGGATTTAAAACACTTTGTAATAGAGATTAGAAGAGACCTAGCCCTTTTACCTCTTTGTTCTATTATTAACATCTCTCGCTCTCAAAACTTTGTGGCGAATTAGATTTGTCGCCAATTCCGCCTTGCACTTCTCTCAACTGATTGGGTTGTTAATCACCCTACGAAACTTGATAATTTTTTCAAATTTTCTGACTTAATCAATATATTTCATGATTTTTCTTTTTTAAAAAATCACCAGCAAACAGTTAGATGAAAGAGTAGAAGGTTGTTCTAGTTCAACTAAAAATTATAGAGTTCAAGTACTGATAATATATCAATATTAAATATTTGTTGAGAAATTTATGACATTTTAAAATTTTTAATCATCTCAAATTTAAATTAGTTGATCTAATATAATGTAATATTAATTCTTACTTTTGTCAAAATGGTCGTCGAAAGTACATCCACATTTCAACATCTTTACCTCGACCTAGCTAAAAGTGATCCCAATAGACACATTCAGTGCGCATTTCCTAATGCCTTTTTAGCCCACAATCTTTGCCTCTACTTTTAAACCCCAAGTGCTTTATTAGGTGTGGATATACCCCTTTATGAAATTGCAAACACCTCTTGTTTTTTTGTACTCCTATCATATATTTGGCAAAACAAAGACAACCATTCAAAATGTTCATACTTTTAACATTATTTTTTCAACTAAAAACTCGCCAATAAAAAAGTTCGGTTGTATTTTATCTCACGTCGATTGTGATACCCCGTTAATGATATGTTCTTAAATACTTAAGTGATTTAATTTAGACTATCCACATCGACAAGGTACACCTCCTTTTCTGGCAAACATCTTAAAAGAACTCCAAGGTTAAATGTATTTGGCCTAGAAAAATTATTGAGAATTCCACATCGGTTAAAACACGAGTGGGGAGCAAGTTTATAAGTGTAAAAAATCCACCAACCCATTGCCTTAAGGTTTTGGGTTAGATATGGAGATTTTAACATGGTATCAGAGCGGGTTGATCCCGTGCCCATTGTTGAACTCGCACGACCCCCATTTCTCGCACGTTGGTGAAGTCAAAACCCGTGCCGCACTTTGGTGAAGTCAAAGCCAGTGCAATCTTCGACCCGAGATGGGTCTCGTTTGAGGGAGCGTGTTGAGAATCCCACATCAGTTAAAACACGAGTGGGGGGCAAGTTTATAAGTGTAAAAAATCCACCAACCTATTACCTTAAGGTTTTGGGTTGGATATGGAGATTTTAACAGAAATTTTACGATGGATGACCTCATGAGAAGTTTCTTAGAGTGCAAGTGGGTGATGACAAAACATGCTGAAAAAATCAGAGTAGGACCTCTACCAGTACTGTGCGGTTCAGGGACTAACCAAACTAAAGCTGGCGGGCATATGACGCCTGGAGCCTAGAGGATGGAGAGTGATCGTCGATGTGAGAGTGTAGAGATAATGGGCGACTCCTTGGAAGCATTCTAGGTGAAGGAAGACATGGACGTATCGATCCCACACATGAAAAGTGAGGGATCCTGGGATTGTAACGATAAAGCGCGATAAGAACATCGCGTATTTAAGGAGGGTGAATGTGATACTCTGTTAATGATATGTTCTAAAAGACTTTAGTGATTTGATTTGGACTATCGTACCAACAAGGTGCACCTCCTTTTCTGGTAAATGTCTTGAAAGAACTCCAAGATTAAGTGCGTTTGGCTCGGAGAAATTTTAGGATGGGTGGCCTCTTGTGAAATTTTCGAGGGTGTACATGAGTGATGACAAAATATGCTAGAATGATTTGTGTTGATCTGTGGAGACAGTCGATCGAATCTCGCAACATTACATGAATAATTGTATTACGAGACATGTCCCTCTAAGGAAATTCTCCACATACGATTTGATAAAAAAATTTAGTGGTCAAATAAAATGGAAAGATTGAGACCATCATTCAGGGGGCAACTCGCGAGGCAGAAGAATGATAATCATGGCCGAAACTTGTCTAGATGGACAATTTTTTTTAAAGATAATTTTTATACCATGATCTATATCAGAATTTGAACTATAGATCTACTAAATATTTATAACGTCTTATGTCATTAGACAATAATTTTTTAATATTGGATCACATGTGAAAATTTGCCAAGGCAGATTTTTTTTATATTAGGCGTTGTATATATCTCAATATTGTTACTCTTGTAATTCTATTTGAAATATAAAAAATTTTACTTTTAAAAACAATAGCATGTGAATAATCTCATATTGATTGTAGCTTGTTATCGAGTCTAATTTATAACTAGAAAAAATTAATCAATCCATTGTGATTTTGTCTAACACAAAATTTTAAAATAAATTATTGATAACCAATATATGAAAATCTTCGAACGAAGTCAAAGAGAACGAAAGAAACAAATAATTTGTCGATGGTCGGGTAAACTCATATGTCGAAATGATGATTCTATACTTAAAAGAGAGCTACTAGGAAATTATTATAGAATGATGGACCGAAAATAATCTAGGTACCCACCACTTGACTTTTCCATCTTCAAAGGTATGGAATTAGGTGGAAAAGGTTTGAATAATTGCTTGTGCCTTTTTCCATTTCTTTAAAGAAACTTTTTGCTTGTTCCTTTTTCCATTGATTGAATAACTTTTTGCGTCATGCAAAAATTGATGCGCTAGCTGGAATGGAGCTGTAAATTTATAGTCCTAATTTCTGATCATTTAGCCTAAGGAAAATGTCGTGGGCCAAAAATTCATTTTGTAACCATAAGATTTGACCATGACCTTTACCAAAAAAAATCTTAGTAATTGTAAAATAATAATATTATATTTAAGCGTACACATATTTTATATACCACATAATATTCGGACGCCCACTATAGACTAATCCTAGTTTGAGTAACATAGAAAATTTGAAAAGTGACAAAATTGTACAAACAAATATTTAACACTGGTACATTTTAAGAAGTTCACCTCAAAATTTCTTAATTAATATAGAACAACTATTTTAGAGTCTACTGTTATAAATATATTTTTCTTACTCCGGTCACTAAAGAACACACTTTAATCAACGTGGAAAACTAAACATATGTTCAAGAAACGTAGTGCTGAAAGCTATAATATACTCTTTTTTTAATAAATGAATAGATTTATAGATAAACTCCAAGATCTTACACCAAGAGCAATATAGCATGTGCTGTTTACATGGATATTACAGATATCCTAACCTATTTGAAGTACTCCATGTTCAAAAGTAGATCATAATGTCTTAGGTTCGACATCGAGTTCGACCATCATAACCACTAGCCAACTCGGTAAAAGCTATAATATACTTATCACCATGAGCATCAACTAGCTATGTTACTATCTTAAGAAGTGAAGAAAGTCGCCAAAGGACTTCTATCCTAGCGATACAAGGCGTTGTGAAATTCAAGGAAGTTCAGTGTATAAAAATTTAACTTAAAAAAAGTGAAGAAAGTCCCTACTATGCTAAAACCAAGTGGAAAAAAACCATAACATGAGAAAAAGAATACACTTCTAAAAAAAAGAAAAAAAGAAAAAGAATACACTAGCACATCATTTTTCTGAAAGTTCGAAAGGGCATCTCCCTGGAAATTCTTCCACCTTGCTTGCATTAAATATTTTGAGAGCATTGGTCAATAGAAATGTCTGATACATGCACTTATTGCACATGTAGAGGCTGTGCAAGCAGTAGATGGCGGTAGTTCTTGCATGTTGACCGCTAACCCTTTGGTTGTTCTACTGCAAAATAAATAATTACTACCTTCCCTCGCATAATTTAGACTTTACAGGTAGATTCCATGTACCATTTGGAATTAAGCATTGCAAAATACCTAGTAGATTTTTTAGGTTTACCACTCCACATACCTAATGTGTAGACTAATTCAGGATCGAACTGGGTAGGACCTTTAAATGGTGAAAAGTTTAAAAGACAAGTATTGAAATTGTTATGTACCGACTAATCCAAGTTTGAGCTAAGTAGAATTTTTAAATGATGGAAAAATTCTCATAATAAATATTTAAAACTGTTGTGTTTTCAAATACAACAACTCAGAAAAGGTGATAGATTATTAAAATATTCACATTCTCGTATAGCTCTAGGAATTATATGATCATGGTCGACTATCGTCAGACTCATCACAGGGAATCAGTCTCCCATCCGTATTTTCTACATTTGTAAAAATTGAAATCAAAATTTTCTTAAATGAATCTAAATTTTTTATCACAATTTTCATCCGTAAACCTGATTTGAGTCTCCGCAGTTGTTATATAGTCGCGACTTAATTGGGAAATAAAGACAATTGAAGTTGCTGTCGTTGAACTTTAAAATATTAGCGTCGTTTTTTCCTTCCTTAATGTCAACATCTTGTTCATTCGACGCATCCCTCTAAAAATCCAAAAAAGTACACAGTTTATTTTTGGAGGAAAGAAATGACCCAAAAAGTCACGTCACGTTGTTATCCAGTAGTAACGTGGAAGACAAATTTCCTCTTTATAAAAGGATAGAATGTCCCCATACAATTAACAATTTGGAGGGGGAATAGTCAGCAGTTGAAACATTTGGAAAAACATGTCCAATTTGTTAAATTCCGCGACTTTGAAATGTTTGCAACTCTTTCGGGAGAGCATATTAATGTCAATAACCTATTGTTTTTCCTTCATTTTTTTCATGCCTTTTTTTTGATAAATGGATTAATTTGTATTAGAAAAACTCACATATTTACAACGATTAGAGCCAAAAGCAAAAACAATGAGGCTGCCAAGACCAAAAAGCTAATCACATATTCTGAGGGACTTCATAAACAATAGAAGATCTTGGCGAGCCAAATTTTCAATCGAATTCGACCACCGGAGCCATTCATGAATGCGAAGCAAAATGGAATGAACAAGAAGCAGACAATTGCACAGTTCGCCTTGAAAAATAGCATGATTCCTTTTGAGCCAAATTTCTCAATAGATAGCACCAAATAATACCAAAAATTCTTAATCATGCCATTGTTCACACCAATGACGAGACCCATCCATAGATCAAAGTGTGACAGGAGGTTCAGCCCTTCACACCACCGAAATTTCATGCCTTTGTCTCTCCTCTTCAGTACTATCGGACTTTATTTAAGGACGGATCTTTCAATGATATCTTTTACATTGATCTAAGTGGTGGTTGTTTTTATGCAAACCTTTGTGGGTTGACTGGATCGAGTTGATCTAAGTGGTGGTTGTTTTTATGCAAACCTTTGTGGGTTGACTGGATCGAGGGAGAAAATAAGGGGGAAATGAATTATCTCGATTGGAAAGCGAGTATGCTTCCATCTGATTGAGTTATCAGAAGGAAAGGAGCATAAACAAAGTTCTCTCTCCAACATGCTTCCATCTGATTCTGATGATTTCAGTAATTCAGTTACTCATTTGAAAAATGCGAGAGAAGTAAAAGGAAAGAAAAGATGGTAAATTGCTCGTTGAGAAGTGCTTGATATGAAACCCTCCTAAGCAAGGCCACGAGATCAAATCGCTCTCTCCATTCTCTCGTTCTCCGAAGAAAGAAGAAAGAGAGAGAACCGTGTAAGATAAGCTCTTTACACGAACCATTCACGCCCAATATGCACACGTTTGTGTTGAGCAAAATCTCCCAGAAAGATCTCTTATCAGGCACCATCTAATCTTGATGGTTCTACGAATGTCAAGCTTCGACAGCTTCAAGTTTCATACAGATGAAATGAGCAATGTCAATGTCCACAGGAAACTCATTGGATATTCAAATAAGAAGAGGTTGCACAAAACGAAAAAGACGGTGATCGTCACGATTAACTCGAGGAGGAGACGACGTCGAAGAAAGTTCAACTATCTACCGGAAGGCGCGATCAGAAACATGGAAAGACTTGCTTTCAGACCCTTGGTACCTTCCTGCCAAAGATTCAGATGTCAAATAGCAAGCAAATGCAAAGTGAGAACTGAATACAAGAAATAAATAGCAGCCGATCTTCTGAGGATAGAAAGTCGATAATTACGAAATTAGAAACCCGTCAACTAGTTAAGTTTTCCACCTTATCATTGTCAGTTAGTGGTAGATAGAAAAATGAACAAGATGGCTAGAGCACAGCAGAGGTGGGTACCTATCCAGCTCGGAACTCCTTCCTTCGAAAGGAGATTCAAATCCTTCTAAACTTCGGCGACATACGAAATAACAACCATTCCATGAAAACAGTATCTCATTATTAACTGCCTCTGTGATGGTTTCTTCTAGCATCCTCATGTATATTCACTAAGTGTAGTCACTCACCAAAGAAGCTATGCTGAAGTAACCTAGCTTCCTGGCTTGGAGTTCATAAGCCAATCTACAAACAGATTTCAAGAGATATCAACAGTCAAGTGATTTCCTTTCACACTCCTTCTGTCGCTACCTTTTCTATTGATATTTTCAAGAGGCGCAAATTCAAAACAGATATGACGATCCGACACTTCTAAGAATCTCAAATACCAGAAGAAAGACCCAAGTTGCACCACCTCCGCAAGACCCGGATGCTCACTCTCAACAAATCACCAGGAATAATCAGTAGGTTATATTGCAAAATTATAGCAGCAATGATGTTTATGCTTCTCCTAGAGGGGCGATGGCTACATGCAGCGAAAAATAACTTTTAAATGAAGAATGACTGACGAAAGCTAAATCACGATATCTGCAGTGAGCTCTTGCTAGAACCTAACTGGCCAAACAATACACAAAATGTACGAGAGAACCACCAAACTCGTTCAAGCTCCTGATTTGACAACATGGTGACTGCCTGATCTTTGTAAGTAAAGAAGAAAGCACAATAAAACTAGAATACCATCTCCAATTCAAAACTTCTTCAAGCTAATCCCAAGACCGGGAAAAGACCAGATTTTGACTTGCAAACCAGCTAAGCACCACACCACTGCTAGCAGGTCAGATCGCATACACCAACCCAGTTCACATATGATTAGCCAATCACGCTGACAACACAATCTCCATAACCAAAGCTTCACTAACATAGTCCCTACGGTCACCAACCGAAACAAACTCGCTAGTTGTCCGGCAAAACAAAACTTTGAGACCTCCTCTCGGGCCTAGGACACCATCCACATTAAAATCGCCAACAAGCAAGCACACACAGCCATACCCTCAAACCCCCATTCTCACCACACAATCCAAAACCAAAACGAGGGCTTTAATCCAACATCACTACAAGCAGAAAGCACCGAATTTGAACCCGGCCCATCAAACTGCTAAATCCATAGAAACACAACTTGTAACCTCTCTCAGGCATAGGACACCATCCACATTAAAATCACCAACCAGAAAGCACACACGGCCATAACTTCAACCCCATTCTTACCTGCACAATCCAAAACCAAAACCAAAACCAAAATGAGGGCTTTAAACCAACATCACTACAAGCAGAAAACACCGAATTTGAACCAGACCCACCAAAGAAAAACCACGAAAGCACGGAAATTCAACCCGACCCATCAAAGAAAAACCATGAAAGCACGGAAATTCAACCCGACCCATCAAAGAAAAACCATTAAATCACGGAAATTCAACCCGACCCACCAAAGAAAAACCATTAAATCACGGAATTTCAACCCGACACACCAAAGAAAAACCATTAAATCACGGAAATTCAACCCGACCCACCAAAGAAAACCCCGAAAAGGCCTCACCTTTAGGCATTAGCGGTCTTGGGGATGAATGAGATGGTGGCCCTGGAGCCTTGGTTGAGCTTGGTGGACTCTTCTTCTTCCTCCCTCATCTTCTGCATCTGGAGCATCCGCTCCATTACGAGCTCGTACTCGCACTTCTCGTAGGAGTGCCTCTCGTCCTCGCACTTCCATGGGAGGTAGAACTCCGACCGCCGGCACCGGTTAAGGGGATCAGAAGGTGGCCGCACCGGTCCCTGTACGCTATCGGAACCCGCGCCTCCACCATCTCCTCTTGGGTTGCGACCATCGGCTTCGACGACCCTATACCTTCCATTCCCCCCGCGAAGTCCTCTCTTCTCAATCAATTCAATTGGGTTTCGGTAAGGCGGAACCGTATTTGGAAATTGACACGGTTTCCGGAACCTATGGTTACAGTTTTTGAACCGCACGGTTTTATTTTATTTTAGAAGAATTTTTTGGGAAAAAAATAAATTAAAGTTTGTGTTTTAATTTAACGTAATTAATTAAATTGTCACGATCTTTAAAAAGAGATAATATTTATAGAGATCAATTAATTAATATAGATTAAAAAAGAATTGAAATTGAATAATAGAACGAAATATATATATTAATTTTAAATAAAATGGACTTTATTAAAAAAATAATGATTTTGGAATCTCAGGTACGACTGACTCAAGAACCAGAACTACTGATTACGATTTTGAAAAATTACAAACTATAACCGGAACCATCTTAAGAAAATCGGGAACAATTTATAGAATTTTGACTACGATTTCGAATCTAATTACTAGAACTGTTGGTTCCGAAACCTCCAGTCTACGGTGCGAGTGGAACCATGGTCACTCCCTACGTTGGGGTCTTAATGGTCGGATACGGATCGGGTCGAATTCAGGTAATTGGGTTGTTTATGTGAGTTGGGCTTCATGTTCTTCCCTCGCTTGGGCTGAATTGTGAGCCTGCTTAGGGGTGAGAATTGAAACATGGAAGTCGAAATGTTTGTGGATTTAGCCTCGTAAATTAAAGGTTTTAGGTAGGAATAGTAAAAATACACATATCTTGCGGTCGAATCTTACTTTTATACAAGGGTACATGGTATATTGCTTTTGAATATGTCTAAAGTAGGATATGAATATATGTACATTTTTAGTGGTATGGTCTAGAGCATGGTATGAATCTTACAATTGATCCTACTCCAGATCTTACTCTATCCTTTTATTCATTATATATATATATATATATATATATATATATACTTACTGCCAAATATCACAAGATTCACTTTCACTCCAGCAAAGAAAAGAATTATCCTCCTCGATGAGGAAAATTTTATAGAAGCAGACACCGGTGACATGCCAGATCCATACGACTTCAAAGAAGTGAGCTCTCCAGAAATATACAAAATTTTACAGAACCCTGCCATCTTGTCAGTTCCTCGAGATCGGAAGAATCTTCGTCTTCTCGGAGAAGGACATTATACACAAATTTGGAGTAGTGATCAATGGCGGATGATTCTACCCCACAGTGGAGATGGGGGTCTCCTTGAAGAAAATCACATCACCAATATGGAAGATGAAAAACAGATGGAAATAGAAACAGTCAGCATGACAAGTGGTGACGTTTCCATACCAGACACACATAAGGATGATTGACGTCTACGATGACGATTTCTGCCCAATTATTCTCCTTAGACGTAAGCAATGACATTTTTGTATCAGTAATTAGGCTTAGACGTAAGCAGTGACAAATATTGTACATAATGCGTCTGCGAACGCATCTTTTTCGTGCTCCTGTGCACTTTACTTCGTTCTCTATATAAGGTCTCTCCCCTTCTTTGTAAATCATTGGCAACCATAATATACATTGAGAAATTTCCTCACGTATGAGCAGTTAAATTTCTCTCCTTCCCCGAGTTACTACCAGGTTCTTTAGTCCTCCGTTACTTCATAAGCCCATATAAAAAATAATAATTTGATGCCCAATGTATGAAATTTATTTATATGCAACATTGAAACTTTAAGTAAAAAATTATCGATTATAAAACGTTCAATGGTCGGACTCTTTAGATCATACAGTGGCTATGTGTCTAATTCTCCAAATTATAGTATGGGTAGGATACCCATCCCATTCCTAGTTTTAGGGTTGGCTGAAGTGTTCCAATTTTGAGTAAATACTTGTAGTTTAGGTTAGATTTGATAATTTCTTTGATTGAGTAGTTCAACATCTGCCAAAAAATTTGTAGCCAAACAGCACAAGACGTTGTAAATATATAGGAGGTACAGGGTTCAAAATCGGGCATTACTATAGTGTAAAATTTACCTTAAAAAAAATTAGTTCAACGTCTCACGCAATAGATTAACTCAAGAATTATTTATTACTAAAGATGCTACTATTCAAGAAAATAGATATAAGATATTTCTAAAATATACGGAAAGACTTGATTCAAGTGAGAAGTAATATAGCTTTTCTTAAGACTCTTTAACTATTGTCATGTTAGCAAGGTTGCTGTGAATTGAATTACATGATACTAAATGGAAATAAATTGAAAGTTTGGTAATTATAGTTTGTAGGGTGGAGGTTGTTGAAAGGAGTAAAGAGCATCCATGTTATAGATGGAACACTCACAAAGAGCACCTCTAGATTCCTTTATGGCAATTCAGCTCTCCTTATAAGGGAAATCCATACTAGTTCTGCATTATTCCAATTTCCAATTATGGCCCAAGAAGTTGATCTGCCTGACTTAAAGGGGAAGAGGTTAGCTCAACTCTTTTACTCCTTTATCTTGTCTTTAACAACTGTGTTTCACTAAGGTTCGACTTTTGCAGGTTGATGGGCAAGGTGGTGGTGGCGATAACAGGGGGTGCGAGAGGGATCGGAGCAGCATCGGCCAAGGTATTTGCAGAGAGCGGTGCGCATGTTGTCGTCGCGGATATACTAGAGGACTTGGGAACAGCCGTGGCTGAATCGATTGGGGGTTGGTACGCTCATTGCGACTTTGCGAAGGAAGCCGATGTTGAGTCTGCGATCAACCTCGCGATCGCATGGAAAGGCAAACTTGACATCATGTTCAACAATGCAGATATTGCAAGCTGTGAAGGGAGCATCACTGACATTGACAACGATTATGTCAAATCCCTATTCTCTGTCAACCTCATGGGGGTGATGATCTATGGTATCAAACATGCTGCTTAAGCTATGATCAAAACCTGAAATGCCGGTAGCATCATATGCACCGCGAGCTCTTCAGCCATCATGGGAGGGCTAGGATCACATTCCTATACAGCGTCGAAGGACGCTGTTCTTGGCATAATGAGGACTGCAGCCTGCGAGTTGGGAGTTCACGGGATCCGAGTCAATTGCGTATCTCCTCACGGTGTCCCATCCGAGATGCTCGTTTCTGCATATCGAACCTTACTTGGTAAGGATACCGGTCCCGAGGACGTGAGCAAGGCTGTAAGCGAGCGGGGGAGTCTCCTGCTCGGTCGAAGCGCAACGACAGAAGATGTGGCCTACGCTGCAATGTTTCTCGCTAGCGACGAAGCCAGTTTCGTAACAGGACATAATCTCGTCGTTGATGGAGGCTATACCGCTGCTGTTAGCCGTATGGCTTTCATCTACAAATCAGCAAATACCCAAGTGAGCAACGGTTAATTCACGCGAAGTTTAGACCAACCCGCCTTTTCTTGACAAAAAAGTACTCTTCCTATAAAAACATCACTACGTTCCCCACAAGAACTTACCAATGGCCTTTCTGTTCCTAAATTCCATGAAACTTCAATTCTGATGAAAAATTTACCAGATTGCATTAATAAATCAGATTTTTATTACAAAAAAGGAAAATAACTATTATGAATGGAGACGGACATTGTTTGGAATTGAAAACAAGTAATACAATTGTAACACAACAGATTTCTATGTACAAGATCCTGGTCCGTTCTAGGACCATCCCATCCTTGTTCAGGAGGCCTTCTTCTGCTTATATTTCTTTGAGCACACCATGTAGACCACCATGTTCATGAAGCTGAGGCCAGCAAGGAGCCAGAAATAGTAGTCAAGGTGGCCCGAGTTCAAGTTGTCCGGTATCCACCCCACGTTCCCGTTCCGGGTCGTGATGTATGTAACAACAGTCAAGATGAATGAGCTGAGGTAATTCCCCAGGGATGTTGTTAGCAGAGACAGCGCGCTGCATAGGCTCCGCATTGCGTCAGGAGATTGCTCGTAGAAGAATTCGAGCTGGCCGATGAATGTGAAGACCTCGGATGCTCCGATCAGCATGTATTGCGGTATTTGCCAGAAGATACTGAGGGGGACTGCGGTCTCCTGATCGGTTATGCCAAGCTCCTTTGCAAGTTGCAGGCGCTTAATCTCGACCAGAGCAGCGGCCGTCATGGATAGCACGGAAATGCACAGGCCGATGCCCATCCTTTGCAACTCCGAAAAGCCCCTTTCTTTGCCGGTGAACTTCCTTGCGATTGGAACAATCACTCTGTCGTAGATGGGCACCCAGCAAATAACACTGACGACATCAAACGTTGAAAGGGAAGCAGGAGGGATGGTGAAAGAACCAACTGCTGTGTCCATCAGCATTCCTTGTTCCACAAACATGGTTGTCATTTGGGCATAGACAGCCGAAAAGATAATTCCAGTTGCCCAGATTGGAAACATACGGACCAAGATCTTCAATTCCTCGACCTGTGTTACAGTGCAGAGCCTCCACGGGTTAGAAAAGTCCCCGCTTTTGACTTCAGCCTCAGACAGGACACAAGCTTTATCAAGGCACCTGTTTGGTACAAAATTATAGATGTTAACAGCTATTAACCAAATGCTGAAATGTCCAAGCAACTGCAAAAGAACTGCAACAGGTGTCTAGTTCTGTCATCAAAGCAGAATCTATAAGGAGTGGGAATCTTCAGCTCTACATGGTTAACGTTTACATACCTGAGTTCATCAGTGTGATCCAGTTTCCGGCTTCCTTCGATTGCAGAGATTTTGTCTTGGGTTTCATATAAGAGAGTACTATCCCTGGGAAGTTCAATAGTCCATTTGCGGAATGACGCAACCAAAACCTGGCACATTCTCGTTAACGGGCTTCCTCCTGGTCTCTGAAACCTGTAGAGAGGGGTGCCCGAAAAGAAACTTCCAATAGCAACAGCCATAAAGAGTGCAGGGATTCCAAATCCTAGAGCCCACCCCGCGTTGTCTTGAATGTACACTAGTAGACTACTTGATATAAGAGCACCGATGTTGATGGAAAAGTAGAACCAATTGAAGAAGGAGCCTTTCTTCACCCTTTCTTTGGGATCAGTGTCATCAAACTGGTCGGCCCCAAAAGAGGAAACACACGGTTTGATACCACCGGTGCCAAGTGCAATCAGATAGAGTCCAAGGAAGAACACCCCGTACTGGGCTGGAGTTGCCGATGGACAAACGGAACCCACACACTCAGCGGGTTTAAAAGCAGGAACAGAAGCCGACAGCGTTAAGGTACACATTCCCTGCACCAATTAAAGTTAGTACTAAAGAAAAATATTCTGAACTCACTTAGTGAATGAAGCAGTTAATGGAGGAAGAAAGACGAGCGTTGAATCACAAAGAGCAACGATGAATTCGACTAGTCATGCAATTCGGAACATTCTGAATAAAAGCAACAAATTTGATGCTTACAATAAAATAAATCGTGGAGAAAGCAGCGATTGTCCAATATCTACCCCAATAAGCATCAGCCAAGACAGCTCCTATAAGAGGTGTCAGGTAGCATGTTCCAGACCAGGTGCTAACATTTCTTGCAGCAGACACATTTCCCTCGTGTAGCTTAGTTGTTAAATAAGTCACGAGATTGGTAGCAATCCCGTAATAGGCCAAGCGTTCGCAGCATTCAGTACCTAATTGTCAAAGACGGATATAAAAAAGTAAGAAAAGGCAGGAAAGAAGAAACCGATTATACATGATCCATATCAAAGAACGCAGTTCTCTACCCAAAATGAAAGGGCAAGCTTTCCAGTTCCCTGTGTTTTTCTTAAGAATTGGTTTCCCATGAAGGTCAACCGAGCCATCTCCGGTGTAAAGTCCCTTGCTTTCATCCTGTAAAAAGGACACACAAAGTCAGGTTGGCTACCCTCACAAAGGCACAAACATCGGCCAGTGCCGCCTAGATACGGGAGCAAATGCTGCCCGAGACCACTTTGAGATAACCACGCGATGCAATGAGATATTAACAAGCTTTGCACATTCAACATCTCCATTCACCCGAACCAAAACCGAAAGACATGACTTTACACCGCGAATTTACTCGAGAAAGAGTTTGCAACTCTAATTACTTGAGTCTCACTAACACACAATCAGCCTCGAACACACAATCTGCCTCGATTAGGAAACCAGAGAGAAAATTCTAGCTCATCGACAACTCAAGCATCGGCCATTTGATCAAACATAAGAATTTCCAGGTACCAACAATCCACAAACACGTAACAAGTTCCAAAGAATCAAAAGCTCATGGTACTAACAAAGCAAGAGGCCCGTTGACTTCCAATGGTACCCAGCAACCAAAAGTAAACATAAATTCCAGCACCAAACTAAGAAAAAAAGAAATCAAATTCACGCCGGACCCAGAAAAAAAAAGGACAATCCAAGCCAAACCCAGATAACGAATTCCCTCGATTAAAGATTAAAAAAAGGAAATTTCTAAAGAAGAAGACCAAAAAACACAAGAAGACCTGATGTACTAGGAGGCCCTCTTCCAAAAGGGGTCGTTCTACTTCTTCCTCCACCGAACCCATCTCCAACCTCCCTCTAAAGATTCCAACAATGAGCTGAAGAGGGATTGTTGTGAAGGTGAGAAGATACTTCCGGTGGTTGTTATTTATATTGGGAGGGGAAGCAATGTAATGGGATTGGGCCTAAAGGAAGGCACTTTCTTCGGTGACGTGTGGTTTAAGAAGTGATGATAATTGAGGGGAGGGGCAAATGCGTAGTTTCATTGTGAGACCTCCTCCGCCTTCGGTGTCTGCCTGTCTCCAGCCGTTGGAAGGAGTGAAGTTATCCTCGGTACCCGACAATGGTTAATTACGACCACATTGGCTTACGTCTGTGTTGTCGTTTGCTTTTCTATGATAATGTTTTTTGGTTTATATTATATGCTATCCGAGTTAGGGATGACAATTAGATCTTTATCCTGAGGGTCTACTCTGATTCAGATTCGAAGGGTCCAAGATCCGTTGATTTTGACCGGATCTAGACCCTGATCCTGCCCAGATCCTGATATTTTAAAAGGATAAGGGCATGAATGTGGATCTATAGGATACTGCCCTGATCCTACCCGATTTTTTTAAAATAATTTTAAAATAATATACATGTATATTAATTATTAGACATAATACAAATTCTCAATTTTTTTGGTAGGTAAATATTTTTTAGTAAAATAAAAGTTCAAAACAGAGGAAGCGCAAAAAGAAAGACAAGATAAAAGGGCCTGATATTTACATCAGTTACAACCCCATCCCCGACCAAAACGTTCCCTCAACCTCAAGAGGTAAAGAAGAGGGACCTATAAATTCTTGTAGGCAATCAAGAAAGTGAGCAGCGATTGATTGTGAATGATCAAGACATCCGTCCAAAGGATCTACTCTTGGACATGAAAGAGCACAAAATACAGGAAAAACTCATTATCGTACCTCGCCTCATTGAAGATAATACCATTACGAAGCAGCCACATGTTCCAAGTAATAGCAGCAAAAATTACAAACCAAATTCTCAATTTTAACTTACCAAACTTCAACTTTTTTTTGATTTATTTTTTTGGTTTCTTTGTATTGCTATTTTTAATGAATGAAAATGTCTCATTGCTATTTGAAAACTATCAAATGATAATTTAATTTTTAAAAATTAAATATATTTAAAAAAAATACGGACCCGGGGGTCGCCCTGATCCTTCCCGATTTTTTAGGATCCAGATCCTGCCCGAATCCTTATTTTTAAAGAGGATAAGGGTAAGGATCTGGGTCCACTATTTAAAAAGAGGGTAAGGATCTGGGTCCTATAGATCCTACCCGGATCCTACCCATTGCCATCCCTAATTCGAGTGTTGGATTCAGTGCTGCTAGACTCCTAGCAAGGTCCGAACAACGTTGGTTGGCTAGTGCGTAGGATGACAAATTTGTATGGAAACATCATGCGGGGTAACAATAGTATATTAATGAGCGACAATGGTACACTATGTGCTAACAATGATATAATATGTTAATGCGGTAACAATGATACATTAATGAGCGACAAAGATAAATAATGTGCTAACAATAATACAACATGTTCATGCGATAATAATGGTATATTAATGACGACAATGATACATAGACACTTATAATAAAAAAATGGTGCATATACATCGATAGCCAACAATGGTACATCATGCTATAACAATGGTGAGTCTTTATGTGAAAACCCGAAATGCCCTTCATTCCAACCATTGTTATCCTCGCAGTCAGATCTGTCACACATACGTCTCTTCCTCCATCCAACGGTCCACAATGCATCTCGGATGGTACTGCCTACCCTATTAGCGGGCTCTATGATATGTAAGATTTTTAAAAGTGACAAAATTTTATCAATAAATATATAACAATGTTGAGTTCACAAGACTCTATGATAAATTATATTTTTATTTATATAAGATATTCAAATATTCATTTGACTAATTAATATAAGTTTGTATCCGATAATTTTATTTTTTTACAAGCGTTTGTCATATTACGAATTATCTTAATGTTGTCTTTGGTAGAGAGTTCATTTAATCAATATTTTTATTGATTCAAGTTTCCTTGCAAATTTTTGTTATGTGCTTACATTTGTATGATTTAAAATCCATGAAAACAATTCCAAATTCTTATATTCGCATTTATCATTGAATGCGCGATGTTAGATCTACGCTTTGCATGGAACTCTGTTACTCAGGTCGATTATAGCTAAGTTGGATACCATTGATGGTTGGTGCAAGACTCCCAAGTAAAAAACGATTTGGATTATAGAGATGGTTAATAAAGTAAAGATACGTACCTATTCTTTTAAGATTTCAGGTTGAATATTATTTTTAAATATTATATCTGTGTTGATTTTGTATTTATTATTTATATGGATAGAAAATCTAACTACTCGATATCTTAAAATTTTAGATTAATAAATATATTCTAACAATATTTTGGGACAAGGTTGTCGAGGGTGCAATCATAATTTACTATTCTCTGATATATGAGAAAAACTATCAATAAATTGTGGGAACATTGGTCTACCAACCTATCCACAGAGTTAGATGGATTTAATTAATTTACCTAACTTTTTAGGTCTCTTTTGTCGTATTTTCATTTCTAGCTTTCAGTAACCAGTATGTCATGGCATTTATCATGTCATCCATGAAGATTCTGTTAAAAATTCCATAAAGATAGTTTACATTCGCATGTTACATTTTTTGCTATAAGAAATGCTCGAAATAAATATATTTCAGAAAATGTCATCCTATATATGAGAGTCACTTCGAATGAAACAACTTGTTCTAATTTAACTAAAGATATCAATTTTAAGTTCTTAAAATACATTTTGTTGAAATTTAGGATTAAAAATTTTATTATCTTTTACGATCTGATCTAACTCAAATTTGATTTAGATAGTTTAATATATATATATATATATATATACGGGATGATTTAGAACAAAATGCAGCACATAGCAGGACATGCCACTTGACTCCATGCGCCTCAGCTTCGCATTTAAATCACGCATGGGCTGCCACGCAAGAAGAAAAACCACCGAATGGGCAAATTCTGTTGGTGCATGCAAGAGTTGCAGAATTCAACGATAAAATTAGTTGGATGTCGGATGCTGGTCAGGTTTGCAATTCTTCCATAAGATTTTGTTTTGTCATAAAGATGTTGGTATGATATTATCCAGTATCGGGATACTTATATAATGACTAATTTAGATTCGATTAAAATATCATTTTTAAAAGATGATAAAATGAATTTGAACAAGTACTTAACATATGTGTTATTACTTACTGAAACGCGATATTTTTTGTTAACTTAAACCAACTCTTTTGCTATTTATATAAGTATTTGTTTGCGCGATATTGTTGCTTCTTGGTGTTGGTGTTGTATTGTTATTAGCAAAAGTTAAAAGCAATAACTGTAGGTGCAATCTAGTAATTCATGGTTACAACTTACAAGTTGAAATCTACAATTTGGTAAGTGTAATTTTTTTTACGAAACAATATTTATAAAGATGGCACTTTTATGGTTGGTTAGTTTGAACTTCTTGACACTAGAAAAACATGACACCATTTATTTTGGTTATTTTACCTATAATCCAATGACTTTACTACATCAGAACTTAGGTGTATATGACAACTTACTTAAAATAAGTAAATAATACGATCAGCACCCTTCAAAGACATAAAAAAATGATAAATGAGATTAAGATTTCGTAACTGTTTAAAAGTAAAAAAAAATGCAAAATCGTTTCTCATAGATAATTATGAAAAACTATAATAATTATAATATTTTTTTTAAAAAAGTGAGATAAATGAAAAATAGAAAATATTTTTTTTAGATAATGACAACATGGAAACAGAATAAATTAAACAAAATATAATTTTGTGCGAACATTTTTTTCACGCGAATGAGATTACAAAAGTCCTTGGGCCTTTTTTTTCATTCGAGTTATGGAACGTGTTTAGGGAAATTTGGCTCATTTTTAGGGATAATTATTATCAGGCCCCTGGTATTTGGCATATTTATCTCTCACTTTCCTATTGTTCGAAAATAGATTAAAAACTCCCCGAAATTTAGTTTTATTATACTATTAGGCCACTCGCTGACGTCAGCATATATTTTTCTTTTTTTTGTCAAAAAAATGATAAAAATACCCTCAGATTTCATCTTCAACCTCAATTCATCTTCGAATCTTCGAATCTTCAAACCTTCAAACCATCTATTTTCCAGAAAGTTTCATCTTCAACATTGCATATCCCATTTCTCCCACTCCCAATCGACCAATCCACCTCCATCTCCAAGAAGCATCAAAAGGTTCATGACCATGGCTTCGACAACTACATGGACGATGAGAAGAAGACCCGTAAAGCCCTAAATTTCCAGTTTTTAATCCTCTCCCAGCCCAATCAGCAACCCATATCGAAATCCATGGTAATCAAAATCGATGAAGACGTCGGGCAAGGGAAATCGGTGACTCAGAGAACTCAGCCGAAACCCAATCTCTCTCCCTCTCTTTCTTTCGATGTTCCCTCCGTTGGCCTGAAGTCCTCTCCCTTCGCCGCCCTCCATTATGGCGACGGTACAAACCCTTCTTCTCCCTCCCGCCCCTGCGACTGGAGGAGTCAATAAGCCCCTTCTCGTCGCAGCCCGACTTGAGCACAGGGGGCTTAAGGTACCTCTCCATCTCCAAGTCCAGCTGAACACGACGGGACTGAAGTCCAGCTTCATCTCCAAGTCCTTGTACCTCTCTGGTAGAATCGGGAACGGACAGAGGGCATAATCGGGAAGGAGCCATCGAAAGGGAGAAAAGAGCCCATTACCTTGGTTTAGGGTTTGGGAGGAAAAATTGGGGATTTAGGTGGGGCTTTATTTAAAATAGAGGTGAACTAAGGTTGAAGATGGTGCATTGTTTTTCACTTTTGTCGAATGCAATATATATGATATTCTTGATGTTTTATTTTTATGATTTGAAAAATAGAGGTGAACCAAGGTTGAAGATGGTTCCTGTTTTTGTGCGTTCTTCCCTGTTGATGATTTGGTTGATTTTTTTTCTTTCCAAGGGTAAAAATGTCATTCCTATGATAAAAAAATAAAAAAAGACCGCTGACATCAGCGAGGGGCCTAATAGTATAATAAAACTAAATTTCGGAGAGTTTTTAATCGATTTCCAAATGACATGAGGTGAGAGGCGAATACACCAAACACCAGGGGCCTGACAGTAATTATTCATATTTTTTAAGTTGTTGATTGAAAGAATCTACTACCCTCGAGTCTTATTTTAAGAATAAAATTTTAAATATTTTTTTACATTTAAAATTTCGTTAATTAAATTCAATTTTTATTGGTAAATTGGCCCGATTTTGTTATCAGAAAAGGCCTGGTCTGGATCCTGGAAATCCTGATATACGGGCTTCTTTATTTGGGCCAATTTGAACTCTAGAACATGATTTCTGGTTGGGTGACACAATCAGCTTTAAAAATTGTGCCATCTTCAATGATGTTTGGATGAAAAAAGGAAGTAATCGACATGTCTTAATTTTGGACCATTGCTTTGCACCTTGGAATGGGCCGCGGTTCTTCTAAAGAATCCTTCCAGAAGGAAGAATTTGGTGAGACGGAGGATGACGGAAAGCCAACCAAATAAGTATTGATTCGGAAAAAAGGGAACGAGAACGTGAGAATGAATTCGAGTCGAATTCAGAGTAGTCGTTTTAAGAGCGATTCAACAAATATAAAGGTATAAATGCACAAAGTAAAGAAAAGTAAACAAAGTAAGAGAAGTTGGTAGCTTAATTGCGAAAAGTAAAGGAATTGAAACGAAAGATAAAAATGCGAAAAGGATAAAGAGAGCTTAAAAACTACATTGTGTAGTTTGCCACCTCTTTCTCCTATGACATAGCTCTCCTCATGTAGAAAAACTTAGTCCTAATCCAATACAAATTTTTTTTAGGCCATGCTCATTATTGGAAAACCTAAATTGGTCCTGGCCTAAAATAGGATAACCAAAACTACCAAAAATTTCAACTAAATTTTGACCATTTTCTGTGCCAAATTTGAACATGATGTAGAAATACATAATTACAGATCTTTGTCTTATTTTTGTGTAGTTTTTCGAATCGTGTCAATCCGATACTCGAGCAAAAAGTTACAATTATTTTACCAAAATAAAGTTGGCAGGAATCCGTGAATTAATTCCTACTCTAACAAGTATACGCCATTTCCGAATAAAATTTGTACGAACCGATTTAATATATCTTTGAATAATAGATAATTTTGATCTCAGATTTAAATTTTATAGTTAAGTTTTGAGACCATTTGTGAGAATCACAAAACTAGTTAGTACAATAATAGATAATTCAGTAATCTAATTATAATTAAACGAAGTTAGGGTTAAAATCTGTCTATATAAAGGGACATATGTTGTCTCTGATTGTTGCTAACACCTTTGGTAATATTCTCGATAGTAAAGATGTTATTTAGATGTATCTGAAATTGTCTAGGAGGTCGTAGTCCAACAGTATAAGACATTATAATTATCTAGGAGGTCCAGGGTTCAAATCCTGGCAATATCATTGTGTAAAAATTTATCTTTAAAAAAAATATCTGAAATTGTCTACTAATATATTTGAGAATCTTTCCATCAATTGAAGAAATTTAGAAAAACTTTACTTTATTACCTTGTATTATTTTGGTGGTCTCACACATGTAATCATGTCGTCTAAAACTCATCAAAATGGTCCTGAAGTTTTAAGGGGACTTCACGGGCAGCTACCCGAACTTAAAATGGTGCCATTTTGTGTCATACGTGGCACACCAACTCTAATTTTTTTTGGCCATGGAGTGGAAGCTAAGGGTGGAGAGAAGAGGGGGAAGGGGTGGAGATAGGAGAAAGAGGGAGGAGAAGGATGATTTTGTAAAAAATATATAGTAATTTTTGATTGTTTTGAAAGTATTCACTACAATAAATCACCAAAATAGAGGTAAATTTTTTTTCGAGCTGGTGTGCCATATAAGACACAAAACTAAAGCATATTAAGTTCAGGCAAACAGGCTGCCCGTGAAGTCCCCTTGAAATCACATACACCATTTTGATAAATTTTAAACCTCAATATTACATGTGTCAAACTACCAAACTACAAAGTACTAAAATAAAAAATTTCAAGAACTTTTGTCGTTGTTTTTTCTCATGTTCAAAGATTTAATATATTTTTATCAAGTATTTTGAATGATTGCGTTACGAATTAAACTTAGCACGGTAAATTATTTCGCGTCGCTTAACACGTCATCAAATTTTTGTAACATGACACTATTCCTAAAAGCACATCTTTGGTCATTTTCTTTTCCTATTCGTGCACTTCATCTAAAAAACTTGGCGTAGTTGGTTTTGGTTTCGGTTGACGTCATAAACGTAGAGTTATTTTTTCAATTCAAAAAGGGGAAAACCGAAAAATAAAAGAATAAAAAGAGACAGAAAATTAGTTGTTTGTTTAGATCCGCCGCGTCCCCTGAATTCCGGGGACGGTCCACATGGCGCCAACAGCAATTGCGGTTCTGCCTATGGACCAAGGACACCATATGTCACATGTTTTGATTATTTGGCACCCGCAGATACCAAATTAACAATAGCGTTATTTCAATTTAATTATGTATCGAGTTTAAGTACCTCACAATATATCAATGTTAGTTTTTATTGAAAGAGTTTTCCCATATTTTAATTATTCGGCTTGACTTAATTCGAATTTGGATTAATCAGAACTAGATATAAATGATATAAATAAAAGAAATTAGCATCCGAAAATTCTCCTCCAATGACAAATTTAACATGGAACGAAGCCTCCCACCTGGTACATCCAAACTTCAAACCCAAACAATAAAACTTTCTGTTCATCCTAGTTAATCAGCTGCAAGTAACAAGAACATAAACTAACTACCAATCATATAAAATAAAATAATTTTCATAAAAGTATCATAAAAAATATAAACCGAAAATGTTCTTACTCAGGAAAGCGATTTCCATTCTAAGAAATACCATAATGAATGACAATATTTTCACTTTTTTAAATTAATGTTAACGTTTTTGTTTTTAAAAAGAGTGGCGTACATTTTGTTAATCTAATGATAGCAACTTTGTTGACACTTATATACCTGATGACACTATAACTTAGTTCAAATAATAACATTTGACTAAATCAACAAATAAAGCTACCGACTACCGTCAATTTAACCGACAATTGTGGACTGTGTGGTCCTCGATTAACGGCTTAAGGCGTCTAATTGTCGCTCCTTCTAGAGCTTTCTTTTACTTATTTTAAAATTTTTTGGATTCGATATAGATTATAAAAATCATATGGAACTGATTCCTGCAAATATCAAGTTGATTAATAAAAAACCTTTGATATAAAGTTGGTTTAATCTAGTTTTATGGCGTGAAACCTTCACTTTTCATAATGGTCAGTATATTGATCACTATATCAATTGGGTCAACATGGATGCACGTAAATTAAAATATAAAGGTTGCTTGTAACAATAATTTTGAGCACAGAAAACTTTGGCCTATGATTAAAAAGCAAACTAAATAAATGAAAGGACAAATATGCAGTGTATACATGTAAAATGGCGTGGTTTTATTATTTCGGAAAAGTCATAATAGTCTTAACCATATAATATCTTCCATCTTTCTGAATAAGTGGACACTTCAACGAGATCCACAAAAAGATTCTATGGAACCAATATTTCTATAAATTTCTTTGGAACCGATCTGAATAAAATTTCGGTGGGTACTCCAAACCAGTGGGTACCCAGGTGTTAATTTGTTTCAGGTCCAAGTTTTATAAAAGATGTTCGAATTAACTGGAGTCGTAAAAATAATCGAATCTCCTAATTAAAAGTTAAAGTACGAGAGAACCGATACGTACTTTCAATTAATTAGACAGAAGTGAACATGGTTTGTGAATGGAAAAAATGGTACAACGTGTGTTAGGTAAAAATAGAGTTTTGGTTCATATCACCTAATATCAGGATATTTATTCAATCGATTAATCTAAATTTAAACTAGTAAAATATTTGAAAGATGACAAAATTCTTCTAACATATTTAATACTTTCTGCCAACATATATCAAACACTGGTGCATTCTCTGGAGCTCGAACTCGAAATTGATTAATTTAGTTAAAACAACTCAATCTATTCAAATACGTTAATAGTAGACTTTTTATTTTATACCACCTTGTATCTAGACACACTCTAAAATGACTAATCTCAAATCGAACTAGATATAATCTTCAAAAAATAATAAAATTCTCGTAATAATTATTTAACACTTTCTTCCATAACAGCTATGCCGATTAATGTAACTACTTGCAACGAGACTTTGCCAATTTCCGCGTTCACCGCACATACAGTGATTTGCTCCATTTCCGTGGACAAAAGTCGTTCGTCTCGAATTCGGACAAAAAATAAAGTCGATGTTCTCGAAATATTAAAGCATCGACCTTTCCCATTAAAAAAAGAAGAAGAAAGGAATTTTTTTTTGGTGAATAGAAGAAATGAATAATTAAGGCATCGGGATCGTGCTTCCTACGTTGGTTCTCACTTTTCAGACGTTTGGAACAAAGGAGGCAACGACCAAACCGCGTCTCTTGCAATAGCTTTCCCACCCTATAAATACTGCCTTAACAAGTATAAGCCCCTTGTCCAAGCAAGTACACCAACCAAAAAAAACCACTATCTACTTCTCTTGTTGTTTCAAGAAAAGGAAAAAAAAAACCAAATTTGTCGCAGCAACAAAAATGGTGCTCTCTGAAATAAACCTATCCGATGCGTCCGTCCACTCGACTTTCGCCTCTCGCTATGTCCGGGAATCTCTTCCCAGGTCTGACTCGACTCAATATTTAATATTAATGCATATTTAGTTAGGATGGATTATGTAATGCTTCTAGGATGTATTCAAGTGTTAAATAGCTTTAGCAGAAGCAAAGGTAGATGTTTTTTCCCTATCGAGAGTATCCTAGTAAATTTTAGGTTTTAACGAGGCTGCGACTGCAACCTCGTGTCACGATATATTTAACATCCTGAGTTTTAAATATGTAAATATCTTTACAAAGTAATAAAATTCTACTTATCAATTTTTTTAACACTGTTGGTTAAATTAAAACATTTTTTTTACTAGTTGATCTGAATGTTTATTAATAATATATACATGTTTTTATACGTTGGTATGATGAATAATTTTGTTATAGGTACAAGATGCCTGAGAACTCTATTCCCAAGGAAGCAGCTTACCAGATCATCAACGACGAGCTGATGCTAGATGGGAAGCCAAGGTTGAACTTGGCTTCATTTGTAACTACATGGATGGAGCCTGAGTGTGACAAGCTCATAATGGACGCCATTAACAAGAACTACGTTGATATGGATGAGTACCCTGTTACCACCGAGCTTCAGGTACCAACCGATTCCGTTCTATTGTTTCTGTTACTTTCGGACCTATGTCAAATATTTTAATTTGTAATGTTTCAACTCAAAATTTTTTTTAATTGATCTAAATCACTTAGGGTAAAAAATACTCATGGTCATTAAAATTTGACAATTTTTTATCCATGGTCACTAGACTATTTTTTTTACCCTTTATGGTCACTAATCTATACTAAATTACTCAGGTATGGTCACTCTGACCACTTTTTTACCAGAAATCTTCCCGGAAACAAGAAAAATTAGTCCCAGAGATTTTTTCCGGCAAAGTTCGGTTAATTAATTAATGTTTCAACCCCAACCTAATAATCCCGGGACTAATTTTTCTTGTTTCTGTGAAGATTTTCGGCGAAAAAGTGGCCGGAGTGATCATACTTGAGTAATTTAGTATATATTAGTGACCATAAATGATAAAAAAAATAGTTTAGTGAACATGAACAAAAAATTGTTAAAGTTGAGTGACCATGGATATTTTTTACCCAAATTACTTATTACTTGGATCTTACTCTTATAGGTGGATTTAGTGTCTGTAGCTAAACCCAGTCTATAGAAACGAGCCATGGATCTAGATTCTTTTTGGTATTCACCTTCCCTGGATAAAACTTCTAAAGAGAGATATAGCCTAAACCAGCTTAATTGTTTTTTTAATCGATAAATTTTATTAATTATGTACGTACTGCATACTAAGTGTGAAATTACCTCTTGCAACATAAGTCTCGTCAAAACTTTGCGAAGAAAAACTTAATAGAATAAAATAAATTTTAATAATTCAAATATTATTACTTTGTATGTAATAATCACCATAAAATATCGTTACTTTGTATGAAATAGTCACCATAAAATTTGGTTACCTGGTATGAAAAAATTACCATAAAATTATTCAAGGTGCCCGAAGAAAAATTCAATTCATAATTTTGTGACATGAGAAAATCAAAGCTAACAACTTTGCTCAAAATTGACCAACCATATACTAATGATATGTTGCCGAATCCCGGAACTGCGCCGGCAAATCAGCACTACCTTCACGTACAAAAAGTTAAAATTATACAATTTGTTTGAAGTTGTTGGCTGCGATGCATTATGATGTAGTTAATTAGTGCTAAAAGTTAGTAAAAAATTAGTATTAAAACTACGGGATCCATTATTATTATTTGGAGATGCAGAAGAAATGAATGATTTTTATGTAATTCATTTCCAAAATCTCTACATGTTTAAATTTGGTTTGGTCATGTAATTTACTAGCAATCTCACTTTTTATAAATTGCGAGACTTTATTTTTAATGAAATAAATTCCACCAAAATGGTTGAAATTCACAAATCAATTCTATTGACAATCCAGCAGGATATATGTCACCAAATTTTATCCATATAAGATCTTATGATTTATTTGCAACCAAATTTATCCTAAATGTTAATTAATTAGGCCTAACCATCAATGCATACTATAATCTATGATATGTCTAATATTTTTGTTCCTTCTATTTAATCTATGATGTCCAGAACCGGTGTGTGAACATGATAGCCCATATGTTCAATGCGCCGTTGGGTGACTCCGACACGGCGGTCGGCGTCGGCACCGTCGGGTCATCGGAGGCCATAATGCTCGCCGGACTCGCATTCAAGAGACAGTGGCAGAACAAGCACAAGGCTGAAGGGAAACCTTATGACAAGCCCAACATTGTCACCGGTGCTAATGTTCAGGTACACGCAAATACTTTGTACATTTTGATTTACTAATCTCAATTCGAATCACGCTGAATTACAAAACGAAAAATCTTTTTTACCGAATTGTCGAACACCTTTTGTAATTTTGCAGGTGTGTTGGGAGAAATTTGCAAGGTATTTTGAGGTGGAACTTAAGGAGGTGAAGCTAACGGAAGGTTATTACGTGATGGACCCCGTCAAAGCTGTGGAAATGGTGGATGAGAATACAATCTGCGTTGCCGCCATCTTGGGCTCCACCCTCAACGGAGAGTTCGAAGATGTCAAACTTTTGAATGACCTATTGACGGAGAAAAATAAAATCACAGGGTACTTGCCAATTTATCTTTTATTTGACCCTTTTGATTTGTCAATGTTTTAGAAAATGCAATCCAACTTGTTAGATCGTGATATGTGACCAAGTCCAGGTCCTTTTTTGCATAAATCTCGTTAGTGGTTTAACTAATGATCAACAGCATTGATCAATACTCAGACTGATCGTTTCACCAAGTTGAACCGGTTTGTCCAGTCAAAAAACAAAAAAATAAACTTTTTTACAAATAATTTTTAAATTTTATTTGATGAAAAGTGATTGAATGATAATTTTAATAATTATAATTTATAAATTTTATAATAAAATTAGATTATATTTATAATTATTTGACATTTTAATGCTTAATATAATTAATAAGTTATATTTGTTACTTTAAAAATTACTAGTTCGACCGACAGATGGTCGATCACTGATCAGACCAGGTGAACCGAAAAATATGAAAAATCTTGGGTGAACTTTTGAGTATTTTTTAAAATCTTGGTTCTCTAAGACCATGTAGAATATGGCGAGCTCGGGAATAAAGGATTCTAATGTTTTAATAACTTTGAACTAATTGTTTACCATCATTTTTTTTATTGGAATGCAGGTGGGACACTCCAATTCATGTGGATGCAGCAAGTGGTGGGTTTATTGCTCCGTTCTTGTGGCCGGAGCTCGAGTGGGACTTCCGCCTTCCGTTGGTCAAGAGTATTAACGTCAGTGGCCACAAGTACGGTCTTGTCTACGCCGGCGTCGGTTGGGTGATTTGGAGGAACAAGGAGGACTTGCCTGAAGAATTAATCTTCCACATCAACTACCTTGGAACTGATCAACCCACTTTCACTCTCAATTTCTCCAAAGGTTTATTATAATATTAACAATTATCCCAAAGTCAATTACCAATGTTTGAAAATTTAATTTACTTTGTGACATTGACCCATTAAGTTTGGACTTTTCCATTTTGCAGGGTCTAGTCAAATAATTGCTCAATACTATCAGCTGATCCGATTGGGCTACGAGGTAAAGTGCAACAATTGATACCTAATTGTTTATAATCAAGATGTTAAGGCGGTGAAAGCGATTTATAAATGTTAATATAAAATACGATAAATGTGGTTGAGTTGGTATGCACATAGTCAAGTCTAATGTCGGTACATAATAACAAACTTATTATAAGAGAAGTTTAATTCGGTTAAGAACTTGAGAAATATTTTAATACTGCTTAATGATCATAATCTGAATTATATTTTATTGACGTATTTTCAGGGGTACCGGAATGTGATGGAAAATTGTCACCAAAATGCTATGTGCCTCAAACAAGGACTAGAACAAACAGGGCGCTTCGACATTGTGTCAAAGGACATTGGAGTTCCCCTGGTGGCATTTTCTCTCAAAGACAACAGCGAGCACAACGAGTTCGAGCTCTCCGAGATGCTGCGAAGGTTCGGGTGGATTGTACCTGCGTATACAATGCCGGCCGATGCGCAGCATGTGACAGTGCTGCGCGTCGTAATACGAGAAGATTTTTCGCGCACTCTCGCCGAGCGCCTCGTGTGTGACATCAGTAAGGTGCTGCATGAGCTTGACACGCTCCCTGCTAGGTTCAGCGCTAAGTTATCAATTATGAAGGAGCAGAATGCGCAAAATGGTGAGGTGGTGAAGAAAACAGCCATTCAGACTCAGAGAGAAATTACAACTTACTGGAGGAACTATGTTTCGGCTAAGAAGTCTGGGAAGAACAAGATTTGTTAAAGCTTTCTGTAGTATTATCAAGAACACACCTCGTTGATTGAACTACTTACCTTTTTTATTTTCGTGTTTTGGGATTTTGGTAATATTTTAATTTGGTCCAAACGTGATATTAGTTGAGCATGTTGTGCAACTTAAGTGTTATAGAGGGAGAGAGCATATTATTGTAAGCTGTTTCAGAGAGATACAATAGAAATGCTAAATTTTGTTAAAATTTGATAGCTTGGTTCAAGGTTTAATCCTATTTTATTTAAGCTCTATGGCATTTTTTTTCTTTTTCAAAATTTGATATTCATAGTATTCGTTGAATTTTATTTATAAGTGTCTCTTTTAATTACGCATTTTATATTCATAAGACTTAGATCAAAACAGGAAATCTGATACAGAAATTTCTCAAAAAAATGCATCTTATATGAAATTCTAGTCAGAGCTTTTCGATCAATCTCTGAATTACTCTTTTGGCTAACAATGCAAAGATCAAAATGCATATGACATATTATATTAATTTGTACAAAATTCGATTTGTTATAAAAACATAACACAACTGGAGCTCATTGCCTAGCCACCATACTTGCAGTGCTTCTGCTTGCTTCCAATGGATTGTTCACTGTGAACGTGGATGGGGCAGGAGAGTGTTGTCGGACCCCGATCGGGACGGGCGGCGACAAGCCTGAGCCCGTGTTTGGCCTCGGCCAGGAACCCGAGGGCTAAGGTTCCTCCGACTTGCTGCTCCAAAGTTGGTGGCCTAATAAGGGCTGCACCTAAGTGCCTCTGTGCTGTTTTATTGTCACCATTGGCCAAGAAGGCTGGGATTAATCCTGGGGTGGCTATTGCTATCCCAAAGAGGTGCAACATCAGGAGTAGACCTGTTCGGAAGAAGTGTGGGAGTAAGTAATTTTCAATCACTTGGGATACATTGTTTAAAAAATGCGCTCTCACCGACTGGATCACGACCATGCTGGTCCATTTTTTTTATCAATACATTTTTTTAATAATTGATACTAAATATAATTAATAATAAAATAATTTAAAAAAATCTGGTCCAACCAATTAGATCGCCTCCCAGTATATTTTTAAAACAAAATTTAGTCAGGTTATCATTATTTTTGTTGATTTTTTTCCCGAATGAAGTTGGAGTAGAGGAAGGTGTGCAGTCCGAGGCGCGTGCAAGTAACGTGGGAGAAGGATCTGGAATTCTTCGAGAAAATCGCACGCGGGAAGAGGCTCATGACGTGGATCAGACGAGTCAAAACGGGCCCAATGATCCTAAGAGCCCAAAAGGGCTTGAAGAAGAGGGCCAAAGTGGGTCGCCTAGGACAGGAGAGGATTTTCAATGTTTTGGGCTTGCTTCTACTCCGCTAAGGAGGAGTACTAGGCCCAAAAAACCTACATTCAAAATCAAAGAGGAGTCTAGGCAAGAAAATGCAAGAAAAGCAATGAAAATGCATTAAAAAGCATGAAAATATAAGATAAGGTAAAAAAGGCAAGAAAAGGAAATATAAGACAAAAAAATGCAAGAAAAGGAAAAAAAAGGCAATAAAAGAAAAGAAAAGGCAAGAAAATGCATGAAAAGACAAGAAAATGCAAGAAAATAAATGAAAATGCAAGATAAGGCAAGAAAAGGAAAGATAAGGCAAGAAAATGCATGAAAAAGTATGAAATGTAAGAAAAGGCATGAAAAAGCATGAAAATGTAAGAAAAGGTAAGAAAAGACAAGATAAAGCAAGAAAAGGCCAATCAGATGATACCGAGGAAGACGACAAACCAAAAAGTGGACTAGCTCATATTTTGAAGAGAGAAGAAGGAGATAAAAGAGCTGAATGGAGTAAGAGCTACATGAGGAAACATAAGATTTAATCGGCTCAAATACTACTTATCTTGTAATTTTGTTATTAGATAGTTGATTATCTCTGTGTATGTTTAGGCGATAATTAGTGTCTACGGCACTATTAAGTATAGTACACTTGTGCACATTTGACGTAGCCTTTTGACGGATAATAACATTTTACTTATAAAAAAATCACATTTTCTTTTGTACTTTTTTTCTTTGGCCCCCTTGATTTACTAAATTTAGGCCGTTAACGCAACAAATAAAGGATATTTAATTTCTCGCGGAACCCCAAATTAATTCGACTCTGATGGTTACAAAAAATAACATGTTATTCATCAACCATTCTCTGTTTAGATTTTGACATGTATCCTTTAAGATGATAGTTTATAATTAAGTGGATTGTTGAGGTTAAATTTTAGGATTATTAAATTACTCAATTATAAATAAAATAAAAGTGCACGTTTCAAGATTTTGTAAAAATAGTATAAGTTGAAAAAGTCTAAACTAGAGTTAACAATGGGCTAGCTAGTTTGTTTCGAGTGTTTTCAAAAGTCCAAGAAGGCCCAAGGGCTGAGGCTCAGGAACTTCCCCGAAGAAAGCCAAAGGCTCTGAGCCTGATGGGCAGCCCATCTCTAGAACGAAAAATAGCCAACATATACAAATTCAAAATTTTCGTTCTTTCCTGGTGTAATATAAAATTTACCAATAAGAATTTTGTCACAATTTAAAATTTTTTTTGGGTCGAACGTAAATTTTCATCCAAGTGAGTTTCCGAATCCAATGGTCTCAGAAACAATAAATTTAGACTTTCGACTCACGGGGTTTTGTGTGTACATATTTATATTGTTCAAATTAAGGTGCAATGTTGCTCCTCTTCCTTGCAGGGTACGCTGTCCCATGAGCCGGTCGTCCAGACATCTAAATAACTGAAGATCAAAAGTTTGTCAAATAAAAGTTGCCGTTTGAAGGACATAATATGTTAGACGACTGGTTACCCGTTATGTTATTTGAGGCAGCGATCTTGTATCTTGTTTACACTATGATATTGTCATGTCCAATTAACCACTGGAAATAAAGTCCTTTTTTCTGAGCTTCCAAGCTTTTGTCAGATATTGAAACGAATCTACTTATAAAAAATAATTTCACTAACAAATCCCTCCAAAAAATAATTTCATTAATAAAGGCAATACAACGTATGCAATATTTGAATCTAAATTACAAAGATAAAAATGCATTTGAAAACCTCTAACAAACTACTCTAACAAATGACACATGAATATAATTATAACTAACTTCATATGAAACGATTAATCCAAATTCAAGTCAAATATAATTATTGATTTATCACAAAATTTTTACAATAAATATTTAAATATTGTTTGTTCCCAATAGTTTATACCGTGTACAATTATGCAGTACTTATGCAACAGATCTAATCAAAATTTTGATATTAATTAGAATTGGAAGAGAGTAATATTATATAACATTATGACAAGTCCTTGTTGCATTACTCCCTTTTAATTAAGTCAATTGGCAATGGATCATTATGATCCTTCCGTACAAACGGAGGACGGTCGTCATCGTAATCTATTTATGACATCATATTAACGTAAACCATATTCACTAACTGCATGTGAATCTAATATAAGAAACATTCTAATATACATTTTTTTTGGGTCAAGAACATTCTAATATACATTATCACCGACTGTCTGCCAATTTGCTCAAGGAAAAACCAATTTTACTACGTCGATTTTTTCTATTGGATTTAGGATTTTCAAGATGATGCGACTGCAATCTCGAATTAGTACGATAAAATTCTGTACTAGTTATATGTAAATTGTACATAATAGTGTTTTTAATAAAATTCTACTTATAAAAAAAATTAATTAGACTTGGTCCCAGTGGTAAGTGATTTATAAGGAGGTATTCGGTTCAAGCCTCATGAATGCAAAAAATACTATTAAAAAATTATCTTCTAAAAGATGGTCCCACAGTGCTCGAATCTAAATATAAGAGATTAGAAAAAAAGAGAAAAGTCTACTTTAGTACCTTATAGTATCGCAAAAAATCAAGTTAGTACTCTGTGGTTTAAAACGTATCAATTGAGTCAAACTTATTCCAATTAAAATCAATTAGAGGCCCGGGCAGCTGCCCGGACCCTTCCCGTCCTGCCCGAAGCTTGCCCGACCATTTGGACCATACACATCAGCAATCGTTGATGATGTGGCGCGATGTGTACATCCATTCTCTCCCCCCTTCCCCTCCTTTTCTCTCTCTCTTCCCTCTCTCTCTCCCCTCCGCCCCCTTCCTCTCCTGCAACCTCAAGCCACCATTTTCTTTGTTAATTTTTTGCAAAATCCAATAATCAACCAAAAAAATTGATTAAAGCCACTATTGCTTTACAAATTTAATCCCTAAGACCACCAGGTTCTCAACCCAGAAAATTAAGGTTTCGTCGTAAAAAAATATCACCTTCAACCCATGGAATATTGACCAATAATCCAGAAACTCAAGCAAATAATCAACCAAAAATATTGAATCACTTTTCCTTTTATCAATGACTTGAACAAATCAATTGAATCAACACATCAACAATGGGACAAAATCGCTTCATCAAGATGTGGCAACTGTCAAGAGAGGAAGGAATGGAGGGGGGCGTCCGTTGCAACGACAATAAAATATCCGTTGCTAAAGTAACAAACACAATTCGAAGAGTATTTTCTTAATCCGATTTTCCTCTAAACCTTGGAAGACTTGAAGAACCACAAAAAGCATTTAGTTCCACCGGGTGGAGCTCGCCGGCAGAGATCAGGCCGTCGCGGTTTTGGTCTTATAGATCGAAGGCGTGGCGGAGCTCTCGCCAGAGGAGGAAGACGACTGGCCCTGACCAACATCCGCGAGACCTGGGTTACTAAGACCAGTCCAATCACGGCCAACATTCGCCAGATCTGGAAAGTCGAAGACTGACTCGATCTGCATAACCGCCTCAAGGCCAGCCACGACCGCCGCTCACCCGGAGCTTGACCCACCTTCTAGCCTAGGTTAAAGCTCGTCCAGACAACCCAGGTTAAGCCATGTCCGTCTTCTACATTAACTCGTCGTCCACAGTCCTCGGGACGGCCGGGGCTCTCTATCGTGAAGGTCTCCGTCGATGTGCTGGGTACTTGTCTCATCAACGTTTGATTGTTCCTAAGTGGAGATTTCCGTTTTGTTTGTAAGTGGAGATTTCAGAAATTTCTGGGTTTTTGGAGGAGAAGAGGGGGGGGGGGGGGGGGGGGGGGGTGTTGGGGCGCACATGGCGCCACATCATTAACGAATGGTGATGTGGCCCGTCTAGATGGTCTGGCAAGCTTCGGGCAGGACGGGAAGGGCCCGGGCAGATTAATTTTAATTGGAATAAGTTTAACTCAATTGATACGTTTTAAATCACAGAATACTAATTTGATTTTTTACGATACTACAGAATACTAAAGTGGACTTTTCCCTTGCTGAAAAAAAATAGCAACTTTTTTACTGTCCCAAAGCTTAAGAAAGCGGTGCTTCTTCCTCCACTTCAGTCCTCACAATGGGCCCATGAGCATGCCAGGAACTGGGCCCGGAATCCAAGTGAGTGGACCATAGTTATAAAACTCGGTTTATTATGCAAGTTCATATTCATGAGTTTATATATAAGTTAATTTTTTTATAAGTTATATAAGTTAACTTTTTTTGGGTTTAAATATAAGTTAAATGTTTAGTTCAACTATCTTGAATGGAATGTATGATATTATTGTTAGAAATATATTTTATATGAGATTCAACAATATTCTGAATATATATATATAATTACCCAAAAAAGTTTAAAATCACATATTTCAAAAAAAATCATCAAGAAATTACTTGTTCTTGAGATGTGTCGACTTTGAGTAATGAGAAAAATAGAATGTAAAACTTTTTTTTAATTAGTAGATGCATTTTATTCAAATATTTATATCTTACGTACGCGTATTTGTACCCTCGTACTTTACTAAAAATTTGGCTACGGTAAAACTTAATGAAAAAAGTCGCAATCAGGGAAACATTCTCACACTATTTGAGATCTTATTTTGTACGAATCTAAATTAATTGGCACAGTAATTATCCAAAATAACTGATGTGACCCCACAATTGTGAAGAATGTGAAAGAAAAAATAAAGTTCCACAAAGAGAAAACAACCGGTACCATTATGAAACATAAAAGAAAAGCTGGAATTTGAATTCTGTCTCACAGTCTCTCTCTCACATACACATCTTACTTTACTTGCACCAAACAACGATAAGAACATGATATCATATGACCTTTTGCCATTGTCTTCTTGGACCCCTCACCCACCTAATAATTACAATTATAATCCCCAGCAAATTTAAATAACAAAATCCCAAAAAAGAAGAGAGAAATGATAAAAAGTGTGAACTCCATTTCCCATATCCCTAGGCAACCGGCAACCTTTTCTCCCCTTCTTTTCTTGCCGTTGACTGACTGCTTCTTCTACTACTACAACAAAAAAAATTAAAGTGAAATCTCACCATCAAATGTGACACATCCATCACTTTTCTTCTTCCGCAACCACCCTAAACATTAACAATGCAACTACCTTACCAATCAAATTTATCCGAGTGTTAACGTAATTTAAATTTATCAAAATTCGTTCTCTAAATAAGGTTTGACATCTCTTACTTCGAAATTAATCTAAATTAAGAAGTTCACCCAAATACAATTGTCTCATTTTCTCTTAAAATGTCTTGTAACCACCTAATTTTTCTCTTATAACTTTAGATTAAGTACTATTTTCAAAATGATATATCGAAATATGAAAAAATAAGCAGAATAGTCGTAACATCAGATATCCTAACAACTATCAGATATCAATGTCGGATAAGATTATCGGATATTCAGCTAAACATGTCCAAGTCGATTACAAATCAAACTCGAGGGACAGTGCAAATAATGACATATCATTTTTTCTTGTGAAGAAAAAACACAGGACAAGGATTGTGGAGAAGCAATAAGAGCATACTATATAGGTCAAAAGACATAAAGACACACCACCACCCCTATACACAAATAAATATACACACGCAGCTATATTATGAGGGAGTCATGAGCTACACTCAACTATAGCTCACTCTAATACAATAACCAGCCTCCTCCAGGGCCCTAACTCCCTAGGCTGGGATCTTCAAAGCCTTGGAGTTCCCAAACCAGGCATGTCTTTAGGTACTTAATTTGCTTTCTCTCCCTTTATTTTTCTATTGAATCCCCCATTTTCAGAGTTGAATATCATGTCCTATTTAAGAGGTTATTCCCTAAATAATATCTTGTATATTCGTAACATTAGAACACAAAATATTCTTAAATAAATCTAAATCTCTTACTACTTGAAATAATTCATTACTTTATTTGGTCCCCTTTTTCACTGTTTTTGTCTCCAATAATTGTGGTTGTTTTTTTTTTTGGGTAACCCCAAAGGCTCTATAGTCTTATAATTAGCAACCAAGTGTAATTTTATATATCCGACCAGCCTTGACATATTCTCTACCTGGCAGTAATGGATGGTCCATTCCAGTTTCTATCTTCTCTTGAGAGTGATTTCTCTTCTGGGTACTTGGAGGATGCTTTGCTCGAATTCGCTGATCGTTCGAAACGACGACGCTTGCTGTTGTACACCGAAGATGATCGTACAGAAATCTCTGACTCTCTACCTCAGGTATAGCCACTGTTCTAACTGTTTTAACTATGTGAGTATAGTTGGATAACCGGACAGCTCTAACATGGATCAGTCGATACATTCTGTGTTCGGATAGTTGGAACTTCTCTTTAGTTTCATTTCTTTGGTCTTGTAGAGCTACTGGGATGTGCCTGGGAGTTTCAGTTGCACGAGCCATGGATTTTCAGGTGATTTTCACTGCCATTATTACTATCTCACGTTTATTAAATATTTTAATAAATTAACCGCTGTGATCGTTAATGGTGAAATTCTAATAATAATATTTTCGGTGACAAAAAGAGTATGGAAGAATAGTGCTTTTGGTCACGTAATATATATAACCACCACCTCACGAAACCCAATTTGATGGGAAAAAAAATTAATCACATCATCTCAAGATTCTCGTGATATGTTCACGAGTACATATAACAATTACAATTACTTTCCATTTATTAATAACTATCTTTTTCTGTTCATCATCTCTATTATATCCGCTGTCATATTCTCGAAACCTAATTTGGTTTGGTTTGTATAGATGAGCATATTATGAGCACGTCGATGAGTGATATAAGCGAGGAAGGGAATATCTTCACAGAGGTGTCAGCCCCTGGAGCTTTGGATTATAATTCTTCTTCCCCTTCTTCCTATAGTAAAGAATGCTCGGCCAATACAAAGAAATTGTTCTGCAACGAAACCAGGCCTTCCAAGGACTCCAAAACGCCTCGTTTTGGTATGTATGTTAATTACACTAATTAGTCATTATCACTGTTAATATTGAGTAAATGCTAGTTGTAGTGGGGTCCAAAACAGTTGGTCATTTAATTGAGGGGAAATGCTTAATTAATATCAAGATGTGAACTGGAGTCTGTTGGACTGAAAAAGGTGGTTTGGATTTTTATGAAAAATGTGTTTTAATTTAAATTTAAGAGTTCAATAGCCATTACTAGAAAGAAAATGATCATTATAGAGATCTTGAGAGCACTCGAATTCAAATTAGTCGTTAATTAGAGTTATCGGAAAAGAAAAACTCATTGATTAGAATATAATGATTTATTAATATCAAATCATTTTTCAGAAATACTCAACTTAGATTTAAATTAGTATAATTTCGAGGAAAAAAGTGTCTGTTTATGTCACTTACACATATGAAGCCCAATTAATCATCGATATCTTTTGGTATTTGGCGAACTTATGTTATTTTTTTAAAGGTAAAATTTTACACCATGATTACATATGCTAAGATCTTAAATCTATATGAATTTGTGTACGCCTTGTGTCGTTAGGCTAAATATCCTTAGGCACTAAATTATGTTATTAGGCTTTGAGATCTGACCTAATAGATATTCTTAGGTCTTGTGTGTGCAATTGCGAGTTGTGAGGTTTGATCAAACCTCGAGTTTTTTTCCGTCTTAAAGTTTTTTACATAATTTTTCTGTGTTGTACGATCTAATTTGACACAAAATTCTCAATTATATAGGTTTTTTTTTAAGGAACAATTATATATGTTGGGTGTAATTAGTTATGCTGTTCAATTCAGGGGATTGGGAGGAAGAAATGAAGACGAAGAACAACAAGAGATCAATAATAACAAGGGTGGTATATCCATTTGCCCTAGTGAAGCCGGGGGGAGTGGAAGGAGACATGACCATTAACGACATCAACGAGAGGATCCTAATGCCACCAACGAGGCCAGTGAGGCACCCAGTTGGTGCCTTCGCTTGTAGGCCACGTGTGTCCTCTCCCCACGGCACTGGACTCTCTGGTAAGGCCGTGGTGGCCCTTACCAGAATCCATACCCGAGGTGGGAGAGGCACCATCACTATTATTAGAACAAGAGGATGATGGAATTGGACCAAATTGAAAGAAAGAAAAGAAATAGGGCACAAATGGCAAATGAGACAAAATTACAAGGTGGTGCGAGGTTATTTTTGGTCAGGGTTTTTTAGGGTCATGCTTTGTCTGCCTCAAGGTGTATATATGTTGGGGGAAAGAACTAGAAAGTGGGTATCTCTCTCTCTCTCACTCTTTTTAGTTTTGGTCTTGTCAAATGGTTTACTTTTTACAGTGTAAGATATGGACTATGGTCAGTGTTTATTTGGAACTATATACATACAGGTGTTGGACTTGGTGATTAAATGTTGGGTCTGGAATATTGATGTCATCTTTTCTGTGGTCTGAATTTCTGAAGTAGTCTTAATTTTTTATTCCGAGTCGAGTTTTGTCGATTCCTATTTAATTATTAAAAAAACTCTTTAAAATTTAAAATCTCTTACCATCTAAACAAACTCCCGTTAATGAATTAGTCTGAACTTGAATAGGAAGTGTGTACGGGAAGAAAGGAAGGACAATGCATGCTATCAGAACCAAAGGATAAAATTAGACCAAATGGACAAAAGGGCACAAAAGAGACAGAATTACAAAGTGATGTGTGTTAATTTGGTCAGTTTTTTTTTTGTCTTTCTTTGTCTGCCTCAAGGTGTATGTATCGTTGGGAAAAGAACCGGAAAGTGGGTATCTCTCATTCTTTTTCTTTTGGAATCTTGTCAAATGGTTCAGAAACTACAGGGTTAATTATATATATATAGTCAGTATTTGTTATTTTGGAACTATTTACATTCGTCTTGGAATTGGTGAATTTTATCTTATGTTCTGAACTTGAATAGGAAGTGTGTTGGGAAAAAAGAAGAAGAAAAGTAAGAAAAAGAGAGACAAAGTTTAAAGATGAAAGGAGATGAGAGGAGAAGGGAAAAGAGAGATCCAAAATCTAGATGGATGCACCAATGAGAGTTTGTGTACCGGACTTTGATTCAATTATGTTTTTCTTATTTTCAAATCTTAAGAATATAAAAGATAAATTTTTTTAAAGATAAATTTTTACACCGTTACTACACGTATCAGAGATTGAACCCTAAACTTTCGTCAAATCGTTAACGTCTTATACAGTTAGGCTAAATATCCTTTGGCATACAAAAAAAAATAAAACAAAAGACACAATCACGAGAGTCATATCTAAATAGGATATCTAAATAGGTCCAATAATACTACATATCATAGGTTAAAAAAATCTAGAGGGACACATAATGTTTCCTGACTCAAACATCAAGTTCATAATAGCAAAATTTATTATTATTTATTCTGATGTCCAATTTAATACGGCATAGTACAATAATATAAGGCGTGATCATATTGATATCAACTTGGGGCTCGCAACCGGAAATGAGAGGTCTAGTGGCGTGGGTGCCTTTGATTTGTTGCTCCCCACCAGAGCAATATCGTTGCCCTGGCAATCACGCATGTCCAATTTCACGTACAGAGATTGCAGGTAAAGGTGAATGACAGAAAACCACCGGGTGTGGGAGTTGGAAAAATTATTAGCGAATCAGGTACATTCTGATTGGTGAAAACTCTTTTAAATAAATAAGTTTGCGGGTTAAACTTGTCGAGAAATGATAAAACCAAATATTAACTAAAAACCACAATTAAACACCGTATTTGGAATAAATATTAACTAAAACATGCACATACTGGTCGTTGAAAGCTCCTCCGTATAAGTAGAGAGGCTGGGAGATTCAAACTCTAGGGGGTAAAGACGAATGACATAAAACCAATAATGAGATGAAACTTGAACAATTGAACCATGTCTATTTTGGCTGGTGAAAACTTCTCCATCTCCTGCCACGACACTTCACATAGCACTAATACAATTAAACACAAAGTTTCACAAAAAAATTGATAGGGAAATCTTTGGAGACTTAAAAAAGATTCAATTGTAATTGATTACATTGATTGAATAGCGCTACCTAAACAAAATTGATGCTTTGGCCGAGTGGTTAAGGCGTATGCCTGCTAAGTACATGGGGTTTCCCCGCGAGAGTTCGAATCTCTCAGGCGTCGTTTCCATTTTATATTTTGATTATTTTTATTATTTTTGGCGATATTTATAGATTCAAGGGCTTTATTATTAAAAAATGGAACAATTATACCTGATAACATACAGTTAATTTTGTTTTTTTTTCACGAGTTAATTCCGTATTCTGAAAATGTCTTATATCTGAATTTAAAACATGTACATCTCTTACCAATCTTGATAGATTGACGTGTATACACAGTCTGTTCCAATAATTAGTCAATTGTTATTGGGATAAATAACTAAATTCTTTTATTATAGGTCAACGCCAACCATGTTAAAAAAACCATCTAATTCCGGCACAAAATCTAACATGTTGGGTTTCATGCAACTGTTCGCCTCAATCAATTCCCATTAATTGGGTGAGTTTTATGGAATAAGTTTTTACAGAGATAGACGATTACAACTTCATAATATCAATGTGTATTACTACAATTGTCTTGACTTGGTATGATTAATGAGGTGAATTTTTTATCCCTAGAAAATAATTCCCATTACCAATTTACAGCAAAGAAATAATATCATATATATATATATATATATATATATATATTTATATGGCGTTTGATTTACGGATGATAATTTTGTAATTTGTTGCCAATTACAAGAATGTCACAGCTGGAAGGCAAAAAAGTCACTTCCATGTGCACCTACCTTTTTTGAAACTTTGTGGTGTTATTTACCAAGTGTTGTATATTTGGAATTTTGTCCCTTTTCCCCATTAAAACACAATAATTGTTATTGTTTAGGTGAAGAAGCCATTGGCTTTCGCATTTCGATTACGAAAAAATCGATATGGTAGACCCCCAGAAGATATTGGTCTCCTCTTCAAAAAGAAGAAGAAGAAGATATTGGTCTCCTCTTCAAAAAGAAGAAGATATTGGTCTCCTAATTGTCTCTAAATTTAAATCTTAAATTGCCAAACGACTTCTAATTCAACGGCACAAAAAGTTGTAAATATCTATGAGGTCTCCAGGGTTCAAACTCCGGCTGTGTCATGATGTAAAAATTTACCTTAAAAAAATCTCAAATTGTCATCAATGTCACCTTCTCGCTAATGTTACATTAACAAGCAACTAGAGAAAAAAAAGAAAAAATTAAGAGTTAGTTCCATTTAGTAAAAAACTTAAATTATGTTAAATAAGGTTTAAATTTGAATCTTGCGAATGGAATAGACTTATGACAATGAAAGTGAAAATGTGAATGTTTAAACATCCATGTCAAAAAGCAGGAGGGTGATAAGAAATATGAAAAAAATACACAATGTATGTGATTATATCAAAAGATTTATATTCACGAGATTTGAGACGATCATCACTATAATGTATGTGCAGATACAAGATACATAGGCTATATAGGCGACTAAGCCTACAGCCTAAATTCATGTGACTGTATTTCATATGAAAACCAAAGCCAGCTAGGTGGCGAACGTTTCCTCTTTTGGACTCTTAGGATGACTTAGATAGGTTTTTTGGTGTGCAAAGGTTTGTCTATTATATAAAGGCATGTTACCCTAGTTCATGTAAGATTTTGTGGCCACTCATCAATAAACGTTCTCCTTTTCTCCCCGTGAACGTAGGCATTAGGTCGAACCACGTTATATCTTGTGTCCGTGTTCTTGTTTTCTTGTGCTGTGATTTCCTAACATAGATTACTAATCTAATTAGAAATTTAGCACAAATCTTAACAGCATTATTGCAAGAGTTACTTCATAAAATTCATCGATAGTGTTCAATTAAATATCAATAATATATTTTTAAAAGCATTAAGAGATCAGTGAGTATAAGTTTGGAACTGCATCACAGATACCTTGCTTCAAATGTTGAGAAGAATGCAAAAGACTGGAGAATAATATAAATATAGTTGGCAATAAATAGCATGCGAGAAAAGTGAAAAGTGAAAAGCAAAGACCACTATATCCATTGAGGCATTAACTATAAGGTTTTGCAAATATTTTTACATGGGTGGAAAATTTTAAAACCTAATTAGACCAATAAAAAGTTGCCATTTCTTATCCATCTCATTATTCCCCTTTGCTTTGCGGGCATGAAAGTGCTTTTTATCGGACTAGTGTTTAGACGTTTTGTATATATCCAAAAGTTACGTATGTAATAATATTGGATATAAATAAATTTTATAAATAAAAAATATATACTAGTATTTCTAGTCTCCAAATACCATTTGTCTGCGCAAAATCCTGAATTTTGGTAAGAATATCTTATTCTTCTTCTGCCTTTACCTTTTTCTAAACGCCAAATCTCAAGATGTGTACTAAAAAGAAAAATGGCATGATCAGGGGGAACTGGATTCTCCTGTGATTTTATTCTTTCTGCAAAAAATAAGAGTTTCTTCTGATTTTCGACATAATTAAATACTCGGGAGATTATGTCCACCGTAATACTTTCTTATTTTCGAATATTTCAACATTATGTTTTCTCCCCTGAAAAAAAAAACATTGTGTTTTCCACTCTCATAGTTGTACAATATTTTTGTTAAGGAAATTTAAGACTTTATTATTTTGTACAATATTTTGTTGGTATTAATTAGATCTAACTATGGTTATAGAACTGCCGATTACAGTTTAGAAAAAAAATTATCCATTACCTAACTGGGAATCTATGGCTATGCTCACGGTTTAAAAACTGTTAGTTATTGTTGAATACGAAATTACCTTTCATGATTCTAGAAAATTTGAAATAATATTTGTAAATTTGTTTAAAGGCTAAAAAATCGTATTTTATATAAAATAAAAATAAGGCTTCAGATTTAAATTTAAAATTGAATTATATATATTTTCTGAAATTTTAAATTTATAAAATACAATCTTTTATATTTTTTCAGTAACACACTCGATTTGAACCGACACTTAACCGATAATCTAATTGTAAATGATGGTTGAAGATTTCCAAATACTTCTAAACGTGAAATTAGGAACTCACGATTATAATCAGGGCTTGTAATAATTTCAACGCTTTTTAAATCGGAGCCGCTGATTAATCGGCTAACGGTAACCCACATAATTGAAAATGTCCATGATTAGGGCTATTACCAATACTACTCAAACCATTTCCACTATTCTGGTTGTTAATTTGGTGGTTCAAAAAAAAAGCAGTTATATCAAGTTTAATGAAGATGTCTCAAGTTCAAATTTTTTGCAACACACCCGTGTTAGATACTTGAAAAAAGAATTTTACCATCTTTCAATAATGTTTACATAACTCAAACTTGGATTAGTCGATCAAGTGATTATCTAGATATTTATACATCTTTAATATAACCAACTACTCCATCGCTAAAAAATGATTGAGATTGTTGGGCTATTCAGAGATGGGTTATACATGGAATATTGGGCTTACTGAGGATTTTGGGATCCGGTAACGTTTGAAGGGCATTTTTGTCAACAAAAAGTAACCCTCAGCTCAAAATCCGTTTCAATTCTGTATTTATTTCGTTGAATATATCAAGTTTTAGAAATAAAGAAAATGTTAATTACATTACATGTTTGTATTTTATACCTGTTGTTTCCAGGGTATGGATTGGGTACCTGTCGATAGAAGTGACTTGGCCTTGATAGTTGCGGATTGCAAGGAGGCGGTACAGGGTCTTTTAGGTTACCGCTATGTTTTTGTTCGCCGTGATGGAAATAAAGCGGCCCACACTCTTACCAAGATCGAGCTGTCAGGAGAATTAGGGTATCAATTCTTCTCCTTCCCTCCACCAGATATTATCGAGGCTATAGCTGCCGACCAGCGAGGACTTGATTGACTTTCCTTTTCGGGATGGGAATGGGATGGGGGGAATTTTTCGGATAGGGGTGGGAGGGGATCTACTCTTTGGGGACTGGTTGTAAAAGGGGCAACACGTAGCTTTTCAGTTTTTGCAGTGTATTCGCTAGAACAGGTTATTACCGCGATGCGCTCTTTTCCTGATTCTGGTTTTTTCCCGATTGGGGCGGGTTTTCTGGAACAGGTTTTTACCGAGGCCGGCGGCTGCAACCTCTTTTCAAGAGGGGAAATCTACGTGTTGGAGGGTATTTTTTCATAGGTGGGTAGTGTCTACGTGCTGATGTGCATTTTTGGACTTTAGGACGGGTAGTTAGAGTAGGTCTTGCAGGGCCAGGCAGTGGGTGGCGGGACTAGGTGGGTAGTGCCCTTGTCGTACTATTGTGCGGCTTGGGTCTTAGGTATTTCTTCAACGGTGGCTTCAAGGTTTTCCAATTTTTGTAATGCTACTTTACAAATGATTAATGAAGTGTGATGGAATGTTTACCCCTAAAAAAAAGGGTATGGATTGGGTACGGAATGCTACTATTCCGAACCGTTTGGAATGAAAACACGCAGAGACTTTTTTACAAATGTGCTAAAATACGGGAACCAAAATAAAAAAAGCCATGCACAAACACAGGTCGGATACAAATGCCATTATCACATAACAACGCATGCCCGTATCACATAACAGTGCATGCCAGTGTGACCTTTTTGCAAAAATGTTAAAATATGGGGGACCAAAATGAAAACAACCATGCGTGCCATTATCATCAACGGGGACTTGCCGTTTTCACAAAAATAAATGTCATTATCACATAACTGCGCTTGCCATTATTACATAACTGCGTTTGCCATTATCACATACTTGCGCTTGCCGCTGCGGTCCCCCTTCAATCCAAACCGTACAGAATCAATTCTTTCACTTAGGGGTGAGCAAGTCAACCGAACCAGACCGAACCGGAAAAAACCGGACCGGAACCAGAATTTTAGGGATATTGCAAACCGGACCGGACCGTACCTACTCTGGTCCGGTTCAGGTGCGGTCCGGTCTGACCAAAAACCGGACTGGATTACCAAAAATTGGGTTTTGGACCGGACCGGACCGCGAACCAGATTTTGGATATTTTTACAAACCGGACCGGACCGTTTTTGCATTTGGTCCGGTTTGATCCGTTTTTTTGGTCCGGATTGGTCCGGTTTGATAGTTTTCGGTTTGTTTGCTCACCCCTACTTTCACTCCGTACCCAATCCAACCCCGTCCTTTCCAATAAGTAACTATCGACATAGCTACCGTTGATAACAGAGTGATTCAATTCTGTACGATTTCAACTAACTTTTAAAAAATTGGTGAATACGAGAATTGAACCCTCGACTTCTCCGGAGTATTCATCAATACGGCTAGCTGAAAATTAACTGAATTTCCTGGAATTACCAAGGATTAATTAGTTTGTGAGCTGGAATTGGTTCCATTTATCTGTGATGAGCACAGCATATATGCAAAAGAGATTGTGCAAGCAACAATGGACCACACGAATTTCTTAGAAGTAATTGATTATGATACCATGTGAAAGTTTTCATAGCAAACTCAAAAAAATTTTAAGTTAACAAATATGCAAACCTTTTACACTTAAATATGTTCCAACAACAAAAAGAACATTAAATGAAAAATAACACTCATACCTCGTCAACAATGTACCATAATCACTTCTTTCAATCCATACCACAACTTACCAAAATATTAACAAAGATAGACCAATAGAGGAGGAAAGAAACAACCAAGTAGATAATTAATAAGCATGAGTGAACGGATGTATGCTTGAATGCATGAATGCGCGTAGAACAAAAATGAAAAATTCTAATTTTTTTTGAACTATGAGTAGCAAAGACGTCGCCGCTCAGATGTAATGCCATATATGAAATTTTTATATGCCATCAATCATTTAAAAATACAATTTTTTGTACAAGTTGCACTATAATTGGGAACGTATATGAGTATAAACAAAAATTGAAGCAAATTCCATAACATGTTTACTTGTAAGTATGTTCCAACAACCAAAAGAATTTTAAATGAAAAATAACACTCATACCTCGTCAAGAGTGCATCATAATCACTTTTTTCAATCCCCGCAACTACTTAACAAAATATTAACAAGATAAACCAATCGAGAAGGAAACAAACAACTTAGTAGGTAATTAGTATGCATGAGTAAATGAATGCGTGAATGATAAATTCTGAAAAGAAATTTTGAATTATGAGTAGCAAAGATGTCACCGCTCAGATGTTATGCCTTAGTTGCAAAGTGAATGAATTTTCCCCTAACATTGATGATCTGAATGCATCTTAGGCTAGTGTTCGCTAAAGATAACCCTCATGATTTTTGGGTGTTCCCAAACAACTTACTCAAGTGGCCATTCATGCAAAAATCCTCTAGCCTCCAAACATCAGCAAGCTTGAGAAGAAACGAGAAAACTTATAATATACATTAGTTAGTTAAACTTGTAAGAACTTGAAGAGATAAAAGTAACTCTAATGCTTGAATAAACTCGATATTAAAAGATTTTAAATGTTACCGCTAAAGAGGAATATAGATCTCAGAGGTTGGGCAGTAGGGGTGAGGATAACTCGGTCTCATAGTTTTTGCCCACTTTTTGGAGCTGACACTGATCAGCCAAATTTTCTCAAAGTTCAACCGACGGTGTCACAGTGTTGGGCAACACCGACGGTGATACGGTGTGTCGGTGAAACACATGCACGGTTGGGTTGGCGGTGTCCGACAAACTCAATATTTTCCCCAAAAATTGACTTTGGCCCAAAAATTACAGGTTTTATCTGTTAGGGATTGTTCCAAATTCCTAATTAGAGTAGGGCTCTATTTCCTGATCAGAATAGAGTACTAGTCTCCTATATATATACGGCCTATGCCTAGGTCTTATTTGTACTAGTTGAGAGTTGTGAGGTAGAGAGAACCCTCACGGAGGTCTTGTAACCGATTGGACTCACATAGTGGACGACTCTCCTTTGCCCGTGGTTTTCTCCCCGTCTTGGGGTTTTCACGTAATTCTTGTGTCTCGTGTTTTACTCGTTTCGATCTTATTTCCCAACAATTGGTATCAGAGCTAGATCTGAGTTTTGAGTATTCGAGTATTGACAAAAAAAAATCGTGAACAGTAACCGATTTGGGGAAAATTAGGATTTAGGGTTTTGAAACCCTTGAAGCCGCACACCACTGTCATCCGACCACCGCCTGCTCCCCCCCGAGTCTGCCTCCGACCATCCTCGCAGTAGCTCGTCCGCCCGCCCCTGCCGCTGAGACGAAGAAGAATCGTGGGGAGAGAGAGAGCGCGAGGAGAGAGAGAGCGCGAGGAGAGAGAGCTCGAGGAGAGAGAGAGCTCGGAGAGAACTGCCCACTGCCGCCCGTCCGTCGCCGCTGTGCCCGTTGCTTTCTGGCCGCTGAGAAGCGAGGAGAAGATCGACGGCGGAGGAAGGAGAAAAACAGGGAGAGAGAAAGAGGGAGTTTTTGGGTTGAAAAAAAAACCTATTCCCGAGTTGACTTGGTCAATAGTTTGACTGGTCAACATTTTGACTAGTCAACAGTTTGACTGGTTAACCAAAAGTCAACTGTTTTGGCTGATTTTGATTTTCTAACCTGTTTTGAGCAGTTTTCTTGGTTCGAGTTGTTTCAGGATGACTTCGATGAAGTACGAGATTTTTTAGTTGACGAGAAAAACTAATTTTTTCCTATGGCAGGTCAAGATGTGCGCTATTCTGACATATTTAGAGCTGGATGAGACTCTACTTGATGAAAAGTCGATGCCTTCGAATTAGGATGCTGCGATGAAGGCGTCAAAGAACCGTAAGGTTGTGAGTAAGATCCAGTTGCATCTGTCAGATGATATTTTGCGGGACGTGTTGAAGGAGACAATAGCTTCCTCATTATGGGCAAAGCTTGAAAAGTTGTACGTGCCCAAGAGTTTGACCAATAAACTGTGCTTGAAGCAACGACTATTTTCTATCCGGATGCAAGAAGATAAGTCTGCTCACGACCATCTTATTGAATTTAAGGATATAGTGGCTGATCTTAGAACTCTGGATGTGAAATATGATGATGAAGATCTTGCTTTATTGTTATTGTACTCGTTGCCTGCTTCTTATCAGCAATTCAGAGATACTCTGTTGTTCAGCCATGATACTCTAAGTTGGGATGATGTTCATGATTCGCTATTGGAGAAAGAGAGAATTGATAAGCACATTGTGAGTTCCTCTGAAAATAGCCAAGGGACTGGCTTGGACGTGAGAGGGAGGTCTGAGGAGAGGAATGCTAAGTCTGGTTCGAAGAAGAAGAGCAGAAGCAAATCAAGGTCAAGGCACAAGGATAAGACTTGTTTCAATTGTCATAAGGTTGGGCATATTAAATAGTTCTGTCCGGAGTTGAAGAACAAGAAGAAGGGCAAAAAGTCCAGTGCTCCGAAAGGAGAAAATTCTGATAGCGGCAGTGCTAGTGTTGCCACCACCACTCAGAAAGAAGAATCTGATGGAGACCTTTTGTCTGTGATTGATGGAAAGTCTAAAATTGATGCTGCTTAGGTCCTTGATTCTGCTTGTACGTTTCATATGTGTCCCATCTGGGACTGGTTTTCAACATATGAACATGCGAAGGGTAATGTTCTCATGGGAAATAATTTTGTCTGTAAGGTTGTTGGTATTGGCACAGTGAAGATCAAGATGCATGATGGTGTCATTCGAACCTTGACGAATGTGAGGCATATCCCTGATTTGAAGCGGAACTTGATTTCGCTGAGTACTCTTGATACATTGGGGTACAAGTATACCGGAGAAGGTGGAGTTCTTCGTGTGAGTAAGAACTCATTAGTGCATATGAAGGCCAAGAAAGAGGTTGAAAATCTGTACGTTTTGCAGGGTTCTACAGTTACAGGGACTGCTGCTGCTGCTGCATCTGGCTCGTTGACAGATTCTAAGAATACCTCATTGTGGCATATGCGACTTGGTCACATGAGCGAGAAAGGCATGATTGAGCTAAATAGGAGAGGATTGTTATGTGGACAGGGTATTGGGAAGCTGGAATTTTATGAGCACTGTGTGTTTGGCAAGTAGAAGAAAGTCAGTTTTCAGAAAGGTGTGCACACTACAAAGGGAAAACTTGACTATGTTCATTCTGATCTTTGGGGACCGTCTCAAGTTGCAACAAAGAATGGTTCCAAGTATATGCTGACTATTATTGATGATTATTCGAGGAAGGTGTGTACGTTCTTCTTGAAGAGCAAGGATCATGTCTTTGTCACTTTCAAGCAGTGGAAGACTATGATTGAAAAGCAGACTGGGAGAGATATCATGCATCTCCGCACATACAATGGATTGGAGTTTTGCTCTAGTTGGTTTGATGAGTTCTGCAAGAATGAGGGTATTGTCAGGCATAAGACAATCCCGGGTAAACCTCAACAGAATGGAGTCGCTGAAAGAATGAACAGAACTTTGTTGGAGAAAGTTCGTTGTATGCTGTCAAATACTGGTTTGCCTAAGTCATTTTGGGCTGAGGCTACTTCCACTGCCTGTCACCTTGTCAATCGTTCACCTCATGCATCACTTGATGGCAAGGTACCTGAAGAATTGTAGTCTACAAATCCTCCTAATTATGCTATTTTGAAGATATTTGGGTGTCCTGCCTATGCTCATATGAATAATGGCAAGTTAGAGCCAAGATCTGTGAAATGTATCTTCCTTGGTTATACTTCTGGAGTGAAGATACAAGTTGTGGTGTCCCGAGCTGTCTAAGGTCTTGTTGAGTAGGAATGTTATTTTCAAAGAGACAGACATGCTGTGTAAGAGGGAGGATGTTTCTTCACCTGGTGTTTCGAGTGCTCCAAGTGTGGACTTGCAAAAGTCAAAAGTGGAGGTGGAGTTTGATGCTGATCCAGAAGCGAGTTCCTTCCGTGATGTTGATTGCCATGGTCCTACTCATGGTGGGTTGTCTGATGAAGCTGAGAATGTTGGCACAGTTGAGAGGGAGCCAGCGTATTCTATTACTAGAAAGTCGAAAGACTCTGCTAGATGGTTAGTTTCTATGGAGGAAGAGATGAAATCTCTTCATAAGAACAAGACTTGGGAGATTACTGAGCTGCCTAAGGATAAGAAGGTTGTCAGTTGCAAGTGGGTATTCAAGAAGAATGATGGTTTACCTGGGGTTGAAGAGCCTAGATACAAGGCTAGGCTAGTGGCTAGAGAATATAGTCAGATTTCTGGTGTGGATTTTAATGAGGTATTTTCACCAGTTATGAAGCATATCTCGATTCGTTCTCTTCTTGGTATTGTCGCTATGCAGGATTTGGAGCTTGAACAGCTTGATGTGAAAACAGCTTTCTTGAATGGAGAGCTTGAGGAGCGGATTTATATGGTACAGCCTGAGGGTTTTTGACGAGCGTGTCGAGGCCCCTCAAAATAAACCGATATTCACGGCTCACTAATTAGTAGCAAGAAAGTGGAAATACCGAGTCCGATCCAAGGAGGGTCGAATACTCAATTAATCTAACTAATAACACAAAAGTAAAAAAAGGAGTTTTGTGGGATTCAAAGTAGTACGAAATCAACGAACACAAAAGAAAGTAGAAGTAGTGAAATCAATAAGAGAAAAGTGGCAGATTCGAGATCGGAGTACCACGACAGGTTGGTTGATCACTGGATCACAAAAGATAATCTAACACATGTAGCAAGTAGGTGTAAATCTCCCGCAACCGCAAAGAGACCACAAACATCCAACAATCAACTAGCCAAACGACCGCCTAACTAGTTGTTTATCACCTAATAGACAGAATATCGACCGATTACTATTCTATAAGATAATAGCATTAAGAATAGATGTTCCTACTCCTAGCGATTATACTCAAAATCTTGGTATCTACAAACTAGCCTTACTTATTCCTAGTTAATTAGTTTGGTAACGACCGTTCCTCGCTGAATTAACCTTGCTCCTAGTTCAATTCTTAACTGCAATCGCTAATCAAGAATCAATGGCAAATCAGTTCTTGAATAAATTCACAACTGCAAAACTATTCAAGAACAATAATAAGTACAAGGAATAAGTAAATGATACTGAATTAAATTGAATAACTAAGATCCTCACAACCAAAACCTGGGTCTCCTCCCTCGAATCAACCTAGAGGTTTAGTTCTTCATGGTCTTGGCAAAGACAAAATAAAAATAGGGTTTGTTCTCTGGAATCAATAATCTCTGTCTAAAATAAGTCTAGAGGGTTATATATAAGCCCTCCTAAGTGTAAAAACCTAGAGAAGCCGTTTCGAGAGTCTTCCGCGATGCAGAAACCGAATTTCTAATATTGTCCCGAATATTCGCTGATAATATTCTGCCAGACCAGCCTTCAGTATTTTGGTCATAACTTCCTCTTCCGATATCCGATTTAGGCGTTCTTTATATGCACGGAAAGAGGAAAGAAATATCTTCAATTGTCTGTCAAATACGTATCCTCTGATTCGGCTCCAAAGTTGACCGAAATACCCTTCGAAGTCAGCTGTCCCTGCCAGACTTCTTCTCCAAGTATAATTCTTTCCAAATTTGCCTCCTTTTCCTACAATTTAGCACAAAGAACTTATTAGTCACCAAAAACTCAAATGTTTACTAAAATGATACTAAACTAAAGATAAACATGCAATAATGACTCGAAATCCTATGCGTTTAATGCGTGTTTTAGACACACATCAAACATCCCCACACTTAAACTTTGCTTGTCCCCAAGCAAGACTCTAAACTAAGACAGACTCAAAAGACTCATATAGAACACACAAATAGATATTGTCAACACGAGCACTAGCATTTTAACCACACTGAACTTATGAACCATCAACAACAAACTATCCCTAGGAATCCTCATGCCAAGTCAATTTCACAATTCAAGTCTAGCCCACAAATTAAAGTAGTTCTCCATAATTTTAATCATTCAGAAAGCGGTGAAGACCACTAGAGACTCAACATCAATAAGCACCAGGCATGACTGGATATTAAGGCACTTATAGTGCTGTTTAGCTTGGCCTCATCCCAAAATATTTTAGGTTAGCATGGTTAGCACTCAACTTGCATGGCACTTGGGACTTCACTCTTAGATGTCAATAGGCCGGGTTACAACTTTTTATTGCTCCGATTGTACACCTATAACGATCTTCAAGCTCCATCCTAGTCAGGCCGGAGGCAACATCAACTCCAATTGTTTACCTGACTACTGCCCTTCTGCCAGCATTCATTCACATTCCACCTCTACATTCCACATTTCGCATTTCAATTTTCCTTCCTTCCTTTTCCATTCCTTTCAAACATTTTTTTTTCTTTTCATAACTTAGAAGGGCAGCAAGTTTTCTTATACGCCATTCGGTTAATCCTCACGCAAGTTAGCAAAAATATTTTTATGATACAGGCGGGAGTTAGTTACTACAGCCGTGCCACCCGAATTCTCTCAAGTGTTATATCAGTCTTGTACACTAGTGGTCGCTTAATCCAATTATGAGATTTTTTCGAAAAGCAAAAACTACTTCTCAATATGGCTTATTCCTATCCTTGCTAATGTCATCTTGGCATGAGCTTTCCTAAGGATTTTAAGTTGCTAAGGGGTCAAAAATTCAAGGTTGCAAGTTCAAGCAGATGGTTGACTCGACACGCAAACCATACTAAATATTTCAACTAAACATCCCCACACTTAGAGAACAACATGTCCTCATGAACAAAAATAAACATACTAGTGACGCTCGACATACCCACACTTAGAAAATAACATGTCCTCATGGTATATAGGTTGACTCTAAATATAACAAATAGAATAAAACACACAAGACATAACAAGTACTTGAAAATAAAATACAATAAATAAAGTTAAACAAAATAAATTAGTTTAGGGTTCAAGGGCTCCCTCATGTGGTGTATCTCTTGCTGGAAGAGGTGGCAGCTCGCATCCAGAATTCGTTGTCATCTCGGATAAGGAAGGAAGCCTTTTATGTGTCGCGAAGGTCAGCTTGATTTGTAGGTGCGACTTTAGTCTTCTTTGGAGACATGGTAAAAATCTCTGTCCAAAAATAAATAATTAATAACAATGAAGCTTGAATGACGAGAAAATATTGCTGTTCCTATTTTTTTTTAAAAAATTGATGAGTTAAAATTAAGCTTAACAGGATATGAAATATATATAATGGACGAAGAGAATATTGGAGAGAAGGAGAGTTCAAATTCGATTTCCAATCTGTAGGAGTCCAATTAGGACTTTTAAATTTCATGGGCGCAGAAATCGGAGAGATAAATTGTTGGGCCGAATTTCTAATATTGTCCCGAATATTCGCTGATAATATTCTGCCAGACCAGCCTTCAGTATTTTGGTCATAACTTCCTCTTCCGATATCCGATTTAGGCGTTCTTTATATGCACGGAAAGAGGAAAGAAATATCTTCAATTGTCTATCAAATACGCATCCTCTGATTCGGCTCCAAAATTGACCGAAATACCCTTCCAAGTCAGCTGTCCCTGCCAGACTTCTTCTCAAAGTATAATTCTTTCCAAATTTGCCTCCTTTTCCTACAATTTAGCACAAAGAACTTATTAGTCACCCAAAACTCAAATGTTTACTAAAACGATACTAAACTAAAGATAAATATGTAATAATGACTCGAAATCCTATGCGTTTAATGCGTATTTTATACACACATCAGTTTCATGTTGAAGGCAAAGAAGACCATGTGTGCTTGTTGAAGAAGTCCCTGTATGGCCTTAAGCAGTCTCCGAGGCAGTAGTATAAAAGATTTTATTCTTTTATGATTTCTCATGGTTATGAGAGGAGCAAGTATGATAGTTGTGTTTACCTGAAAAGGCTACGCGACGGTTCCCAAGTGTATTTGCTCCTGTATGTGGATGACATGTTAATTACTGCAAGTGACAAAGGAGAGGTGAGAAAGCTCAAAGCTCTGTTGAGTAGCGAGTTTGAGATGAAAGATTTGGGTCCTGCTAAGAAGATTCTTGGTATGGAGATTGCCAGAGATAGAGGAGCAAGGAAATTATTTCTGAGTCAGGAGAGTTACATTGAAAAGGTATTTGACAGGTTTGATGTGACTGGTAATCCTGTGAGTACTCCTTTTGGTACATATTTTCAGCTTTCGTCTGCTTTATCTCCACAGTCAGCTGCTGAGGTCGATTACATGTCTGGTGTTCCATACTCTAATATTGTTGGTTCTCTGATGTATGCTATGGTTTGCACACGCCCGGATTTGGCCTATGCTGTGAGTGTCGTTAGCAGGTTTATGGCAAATCCTGGAGAAGGTCATTTGAGAGCAGTGGAGTAGATTATGAGGTACTTGAAGGGTACCAAGGGCGTGTGTCTACAGTTTGGACGCACTAGTGATGAAGTTGTTGGTTTTGTTGATTCAAATTATGCTGGAGACCTTGATAAGTCTAGGTCCTTGTCTAGATATGTCTTCACTCTTGGAGGATGTGCTATCAGTTGGAGAGCTTGTCTACAGGCCACAGTGGCGTTGTCTACCACTGAGGCAGAGTACATGGCTATAATTGAAGGTGTGAAGGAGGCTATCTGGTTGAAAGGTTTCTTCAGTGAAATCTGTGAGAAGCTGCAGGTCGGTACAGTGTACTGTGATAGTCAAAGTGCTATCCATCTCACGAGGGATGCTATGTATCATGAGAGGACAAAGCACATTAATGTGAGGTACCACTTCATTCAGGAGCATGTTGCTCAAGGTAACATTGTTGTGAGCAAGGTGGGCACAAATGACATTCCTGCAGACATGTTGACGAAGCCGCTTTCTGGTACTAAGTTCGAGCATTGCTTGGACTTGGTAGGTGTTCGTGCTTGATACTGATAGCCCTTAGGGGCTGGTGGTGAAGGTGGAGAAACGTTGATATTGGAGTCATAGAATTTGGTCCAAGGTGGAGATTTGTTAGGGATTGTTCCAAATTCCTAATTAGAGTAGGGCTCTATTTCCTGATCAGAATAGAGTACTAGTCTCCTATATATATACGGCCTATGCCTAGGTCTTATTTGTACTAGTTGAGAGTTGTGAGGAAGAGAGAACCCTCACGGAGGCCTTGTAACCGATTGGACTCATATAGTGGACGACTCTCCTTTGCCTTTGGTTTTCTCCCCGTCTTGGGGTTTCCACGTAATTCTTGTGTCTCGTGTTTTACTCGTTTCGATCTTATTTAGCAATTTGCATTAAAATCAATTGTTGAAGTATTCATCTGAAACTAAAGCTTGAAATCCATTATGCAAAGACTCACCTGTTGGTAAAATATTAGTAAACTATGGTTTTAACACGAGTATATATGAATTATAAGCAATATAAAATAGAAAATTTAGAGGATGCTCACGATCACACTTGTAGGTAAGTGTGTAACACCTTCGTCTTCAAGTTAGAACATCGGATTGAATCCTGGACGAGGCCAACGTTTAACCGTGTGCCCTTAAACTCTTATTACCCGCCTATATGCTTCAAGCTTCCGTGGGTAATAGAGCTCCCAAGGTACAACGTCCAACCACGAGTACTATAGGAAGCACTATAGCACATCTTTCGAACCTTTCGTAGCCTTAGAACTCCGACACAATAAAAGTGAGAAATGCTATGCTAAGGAGGGAGAAGTAGAGAGCTCTGAAGAGATGAAGAGCTGGGGTGATTTGGAATGAAGGAGGAGGGCTCCTTTTATAGGGAGCCTAGGACCTTCAACATTCAAATCCGGATTTAATAAGGCCATTAACCCACCCAATAAATAGGCTGTTACAAGACCCATAAAAATCCCATATTTATTTGGCTGTTATCCCATTTATTGGCATGAATTTTAAATTCAAAATTTAAATTCAAAGCCACCTGAAAGGAGAAGAAGGTTCCAGAGCGTGGGCTTGTCCAAACGGAAGCCCAAGAAGCCCAGAGAACTTTTTGGGCCTAGGATCGCTACAACAAGTCCGGCCCAGCTCTAAAAAGATAAGGCCCTGTAACCTGGAATAATTTCTACAAACCCACAATCACGTAACCCACTACCTGCACCCGAGCCCGAACCAGCCTAGCCCGGCCTGGGACGGGGCGGGGCACGCGCGCGCGCGCGTGCGTACCGAGCCGAGCCGAGCCAAGCCGAGCCAAGTTGGCCGGACGGACGGACGGTGCGAGAAGCCTCTCCCTTCTTCACCAGTTTATCCATGCTAGACTTCTAATCCCTTCTAAACTTGTCTCAGCATGGTGCGCTAACCAATGTGAGATTGTGCTTATTTTAATAACAACCATACCACTTTAAAGCCAATTTTTATTCACCACGAGAATTAGATTTTCGTAAGTATTATATATCGTAACGAAGCTCTATCAACGACCTTCGTATTGATCTCACAAACACCCAAAATTAATTGGTGTGACCTCTAATTAAATTAACTCAAAGTTGCCCACTAATAACTTAGTTATTATATTTAATTAGGATTCTTCCTCTAATTAAATACTTGGGCCAAAGCCCAATACACTCACTTGTATTGGGCCATCTCTTCATTGGTTAATAAACCAATTCTCCAACAATCCTCCACATGAATGCAAAATGGCTTATATGACATGAGCCTACCAATGCTACATGCAAGTTGGAGTTCTGCGAGAATTTGTTGCATCAGGAAAGGTGGTTGAAAACCTTGAACCTTCCTTAGTAAAATACCTTCGAATATACTTGCCAACCAGTGGACGTGATGCCTTAAACTGTTCGACATTTTTATGTATACCAAGATAAAGGTACTCACACAACTCCTTCTCAAACCACTACTTGGATCTTTCGTTGTTGTCTATTTTGGCCCTGGACTGCCTTAGAAACTTTATCGAATGCTCTAGAGATTTAGCCCTTAACTCATCTCATAGAAGCGGCCCCTTTACATTCGATATAGGTGATCTCTTATAAGGAGTATCATGCTATACCTCACTTATATATACTTGAAGTATAAAGATCATTAAAAGCTTAAAGCTTAACCTTCACATGGATAGGTCTATCACTCTTTCATCATAGGAATAGTTAAGAAACTTAATTTTTTGAGTACTTTGTTCAACCCTAGCCTCACAATTCGGCTGTCCCTTTAAACCTGCAGATCGGGGTTTACGATCCAGGTTGGGTTGCCATCATAGGTTTAAGTCATTTCGTGGGCTTTAATCCCATTCCCCTCGATGATACCTCAACTTGGTCCCTCGTTAGACCTTTAGTTAATGGATCCGCGATGTTCTCTTTTGACTTTACATAGTCTAAAGATATCACACCCATTCTCAATAACATTTTCACGGATTTATGTCTACGACGTATGTGTCTAGACTTTCTATTATACACATTATTTTGTGCTCTTCCGATAGCTAATTAACTATCACAGTGCACGCTAATGGGAGGCACTGGTTTTGACCATATCGGGATGTCCTCCAAGAAACTTCAGAGCCAATCCGCCTCTTCAGCTGCTAGATCCAACGCTATGAATTCTAATTCCATAGTTGATCTAGCAATGCAAGTTTGTTTGCATGATCTCCATGAGACCGCTGCTCCTTCAATTGTAAATATGTATCCGCTCGTAGATTTTATATTCTTGGAGTCCGAGATCCAGTTCGCGTCTGAATACCATTCCAGAATGGCGGGATGTTTCATATAGTGTAATCCATAGTTAGTAGTGTACCTTAGATATCTAAGGACTCTAACTATCGCTTTTCAATGTTCATAATTGGGATTATTCGTATATCTCGATAATCTGTTAACCGAGTTTGCAATATCTGGTCTAGTACAGTCTATGAGGTACATTAAACTGCCTATAACTCTAGAATATTCTAGTTGTCTCACACTCTCTCCGCGATTCTTGCAGAGACTCGACACCACTTCCATAGGAGTTCTCGCAATTACATTGCTATCCTTATAAAATTTGTCAAGTATCTTTTCGACATAGTGACCTTGGAAAAGCGCGTAACCTTCTGAAGTCTTGATGATTTTCATCCCAAGTATTACATCAGCTTATCCCAAGTCTTTCATGTCAAAATTTTGCGACAACTTTCTCTTGGTAATTTTGATATTATCATTATGACCCACGATCAACATGTCATCTACGTAGAGACAAACTATCACATAATCGTTATCATCTCCTTTTACGTAGACACATTTATCACATTGGTTTATCTGAAATCTATTAGATATTATTACACTATCAAACTTTTCGTGCCATTATTTAGGTGCTTGTTTTAGTCCATACAAGGATTTTACAAGTTTACACACCTTATGTTCTTTACTTGGAATCACAAACCCTTCGGGTTGCTCCATGTAAATCTCCTCTTCCAAATCTCCATTAAGTAAGGCCGTCTTCACATCCATTTGATGGATCTCTAGGTTAAACAAAGCCGCCAAGGCTATGCCTAACCTAATAGATATTTTCCTAGAGACAGGAGCATATGTATCAAAATAATCAACACCCTCAGTTTGCTTGTAGCCTTTAACAACAAGTCTTGCCTTGTACTTATCCACTGTACCATCAGGCTTTATCTTCTTTTTGAAGATCCACTTATGGCCTAGTAGTTTACTACCCGGAGGTAGATCTACTAGTTCCCAAGTGTAATTCTGTAAGATAGACTCTATCTCACTATTCACCGCTTCCTTCCAAAGAGCAGAGTCTGTAGAAGACATTGCTTCTTTGTAGGTTACTGGATCCTTTTCTAATAGATATGTTAGGAAATCTGATCCGAAGAACTTTTCTTTTCTAGCCCTTTTCCCACGTCTAGGCTCTTCAACTTCATCTTGAGGTTTCTCTCCCCCCACATTGCTCCCACTTTGGTCAACTTGACGGTCAATACCAGTTCGAGCTTTGTGAGGAAAGATTTCCTCAAAGAATGAAGCATCCCTAGCTTCTATGATAGTATTTACGTGGATATCAGAGTTATCTGACTTGTGTACTAAGAATCGATATGCATCACTAACTTGTGCATAACCGATAAACACATAATCCACCGTCTTGGGTCCTATCCTTGTCCTTTTAAGAGGTGGGATCAGAACCTTAGCAAGACATCCCCAAACCCTTAGGAATTTATAGCTAGGCGAATGACCTTTCCATAATTCGTAAGGTATTTTATCTAACTTTTTATGTGGTACCCTGTTGAGCAGATAGTTGGCCGAAAGCACAGCTTCTCCCCATAAATTCCTTGGTAATCCGGAACTAATAAGCATCGCATTCATCATTTCCTTAAGCGTCTTATTCTTCCTTTCCGCAATTCTATTTTGCTCGGGAGAATAAGGCGCCGTGGTTTGATGAACGATTCTATTCTCGGCACAAACTTGTGCAAATAGAGATTCATATTCACCACCTCGGTCACTTCAAAGATTTTTGATCTTCTTGCCAAGTTGGTTATCAACTTCATTCTTATAGTGAATGAACATGTCTATTGCTTCGTCTTTACTTCTCATCAAGTAGACATAGTAATACCTCGTACAATCGTCGATAAAAGTTATAAAATAATTTTTACCGCCACGCGTTTGTACATATTTTAAATTACATACATCGGTGTGGATTAAATCCAACGGTTCCGTACTTCGCTCAATCGAGTGGGAAGATATTTTGGCATATTTGGCCTCAACACAAGTCTCGCACTTATGTTTATGATCGATATTGAATTTCGGTAGTAGGTTAAGTGATATTAGCGTTTGCAAAGACTTATAATTCACATGACCTAGTCTACCATGCCATAAATGTAACGACACGCGAAAATAAGCAACCTTTACTTTCTTATTAGCCTTCTCGGCAACATTCATTACATCATTGCTCGTGCTAGCCTTATTGGCAGTACCCACATCAATCTTATCATTAGACTTTGCCTTGGGAGCTAAAGTCATTACACTCATCTTGAACAGATTATTGGTCAAGTAGCCCTTGCCAACGAACATCCCTCCTTTGGACATGATGACCTTGTCAGACTCAAAAATGAGCCGAAAGCCCCTCTTATTGAGAACCACTTTGGAGATGAGATTCTTCTGGATCTCGGGCACATGCAGCACATCGGTCAAGGTGAGCTCCTTGCCCGAGGTCATCTTCAGCATGACCGTCCCTTTGCCTTCAACCTTCGAGACTGTAGAATTTTTCATGTAGCAGTTCTCACCATCGACCGGTTGATAGGTCTTGAACATCTATTTATTCGCATAAATATGATGCGTGGTCCTATTGTCCACCAAAATTCACCTCAACACAAGAACTGTGAGGTTCACGTTATCAATGTCAAAGCTCAAGCTTGTCTCATCGACATTAGCACGAGCATGCTTCTAATTCTTGCCCTCAGCGGCATGACGTTTGTAACAACCCTTAGCTTCAAGGCTAGCTTTGCCGCAAACAAAGAAAGTATTGGTGAAGCTGTGAGCATCTCCCTCGAAATTATTAGAGTATTTCTTCTAATTCCCACGGGAGTTCCACCAACCTCAACTACACTGGTCTTGGCAACCATGTCACTTAGTTTCTTCTCAACCTTTCGGTTATCTTACTCGATATGCAACCTTCTCAAAAGGTCCTCGAGACTCATCACCTCCCTCTTATATTTGAGGTACATCTTGAAGTCCTTCCAATATGGCGGTAATCTTTCAATCACCATCACCACTCGGAGGACATCACAAATAAGAATCTTATGAAGATCTCTAACATCCTCCTCGGGTTTACTCTCTTTGAGATACCGAGTCAAATTCAAGGTAGTCAAGAAGAGCATCATCATTTATTGCCACCTCTTGAAACTACTACCCTCAAATTATTTTTTTCAAATTCTCAAATTGAGAAAACGACAGTGAGTTTCTCAGAACGAGCATCACGACCTCAGCGTCGCTAGCACTCACAACCGGAATCTCGGCGTTCACATTGTTGGTGGAGTTCACCTCAACCATTTATATATCACAAATATATAGCAAATATAATAAAGCTTTAAACAATTTATCAATTAATAACTTAACACGAATTTATCAATTTCACAAATTGATTTAAGTGCGAAAGATATGCTCAATCAATTGAAGCCCAAATTATAACCCGGTGCGAATTGGCCTGTCCATCTTCACTGACCGTCCAATTAAAAACTACCAGATTATAAAATTGAACTTAATTATTTTTTCCATATAGGAATCACCATTATCGGTGACAAGAAGGAAAAAAAAACAGAATATTTGACCGCACACTTACTCTTTTGACCATACAATTAGTCTCACCGGAGAAGTCGGTTATGGATGCATGAAACTTGAAACGTACTCAATTATTTAATTGGGTAGTAGTCCACGCAAATGCTATATTTTCCCCATCATTGTTATTGTAGACACCCAATAACCACAAATAAACGACCATTCACAAGAAAATGGTTCCCACTAAAATGGTCTACAATAATGGTTATGCCCGTTATTGTCCAGAACCCAATAATGGACCATTAAGGTCCTATTCAATAGCACAATTAGTTTATGAGCCTAAAAAACCGAAGACCCACAAATTCTCTAGCTTAAGACATGCTATGGGCCAAATCAACAAAGAAACTATTAAACCATATAGTGGGTCGCCCGTGTGATTATCTAATTTTACACTCCAATCAAATTGTTACAGTAGGTGTGGCCTCAATGTAAAGCCAGTCAACAGGTTGAAACTAAATAAATCACAATGTAACCGTACCCTTGAATCAATCAAATACCAATTTCCAGTTTCAACATCGGAAAGATTATTTAAGTTTAATAACTTACCAAACATTCCAACCCGGAGTAATAAATCTTTGAACTCCAACGTTTCTGTCACCTCGTGGCTCCAAAGACACCATTCTATTTCCAACGACAATATTATATTCGTAACAGTAGGCACATACACTTAAAGATTAAACAAGTGAGTTAACTCAGAGACGTTCAAGCGACTTTATAAAGATTAATTCAATTATTTAGTCGTTAAGCTCTCTTACAGAAGGAAGAAACCTCCGTTACATCTATAGCGCATAATGTAACGTCAATAACCTTCCAACAGTAATCAATAACCATCGAGAAAACAGTTCAACCAACGTTAAGTCGATCACAAGAAAATAATAATATACTCAACAAATCAATGAGATACCCCAATAACGGAACCAATGAATTATGTATCGTCCATAACAATAATAATACATAGTCGTTTAATAGTAACATCATATCACAAAACCATTCAAAATTCTCTATTGGACAATTACTAATAAATGGTCGTCCAATTATCAAACTCTCTACGGTTATATATACATTCAAAACTTTGTATATAATATAATAGCATCGACAATAATAATGAATATATTATGAGCTTAATTGTAGATTATTTATTCAATCATTTTTTTCCGATTTCCTTACAGTAGCGACAACAAAGATAACACAAGTTTATGATAATCTATCACTTATAATCAGTGTCGAGAAGTGTTCTGTGGTCCAGAAGTATTATCGCACTCAGTTTCTTTGCTTTCATTATTGAAAGACGAAGGTGTTACACACTTACCTACAAGTGTAATCGTGAGCATCCTCTAAATTTTCTATTTTATATTGCTTATACTTCTTATATACTCGTGTTAAAACTATAGTTTACTAATATTTTACTAACAATCTTAAACTCTTATTACCCTCCTCTTACTATATTACATTGCTTACCAATTATATTAGACTATATGCTTGTTTATACCATAATCTATTACTAATATTTCCAACATCACCTACAGTGAACAACGTAGATTTCTGGCGATTTGGATTCCACCCATCTAATCGATTTGGGAAAATAGTGAACCGGGTGAGAGAAGGAGCTGCGGCCTGCGAACGACGGAGGTGGTAAAAGGGAAGAGGAGCTGCGGAGTTCGAGAGACGGAAGAAGGAGATGGAGAAGGGAGAAGGAGATGGGGGAGGGAGAACGAGAGTGGGAGAGGGAGAGGGAGGAGAAGGATCGAGAAGATAAATCTATCCAAGGATCGAGAATATATATATATATATATATATATATATATATATAACACTCGGTGTCTCAATGTGTCAGATTGGTTAAAAACTCAGACCGAACCAACACCGATAACATCAGTTTAGCATCAAAACCAACCCACGACACTATTTTTACGGTCGGGTTAATTTTTGGCGGTGTGTTGGCTGGGTTAGGTTATCGTGTTTGCGGTTTTGGTCAGGTTTATCCTCACCCCTAGTGGGCAGTGTAGTCATGTGTCTCTCAAGCTAAAAAATCCGATCCTAATTTAGGACAACAATATGCACAATCTGAATGATGAAAAACATACCTAAATTTGTAACATTAGGAAAGAGCTCAACAAATGCACCTGAATTAGGATATCCTTCGTAGCCAAGGATCTATGAAGATCATGTTCTTGTGTGCATGATTGTCACGAAGCATTTAAAAATATAATTTTTTTGGTAAGAGTTGCACTATAATTAGGGACTGATATGAGTATACACAAAACATTAACAAAGATAGACCAATAGAGGAGGAAACAAACAACCAAGCCTAACTAGTAAGCATGAGTAAATGAATGTGTGAACGTGTGTATTCATGAATGTGTGAACGTGTGTATTCATGAATGTGTGAATGTATGAATGCGTGTATGCCTGAATGCATTTATGCTTGAATGCGTGTGAACAAAAATGATAATTTCTAAAAAGAAATTTTGAATTATGAGTAGCAAAAACGTCACTGCTCAGATGTGATGCCGTAGTTGCAAAGTGAATGAATTTTCTCCTAAAGTTGATGGTCTGAATACTAAAATCTAATCAGAAATTGTAATAGTGTTCGCTAAAGATGTTACCTCGTGATTTTTGGGTTCCCAAACAACTTACTCAAGTGGTCATTGATGCAAAAGTCCTCCGGCCTACAAACAACACCAAGCTTGAGAAGAAATGAGAAAACATATAATATACGTCGGTTAAACTTGTAAGAATTTGAAGAGGCAAAGTAACCCTAATGCTTGAAGAAACTCGATATCGAAAGATTTTGAATGTTACTGGTAAAGAGGAATGGAGATCTCATGGGGCGGGCAGCGTAGTCTTGTGTCTCGGAATCTAAAAAACCAGACCGATACTTAGGACATGAATAAAAAATGTACATTTAGAATGATGAAAAACATACCTAAAATTGCAACACTAACTAAGCAAAATCTGAGCACACTTACCTGGACTAGGAGATCCCTCGCAGCTTCTGAAGATCATGTTCTCCTATGCACGATTGTCATCAAGCATTTAAAAATACAAAAAATTGTTTTAGTAGCACTATAATTGGAAACACTTATGAATATACAAAAAATGAACCAAATTGCATAACATGTTTACTTGTAAATATCTTCCAATAGCCAAAAGAACTTTAAATGGAAAAACTCATACCTTGTCAATAATGCACACCATAACCACTTTTTCAATCCCTACAATAGCTTAGCAAAATATTAACAAAGATAGACCAATAGAAGATGAAATAAACACCAAGTAGGTAATTAGTAAGCATGAATGAATATGAATAAATAACCAAGTAGGTAATTAGTAAGCATGATGAATGAATACATGTATGCATGTGCATGTATACGTGAATGTGTCTATGCGTGTATGCGCGTGCGTGAATGCATGTAGAACAAAAATGACAAATTATGAAAAGAAATTTTGAACTATGAGTAGCACCGCTCAAATAGGATGCCTTAGTTGCAAAGTTTGTGAACACCCTTTCTCCTATCAATCTGAAGATGAAAATCTTGTTAGAAATTGTAAAACAACAGTGTTCGGTGAATATGTTACTTAAAAATAATGTAATCAACTTTTACCTCATGGTTTTATATTTCCCGAACAACTTCCTCTATTGTTCATTCATGCAAGAGTCTTCTAGCCTCTAAACAACACCAAGCATACAAATTGCTTTATACGTTTACTTAATAATAATATGTTCCCACAATCAAAAGAACTCTAAATAAAATTTAAGACTAATTCATCGTTAATCACTTAGGCCAACAATAAATTACATCAATTTTAAAAACTCTTTTGGTGATTAATTACATAATTTTTCTTTAAAAACGGACATGTTATAAACTATATTATAAGAATATTTTACTTATGGCCAACAACAAATTACATCAATTTAATAGGAAACACATATGGGTACGGTACTAGATTTGGTCCTGGAGACTATTTCCAGGATGTGGACAGGAATAGAATGGGAAAAAAATTATAAAAATGGGGAAAGAAACCACGCGTCACTTTGGGAGGTGGGATAATTAATTAAATAATTCTTTGTGGTTTCTCTCTCCAATATATATATATTGATATCATTTAATTTAATCGACCGTACAATTTAATATAACCACTCGTATCATTTTATATAACGAGCATACGGTTCGATATAGTTTGACATACTATTTGATATAACCAGACATACTATTTAATTTAACTGGGCGTACTATTTAATATATTTGAGCTACCATTTAATTTAATCGGATATACCATTTAATATAACCGGTCATATCATTTAATATAACTGAGCGTACCGTTCTATGTAATTTGACATACCTTTAGATATAACTGGGAATACAATTTAATTTAATCGAGTATACTATTTAATTTAACATGTCATACCATTTAATATAATCGAGCATACCGTTCTATATAATTTGGCATACCATTTGATATAAGAGGGCATACCATTTAATATAAACGGGTATACCATTTGGTCATAATTGAACAAATATTTTTATCGTGACATTACAAACCATTAAATCATAACATCACGAACCATTAAATCATAACGTAACAAACTATTTGATCATAACATTACGAACTATTTAATCATAACATGATGAACCATTTAATCATAACATAACAAACTATTTAACCAACCCAAAAATGAAATAACAACAAAGAGAAACAAGCAGATTTAGGATCGAAGGAATCCGAAGATTGAGTTTTTGGCTGAACAATTATATAATTGGAAAAGGCAAACGAGTCAATTATATAGAAAAGCGTAAACAGTACGCTTGTAGTTCCAAATCTGAGAAATGCAAATCCTTAAAATCATAAATAAATATAGTTAGCTCTAACTACATCTCCACTAACAGATCCACAAGTAATCAACAAATTCTTAAATACTAATGATCCAATCCACCCTAAAACGCAGATCTACACCACTTAACTGAGTAAAAGGCTTCTTCCTCCGATGAAACTGTGACTGATTCGTTTGGAAATTCTCCCTGCCTTGAAGCATAGCAGCACCTAATCAGATATATTAACAGACAATAGGAATGTAATAACAATAAGGAGAGGTCGTTCAGCTGCACATAAGTTCTATAAAAAGAACTTAATATTTCTTCTAACAAGAGCTTTATGATATGCAGGAGAATTTGTTCCTGGCACTTCAGCTTCAGCTTCAGTTGCTTCCTCAAAGAAAGCTTTTCCGGCCGCTGCTCATCCTGTACGCCAAGCGAGTCCTGGAAACGATGGCATAATCACATCAAATAAGTGAGCAATCAACAACTCTGTCCCCGACACATAAGAACACTGAATTCTGCAGGATAATACATGTCATCCAACCCCCGGAAAAACATAAGAACACTGAATTCTGCAGGATCCAAACAAACAAGAAAATTACTGAAACAGACATCTGAAACTGGAGAGCGGAACCATATCTTTCCAATCTTTCGAATGCTACCCCAAAAGCCAAACATTAAATGGGAAAAAACAGAGCTTAGTTCCACCATTCACTTGGAAAAAAAAGATATAATATGCTATTACTTTCAATCCTTTCCTTACAGAAGACATAGAGAGAGATAAATAGTTCAGCTTGATCCCAATTTAATACCAATAGTCAACTAGAACAGAAATTCAAAGATATTAAATCAAACTATGTCACAGATTTTCCACATCCACCTAATATGAAGAGCCGTTTACCGACAAGGGCCGCGCAACGGCGGTCTTCTCGTGCCTCCGATCCATCTCCTCTACCGCTTGGACATATCAATGTACGTGAAACAACAACAACAACAAGGAAATACATTCACAGAGCAGTGAACACTTAAATTACAGACATGAAGACACAATCAGGCAAGTTCGAGCTTCGCGATCGCGACAATGCCTGATCTTGAGAATCTAAAACTTGATGCCCTTTTCATGTGAACTACCAAGTACTCAAAAATACAGGTAAACCCACAAATCCAAAGCTAAAGATCAAAACTTTGATGGAAAAATCCTCAAGAAACACCGGAAAAAGCCACAATCATTAGGAACCCAAGTAACCCATATAAAGAAAGAGCAGAAGAGTGGGGGACCCACATTTGTCTTGCCGTTGTCTCTCTAAAAAAGATTGGATTTTTAGAGAGAGGGAGGAAGAGGGGAGCAAAAAGAACTGAAGGGAAACAGGGGAGCTTTAAACAAAAGGGTTCAAACTTTTTTTGAGAGCGTGGGAGGACACGTGGCGTGCGTTGAGCTATAAGACCGTTAATGAACTAAACAGGTAGAGAATCCCCGAGGATTTCCTCCCATAAATGACCATTAATGATCATTAAATGTCAGCTCAAATCAAATCAAATCTTTTTAAGCAATTTCTAAAATTAAATCTTTTTCAACGTCTATATCTTATCTAATCTTTGAGTACTTTGCACAGTCAATGACTGAAGCACGAAACAAACTAAATTTGAAAGATTGTTGCATTTTTCTAGTTTGAAATTGAAACTTTAGGTTAAATTAGAAAAAATTTCACCTTTTTTATTTTAAAATTACTAATTCAAAGTTGAGCACGACAATTTTACGATATAGGACAATTTCTCTTCACTTTCAAATTTTTTCTATTTAAAATTTATAAATTTTTTAAACAAAACAATATCTATTGTGTATTCTAATTACCACATAATTTTTTGTCGAGACCACATTGTGTCTGATTATTCCGATTATTACAATACCAACTAATCCGGTTTTTCGAGTCAACAAAAATCACAAAAGATTAAGGATTGCTTGCGAATCAAGCAATGCAGCAAGAAGTTTCTGTCTTCTTCAAAAAAGAAAGAAAAAAGTTTCTGCTTTAAAGGAAAACCAGGTTCTATGTATGCAAAGCGGTGTGGCTGGTTTGACAGGTTCATGCTTGCCTTCTATGAAGTTTGGCACAGTAATTTACAGGCCTGCATTACCAGCTAGCTCTCCGTGTGCCCCCGCCGCAACAGATCGAGGCTCGAATGAGCTATAAGCTCGAAAAGGATGTTAGAATCTTCGGCTTCACACATTCTCCGCGCCATTGCAGATATGAATAGTTGCAGTCCAACATGAGATGTTTAACCAGCATTAGCATTTTTAACTGCAGAAGCTTGGAATCTAAAAATAGAACCTGAAATCTCGAACATAACGACGTGAAGAACAGCATTGTGATTAAGGATGACAGTAATCCCTCAAAACTTGATAATTGTATTAAGTTCCAAAAATGTTATTGCCATTTAGTCCCAAGAGGATCAAACTTCTCTATCTTTCCAAGTAATGCAGCAATTTCCAGACATGAAAAGGTCCCAGATACCAAACACCCCTTGCGGGAAAATTGGTGCTATGGAGTTCCAGACTAACTCATTTGCGCTTGAGTTTCTTCTTCGTCGGTTGTTCTCCAGACACGGCGATGTACTCTGCTGCATTCACATTCTCAGAAGACTTCTTGCCGAACTCCTTTGATTTTTTCTGTAAAAGAAACCCGAATACGAAATGAGAACCTAAAGAGCCCAACTCCACCACCACACATGAAATAGAATCAACAAACGTAACCAATCACCTTCAAAGACACTGCGATGGAAGCAAGATCTTCGCCATTGTCATTGGATTTTCTCGTAGCCTGATGTACAGGTTCCTGCAGAGAGAACCAATTTACTCGAATAAAAACCCAAGGAAAAGGAATGACACAGACGCTTGAAATATAGGATGGACAAGGTGTAAGAAAAGAACCTCTGGAGGGACAAAAGCAGCATCCCGCTTTCTTTTATTTTCAACCGTCTTTTCTGCTTGCTTCTCCAGTTTATCTTGCCACTTCTTCTTTTGCTTCTTCTGGTCTGATAGAAAGTACTCCCCGGTCTCCAGTTGAATATCCTCCTACAAAACAAAAGAGGATCGATGGAATTTACGTTCTAAACCCACGTTTTTGCAAAGAACGAAAAGAGAAAACCCTGATGACTGGCAACCAGTGGAGCTCGGCTAAGTAGAAATGCAGCTGATCTCACCTTACTAGGCTGTTGAGGGGGAGGAAAGGGAGTGTAAGATTTCTTTCTCCGAGCATTTTTCTCTTCTTGTTTCTGTTTGCGAGCTTTTGCTTGTGCTTTATCTTCTTCTGTCTTCTCCTTCTTCGTCGCATTTTTCCTAGATAAGCATAGACAAGCAATTCAAGAACTTAGCAATGCAAACTTGTAGATAGAATGGGATACAACCTGCATGAACCGACAATGCGAGAGCCAGATAACGTACTTTTTGAATTTAGGAAGGAATCTGTCCCAACTTTCATTTTTGAGAGCTGGATCGTTTTCAAGTTCTTTCTTAATCATCAGTATCTAAGCAACCAAAATACAGGATAAGGCCAGTTAAGACGGTAACTACAAAGAAAACATGCCAACCCACAAAGCGGAAAGGAATGACATTTGCTATCCTCCAGTTTCTCACCTTGAGATGGTACACAGGGTGCATTTTGTTTTGTATACAGTCTTCCACTATCCTCCTCACTTGTTTCAACTTTTTGGTTGAGGTTCCCATAGCGGCAACAGTTGTCCCCTATCAAACAACAAGGCATCAAATTGGTTTGGTTGATTACCTTCCGGGAAAAAAATCAAATCCATCTGAACAATATTGGGATTTTGAGGTAACTTCCAAAAATTTTCTTAAGCTGTTTGTGTCCAAAGCCACAAGAAGCGATACACAAATACCTGGACTAGGATATAGCAACCGGTCAATATTTCAAGTGCCTGTATTCATGTGTGAAGAAAACAGTTAAAACAAAAGAAATTCAGCAACGGCAGTCCAACAGTTAATGGAATCTGAGTTAGAGCTTGAACAAACTCAACAAATAAGAAGCTGATCAAATACCTTTAGAGTGGACGAATTTGGACCAACAAGACGCTGTCTTCGTTTCACAAATCGTTCCTGCAAAGATGTATGAACTTTAATTCACATGTCTAATTGCCTTTAACATATAGTTAAGCTAATCAATGCCAAATCACTTAGCTTGGTAACCTACACATGATACAGCTGACAATTAAGCAACATTTAATTCTCAAGAATGTACGTCTGTAACAAAAATCTTAACAATTCCGTGATACGATGAATCTACCAACATTGTAGTGTTACTGCTCCCAGAAACTTTGAGGTTTCATGTTCGACCACTCGCAAACTGTTAGGGGTGGCAGGGCAATGATGCCCTTTGTGCGGTACACCTTCCCCACTAAAAATCATCAACTACAGTAGCGGCATGGTATGTGTTATAGATATTTCTCACGAGCAAACCATCCTAAAATACAAAATACTCTTTTAGATGGCAAAATCCATTATGCCTACCTTGTTGCGAACCAAGTACCCAATTCTGATGATATCACATTGCATTTCATCATCCAGAATCTTGAGAGCCTGCAACATGAACGCAAAATATTAATTCATGAACTACTAGATTAACGGTACACTGTTGTTTTGCTAAATAAATTAATGGTACACCATTATAGGACGGCTATTAGAGTTATTGGCATTCAGATTCATTTAGTTGATATCCATGAACAAATCATTTCCATGATCAATGCGCTCCGTGGAGTCTTGTTGTGTTAATGGTTCTAAATCCAATGGCTATGAGGACGGGAATGAGACAAGCCAAAACATTGGTACTCGGTGAGATTAACATTTAGTTTCCAACGGAACTAACGAATGACTAGTTCACTTGGAAGCATTGGTTGGGGAAGAAAAAATAAGCAATAAATGGTCGAGGGGTATGTTTCAGGTACATTTACACTCTAAAAAATGTATGCCTCTCCACAACGAATAGGATCTAATTCCCCAAAGAAAACTATTACATCTTTTGACATCTGACACCATACATGCCACCAGTAAAATTGTGTTTGGAAATCTCCAGTAACCATTAATCAGGTAGTTTGTTAAGTCCAAGAAAAATGAATGAGTTTCATGCTTATTTAGAGCACACGAACTTGACAGAGCAATTTATTAATTCTGACCCAAGTACATCTATAGTTACTAGATCCAACTACATCAAAGCTGCTGGGATATTCTATCTGTCCGTACAGAACAACACCGTGCACAACATGTAGTTGTGAACATGATGCAGTAAGCAGTTTTATGTCCAGTTAAACAATTGGAATCTATTCATCGGAGAACAATTTTTTTTTGTGGGATTTAAGAGCAAAAAACCACAAGTTTAGTCCAAATCTCAAAACATACAACTGGAAGAGGAGATCTTTTACAACAAAATCAGATGCCATGTAGAAAAGCCTTACCTGAGGTGCAGGGACACTTCTAGCAAGAAGCCACAGTAGCTCCCTCGCTTTGACAATAATGTAAGGATCCCTCGTCTTCCTCGTAGTTGAAACTTTCATGTTTCCCTTAACCTGTAAAGTAGTTTAGAGAGAGATGTCAAACAGGGGAAACCGAAGACTATCATGTTACAAAAAAATGCCCATGCAATGTCCAGGAAAGGAGAAATTGCTCGACGCAGATGCATAAATAATGGCCCACACAACATGAAACTTAAACTTTATAGGTTCTTGATCCTAAAAGACTATAGCGGCCAATATCAGATAAACACGGTAATCTTAATCCATACTAAAAGGTAAGAATAAGCTTTACCAAGTCAAGTTCACAAGATATACCATGCTCCTTCAAAGCAGATCTAATCGTGGGCCATACTTCTTGTAAGTACTTCTCTGCAAAAAGTTTGGCATCTCAGAACCTAAGACGTTAAAGGAATAGGAAAATGCAAACACAGAAGGATAAAAGGCATGTGAATTAAAAAAACAAGTAGACAAAGTAAGGTCGAGGTACCTCTGTATTGGGGGAAGAGCGTCTCAAACTCGCTGGTCTCAAGCATCCCACCTTCATTCCAAGAAGGATCAAACTTCTCTATCTTCCAATGGTCAATGTTGGGGTCATCATCCCACGGCTTAGGCTTATCGTGCTTCCCCTTGTGCCTTTTCCTCTCGGTTTCTCCATTACCATTGAACGTTCCTTCTTCCTCCATCGCAAGCTTCCTCACTTGTTCCGATCAAATGAAAATCTGGACGAACGGAGTTCAGTTACAAACAGAGGTCGCGAGAAAGCCAGCAAAAACAGCTAAAATCAAACACGGAAACATACAAAGCGCGTAAATTTGTTCCCCGTCAAAGAGGCCAACCTACACGCGGCGATAACACTATCCGAACCTACCGGGAGCCGGGGCATTCTAGGGCTGGAACCAACTGCATTAACACGTTCTCCTTCAATTCATGAACAATTCTCAATAACAGCTAAATCTACAAAATGCCCATTACTCACTCTACCTTCTTCCTGCCAACCCACAAGCTAAAATTCCGATATAAGAAAGACCCAACAAATTAAAAATCGCCGTCTTGGCTGCTGGGTCCCACCCAAATAAAGGATGAAGCTTTACGGACTTACCAGCAGAAAAACAGCGAAACTAGACCAGAAGAGTGCTTACTTGGGATTAACCCGTCGAAAGAAACTTCAAGGTGAGGCCTTTCCTAAGCGAAATTGATGGATTTTGTAGGTTGAGGAAGGGGGTGGAAAGAGGGTTTTGGAAAACCCTAGAGGCCTTTTTTTATAGTATTTAAAATCAGCTTTCTTTTACTTTTACTTGTTCTAATAAATATATTAAGGGGTTTTAAGTTTTAAGTCCACATTCGGCCTAAATTTCATTAAAATTATTAAATTTCTTGCCCAGTACTTTTTTTACGGTAAACGAATTAATTTTATATATATATGGCAATATTTACAATAATCTATATGTCTATCTATCTCCAACCCGACTATTCTCCGAGCTTTAATGACCCTGTGTATAAAATAAGATCCAAGTGACCGATATCCAATTAGAAAAAACCACTCGTGAATGCGATACAAGATAGAACGAACAAAAAACTGTTTTTGTTTGTTGTATTTGGGTCCTCACACTAAAATACAACAAAATTTTAATTAACTAATATTTTAGTACCAAATAATTATATTAATTTAAATAGAATTAATTGTTAATTTAAAGAGAGCATGCGCATTTATTTTGTTAAGTGGAGAAAAATTGCTTGGTTGTCCGAAAATGCTCATCATTCGACCGTATAATCCTCAGTTTTCTTGTGCAATATGGAGCACACTATAGTAAAATTTCTATAAATTAACACTTCTAATCCATCAAATTTTTTAAGTTTGAAAAATTAATAATAGTGACAAAACAATGATTGTTCATAATTTTTTGCTGCAATTAGCGAACACAAAATCAATTTTTTTAATGCAATAAGACCATCAGATCAACAGAAGCATAAGCAGAATTAGTAAAGACCGTAGCAATGAGAACAAGATATACAATGAAAAAGCTCAATTCAATGAAAACACAGACAGTACGATGTTGCGGCTTCAGGAAGATACAGTCCCACCGGCAAGAAATAACACAGATTCAACTGAAAGGATACAAGTGCATAAGTAGCTATAGCATCAAACACATCATTTGCGACGAGCGCTGTCGAATCCGATGCGGGTTCTGCCAGAACCACCGTCGTGGCCATCGCGCATTGAAGATCCGGCGCTAGCTTTCATCGTCCCGCCACCGCCGATTTTGTCCATGGCTTTCTTACCCTTCTTCACTTCTGTCAAGAACTGGTCCAGACCGAAGGGATCAGGTTCCACAGCATCCTTCTCGAACTCAACCGGCCCATCACGTGTACCTGCCCTCTCCGAGGAACCAGCGAATCCCCTGTCGGGTCTAAACCGATCAGTCTTAATGATGTTGTCAAACTGCTCATCCGCACCACCGTACGTCTCAGCATCATCTTTCTTTGGCCTGTACAGTGTGGAAAGTGTGGGCGCCGCAGTGAAGAGACCCTTGGTATACACATTATACTGGTCTTCAGCGCCAAAGCCGGAGTCCATCCCTTTATCTTGGTTGAACAATCTCTGGTCATGCATAACCTCTCCTCTTGCACCTCCAGCAGAAGCCATACCAAGAGCCACCTTCTCACTAATGTCACGATCCCGGTCCCTAGTGATCTTACTTTTCTTACCCATGGAAGCATTTTTGGCCTCCAGCCTTCTCTCCCTCTCCCTCTCACGTCGTCTCTCCTCACGAATTTTCTCCCTCTGCAGACGCTCTTCCTTCTCCTCCCTTGTCTCCTTGGGGAAATCCCTCTCCTCTGGGATATCTCTACCCCTTTCCTTCACACTGTCATAGTCCATCCTCATATCAGCATCATAATCATCCTCAACTTCAGACCTTTCGGATGGCATGGGAGCAGCTGCAGGACGCGTCACACCAGTTCTCTCAGCCCGTGCTTTCTGAGCAAGAGCTCGCAGCTCTTGCTTCTTTTTCTCCTGTTCCTTCGCTGCCATTTCCCTCTGAACCTTGGATCTCATCTGAACTGCTTCCCTAGCCTTCTGCTCTGCAACATAAAGAGCCTCCGACAGCTTGGCAAAGTTGTCATTGATCTGAACATCCTGAAGACCTCTTCCATCAGCTGCCAGACGCTTATCAAGAGGTATCGTGTACCCTTTAGGATTCTTCCAATTTGAAATACATGGAGGAATCTTCCAATCCTGCTGATCTTTGACAGTCACGGGTCGGGGCGGGGAATGCATGATCGGCACAGGAGGTGATCCCGAAGCCTTCGGGACCCTCTTGTGCTTAAACTTAGGGGGCTCAAGTGGGTCCACTGGGGTTTCCACCATTCTAATAATCCTCTCTTTTGCACCGGAGTTAAAAGCTGCCGATTGCTGTGATGGCTTGTACTTAATGTACTTCGAGTCCGAGGACTGGGTGGGAACATTCTTAGGCTGCGCCGCACTCAGCCTCACGTTAACAATCTTTTCAATGGCATTTTTAGTCTCCATCGTAGTCTCCTCAATCTCCTTCTGCAACTCCTCATCATCCACGTCCATCTCGTCTTCATTCTTCAGAATCTTCGGCACCAGATCCTTATGCTGCGAGTAAACAATCTTCTTCGCGTTCTCATTCTGCTTCACAATTGCATCATACGCCACATTCCCATGGGCATCCACGGAAACAGGCAAGATCTTACTCCCGGGCCTCGAGGACTTGCCCCCTCTACCCATATCAAGAGGATACTGAGCAACATGAATCTCCGGGAACGCCCCTCCGTCCCCGAAATCCTCCGCCTTTCTGGGGACAAACTTATGGCGATCCCCATAGCGCGGCACATCCTTAAACTTAATAGCAACAGATTCTTGGGACTCCACCGCGGAGCTGAACCGCTGCTTGAACCACGGATCGTTCGAATGGTCGTAGTGCGTGGCGACGGTGGACTTCACCGGAGGCAGAAGCTCCCTAAGAGCAGCCATCTAAAAAAATCAATCAGAAAAATCCAAATCAGCTCACAAGCGATGACCAAATAAAAAATAAAAAGAAATAACACCCGAAACCCTAAATCGAGCGACAACGTTGGGGATCGGAAACCCTAAACTGAGGGATCTTAATTTTACGCAGAAATCCGAGATAATATTAACAAAAAAAATAGACAAAATTGGAAACGGGGTACCTTCTTGAGATCGAGCAAGAAGAAACCACGGGAGTCGCGATTTTAGGGTTTCGGATGAGAGAGAGGGATAGGATTCTGATTTTTCTAAGATTTTTTTGAGAATTGGCAACTAAGTGTTGTACTTGTTTGATTTGAGGCGGTTGCTTGTTGGGCTTTTCTTTTTAAGTGAGCCAGGGTACGGCCTATCCAAGAATGGGCTGATGGAAGGCCCAATGAGAATATTTTGGCCCCAACCCAACTAATTGGACCGTCCTTTTAAATTTCAATTTAGAATAATAATGCAGTCGTTGCATAAAAGTACGAAACTACATGGTAGTAAAGTGAACTTTAATCAATTTTATAGTAGTCTATTCATAAGTATGTATAATTTGGTGTAACAAGTAGTTAAAATTTTAAGGGTTAAAGATACTTAGGTATTTTGTGTTATTGAAAATAGATACTTAATCTCCAGTATTATATAAATATCCAAAAAACACCCCGAATTATTAACACCACAAAAAATTTGATATGGTAAAGTCCATTATACCCCTATGCAAAAGAAAAACTTAAGAAAAATATTTTTTTTCTCCTCCTCTCTTTCTTCCCTCTCCAACTCCGCCTCACCATCCTCACAAGCCCTATGTGAAGATGACTAGTTTCTGCTAATCTGGATTTCGTCTCTACCAGCCTCGTCTTATTAATTTTGGTTAGATGAAGCTATATATGTATGAGTACTATAGGGTGGACAGGCTAGTTATGTCCGGCTTTTGTTAAACTTAGGGAGCTAATTACTAATCCTAAACCCATTTCCTGGCCCCTGCGATGTGGATTCGGGCCTTCTCACGTTCTTCGTCTCCAATTCATAGATGCAAGAGGCGTTGGCAATAAGCATGGAGAGAGGAGGAGCAAGGCGGTCGGTTTTGGTGGCGGCTAGCCGCTCCGGGGAGAGAGAAGAGAGAGAGGAGGAGAAAGAAAGAGAAAATTAATTTATAAAGTTTTTAATTTGGAGAGGGGTATAATGGACTTTTCTATATGAATATTCTAGTGTTGGAGATTGAGAGAGAGATGGATAGAGAGGAGGGCGTTTACGGTTGGAGATTGAGAGAGAGGGGGAAGGGAGAGTTTTTTTTAAGGAGAGAAAAAAGATAATAATACTCGGTATAAATATTAATCATCAGATCTTATAAATAATTTAATAAATTAATCTAATGGACTCTATTTTCATCTAAATTGGTCCTGATTTCCCGAGTCACGCCTAAATCCAGCCTAATAATTACCTAGTGCAAATGTTTCAAAAAAAAAACATAAACAAAGGTGTAGTCACAATCACCTGGGACAACGGTACGCAGCTCACATGGGCTGACGTGGACCATGGCATGATGGACCAAGTTCCATGTGTACGATGTCGATCCCCTAGGAGACATGCTTGGTTCACAAGTTTTCCGCCAAGTGGAATCTTTGATATTATTTTTATCACTTAAGAAAATTTAGGCAGATTATCTTAAATCTCAAAATTTTAGACAGTATTAAACTTTGTTTATAAGGGATGAGATTGACTCTCCGGTCAGGTGGTCTTAAGGTAAGATTTATTAAAATCTTTGATATACACAACTCATTACTCTTTTATAAGCTGAATCTTATTGTTAAAACACAAAACCAAATTGCAAATTGGTTAGGTTTATTTATGTGGAACTGACTTTCGTCTCCATCATATACTGACTACGACATGCTATTGGTACCAAATTGCAAAAATTTCCCCATTTGATGTATATAAGGTTACCTTTCCCCCTTACAAAAATATACGCTGGTACGATCCCTTACAAATAGACAAATATTTAATGCGTGGACATTAGCGGTGCATTTTCCGGATTTCAACGTTTCATTGATTCGAATTTTTTTCTTCAAATTCTTTGATATATTCTTAACATATACTGTTTAGATTTCTTTTCCAATCTTTTTTTGGATTTCTTTGAAATTTTAAAAAATGTTAATGTTGGATGAAAATGTCTCTTATACTGACAACTAATGACCGCCGTTAAATGGACCCTGTAACATGAATAATTTTGTTGTGATTCCTAAATATTAGCTGATTATTTTTTAATAAAATATGAGAAAGAGAGAGTAAACTTTTTAGGGTTTATTTTTTTTAAAGGTAAATTTTACACCATAGTAATATCAGAGTTTGAACCCATAATTATCTAGATATTTTTTGTGCCGTTGGACTAGAAGTCCGTTGGTTTTTAGGGTTCATTAAAATTTGGGTTAAAAGACACTTAGATGTCAGTATAAGGGACATTTTCGTCCAAGATTAATATTTTTTAAATTTTCAAAGAAATCCCCAACAAAAAAGACTGGAAAAGAAATCTAAACAATATATATCTTAATAATATATCAAGGAATCTGAAAAAAAAATGAATTAATGAAACATTGAAATCCAGAAAATGCCCCGCTGATGACCACGCACTAAATATTTTTCTGTTTGTAGGGGATCGTACCAGCGTATATTTTTGTTAGGGAGAAAGGTAACCTTATATAGCATCAAATAGGGAAATCAGTGTATTACAAAAAAAAAAAGGGGAAATCAGTGTACAACAGGATGTCGGGTCAGTATGATAGAGACGAATTCAGTTCCACGTAAACAAGCCTAACCAATTCGCAATTTGGTTTTGTGTTTTGAAAAAAGATTCAGCTTATAAAGGAGTAATGACTTCTATATATCAAAGATTTCACCACCGCGATATTACCTAATTTCTGAAGGACCCGTGGTTCATCTCATCTCTTATGAACAAAGTTTAATGCCCTATAAAACTTTGAAATTTTAAGACAATCCGTCTAATTTTTTTTAACAGATAAAAACAATATAAAAGATTCCACTGGGCAGAAGACTTTTGAGCCAAACATGTCTCTAGGAAATCGTACCAGCGTATAGGACCTGAAAGTAATGAACTTGGTCCATCATGGCCATGGTCCCTCTAAAAAAAATGGCCATGTTCGACGTCAGCCCATATAAGCCTGATACCTTTGTCCCAGGTGATTATGACTACACATTTTTCCAGGGTTTTTTTGGTAAATTATCCCTTAGTTCCTGGTGTTTGGTCATCTTCTCCCTCGAGTCCCTGGCGCACGTTAGCAGCTTTTTTTTTCATTTTTGGTTATGGAAATGACTATTATACTCCTCTGGTCTTTTTCTAAGGTAAACCAAACCTTCCGGCGAACTTCTTCGGTGACTCTTCGTTTTTTCCGACGAACTTTTCCGGCCGACAAAAAACCCTAGAAACTTAAAAAAAAAACCCAGAAAAAAGAAAAGGGAAAATAGTTTGCCCAATAAAATAACAACAAAAGAAAAGGCAACAGATCTACATGCCGTCGTCGATGTCCATCAAACCACCGCCAACAACCAAGGTTCCGTACCACAGGTAAACTCCTCTTCCTTCCTCTGTCTCTTCATCGTCTAGTAACAACAGATCTACATGCCATCGTCGATGTCCCTTTTCATCGTCTCATTGCAGAATTAGATCTACACGGCGTCGTCGATGTTCCTTTTCATCGCCTCGTTGTAGAATTAGATCTACACGTCATCATCAATGTTCTGTTTCATCGTCTCGTTGCAGAATCGATTTTGGTACCATCGTCGTTGGCGTTGTCCCTGCTCGCCGTCGTTAACGTTGTCCCTACTAGCCATCGTCATTGGCGTTGTCTCGTTGAAGAATCGATTTTGTCGACATCCGGGAGTGGACGAATGTCATGACGTCGAATCGGATCGGGGCCTTCATCACGTCGGAGAGGGCCACTGTGGGGGCAGCGTCGGTGGCCATGTCGTTGAGCGACGGGAGGCTCTGGATGGTGACCTGGGGTCGGCAGCGGTTGAGGTCTTTTTTGGTTATGAAAAAGGAGGGTTTTTCTTTTTTTATTATTTTTAAAGATTTTTATTTTTTTGGTCGGAAAAGTTCGCCGGAAGAGACGAAGAGTCGCCGGAAGGTTGGGTTCGCCTGAGAAGAAGATCAGAAGGGTATAATAGTTATTTCCATGACCAAAAATAAAAAAAATTGATGACGTCAGCCAGGGACCCGAGAAAAAAGCTTAACCAAATACGAGAAACGGTAAAATCATTTTTTAAAATAGAAACACCCGAGAGAAAAGATGACCAAACATCAAAGGCTAGGAAATAATTTGTCCCTTTTTTTGAAACTTTTTACTAGGTAATTATGACTACTTGTTTCCTTTTCGTTTTTATAAGGAATTGTGACCTAAGTAGTCTAGTAGTACCTCTTTCTTTAAAATCCTATTTACAAAATGATGTCTCTTTTCTTCTCTGTGAACTTGGCAAATACATTACACGATTTCAAACAGAAATAGGTCCCATGAAGACACCTCTTACAAAAAGCTCATGAAAAATCTTCGAATATCAGATAGTTATTTGTTTATATTCGAATTCAAGTAGTAAAATAATAAATTTAATATTTTGGATAGTGTCAATTTTGGATAATTCGTTAACCTGAATTCTCGCTTTTAATTTTGGATACTACTAGTATGTTTTTAATAAAACATATAATCATATCATGGTATTTCTGTCAGGAGTCCGTACAATTTTTTTCCACCAAGATGCTATCTTATGTTCTCCGAAATTATTTTCCCCCTCATAGTATTTTTATAGGTAATTTTTGCGCCAAAAGTAATGGATTAAACTTTAGACTTCGATCAACTTTTATTACGACTTATACTATTAGATCAAAATGTCTTTCTCCTTCCCACGCATAGCTATTAGGGCTCGTTGTCTTTGTTTGGTTTGTAAATGTTAACGCTTTTCAATGTTCTTACGAGTGAGTATTTGCTCGCTACTGTTTGAAGATTTGGTATACATCTTTACCAACAAAAAAATAGGAGTCTCGTGTATACGACATATATACTGCACATAAAAACTATGTAATGTTGAAGTTCACCACAAACTCTCCATACCACCATTAAGCCAACAACTTACAAGTTCCGAACATCCTCAGGCTCCGAATCCAATCTGTTCCGAACCATCCTTAGAATCCATACCCAACACTTATTGCTTAGACAATAAGACAAGCAATTACACATTATCTAAAATTATGAGTAGCATCAGTATCCCAACTGGGAAACTGGGGAATTGCAACGACAAGAGGATCCCACTATTGGGTTTCGAGTTAGCCGAATTCCCATTCGGATTCTCTTTATCTAATGACATGCCCGGTTATGTCTAAATTAATTAATTGATTAAATAATTATATATCTGGTTTTGTCTAATGGTATATCCGATTATGCCTAATGATATGTCCAGTTAATATTTAATAATACATATAATAAAAATAAATAAATAATACTATAATTTGATTAATTATGATATACCAGTTTGATTTACTATAGTATACATATAGCATCGAACAAATTTCTATTTAAAAATAAATTGCAAAAAACAAAAATAACAACACATGCACGGGCGCGTAGCTTGTTTTGTGTTTTAAAAGCCGACGGACGCGCTCCATTTATGGACTTTTTTGCCCGTCTCCCGGACGGGACGAAATCCAACAGGTTCTTTTTTCAAGAAAAAATTATGCTCAGGTCCCTGTAGTTTGGTGTCCCTCCCTCTAGGGTCCCTACATTTCTAAAATCCTTCATCGCGTCCTCCAAGATTAGTTTTAGAAACTCTCGGGTCCCTGGATGACGTTAGCACTCATATTTCTATTTTTTGTCATGTGAAATGATTGATATACCCATACACAAAAAGACAAAAAATTCTATGTTCTCCCTCCCCTCTCTCCTCTCCATTCATGTTTTCATCTTCTCCTTCAAAATAATTCCAGAAATCTAAAAAAATTTTAAACCCAAATCCAGAAAGATGGAGCTGAACCCATAGAAATCAAAACAGATCTGACAAAGAAGACTAAGTCAAAAAGGGGTTCAAAAAGATGGAGCTATTACCGATTGATTAAAGGAACCCCCACCAATTACAGATTGCAATTTTTTTTTGCCTTTAATCACAGTGATAGGGGTTCCAATGTCTGACGCGTCGGGGCCGTTCCAATTTTCGCTTTCCTCTGGTTCGGCGTTTGGCTTTTCCGATGTTGGGTCTCGCCGCCGCCGTCGTTCCATTAATTGTTTTGACCGATGTTGAGTGCTCAATATCACCGTCCCCAAGGTCGCCGGCGGTGGTGGGCGCGAGGTGGGAGTAGCAATGCCAATAGTGGCCCACCATTTTCTGTTCACTATTTTTCGTTCGGACCCGAGGGATGGTTATTATTAGTTTTTGGGCAATTAGTTTTCTGGGTTTAATTTGTTATTTTCGATGTTGTGTTCTTAGTGATTGGTTCTTAATGTTATAAGATTGAAGGTTGAAGATGGTGATGGTGTTAAAAGGTTGAAGATGATAGTTTTTTTTCTTTTGTTTAAGGGTATATCCGTAATTTCTTAGACACAATTGAAAAAAAGATCGATGACATCAGCGAGAGACCCGAGAGTTTTTAAAACCAAACAATGGGGACATCATCATGATTTTTAAAAATGCAGGGACGTTAGAGGGAGGAAAGCCAAACTACAGAGACCTAAGCGTAATTTTCTCTTTTTTCAATCGTCTCGCGGCGACTCTCGCCGGTGAGTCTGAAGAATTTTTTTGTTTGTTGAGAAACTACTGTTTGAAGAGTTGATATACAGTTTTACCTTAAAAAAATAGGAGTCTCGTGTAACCTATACAGTTATTGAAATATATACGACATATATATTGAACAAAAAAATTATGTAATGTTGAAGTTAATCACAAACTCTTCATACAACCATTAAGCCAACAACTTACAAGTTTCACAAATACCTGCAATTTATGGAGTGCATGGATACACAAAAATCGGGTGATTTTCTACGAGATTAGGAGTGATCGGGATGCTCTTTTAAACTCTATCTTGCACCATATTCATGAATGATTTTGGTCTAATTACATGGCGCACCAATGTAATCAAAACATCTTATTCTACTTGGACACTTTTAGTGGACATTATTAGGTAAAAGTTCTTCCGAATTCATTGTAATTAACTCTAAAAAAAATTCATTGTAATTATTCTTACAACTTTTATCTAAGAACTCTTTTGGTTTAATTTTGATGATGGAATGGGAAATTTACAATACCCCAATCCCATAGGTTGGGTTGTTTCCAACGTTATTCGGATTTGTAACCAATCCAAGTTACTCCAAGTTTTAACGAATTGGGACAACCACCTCGCAAATGGATGTGACAATATTTAACTGTGAATAAAAGAGATAAAAAACTTTAAAAAATTAAAGAACAAACATGCAAAAACCCTCACGGTGGGCTCACTTCTTCGAAATTAACCGTGACATGCAGGATATCTGAGGAGCACATTGTGTGGTGTTTATTCATTTGAATTTATTATAAGTGATGGGATAGAGAAAAGGAAATTAGTGAAGTAGTTAGCTCTCAGATTAAAAATGTGGAGGCTAAAGATTGGGGAGGGTGGAAATAATCTTTACTTGTTTAGCACAAATAATTTTGCTGGAAGGCAGATATGGGAATTTGATCCAAATGCTGGGACTCCAGAGGAGCGAGCTCAAGTCGAAGAAGCTCGTCGAAAATTCAGCAGCAACCGGTTAAAGGTCAAGCCATGTTCTGACCTCCTCTGGCAACTCCAGGTATTTCTATAATTTACGAGATCTCGGTGTAAGTCATACAAATGGAAATAATAAGAATAATAAAGAGAGCACTCATTACATAATTACAATAATTATCTTTTTTTAAACATTCATTACGATGATTGTCAATCATTGAAACGCGACAACAATAAAAAAAATTTGGTAAGTAAATTTTCATTAGGCATAAAGATATTTACAACATGGAACCAGGAGTCCAGGACCAAAACAATATAGAAAATTATACTAAGTAGGTCTTTCCCGATTCTATAAAAAATAAAAGGTCCGGATTACATAAGTTTTTTGTTGCCCAGGACCAAAAAAACTATTCTCTAGCTTGACGAAGAATATTGTTCACTAGAAAGTCGGAACAACTCCGTGCCCCATCAAAATGATCGAGCTCCTATGTCTCCATAGACCCCACACAATAGGATTTGGATTGAAAGGGAACTACATAAAAGTCATCCCTATAGTATGGACTAAATCTGGATCTTTAGATTTGACAAAAATTTAAAATTTTCTGATCTAACGGTCCAAATTTTTTAGAGGGTATTTTAGTCCATATCATCTAAAAAATTGACAGCTACGTTTCTTTTCCCTCCCCCCACCATTCCCGTAATTAAATCCTTTAGAGGCTATAAATCTTTTAGATGGTATACTATTTTTTTTATTTCATTAGATCAAGAACCGTGATATGGTGGGGGAGGAGAAGGAAACCAATATATTTTTATTTCATTAGATCAAGCACCGTAATATTTTTTTTTTCATTAGATCAAGCACCGTGATATGGTTAATCCTTTAGAGGGTATAATATTTTTTTATTTCATTGATGTTGTGTTTGTTATAGAAGCAATAAAGTAATATCATAGAAGCAATAAACCAATATCATAGAAGTAGGTAACCAATATCAGAGAAGACACAAACCAATATCGAAAAAGAAGGAAATCAATATCATATTAGAAGGATACTAATATCACCGAGCAAGGAAAATCAATATCATATAAGAAGAAAACTAATATTATAGAAGCAATAAACCAATATTATAAAAAAAATAAACTGATATCGTAGAAGAAGAAAACTAATATCATAGAATTAGGTAACCAATATCGGAGAAGACGAAAACTAATATCGGATTAGAAAGAAACTAATATCATATTAGAAGGATACCAATATAACCAAGAAAGAAAAACTCATATCATATACAAAAAATAAACAATAATTCTTCTTCATTGGAATCTGACGTCATTTTTGGATTAGGGTTCTTAGGGTTTTTTTTGTTGGAACGAATGCCGGAAGAAATTGGTTAGGGATCATGGCATTTTTATTTTAGAGCAATTAGGGCAATTAGTTGGTCACGTCTAATAATTGTGGAAGAAATTGATTAATAGTATAATAACGTGATTTTAGGGATCGTGGAAGAAATTGGTCACGTCTAATAATTGTATAATAACATAATTTTAGGGTAATTAGTTAGTATTATTTTCTTAATTGTATTATACCTAAATTTCGGCTTCTCTTTGTTAATAGTAGTTGTTCGATATTGCCCCTGATTATATTTATAATACTTAGATTATTCTTTGATCCTCTTTGATCCCTTTCAGTAAAGATTACTCATTTCTCCACTGAATTTGGGCGCCACACAATAGATTAGATGGTAAATTTTTTCTACTATCATACGCATTTTTTGCTCCGATACAACGTGGTTTAAAATCCAGAAAACAAATGATTGAAGTGTCTGTCTATTGTATTGATTCTCTTGTGCAACTACATATTCTTCTCAGAATGAAAGTTAATCTCTGAAAAAAAGTGATTGATATTTGAAAGATTAACATTTCGGCGACTCCTATATAATTGCTAGAGATAAGTCTCAAAAGTGTTTGTCCACGTGTTACGTCATCCTACTTTGTTCAAATACGTAACAAATTTAAATTTGATTATATTTCATCATGGGCCAATGTTTGAAAATTAAGTTATTTTGTACTAATTTAAAAAGTTCACGGGTTCCATCGCCTGCATTTAAAAACAGATTCTAAGGGAGAAGAATTTCAAGCAACCAATTCCACCTGTAAGAATTGAGGAAGGAGAACCGGTCACCTACGAAAAGACGACCGCTGCATTAAGAAGATCAGCTCACTTCTTTTCGGCTCTCCAAGCAAGCGACGGCCACTGGCCAGCTGAGAACTCTGGTGTTTTGTTCTTCCTTCCTCCTTTTGTGAGTAATTTAACTTCGTCCTCCGCTTCCTTTGTAGCTTGTTTGGAATCAATTCCGACAAGAAATGAATTCCATTTCTAATTCTTAATGGAAAGAGAATAGAATCAGTTTCTTATTTTCTTGTTTGGAACCAAAACTTAAGACTTAAGAATTGATTTGATCTTTTTACATCAATACCCTTTTAACAGTTACTTGGAGAACTAATTACAAGCTAATATGCTGAGCTAAAAAATCATTGATCACCAACGGCTAGTAGCTAAGTTATTAGCATAATTATAGCCTTCTTCTTTGATGACTTGGTTGATGCACAAGTGCAGCAACATTGCTGCAACTCTACTTGATAATTCTGCAGCAGGTTCATCATCTGGGCTGCTGCATAAATCATTTGATGCAGCAATCTTTTTTCTCGTGTCATCCTGATTTTAATTGCAAAAGCGTGAATAGATTTGACCTTGCAATTGACTATAAAAAACAACCACCAAATTCAATAAAGTCACAGAATCTAGCTTCAAATCGTCCCTTGTTACCTAATAGAAGCAAGACATGACCTCATTCCTCAAGTTGTGAATAGATTTGGCCTTGCAATTAACCTTTGCAAGCAGCGAGCAAAGCACCGAAGGGTTTCGGTGTCCTATGCTAATGCAAAAAAAAATTTATTTCTCTGGAACAAAGCCTGAACTAAAAGGTTCATGTCACTTAAGAGTCATCAGAAGTGATGCGCATAATACAAAATGCCAACCAGCAATAGAACAAGAGATAGTAAGAACTGGTCCCACATGCTCTCTAGCGACTATTCCAACCAGAACATAAGCACATGCTCCTATAGTTGCCCCCACCCCTGAGAAAATGCACGGTAACTTCAACTATCATGAACTGAGCATCATTTTGGATTATCAAACCAAACCAAACCACCATAACTCTAGCATGAACTAATGTTGCAGCTAGAGCATGGCCATAATGTCAACCACAGCTGAATCAACTTGCTTCCTCCCAAACCAAACACACACGCCCCCACGAGCCATTCGTTCCTCTGTTGCTTCTCTGCATATCAACAAGCTAACAACAACAAAGAATCAGTGATGGCATCTCCTCCCCTTTCTACCCTGTTGTATTCTCTTCTTCCCTATTACACTCCTACTCGGTACTTGTTAAATACTTGTTCGAAGTGAAACCTAAAAATCAGAAGAAAATCCCATTTGCACATTGCAATTTAACTCAATTCAAGCTAGAGAAAGTGACCCCGAAGATAGAATTGGGAAGAAAATAAAAGATTTGTACACTCTTTCCCATAAATCCCTAAAGTTACAGTCTTTCCAGTTAAAATTGGACACAAAACCCTAATAGGAGAAACCCTAAAAAGAGCAATCAGAAGATGCAAGAGAAACGGGGGGGGGGGGTTGCCGAAGGAAGGAGTAAGGTAATGGAAGAACATAGAGGGGGCATCGAGGGAGAGTCGAAGAAGAAGGGAGTAACACAAAAAGGGTATAAATGTCATTTCCCGATAAATTTTGGTTTGGTCACTGAAATCTGACCTTATTCAATAGAAATTCCAAATCAGGATTTTTAATCAAAATAAAAATTCCTTTCCCAAAAAAATTAGTTCCAAACACACTCATCTTTTTTAAAGCTCTGGAATGTGATTCAATTCATATTTTTTTTTGTGGTTCTAAACATGCTCTTAAAGTTGAATGGATCTGCGTCAACTTGACATTAACAACGTGCAAAGAAATAAAGTTTGTAGAAAAATAATAGACTACGAAATTAACATATTCCTGTACTATATTAAAATTTTCATATTCAACCAAAATTTCAAGACGATGAGAAATATTATGACACAACAATCTATGTGGACTATGTGTTTTTTCAAAAAAAATTTGGACAAACCAGATGGTTCAATCAGTCAAACTGGTTAATATTATAATTAAAAATTTATGATATGACTGACGGTCAGATAAATCAGACCATGACACGAGACCAGCACATGTTGTTTTTCGTCTTAAATTTGACCTCCGGCTCAACTGGTGGTCAATGGTGTTGACCACCAATCTAACCAGGCAAATCGGATAGTCTGACCGATTGAACTAATGGTCAACATCATTGACCACTTGTTAAGCTGGAGGCCGAATTTAGGGCGAAAAATGACCTGTGTTGTCCCCTCGTCATGGTCAGACCATAATGTTTAAAATCATAATATTAAAGGCCTGATTATGACACTTTTTTAGAACAAAGTTGTAAAATTTTCCAATTAAGCTAATTACTGTTGGTTGAAAAAAATTCCATAAGTAGGTGTTCTGTTTCTACATTACCGGACATCTCAACACCATGTTCTCTCCCGAGCATCGAAAAGAAATCATCCGCTACATATACAACCATCAAGTGAGCAATCACCCAAATTGTTTCCTAATTAATTTATGGAACTAAATTCTTGCACTAATTTCTCTTAATTGGAATTATTTATGACATAGAACGAAGATGGTGGATGGGGATTGGACATAGAAGGACATAGCAGCATGTTTGGTACAACTTTCAGCTACATGTCTTCGGATGCTTGGGGAATGCACCAACAGTGTAATGTGTCGGGAAGGAAGAAAATGGATCCTTGACCATGGCAGCGTCACTCACATCCCATCCTGGGGCAAGACTTGGCTTTCAGTAAGTCAACTTTTTTTTAACTCGTATTTCTAATCGTGTAATTGTTTGGCTCTATTTAGGAATGACTGTTTCGATAATATATTTATTACTTGGGCCAATTCATAAATCAACTCTGAATTCAAAATATCAGTTGAATTTTTTGGTTACCAGAAGACAGTTTTCTGTTGATTTTGTTCCAGTCCAATCTATACAAGTTAATTGTTTCAATTCCATCCTTCATTCACAGATACTGGGCTTGTTTGATTGGAGAGGATGTAACCCTATGCCTCCTGAGTTCTGGATTTTCCCTTCTTCTCTTCCTTTTCATCCAGGTTTGCCTAAGGCCCGAACCAGATCTTATTTAGGGACAATTTTCTTTCAAATATAAAATTTGAACCTAAAATGTTTTAAAAAAGTTAAAATATATTGTCACTTATATCATCTCTCATTAATTAACAATTTGAATCGAACTAGAAGGTTTGATTGGGCATATTGAGTAACTCTTTGGTGTGACCCTCTTCTATATTACCATTGTTGGAGTCATGAAATATATCTTTTTTTCTGAAACGTAATGAAATATATCTGATTGAATGACATAGTCGAGTGAATGTTTTTAATGCATTAAACGGAAAACTTTATAACTGTTTTTTTTCATATTTTGAACTACATACTATTCATTTTGTACAAAAAAACTACATACTATTTCGATAAAAATGCATCAAAATACAAACAGTTTTTTAAAGATAATTTTTCACACAAATAATTCTAACTCCTAAGATTTGAACATTGGAGTTTTCGCAAATTCTCTTCCGTCTTTTACCATTAGTCATAATGCCCTTTGACAACTAAACGGTTTTATTTTCCTATTGGCCCTGTACTACACAAACTGATGCATTTGTCCTAAAAATGCAGCAAAAAATGTGGTGCTATTGTCGGTTGACTTACATGCCAATGTCCTATCTTTATGGCAAGAGACTTGTGGGCTCTATCACCCCTCTCATTTTGGAGTTGCGGGAGGAACTCTACACCCAACCATATCACACTGTTCCTTGGAAGCAAGTACGCCATTTGTGTGCCAAGGTAACTATTCGGTAAATTTTCATTTTAGTATTATGTGGTGATGGTTTGATCAACTTTGCGCATTACTATTTGGGAAAAAAACTCACAAGTCCCTATGGTTTACTATATTGTATTCATAGGTCCTGTACTTAGTAAATTGATCCCTAAGTTTTAAGAAATCGAACTCATTAGTCCCTCTGACCTATTTATGTCTCAAATAACAACTTGAGATTACCAAAATACCCTTGTCTCAATAAAATCATGAAAAAAAATTAACCCACGGTAAAAGTACTAAAATCGATCAAAAGAAGTAAGTTTCCAATAAAAAAATATTCACCAAAAAAATAAGCATTCACAAACAAAAAGTTTGACAATATTTCCATGGTTCAGCTTATGCTTCGTAATTCAAGAGCATATCCATTGTAATCATGTCTAAGTCTGGGATTGTGGTGGATAGTTGATATTCATTGTACCCTGAAAACAACCATCAGTCGCAAAATATTTGTTAGTATCATGTTAGACAAATTGTTGGATATTCAATAGAAGTTTATAATTTTTTTACATAATTGTGATTCCTTACATATTGATCGTGCACATTGGCATTTGTCCCACCATGTGCTCTTGCTCTCTCCCTTCTTGGCCGCTCCTTAGCAAGCTGTCAATTTTATAAATAAAAAGATGACATAATAAACTATTGATCAATTAGGTTTCAACCAATATGGATACAATTGTGGTAAATAAATGTCATACCCTAGAAGTTCCTTCTTCATTTCTTGATCCAACACCTACCCTCTCGATTCTTGATACAACAGCTCCTCTCTTTCTCTTCTGTCTCACTGGAGCTCCTTCACATCCTCTTTTATTGTGTCCAATAGCTCCACAAGTACCGCACTTAACTGTATGTGGTCTGGTGGATGGTTCAGCCTCTCCCTCTTGCCTCTTTCTATTCTTTTTTGGTCTACCAGCCCTTCTTTTCAGAATAGGAGGGTAGTATTTATTATTCTCACTCTGTGGTTGCAATTCTTCATCAGGGAAAGGATGAATAGTCCCTTCATTGGCCTCCTTCCACATCTTCACAGTGTAGTAATCATTGATAAAATTCTGAATATTCTCCACACCAGAATAAAGCAAGCTGGCGACAACATGTGTACAAGGTACTCCACTCAACTGCCACATATTACAACTATATGTTCTTGTATTGATGCTCACAGCACATGTTTTATCTCCTTCTTGCACCTCATACTCTCTATTTCTAGCAGCTAAGATCTTCAATGTTCTACACTTTGAAGTCAAAACATTCAAACTCTTCTTAACTTTTGGACATACTCTATCCTCACACTCAATTGCATTGGAATGACTATTGTATAGCCTACACATCATCTTTTGTCTAAGCATATCTAAGAGCTCAACAATTGGTAGACCTCTGATCTTCAGAATCCAGCTATTGAAGCATTCACACAAGTTATTTATTATATCAGGAGACTTACTGTCAGGGTCAAAGGCAAACCTGGACCACTTTGAGGCTGGAACTCTACCAAGCCATGTCGCAGGACCCATCATCTCTCCATTTACTTTTTTTGGCTCAGTGTTGAGCATCCTCATCTTTGCAAGTGCTCGGTGATGTTCAGATCTAGTTGTCGCATAGGCTGCTTCCCCAAAAAGGCTTGTAAGTGCACTTCCTGGAAATAAAGCCTTAAAATTTTGGGCCATATGTTTTGCACATCTTCTGTGAAAAGAATTTAGAAATATTGCTTCTACCATATCACCAAGTCCCTGTACATATTATACAACATGCAAAATCATTCCATTAACCAATAGATAGAAAAAAAGATGGTAACTAAAATCAAATACAAAAGAAACTAAAATCTCACCTTTTGGCCATCTGTCATTATAGTCAATAGCTTGCACCTATCATCTCTAGCTATTGTTTCAAATAATAGCTCTAAAAACCACTTCCAATTGCAACTATTTTCAACATCCACTACTGCCCAAGCAATAGGAAAAATTCCTTGATTTGCATCTAAAGCAACTGCAGCTAAAAGAGTGCCACCAAACGGTCCTTTTAAGTGACATCCATCCAACCCAAAAAATGGCCTACAACCCTTGATAAAACCTTCCTTCAAAGCACCAAAGCACACAAAACATCTCCAAAATATCATTTGTCCATCTGGATCATTGCTTTCAACAAGTTGTAGCTTAACTATTGTTCCCTCATTTTTTTTCTTGCAATAGTCTACAATACTGGTCTAATTTGGCATATGACTCAGTGAAAGTACCTTGTTGTAACTCTCGAGCAATTTTTCTTGCCCTTTGAAGCTTCTAACCCTTAGGTTCAATTCCCCATTCTGTTAACGCAGCCTTCATAGTTTCATTGTCCAACTCGGGATTTGCACGAAGTAGCTCACTCAATTTTTCTGAAATCTATTTTGCATTAGCAGCTCTATTATTGGCAAATCTTAAGCAAGTGTGCTCATCTTTAATGGTCTTCACCATAAATATTTCTTGTTCTGATAGGCGTGAAGCATGTATCCTCCATGGACAGTTTTTTGTATTACAAAAAGCAGTAACCCTTAGCTTGTCATTCTTTAGATATTTTAGCTTGTAACCACCACGAATCATATAGTCGGTTAGCACATTCTTGAAATGTTGTTGATGATCAAAAAATTGTCCCACGTAGAAACTGATTTCATGTCCAGGCTCAACATGGAATGAAATGCCACCAAAGTCTCTTTCTGGATCAAGATTGGGCTCGAATTCATCATCTTCACTGCTGGATTGGTTGTTCTCAAATGTTTGCACATTTGGGAGCTGGTCATCTTCGAGAAAAGGATCTTCAAATTCAGGTTCTTCTAGAAAAGGATCGAACAATATATTCTATCTCTCCGGAAACCTATTAACCAAATGCAGCAAATCATCGACAACAAATAGATAAATTAAGAACACTCTATTGTTACAAGTGCAAGGGTTTGAGACTCTAGTAATAAAGCCCATTGAGATTGCCATCATGGCCGGTTCCTTAGGGAGTGAAAAAGGTTCTAGTTCAGTGATCACAAAAAAAGTTCATATCCTGAGAAATTATCTTGAAAGGTTCGTAATTAAAAAAAAGAACACTATTGTTGGCTTTGACAGGAACGCTTGATCCTGCTCTCAAGGCTTCAATTCTCACAAGCTTCAATTGCTCGACAACAAATAAACAAATTAAGACCACTCTTTCATAGGCTTTAATTCTCAAACATGGAAAACCATGATAGATTCTAATCTTGCATCGCATGCTCGACAGGATATGGCAATTAAATAAAAATGATTCACATTCCCAAAAAATTATTACCTCTCGATGACGAATTCCCATCGATGTTTGACTTGGCCGTTGACGAACATCTAGTTTACTAGTTACAATAGCATAAAAATTTTGCCTAAAAGAGGGAAGTGTTCTAATTGGGGTTTAGGGTCTTTAATAGAGAACTTAGGATTTTTTGCTCTTTTGATGAGTTTTTACCGTGGGTTATATTTTCATGATTTAATTGCGGTAAGGGTATTTTGGTAATCTCAGGTTGTTATTTGAGACATAAATAGGTCAGAGGGACTAATGAGTTCAATTTCTTAAAATTCAGGGACTAATTTACTAAGTACAGGATCTATGAGTATAATATAGTAAACCATAGGATTTTGTAGCCTGAATGTTCGGTCAAGTGACACGACTTTTGACAATTTTTTCCTGAGTTACAGGAGGATCTATACTATCCCCATTCAATGTTTCAGAACTTGCTTTGGGATTCGCTGTACATATTCTCTGAGTCTTTACTTACTCGTTGGCCCTTAACAAGCTGATAAGGGAAAAAGCTCTCCAAGTAACAATGGATCACATCCATTACGAGGATGAATGTAGTCGCTACATTAATATTGGATGCGTAGAGAAGGTACTAATGAAATAATTTCATTTAGCACGTACAAATCACACCTGATGATTAAATAATTATTATGTGGATGAAGTGTCAAAGGCCATTTAGTCTAAAGGCACAAGGTATTGGAGAATTTCATGGAGATGCATGGTTCAAATCTTGACATGGTGTAAAAAATATTATGTGGATGAAGTATATGAATTGATGAAAGTTCATGGTAAGGATATGATAATTTGTGTTAAATTTTACTTATAAAAAGATAGTTATTTTAGTCAACCACAGAATATACATTATGGCTATAGATTGGCAGGACAATGTTACAATCTTGATATAATCAAAATGGAAAATAGTTATATGTTAATTAATATATGAGATATTAAACTAATTTAAAAAACCTAATCAATTTCAATCAAGTTTATTTCTTCACAAAAGTATGAAAGTTTATCTCGGGGAGAATCTTATTTTACAAGGAAGATTTAGTCTAGACAAATCTTTAGATAAGTTTAATTTTATTCCATTATAAGGATATTTACAAATATACAACCCATAGGTGTTATGTCCCTCGTGGTACAAACCGTACCAGTTGGAGTCACAGATACAGTAAAAATCTACTGAAGTAAGATCCAGTGGAGAAATCTCGGTAAGAAAAGAATGTCTAATGTTAAATTTGCTAAAACGCTATTTAACACCCTACTTACATTAAAAACTCCAACTATTTATGATTAGAAAATGAAATTAGAATAGAAAATGGTAGCTTTCACACTCGGACTTTGCTTAATTAAGTCACTTATAAAAACTAACTTTTATATTTTCTATAGACAAAAGTTCAATCCCTAGTCGTCTCTAGTCATTACATCTATTTAGTCTTTTCATCCCCTCCTCATGAATTACATAATAACAGATGTTAATATGTTAAATTAGGCCCTGTGTATGCTTTGTTGCTGGGTGGAGGATCCAAATGGCGAATGTTTCAAGAAGCACCTAGCAAGAGTTCCAGATTACTTATGGTTAGCTGAAGACGGGATGAAGGTTCAGGTTGGTGCTCATATTACTTAATTTTTTGAGTGAAGTACCGTCGAATTCTATTTAGGAGTGGTATTTGAATAATATCTTTTCTATTCTATTACTAAGATGAAACACAAAATCTTCTTAAGAAAATTTCAGTCTCTCACCACTCATAATCTCGGAAAAAAATTTTCGATCGGAAGAGAGGCGAAAATCTCTGGTTGTACTTTTTTTCTTCCAAATTTGGGATTAAAATATGACTAACTATTTTTCGGTTGAAGACCCAGTTCAGTTTTGCCCTAATATTTTGCTCTATATCACTGGCCATTAATTCCTAGCTATGTCACATTAAAAAAACATGCAGAGCTTTTTTATACCACTTACTGGATACCAATAATTTGCTAATGGACATTTGGTTTAATGGTAGGATGATGTGATGAACTTTATGGTTAACCCTGGCTAGTGTAATTATTGATAAAAAAATTTATCTTTACAAAATAAGACTTTGAAAGGTACAAAAGTCTATTAACACTAATATTTTTTGAATAGGTACTTCGATAGAAAAAATTCGTATGTATTAATATATTTTCAAAGATTCGAACTTAAAATTTTTTGGTTAAATTAAAATATTTTTCCACGAGTAAGATCCAAGTGTTCATTGGTTGAAACGCGCAGAGCTTTGGAAGTCAATCATGGGATGCCGTGTTTGGGTTTCAAGCTTTAGTCGCGAGTGATCTCGGCGACGAAGTCAAGTCAACAATGACTAAGGCACATGATTTCATAAAGAGATCACAGGTACGTTGCTAACCAACATTATTTTGACCTGGATAATTGGTTTTATAATTATCATTAACTTGTCCCATATTGTACATATTTTTTGATAAGTTGATAGAGATTTTATTACTCTTTCCTATAGATTACACACTGAGTGAGAGTAAAAAAGGGTCCAGTAACCTAAATACCACCGTCATTTCCCAAACGACTTCAGATACAAAATGAGGTATTGGTTGCCAAAATTCACTACGGAATGAGACCAAAATAATCATTTATGTACATGTAAGAGGATGTAATAGATAAGAAATTCACAGTTGCATTTCTCAACTTAAAATATTGCACAATTTTTATGGTACCAAAATTCTCACAGCACCCAACAATGCCTACAAAACATTCTCGAGCATGCATCCTCTAATCAAACCCGTCGTATATATTGTCCATATATATTCGAGATCTCCTAATTGATAGATATATCTTTTGAATTAGATAGTGGACAATCCTTTAGGAGACTTCAAGAGCATGTACCGTCACATATCCAAAGGAGCATGGGCCTTCTCCGATCAAGATCATGGTTGGCAAGTCGTTGACTGTACCTCCGAGGCTCTAAAGGTTCATATCCCAATTCTAACTGGTTTTTTAAATTATGTGCATTTTAATTAACATATGATTCTCAAGTGGTAAAAGGCAATGTGAGAATTTTGAATTTTATAGTCCGAGATTATACATGGTTTGAATCCTGAAACAATAAATGAATTCGGTTACCAACGTGAGTTTGTCCAGTTAGTAAAGAACTCTGATTCACTTAAAAGATAATAAATTATTAGGAAAATCACCCTTAAATAGAGTCTGACAGTGTTCGACTCACAAAAATTTCAGCCAAAAAAATTTATTTCGTGATTAGAGTCCATGGTTAATATTTAAAATTTTATAAACATATAATTTATAAAAAAAGAACAACATGACATTTCACTTGATTTTTCATGCTGGACAGTGTTGTCTTCATGCTTGGACGTTGCCTTCGGAGTTTATTGGTGAGAAAATGGAATCTCGGAGAATATTTGACGCCGTCAATATTATTCTTTCACTTCAGGTAGTTTACCTTTCACTTCATTGTCTCTCACTTTAGCGGCTCGAATTTGAAATTTCTGTGTTAAGTTAGACTATCTTACATGTTAATTGATATAAGTGTTAGTTGATTAATTCTATCTTTGTATTAAGTATCACATCAGAATTAATCCCTATTAAGTTTTTTTATAAGTTGATATTATTGCATATAATTAATTACATATTTACAAACCTCGTATTGAGTCCCTGCATATAAATACACAGTTAAAACTGTAAGCCTCATTAAAATCTCGCCACCGCAAAATCAAATTAAAAAACGTACCTACAATAATTCCTATTAAGTTTGGGTTTGTGATTGGTACGTTGCAGAATAAAAACGGAGGTTCATCAGCGTGGGAGCCAGTACGAGGAGAGAAATGGTTAGAGGTATTAGGCCGGATACGTACCAATATTATTTTTATAATATACTTTATTTGGCTCCAACTTAGCACTTAACTGACATTTATATATCATTTAATTTAACCGTGCTCTTAGATTCTCAACCCAATGGAATTCCTCGAGAACATAGTCATTGAACACGAGTAACGTTCTTCTCACTTCCTTAGTTTTTTATTGGTAAAGTTCAATTTAATACTACATAGTATGACCGACTTGCACACCATTATTATCTGATTTAAATATGTCTGGCCGAGTACAAAAAAATTCCATTTGACATCCCACAGTTGGAAAAAAAATTTGGAACCCTTGAGGATCATTAAATTAAAAATAGAAGAATAGGTCATACAAAACTTTGAAAATTAGTTTTATGAAAAAATATTACGTGGGATGGAAATATTTTTCATATTTTTCTGATTTATTCTAAAAAAATAATTTTCCTAATTATACCTAGAGGTATTTGTTTTAAAAAAAATCAAATAGTTGGCTGTCAACCACAAAACGCCTGTCGGGGTTGGACATTTTCAAGCAACATTGTAGTGGTGTTCAAGTCTGCAAAATTACAGAGTACTAAAATTACTGTTGCCTTTTTTGTCTTTTTTCAATGCCAATGATTTTCGTAAATCAAATATCAATTTATATGTTCCTTTCAATTAGTTATTGCGAGTGCACGTCAGCTTCAGTCCAAGGCATTGTTATGTTCACGAAGATGTTTCCAGAACACAGAAAGGATGCAATTGAGGCTTTCATCACTAAAGCCGTTAAGTATTTTGAAGAAATTCAAATGACAGATGGTTCCTGGTATGTATATAGCTTATGCGAAAATATACTGTGGAGCATAATAAAAAATTATGTTCATTAATTTAATACATAATAAAAAATTGTGAGTAACTATTTATTGCTTAAATAATAAGGAGAAACAAGTGTTTCTGCATCATCAATTTAATACATCATGATCGGATCAAAGTTACCGATGATACTGCTAAGATTACGATATTGTTACTTGCAAAAAGTAATACACTTATTTGTAAGTGTTAAAATCGGTCAGCAATGTCTTAAGATTTTGGGTTAAATATGAAGATTCTAATATGATATCTAAGCAGGTTGATCTCGTAGCCATAGTTGTCTTTGCACGAATCATGTTTTCATTTGAGAGAGCATGTTAAAATTACTACATTGCTACTTGCTTGTTCCAAGAGTTGTGAACTTATGTGAAAAATCGTCCAACTTATTACCTATAGATTTTGGATTGAAAACAGAGATAGTAAACTTTGTCCCTTTGTGGCCTATCTGATTTCAAGACGTGGAGTGGCTAATTTTAGGAGGTTTTGTATAGGTATGGGAATTGGGGGATTTGCTTCATCTACAGCACTTGGTTTGCACTTGCTGCGTTAGATGCAGCTGGGAAGACTTACACAGAGGTGTGGAATTCCTGCTTAGTGTACAGTCGGATGATGGAGGCTGGGGAGAGAGCTACCTCTCCAACTCAAGAAAGGTAATTTTATTTGCCAATGTAAAATCTATTACACAAGCAACTACTTATATCAAATAACGAGGGAGTTGTTCTAATTTAATAAGTTCTCGAGTTTAAATTTTTGAAAATGTAACTCTTAAATATTTGTTGGGAGAATTTTGATACTTTTCATAAATTCTACCCAATTCTAATAGGCTAGATATCACATAGTATAAACAAAAAATTTACTATCGCTTACTTTGCTTTATTCTATATGTTTTTTCAAATATTCCCAAATTTAAAAGCTCAAAATTAAAATTAATTGGAATAACAATTTTTTTTAACAGGGTGGCTAAAAAATTGATTTTTAGTATGTTTTTTAAGTTATGTTGCTCATAAATCTTATATATTTTTTTAACTCTATCAAAATATAATAGTTGGACTATTATATAAGATTTTTGGTATCCACTAAACGTATTCAGTTTTGTTCTGTATATTTCAGATTTATACACAATTGGAAGGGCGCAGGTCGAATTTTGTAACCACGGCATGGGCAATCTTGGGTTTAATTGTGTCTGGACAGGTAATTAGTAATTTCGCTAACAAATTTCTTATTTGGCTGTATACAAAAGATTCGAATATAATTTTCGGATGAGTTGACTTGTGGTATGTATCATGGTTTTAAAAAACGATACGGAAATCGATCTGAGATTTTTCCCGTTCACTGAGTCAACTGGTTGAACAAGTCGGGCCGTGAGTCCAACATTTTTTTAAAATAAAAATATATTAATTACTATATTTAGTATTAAAATAACAAATATTTAAAATAGTACCTAATTTTAGTACAAAAGTTAAAGTATATAAGAATTAAAATCATAATTTAATCACTTTTAAAATTTAAAGTATAATTTTTCTTTTTTTTTTGGATGGACCGGTTAGTTCGACTGGTTAAACCGATGATCAATTCTTTTGACCACCGGTCAGACCACACCCTAGTTTTGGTTCAAAAATGACCCGGGGTTGACCTCGAGTTGTGATACAACCAATCGGTTTGCCAGTCGTGCAATATTTTTTAAAACCATAGTCTGTAGCTTTCACACGACCTCTTCATTCATTGCATGTTTGTGAAGTCAGTAACTCATACAAAATTTGGCACGTTAGATTTTATTTGAGTATTGAGATTACTATATTGACTATGACCGTTGTTTGTTATGGCCTTGTTTAGAAGCGGTGATATCTACCAATTCACATAGTTGAAGTTTTGAGTTGAATATATTACATTATAGCAATTACTTGACATGGTTAATTTCTCATAATGAAGGCAATGAGAGACCCCACGCCCATTCATCAAGGTGCAAAGCTGCTGATTAATTCCCAAAATGAAGATGGTAGCTTCCCCCAACAGGTGGGTCATGTGTCCAGTTATATTGATGTACTGATTATTATTCTTATATATATTTGTATATAATATACTCGTTATTTCTATTTTCTGTCACAGGAAATTGCTGGAGTTTTAAAAAATAACTGCATGTTACATTACGCCACATACAGAAGCGTTTTTCCTTTGTGGGCTTTGGGAGAATATAGAAAGAAAGTTCAATTGCCTTCGCAAAACTTTTTCCTCTAAGGGAAAAAACAGACGTCTTGTAGATTGACTACCGTCTTTCGTGCAAATTTTTGTATTATCAAATAATGTGGGAGCATCGTACTTTTGTAACAAGTACGTGCATACAATTTCATATGTTCAATTTTTTATTCGAAACTAAGTGTATCTCGTTCTGTGCTGAAATATATTCGTGGAGGCAGCAAACTTTATTTAATGGGGAAAAGACACTCAATGGAATAATATTTAAAAAAAACTATTTTTTGGTAAATGCAAATTTAATGGATGTAAATTAAATTTATATAAAGTCAATTTATTAAATAAAAGTGGTCGAGGCGAAGTCGACCACGTAGGTACTTGCAAGATGCAACGGGCCTGTTTAGCAACTTCGGACTACCATTGGGCTCGTCGGCGGCCTAATTCTCCTCAAAGTTGAAGTTCGCCTAAAACTAATTGGCCCAGAAGCGGTCAGTAAGGGAGGTTTTTTTTAATGACTGACGGCTATTTTCAGGTACTGTATCTTTTTTTAAGATAGGTCTTGGGTTTTCAAAAAAAAAAAGTCTTTGTGAAAATAATGATAAGATAATTCTTTCTGGCCATCACGATAACAGATAATTTTAGATAATTAACGTCAAAGGGATTGTAACCTAACGGCACAAGACGTAAATATTTATATTGTCATGGTGTAAAAATTTACCTTTCAAAAAAATTAATGGGAGGAGTGGCTAATTAGGTTAGGTCCTCATAGCATTAGGACAGAACATGACTATGAAAAATTAGTATTCAGTCTAGATTTTTGCAATTCTGAAAAAAAAGATCTGGACCGTACGTGAAAATTATTTTCCTTCAAGAATCTGTCCCGAACCAAAGCAAATGGTTTTTGGGTATGGTTCGGAGCCAAATTTTTAGTTCAAATTGCGACGGTGCTACGGTGTTTAGTTTTTTTTCCCACCCCTACTCACATGTTTAAAAAAAATATCAAGTTCAAGAATTGAACTTGAGACCAAGTTGACTATCTAGATTTCATTGTCAAATAATTATAATTATAATTTATTTATATAATACTTATAAATAGCAAAACAAAATGGGACAACTAATATGTCAAAGAGTGGATTCGAATCCATGTTCGTTGGGACAAGAGGAAATATTTTTGACCAACAAGGCTGTACGCATTTTTTGTCATATTTAATCAAGATACAGATTTTTAACCGGTATTCTGGCAACATACCGGTTAAAAATCCGTATGATGGATACCGGTTAAAAATCCGTATGTTGGAGGAATACCGGTAAAAAATCCGTATCCTGGTCCAACATACAGATTTTTTATCGGTAGTCCTACGTGGATACCGAATCCGTAATAAAAAAAATTTCGACGCCATATTTATAATTTATCTACACAGTAGCACCATGCAGATAAAAAAAACCCTTTATGCTCTCTGAAAATTAGTCGGACAAGTTTTATCAGTCCAATCTGATTGGACAGAAGATTTTCTAAAATAATTTTATTATTAAATAATTTTAGTATAAATGTGCCAAATAATTTCAAACATGCCGTATTTTATAAAAATTTATTATTTACAATTACCAAATATGAATTTCTTCGTTTATAATCAAACTAATTCTAAATTTTTTTTTTCAAATTCAAAAAATTCGTGCAACACAAGCATAAGCATTGGCCTCGAGATGCTCCATCTTTGCATTCTCTTTGCCTGAATTTCTTCTCTCTTTGCAACTGTTTGTAATCGCACCCTCATGATCGTTTTCGCCGCATTTTTTTAAGAGGTATATTAAACTGTTAAAATTTTGGTATCTTTTAAATTTATAGCAAATTCTACATAGTTCATTTTCTATTTCTCTTAGATTTTTTAAATTTTATACTGGTACAAATCTTATTATTTAGTATGTTGTAATCATCATAACTCTACTAAATGTTCAAAGCAAACATTTCATCGTTTGTTTTATTCGATCAATCCAAACACGCCCTTAGTTATTTCTCATTCAAATTCGTTACTCGATCAGGACCAGTCAATAGAAAAATCTTATCAGGACCAGTCAACAGAAAAATCTTAGGTACGTTTTTATATATTTATCATTCAAAACGGCATAACTAATCTAACTTAAAATTAAATTAGACTACAAATACTAACAAAATTTCAAATCTCGATTTTAACATGATTACATTCCAAACTTTTCAATCAAAACTTCTGTTTAAACTACAAATCTACCAACGAGAGTTGATCCAAGTGATACTTAAGGAATTATTGAGTTCAAATATTGCAAATATAAAAGACACCATTGGAAGAGAGTCTCATAATACTAAATACTAGAGATTTTAAAAAACAAACTATAGAACGACGGTATCCGTTCTACTGGAGCGACTAATTCAGATTCAAACCGAATTCAAAGTAGTCAAACTCACACAACAAATATTTAACGCTCTTGTGTTCCCAAAAACTCGAACTTGAGACCTGGTAAACATAGAATAATATTACCACCGGTTGATCTAAGTGGTGATTGGTACCGCATCACACTAGTTGGTGATGGCTATACTTATGTTTAGGGGTGTGGTCATGAAACCTCAAGGTGAAACAATCAGTGGCAATACAAACACAACAAGAAACAAACCCAGAAAAATAGACAAATGGCAGTCGTCCCAGTGGCAAACCTCAGTCCTCCAGCCAACGACAAACCCATACCACTCCTGGGACTTGGAACAGCGGCTTATCCCTTTAATGGCCACGAAACCAAGGCAGCAGTCGTCCAGGCGATTGGATTGGGCTATAGGCACTTCGATTCTGCTGCTCTATACGGGAGCGAGGTGCCTTTTGGTGTTTTTTTTAAGTCAGAGTTTATTAATAGTATTATTTACAACCTACTTAGTGCGGAATTCCATTTCTCGAGATTAGGTGCCTCTTGGTGACGCTATATCTGTAGCTCTGAGGCTGGGGCTCGTCAAGTCCAGGGATGAGCTGTTCATCACCTCTAAGCTCTGGTGCACCGATGCTCATCGTGATTGCGTCCTCCCTGCTCTTCAAAACTCCCTCAAGTAACTCGCTCAGAAATCTTTTTTATACAGCTTCGTGGTATTCGTATATTCATCGGGCTGTCGATTATGTTGGGTTCAAGCTGAGCATAATTATTTAGGATGATTCTATACCTTATGCAATAAGACGAGATCTTGGTTGTGGAGACCGTATGTCGTCTTAGGCGAGTGTGGCCACTCTCGAACATGATTTTTTTTTAGCTCAAGAAAAATTTAGGCGGGTGATTTTCTAAACTCCGAGATTTTAGACGGTATTAGACTTTTCTCATCCCAAATAAATTTTTTTTATTAACGCAAGGGTTAAGAACTAACTCGTCAATTTCTAAAAAATGAAGTATGATCTGCTGCCATCCTACAGACCAACTCTTGGTACCGAGACATGATTATATACCTTACTTAATGTGTGTACTCACTTTTGCTTTTCTTATTGCATTGCTCTATCATGCAAGTTAATTATTTGTTTAATAAGTCATTCATTTATCAAAAAATTACTTAGAACGAAAAAATCTTTTTTCGAAATTTGTCCCTCTTTATTAACCGAAAAATCCAAAAATTATCTAAGAATCCGAGTTGAGCTAATTAAGTTGATTCAACGGAGTATTTACTACCCATTTAAAACACTTTAAATGAGAAAATTCAAAAAAATTCCACAAATCTTCCCTTTCTTGGCAGGAATCTTGGGCTGGAGTATTTGGACTTGTACCTAGTTCATTGGCCGGTGAGCATAAAGCCAGGGTCAATGAAGTTTCCTGATCTGAATAAGGAGGACATCGTTCCTATGGATTTCAAGGCAGTGTGGGAAGCTATGGAGGAATGTCAACAACTTGGATTCACCAAATCAATTGGAGTTAGCAACTTCTCTTCCAAGAAGCTCCAGATCTTGCTTTCAACCTCCAGAATTCCTCCAGCTGTCAATCAGGTAATTCAGCAATATAATTAATTTAATTACGCCAATGTATCATGATATGATACGAGAGTCGTGTGGGCAACAATCATAAGTCGCGGGTCTTATATAAGTAACTAATTTTGAAAACACGTTAGATTTTTCATGTCTAACTCAAAATGAGTTTGTGAATTTTAATCTTGAAACTAGCTATGTGATATTCTCAACATTTTTCTTATTATTTTTTAAAATATTTGGGCAACAACAATGGTCGCAAGTGTTATACAAGTAATTGACTTTAATAACATGTTAGAATCTTCACTTGTCAAAAAAATATGTTAAAATCTTAAAGTAATAAGTTAGTAGTTCTTCATGTTGCAACTAACAATGTGGTAATCACAATATTTTTTTAATTCCTTTTGAAAATATTGGGCATAAATTTGTTATTGTCTTTTTTTATAAAGATAAATTTTACACAATAATTACATCTTGCAAAGATCTTAACTTTTGGCCTCTATCAAATTATTATACGCTCTATGTCATTAGGTTAAATATTCTTTGAGTATTTATTATTATCTTAATCACCTAGTCTATGGCTACCTGCTTTACCAATCAATCTCATTTTAAGTCGTAGAGATCTCAAATACTTAACACAATTCCTCCTATCAAATTTTAACATTGTTGTATTTGACCTGCGGTGTATATAGTTTTGGTATGTATTAAGAACAAAAGGGGAGTCGTAGAAATTGTCCCCGTCGATTATTTTCTATGATTTGCTAAGGACGAATATTTTCTGTGGCGATAAGTTGGAGATAAATCCTATGTGTCAACAAAAGAAGTTGAGAGAATTTTGTGAGCAAAACGGTATACACGTCAGTGGCTACTCTCCACTGGGAGCCTCGGGAACACCTTGGGGTTCAAACGTTGTCATGGAGAGTAAGGTGCTTCAAGAGATTGCCCGTCATAAAGGGAAAAGTCTGGCCCAGGTAATTAAGTTTCTTATCCAAGGTGTTAGGTGCAGCGTTTGATGCTAGTATTCTTTCAATGTAGTGGTTTTTTTTCCAAAAAGTTTTACCGTCTAGGATTTTAACGAGGTGAGTTAGTTGCAACCTTATGTTAATGGTAATTTTTTTAATCTCTAGTATCTTATCCAAGGTGTTAAGTTTCTTATCCTCTTCCTATGTTTTGGCAATAAATTTTGCAGTGATGGGTCTACATAATTGTTGATAATGGTAATTTTTTTAACCTCTAGTTGAGAACTATTGATATCAAAAAATGATCATTGTCGAACTATATTTAGGAGGTGATTCTCTCAACTATATCTTATCTGTCACTAAGACGTGAATCAAAAATCTTCTTTAAAAAATTCAGTCTCATTTGAACTAATTACTATTAGTATAGATAATGATAATCTGAATGCTAATAGATAGGATAACAATCTTGAAGTTTTTTTAAGAGTAATAAAATCTTACTTATAGAAAAATATCGGGAGAACACTATCACCTTTTATAGTTTTATCCGACTTGGATTTCGATTAATCGCATAAGTTGATGTTTATAAACCAGATGATTTTGACAAAAAATAAATAATGGAAGGAAGAAATTTATCCATATACGCTAATTTTTAGTCACATTGAGAAATTTTAGTAATCGACTAATGCAAGTTCGAGTGAAATATAATGCTAAAAGATGCTAAAATTGTATCAATTTTTTTCGTGATTGCTTAGTAAGGAGATAACTTTCGACTAGTTAATTCAGGTTTAAACCAAACATGAATTCAAAGAGTAAAATCTCAAATGTGTGTGTGCAGATATGTCTTAGATGGGCATATGAGCAAAGGGTGAGTGTGATAGTGAAGAGCTTCAACAAAGACAGGATGGTTCAGAATCTTGATATATTTAACTGGGAGCTGAGTCCCGAGGATTTGGAGAAGATAAGTGAGCTTCCACAAGGTAGAGGATGCACCGGCGATCAATTTATTTTCCCCGGAAGAGGCCCATACGAGTCGCTTGACGACCTCTGGGACGGAGAAGTTTGATCACCTAGCGTCACATGATGAAGCTATTCAATTATACGAACTTGCCGAAAATACAACGAAAGCTAGTAGCGCTTTGCGCATGCTCTTTTAATTTGTTTCTCATTTGCATGAGCTTTATTTTTTTGTTGTAAAAATAAATATATTATTAAACGCCATGGTGCATGAACTTTCATGTCTGCGTAAAGATTAAATAAGAATCAAAAGAGCGTAAAATCAGAAAGCACGGCTAATTGCTTTCCCACAACTTAAAAAAATGCTTAATTTGGTCGTCAATACCATTCATTTTAGATCCCCTGATATTTTTTTTATGTATTTTGTTTAAAGGCTAATGTTTTGTTGATTACTGGATACAGAGTTGACTTATTGTTAAACAAATTTTCGGTTGTGCTACTAACTTTTTTTATAATTCTCTAATTGATAATGTTGAGTGAATAATACTAATATACCAAAAAAAGTACATAGTACTTGATAAAAAAGACTAATATGAAATTTTCATAATTCCAAAAACCTTGGTTCGACCTTACCAAGTGATTTTTTTAAAAAAATGAGGATAACGTTTTGACCGGCAATCAACACCTTTCACCATCGATTCAATCGTCATATCAATTAGATTATTTCGGTTGGACCGATTAAGAAGACAAAACCAAAAATCTTTTTTGAGGTAAAATAGTATTGCTTTTTTTATAAGTAAAATGTATCAACTCTTCCGAAAATTCGTCCAAATTGATAATTACAACAACCAGACCCTAGTACGTTAATAGAGGTACTAGATAAACACGTATCATAGATAAAATATGATAAGAGCTATCTACTTACATATCCCACAAGAAAAACCCTACTAATTACACCAGATTTTTTATTCCACAATTACACCTAATCCAAAAACTCCAACAAGTAAGCGTCATCCAATTTAGGGAAGATCATGAATCATTGATTTCTTGTTTTCCCTTGCCGCATTCTGAATTGCGCTTGGAACTTTTGCATCCTCAACTTGTCAAGTCATACCCATTTTAATAGCCAAGTTCAGGGTCTTCTTCACCTCACAAGCCTCTCCCGCGCAGCATTTTCATTATATATTTTTTCATCTGCTAAGCCAAGAGTACAATGATATATTGTAGATCCATAGATAACAACCTATACAAACTAAATAGAATAATGATGACTAGGAATGCCACCAACTAAATGACATAAACTGGTTGGGAATAAATTGAACTTATCAGCAGATTCTTCTCCTTCTAGTTGGGCAGCTTTATCAGCATGTTCTTGATCTTGAGGTAGAGAAGGATCTACTGAACAGCAACCACAAGAGCCTGCAATAGGATAAACACCATATATGAGCATAGATATCATAAGTAATTCAACACTCCCCCTCAAGCTGGGCTTGTATAGATCAAACAAGCACAACTGATAAGAATTGAAAATAACCAGGGCTTAAAGCCTTAGTGAAAAATATTGATAGTTTGCTCTTTGCTGCAGATGAAAGGAGTGGCAATTTCCTTGCTTAGCACTTTCTCTCTAACATAATGACAATCAACCTCAATATATTTAGTCCTCTCATGAAAAACAGGGTTAGCAGCTATATAAATAGCTGATTGATTGTCACAAAATATAAGCATATGTCCTCCTTATTTGAAACCTAAACCAGAGACAAGAAGTTTAAGTCAAACAAGTTCACAGGCAGTTTGAGCCATTGCCCTATATTCAGCTTCAGCTGAAGATCTAGACACCACAATTTGCTTTTTACTTTTCCAAGTGATAAGGTTACCACCCACAATAGTACAAAAACTAGTGGTGGATCCCCTCTTTGCAACTTGCATAACTTGCATCAGAGAAAGCAATGATATTCATATGCCTAGCCTTTCTCATGAGGATCCCTTGTCCTAGACTAGATTTTAAGTAGTGTAAGATTCTGTCAGCAATAATAACAGGACTAGACCTGGGTTTGTGCATGGCTTGGCTTATAAGGCTAACCGCATAAGATATCTCAAGTCTAGTGATGGTCAAATAGATCAATCTTCCTACAAGTCTTTGAAACCTACACACATTTTCAAGAAGATCACTTTTAAGTTTTGAAAAATTCATACCAGGTTCAATAGGTGTAGATGCAAAGGCATAATCAGACTTCAGAGTTTCTTTTAAGATGTCAATGACATACTTCCTTTGACACAAATGGATCCCTTTATCAGAATATGCAAATTCAATACCTAGAAAGTATTTGAGAGTTCCAAGGTCTTTTATATCAAATATGCTCTTCAGGTTAGCTTTCAAGAGCAATGCCATTCAGATTACTTCTATTAATGACAATGTCATCCATATACAACAATTCTGCCTTCAGAGTTATTATGAGTAAACAGAGTATTATCATCATAACTCATTTTAAAACCAAGGCTAATAAGCTCTTTACTCAATCTGTGATACCAAGCCCTAAGAGACTGTTTTAAGCCATAAATTGCTTTTTTTAGCTTGAACACTGTTCCCATTCTACCTACGGGATGTCCCTCAGGAGGCTCCATGTAAATTTCTTCCTCCAAGTTTCTTTGGAGGAAGGCATTTTTAACATTCATTTGATAGAGAAGCAAACTATTATTCACAACAACATAAATAATCACACGAATGGTATTCATTTTAGCCACAGGGGCAAAAGTTTCAGTGTAGTAAATCCCAGGGATTTGAGTGAACCCCCGAGTAATTAACCTAACTTTATGCCTCTCAATAGACCCATCTTTGTTGTACTTAACTTTAAACATCCACCTACAGGTAATAGCTTTCTTGTTCAGGGGCAAATCAAAAATGGTCCAGGTTTTATTTTTTTTCAATTGCATCAAGTTCTTCTTGTATGGCAACTTTCCAAACTTTAGATTTACTAGCAGTTTGAAAATCAGTTGGTTCATAATCAAATTCTAACTTATCTATAAAATATTTATGATCAACAAAAATAGAGTTATAGTAGACATGCCTTGATATAGGATACAAGGTTGAGTTGTATACCTTGGGGTATACATTTTTCTTCACTCTTGATGACCTTATCAGAATTATAGGCGACTCGGACTTGTTTTACTCCTCTGTAGCCACTTGAATTCCTTTCTTGGCTCCACTTCTTTCTCCAACCTTTTCTCCCAACCTGTTTACTTTCTTTCTTGCATAGACATAAGGCAAATCAGAATATGCATGACCTCCTCCACTCAAGTCATGAGTAGTAGTGATGTCTCCCTCTTGCTCCTGCACTTCAATTTCAGTTCGAGCACTTGGTTGAGCTTCACTTGCTTTATTTCTTTGTAAAGATTCAGGGTGAATGCCCTCTTTATAGGTTATCCATATCCTGTTGGTCTCAAAATAAAGAATTTTACTTCTATTCTTCCTCTAAAACTCGTTAGTCCAATTTGCAGGCAACTTTTGCACATAGAAAGCTTGATCTTCAATAAATGTTATATCCCTTGTTAAATATTTCTGTTTAGTTTTAGGGTTATAATATTTATAGCCTTTAGTAATGAAAGAATATCTTAAAAATATGCACTTTTCAGTTTTAAGATCATGGTTGACTCTTTTTACTCTTGGAATTAAGGCAAAGCAGACACAACCAAAGGTTCTAAGGTGATCAAGATTCAAAGGTTTCTGAAGTAGCACCTCTAAAGGAGCTTTGAACTTCAAGAATTTAGTTGGAGTCCTGTTAATCAAGTAACAGGCTGTAAAGACAGCATCAGACCAGTAGGTCCTTGGGACAGTTTTCTCAAACCTCATCGCCCTAGCTTCCTCTAGAAGATGTCTAATCTTCCTTTCTATCACACCATTCTGCTGAGGTGTGTAGGTGCATGATTTCTGATGCACAATCCCAAGCTCTTTCAGCTTATTAGACAAGTTATGATACTTTGAACCATTATCAGTTCTTAGTACTTTGATTTTCTTCTCAAATTGGTTGTAGATCAGTTTTCTAAATTCTTCACAGATACCAAAAACTTCAGTTTTGCTCCTTAGAAGGTACAACCAAGTAGTTTTGGTGAACTGATCAATAAAAGTAATGAAATATTTGAAGCCATCATAAGACAAAGTAGATGAAATTCATAAATCAGAATGAATTAAAGCAAATAGCTTAAAATATTCAGTAGTAGAGTCATGAAAAGTATTTCTACACGACTTAGCCATTTTACAACTTGTACAATTGGAGGAAATGGACTGATTACATGGCAAAAACTTGTTTAAAATCACATCAGATGGGTGGCCTAGTCTATTGTTCTCGATGTTCTAAGGTGGAAGAATATGATTTTCTTTATATTTTTTTTATTGAGGGGCAATTTGGTCCTTGCAAATAAAGTTTCGCCTGAGTTATTTTTCGGTATCGGAGCCAGGAACATGAGAATTATATTATACAAAACTAGGAGGACGAAAAGAGAGATTACGAAACAGTAAAGATTCTAATGGTGAATTCGTCAAACCCCAGAGATCTGAAAATAATTTGTCCAAAAAATTGCGTAGCTGACATTTTGTCTAAGTATGCTATGACTTTTTTTTTGAGGAATAAAGTCACTTTATTAAAAATTGTGAGATAGTTGTCCATCGATCTTCAGAACAAAAATATTCTTGTGAAAATTTTGCTGTTTTTCTATAATTTGAATGGATTCCAATTGAATTAATAAACATTTTTTTCCGATTATATTCGGAGCTACAAATCATCACGAGCCATCCACATCATCCGTGCGACACCATCTATATATACGACAAACATGGAGCCCAAAATATCAGACCACTCGTAATTCGAGACCCGATCAGAATTCCTTACACGGTTCTAGACATGGAGAACAAGATTCCATCAGCCAAACTAAACGACGGCGGAGCCATACCGCTTCTGGGTTACGGGACGGCGGAGTTCGGCGGCTCCACAGAGGACGCCGTGAAGGAGGCCATCGTCCACGCCATCAGATTGGGCTACAGACACTTCGACTCGGCGGCTTGCTACGGCAGCGAGCCGCCGTTGGGAGCCGCCGTGGAGGAAGCTCTAAGCCTCGGGCTGATCAAGTCGAGGGACGAGCTCTTCATCACTTCCAAGCTCTGGTGCACCGACGCCCACCCCGAACTTGTCCTTCCCGCCCTCCAGAGTTCCCTCAAGTAATGATCCTTCTTTTGTTTTTTATGCGGAATAATTTAGGTTCGACTTAAATCGAACAATTAAGAAGCAACAAGTTATCTATATTCAAAATATTAAATTCAAGTTAAATTAGAATAACACAGATAAAGGTAATTTGTCTAATGTATTTGTCGGGAAATTTTGGGGTCTTGAAAATACCAATTATATACATGAGTTCACAATTCAAGTACAATAATTTTTTTTCCTAAATTGTAAATTTTCATTATAGAGAGGGTATATTTTTTTAATACCAACTGTTATCCGAACATACATTGGGCCGATTAATTGAAATCCGAGACAGGTGAGTCAAATTGGCAGATTTCTCCCAATAAGTATTTAGTACTGCTGTATTTTGAGATGGGTAATCTCCCAATAGATATTTACCACTGTTGTGTTTGGAGACGGGTTAGTCAAATTGGAAAAAATCTCTCAGTTTGATTTACCCATCAAAGATCTTGATTAATCGGCTCAATGTATGTTTGAATAATAATGCAAAAAGGGGTATAAATTACTATACTCATGTACTTTTGTTAATTCTTCTTCTTTTCCCTGCAATTTTATACAATTTTGGATACTGAAATCTGAGTGCAGGAACTTGAAGATGGAGTACCTTGACCTGTACTTGATCCACTGGCCAGTCAGCTTGAAAACCAAGGTAATAGAGTTTCCCATAAAGCGTGAAGACATTGTTCCTATGGACTTCAAGTCCGTATGGGAATCCATGGAGAAATGCAAAGAGTTGGGCTTGGCCAAGTCAATTGGTGTAAGCAATTTCTCTTGCAAGAAGCTGGAGGACTTGCTTGCCACTGCAAAGATCCCTCCCGCTGTCAACCAGGTAATTAAACTCGTCGTAACCGAAGTGAGATTCATATTCCAACACGCTTCTTCGAACAGTGCCTATTCGAGGGCATTGAGACTAAATTTGCGTCACGTGGCTATACAAGTTTGAACACTTTGTCTGGCATGCCATAAAAGGAGGGTTGTATATGGTCTGCGGATCGAAACGCTGTGATACCATGTTAGAGTCTTCATATCCAGCGTGTTTCTGAATTAGGTGGAGCTAAATCCAGCATGGCAGCAGAAAAAATTGAGAGAATTCTGTGACAAACATGGGATACACATCAGTGCTTTCTCCCCTTTAGGAGCTGCAGGAAATTCTTGGGGCTCAAACTTGGTCATGGGAAGTGAGGTTCTTCAAGAGATTTCTACTGCTCATGGCAAATCTGTTGCTAAGGTACAAATCTGCATTTTGTCTATAATCTTCTGATATCCGCTATCATTTTTACGGACAATATATATTTCAGAGTTTAGAGCGGTCAAGCACGGTAATGGGCGGCTTTCCTCGCAATACCTGCTTCGTTCACAAAATTATAACTCGAAACCTTGTTTAAAAATTCAAAATTTTTGCCACTTGGACTAACCTGCGGCGGTATATACTTGTCTGAAGGTTGCTCTTCGATGGGCATATGAGCAAGGAGTGAGTGTGATTGTGAAGAGCTTTAACAAAGAGAGGATGGAACATAATATGGACATATTCGATTGGAAGCTTAGCCCTGAGGACTTGGACAAAATATCCCAACAACCACAACGCAGGGCCAACACAGGACACGAGTTCCTCTCTGATGAAGGTCCTTACAAGTCCCTTGAAGAGTTCTGGGATGGAGAAATCTGATATACTAATTACCTTAATTTCGGACTCGAACGAGATTAAGTGAATCATGTGTGGTTCTACTATATTATGTGTGTATGTTTCATTTCTAAGATGCTTGTGTATGGAATGTTATCTTTGGCGTGCATGTTCTTATGTCTCGAAAATAAAAAAATAAGTGATGGATTTGCAGATCTTATGAGCAAGCTTACTAAAAAAATTAATATTGTGTCCTTCAAATAATAGTATTGATCTTTCATGGAAGCAGATTTTATGATATTTTATATAATAATTTTTATTGTTATGTTATTTTTATTTGGAAAATGTATTACCTCATAAAATTTGTTATTATTATCCTATGTTATTTTTTCATTCTTTAGAGAAAAAAAAGGAATTGTATTTGGACCAACTAAACGAAATTGGTCTACGCTGAGCCGATCAAACACAAATTACGTTGGGCCGAGCTTCTGGGCCCAATGGTCTCCCGTGGTAAACGCAGGTCCAAAAGAAATTTGGGGGGATTTTTTTAAGGGGAAACTTGCGGGGATCGATCACGTCTGAAAATGACACCAGTTTTGGGTTATTATCGAACATTATTTTTTGTGAGGACTCAATCCAATGTCAAAATTTGGAAGATATTTCCGTACAAAATATCAATAAATATGCTCAATTATTTATTTTTGTCCGTGGCTTCCGTGCAGTGAGTCGTATTCATTTAACTTTTGTCCTTTTTCTCCACTGAGGTGGATGAAAAGGAAAGAATGAAATATTTTTTAAGAGATAAATTTTTAGGCCCATAATTGTTTTGAAAAGTAAAATTTTACATTATGAATACACGGATATTATATCCTAAATCTCTGTCAAATTTTTGTACTTTTAGAATAAATGTACATTACCCCTAAAAAAATAAATGTACATTTACTTTACACATAATTATATATGTACATATTGGTCAAATCATGATAGTACTTGAAATAATTGTGCTAGGGAAAGTTCAAGCAAGAGAGTAGAGACGTGGAGCGACCTACAAGCATGATGCAATTACTATATCTTATCTTGTTTCGTCCAGACAATGTGAAGCGATGGATTGGTTCGTAGTCATTATCTACGTTTCAGTTACTAAGAGTGACTGAAGTGATAAATATAATATTTGTCCTTTACCATTCATCAAAAAAATATTTGTCTTTTACCATTCATCGTAGTATCACATCGAAAACACTTGTATCATTCGGTAAAAAATATTTTAGGTTTACCAAGAAGTTTGTGGTTCGAGTTCTTTAGCAGACGTCTCAGCTTTAAATACAAATTATAATACTTTTTTAACAAACCAAAGTCATATCTAACTCGAATTTAAATAAATCAAATCAGTAATATCCGAGTATTTAAAAAAATTATTGTAGTATATCCCTCATCGCTGAAAAAATAATACAAGCAATTACACTCACGTGGTTACGTACGATCATCACTTGGGTGGATGGAACACGAAAGAATGAAATAATTTTTTAAAGTGATAAATTTTTACATTATAAATATACGGGTATTATATTCTAAATTTCTGTCAAATTCTTATTAAAATAAATGTACATTTACTTTACACTCATTATTATATGTCTACATTTTGGTCGAATCATGATATTACTTGACATAATTGTGCTAGGGAAAGTTCAAGCAAGAGAGTAGAGACGTGGAGCGACTTGCAAGCATGATACAATTACTATTTCTTATCTTGACTACTTTTTTTTCGTCGAGACAATGTGAAGCGATGGATTGATTAGTAGTCATTATCTACGTTTCTATTAGTAGGAGTTGATTGAAGTGATAAACACAATTTGATTTTATTTAACAAGATTTTGACTTCGAGTTTTACAAATATAAAAATATTATTTAAAAAATAATTCAATAAAATAGAATTCGACAATACTCAAGCTTTGAAAATCAGAAATTTCATCAAAAAAATATTTTTCCTTTACCATTCATGGTAGTATTACATAAAAAAACACTTGTATCATTACGAGTTCTTGAGAGACGTCTCAGTTTTAAATACAAGTTATAATAATTTTTTAACAAACGAAAGTCATATCTAACTCGAATCTAAATAAATCAAATCAATGATATCCGAGTATTTAAAAAAAATTTAGTAGTATATCCCTCATCGCTGAAAAAATAAGACAAGCAATTACACTTTGGCATCTAAAAATTATGAGTAGCATCTGTATCCCAACTGGTATACTGGGGAATTGCAACGACAAGAGAATTCCACTCTTGGGTTTCGGGTCAGCCGAATTCCCATTCGGATCCTCTCCTCCGGAAGCGGTGAAGGATTCGATTCTTTGTGCGATTCGATTGGGATACCGGCACTTCGATACGGCGTCGGTTTACAAGAGCGAGGAGCCTCTCGGAGAAGCGATATCGGAGGCTCTAAGACTTGGGATTATCAGGTCTAGGGATGAACTTTTTATCACTTCTAAGATCTGGTGCCGCGATTGCCATCGTGACCTTGTCCTCCCTGCCCTACGGAAAACACTCAGGTTTGCTGATCTTTTATTATCCCGTGGGTGGTACGATCTGATCTAAGATATGGTATGAATTTTAATATAGACCATATGTTAGATTCTATCCTATCTTTTTATTCACGAGCAGGAGCAGAGGGAGGTAGGACGTTGCGGGGAAAATTGCCCTCACTTAATTTTTTTGTTTGATAACTAAGTATATTTTTTAATGTATGTCTCTACTAAAAAATTAATCTAACTTAAAAATTGAAATCAGAATGGTCCATTATCGACTTATCATATGTTAGTCAGGCCCGAAAAATTATATTGTCTCCATTCACCAAATTTTTTAGCTCCGCATCTGTTCACGAAGATCTTACCTATAATCTAATCATTGTCATCCCTAAGCGTGGTGGATATCATGGCCAGTTATTGTTGCATGACCCATATTTCATACCACAACAGGCAAAATCAAAGACTAAAAATTTTGGCCCAGTGACTTTACCAAACAAAACAAGTTGAAATAAAAAATGGTATATTGTTGAACTCAATATATAAATAAAAGAAATTGCGTTTTTCATTTTTATTGCTTTAAGATTTTTGAAATGTTCATTATTCTCACAACTTAAAAGTAACTGTTTGAATGTAGGAACCTCAAATTGGAGTACCTTGACCTCTACTTGATCCATTTCCCTATAAGCATCAAACCAGGCCACAATGATGTTCAAATGAACAAGGAGTATTTCATGCCTATGGATATTAACTCCACTTGGGAAGCCATGGAAGAGTGCCTCAACCTTGGATTGACAAAATCTATAGGAGTCAGCAACTTCACTTGCAAGAAGCTCCGGACATTGCTTGCCACCTCAAAAATTCCTCCGGCCGTCAACCAAGTAATTAATTACCTGATAATTAAGTTTAGCTATACTTCCCATAAATTATTTACTCAAAAGTCTTCTTTGGTAGCACATGCTTTGATCGACTTATATGCTACTACCATATCTATTTGAGTTTTTTTTAACATACCCTTTTCAAATCTTTTTTTTAAATAGAAAAAAATATGAAAAACTCATCTCCATCATTCATAATATTTTTAATATATTTTTTTCCATGTTTTATTTTTTAATAATTTTTATATTGATGATACTTATGAATTTTTTTATCACCAAAACAACTTATGAATATTTTTGTCCAAAAATATTTAAATAATTTGGTGTCAACTAGAGAAAATTTTGTTATCCGATGATCCGATCAGCCATTTCTAAACTACATAATTGTGGTGTGCAAATTGAGTAAACTACATGGTTTGATACTAAAGTAAATTTTTACGAATTATATTTATTTTCAAGACTGGCTATCTGATTTTAATACAGACCATTATAGTTGCTTCTCGGAATTTTCTTTTTCCGGTTCTTGAAGGTGGAGATAAACCCACTTTGGCAGCAAAAGAAATTGAGAGAATTTTGCGAGGAAAAAGGTATACACGTTAGTGGCTTTTCTCCTCTTGGAGGCAGAGGAACGATTTGGGGTAGAAATGATGTCCTTGATTCCGAGATACTCAATCAGATTGCTGATTCTAATAGAAAAACTGTTGCCCAGGTATATGCTTCTACTATACCTCTTTCTTTAAAGTATCTTATTTAGTTATATTATTTAGTTATCATACCCATGATAAACGTTGGATAGCCAAATGCGGAGTGGATAATTGCTGAAAGTATCTAGGTAAGAAGCTCAATCCAAAATGAGTGCTCTCCTATTCTGACTTTTCTAGAGCTTCCGGTAGAACAACCGAAACAACGACAAGTTTTCTAATCTTTCGGGGATGGAACGACATAAGTCCTTAAGGGAATTATTTTAAAATTTTATTCCATAAATCCGAACTAGTTTTCTAATCATTTCGTGAAACTTCTAAATGGTAATTAGAAAACGAATTGTTTTGATTTTCTAAATGTTTAGGATTATTTTGAGTCGAGGGTTGTGGGATAACGATTAACCGTTTGTTTATTGCATGCATATATACATGTGAAGGTGTGCCTTAGGTGGGCATATCAGCAAGGAATAAGTGTGATTATGAAGAGCTTTAACCGAGAAAGAATGGGAGAAAACCTTGGAATATTTGATTAGGAATTAAGCTACGAGGATCTGCAGAAGATTAGCAAGATTCCTCAGAGTCGGGGGTGCCCAGCCCATGTATTTGTCTCCGATCAAGGACCATACAAATCTGTTGAAGAGTTATGGGATGGCGAAATATAATATTTTTTGTTTAGATCAACTTCGGAAATCACCGTTGTCGTCTAATCCAGTTTCGAATAAGACAAGACATTTGAAATGTGACATAGTTCTCCCAATAAGTATTGAATACTGGTACATTTCTAAGCACCCGAACTAGAAACCATGGATTGATATCTGCTGTTATTTGGTACTTTAATAATAGTTATGCTTGGAGACTTTGTTCTAAAGTGGGAAAATTACACTTTTTAATCCTTATTATTATGTTATTCTAGACTCCATGTCTAATTTGATAGGGTCACCTTCATTTAATTTTCATAAATTAGAAAATATATGTTATAGCTAAAGACTTAATAGTATAGGCCTAGCAATTTATTGAGCTGCAGAACTCTAAGAAATAAATACACTGAGCAAGATATTGGACGGTTGGGTCTACGGAGAGAACTCGGAATTCGGAAGAATAGAATCTTGTAGCAAGCTTTCAAGCGAGTAAAAAATACTCATGATCATTAAATTTTGATATTTTTTGTCGGTGGTCACTAAATTATTTTTTTATTATTTATGGTCACTAATTTATACTAAATTATTCAGGTATGATTATTCCAGCCACTTTTTAGTCGGAATTCTTCTCGGATGCAAGAAATAAAAATGGGTCCCACCATCTTAGCAAGAGAATACAACATTTTGCTGCCTAGCAAAGGAAATCTGTGTTCAAAAAAAAGCAAAGGAAATCTCTCAAAAAAAAGCAAAGGAAATCTTACGCCCCTCAAAATATGGGTCCCACCATTTTAGAAATTGGCTTCAGGATTTGGGCTATAGGATCAATGTTTGCTGTAGGTTTAATTTTTGTGTTGTTTTCCTTTTGGTTAGCCTGTATGAAAATGGATAATTTTGCTTAGTAGTTTAATTTCTTTTTTCTTTTTTTTGTAAAGGTGTATAATTTATTTATGGGTAAATTATCCTCTAGTCCCTGGTGTTTGGTCATCCTCCCTCTAGGGTCCCTACATTTCTAAAATTCATGCTGACGTCCCCCGTCTTTGGTTATAGAAACTCTTGAGTCACTGGCTGACGTCATCGACTCCTTTTTTTCATTTTTGGTCATGGAATTGACCAAAATACCCTTAAACAAAAAAAAATCATCTTCTTCATCCTTTGACCAAGAACACTAACAACCAAAAACCAACCTAAAAATATGATCAAATTAGCCAAAATCAACAATACAACCAAGAACATCAAGAACAACAAAAAAAATTGAAAATCACAAAGAGTCTTGATGATGGCCATTCCTGAAAGGATGAAAAGCCAACAATTCAGCCTCACAAATCCGCCGAGAGCAACGCAAAGAGTCTTGATGATGGCCATTCCTGAAAATTATTGTTCAAAAAGACCATTCATGGAAGCACCGAAGAACAACAACAACTAGAACAGTGCCAATGTTAGCGTCAATGCTTTGGAAAATTCACTTTTTTCCTGTGAAGCCATAAACACCAACACCCTGCTGCGAAGATGATGAACCAAGCCTTCTTAAAACTCTTCCTCTTCACCAACCCAATCCAAGAGTCCGAGAGGTGTAATTAGATCCCACGCGCACCAGCTCAGACCCAATGCTTTTAAACTTGGTGGGACCCATTTTTATTTTTTTCATCCGGGAAAAATTCTGATAAAAAGTGGCCAGAGTACAATACCTGAATAATTTAGTATAGATTAGTGACCATAAAAGGTAAAAAAATATCTTAGCGACCATGGACAAAAAATTATCAAAGTTTAGTGACCACTGATATTTTTTACTCGCTTTCAAGATTTCATTTTAAAATGTGTTGATTAATTGGCGAATATTTTTTAAATTTAATTTGATACATGGAGTTCAAATCCTATAAATATAGATGCGTTAAAAAATCGTCATTTTTTTTATGGAAAGAAATCGTCATTCTTTATTAATTAATCTAGAAAATATTTCACATACTAATCTAGATTTGAGTGAAGTAAGATCTTTAAAAGTGATAAATTTCTCCAAACAAGTATAACACTGATGTATTTTCAAAGATTTGAATCATCAAATTGCAATTATCATCGTCATTTGTCTGTCTCTGTCTCTCTAATGAAATGAGGTATTCTCAAATACCTTTTTTTTCCTATTTTTCGTTCGTAATTGTTCAAAACTCTTGTCAGGAAAAATCTTACCATTATTCACGATATAAATTTGATTCGGTGCATTTAATTATAAAAATTCTAATGCATTTTAAATGTGTAGTGGGTTTTACGAGGTTAATTTTTCTCTCCGAAGTCAGGGCTTACCTTGTAACTAGCTTCTATCATGTATGCCAACGGTAAGTATGTATTTAGATCAATCGATTGTTGCGATATAATTAAGAGAATTGGAATTCAAGTCATTGAAATTACATTATTATAATAAAATTTTACTTAAAAAATTTTACCCAATTCGAATAATCTTGAAAGTATTATTTATTTACCATGTTTGTAGTTTCTGCGCCTTGTATTGGACGGTCCAATTTGGACCTACTGTCCTCGAAGAGTAGAGAAGAAATGCATGTTTTTTTCTGTATAAATTAAACCACGTGCGTTTTTGGACGCTTAGCCCTCGGCTTCCTGGTGGTTGGTTGGTGCTTGCACCACAACCATAGGATCAGGGGTTCGATGCATCCATTTCCCAAAAAAAAAAAATTTCAAAACGAACGAGGTATTCTTAAATACCTCCTTCCTTTAACTTCACTTAACTCTATTTTCTTTCGGAGGTAGGAGAATGTGTCCACGGATTTTCTCTATTAATATGAATATGTAGTGGATTATGTTCGGTCTCTTTGTTAATACAAGTAAAGTAAGTAGTGTACTAAGTTTCGAAATAACTCTCTCTCCTCTCTCTCTAAAAAACCCTTCTTTCTAAAGCCTCTCTCCAACAAAATCAAAACGTTTCACCAATCCAAAGTGGGTAGAATGGTAAAGGATCCTGTCTCGTTTTTCACAGATTGGTGGTCAATTCTCACCTCTTGCGAAAATGGCAAAATTTTGCTTGGGAGGGAACAAAACTCAATGCCGTCTAGAGCCCCGGGGTTTAAGCCAACCCGCCTAAATTTTCTCCAAAAAAAAAATCAAAATGTTCCACCGTCCCCTCCTTCCACGGAAGGCAGGACTCGGGACGGTGAAACACCCTCATTGCGATAATTAAGGCGAAGGCTACTACACTATTAGGAAGAGCCAAAAGGTGAGGGAGAAGGAGAAATCATGGTTTCAGATGACACTTCTGGCGACAATGAATACTGGCGGCGAGTGGCAATAAATACTGACGACGGACAAAGGGGTCACTTCGAGGTCCGCGGAAGATGAGGCCATCTTCCTCCTATATCTGTCACGCCAAGAGACCATCAAGTCAGCACGTAGGTCTCGGCATCCAAGGTAAGGAGAAATATCTTCCTCCGCTGAAAATCCCATTCTTAAGTGAGGAGGTATGTGGAAAGTTCACAAATTGGGCTGGAAATAGAAAGGAGGATAAATGGGCCAGGCTTTTTGATAAATTTTAAGCCCAAATATGAGCAGGGATGTCTACAGTCTATTGGTTATATGTGGCTGGAGTTTCTAGTAAGTATAGTAGGTGATTTTCTTGGCGAATATTGTGAAGCTCTTACAGCCTTTAGTATATTCAGTTTTGGTGTATTGTGCTTATCGGCACTTTTAGTGTAATCATTTTGGAGTAAACATTCTACTTAAAGAAAAAAAAGTAGAGTAAGTAGTAGAACATGTCCACTCAGTTTCTTGGTCATGATTCGACTCATCTTCAGCCTTTGCTCGCCATAGACGGTGAATATCATGTCTTGCCCTTTTCCGATTAAGGTGTCAAAGACCACGTTGCAAGTGCAAGACCCCAACTCCACCACATTGGTGTGGAGCAACTTCTGCGTTTTGGAAAAGAGGGTTCAATGACCACATTAGTGCATTTACTGTAACGTCCCGTGATCCGACAGACTGTTTCTAAAGACCAACACATGTATTTTTCAGTGTATTTTGTCCTCACTCACACGCATTCCAGAAACTTCCCAGGAGGTCACCCATCTTGATCTTACTCCCAGCCAAATGCGTTTAACCTTGGAGTTCTCTCAGGATGTGTGCCGGAAAAAATATGCATCTTGATGATATGGATAGCACCAATCAAATTACTTAAGGCTTTTCATAATTGGGGTATCACATTTACAAAGACTTGGATTCGAGATTTCTTGGTTAAACTAACAACTCTCTCATTAGTTGATCTAAGATCTAAATATTTGGTGATAGTTTTAACTTTCAAACGATCCTTTTTCCGGCCAGCTTTTTAAGTTCAATGGTTGGTTTATTGTATTTAATTTACAATCGTCGACCATAGGCTGCTTCTCCATGTCACCTTATTGGTCTCGTTCAACCATGAGAAGACAAAGGCTCGAGGAGCGGTGATTTTGTTGTCCCTCTAGTTTAGTTTTATTATACTTTTGGGTCCCTTGCTGACGTTATCAATCAATTTTTTGTTATTTTATATTTGAAATAACTATTAAAACTTTGCTCTGGCCAACCAAAACCTTCGGTCATTTTCCTAATGAAGACGGAAGAAAGAGAGGAGAGGAGGAGGAGGTGAATCTTAACTGTCAGATCTTGTACATGATTTAATAAAATAATCCAATAGCTTCCCTTTCATCCAGGATAGTCCTGCCTACTTGGTTAGCTTCCTCCTTTAATTGCCACTTCTCTGATGTTGATTTTGCAGGATTCAAAGACTGGTTTGCTTTCATTTTATCTAGCTTGTCTAACAGTCAGGACTCTAATTTGATTTCACATTTCACGTATCTCTGTTGGTTCATGTGGAATGCTAGAAACAAGTTTTTTTTCGAGGCCATTCCGATTGTTCCAAGAGATGCTGCTAGAAGATCTTTTGACAGTTGCTATGAATTTTTGCAGGTCCACAAGCATGAAACAACCCCCCTCCATCTGTGAAGCGGGGATTGCTGTCATCACACAAGATTTTGAAGGTCAACTTATCAATGGCGAGGTTCAACTTTTGAAGGCTTCTTTTTTGCTGGAAGCGGAACTTGCTGCGGTCTCTCTTGCTATTTCTATGGTGGCATCGACTTGCAGCAACGTTCACTCCGTCATCGAGACTGATTGTCGGGTGGCTTATATTTTCAATACGGATTCCATGGCCCACTATTGATTGGAGCGTAGAACATCTTGTAATAGGGATTAGACAGAACCTAGCTCTTTTACTTTATTGTTCTCTCCAAAATATTTCTAGATCTCAAAACGCTGTTGCGGACTGGCTTTGTCGCCAAGCCCGCCTTAATCTCCTTCCTTCGGATTGAGCTGTATCCCATCCGACTGACCTCGATGCATTCATCTTCTCGAATTTTCTGACTTAATTTATGCATCTTCATGTTTCTATCCCAAAAAAAATTCCAATGCCAAAATTTGGAACCTATTTCTGTACAAAATATCAATAACTATGCTCAATTATTTATTTTTGTCCGTTACTTCCGTACAGTGAGTCGTATTCATTTAAGTTTTGTCCTTTTTCTCCAGTTCCTTCCACTCACGTGGGTACGATCCCATCACTGAGGTGGATAGAATAGGAAGGAATGAAATAATTTTTTTAAGAGATACATTTTTTCACTCATAATTTTTTCGAAAATTAAATTTCTACATTATGAATACATAGGTATTATATCCTAAATCTCTGTTAAATTCTTGTACTATTAGAATAAATGTACATTTTCTTTACACTCATAATTATTTATCTACATTTTGGTCAAATCATGATATTACTTGAAATAATTGTGCTAGGGAAAGTTTCAAACAAGAGAGTAGAGAAGTGGAAGCGACCTACAAGCATGATACAATTACTGTATAATATATTGACTGCTTTTTTTCCGTCCAGACAATGTGAAGCGATTGGATTGGTTAGCAGTCATTATCTACGCTACTATTATCAGCAAAAATTGATTTAAGTAATAAATAAAATTTGATTCACTGAATAAGATTTTGAGTTTGAGTTTCACAAATATAAAAATATTATTATAAAAATTATTCAATAAAATAGAATACGAAAATACTCATATTTAAAAATCAGAAGTTTCATAAAAAAGAATTTGTCCTTTACCATTCATGGTATTATGACATAAAAAATACTTATATCAATCTGTAAAAAAATATTTTAGGTTTATGGTTCGAGCTCTTGCTCTTGAGAACACGTGAGCTTTAAATACATGTTATAATAGTTTATTACCATACGAAAGTCTTATCTAATTCGAATCTAGATAAATCATATCAGTGATATCAGAGTATTTAGAAAAAAAATTAGAATAGTATATCCCTTATCGCTGAAAAAATAAGACAAGCAATTACACTTTGGCATATAAAAATTATGAGTAGCATCAGTATCCCAACTGGGAAACTGGTGAATTGCAACGACAAGAGGATTCCACTTTTGGGTTTCGGGTCAGCCGAATTCCCACTCGGATCCTCTCCGCCGGCGGCGGTGAAGGATTCGATTCTGTGTGCGATTGGACTGGGATACCGGCACTTCGACACGGCGTCGATTTACAAGAACGAGGAGCCTCTCGGAGAAGCAATATCGGAGGCATTAAGACTTGGGATTATCAGGTCCAGGGATGAGCTTTTTATCACTTCTAAGCTCTGGTGCTGCGATTGCCATCGTGACCTTGTTCTCCCTGCCTTGAGAAAAACACTCAGGTTTGCTGATTTTTTTCTAGATTACATGATATACAAACATTCATTAGATCGATTAGTTCAGATTCAAGTTCGATGGACTTTTAAAAAGTAACAAAAATTTTCTAACAAATATTTCATATTAATATTTTCTACACGGTTCCAACACGAGACCTATTTATTAAGATAGAACAACTTTCTCACGATTTGATTAAAGTGATTGTTTGGTGATTACAATTCTAGATATTAATGTTATGATTACCACATTGGTTAGTGCAAATTTGTTAAAGTAGGTGTTGAAAACATATCAATTCATTTTTAAAGATTTTGAGTTGGATAAAAAATTCGAATATGGTATAAAAATATGTAAATATAATGGCTCGCTACTGTAGCAAAATCAAGTATTAAAGACTTTACCAAAAAAAACTTAAACTTTGATAGAACATTTAAAAAAATATCATATATTTACAACCCAATATATAAGCAAAAGAAAATTTGTTATTTATTCTCTTACATTAAGATTTTTGGTTAAATATAAAAATTCTCTCCTTTCAAATAATGTTATTTGGCTTTTGGCTTCTCTAATAAAATTTGAAAATTTTCATACCTACTTGGTTAGAGATAGTCTTGGTTACATTCTAAGCTCCCTTTAAATCTGCTAATTAATATTATGTGACATTATAACTTTTAAATTTTATGTGACATTGTTATGTAGTCAATTAATATACACTGAACCAAATTAAATGTGCATTATTCTCACAACTTAGAAATATATTTTTTGATTGTAGGAACCTTAAATTGGAGTACCTTGACCTATACTTGATTCATTTCCCGTTAACCATCAAGCCAGGCCACTATGATGTTCCAATGAACAAGGAGTACTTCATGGCTATGGACTTTAATTCCACTTGGGAAGCCATGGAGGAGTGCCAAAACCTTGGATTGACCAAATCTATAGGAGTCAGCAACTTCACATGCAAGAAGCTCCACACATTGCTAGCCACCTCAAAAATTCCTCCAGCCGTTAACCAAGTAATTAATTACCTGATTATAAGTTTTTTTATACCACGTCGTATTTAGCAATAATGTGACAAAGCCCTTTGACATGTGACAAAATTCTCCAAACAAGTATTTAACAATAATGTATTCTAAATGACTAGAAATCCAGACAACTCTCTCACTAATTAAGTACTTTTAGCTATATTTCACGTAAATTATTTATTTTCAAGACTGGCCATATGATTTTAATTTTTTTTTCCTGCTCTTGAAGGTGGAAATAAACCCACTTTGGCAGCAAAAGAAATTGAGAGAATTTTGCGAGGAAAAAGGTATACACATTAGTGGCTATTCTCCTCTTGGAGGCAGAGGAACGTTGTGGGGAAGAAATGATGTTCTTGATTCCGAGATACTTAATCAGATTGCTGATTCTAATAGAAAAACTGTTGCCCAGGTATATGCTTCAACTATACCTCTTTCTTTAACTTATCATATTTAATTATCGTATCCACGATAAATGTTGGATAGTCAATTGTGGAGTGAATAACTGATAAAAGTATATAAATAAGAAGCTCACTCCAAGATGAGTATTCTCCTATTCCAACTTCTCCGGAATCTCTGGATGGAGCAACAGAAGTCCTCAAGGGGTTTACTTTAGAAAATTATTCCATAAATCTGAACTAATTTTCTAATCATTTCGTGAATCTTCGAAATGGTAATTAGAAACCGAATTGTTTCAATTTTTAAATTTTTAGTATTATTTAGAGTCTAACATTGTAGAATGAGAATTAATGGTTTGTTTATTGCATGCATATATATACATGTGAAGGTATGCCTTAGGTGGGCGTATCAGCAAGGGATAAGTGTAATTATGAAGAGCTTCAACAGAGAAAGAATGGCAGAGAACCTTAGAATATTTGATTGGAAATTAAGCTATGAGGATCTGCAGAAGATTAGTGAGATTCCTCAGAGTCGGGGGTACCCAGCGCATGAATTTGTCTCCGATCAAGGCCCATACAAATCTGTTGATGAGTTTTGGGATGGCCAAATATAATATTTTTTGTTTAGATCAATTTCGGACATCACCGTTGTCATCTAATCCAGGTTCGAATAAAACAATAGATTTGAAATGTGACATGGGTGGAGGAGCATCACACTAAGTAGGATGTATATACTATGGCGAATTAATAATATCTACCTTTAAAAAAAATGACATAGTACATTTCTAAGCATTAAATACTAGTACATTTCTAAGCATCCGAACTAGAGACCATGGATTAATATCTGCTGCTATTTGGGGTTTTGATAATAATTATGCTTGGAGACTTTGTTCTAAAGTGGGAAAATTACACTTTTTAATCCTTATTATTATGTGATTCTAGATTTCATGTCTAATTTGATGGGGTCACCCTCATTTATTTTCATAAATTAGAAAAGAGAAAAAAATCATAAGTTCCTAAGTTTTTATATTTTGTACTTGAAAGTGCGGTCTTTAGTTAATTAGTCTTTGAGTTTTAAGAAATCAAACTCGTTTATAACTAATGTTTATCTCAGATGACACATAGAAGTACCAAAGTTCCCCTTCCACCACTCTAAGGCTCCAAAATCACAATAAATATACTAACCTCACCCCGGTACCAAAATCACATTAAAGCCATGGCCGTATCTCAAATTATTATCATCATCAACCACCAATTAGTCCTTCCAGCCATGGAAGAAGACCTTTGCCATGGACCCGAACTGCCGAACTCGGTCACTGTGTCGATGATCCTCGACGAAGCCCGAATGGACAACGAACTGGCACGGTCCGCACATTTAGACTTAAACACTCATAGAAATATTAAAATACCCTTCTGCCAGTTTGATATTGGGATAAAGCTCAAGCAAAATTATGTTTAAGGATAATCGGTTGAGCTGCATGAGTTGGGTGGGGTAGACATAATTTTTATTGGGCTTTAATGTGGTAGGTAGATTTTTTACACTAGGGTGAAGTTAGTAAATTTATTATGATTTTGGAGCTTTACAATGTTGAAGGATATTTTGGTACTTCTATGTTTCATTTGAGATAAAAATTAGTTATAAGAACTAATGCGTTCGATTTTTCAAAACTCAAAAATTAATTAACTAAAAACTGGATCTCCTAATACAATACCTAAAAATTTAAAGACTTATGATTTTTTCCTTATTAGAAAATGTGTTATAATTAAACAATTAATAGTATAGGCCTAGCAATTTAACGAACTGCAAATCTCTATGAAATTAATACGCTGAGCAAGATATTGGACGGTTGGGTCTTTGGAGAGAACTCGAAACTCGGAAGAATAGAATCTTGTAACAAGCTTTCATTTTAAAATGTGTTGATTAATTGGCGAATATTTTTTAAATTTAATTTGACACATGGAGTTCAAATCATATAAATATATAGACGCGTTAAGAAATCATCATTCTTTATCAATCTAAGTTAATTAATCTAGGAAATGTTTTGCATACTAATTCATATTTGAGTGAGGTATAATTTTTAAAAGTGATAAATTTCTTCTAACAAGTATAACATTAATGTGTTTTCAAAGCCTTAAACTCGAGACCAGGTTAAACTAAAACACTGCTCCATCGTGCTTGTTGGCAAGGTTGTCAAAATCGGGATCTCACTTAGGATCGTTTGGGTATAGAAAAATCGTAGATCGGAGAATCGTAACACGGATCGCAAGATCCCACCAAATAGACAAAATTATAGAAATGACTAAGAAAAATAAACTTAATATAAACTTTTATTAATTTAATCAAAAGTAATAAACATTCATTGTCTCAAACATCATCTAAAAATATAATTTTCTCAAACATCATCTAAAAAACTTTAATTCAACAAAATATTCAAGTCAGTCTGCTCATCGAACCCAACATTTTCCTACATACGATCTTCACCTCCTACTTTGGGTATTATTTAATTCCTATCGTAGACAAGCATTATTTAATTCCTATCGTAGAACTACAAAACCATGAACAAAAATGATCGTAATCTTAGTAAGCAGTGAACTAAAAAATAGTGCTCTATTAAATCAAAATAGTGCTCTATTAAATCATGCGATGAAGTTCATTAAAATATTCACTTAGATTACAAAATCATGAGAACCAAAAACGGAGACCGACTTACGTCGTATTCGATGATCCCTCTCTCGATCTTATTTAATTCTTTCTTATTTTTCTTTTGGAATACAACCAAAGACCTTATATTTATAGTGCACACTATTAGGGTTAGGGTTACACTGATTTAAACTATTAAAGAAATACCACATATCTTTATAAAAATCAGAAAACTTCTAATAAATACTAAATATCATTAAAAAAACAAACACAAAAAATATTTACTAAATCTCTAGCAGGTACAGGGAGGGAATTAGTTGAAAACATTCTTGTGATTTTAATCGCAGATCTTGCGATCTTACGATTATACTCGGCGATCCTACCGATCTGTTCAACATTAAGATCTTGCATGTAATCCAGCACGGTAGAGCAATGACGACTCGTAAAATCGTGCGATCTTATGATTATAATCGCGATCCTCACGACCTTGCTTGTTGGTAAATGATTTTTTTATATAAAAGATTAAATGCCGCTTTCGGGCGCTCGTCCCTTGACTCCTCGGTGTTTAGTGCTCTTGCACTCCAATTATTGGATCAACGGTTCGAAGCATCAAATTGTCATTATCATCATCTGTCTGTCTCTGTCTCTCTCTCTCTAAAAAAATAAGGTATTCTCAAATACCATTTTTTTTCCTATTTTTCGTCCGTGATTATTCAAAACTCTTGTGAGAAAAAAATCTTACCACTATTTACGATATAAATTTGATTCGGTACATTTAATTATCAAAATTCTAATGCATTTTAAATGTGTAGTGGGTTTTACGAGGTCAATTTTTTTCTCAAAAAGTCTGGGCTTACTTTTTTTTGTAAGTAAATTAATTTTATAAATATCAAATTTTTACAAGAGGAGAGAACCAACCCCATCCCACAAAACCAACATAAATATCAAGACCAAAAATCATCTAAGGGATTCAAGATACATAATGAGGTCTTGGGGACCAAAATCAAATGCGGAGTTTGATCATCAGAGCCATTCGTGGACACATATGAGAATAGTATAGGTGAAAAACTCTTGGTCGTACTTATCGCTATGAAAGATTGCCCGAACTTTTAGAAGCCAGATCCCCAAATAGTTACATCATAAAAGGCAAACCACACCTTCTTAGACATGACATCTTGGACAAGCCCCATCCACATCATGTATGCTAACTAGCTTCTATCACGTATGCCAACAATAAGTACTTAGATCAATCAGTAAATTAGTTATTATAACATAATTAAGAGAATTTAAGTTCAAGTCTTTGAATTTAATTTCTCATAATTAAGGCAGTGAGAGACCCCACGCCCATTCATCAAGGTGCAAATCTGCTGATTAATTCCCAAAATGAACATGGTAGCTTCCCCCAACAGGTGGGTCATGTGTCCAGTTATATTGATGTATTGATTATTATTCTTATATATATTTGTACATAATATACTTGTTATTTCTATTTTCTGTCACAGAAAATTGCTGGAGTTTTCAAAAATAACTGCATATTACATTATGTCACATACAGAAGCGTTTTTCCTTTGTGGGCTTTGGGAGAATATAGAAAGAAAGTTCAATTGCCTTCGCAAAACTTTTTTCCTCTAAGGGAAAAACAGACGTCTTGTAGATTAACTACCGTCTTTCGTGCAAATTTTTGTATTATCAAATAATGTGGGAGCATCGTACTTATGTAACAAGTACGTGCATACAATTTCATATGTTCAATTTTTTATTCGAAACTAAGTGTATCTCGTTCTGCAACATACTCGCTGAAATATATCGGTGGAGCTAGAAAATTTTATTTATGGGGAAAAGACACTCAATGGAATAATATTCAAAGACAAAAACTCTTTTTTGCTAAATAAAAAATTTAATGGATGTAAATTAAATTTATATAAAGTCAATTTATTAAATAAAAGTGGTCGAGGCTAATTCTACCACGTAGGTACTTGCAAGATGCAACGGGGCCTGTTTAGCAACTCCGGACTACCATTGGGCCCGTCGGCGGCCTAATCCTCCTCAAAGTTGAAGTTAATTCTTTGTGAAAATAATGATGAGATAATTTTTTCTGGCCATCACGATAAGAGATAATTTTAGTTATGGGAGGAGTGGCTAGTTAGGTTAGGTCCTTATAGCATTAGGATAGAACATGACTAATTTGAAAAATTAGAGTTCGATCTAGATTTTTACGATTCTCTAAAAAAAATCCTGACCGAAAATTATTTTCCTTCAAGAATCTGTCCCAAACCAAAGCAAATGTTTTGTGGGTATGGTTTGGAGCCAAGCTTTTTTGTTCAAATTGCGGATGTACTACAGTCTTTGGGTTTTTTTTTCCACCCATACTCACATGTAATGTTTTTAAAAACAGACAATACAGCGAATTTGTATGCTCTCTTGAAATTAGTCCGACAAGTTTGATCATTCCAAATTATTGGACCGAAGGTTTTCTAAAATAATTTTATTATTAAATATTTTTAGTATAAATGTGCCAAATAATTTCAAACATGCCGTATTTTTTACAAAATTTATTATTTACAATTATCAAATAGGAATTTCTTCATTTATAATCAAACTAAATTCTAAAAATATTTTTTTCCAAATTCCGAAAATTCGTGCAACACAAGCATAAGCATTGACCTCGAGATGCTCCATCTTTGCATTCTCTTAGCCTAAATTTCTTCTCTCTTTACAACTGTTTGTAATCGCACCCTCATGATCGTTTTCGCCGCATTTTTTTAAAAATTTTGGTATCTTTTAAATTTATAGAAAATTCTACATAGTTCATTTTCTATCTCTCTTAGATTTTTTCTTAAATTTATACTGGTCCAAATCTTATCATTTAGTATGTTGTAATCATCATAAATCTACTAAATGTTTAAAGCAAACATTTCATCGTTTGTTTTATTAGATCAATCCAAACACGCCCTTTGTTATTTCTCATTCAAATTCGTTACTCGATCAGGACCAGTCAACAGAAAAATCTTAGGCACGTTTTTAAATATTTATCATTCAAAACGACATAAATAATCCAACTTAAAATTAAATTAGACTACAAATAATAACAAAATTTTGAGTCTCAATTTTAACATGATTACATTCCAAACTTTTAACTCAAAACTTATGTTTAAATTACAGATCTACCAATGAGAGTTGATCAAAGTATTAAAAGACGTGGATTCATTTAATGAATTATTGAGTTCAAATCTTGCAAATATAAGAGACATCAGTACAAAAGAGTCTATAATATACTAGAGATTTCAAAAAACAAATTACACAACGACCTTAGTTTTTTTGGTTTACGTATCTGCTTCATTGGGGACTAATTCAGATTTGAGCCAAACTTTTGAAATGTGGCAAAACTCTCTTATATTCCCAAGAACTCGAATTTGAGATCTGATTAGGTTAAAATAATACTCCCACTAGTTGATCTACGTGGTGGTTGGTACCAACAGACCTAATTGGCGATGGCTATACTTATATTTATGTTTAGGGATGTGGTCATGAAACCTCAAGGTGAAACAACCGGTGGTAATACAAACACCACAAGAAACAAACCCAGCAAAATAGACAAATGGCAGTCGTCCCAGTGGCAAACCTCAGTCCTCCAGCCAACGACAAGCCCATACCACTCCTGGGACTTGGAACAGCGGCTCATCCCTTTAATGGCCACGAAACCAAGGAAGCGGTGGTCGTCCAGGCGATTGGATTGGGCTATAGGCACTTCGATTCTGCTGCTCTATACGGGAGCGAGGTGCCTCTTGGTGTTTTTTTATAACTCAGAGTTTATTAAAAGTAATTTTTTTTTGCTGGTTATTAATAGTAATATTTATAACCTATTTAGTACGGAATTCCTTTTCTCGAGATTAGGTGCCTCTTGGTGAAGCTATATCTGAAGCTCTGAGGCTGGGGCTCGTCAAGTCCAGGGATGAGCTGTTCATCACCTCTAAGCTCTGGTGCACCGATGCTCATCGTGATTGCGTCCTCCCTGCTCTTCAGAACTCACTCAAGTAACTCGCTCGGATATCTTTTTTATATAACCACGTGGTATTCTATATTCATCGGACTGTCGATTATGTTTGGTTCAAGCTGAGCATAATTATTTAGGATGATTATACACCTTATGCAATAAGACGAGATCTTGGTTGTCGAGACCGTATGTTGTCTTAGGCGAGTGTAGTCACTCCCGAACATGATATTTTTTATGTCAACAAAAATTTAGGCAGGTGGTGGCTTAAACTCCAAGACTTTAGACGGTATTAAATTTTTTCTCCTCCTAAGCAAAGTTTTTTTTATTTACACAAAGGTTAGAAAGTGACCCACCGATACCTGCAAAACGAGGTATGATCTGCTGCCGTCCTACCTACCAAGCGTTAATACCGAGACATGATTATATACCTTACTTAATGTGTGTACTCACTTTTGCTTTTCTTATTGCATTTCTCTATCATGCAAGTTAATTATTTGTTTAATAAGTCATTCATTTATCAAATTTTTTTTTACTTAGAACGAAAAAATCTCTCTTCAAAATTTGCCCCTCTTTATTAACCGAAAAATCCAAAAATTATCAAAGAATCCGAGTTTGAGCTAATTAAGTTGATTCAACCGAGTATTTACTACCCATTTAAAACACTTTAATTGAGAAAATTTTAAAAAATTCCCCAAATCTTCCCTTTATTGGCAGGAATCTTGGGCTGGAGTATTTGGACTTGTACCTAGTTCATTGGCCGGTGAGCATAAAGCCAGGGCCAATGAATTTTCCTGATCTGAATAAGGAGGACATCGTTCCTATGGATTTCAAGGCAGTGTGGGAAGCTATGGAGGAATGTCAACAACTTGGATTCACCAAATCAATTGGAGTTAGCAACTTCTCTTCCAAGAAGCTCCAGCTCTTGCTTTCAACCTCCGGAATTCGTCCAGCTGTCAATCAGGTAATTCAGCAATACAATTGATTGTTTTGTTTTGTTTTTCTTATGTTTAGTTTATCTAAAAACAAACCCACCATCCTCAAATGAAACCCACCGAGTCAAAGTTTGCACTGTATTGAAGTTCGCCAACGTGTCATGACTCAAGAGTCATGTGGGCAACAATGCGTGTTATACAAGTAATTGACTTTGATAACATGTTATAATCTTCACTTACCAAAAATATATATGTTAGAATCTTTAAGTAATAAGTTGGTAGTTTTTAATCTTGCAACTATCAACGTGGTAATCATAACATTTTCTAATTTTTTTGAAAATATTCTGCAAAAATTTATTATTATCTTTTTTTATAAAGGTAAATTTTATCCATTGTGTCATTAGATTAAATATTTTTTGAGTATTTATTATTATCTAAATCACCTAGTCTATGGCTATCTACTCGTCCTATCAAATTTTAATATTTTAGTATTTGACCTGTGATATATATAGTTTTGGTATGTGTTGGAGTGCAAAAATAACTTGTTGGGAGCTTGGGGTCGACTAAGGCAATCATCGAGGTACCTGTACTTGGATGTCAACTTGCTTTGGCTGGGTATGCTTAAGGCAGCCTGGCTACCCTCATCCTCAATTCAGCTTGGGTACTATCAGCCTCATTCTTGGGTGCCCTTAGAGTAAGACAACATGTGTACCCCTAGCCTCATATCAGCTTGGTTATAGGCCAATTTTTGACCATCTCACCTAGGGGTCGATCGCCGGCCACCTCGCCTAGGGGTCGATTGCCGGCCACCTCGCCTAGGGGTCGATCTCCGGCCATCTTGCTTAGGGGTCGATTATCATCCATCCCGCCTAGGGGTCGATCGCCGGCCATCCCGCCCAGGGGTCGATTGCCGGCCATCTCGCCTGTGGGCTGATCGCCAGCTATCTCGCCTAGGGATCGATCTCCGGCCATCTTGCCTAGGGGTCGATTATCTCCCATCCCGCCTAGGGGTTGATCGCCGGCCTTCCCGCCTAGGGGTCGATTGCCGGCCATCTCGCCTAGCTTTGATCATCGATCATTGATCACTCATAGATTTTCACTCAAACTTCGGATGGAGGTGATCCTTTCGGCTACGGAGAGATAAGAGGTAGTTCTAATACTTTGTAGTTCATGACTTTATCTAATTCAGAGCGGAAGATGGCATAAAATTGGTTTGAAGCTGATTGCAGGCCGATCGTCGGCTACAAGGCGATCGTCGGCTAGATCGTCGGCCATTGGTAAAATTGGCTTATCTTGAGGCTCCGACCTCGTATTGCAATGATTCAAGTTGCTATGGAAAGCTAAGAGATAGTTCTACAACTTTCTAGTTGGTGACTTCTTCTAGTTCAGAGCGGAAGAGGGCCTAAAATTGGTTTGAAGGTGACTCCAGGCCGATCGTCGGCTACAAGGCGATCGTCGGCTAGCGTCAACTCTAGGCCGATCGTCGGCCATTGGTATAATGATCATATCTGGAGACTCCGAACTCGGATTGAGACGATTCAAGTTGCTATGCAAAGCTAAGACATGGACCTACAACTTTATAGTTCATGGTATCTTTAAATTCGGAGTAGAAGGATGCCAAAAATCTATTTGAAGTTGTCTAATGTTAGATCATTAGCCGCATGACCCACCCCTTGATCGTCGGCTACGTCCCTTGTGACCTCGATCGTCGGCAAGCTGGGGTATAGGCCGATCGTCGGCTGCCGGTGATCGAAACAAGACCTAGGCTCCTCAGCCCGATCGTCCTCCTCGGCCCGTCGTCGTCGTCAACCATCATCGTCAACCTCTCCTCGAGCTCGCCATCGTTGAATCGTCCTCGTCCCCGCTGTCATCGTCAACCTCTCTCCGAGCTTGCCCTCGTCGAACCATCCTCGAGCTCGCCATCGTCAAACCATCCTTGTCAACCTCTCCCCGAGCTCGCCATCGTCGTCAACCATCGTCGTCAAGCTCTTCCCGAGCTCACCGTCGTCGATCCATCCCCGTCCCCATAGTCAATCATCCCCGTCGTCATCGGCAACCATCGTCGTCAACCTCTCCCCGGGCTCGCCATCGTCGAACTGTCCCCATCGTCGTCAACCTCTCTCCTAGCTCGCCGTCGTCGAAACGTCCCCGTCGTCAATCGTCCCCATCATCATCGTCGACCATCATCGTCAACCTCTCCCCAAGCTTGCCGCCGTTGAACCGTCCCCGAGCTCTCCTTCCCCTTCCCCATTCCCATCCTCGTCGTCGAATCGATTTGGGGAAGAAATTGATCCACGCGCTTCGTGAATTTTTGGGGAAGAAATCGATTTGGGGATTTTTGGGTACAATTATAAATTGATCCCTGGGATTTTTGGATTTGGATTAGATGATGTCAGCAATTTTTAAATTTTTGTTCTAATGGTATTTTGGCCATTTCATTGACAAAAATGAAAAAAAGACCTGCTAACCTGCGCAAGGGACCCGAAAGTATAATAAAAGAGGGACTTTGGTGTGTATTTTACAAACATGGGGACTTTTGAATATATTTAAGCAAACCCGAGAGGCTAGAGAGTAATTTTTTCATAATACTATCAATACAATTTTACATATAAATAGGGATGGCAGAAATACCCATACCCTGAGGGTCGGACCCTACCCTTACCCTACGGGTCTAGGGTATGTTGACTTTGACTGGGTCTAGGGTATGGGTCCATGTTTAGAGGTAGGGTCTAGGGTAGGGTATGAATCCACAGCTAGACTCTGTGGGTCGGACCCTACCCTTATATTTTTACCCTATTTTAGACTCTACCCTAATTAGACTCTAGTTAGACCGTATTGATAATATATATAATATACTTTACGGTTAACTTTAACATATTTATTATGTTATTCTGCAACTAGCTTAGAAGATGTCGTGAATGATGGATCATTAGAAGCTGACATGCTATATTTTTCTTTTGTTGAATTGTTTATATACTTCAAACTCTAAAAAAAAAACCTTGGACTATTGAAATTAAATTGTAAAATTTGATGTTTCATCAATTTTCTATTGAATGTGGATATGTAACGTAGTAGATATCTTGAATTTATTTAAATTTTATATAAAAATTAAGCTTTGATTAAAAATTATCAAAATGCAGAACGTTAAGGGGTCGGACCCTGCAGACCCTGCTGACCCTGGGTCTCCAGGAGGGTAGGGTATGAATCTAACAATAAAAAATTTGTAGGGTCGAAAGTAGGGTATGGGTCCATCCAAAAAATACTAAAATATGGGTGAAATTCTATCAATACCCTACCCTACCCTACTCATTGCCATCCCTACATGGAAAAAAACTGAGGGTAGACTAGAGTTCGAAAGAGCGTTATGTGCTCCGAACCATGTGTTCGATTGGTGTGGTGCAAGATCAATGAGCACCAAGGAGACAAGGGTCAAGTCCCATTTTGCAAGAAAATACTCATTCAAGAGTCATACATTTTCCATATATAAACTAACCCAAATACTCAATATATGATATGGCAAACCAGCTAAATGTAGATATCAAGACATTTAGCTTATGAAGCAAATGGAAAAAGAGGAAAAAGAACATATTCTATTGGCTACTAGTTATAAGAGAAACTTAATGAACATATTTCACCGTTAACACAGAAATTCAGTGGACATATTCTACTATCTATTCATATAATAAAGAAACTCAATGGACGTATTATACTACATATTCATATTAATAGACAAATCCATTGGACATATTCTACTACATATTCATATTAATAGAGAAAACTATTGGGCATATTCCACAACCTACTCATATCAATAGAAAAAATGAGTGAACATATTCCACTACCAGCTAAACGAAATATCAAAATATACACACAGAAAGAGATTAGTCAAGTATTTAAATAAAGAGATTTCATCAAGTCCTGGATATCCCTTGCATGTGCAAATTACACAGCAGTGCTGTTTTTTTACCAATCGTGTTAGAATCTTCATATCCAACCTAAATCCTTAATGCTATGGGTTGGTAGATTTTTCACACTTATAAACTTGCCCTCCACTCGTGTTTTAACCGATGTGGGCTTCTCAATATGCCCCCTCAAATGAGACCCACCTCGAGTCGAAGATTGCACTGGCTTTGACTTCACCAGAGTGCGAGAAATGGGGGTCGTGCAAGCTCAACAATGGGCACATGATCAACCTGCTCTGATACCATGTTAGAATTTCCATATCCAAACCAAAATCTTAAGGCTATGGGTTGGTGGATTTTTCATACTTATAAACTTGCTCCCAACTCGTGTTTTAACCGATGTATTATTTACCATAAATTCCATTCCAGCTAAAAAAATGTGTGAAGTTTTTTTTATATCTAGCAGCAAATATAAAAAGTCATTTTGATTTTCCAGTTAACGATAGGAATGAGTTACGAGTTGTAAAAAAAAGGTATTTTAGAATACCTTTATTCGGGATTTCCACAGAGATTCTACTAAAGCTTGCTTTTCCCGCTCCTCGAGCCTTTGTCTTCTCATAGTTGAACGAGACCAATAAGGTGACAAGGAGAAGCAGCATATGGCCGACAATTGTAAAGCAAATATAATAAACTAACCATCGAACTTAAAGAAAAGTTGGCCAGAAAAAGGACTATTTGCCCAAGCAATCAAGTCTACAAACTATCGCCAAATATTTAGATTAATTAGTGAGTACGTTATTTTAGTGTAACTAAAAAATTTCGAGTTTAAATTTTTGTGAATGCAGAAACGTGGTCATTGAACCCTCTTTTCCAAACCGAAGAAATTGCTCCACGCCAATGTGGTGGAGTTGGGGTCTCGCACTGGCAACGTGGTCTTTGACATCTTCATCGGAAAAGGGCAAGCCATGGTATTCACCGTCTACGATGAGCAAGGCTGAAGATGAGTTGGATCATGACCGAGAAATTGAGTGAACATATTCTACTAATTTTTTTTATAAGTAAAATATTAATGATCGAAAAAACTATCCGAGTGAAGTTACACCATAAATATCAGATTATACATATCAAATAGGCGACCTTGATATGTATAATCTGATTACAAATTCCAAATTATCTCCGGAAGCAAAGCGCCCTAGATATTCATAATAGTAGAGAAAATCGTGGACACATTCTCCTGCCTCCGAAAGAAAAGGAAGGTATTTAAAAATACCTCTTACATTTTAGTTTTCTTTTTTTTGGGAAATGGATGCATCGAACCCCTGATCCTATGTTTTTGGTGCTAGCACCAACCACAAAGAAGACAAGGGCTGAGCGTCCAAAAGCGCGCCGTTTAGTTTAGGGAAAAGTTCACTTAAGTACCCTATAGTATCGCGAAAAATTAAGTCAGTACCCTGTGGTTTAAAACGTATCAATTGAATCATACTTATTCCAATTCACATCAATTAGAGGCCCGGGCAGCTGCCCGGGCCTCTAATTGATGTGAATTGGAATAATGCCCGGACCTGCCCGAACCTACCCGAATCCTGCCTGAACTACGTGGCTGGCCACGTCACCAAATTTTGATGACGTGGTACCACGTGGAGAGGAGGAGGAGGAGGACACGGGGAGGAGGAGGACGCGGAGAGGAGGAGGAGGACGCGGAGAGGAGGAGGAGGACACGGAGGAGGAGGAGGAGGAGGAGGACGCAGAGAGGAGGAGGACGCGGAGGAGGAGGAGGAGGAGGAGGAGGAGGAGGATGCGGAGGAAGAGGAGGAGGACGCGGAGGAGGAGGAGGAGGAGGAGGGGGAGGACGCGGAGAGGAGGAGGAGGACGCGGAGGAGAAGGAGGACGCAGAGGAGGAGGAGGAGGAGGAGGAGGGGAGGAGGAAGAGGAGGGAACGAGATGGATGTCCACGTGGCGCCACGTCATCAAAATTTTGGTGATGTGGCTGGCCACGTAGTTCGGTGATGTGTGTCTAAAACACGCATTAAACGCATAGGATTTCGAGTCATTATTGCATGTTTATCTTTAGTTTAGTATTGTTTTAGTAAACATTTGAGTTTTGCGTGACTAATAAGTTCTTTGTGCTAAATTGTAGGAAAAGGAGGCAAATTTGGAAAGAATTATACTTGGAGAAGAAGTCTGGCAGGGACAGCTGACTTGGAAGGGTATTTCGGTCAACTTTGGAGCCGAATCAGAGGATGCGTATTTGACAGACAATTGAAGATATTTATTTCCTCTTTCCGTGCATATAAAGAACGCCTAAATCGGATATCGGAAGAGGAAGTTATGACCAAAATACTGAAGGCTGGTCTGGCAGAATATTATCAGCGAATATTCGGGACAATATTAGAAATTCGGTTTCTGCATCGCGGAAGACTCTCGAAACGGCTTCTCTAGGTTTTTACACTTAGGAGGGCTTATATATAACCCTCTAGACTTATTTTAGATGGAGATTATTGATTCCAGAGAACAAACCCTATTTTTATTTTGTCTTTGCCAAGACCATGAGGAACTAAACCTCTAGGTTCATTCGAGGGAGGAGACCCAGGTTTTGGTTGTGAGAATCTTGGTTATTCAATTTAATTCAGTAGTATTTACTTATTCCTTGTGCTTATTATTGTTCTTGAATAGTTTTGCGGTTGTGAATTTATTCTAGAACTGATTTGACATTGATTCTTGATTAGCGATTGCAGTAAGGAATTGAACTAGGAGCAAGGTTAATTCAGCGAGGAACGGTCGTTACCAAACTAATTAACTAGGAATAAGTAAGGCTAGTTCGTACATACCAAGGTTTTTAGTATAATCGCTAGGAGTAGGAACATCTATTCTTAATGCTACTATCTTATAGAATAGTAATCGGTCGATATTCTGTCTATTAGGTGATAAACAACTAGTTAGGCAGTCGTTTGGCTAGTTGATTGTTGGATGTTTGTGGTCTCTTTGCGGTTGCGGGAGATTTACACCTACTTGCTACATGTGTTAGATTATCTTTTGTGATCCAGTGATCAACCAACCTGTCGTGGTACTCCGATCTCGAATCTGCCACTTTTCTCTTATTGATTTCACTACTTCTACTTTCTTTTGTGTTCGTTGATTTCGTACTACTTTGAATCCCACAAAACTCCTTTTTTTACTTTTGTGTTATTAGTTAGATTAATTGAGTATTCGACCCTCCTTGGATCCGACTCGGTATTTCCACTTTCTTGCTACTAATTAGTGAGCCATGAATATCGGTTTATTTTGAGGGGCCTCGACACGCTCGTCAAATTTGGCGCCGTTGCCGGGGAGGTTTCGATTTATTTGATTGATCTAACTTATGTTCAATAGAGCTTTATATGCAGGTCCACCAACCTCTACGATTGAACCAAATTGTGATGAATGGATAGAGTATCCTGTGGAGTACTATGGAGATCGATTTCAATGGAATCATGATCCCTATGCTATTACTTATCAACCTTGTCCACAACAAGCATCTAACTCCTCCTTGGAAGATCTTATTAGGACCTTGGCCATCACCACAAATCAAAGCATTCAAAATCTCGCCAACCAAACTCAGGCAAGCATCAAGAATATTGAAGAGCACATATCTCAACTTGCAGCTGATATAAGAGAGATTAAAGAAAGCCGTCAGAACGTGGAGTGCCAAGAGCTTCAGATGGAAGAAGTAGAGGTTGAGATTCAACACGAAGAGGAAGTGGTGGACCTTGAAGAAGAGGAACAAGAGGAATGTGAAGTGATGATCAGGTCGTCGCTCATTGAAGAACCACTACAAATCATGCTACCTATGGTGACACCAATAAAATTACAACAATTGGAGTTCGAAGTTAAAGTTGGTGGGCCCTATATAGATAGCATGTTTCCGTACCGATTTGAGTACGCGTACGTACTAGATATAGTTGAAGAGGATGAGAAGGCACGAAGAGTGAAAATAAAGAGGAAGATTGCACAACCTTCCCGAGTTAAGATGAAGATTCGGGACAAAAATCACATGTTTAATCCCGGTTGAAAGAACAAAAAGGCGTCTAGCTAATGACGTTAAATTAGCGCTTATTGGGAGGCAACCCAATATAATTTTTCCATTCTTAGTTTTTTTTCATTCATTAGTTTATTAGCATTTTATTTTTTTTTAATTTTAGGATGATGCAGATGATTGGATTTAATTTTCCTACTGATTTTGCAGGAAAAGAACCTCACGGAGCTGTCGATTAACAATGAAAGTGGAATGAAAAGAGAGAAAAAAAAAGTTCGTAGCGAGAAATAAATTCACGGGACGAAGTGGACAGCGAATTCGGTCACTCCTCGCAGCGATAAATCCAGCTCGTGACGAAGTACACAGAGAATTTCCAACGGATGACAACGCGGCAACAATTGTTCCATATATTCCTAATTGGACTCCACGAGATTAAATCAAATTTGGATTCTTATTTCCAATTTGACTTTTCTGGGACAATTTTTTTTTTCCGCAGACACTTTTATTCCTAGTGTGACTCCTTTTCTGGATTTTGATTGGGATTTGGACTCTTTGGCAACCTTATTTTATTTATTTATTAACACAAGGAGCCTAATTTGTCTGCTTTCTTTTCTTTTACAGGAACAATTGGGCATTCGAGGATTCAGATTTTCATCACGCCTCTAATTCAGATTTTCGTCGTGGAGACATCCAGCACCAACAATCGACCTTCGCAAAACCCGAAGCACTTTGACCCTTCTCTCCCCGACAATCACCTGACCTCCACGACGTGAACAGAATATTTAAAGCTCAAGCCCTTCTCGCACCGACCAAGCCCTTCTCGCGATGACCCAGCCGCTGATTAAAAGTCCAAACCGATAATTTTCAGCCCAACAATTTATCTCTCCGATTTCTGCGCCCATGAAATTTAGTCCTAATTGGACTCCTACAGATTGGAAATCGAATTTGAACTCTCCTTCTCTCCAATATTCTCTTCGTCCATTATATATATTTCATATCCTGTTAAGCTTAATTTTAACTCATCAAATTTTTAAAAAAAAACAGGAACAGCAATATTTTCTCGTCATTCAAGCTTCATTGTTATTAATTATTTATTTTTGGACAGAGATTTTTACCATGTCTCCAAAGAAGACCAAAGTCGCACCCACAAATCAAGCTGACCTTCGCGACACATAAAAGGCTTCCTTCCTTATCCGAGATGACAACGAATTCTGGATGCGAGCAGCCACCTCTTCTAGCAAGAGATACACCACATGAGGGAGCCCTTGAACCCTAAACTAATTTATTTTATTTAACTTTATTTATTATATTTTATTTTCAAGTACTTGTTATGTCTTGTGTGTTTTATTCTATTTGTTATATTTAGAGTCAACCTATATACCATGAGGACATGTTATTTTCTAAGTGTGGGTATGTCGGGTGTCACTAGTATGTTTGTTTTTGTTCATGAGGACATGTTGTTCTCTAAGTGTGGGGATGTTTAGTTGAAATATTTAGTATGGTTTGCGTGTCGAGTCAACCATCTGCTTGAACTTGCAACTTTGAATTTTTGACCCCTTAGCAACTTAAAATCCTTAGGAAAGCTCATGCCAAGATGACATTAGCAAGGATAGGAATAAGCCCATATTGAGAAGTAGTTTTTGCTTTTCGAAAAAATCTCATAATTGGATTAAGCGACCACTAGTGTACAAGACTGATATAACACTTGAGAGAATTCGGGTGGCTCGGCTGTAGTAACCAACTCCCGCCTGTATCATAAAAATATTTTTGCTGACTTGCGTGAGGATTAACCGAGTGGCGTATAAGAAAACTTGCTGCCCTTCTAAGTTGTGAAAAGAACAAAAATGTTTGAAAGGAATGGAAAAGGAAGGAAGGAAAATTGAAATGCGGAATGTGGAATGTAGAGGTGGAATGTGAATGAATGCTGGCAGAAGGGCAGTAGTCAGGTAAACAATTGGAGTTGATGTTGTCTCCGGCTTGACTAGGATGGAGCTTGAAGATCGTTATAGGTGTACAATCGGAGCAATAAAAAGTTGTAACCCGGCCTATTGACATCTAAGAGTGAAGTCCCAAGTGCCATGCAAGTTGAGTGCTAACCATGCTAACCTAAAATATTTTGGGATGAGGCCAAGCTAAACAGCACTATAAGTGCCTTAATATCCAGTCATGCCTGGTGCTTATTGATGTTGAGTCTCTAGTGGTCTTCACCACTTTCTGAATGATTAAAATTATGGAGAACTACTTTAATTTGTGGGCTAGACTTGAATTATGAAATTGACTTGGCATGAGGATTCCTAGGGATAGTTTGTTGTTGATGGTTCATAAGTTCAGTGTGGTTAAAATGCTAGTGCTCGTATTGACAATATCTATTTGTGTGTTCTATATGAGTCTTTTGAGTCTGTCTTAGTTTAGAGTCTTGCTTGGGGACAAGCAAAGTTTAAGTGTGGGGATGTTTGATGTGTGTCTAAAACACGCATTAAACGCATAGGATTTCGAGTCATTATTGCATATTTATCTTTAGTTTAGTATTGTTTTAGTAAACATTTGAGTTTTGGGTGACTAATAAGTTCTTTGTGCTAAATTGTAGGAAAAGGAGGCAAATTTGGAAAGAATTATACTTGGAGAAGAAGTCTGGCAGGGACAGCTGACTTGGAAGGGTATTTCGGTCCACTTTGGAGCCGAATCAGAGGATGCGTATTTGACAGACAATTGAATATATTTCTTTCCTCTTTCCGTGCATATAAAGAACGCCTAAATCGGATATCGGAAGAGGAAGTTATGACCAAAATACTGAAGGCTGGTCTGGCAGAATATTATCAGCGAATATTCGGGACAATTTTAGAAATTCGGTTTCTGCATTGCGGAAGACTCTCGAAACGGCTTCTCTAGGTTTTTACACTTAGGAGGGCTTATATATAACCCTCTAGACTTATTTTAGATGGAGATTATTGATTCCAGAGAACAAACCCTATTTTTATTTTGTCTTTGCCAAGACCATGAGGAACTAAACCTCTAGGTTGATTCGAGGGAGGAGACCCAGGTTTTGGTTGTGAGAATCTTGGTTATTCAATTTAATTCAGTAGTATTTACTTATTCCTTGTGCTTATTATTGTTCTTGAATAGTTTTGCGGTTGTGAATTTATTCTAGAACTGATTTGGCATTGATTCTTGATTAGCGATTGCAGTTAGGAATTGAACTAGGAGCAAGGTTAATTCAGCGAGGAACGGTCGTTACCAAACTAATTAACTAGGAATAAGTAAGGCTAGTTCGTACATACCAAGGTTTTGAGTATAATCGCTAGGAGTAGGAACATCTATTCTTAATGCTACTATCTTATAGAATAGTAATCGGTCGATATTCTGTCTATTAGGTGATAAACAACTAGTTAGGCGGTCGTTTGGCTAGTTGATTGTTGGATGTTTGTGGTCTCTTTGCGGTTGCGGGAGATTTACACCTACTTGCTACATGTGTTAGATTATCTTTTGTGATCCAGTGATCAACCAACCTGTCGTGGTACTCCGATCTCGAATCTGCCACTTTTCTCTTATTGATTTCACTACTTCTACTTTCTTTTGTGTTCGTTGATTTCGTACTACTTTGAATCCCACAAAACTCCTTTTTTTATTTTTGTGTTATTAGTTAGATTAATTGAGTATTCGACCCTCCTTGGATCGGACTCGGTATTTCCACTTTCTTGCTACTAATTAGTGAGCCGTGAATATCGGTTTATTTTGAGGGGCCTCGACACGCTCGTCAAATTTGGCGCCGTTGCCGGGGAGGTTTCGATTTATTTGATTGATCTAACTTATGTTCAATAGAGCTTCATATGCAGGTCCACCAACCTCTACGATTGAACCAAATTGTGATGAATGGATAGAGTATCCTGTGGAGTACTATGGAGATCGATTTCAATGGAATCATGATCCCTATGCTATTACTTATCAACCTTGTCCACAACAAGCATCTAACTCCTCCTTGGAAGATCTTATTAGGACCTTGGCCATCACCACAAATCAAAGCATTCAAAATCTCGCCAACCAAACTCAGGCAAGCATCAAGAATATTGAAGAGCACATATCTCAACTTGCAGCTGATATAAGAGAGATTAAAGAAAGCCGTCAGAACGTGGAGTGCCAAGAGCTTCAGATGGAAGAAGTAGAGGTTGAGATTCAACACGAAGAGGAAGTGGTGGACCTTGAAGAAGAGGAACAAGAGGAATGTGAAGTGATGATCAGGTCGCCGCTCATTGAAGAACCACTACAAATCATGCTACCTATGGTGACGCCAATAAAATTACAACAATTGGAGTTCGAAGTTAAAGTTGGTGGGCCCTATATAGATAGCATGTTTCCGTACCGATTTGAGTACGCGTACGTACTAGATATAGTTGAAGAGGATGAGAAGGCACGAAGAGTGAAAATAAAGAGGAAGATTGCACAACCTTCCCGAGTTAAGATGAAGATTCGGGACCAAAATCACATGTTTAATCCCGGTTGAAAGAACAAAAAGGCGTCTAGCTAATGACGTTAAATTAGCGCTTATTGGGAGGCAACCCAATATAATTTTTCCATTCTTAGTTTTTTTTTTCATTCATTAGTTTATTAGCATTTTATTTTTTTTTAATTTTAGGATGATGCAGATGATTGGATTTAATTTTCCTACTGATTTTGCAGGAAAAGAACCTCACGGAGCTGTCGATTAACAATGAAAGTGGAATGAAAAGAGAGAAAAAAAAAGTTCGTAGCGAGAAATAAATTCACGGGACGAAGTGGACAGCGAATTCGGTCACTCCTCGCAGCGATAAATCCAGCTCGTGACGAAGTACACAGAGAATTTCAAACGGATGACAACGCGGCAACAATTGTTCCATATATTCCTAATTGGACTCCACGAGATTAAATCAAATTTGGATTCTTATTTCCAATTTGACTTTTCTGGGACAATTTTTTTTTCCGCAGACACTTTTATTCCTAGTGTGACTCCTTTTCTAGATTTTGATTGGGATTTGGACTCTTTGGCAACCTTATTTTATTTATTTATTAACACAAGGAGGCTAATTTGTCTGCTTTCTTTTCTTTTAAAGGAACAATTGGGCATTCGAGGATTCAGATTTTCATCATGCCTCTAATTCAGATTTTCGTCGTGGAGACATCCAGCACCAACAATCGACCTTCGCAAAACCCGAGGCACTTTGACCCTTCTCTCCCCGACAATCACCTGACCTCCACGACGTGAACAGAATATTTAAAGCTCAAGCCCTTCTCGCGCCGACCAAGCCCTTCTCGCGACGACCCAGCCGCTGATTAAAAGTCCAAACCGATAATTTTCAGCCCAACAATTTATCTCTCCGATTTCTGCGCCCATGAAATTTAGTCCTAATTGGACTCCTACAGATTGGAAATCGAATTTGAACTCTCCTTCTCTCCAATATTCTCTTTGTCCATTATATATATTTCATATCCTGTTAAGCTTAATTTTAACTCATCAATTTTTAAAAAAAAACAGGAACAACAATATTTTCTCGTCATTCAAGCTTCATTGTTATTAATTATTTATTTTTGGACAGAGATTTTTACCATGTCTCCAAAGAAGACCAAAGTCGCACCCACAAATCAAGCTGACCTTCGCGACACATAAAAGGCTTCCTTCCTTATCCGAGATGACAACGAATTCTGGATGCGAGCTGCCACCTCTTCCAGCAAGAGATACACCACATGAGGGTGCCCTTGAACCCTAAACTAATTTATTTTGTTTAACTTTATTTATTATATTTTATTTTCAAGTACTTGTTATGTCTTGTGTGTTTTATTCTATTTGTTATATTTAGAGTCAACCTATATACCATGAGGACATGTTATTTTCTAAGTGTGGGTATGTCGGGTGTCACTAGTATGTTTGTTTTTGTTCATGAGGACATGTTGTTCTCTAAGTGTGGGGATGTTTAGTTGAAATATTTAGTATGGTTTGCGTGTCGAGTCAACCATCTGCTTGAACTTGCAACCTTGAATTTTTGACCCCTTAGCAACTTAAAATCCTTAGGAAAGCTCATGCCAAGATGACATTAGCAAGGATAGGAATAAGCCCATATTGAGAAGTAGTTTTTGCTTTTCGAAAAAATCTCATAATTGGATTAAGCGACCACTAGTGTACAAGACTGATATAACACTTGAGAGAATTCGGGTGGAACGGCTGTAGTAACCAACTCCCGCCTGTATCATAAAAATATTTTTGCTGACTTGCGTGAGGATTAATCGAGTGGCGTATAAGAAAACTTGCTGCCCTTCTAAGTTGTGAAAAGAAAAAAAATGTTTGAAAGGAATGGAAAAGGAAGGAAGGAAAATTGAAATGCGGAATGTGGAATGTAGAGGTGGAATGTGAATGAATGCTGGCGGAAGGGCAGTAGTCAGGTAAACAATTGGAGTTGATGTTGCCTCCGGCTTGACTAGGATGGAGCTTGAAGATCGTTATAGGTGTACAATCGGAGCAATAAAAAGTTGTAACCCGGCCTATTGACATCTAAGAGTGAAGTCCCAAGTGCCATGCAAGTTGAGTGCTAACCATGCTAACCTAAAATATTTTGGGATGAGGCCAAGCTAAACAGCACTATAAGTGCCTTAATATCCAGTCATGCCTGGTGCTTATTGATGTTGAGTCTCTAGTGGTCTTCACCGCTTTCTAAATGATTAAAATTATGGAGAACTACTTTAATTTGTGGGCTAGACTTGAATTATGAAATTGACTTGGCATGAGGATTCCTAGGGATAGTTTGTTGTTGATGGTTCATAAGTTCAGTGTGGTTAAAATGCTAGTGCTCGTGTTGACAATATCTATTTGTGTGTTCTATATGAGTCTTTTGAGTCTGTCTTAGTTTAGAGTCTTGCTTGGGGACAAGCAAAGTTTAAGTGTGGGAATGTTTGATGTGTGTCTAAAACACGCATTAAACGCATAGGATTTCGAGTCATTATTGCATGTTTATCTTTAGTTTAGTATCGTTTTAGTAAACATTTAAGTTTTGGGTGACTAATAAGTTCTTTGTGCTAAATTGTAGGAAAATGAGGCAAATTTGGAAAGAATTATACTTGGAGAAGAAGTCTGGCAGGGACAGCTGACTTGGAAGGGTATTTCGGTCAACTTTGGAGCCGAATCAGAGGATGCGTATTTGACAGACAATTGAAGATATTTCTTTCCTCTTTCCGTGCATATAAAGAACGCCTAAATCGGATATCGGAAGAGGAAGTTATGACCAAAATACTGAAGGCTGGTCTGGCAGAATATTATCAGCGAATATTCGGGACAATATTAAAAATTCGGTTTCTGCATCGCGGAAGACTCTCGAAACGGCTTCTCTAGGTTTTTACACTTAGGAGGGCTTATATATAACCCTCTAGACTTATTTTAGACAGAGATTATTGATTCCAGAGAACAAACCCTATTTTTATTTTGTCTTTGCCAAGACCATGAGGAACTAAACCTCTAGGTTGATTCGAGGGAGGAGACCCAGGTTTTGGTTGTGAGGATCTTGGTTATTCAATTTAATTCAGTAGTATTTACTTATTCCTTGTGCTTATTATTGTTCTTGAATAGTTTTGCGGTTGTGAATTTATTCTAGAACTGATTTGGCATTGATTCTTGATTAGCGATTGCAGTTAGGAATTGAACTAGGAGCAAGGTTAATTCAGCGAGGAACGGTCGTTACCAAACTAATTAACTAGGAATAAGTAAGGCTAGTTCGTACATACCAAGGTTTTGAGTATAATCGCTAGGAGTAGGAACATCTATTCTTAATGCTATTATCTTATAGAATAGTAATCGGTCGATATTCTGTCTATTAGGTGATAAACAACTAGTTAGGCGGTCGTTTGGCTAGTTGATTGTTGGATGTTTGTGGTCTCTTTGCGGTTGCGGGAGATTTACACCTACTTGCTACATGTGTTAGATTATTTTTTGTGATCCAGTGATCAACCAACCTGTCGTGGTACTCCGATCTCGAATCTGCCACTTTTCTCTTATTGATTTCACTACTTCTACTTTCTTTTGTGTTCTTTGATTTCGTACTACTTTGAATCCCACAAAACTCCTTTTTTTATTTTTGTGTTATTAGTTAGATTAATTGAGTATTCGACCCTCCTTGGATCCGACTCGGTATTTCCACTTTCTTGCTACTAATTAGTGAGCCGTGAATATCGATTTATTTTGAGGGGCCTCGACACGCTCGTCATTCGGGCAGGGTTCGGGTAGGTTCGGGCAGGTCCGGGCAGCTGCCCGGGCCTCTAATTGATATTAATTGGAATAAGTATGACTCAATTGATACGTTTTAAACCACAGAGTACTGACTTGATTTTTTGCGATACCACAGGGTACTAAAGTAGAGTTTTCCCTTTAATTTATAGTAAGAAAATGCACTTCTTCTTCTCTACCCTTCGAGAACGGTAGGTCCAAATACAAGGCCCAGAAACTACAAACATGGTAAATAAATAATACCTTCAAGATGGTTTGAGTCGGGCAAAATTTTATTAAATGAAATTTTATTGTAATAATGTAATTTTAATGACTTGAACTCTAATTCTTTTAATTATATTACAATAACTAATTTATCGTTTGAAATGCATTAGAATTTCGATAATTAGATGTACCGAATCAAATATATATCGGGAATAGTGGTAAGATTTTTTCTCCCAAGAGATTTGAACAATCACGGACAAAAAAGAAAAGAAAAAAAGAGGTATTTGAGAATACCTCACTACTTTTAGAGAGACAGATAGATGATGATGTGATGCTTCGAACCATTGATCCAGTGGTTGGAATGCAAAAGCACCAACCACCGAGGAGCCAAGGGACGAGCGAACGTTTGCGGCATTTGAATTTTCTATATCAAAATAATCATTTATTAATAAATTTAATCATTTTTCAAGTTTAAGTTTTTGAAAATACATCAATAATAATTTATAAATATTTGCTAGAAGAAATTTACACGTTTTAAAAGTCCACCTAATTCAAAATATGGTTTATTATACGAACACATTTACTAGGTTAATTTAATTAGAACCATAAGTATTGATAATTTCTTAACGCGTCTATATTTATGTATGAAGTTAAATTTAAAAGATATTCACCAATTAATCAACAAGTTTTAAAAATATACTATTGAAAGCTTGTTATAAAATTCTATTCTTATGAGTTCTCTCCGTAGACCCAACCGTCCAATATCTTGCCCAACGTATTAATTTCTTAGAGATTTATAGTTCATTAAATTGCTAGGCCTATGCTTTTTTTAATGACTTAATTTTATTAAGAATATAAGTATTTACAAGTATAGGCTAAACCTATACTATTAATTTTTTAGCTATCACACATTTTATAATTTATGAAAATTATATAATGTTGCGTGACAAACGTGAGAGAACGCAAATCGATCTCAAAGACGGCTCGGAGTACTCTTCCTAAGGTCGGTTTAACGCGAGGGAGAAAAAAGATGGTATGAACGCTTCTTTATTGAAAGAAACGAACAGAACTGAAAAAGATAACAAAGGTAAAGCAAAGATTAGGTACGTGTGTATGTGATTTGTGATGTCCTATGCCTAGCCCCATGCCTTGCTTATATAAAAAATTGAAAACATACCCGGCCTCCTACCCTAAGCCATGTTCTAGTCGGACTCGATGACCTCAAATTTATCTCTTCTAATACCTATCATCATTTGACTCGGACTATCCCGGTCTCTAAAAGACCCGACTTGAGCAAGACCTTCTACCCCTAACAAGTGTTTGACTCGACCTGAGAGAGTTTCATTTGACTTGAGGATAAGGGTACTCAAGGTGACTTGAAGCCAGGGGTACCTAGGTTGCCTTAAAGAGTACTTAAGGTGATTCAAGGATGATGGTACTCAAGTGGACATGAGATTAAAGGCACCTAAACAAATTTGAGGATATCCAACCAAGGCAAATTAACGTCCAAGTATAGATACTTCCATGATCGTCCTAGTCAATTTCGAGCTCTCAGTGTTATCTTTGCACTTTAACAGAGGGTGACCCCATCAAATTAGACATAGAGTCTGTAATCATTATAATGATTAAAAAGTGTAATTTTCCCACTTTAGAACAAAATCTGCAAGCATAATTATTCCTAATAAACAACGATTGAAATCCCTAGGAACGAAATAGCAAGAGATGCTTAAAAATGTATCAGTATTCAATACTTCATGGAAAAATTATGACACTTTTTAAATGTCATATCTTATTTGAATCTGGATTATTTAATATCCGAAGTTGATCTAAATAAAAAATAATTATATTTCGCCATCCCAAAACTTTTCAACAGATTTGTGTGGACCTTGATCGGAGACAAATTCATGTGCTGGGTACCCCCGACTCTGAGGAATTTCTCTAATCTCATGTAGATCCTCGTAGTTTAATTCCCAATCAAATATTCAGAGGTTCTCTGCCATTCTTTCTCTGTTGAAGCTCTTCATAACCACACTTATCCCTTGCTGATACTCCCACCTAAGGCACACCTTCACACGTATTTATACGCATGCAATAAACAAACGATTAATTCTCATTTGATAGCACTCGATTCTAAATACGATATGTTAAAGAAAGATGTATAGTTGAAGCATATACCTGGGCAACAGATTTTCTATTAGGACCAGCAATCTGATTAAGTATCTCAGAATCAAGGACATCATTTCTTCCCAACATCGTTCCTCTGCCTCCAAGAGGTGAATCGCAACTAACGTGTATACCTTTTTCCTCGCAAAATTCTCTCAATTTCTTTTGCTGCCAAAGTGGGTTTATCTCCACCTTGGAAAAAAATATATTAAAATCATGTGGCCAGTCTAGAAAATAAATAATTTACGTGAAATATAGCTTAATTTAATTATCAAGTAACCACTTAAATTAGTTGGTGAGAAGAGTTATTTTAATTTAATAAAGATATATCGAGAGAAAAATATTAAGAGTGTATTATTGTTTGAGTGATAATAAAATTATGAGATGTTTGTTGAGTGTGACATTTTATCTCCGGGGTCCTTTTTTAGCCACGATAATTAATTATCTCGGTAGATTTTATTTACTACTTCTGGTGCACCGGCAAAAAATTCCCAACATTATACACAGTTCTACACTTAGTCCAACGGAAAATTCATCTATGCTTGATCATGATCAAGGGCACCATGTAAAATTCTATTCATTCACCGAGGATAACCTTGAGTTTATAAGTTTTGTTTATGTTGATTGAACTAGGGAGTAGTCGGTATCGTTCACGGTAGTTGAGTGTTGTCCCATACAGTTTGTGTTGATTAAAAAAGAAAAAAAATTTGTAAGTCCCTATAAATGTACTAATATGCCAGTTTTTAGTATATTTCATTAAGACTTGGGGATACTAAGTTTTTTTCTTTAAAAAATAGTGTCTACTTGCAAAGAGATGGAGTTACGGACTTATGGCTTTCAAAGTTGAGTGTTGGCTCATTTTTCTTGAAAGGACGTGTTGGGCCGAGAAAGGGCGAGCCCAAATAATAAATAAGAGTTTCATTGAAGCATTTTGGAAAATACGAGATTATATAAATAGTGGTATATCATGTTGTAAGTAATAATATATAATGTTGTGAGTAGTGGTACTATGTAGCAAGTAATAGTATCATGTAGTGTGAGTAGTAAAACCTAATTCATTTTCAAGTCATAAATAATTTATATTTTTTAAAATTTAAATATTTTTTGGGTTTGAACTATACAAATGAATGAATTGATAGTAAAATGTTAAAATAAAACTCAACTACATGGTTACAATTTAGCTTATTATCTGTCGTGTCCCCTGTTATTTGCTCGTGTTCTTCTATCCAATGTTTTTAAACACACATCTCGGACAATATCCTAATTTTTTCATGATGTTCATATAAAAAAATTATTATCTACTTGAACAATTCCAATCTTAAGGACATTTAATTTGTCAATGAAAAAAACTAAAAGGTATTTTGAAATGTCTTTTTATTGGAAGCAATACCTTAACAGCTTTTTTGGAAAAAAAAAAGAGAATTGAATCACTTTCGTGAGTTTTAAAATATTTGAGTGTGTTTAGAAGGATATTAATGGGAAAAGAATTCTCCGTGTAATCTGGAGGAAATTCAATTTATATTGAGAATGACTTCTTAACTAATTTTTCCATTGATTCATTCCAGATTAAAAGTCAGGATTTAGAATTCTCATTAGTGATCAAACTGGAATTCTTCATGAAATGACCGTTATACCCTCCTTTTCTAATCTACCATTTTTTTCTTCTTCGACGTTACCTCAGCCCTGTTCTTCCTTTTTTTTTACCTTCGCCGCCGACGACCTTCCTCCTCCCGCCGTCGACGTTCCTCCTACAGGTATGTCTCTGACCTCTTTTCCCATTTCTTTTCCAAGTTAGGGTTTTCTCTGTTTTAGTTGTTGCACCAAATTTGTGGGTTGATCTGTTGCGGGTCGGTGGTTTCTCCGCCAAAGTTTTGATTTTTTTTTGGTTCTGAGATGTGCAGCCTGTACAAGTGAAGGTACAAGGTGCCCTTTGGCTCTTACTCGGGCTTGGTGCTTCCATCAAGGTAGAAATGGATGCTAGCATTTTGACAAGAATTTCTCTCATTGCATTTCCACTGTTGCTCTGCCTGCTTTGTTGCTGATCGAGAACTTTGGAGATTCCATGCTTTTGAATCTGGTTAGACTTGGAAAGGATTATTATCTCACAGGCTTTCTTTTCGATGTGCCTGCACGAGCTACGTTATATTCCGAGACGTCTATTTTCAAGAGATTGTTGTTTTGCTCAGTAATATGGTGGATGAAAGGGATAGATTTTACTTAGTTGAGATTGCAGTTCCACCGTCTGATTGATGGAGCTATATATTTGTTTTTGTTGAAAGAGTTGCAAGTTGAAAGGGTATTGGTGTAAAAAGAGTAAATCAATTCCTGAGATTAAATTTTGGTTCCAAACAAATGGCTGCAAGGTTTTAAGGGTTATAGGATTCGAGATCGCTAGTTGCGAGCAGAGATGCCTCTCGAACCCTCGTCCCAAAGGTGTAGTGCAACTGCACGTGACCATCAAGGAAACGAAGAGAAGCAACGTCTGGTTCCCATTTAAACTTTTTAAGATGTGTTTTTACCTTGGAGGAAAATAATGAAGGCCCAAAAACTACAAACGAGTTTCCATTTCTTAATTTAAAAAAACTATCAAATGGAGTGGATGACAATTGTCTTATGTGCTTACTCGTAAGCGAAAGTTTGGAGTTGGAATAATAAAAAGGTATCTAAGAATACCTCCCTTTAAACAGAGACCATGGGTTCTTATATTTTCCTTTCCCGCTCCTTGAACCCTTGCCGTTCAGGTGTCGAGTGCATGAGCACAAGACCACTGAGGCGACAAGGAGAAGCAAAATAACTTAACTCTTTTAAACTGTCAAGTGGAGCAATCTAGTTTGGGGTGATCACAATTCTGAATTCGGGCGAATGCAATTTATAAAAAATATGATTTGTATTTAATTTGTTCGAGCATGAATTTAAATACGAATTCAGATTCGTATAAACTCGCTCAAATTTGAACCGAATCAAATTCAGTTATAATTCAATCCATGTAACCCTAAATCTAGTCAAGAAAGTACAAACAGCGTGTAAGAACAAGGGCACCATGGAAAATCTCATCTAGTCGTCAAAGAACATTTAACCTAGCTACACAAAAAGTGTACTATTTTTAGAAGATCAAGAATTTAAATCCTCGGTGTACAAATTTACTTTTCAATTTTTTTTTCCATCTAGTCACCGAGGGCAGCCAAGAGTTTCTAAGTTTGGTTTTTTTTAATTGAACTATTGGCAACGGTAGTTGACTGTTGGTCCATATAGTTTGTGTTGATTAAAAAATTTGTGTTTACTAACTAATTTTCCGAAGAGTGTTTTGAGACATTCAAAGATTCATAGATCCGATTCAAATTTAAGTTAGTTGAACATAGTAATTATACTAGGTGGTTTCAACCAAAAAATAAAGAAATTGTTTGGTCCAAGAAGAACGGAGCAACCATGAGCTTCTCATTCATCCCATTATCCTTTGAATTTCATGAATAATTGCGATGGTCAAATTCGGTGAGAGATTTGGCAGGCCAACACATTATTCTTGTGTTTATTGAATCATATGGTGACAAGTGAATGAGAAGGGGGCTTGGCCTAGGGGATGGTTTTACTCTTTTTGTACATCTGTTTTTGGTTTTCTCTATCAATAAAATATTTACTTACAAAAAAAAAGAAATTGTTTGGTGCAAAGTTACATCCAAAGGGCACTCTCAAAATCTGTTATAAAATGATTGTTATTAGCAACAATTAATAGACCGATATATCTGTTTACAATTTTTTTTAGATAAGTTGAATTTTATTCCAGATATGTAATGATTATCTACAAATCCGATGTCGAGTTTCCATGTGTACATTCGCGGTTGTCACCGTCAATCTTACTAAAATTCTGATAATATCCCAAAAAATAGAACGAAAAATAAACTTATAAATTGGACACTGCTATTAGCAACCATTCGATTGTGGTGCAAGATTAATGACCACCAGAGAGACAAGGGACAAGTTCCGATTTATAAGATAATACTCATTCGGGAGCTAACATCTTCCAAATGGAAATAGACATCAATATTCTGTAGATGATGTATCAAATTAAAATTTGCTAGTCAAATGCAAGCATCAAGACATTAAGCTCACAAAGCAAACGGAGAAAGAGGAAAGTGAACATATTCTACTATACAAATAATCATTGGACATATTAAACTATCTACTAAAATTAATAGAGAAATTCAGTTGACATATTCTATTACTTACTCATATGAAAAATTTAGTGAATATATTCTCCGACCGGCCAAAGGAAGACATCAAAATATATATACACACACAAGAGATTCTTCAAGTCACTAAAAAAAGGAGATTCATCAAGTCTTGGATTATCCCTCTAGATGTGAAAATTATAGAGCCGAGTTGTTTTCGTAGCAACGTAATACAATATTACTTACTAAAAAAACACTATATTGTTTTACACCAATTCGGTCCTTCACAATGAATTCCTTTCGAACTAAAAAAATGTGTGAAGTTTTCTTATATCGATCACAATCAGACAAAAGGTATTTTAGAATACCTTTATTCCTAAATTACCACAGAGGTTTTACTTTTTCTTGTGCTTTTTTCCCGCTCCTCGAACCCTTGCCTTCGGCCTTCCCATGGAAGCACAAGACCACTAGGGCGACGAGGAGAAACAGTTTATATGTAATTCAATAAATAAACCTTTTCACCTTGTTTTTGGGGCCCGGGAAAAGGACCATTTGCCTAAAACCATCTGTATCAGCGACCCAACAATCTAGAGTTATTGAATAAATAATTAATTTTTCTTTAATTCGTACTCAATCCAACTCCATTATATATTTTCCTACCCACATCAGCAACCCAGGGTCACAGAACAAATAATTAATTTCTCTCTCATCCACATATTATCTCCTATCATTTTTTGTTTATATAAAAATTATAATTAATTTACAAAAATAATTATTTGTAATTATAACAAGAAACAATAAAATTAAGTAACAAAATAAAATTAATTTACGAAAATAATTTTTTGTTTATATATGAATTTGCATATTATTTATTTTTAATTTTGTTAAAGATAACTTCAATTTTATAACCACACAAATAATATTCAAAAAATCTATTTATACGAATAACATTGTGTTAAGCATAACTAATTAAATAGAAAGAATAAAAAATTATTATAATAATGGGGGGCGAGGGCGAGGGCGAGGTGGCAGAGTCATCTCTTGCCCCAGGATCGTGACCCTCCCTCTCCCCCGTTTACTTTTTCCTTTTTTTTCAACGTCAGCATTGCCCTCTCGTGAGGGGCACTGATAAGACCACTCACAGTGGTACCCAAAATGCAACCTGGTTAAGCTAATTGACAAAAATAAAATTAAAAAAATAAATGAAAAATAAAATGGGGTGGGCGCCCAAGCTGTGCCAGAGGCTGTCGGCCGCCTCTGACACAAGCTTGGGCGGGGGCAATATTTTATTATTTTCCTTTTTTAATATAATCTTGTTACACTCAGAACAATATTATTCGATAAAATATAAAAATTTGTATTTTTTATTCTCTATAAATTGAGCTTAATATTTTCAATTCTTATAGAATTTATTTTTTAATTATCTATTAAAATTCATATGAAATATTTAGTTGTAACTTTTGTAATGTTACTTTATTATTATTATTTTTCTTGTTATAATTACAAACACATCATTTTTGTATATTTATTACAATTTGTATATACATAAATTGATAGTAGATAATATATAGATGAGAGATAAATTAATTATTTATTTGGTGATCTTGTCAAGACCAGGTCATCACTGTGAGTAAAAAAATATGTAGTTAGGTTGAGTTGTATGTGGATGAGAGAGAAATTAATTATTTATTTGGTAATCTGTTTATACGAGATTACCACTGTGGGTAGTCCAAGCAATCAGGTCCAGAGACCTCCAACTTGTTTTTGGTAAGTTAAAATTTATTGATTCTAACTGTATTTATTTATCGAATGTCGAATCTTTTCTAACGAGGATGCAGCTGGAGCCTTGTCCTCGTTCTTTTTGTTTTATAGTAACAGGAACTACGAACTGCATAACTAATTAAGGCAACGTGGAAAATTCTGTTTAGTCATCCGAGGTTAACAGTGAGTTCATAAGTTTTGTTTAACCAATTGGTATCCGGCCTATTGGCTCGGCTAATCTAATTTCGAGTCGGTTAGGACCTTTAAAAGGTGGCAAAGTTCTCCCAACAAGTATTTAACACTGCTGCTGCGTACCCAAGGACTCAAATCTCGAGACTTGGTTAAGCTAGAACAATTTTTTTATCAGTTGATCTAAGTGTATGTTGGTATAAGAGTGAGTTTATAAATTTTGTTTATGTTCATTGAATTAGGGAGTAGTCGGTATCGGTAATGGTAGTTGAATGATGGCCCATATAGTTTGCGTTGATTTAAAAACATATTGTTTAAGAGCAAAGAGATAGATATAATCAGTTTTTCAATGGGAGTTTTGGAATGATTCAAAAAACTACAAATTTGTTATATTTTCATACATTTTGAAAAATAACCATCAAATTGGAGTGGACGACAATTGTTTTTTTGCTGTAAAACATTAAAATGATATATTCTAGTTTAATTAAGAGATTTCGAGTTCGAACTATTGATAACTGTTGCGGGAATAACTGTTGAGGCCGAGGCGCCCACCCGGACGTCCTGCTTCGAGGGCCGAGGCGTCCAACCCGGACATCCCGCTTCGAGACCACCAATCGGCCACTCGAACCCGAAAACCCAAAGCGTCATTTTCATGCCTCAATAATAACACATTAGTAATTTGTTAAATTTTTTTTACCACAATTCAAAGGTCATAACAAAATGATTATGGAATAAGGTCAAATAAGCCATATACTTGCTTAAAAGGTTCACATCAGGACCTGTACTTGAAAGCGGCTCACATAACCCCATGTACTTCTCTAAATAGGTCAAATAATACCCTGAGAATATTTTTTCGATCACCGACAACATGCCATCAGCTGACGTAATATCTTATTCATTTAAAAAATGTCACATCATCTTTAAATTATTTTTAAAAATGCCACACGTTCATCAGTTGGCACCATCTTCCTTCTAACTCAACCAAAAACACAAACCCAAAAAGAGATTAAACCACATACATTTGCACGGTTTGGCCCGGAGGTTATTATCCAAGTTCGACCAGGAACTTTGTAATCACTTTTCATGGACTTTCCGAAGACCTTTTTAGTATCATTTTTTTCACTTGTTGTGGAATGTTAGTGTGAAACAAATCAATAGCATATCCACATTACTAAAATCTCATATTCTTTAGCTTCTTGTTCTTTTCCTTTTCTTCCTTCTTTTGGAATGTTGTCTTGGAGGCATGAGAGGTTCTAATTTGGACAAGCAATGTGATTGCCCCAGACCATGAATCTCTTCAGAAATAACGTTCCAAGTTTCAATTATACTTGGCACAATATTGCTCAATGACTAAAGATTAAGACTTATGCATTTAATTTTACCATCCCCTGATATTTAGTCAATCGCACCCTTAAACCAGGGTTAACTTGGTTGGAACGGAGTCCAGCATACCCAAAATATGATACCATGCCTCCAATAATTATAAGGTTATTAAGTAACCTGATAACAATTACCAGTGAAACGTTATTGTTCTCCTCCAGGCCAAACCGTGCAAATGTCTGTGGTTTAATCTCTTTTTGGGTTTGTGTTTTTAGTTGAGTTTGAAGGAAGATGGGGAAAGCGGGAGGAAGATGGTGTTAGTTGATGACGTGTGACATTTTTAAAAATAATTTAAAGATGATGTGGCATTTTTTAAATGACTAAGATGCCATGTCGTCGGTGACCAGAAAAATATTCTCAGGGTGTTATTTGATCTATTTAGAGAAGTACATGTGTTTATGTGAACCATTTTCAAGTATAAGGGTTGATGTGAATCTTTTGAGCAAGTAGATGAACTTATTTAACCTTTATTTTAATAATTATTAAGTGAATGTCTAATGATTATACACTAACATGTATAGTTTAACTAAGAGATTTGAAGCTATTAAAAAATATATGAAAAATTTGATACTATGCAAATATCATATTTGACTCGAACAAACTAATTATTAAATTAATTAATGTGAAAAATTCACTTTTATATTGTGCATTGTGCAATTTTGAGATATGATTCTATACTTCAAAAATAATTATTTGAATCATGCGATTTCATTAATTTTGCACATAGAAGCTCGGGGAGTTAGCCGAACCACAAAACCACACGATATAAAAATATTTTTTTTCCAAAACTAATTATTAAAGAAATGTCTCGTTTGCAGAAATACGAGTTTTGGAGTTAAAAATAGCCATCGATTTTGAGTTGGAAAAATTAAAAGGTATTTAAGAATACCTCTTTTGAGTTAAAAAGCTGCTTGTTGGTTGTTTCTGCTCCTTGAACCCTTGGCGTCCAATAATACAGGTGCAAGAGCACGAGACCACTGAGGCGACAAGGCGAAGCAGAATCCTTGTTACAATTTTACAATAATGTTAATTGTAAATAACATATCAAAAAATGTTGATCGTGTATGACAAAACAAGTGGAAACAAGAGATGGCTACCGACCGCAAGGGTATTAAGTCCTTTTTTTAGGACCGCAAGAGTTTCAGAGTTGCTAGGTAGTCATGTACTTATTTATTAAACGAACACTGATTAATAAAGATAAATGTTGAAATTATGAGTGATAAACTTATCGCTATGAAAATTTTATATATATTATCTTAAAATTGTGAGTCGGATATGAAAATTTTGAACATAATATTAGAATATATTATCAATCCGTGCCTCTGTCTACGTCAGCTCGAAAGGGCCAAGAACTTGTAATCTATCTAGGCTCCCTGAGACCAAGAATAGTAACGGTCCGGGGCAGAGGGTTGGCCGACAGCCCCTGGCGCTTTGCGGCGGCGATGCTTATTTTATATATATATATATTTTAAATCTAATCTAGTGACATTTGACACATTATTTTTTGATAGAAATATTAAAATTTGTATTTTTTTTACTCTCTATAAATTGAGCAAAATATTTTCAATTCGTATAGAGTTTAATTTTTTAATTCTCTATGAAAATTCTTATAAATAATACATGTATGTAAATGAGAGATAAATAAATTATTTATTTAATGACATAGGTTGGATAAAATCACTACTAGAGTAGGAAAAATATTTAATTATATTAAGTTGTATGTAGATGAGAGAGAAATTAATTATTTATCAATGACCCGGGTATTGCTAGCTATAGTCTAAGTGGTGCACAGCATGTGTTTGCCTTGGGAAAACTAGCTAGATGCACCTGGTGTAACCCTTAGTTGGGTTTGGTGTGTTTGTAAATGTTACTTTGAAGGTGTATATATATATACTTATTAAAAAATAAAAATTTCAGCCGATAAATTCCACTACCTACTCATATTAACAGAAAAATTTAGTGAACGTATTCTACTACGTGCTCATATTAATAGAAACACAATGGACATATTTCGCTACATACTCATATAAACATAGAAATTCAATGGACATTTTCAACTACGTACTCATATTAAAAGAGAGACTCAATGAACCCACTTCACTGACTACTCATATTAACAGAAAATTTTGGTGGACATATTTCACTACCAACCAAATGAAGAGATTGCAAATTTATGGAATCGGTGAGACTAAATATTATATAAACATTTTTCTAAATAATTTTATATTAATTACTAAATCACTAATTAATTTAAAGGGCCCAATTTGGGATCAGAAAATAATATATTTAACGTAACGAGTATTAATTTAATGGTATTTTGATGTAACTCACTCCAATTCTTTATATCTGCATAAATTTATGTCATAAAAATAGAAAAAAATTGGTAATGCACAGAAAAAGGTATTTAAGAATACCTCATTCATTTTCAATTTTTTTTGGGATAAAGTAATATGCCTTGAGCTCTTGATCCATAGTTTGTGGTGCAAGCACAAACCACCACGGAGACAAGCTCTTGATCCATACTATGCAAATATCATATTTGGCTCGAACAAACTAATTATTAAATTAATTAATGTGAAAATTTCACTTTTATATTGTGCATTGTGCAATTTTGAGATATGATTCTATACTTCAAAAATAATTATTTGAATTATGCGATTTCGTTAATTTTGCACATAGAAGTTCGGGGAGTTAGCCGAACCACAAAATCACACGATATAAAAATATTTTTTTCCAAAACTAATTATTAAAGAAATGTCTCGTTTGCAGAAATACGAGTTTTGGAGTTAAAAATAGCCATCGATTTTGAGTTGGAAAAATTAAAAGGTATTTAAGAATACCTCTTTTGAGTTAAAAAGCTGCTTGTTGGTTGTTTCTGCTCCTTGAACCCTTGGCGTCCAATGATACAGGTGCAAGAGCACGAGACCACTGAGGCGACAAGGCGAAGCAGAATCCTTGTTACAATTTTACTGTAATGTTAATTGTAAATAACATATCAAAAAATGTTGATCGTGTATGACAAAACAAGTGGAAACAAGAGATGGCTACCGACCGCAAGGGTATTAAGTCCTTTTTTTAGGACCGCAAGAGTTTCAGAGTTGCTAGGTAGTCATGTACTTATTTATTAAACGAACACTGATTAATAAAGATAAATGTTGAAATTATGAGTGATGAAATTATTTATGAATATGAAATAATTTATGAATATGAAAATTTCATATATAATATCTTAAAATTATGAATTGGATATGAAAAATTTGAACATAGTATTGAAATATATTATCAATGTGTACCTATGTATCTACACAGAAATTTCTTTTATATTCTATGCTCCTTCATGTCCAAAAATAATTAAAAATAATAAAGTGGTCTCAAGCTACGTCAGCCCAAAAGGGCCAACAACTTGTAATCTATCTAGGCTCCCTAAGTGGCGCACAGGGCACTAGGAAAACTAGCTAGATGCACCTGGTGTAACCCTTAGTTGGGTTTGGTGTGTTTGTAAATGTTATTTTGAAGGTGTATATATACATAAAAATACTTATTAAAAAGAAAATTTTCAGCGGATATATTCCACTACCTACTCATATTAACAGAAAATTTAGAAACACAATGGACATATTTCGCTACATACTAATATAAACATAGAAATTCAATGGACATTTTCAACTGCATATTCATATTAAAAGAGAGACTCAATGAACACATTTCACTACTTACTCATATTAACAGAAAATTTTGGTGGACATATTTCACTGCCAACCAAATGAAGAGATTGCAAATTTATGGAATTGGGAGACTAAATATTATATAAACATTTTTCTAAATATTATTGTCTTAATTACTAAATAATTTATTAATTTAAAGGGCACGATTTGGGATCAGAAAAGAATATATTTAATGTAACGAGTATTAATTTAATGGTATTTTAATATAACTCACTCCAATTCTTTATATATGTATAAATCTATGTAACCAAAATAGAAAGAAATTGAAAAAGGAAATGAAATGCACAGAAAAGGAAGGTATTTAAGAAAACCTCATTCATTTCATTTTTTTTGGGGGTAAAGTAATGTGCCTCTCGAACTCCTGATCCATTGTTTGTGGTGCAAGCACCAACCACCATGGAGACAAGGGCTAAGCATCTTTTTCGGGCATGCAGGTCAAATTTATACAGAGAAATCTCATGGACTTCTTCTCATGCCTTCTAGGATAGTAGGTCCAATACAAGGCCCCGAACTACTGATGGAGATAAACAATGACATTAAATTAGTATTTAACTATATTTTAATTATTATTAGTAGGAGTTTGAGTTATATTAGAATTTTATGTAATAGATTTATTTTAGTTCTTTATAAATAGGACCTATATGCTATTATTTTAGATGGTTGAATTTGATTAATAAAAATAAGGGTGTTCCCTATTATCTGTGTCATTTTTTGGTATTCGTAGAATCAATGGATCGATACTCTATCGTATTTTCTGGGTATTCTCAGAATCAACAAATTCGCGGTCTCCTATCCACGTTCTCCTGCATCAGTTGGTATCAAGAGCTGCATTCATTCCTCGTGGTGTTCGATCTTCATGGTGTTCGATCGTGATCCTTCCGATCTGGAGTTCATCCTATAAAAAGACAAAAAAAAGAGAGATTAAGATTCGTTTTGTGTCTTTCAGAGAAGACCCAGTTATCGTATACGACGCTCGCTCAATCGCATACCACCAGTTCCTTCAGCCGCTTCCAGTCGCCACTGCACTAGTCCCAGAGTCGCGGTCCGCCGCCCAATCACGTTGGCCATTCGTCTGTCGCCAGAAAACTTGTGGGCCGAGGTTCCTGCCGCCAGCTGTCGCGTGAGTTGCCCACCGGACAATTCGTGACCCCCGGCCTCGCACGTTTGCCCAGCCATTAGTCGCTAGCCGCCGCCCCCTTTGGTGGTTCTTGGTTTGCCAATTTTCCCCTTTTCAATTTAGGGTTTTTGAAATTTGTTGAGACTGATTTTGAGGTTGGCGGAATTCTGAGGACCTTTTAGATTGGTTAAGATTTGTGACAGACATCAGTGACTATTTCATAATTTTCTAGTTGATTAATTACAGATTGGTTCCACCAAGAATGAGAAGTTACATATTGGTCCAGTCAGCTTTCCTAAAATTACAGATTAGTCCTTCTGGGCTTAACTGAAGGTGCTTGATTCTATGATGTTTATGATTTATGTTCCTTCTTTAAAGGATATCCATGGTCTTGATTGGTGAATTTCGAAATAGGATTTTATCAATTGGCTTGTGAATATTCATCTTTATTTCGATCATGAGATGCTTTCAGAATATGCTAAATTGTAATTTGCGGTCTTGCGATTACAAGGAGATCTCTTTCATTGGTGGAGTAGATTGCAAGCTCAGAGACAACAAGAACGTAAAAGGAGAATTGCTCGATGGATAACAATGAGAGATATTTTGATTTGTAAGCTTTTCCAAAATTCTTAAACTTGCGGGTACAAAGTATGAAGCTTTTTCGGATTATTATCATGATCATGTTGCTGAACATGAAGCTTCTCAGATAATTGGCAAGACTTTAAGTTGGGAAGAGTTTGGTGAGTTAGCTGATGACTTATTTGATGGACAAAATATTGATGCGAGTTTCGACTCATCCCATGATAGTGGGCCAATTTATGACTCCTACCCTGATGAGGAGGGCGAGGTTGGAGAAGGTAAGATTCTTGTGATGCAATGTGTCTTAAGGGATGAACATGAGGAGGATGGAATAAAGGTTGCTCAGAATTATGAGGTTGAATATGTCAAGCATATTGACTTTCTCGAAGTCGACAAGTTTGCGCATGTTGAAAGTTCTTCACTGCTAAATATGTGAAACGCCCTCAAGGATGCCAAAAAAGCTGTCTGAAGACGTAAGTTCTTTGTCTTTCATCTGGAGAATATTTGTGCATATTTGATTTTCAAGTATTTGTTCTGTTGGGATGGAAGATATCAGGTGTCATTGCGTTGTTCGAAGGTGTTCAATACGGAGATCTCTAACTGGTCGACCACGCTGAATTCGAGGGCAAATTTCTCCAACCGGAGAAGAATGATGGAGATAAGGAATGACATTAAATTAGTACTTATCTATATTTTAATTATTATTAGTAGGAGTTTGAGTTATATTAGAATTTTATGTAATATATTTATTTTTGTATTATTTTAGTTCTTTATAAATAGGAACAATACACTATTATTTTAGATGATTGAATTTGATTAATGAAAACGAGGGTGTTCCCTATTATTTGTGTCTTTTTCGGTATTCGTAGAATCAACAGATTGATACTCTATCGTATTTTTTGGGTATTCTCAGAATCAACGGATTCGCGGTCTCCTATCCACGTTCCCCTGCATCAACTACGAACAATGTAAATAAACAATATCTTCGGGAGAAAAGATGGCTGAAGTCTGATAAATTTTTTGAAAATGACAAAGTTCTTCTACAAGGTATGTCTAGATTTTTCGATTTCACATGCATTTTTTCTAGAGAATTTTTTTTATTTTATTTGTTTCAAAAATAGTGCAATTTTAGAAAATGGTGCAATATTCAGGTTTCTGGTCATGCTGCCTCAAACTTCAGCCTCGGAACAATGGGGCCAGCTGCCTCAATTTTACGTTGGTCATCATGTATATTAGGTAGTTTAATAAAATTTTAGAAACGAAAAGTTAACCTCGCTGAAACCCACTACATATTTAAAATGTCTTAAAACTTTGATAATTAAATATATCAAATCATATTTATATTGGGAATGGTGAATATAGTAAAAAAATTCTAATGATAAAACAACTGGAAACAATAATTTTTGGACAAAAAGATATTTGAGAATACCTCATTTCTTTCGAAAGGTAAGCAGATGATGATATTGACGATGCATGTGCTTTGAACCATTGATCCATGGGTTAGAGTGCATGAGCACTGACCACCAAGGAACCAAGGGACCAGCACACTTTAGAATCACATTATCTAATTTATACAGAACATAAGTATTTGGACCAAAAAATACCGACAAATAATCGAATAGTCATTGATGCAAACTATTTAATCTTAAAAGAAATGGATGCAACAAGCACTTAGATTAACTAGTGAGGGAGTTGTTTTAGCTTAACTAAGGTCTCGGGTTCGAGTCCTTGATAACACAGCAGTGTTAAATACTTGTTGGGAGAGCTTTGCCACCTTTCAAAGGTCCTACCCGGCTCGAATTTGGATTAGTCAACCCAGTGTGCCGAATACCAAGTGGTTATAAACCAAAAAAAAATGGATGCAAACTATCAGCTCGTTAAAGATTATCTGGTTTCTAAATATTTACTGGATTGATTAACTTAGATTCATAGAGGATGGCAAATTTTTTTTTTGACGCATCTATATTTATAGAATTGAAATTGAGACATACGGTTAAATTTTAATATTCAGCAATTAATAAACTCATTTTTAACATAAAAATTTATCTGTTGAGACCAGGGTGAAACTTTTTACAAGTATAACGTATCAATCGGTACCAACAAACAATTAAATGTACCAAACCCCAACCGCATTTTGTTTAATTTATTGAAGTTTTAACTACAAACTGTGTGTATGAGCAAGGGCACCATATAAAATTCATATAAGACACCGAGGGCAACCGTGAGTTTCTAAGTTTGGTTCACGTTGATTGAACTCAGTGAGGTGCGGTAGTTGAATGTTGGTCTAGACATTAGCTTATGAAGCAGATGGAGAAAGAGAAAAAGAGACATTCCACTACCTATTCATATTACCGAAAAATTTAGCGGACATATTGCACTATCAATTCATACTAACAGAGAAACATTTTTAAATTGCAAGGACCATTTTGATGTATTTTAAATCATAAGATTATAAGTGTGAAACGACTTAAACTAGTTTTACCTAAAAAATTGAAGAAAAGGAAAGTATTGATAAAAAAGAGGTATTTAGAATACCTAATTTATTTTCATTTTTTTTGTCCATTGCTAGATGGACTATGGAATGCTTCGAACTCTTGATCCTAAAGTTGTGGTGGAAGCACCAACCACCGAGGAGCCAAGGCCAATTGTCCTAGAGCACGTGCAAAATACATTTATACTCAAAAACACATGGACGACTTCTCTTCCCTGTATAGATCATAGAGTACAATACAAGGCTAGCCCAAATGTTCAAATCTTAATAAATTAGGTAGTTTAATAAAATTATAAAGAGCAGATAGAATTAGATCATTACGTATATCAAATCATATTTACGTCGTGAGCGATAAAAATGGTAAAATATTCATTCGCTATAACGATGATTTCTTTTTTAGATGGATTCCAGTTTGGGATGCTCTTTCATTGCACATATGGAAGAGCATATAGCCATCATTGCGGAAGCAAAATTCTAGGAAAATTTAAGAAAAATGTTGATAAATCCACAATCAAAGAAAAGAAGGTCAATCTATTTTGAAAATTTATTGAAGATAGCCATAGTTGCGAGTTGAAAAAAATAAACAGGGTACTTGTCGAGGTGACTATGAATTGAATCTGATTCGGATTCAGTTCAATTTGATTCGCTAAAAATTTGATTTGAATTTGAACCCATTCAAACAAATTATAATTCGAATTTGAATTCATCCATGAACGAATCAAATTCGGATCAATATATCCCAAATTTGTCAATTTGGTGAATTATTCAACGAATCGAATTCATATTCAATTCGCCTAATAATTTGTCAAATTATATATAAAAATAAAAAAAATATAAATTAAATTTAAAAAGGAGGAAAATCGAGAAATTCAAATTCACTACAATTCCTTGAGGACCCGTCACATTGGAAAGAATCAAATCCTCACATTGTTGGGGTTGCGTTTGTATCATGATTTATTCTTTCGGAGTTAGAAATACGTAGTCAACTTAATTTGGTATATTAATTACAAGTTCAATAATTTATTTATTTTTAGTTTAAAAATTATAAATTCTAAAAATGCAAACTAAATTCAAAAATCTCAAAATTATCGGATTAAAAAAAGTATGTAAATGGATTCGAATTCGACGGTTTATAATTTGCATTCAAATTTATCCTTGAAGGAATTGAATACGAATCATAATTTTAATAATTCAAATTTGATTCGGTTCGTGGTCAGGTCTAGGTACTTGATATTAGCTTTTCCCACTCCATGAGCCCACCCAGGCAATCCATCTACGTGTACGGTAAAACCTCTGTAAAGTGATATTGTCAGGACCGGAGAAAAATATCACTTTAAAGAGGTTATTAGATAACAGAGGTTTATATTTTTTTTCTCCAAAAATATTAAAATTGAGTTTTTGAATAATAAATATGTAAATACCAAAAATTACTTAGTCTTTATACAAATTACCTAAAATTTAGACTTATAGAGTTATTCAAATGATATACTCGATTGAGATTTTTTTTAGAACAAGAGATAATTACAAGAACCATTCTAAAACGATTGAGAAGATGAATGATGATGTAAAATTTATTAAATAAGCAAGTTTAGTACAAGTTAATATTTTACAGTATTTTTTGAATTTGTAAAATATATAAAAATATATGTATTTATTCAAAAATATCACTTTATGCAAAAATTGGGACCGAGATTTAGCAATAAATTTTATGAAAAAGTATTAGTTATTACGATAGAGGGGTTATTAAATTTTAATACTAGTCCCGACGCGAGTCTGAGATTTTTTATCAATTTAGAGGGGTTATCACTTTAAAGATGATCACTTTATAGAGGTTTTACTGTATAAGCAAAAGCACCATGAAAAATTCCATCTAGTCGAGGCAAAGTAAAATTTAGTATTTTAGACTAATTAATAATTTAAAAGATTCCCACCACAAAGTCTAATTACAAATGAAACCAGACGTTATGCAAATAAGTTATTAATATATAAATGATAGACTCTTTTTATACCCTACTAACGCAATGACAATAACTATATATGAATACTAATTGGATGCTAATTTCAAAAAATTAAGCAATAATAGATTCATATTTAATTATAATGTCTTAGGTATGTTAGAAATTTCAAATAATTACTAATTTATGATATTATGAGACTATGAACTAATATAACGATATAATTGAAAATTATTATTGTATTAATCTATTAATATAAAAGGGTTCCGAGTTATGGAAAGGGGAAGGAGAATAGGTTTATTTTTTTGAAAAAATATATAATATTTGGGATTGTTTCTGAAGTTTTTTACCACGACAACTCAACAATAATGGGGTACAAATTTTGACAAGTTGTCCTGCAACGTAACACAAAACAACGTCATTTTGGGTTTGGGCAGTCGGACAGCTGCCCATGAAGTCCCATTGAAACTACAGGAACCATTTTGATGTGTTTTAAACTACTGGGTTATAAGCATCAAACAACCAAACTACATAGTATTAAAGTGAAGTTCTTTATTAAAATTAACAAAGAAAAGTAAACATAAAAAAGAGGTATTTTAGAATACCTCATTTATTTTCACATTTTTTTGTTTTTTAAGTAGCTTTTTTTCATCCGTCGCTAGACAGACTAACTGTGGAATGCTTCGAACTCTTGATCCTAAAGTTGTGGTGCAAGCACCAACCACCGAGGAGCCAAGGCTAAGCGTCCAAGAGTGCGTACAAAATATATTTATACGCAAAAAAATTGACTTCTTCTCTTCCCTTTAAGGATAATAGAGTTCAATACAAGGCTAGTCAAAATATTCAAATTCTAATAAATTAGGTAGTTTAATAAAATTTTAATGAGCAAATAGAATTAGATCATTACGTATATCAAATCATATTTATATCATGAGCAGTGAACATGGTAAAATATTCATTCGCTATAACGTTGGTTTTCTTCTTGGACGGATCTCACTTTTCGAGTGTGTGATGCTCTTTCATTGCACATATGAAAGAGCATATCGCCATCAATGTGGAAGCAAAATTCTATGAAAAATTTAAGAAAAATGAAAAGAAGGTCAATCTATTTTGAAAATTTATTAAAGATACCCATAGTTGCGAGTTAAAAAAGGTACTTTTTAACTAAATTACGAACCTTTATTAATAAGAAAAGAAAAAATTATAGAATGGTAATGAGAAAAGGGAGAAAAGGAGGAAAAATTAAAAATAAAGTCAAGGCCTAAACGGGTAGCCATAGTGTATTTTTTAACTAAATTACGAACTTTTATTAATAAGAAAAAAAATTACACAATGGGGATGAGAAAGGGGAGAAAAAAGGAGAAAAAAATTAAAAACAAAGCCAAAGCCTAAATGGGTAGCCATAGTCAGGGACGGATGTAGTTTAGAAGATGTGGGGGCAGCAATTGCCCCCACACACACAAAAATTATGGGTATATATTTAATAAAAAAAAGTTTGCCCCCAATGATATTAACTAGTTTGCCCCCACAATTGAAAAAAAGACAATATCACCTAAGGGTAAAATTGACACAACAAGATTTTAAGATATTTTTATTGGCCCACAAACTCCTAAAGGAAATAACCTATTTGGCCCACCAATCACAACCACTATGTTTTATTAAGAAAAGGCTATCCACCTACGTAAAAACCCTTAAAAGGCTAAAAAACCAAGCCTTCAACTCTAAAAAAAACCCTTCCTCTTCCAAAAGAGAAAGATAATTCAAAAGCAGCCAAAAGACTCCTTTTGTTTTCCAAAAGAGCTCAGTTTACGATTTACAAAGGTGAGAGTCTACCTATTTAATTTTTTACAGCAATTCAATTTATGTTCTGAGAAAAAAATATATTATATTTAGGTTAATTATGATATATTATAATTACTTGACGTAAGATTATATTTTAATATTGTGAATTTTTTTTGTCAATTTCATGAAGTACATAAGCATTTTGTCCCCGTAGTATAAACTTTCTGGATCCGTTCCTGGCCATAGTGGCAAACCCACTGCCATATCTAGTAACTCACCCAAGCAAACCTACACGGGTAGTCAAGGGTGATACCAATCAGTCGGGCAACATCAAAATTCCATATCTTACTCCGACCAATGTAGATCCTCACCGGTGTAGGCAGTCCCAGTCCTCTTCCTCGCTTGAAAAAAAAGGTACTTGATAATTAGCTTTTCCTACTCCACGTCCACGAGCCCACCCTTGCACTCCTTCTGCGTGTATAAGCAAAGGCACCATAAAAAATTCTATCTAATCAACGTAAAGTAAAATTTAGTATTTTAGACTAATTAATAATTTAAAAGATTCCCACCACAGAGTCTATGTAACGCCCCAAGATTTGATCGACTGTCTTCACAGACCAACACAGGTCTTTTCTAGCGTATTTTGTCCTCACTCGCACGCATCCCGGAAACTTCCCAGGAGGTCACCCATCCTGATCCTACTCTCGGTCAAAAGTGTTTAACCTTGGAGTTCTCTCAAGATGTGTACCAGAAAAGAAGGTGCACCTTGTTGATATAGATAGCCAAATCAAATCACTTAAGCATTTAAGCATTTGAGATAATACATATCATTTACGGGGTATCACAGTCATCCCTCCTTAAATACGCGACGACCTCGTCGCGACAGAATCAGTCAATTCCAGAATTCTCTCGTCTTACGGTACATTCGATCCCCGAACCACACCGTACTAGCCAAGGTGATACTATGATATCAAATGTAACGCCCCGTGATTTGACCGACTGTCTCCACAAACCAACACGGGTTTTTTCCAGCGTATTTTGTCCTCACTCGCACGCATCCCATAAAACTTTCCAGGAGACAAATTAAACCGCACGTTATCCAAATATGTTTTTTTAGAGTAGTTATCCAAATAGGTTATTAATATATAAACGATAAACTTTTTGGACCCTACCAATGCAATGACAATAACTATAGATGGATACTTGATGCTAATTTAAAAAAAAGAAATAATAGATTCATATTTTATTAAAATATTTTAGTATGTTTGAAATTTCAAATAATTACTAATTTAAGATATTGATGCGACAATAAACTAATATAATGATCTTATTGAAAAGTATTATTGTATTAATTTATGAATATGAAGGGGTCCAAGTTGTGGTCGGAGATAATAATATTCTAAAGATATTCTTAATATAACAGATATTAATTAAATGATGTTTTAGCGTATCTCAATCCAACCTTTTATAATTCTATAAATTTATTGTCCCAAAAAAAATGAAGAAACGAAACGTAAAAAATAAAAAGGAGTTATTTCAGAATACCTAATTTATTTTATTGTTTTTGTTTTTTTAAAGTAGATTTTTGTTATCCGTCGCTAGGCATATTGTGGAATTCTTCGAACTCTTGATCCTATAGTCGTGGTGCAAGCACCAACCACAAGGGAGCCTAGGCCAAGTGTCCAAGAGCGCGTGCATAATATATCTATACGAAAAAAATGCATGGACTTCTTGTTTTCCCTTTTAAGGACAATAGAGTTTAATACAAGGCTAGCCCAAACTTTCAAATCCTAATAAATTAGGTAGTTTAATAAAATTTGATCTATACATACGTCTATTAAATCATATTTATGTCGTGAGCGGTAAATATGGTAAAATATTCTTTTCCTATAACGGTGGTTTCCTTCTTGGACGTATCCTACTTTTCGAGCGTGTGATGCTCTTTCGTTGCACACATGGAAGAGCACTATTGCCATCAATTGGTAGCAAAATTCGATGACAAATTGAAGAAAAATGTTGATAAATCTACAATCAAAGAAAAGAAGGTCAATCTATTTTGAAAATTTATGAATGATAAAAACAAATGGAAACAAGAGTTTCGGACAATTGCAGACAAAAAATATAAGAAAAATAGAAACCAGCTGCCTGCAGAATGGCACTTGAAAAATTATGGATGAGCAAATAAAAGGAAAAAAAGGTATTTGAGAATACCTCATTTCTTTAGAGAAGCAGCGGCTGGTGATGATGAAAATTGAGAACGCCGGTGCTTCGAACCATTGGTCCCATGGTTGGTGTGCAAGAGCACTGACCACTAAGAAACCAAGGGACAAACATTCGTTATAGTTCGTTTAATTTCTTTTATAACGTAAGTAAGTATTTGGACAAACGAATGACAGAATTGTCATTGTTCTAATAAATATTTGTTTGTTAAACTAGAACAACTCTTTACGGATTGCTAAAATCCTTCGAAATGTCAGCCCAACACAACCATTCATGTGCATCAATTTACGGACTCTTTACGGCCCCAAGTTCCATCAATCTGACTCCCATACTCAAGTTAGCACAGAAGTAGGTAGTGAAGAGCCTCATAATATCATTAATGATGGTGTATCAATAATCGATGTATCTCACTCCAATTCTTTATATCTGTCTAAAAATTTATGTCGCAAAAAAGGGGAAAAAAATGAAAACAGAATGTAATGAGCAGAAAAAGGAAGGTATCTTTATACACATAAGAAATTACTAATTTATGGTATTGGTGAGACCATAAATTATATAAGCATGTTCTAAAAATTATTATTGTATTAATTAAGAAAACCACTAATTTATTAAAAGGGCCCGATTAGGGATCAGAAAAAATATTTAATGTAAGGAGTATTAATTTAATAGTGTATCAATGTATCTAACTCCAATTATTTATATCTGTATAAAAATTTATGTCGCAAAAAAAGAAATAAAATGAAAAACAGAATGTAATGAGGAGAAAAGGAAGGTATTTAAGAATACCTCATTCATTTACTCTCTCTCTTTTTTGGAAAAGGATGCATCGAACCCCTGATTCCTATGATTGTAGATGTAAGCACCAACCACCAGGAAGCCAGTGGCTAAGCGTCAAAGATGGCATGTAAGTTAATTTATATAAAGAAAACACATGCACTTCTTCTTTCCCTACGAAAAAAGAAAGAAAGTCCAATACAAGGCCCAGAAGGCAGAAACTACAAACAGGGTAAATAAACAATACCAATAATAGGGTTCGAGTCAGATAAGAATTTTAAAAATGACAATTTTTGTGATAATTATGTAATACTTATGTATTTTGAAATATTTGAACTCGAATTCTTTTAATTATGTTAGAATAATTAATTTATCGGTTGATTTAAATACTTGTTGTTGGCACAAGGTAAGCGGGGACTTATTAATTAAATGTACCGAATCATTATATCGTGAATAGTGGTAAGGTTTTTTCTCTCTATGAGTGATAAAACAAATGGAAACAAGAGTTTTGAACAATCACGGACGAAAAATAAAATAAAGGTATTTGAGAATACCTCATTTCTTTAGAGAGACAGAGACAGACAGATGATGATGATAATTAGCAATTTTGGTGCTTCGAACCATTGATCCAATGGTCGGAGTGCATGAGCACTAACCACCGAGGAGCCAAAGGACGAGCACTTCAAAGTGTGCTCTTCAATCATTTATATGAAAATAATAATTACTAACAAGCACAATCGTTTTAGTTTAACCAGGTATCGAGTTCGAGTCCCCAAAAATGTATCAGTGTCAAATATTTGTTGAGAAAAATTTACCACATTAAAGATCTCATCTCACTCAAATCTGAGTTAGTATGCAAATATATTTACTAGATTGATTAACTTAGATTAATAAAGAAATATAATTTCTTAACTAATCTATATTTATAGGATTTGAACTCCATGTATCAAGTTAAAAATTTAAAAATATTCCAATTAATCAACAAAAATAAACTGTTGAAAGCTTGAATGTTTGTTACAAAATTCTATCCTTCTCTTCGGATACCCAACTGGCTAATATCTTGCTCAACATATTAATTTCTTAGAGATTTACAGCTCATTAAATTGCTAGGCATATAATATTAATTGTTTAGCTATCACACATATTTTCTAATTTATGAAAATTAAATGAGTGACCCCATCAAATTAGACATGGAGTCTGAATCACATAATAAGGATTAAAATATGTGATTTGCCCACTTTAGAACAAAGAATACAAGCATAATTATTCCAAATAAACAACGATAAAAATCCCTAGGAACGAAATAGAAGGAGATATCAACCCACAGGTCTCTAGCTGAGGACCTCAAGTACTTAGAAATGTACCAGTATTTAATATTTGTTGGGAGAATTATACCATATTTAAAATATATTATCCTATTCGAATTTGAATTAATTCTTACGGTGATTTCTCTAAAAAAAACTATATTTCGCCATCCCAAAACTCTTCAACAGATTTGTATGGACCTTGAACAGAAACAAATTCATGCGCTGGGTACCCCCGACTCTGAGGAATCTCGCTAATCTTCTGCAGATTCTCGTAGCTTAATTCCCAATCAAATAATCACACTTATTCCTTGCTGATACGCCCACCTAAGGCACACCTTCGCATGTATATATGCATGCAATAAACAAACCATTAATTGTTATCCGCTGGACTCAAAATAATCCTAAAATTTTAGAAAATCAAAAGAATTCGTTTTCTAATTTCCATTTCGAAGATTCACGAAATGATTAGAAAACTAGTTCAGATTTATGGAATAAAATTTTAAAGTAAACCCTTTGAGGACTTCTGTTGCTTCATTCCCGAAAAGTTAGAGAACATGTCGTTGTTTCGATTGTGCTACCGGAGGCTCTAGAAAAGTCAGAATAGGAAAGTACTCATTATGGATTAGACTTCTTACCTAAATATTTTTAGGAGTTATCCATTCCGCATTTGGCTACCCAACATTTACCATGGGTATGATAACTAAATAAGATACGTTAAAGAAAGAGGTATAGTTGAAGCATATACCTGGGCAACAGTTTTTCTGTTAGAATCAGCAATCTGGTTAAGTATCTCGGAATCAAGGACATCATTTCTACCCCACAGCGTTCCTCTGCCTCCAAGAGGAGAATAGCCACTAACGTGTATACCTTTTTCCTCGCAAAATTCTCGCAATTTCTTTTGCTGCCAAAGTGGGTTTATCTCCACCTTCAAGAACGGGAAAAAGAAAATTCCGAGAAGCAAGTATAATGGTCTATATTAAAATCAGATAGCCAGTCTTGAAAATAAATATAATTCGTAAAAATTTACTTTAGTATCAAAACATGTAGTTTACTCAATTTGCACACCACAATTATGTAGTTTAGAAATGGCTGATCGGATCATCGGATAACAAAATTTTCTCTAGTTGACACCAAATTATTTAAATATTTTTGAACAAAAATATTCATAAGTTGTTTTTGTGATAAAAAAATTCATAAGTATCATCAATATAAAAATTATTAAAAAATAAAACATGGAAAAAAATATATTAAAAATATTTTGAATGATGGAGATGAGTTTTTCATATTTTTTTCTATTTAAAAAAAAGATTTGAAAAGGGTATGTTAAAAAAAACTCAAATAGATATGGTAGTAGCATATAAGTCGATCAAAGCATGTGCTACCAAAGAAGACTTTTGAGTAAATAATTTATGGGAAGTATAGCTAAACTTAATTATCAGGTAATTAATTACTTGGTTGACGGCCGGAGGAATTTTTGAGGTGGCAAGCAATGTCCGGAGCTTCTTGCAAGTGAAGTTGCTGACTCCTATAGATTTTGTCAATCCAAGGTTTTGGCACTCTTCCATGGCTTCCCAAGTGGAATTAATATTCATAGGCATGAAATACTCCTTGTTCATTGGAACATCATAATGGCCTGGTTTGATGCTTAAAGGATAATGGATCAAGTAGAGGTCAAGGTACTCCAATTTGAGGTTCCTACATTCAAACAGTTACTTTTAAGTTGCGAGAATAATGCACATTTCAAAAAATTTAAAGCAATAAGACAATGAATAACGTAATTTCTTTTATTTATATATATTGCGTTCATCAAGCCGAAAATTTTAAGTGTTTGATTTTGCCTCTTCTGGTATGAAATATAGGTCATGCAACAATAATCGGCCACGATATCAACATACATTTAGTGATGACGATAGGTAGAGAATAAGCAGGATCTTCGTGGATAAAAAAATATAATAGAATTTAAACTATGGTTTGTATTAAGATTTATACTCTATTCATCCCCTATATTAAACCCAGTAAAAATCAACGTATTATAAACCCACGGGACATGAGACATGGATAAGATCCGACCTAACGAATATTTCATTCATCTCTATCCACACTCATACCACGTTAAAATTATTATATCAAAATATTAAAAACGGATCGATAGATCTTATCAGTTATAAACAACGATCAGCGAACCTGAGTGTTTTCCGTAGGGCAGGGAGGACAAGGTCACGATGGCAATCGCAGCACCAGAGCTTAGAAGTGATAAAAAGTTCATCCTTGGACCTGATAATCCCAAGTCTTAGAGCCTCCGATATTGCTTCTCCGAGAGGCTCCTCGTTCTTGTAAACCGACGCCGTGTCGAAGTGCCGGTATCCTAATCGAATCGCACAAAGAATCGAATCCTTCACAGACGCCGGAGGAGAGGATCCGAATGGGAATTCGGCTGACCCGAAACCCAAGAGTGGAATTCTCTTGTCGTTGCAATTCCCCAGTATACCAGTTGGGATACAGATGCTACTCATAATTTTTAGATGCCAAAGTGTAATTGCTTGTCTTATTTTTTCAGCGATGAGGGATATACTACTAAATTTTTTAAAAATACTCGGGTATCACTGATTTGATTTATTTAGATTCGAGTTAGATATGACTTTCGTTTGTTAAAAAATTATTATAACTTGTATTTAAAACTGAGACGTCTCTCAAGAACTCGTAATGATACAAGTGTTTTTTATGTGATACTAAGGGGTGAGCAAGTCAACCGAACCGGACCGAACCGGAACTGGAATTTTAGGGATATTGCAAACCGGACCGGACCGTACCCACTCTGGTCCGGTCCAGGTCTGGTCCGGTCCGACCAAAAACCGGACCGAATTACCAAAAACTGAACAAAAATTGGGTTTCGGACCGGACCAAACCGGACTGGACCGGACCGGAAACTGGATTTTGGGTATTTTTACAAACCGGACCGGACCGTTTTTGCATTTGGTCCGGTTTGGTCCGGTTTTTTTGTCCGGATTGGTCCGGTTTGACAGTTTTCGGTTTGTTTGCTCACCCATTACTACCATGAATGGTAAAGGAAAAATATTTTTTTGATGAAACTTCTGATTTTCAATGTTTGAGTATTGTCAAATTCTATTTTATTAAATTATTTTTTTAATAATATTTTTATATTTATAAAATTCGAAATCAAAATCTTGTTAAATAAAATCAAATTGTGTTTATCACTTCAATCAACTCCTACTAATAGAAACGTAGATAATGACTGACTACTAATCAATCCATCGCTTCACATTGTCTCGACGAAAAAAAAGCAGTCAAGATAAGAAATAGTAATTGTATCATGCTTGCAAGTCGCTCCACGTCTCTACTCTCTTGCTTGAACTTTCCCTAGCACAATTATGTCAAGTAATATCATGATTCGACCAAAATGTAGACATATAATAATGAGTGTAAAGTAATTGTACATTTATTTTAATAAGAATTTGACAGAAATTTAGAATATAATACTCGTATATTTATAATGTAAAAATTTATCTCTTTAAAAAATTATTTCATTCTTTCCTATTCCATCCACCCAAGTGATGATCGTACGTAACCACGTGAGTGGCGAGGAACGGGAGAAGAAGGAGAAAACTTAAATGAATACGACTCACTGTACGGAAGTCACGGACAAAAATAAATAATTGATCATAGTTAATGATATTTTGTACAGAAAGAGGTTCCCAATTTTGGCATTGGATTTTTTTTATAGAAACATGAGGATGCATAAATTAAGTCGAAAAATTTGAGAAGATAAGTAAATCGAGTTCAGTCGGATAGGATACAGCCCAGTCCGAAGGGAGGAGATTAAGATGGGCTTGGCGACAAAGCCAGTTCGCAACAGCATTCTGAGATCTAGAAATATTTAGCAGAGAACAATAAAGTAAAAGAGCTTAGGTTACGACTAATCCCTGTTACAAGATGTTCTACGCTCCAATCAATAGTGGCCATGGAATCCGTAATGAAAATATAAGCCACCCGACAATCAGTCTTGATGATGGAGTGAACGTTGCTACAAGTCGATGCCACCATAGAAATAGCAAGAGAGATCGTCGCAAGTTCCGCTTCCAGCAGAGAAGAAGCCTTCAAAAGTTGTACCTGGCCATTGATAAGTCGGCCTTCAAAATCTCGTGTGATGACAACAATTCTCGCTTCAGAGATAGAGTCCTGCCACGAGGCATCACAATTGATCATGGTGCCCGGCTCCGGGGCCACCCATGAAGAGTTTTGCAGATAGGGGTCGCTTGAAGCTTGTGGACCTGCAAAACTTCATAGCAACTGTCAAAAGATCTGCTAGCAATATCTCTTGGAATAATCGGAATGGCCTCGAAAAGAAACTTGTTTCTAGCATTCCACATGAACCAAGAGAGATACATAAAATGTGAAATTAAATGAGAGTCCTGACTGTTAGACAAGCGAGATAAAATAAAAGCAAACCAGTCTTTGAATCCTGCGAAATTAACATCCGAGAAGTGGCAATTAAAGGAGGAAGCTAACCAAGTAGGCAGGACTATCCTCGATGAAAGGAAAACTATTAGATTATTTTATTACATCATGTAGAAGATCTGACAGTTAAGATTCACGAGGGGTACTATTGTCTTTTACCTCCTCCTCTCCTCTCTTTCCTCCCTTTCCTCCCTCACACTCTCTCTTCCTCCCCTAAAAAAACTCTTTCTCCCAACCCTGAACCCGACTGCCGCCCCTCCTCCCCCTCTTCTGGTGCCGTCGTCTCCTTCTTCTGCCAAGCCTCGTCATCGTTCAGGTCACTATCGGCCAAGTCGGCGAGCGGACCGAGGCGGCCGCCTTAAGGGCTGGGAGTCACCGCTTGGGACTACGTCGATCTTACTCTCTCAATGAATTTTTTTCTTGAGATCTTGTGTGAATTTTGGGATATTGTGTGAATTTTTCTTTTTTTTTTCTCTCGGTGTGAAAATGGTATGTCCTATCGAAATGGTATGTCTTGTTATATCAAAATAATATGTCTGATTATCAAAAAATGGTATATCTGGTTATGAAAAAATGGCATGCCTGGTAATGTCAAAATGGTATGTCTGGTTATGTCGAACTGGTATGCCCAATTATGTCAAAATGATACGTACTATTATGTCACAATGGTACGTAGTGTTATGTCAAAGTACAATGTCTGATTATGTCAAATGTTATGTCTAATTATGTTGAATCAGTATGCCTAATTATATCAAAATGATACGTACTATTGTGTCACAATGCTCCCTTTTTTTTCCCTTTATTTGAAAATTAGTTACGAAGTTGTCACTGGGGCCTTTTCTTTTTCCTTTTGATTAGGTCTGTCCTGATTTGTCCTTGTTAGACCCAAATCCAGTCTCCCAAATTGTATACAAGGTATATATCTACCGTGGAAAATATTATTTTTAAATATAAGTAAATAACGAAAATGAGATAACTCAAGATATAATGATGATTTTTTATTACATTATAATTGTTATTTTGAAGATGGGTAATTTTCGCAGTAGACTTGTGATTTTTCTTTCCAAATTGTAATTGTTCTTTTGTTTTTTCCATATGTAAATATTATTGTTTAAAATACAATTTCAATTATCAGAAAAAGGCTTGGTGTACCCCAGTATATTATAGTGATACGAATTTTATCTATCAAAAAGGGTTCTTGTTCCAATTATACAAGGCATAATATGTATTAACGAAAATCAAGTATAATATTGATGTAAGAATTTATTTCACAGAATGCAGTTTGATCGATTGGACTACGAATCGGAACCAAATCTGGGCAGATTTGACCTTAAATTCGGACTCTGGTTCAGTTGGTGGTCTGTTGACCACGGGGTTTTACGATCACACCTGCCGATTGTGACCAGTTAGACCAACCAGTCAACAAACATGTATATTTTTCAAAAATATATATATTTGAAAGTGATTAAATTATGATTGTGGTGTTTATGTATTATAATTTGCAATAAAATTAGATAATATTGTTAACTATTTACTATTTTTTAATACTAAAAATAATATTGAATATATTTGTACAATTAAAAAAATTTCAATCTGATTGATAGTTCAACCATCGAACCAGTTAATCCGAAAGATGAAAAAAATCTCAATTCGATCTCCGGATTACACTTTCGAAAACCTTGTTTCTCGGCACAAAAATTAATGTTTGATAATAACCCAAACCAACAGACACCTGTGTCATTTTCAGACGTGATCGATCCCCCCAAATTTCCCCCCAAAAAATCCCCACAAATTTCTTTTGGGCCTGCGTTTACCTCGGGAGACCGTTAGGCCCAAAAGCTCGGCCCGACTTAATTTGTGTTTGATCGGCTCAGCCTAGACCAATTTCGTTTAGTTGGTCCAAATACAATTATTTTTTTTCTAAAGACTATATCGAAAAAATAGGATAATAATAACAAATTTTATGAGGTAATATTTAAATGAATACATTTTCCAAATAAAAATAACATAACAATAAAAATTATTATATAAAATAGCATAAGATCTGCTTCCATGAAAGATCAATACTATTATTTGAAGGACACAATCTTAATTTTTTAGTAAGCTTGCACATAAGATCTGCAAATCCATCACTTATTATTTTTATTTTTGAGACATAAGAACATGCAAACCAAAGATAACATTCCATACACAAGCATCTTAGAAATGAAACATACACACAGAATATAGTAGAACCACACATGATTCATTTAATCTCGTTCGAGTCCAAAATTAAGGTAATTAGTATATCAGATTTCTACATCCCAGAACTCTTCAAGGGACTTGTAAGGACCTTCATCAGAGATGAACTCCTGTACTGAGTTGACCCTACGTTGTGGAAGTTGGGATATTTTCTTCAAGGCCTTGGGACTAAGCTTCCAATCAAATATGTCCATGTTTTGTTCCATCTTCTTTTTGTTAAAGCTCTTCAGAATCACGCTCTCTCCTTGCTCATATGCCCATCTAAGAGCAACCTTCAGACGTAGTATATACCGGCGCGGGTTAGTCCAAGAAACAAAATTTTGAATTTTATTAAAGAAGGTTTCGAGTTTGAATTTTGTGAATGAAGCAGATATTGTGAGGAAAGCCACCCAATTTATTGTGCCCGACAATTCTAAACTCTGAATTAGACATTGTCCGTAGAAATGATTGTGATATCAGAAGATCATAGACATAATACCTTGGCAACAGATGTGCCATGAGCAATAGAAATCTCTTGAAGAACCTCACTTCCCATGACCAAGTTTGAGCCCCAAGAATTTCCTGCAGCTCCTAAAGGGGAGAAAGCACTGATGTGTATCCCATGTTTGTCACAGAATTCTCTCAATTTCTTCTGCTGCCATACCGGATTAAGCTCCACCTAATTTAGAAACATACCAGAATTAGACTGTTAGTACCCATTTCATTTTCTGGCATGCAAGACAAAGTGTTCAAACTCGTGTCACCATATGACGCAAACTTAGTCTCAATGCCTCGAACAGGCACTGTTCGAAGAAGGTGTTGGAATATGAATCTCACATCGGTTACGGGAGTTTAATTACCTGGTTGACAGCAGGAGGGATCTTTGCAGTGGCAAGCAAGTCCTCCAGCTTCTTGCAAGAGAAATTGCTTACTCCAATTAACCTTGCCAATCCCAACTCCTTTCATTTCTCCATGGCTTCACATACGGACTTAAGTCCATAGGAACAATGTCTTCACTCTTAACAGGAAACTCCATTACCCTGGTTTTCAAGCTGACTGGTCAGTGGATCAAGTACAGGTCAAGGTACTCCACCTTCAAGTTCCTACATCAACTTAGAATCTTGAGTTCGAGTCTTTCGGAACGCAGCAATGCTAAATATTTATCAGGAGAACTTTGCCAATTTGACTTACCCGTTTGAGATCTCGATTAATCGGCCCAATATGTAAGTTCACTCAACAATTGGTATAAATAAATAAATAAGCTATATCACAATGAAAATTTACAATTTAGGAAAAAAAGATCTATTGTATTAAAATTGTGAACTCGTGATTTATTGTTCGAGTCCTTCGGAATACAGCAGCGCTAAGTACTTGTTGGAAGAACTTTGACGAATTGACTTATTTGTCTCGAATCTCGATTAATCAACGCAATGTAAGTTCGGATAATAATTGGTATAAATAAATAAATAAAAATTATATCCTTTCTACAACAAAAGTGTACAATTTAGAAAAAAAAAGATTTATTGTACTAAAATTGTGAACTTATGGATATAATTGGTATTTTCAAGATCCAAAATTTCTATCTGATCTAATTTAATTTAGAAGTCTTACATTTAAAATTTTGAATGTAGATGCGTTAAAACCCCTTACGACTTCTTTATTGTTAGAGTCAAATTGGAATCCGAATCAGTCGGACGGACCCGAATCATAAAAGCAAAAGAAGGAGCATTACTTGAGGGAATTCTGGAGGGCGGGGAGGACAAGTTCGGGATGGGCGTCGGTGCACCAGAGCTTGGAAGTGATGAAGAGCTCGTCCCTCGACTTGATCAGCCCGAGGCTTAGAGCTTCCTCCACGGCGGTTCGCTTCCGAGTCGAAGTGTCTGAAGCCCAATCTGATGGCGTGGACGATGGCCTCCTTCACGGCGTCATCGGTGGAGGACCCGAACTCCGCCGTCCCGTAACCCAGAAGCGGTATGGCTCCGACGTCGTTTAATTTGGCCAATGGAATCTTGTTCTCCATCTCTAGAACCGTGGAAGGAATTCTGATAAGTTCTTGAATTCGAATATTTGAATTTACGAGTGTATTTGTGGTCTGTTATTTTGGGCTCCATGTTTGTCGTATATATAGATGGTGTCGCATGGATGATGTGGATGGGTTGTGATGATTTGTAGCTCCGAATATAATTGGAAAAAATGTTTATTAATTCAATTGGAATCGATTCAAATTATAGAAAAACAGCAAAGTTTTTACAATAATATATTTTTCTGAAGATCGATGGACAACTATCCCACAATTTTTAATTAAGCACACAAAAAGGAGAATAACAAGGTGAATTAACCTCTAGGGATTGTGTAATTTTTTTTTTTGGTAAATGGATTGTGTAAGTATGCATCGAGGCAATTTGACAGTGGAATGTTCGACGAGATGTAACGTAGTCATGGCATACTTAGACAAGATGTCAGCTACATAATGTTTTAGATAAATTATTTTCAGGTCTCTCGGTTTTGACGAATTCACTAGTATGATTTTTACTGTTTTGAAATTCCTCTTTTCATCCTTCAAATTTTGTAAAATAGAACTCTCAGGTCCCTGGCTCTGATATCAAAAAATAACTCCGGCAAAATTTTACCTGCAAGGACCAAATTTTCCCTCAGTCGAAAAAAACAAAAAAAAAATTCATCTTCTTCAACCTTAAAACATCAAGAACATCAAAAATACACTCAAAAGCACCAATTAAAAATCATATGGGTTTGCACTATAGGTATTTTTCGCTGCCAATTTAATTGATTGTTAATCCTGTAATTTAGTTAATTGATTTTTGTTGTTATTTAATTTGTTTAATTTTCTGGGTTTGTGTTGGTGTTCTTGAGTGTGTTCATGGTGTTATTGATGTTTAAAAGTTGAAGAAATTGAGGTTTTTTTAATTGAGGGGTAATTTGGTCCTTGCACGTAAAATTTTGCTAGAGCTATTTTCTGGTACTGGAGCCAAATACCTGAGAGTTATATTTTACGAAACTTGGAGGACGAAAAGAGGGATTTCGAAACAGTAAAGATCCTACTGGTGAATTCGTCAAACCCGAGAGACCTGAGAGTTATATTTTACGAAACTTGTAGGACAAAAAGAGGGGTTTCAAAACTGTAAAAATCCTACCGGTGAATTCGTCAAACCCCAGAGACCTGAGGATAATTTTTTCTAATATTCTTTTTTCTCTAGTGAACCCCACTTGAAATGACCAAAATGCTCTCCCACTATTAAAAAAATCCTTATTTACTTCCCCTTCTTCTTTCTTCATCCTCCCTCTCATCCTCCACCACCAACAACAAAATATAAAAAAGGAACCCAACGAACCAAGAACACTAGCAGACAAGAATAAAATAATTATCTCTCAATGAAACCCAAATATAGAGAACCCAAAGATTATAATACACAAGCTTGATCTTGATTTTTTTTTAATTTCTTAATTAAGCCCTATTTTATTAATTAATTAGGATCGACCTCCTCGCCAGAGTAATTTCGGTGGTCGTCCCTTTCGAGTCCTCGCCTCCACCTGGAACCTCCCGGCGGTCGCTAAAACCACTAGCGACTGGTCGCTCCTGTGACCTCGCTGCCTCGCCATCTTGACCAGAAGTTAACCCGAGGTGATACAAGGGAATAAGGGAAGGGGAAATGTCAGAGATGGAGATGGTTGATTGATTGCTCTTCTCCCTAAATAAACCCTTCTCTACCCCTCTCATTGTCAGCTTCCAGATCCAGGTTCCCTTTTCTTCTTCTTTCTAAAGTTTTTGCCTTTCGGGAGTCGCTCTACCCCTCTCGCTGTCGGCTAATCAAAATCCCAGCAACGGCGACACCGATGTGGTAGTTGGGCCCGTTAAGGATAACGTGGGTTGAGGTTCTTGGTTTGTTGGATTCAATATTTCTCAGTTCAATGTTTGTTGAATTTCTCTCACTTTCCTTTGCGTTTGGTGATCTTTTTCTTCTTCGGAGTTCAACTCTAATCTTAGTGTTTTTAGATTTTAGTTTGAATTCTGTTGGATTTTTAGATGTTAGTGTTGATTTCTGTTTCTAGGTTTTTAGATCTTAGTGTTGGTCGCCGATTGGGTTTTCTTTTTTAGTGGGAGGACATTTTGGTCATTTCAAGTGGGGGTTCACCGGAGAAAAAAGAATATTTCAAAACTTAGGGAGACCCGAGAGTCTATTATCATCAAAACTTAGGGACAGAACAATCATTTTCCAAAAGTCAGGGACCCTAGGGGGAGGGTGACCAAAGGTCAGGAACTTGAGAGTAATTTGCCCTTTTATATATCATGAAGAAGATGACGATTTTAAGCAATGTTTTTAAAACCGATCCAGAAGGCGACCCAAAATTCTTAAAATTTCTGGTTCACCCGGTCTGACTGGTCAGGCCACCGGTCGGATCGGGACTTCTATTTTATATTAATATAATTAAATAATATTAAATAAATTTAATTTAACATTAAAAAATGATAAAATATCAGATAAGTTCAAATATTTAGAAACTTTATTATACAATTTATCCAAACAAAGTCTTCAAACGTGAATTGAACAAGTCTAAAAGAACAAGAAGATGATTATACAAGTTTTCAGGTTCGACATATTTGTCCAATTCGTTTGACTTAGTTGAAATATTTTTAAGAATTGTTAAAAAATAAGTTTTTTGTGATCAAAAATTGATGTACACGCTCCGAATGTGAAAGTTGAAATTTTGTTTCTAAATTAAATCAGATAAAATGAAAAAAATAAACACTAATTTTTCTGATCTGGGTGAACCGGGTCACCCGGAAGTACCTGACTGGGCAGTCCGACCTAATTTTAGCCGGTCGAACCGTATTCTGAGTTTTACGAAAAAATCAAACTGGATTTGGTTCTAGGTACCGATCCGATCTATCCAATCGGCGGTCGGGCCGCAGTTTTTAAAACATTAATTTTACGTAGAAAAAACAAGGCAATTCTAAAAAAAAGTTATTGTCTCGTACAAACAATAGGAAAAACAAGCCAGACTTTTCATTGCTTTTACTCTCGTACAAACCAAGGTTTTTAAAAGTTCTCATTCAATGAATTGATTCTGTTGCCTTGAAATAGCTTATATTATTTAGGAAATGACTTTTTAACCATGTATCAATATTTTATTTTCATAATTAAGTGTCCTAGTCATGTATTACTAAATTAGCCTATCAATTCACTTGTCACTTCTGAATTTGTGAATACATACCTCACTCACTCACTTTGTGACTTCATATAGAAGGACTAATATAAAGTTTTTGCAAAATAAGAAAAACCCAAATTGGAAACGCCAATGCATTGGGACCATGTTAAGGCCATATACAGAAGTTCATTTTAAGTTTGAGTTTGACCATTGAACGGATACTATAAAATTTGATGAAAAATCTTTTAAATTTTAAAATAACGTCAATTTCGAACATGAACTATATACAATGCAATTTAAAAAAGAAAAATTATTCCTTTCCCTAAAGAACCAAAGGCACACAACCGTTTCTTCGAAAATAGAGAAAGAAGAAGGAAAGCGGTCGGAATTAGTCGATCGTCACGCATGTTACCTAATCCATACCAAAAAATATATTCTATTTTGGTTAAGATACCTGCCAGTAACCGCCTTTCATTTTCAGATCTTTATACTGACCACTTCCGGGCTAATGATTTTGGCCCAATTCTATTTGGGCTCAGCACAGTGGCCCAACGGTTGTCTGGCGCGGCTAAGGTAATTGCCCGGTCGACTTCGCCTTTGACCACTCTTAATTCTAGTATAAAATTGTGATGTTTTCGGTTTCCTGCTACAATTTTATTGTAAATTTTATCATTTTCAAGTATTAATTTTAATTTAATCTTTTTAACTTTACAAAACTTTTACAATTTTTGGTGTAGGCGTTGTCTGGTGTAATTTTACCTTCCTGGAGTAATAAAGCAACTTGCTGTTGGTTGTGCAGCTTCCTGGGGTGGATTGCCCTTTGGTGTAGGCCCACAGTTGAGCAGCCTCTCGCTGCATCTGTTTTGGAGGGTCCCATCTCTTTGATCTAGCATGAAAATGCGCTGCGCGGGAGGAGGCTTGTGAGGTGGAGCGGGCGAAGAAGACCCTGAACTTGGCTATTGAAATGGGCATGACTTGACAAGTTGAGGATGCAAAAGTTCCAAGCGCAATTCGGAATACGGCAAGGGAAAACAAGAAATCAACGATTCATGATCTTCCCTGAATTGGGTGACGCTTACTTGTTGGAGTTTTTGGATTAGGTGTAATTGTGGGATGAAAAATCTGGTGTAATTAGTGGGGTTTTTCTTGAGGGATATGGAAGTAGAAAGCTCTTATCATATTTCATCTATGATACGTGTTTATCTAGTACATTTGTTAACGTACTAGGGTCCGGATATTGTAATTATCAATTTGGGCGAATTTTCGGAAGAGTTAATACATTTTACTTATAAAAAAAGCAATACTATTTTACCTCTAAAAAAGATTTTTGGTTGTCTTCTTGATCGGTCCAACCAGAATGATCTAACTGATATGACGATTGAACCGATGGTGAAAGGTGTTGATTGTCGGTCGAAACGTTATCCTCATTTTTTTTAAATCACTTGGTACGGTCGAACCAAGGTTTTTGAAATTATGAAAATTTCATATTAGTCTTTTTTATCAAGTACTATGTACTTTTTTTGGTATATTAGTATTATTCACTCAACATTATGAATTAGAGAATTATAAAAAAAGTTAGTAGCACAACCCAAAAATTGTTTAACAATAAGTCAACTCTGTGTCCGGTAATCAACAAAACATTATCCTTTAAATAAAATACATTAAAAAATATTGTTTCGGAGGGTTGGTGTACTTGATTAGGATCTACTTCAGTCGAGGCAAGTGTTGGACACTTTCTCCGTAAGACGAGATTGCCCCGTATATTTCAGTGCGGTACGGGCTACGACAATCGTCCCCAAGATACAACGACTGTTAGGGCGTTTCCAAGAATGTTGCACACGTATCTCGAAACTTTCGGGCCAACCCTTATATACCCAGAACTTTCGGACTCTTTTCTAAGTGAAGAACGGGGGAAGAGGAGAAGACAACAATGCTCGGAATATGCACTTGCTGCTGGGATGAAGAAAATGGCAAGGGGGGCACGCCTATTTATAGGCTGGAGGAGGCAGGGAAGCAGCCACCCCGAAGGGACGCGTCCGCTCAGCCAGCAGGCTGTCTGGATGCGCTCGTGGCCCTTTGGTAGCTTCTGGATCCTTCCAGGTGCGCCAGGCTGCGCTCGTGGCCCTTCGGTGGCTTCTGGATCCTTCCAGGCGCGCCAGGCTGCGCTCGCGACCTTTCGCGAGGGATCTCGCGACCCTTCGACCTTCTGGAAGTCTCCTGCACATTCCAGCCCTTCGTGCCTCTTCAGTGGCCATCCTGGTAGGCGCTCGCAGCTCCTCGTCGCTTCGGTAGCTGCGCAGCTGCCTACGGACCCGGGCAAAATACTTAAGGCTCCTCCAGCTCCTCGCGACGATGCGCACGTGCGAAGTGCCAAGTGCACCACAAAGCGCCCATTGCGACCTGCGTCCAATGCGCCATGCGTGCGAGCGCGTGCGCATGCTCGTGCTCGTGCTCGTGCTCGTGCTCGTGCCTAGCGGTGGGTCAGCCTTTTGGGTAGCCAATCAAGTTGAGAGGTGAGGAGGGGAATTCCTTATAAACAAGGAAATCCTCCTTGCTCTAATCAATGTGGTATTGCCCCTTTCATTTCCCTTTTGGGCCTCTACTTTGGGCCTTACCACTTTGGGCTTTGCATTGAATTTTTCATTCAAAACCCAACAATCCCCCACATGAATGATGATTAATGCATGCAGACTCTAATCGAAAGTTCTGACGTGTTATTATTGCATCGAGATAGGTAGCTTGCGGCTTTGAACCTTCTCTAGTAATATGTTATCGGATTTACTCGTTGCTCGGTGAACGCGATGTTTTGAACCGTCAACTTTTGGCGTAAACCAAGACAATAACATTTACACAATAATAACCCTAGTATATTTGGGTTCTCACGTTGTGTCCGTTTCGGCCATGGACCGTATCTTGGATTCATAAGTATTTTTCCCATTTGAAGCGGCCTCACTTCACACTTACATAGGTGATCTCCTATCAGGAGTATCCTGCCATACTCCACCTTTATCAAGGTATAGGAAACATTAAAAGCGTAGTGGTTATCCTTACCACACCTCAGCAGGTTGATACCTGGGCAGCTTCTGAGAATGAGATAGGTTCCATGTGATTAACTGAACTCTCCATAACTTAGTTTTCTCATTGAACCAAGTTTGTGGGATCTTCACTCATCATGGTTGAGTTACCGCTATGGACGTTCTTTATTGTGTGGATTTTAATCCCATTCCCGTTACTGCGTTGTACATTTGATCTCTATTGATTCCTTTCGTAAAAGGATCAGCTAAGTTGTCCTTGGACTTTATGTAATTAATGGTGATCACCCCACTAGAGATCAACTGTCTAACGGTATTGTATCTCCAATGGATATGTCGAGACATTCCGTTGTACAATGTACTTTGTACTCTCCCGATTGCAGACATGCTATCACAATGTATTAATACGGGAGGCACCGGTTTGCTCCAGCACGGAATATCCTCTAGGAAGTTTCTGAGCCATTCAGCTTCTTCCCCAGCTTTGTCTAGCGCTATAAACTCCGACTCCATGGTGGATCGAGCTATGCATGTTTGTTTAGAGGACTTCCAAGACACGGCTCCTCCTCCTATGGTGAATATGTATCCACTCGTGGATTTGGAGTCCTTTGTGTCTGATATCCAGTTTGCGTTACTGTATCCTTCTAATACAGCTGGATATTTAGCATAATGTATGCCATGGTTTATGGTATGTTTTAAATACCGTAAAACCCTTTCTAGAGCTAGCCAGTGATCCTTTCCTAGATTACTTGTGAATCTGCTAAGTTTACTAACTGAGTACGCAATATCGGGGCGAGTGCAGTTTGTTAAATACATCAAGCTCCCGATAATTTGCGCATACTTCAGTTGAGATACTGGGTCCCCTCGATTCTTGGCTAAGTGTAGATTCAAATCTACTGGAGTCTTAACCGGAGGTTTGTGTCTGATATCCAGTTTGCGTTACTGTATCCTTCTAATACAGCTGGATATTTAGCATAATGTATGCCATGGTTTATAGTATGTTTTAAATACCGTAAAACCCTTTCTAGAGCTAGCCAGTGATCCTTTCCTAGATTACTTGTGAATCTGCTAAGTTTACTAACTGAGTACGCAATATCGGGGCGAGTGCAGTTTGTTAAATACATCAAGCTCTCGATAATTTGCGCATACTTCAGTTGAGATACTGGGTCCCCTCGATTCTTGGCTAAGTGTAGATTCAAATCTACTGGAGTCTTAACCGGAGGTTTGTCAAAAGCTTCAAATTTCTTGAGCACGCTTTCCACGTAGTGGGATTGTGTTAAGATAATTTCGTCAGCTTTCCTAGAAATTTTTATTCCTAGTATGACGTCTGCGAGACCCATATCTTTCATATCAAAGTGATTCTTTAACATGTTCTTAGTTTTCACAATAATCTCTTTATTACTTCTCGTAATTAGTAAGTCATCTACGTAGAGACATATAATTACGTAAGCTTCAGGTGTGCCTTTAATGTAAACACATTTATCGCACTCATTGATCTTAAATCCATTTGACAACATTGTTTTGTCAAATTTCTCGTGCCACTGTTTCGGCGCTTGTTTTAGCCCGTATAGTGACTTGACTAGTCGGCACACTTTATGCTCTTGACCGGGAGCCACAAACCCTTCAGGTTACTCCATGTATATCTCCTCTTCCAATTCTCCATTTAGGAAAGCTGTTTTTACGTCCATTTGGTGGATCTTGAGGTTATAGAGTGCTGCAACAGCTATGAGTACTCTAATTGATGTGATTCGTGTGACCGGTGAATACGTGTCAAAGAAATCATATCCCTCCTTCTATTTGAACCCCTTAGCTACCAATCGAGCTTTGTACTTGTCGATTAATCCATCAGCTTTGTATTTCCTTTTTAGGATCCACCTGCATCCCAAAGGTTTGCAGCCCGGTGGGAGATCCATGATTTCCCACGTGTGGTTTTGCATAATGGATTCTATCTCACTATTGATAACTTCCTTCCACAGAGGAGCATCTGGACTAGACAATGCCTATTGGATTGTCCTGGGTTCATCTTCTAACGCGTAGGTTAGATAGTCTGAACCAAAGGATTTAGTTACCTTTGTCTGTTTACTACGTCTAGGTTCATCATTTTCCTGATTGGACCCTTGTGTAGTCTCGTGAGCCCTTTTCTTTGAGCTTCCTTCCTTTCTTTCCTTATTAGGAAAGCTATTCTCAAAGAACGTTGTGTTCCTTGATTCTATGACCATTCCCGTGTTTATCTCAGGGTTTTCAGATTTATGCACCAAAAATCGATAAGCACTACTATTTTGTGCATATCCGATAAAGATGCAATCAATGGTCTTGGGTCCTATTCTCACCTGCTTAGGCTTAGGTACTTCGACCTTTGCTAGGCACCCCTACACTTTAAGGTAACCGTAAGAAGGCTTCCTTCCTTTCCATAGTTCATATGGGGTTTTATCCCTTTTCTTGTATGGCAATTTGTTTAGAATGTGGTTAGCTGAGAGCACAGCTTCCCCCCACATGTTCTGGGGTAAGCCTGAGCTAATCAACATAGCGTTTATCATCTCTTTAAGAGTTCGATTTTTGCGTTCAGCTACGCCATTTGATTGAGGTGAATATGGAGCAGTCGTCTGATGAATAATGCCATGTTCTTGAAAGAGTTCCTCAAACGGAGCTATATATTCTCCTCCTCGATCACTTCGGATCATTTTGATTTTCACGCTGAGTTGATTTTCAACCTCATTCTTATATCTCTTAAAGGCATCAAGAGCTTCGTCTTTTCCCTTTAGGAGATACACGTAACAGTATCTCGTATAATCATCGATAAACGTGATGAAGTATTTCTTCCCGCCTTTAGTTTGCACGTGTTTCATATCACAAGTATCCGTATGAATTAACTCTAAAGGCGTAGTACTTCTTTCCACCGAATGGAAAGGTGCTTTGGTCATTTTAGCCTCCACACATACTTCACATTTATCAGATGGGTTGAACTCTAGATTCGGTAATAAATTTAAACTTACTAACTTTCTTAGTGAGTTTAGATTTATGTGTCCTAATCTACCATGCCATAAATTAGAACACTCGGCCGAGTAAGAAGGAGCATTAACTTTATTTTCACCGTTAAAGGTGCGATGTACAGTTATTACATTCATCTTAAATAGCCCCCTTTTTAGATAACCCTTTCCTGTGAATTGACCTGCTTTGGTCAGTACAAACTTATCAGCCTCAAATACAAGCTTAAGACCGGCTTTGCTTAACAGTGAGCCGGAAACTAAGTTCTTGCGGATGTCCGGGACATGCAGCACATCCTTGAGGGTCAGCTCCTTTCCTGAGGTCAGCTTCAGGACCACCTTACCCAGACCTACGATCTTGGACGTTGAGGAGTTTCCCATGAACAGCTTTCGGCCGGTGATCGGGATATAGTTCGAGAATATCTCCTTATCCGAGCAGATGTGGCAGGTAGCTCCAGTGTCCACGAACCACTCTCTTGGATTATCCATCAAGTTGGCTTCAAATACCACAGCTGACAGATCCATCTGGGACAAGTCTTCAGCCAGGTTAGCCTTTCCTTGGTCGTCCTTCTTCAGCTGGCGACAGTCCTTAGCCATGTGGCCGGGTTTGCCGCAGTTGTAGCAGTCACCCTTGATCTTCTTATTCTTTTTAGGCAAGATAAGGCAAGAAAAGGCAAGATAAAGTAAGATAAGGGAAGGAAAGGCAAGAAAAGGAAAGAAAATGCAAGAAAAAGTAAGAGAAGGAAAGAAAAGGAAAGAAAATTCAAGGAAAAGGCAAGAAAAGGCAAGAAAAGGCAAGAAAAGGAAAGAAAAGGCAAGCAAAGAAATGAAAAGGCAAGAAAAAGAATGAAAAAGCAAGAGAAGGAAAGAAAAGGCAAGGAAAAGGAAAGAAAAGGCAAGATAAGGAAAGATAAGGAAAGAAAAGGGAAGGAAAAGAAAGAAAAGGAAAGAAAAGGAAATATGAGGCAAGAAAATGCAAGATAAGGAAAGAAAAGGCATGGAAAAGGAATGAAAAGGCAAGAAAAGGAAAGAAAAGGCAAGGAAAAGGACTTGGGCTCTTGCTTCTCCTGCTTATCCCCGGACTTCTTTCTCTTCTTGCCACTTTTTCCCTCAGCGAGGTGCACGGTGGTCTCAGAGTTGGCCTTACCTTGCTTGACTTCGGACTTTCGGTTGTCTTCCTCGATCCTAAGTCTCACGATCAGGTCTTCTAGGCTCATGTCCTTCCTCTTGTGCTTGAGGTAGCTCTTGAAATCCTTCCAGAGCGGGGGGAGCTTCTCGATCATCGAAGCTCACTTATCTTCTCCAAATCCTCGGGACTCAGCTCCCAGTTAAATATGTCAAGATTCTGAACCATCCTGTCTTTGTTGAAGCTCTTCACTATCACACTCACCCCTTGCTCATATGCCCATCTAAGACATATCTGCACACATACATTTAAAGTTTTACTCTTTGAATTCACATTCGGTTTGAACCTGAATTAGTTAGTCGGTAGTTATCTCGTCACTAAGCAACTACGGAAAAAAATTGATAGAGCTTTAGCATCTTTTAGAATTATATTTTACTTGAACTTGCATTAGTCGATTACTAGCTACATTTTAGCATATAGGGATAAATTTCTTCCTTCCATTATTTATTTTTCGTCAAAATTATCTGGTTTATAAACATCAATTTATGCAATTAATCAAAATCTAAATCGGATAAAACTATAAAACATGATAGTGGTCTCCTGATACTTTTCTATAAGATTTTATTACTCTTAAAAAAACTCAAAATTTGTTACACTAAATGTACTTGGAGCATCTACGATAATGTTCTCCCGATACTTATTTTATCAATCTATTAGCATTCAGATTATCACTATCTATACTAATAGTAAATAGTCCAAATGAGACTGAATTCTTTTAAGAAGATTTTTGATTCAAGTCTTAGTGATAGATAAGATATAGTTGAGAGAATCATCTCTTAAATATAGTTCGACAATGATCAATTCTGAATATCAATAGTTCTTGACTAGAGGTAAAATAAATTAGCATTATCAACAATTATGTAGAACCATCACTTCAAAATTTGTTGCCAAAACATCGGAAGTAAAGAGGATAAGAAACTTAATTTTGGGTAAGTATATTTTTATTAATAAGCGGGAATCCTTCGTGCTAATCACTAAGTTACAACTAACCGATCTCGTCAAAATCTTTTTGGAAAAACACCGCTACATTGAAAGAATACTAGCAACAAACGATGCACCTAACACCTTGGACAAGAAAATTACCTGGGCCAGACTTTTCCCTTTATTACGGGCAATCTCTTGAAGCACCTTACTCTCCATGACAACGTTTGAACCCCAAGGTGTTACCGAGGCTCCCAGTGGAGAGTAGCCACTGACGTGTACACCGTTTTGCTCACAAAATTCTCTCAACTTCTTTTGTTGACACATAGGATTTATCTCCAACTTATCGCCACAGAAAATATTTGTACTTAGCAAATCATAAAAAATAATCGACGGAGACAATTTTTACAACTCCCCTTTTGTTCTTGATACATACTGTTGGGATAAAAAGTGACGAGAACGTCGATCGATCTTGTGACGGTCTAGAGTGCTCGTCCCAAGGTCGGTCTAACGTCGAAAGCAATAAGAGTGGCCGAAGCCGAGACTACTACTAACCTAAACTAAGATAAAAAAGCCGAAGCTTGAGAGTAATTTGTATGTTTTGTGTGTGATGATGTCGCCTTGCTCCCAATGCTCTGTTTATATAGACAAGTAGACAGCCTCAGCCTCCTATCGTCTCCTAGCCGTACTCGAAGACCTCAAGACTTATCTTTGCCAATGCTCATCCTCATGCAACACTTATCTTCGTCTAACTCGGATCTCCGACGCTTATCCTTGCCCGACTTGAATTTCTAACATTTATCCTTGCCTGCCTTAGATTTTCAATGCTTATCCTTGCCTGACTCGGGTCTCTAATGCCTATCTCCATCTCTTGACAACCCAAGTATATTGAGAGTCCTAGAGTTTCCCAATTTCTTCGAGAGTCCATCTTGAATACGGTCTCTATTACCATGGACCGTCAATAACCATGGGCCGACAATCTACCTGGGTCGACAATCGGGCTTGGCCTTCTTTGTCGACGATCGAGCCCTCCTCCAAGCTGGCCGACAATCGTCCTCTCGATCATCGGCAGCCGACGATCGGCCTATACCCCAGCTTACCAACGATCGAGGTCACAAGGGACGTAGCCGACGATCAAGGGGTGGGTCATGCGGCCAATAATCTAACATTAGACAATTTCAAATAGATTGTTGGCATCCTTCTACTCCGAATTTAAAGATACCATGAACTAGAAAGTTGTAGGCCCATGTCTTAGCTTTACATAGAAACTTGAATCGTCTCAATCCGAATTCGGAGTCTCCAGATATGATCATTATACCAATGGCCGACGATCGGCCTAGAGTTGACGCTAGCCGACGATCGCCTTGTAGCCGACGATCGGCCTGGAGTCACCTTCAAACCAATTTTAGGCCCTCTTCCGTTCTGAACTAGAAGAAGTCACCAACTAGAAAGTTGTATAAATATCTCTTAGCTTTCCATAGCAACTTGAATCATTGCAATACGAGGTCGGAGCCTCAAGATAAGCCAATTTTACCAATGGCCGATGATCTAGCCGACGATCGGCCTGCAGTCAGCTTCAAACCAATTTTATGCCATCTTCCGCTCTGTATTAGATAAAGTCATGAACTACAAAGTATTAGAACTACCTCTTATCTCTCCGTAGCCGAAAGGATCACCTCCATCCGAAGTCTGAGTGAAAATCTATGAGTGATCAATGATCGATGATCAAAGCTAGGCGAGATGGCCGGCAATCGACCCCTAGGCGGGAAGGCCGGCAATCAACCCCTAGGCGGGATGGGAGATAATCGACCCCTAGGAAAGATGGCCGGAGATCGATCCCTAGGCGAGATAGCTGGTGATCAGCCCATAGGCGGGATGACCGGCAATCGGCCCCTGGGCGGGATGGCCGACGATCGACCTCTAGGCGGGAAGGCCGGCAATCGACCCCTAGGCGGGATGGATGATAATCGACTCCTAAGCAAGATGGCCGGAGATCGACCCCTAGGTGAGGTGGCCAGCAATCGACCCCTAGGCGAGGTGGCCGGCGATCGACCCCTAGGTGAGATGGTCAAAAATTGGCCTATAACCAAGCTGATATGAGGCTAGGGGTACACATGTTGTCTTACTCTAAGGGCACCCAAGAATGAGGCTGATAGTACCCAAGCTGAATTGAGGATGAGGGTAGCCAAGCTGCCTTAAGCATACCCAGCCAAAGCAAGTTGATATCCAAGTACAGGTACCTCGATGATTGCCTTAGTCGACCCCGAGCTCCCAACAAGTTATTTTTGCACTCCAACAATGCCCCCCACATACCTTTGATTCGAATGGTCAAGGAGAATTGAAGGCATGTATTCTTGTGAGTTCGGGTGAGGGTCGACAACCCCCAATATCATCTAATAGGTAGTGGGTAAAGCCGAAATCTGGCTAACCAAGGGTCGATATTCAATAGGGACCTTGTATGAGCATAGCAGTACCTCCTTCACAAGGTCCTTACTTCAACTTTGGTGTCACCTAGTTTACTTGGAGCAAGGTGAAGATTATTGATTTTGAGCAGCTCCAGGGGGTCTAGGCCGTTGTCATGAAAGACATACCCGGCCGACTCGTAGAATGACAAGGTATAGACCACCAACCTCCTTGTCACCTCTCATATGGCCTTACTCCTCAAAGGTAAAAAGTGAGGAGTACGTCGATCGATCTCGTGACGGCCCGGAGTGCTCGTCCCAAGGTCGGTCTAACGCCGAAAGCAATAAGGGTGGCCGAAGCCGAGACTACTACTAACCTAAACTAAGATAAAAAAGCCGAAGCTTGAGAGTAATTTGTATGTTTTGTGTGTGATGATGTCGCCTTGCTCCCAATGCTCTGTTTATATAGACAAGTAGACAGCCTCAGCCTCCTATCGTCTCCTAGCCGTACTCGAAGACCTCAAGACTTATCTTTGCCAATGCTCATCCTCATGCAACACTTATCTTCGTCTAACTCGGATCTCCGACGCTTATCCTTGCCCGACTTGAATTTCCAACATTTATCCTTGCCTGCCTTAGATTTTCAATGCTTATCCTTGCCTGACTCGGGTCTCTAATGCCTATCTCCATCTCTTGACAATCCAAGTATATTGAGAGTCCTAGAGTTTCCCAATTTCTTCGAGAATCCATCTTGAATACGGTCTCTATTACCATGGACCGTCAATAACCATGGGCCGACAATCGACCTGGGTCGACAATCGGGCTTGACCTTCTTTGTCGACGATCGAGCCCTCCTCCAAGCTGGCCGACAATCGTGATTAGGTTGGAAATTGGTTGTTGATTAGGTATAAGATGATGATGTTGGCCATTTTTTGTTTTTTTTGTTTTAAAGGTATTTTTGTCATTTCAATGACAAAAAAGAGAGACTCTGAAATATATTTTGTAAATAGGGAGAATTTTGAGTAAATTTAAGAAAATTCGAGGGGCTACAAAGTAATTTTCCCTAGTATTAATTATAACATCTTACTATAATAATGTAAATCTCTTTTTTTGGTACGGCATGGTAGAAATGTCTAAACTACCCCCAAACCCCAAACTCAAATCCCAGACCCAAAACCCAAACCCCAAATCAAATACCCAAAAACCCAAAACCCAAACCTCAAACCTAAAACACCCAACCTCGAACCCCCGCTCCCGGACAGCGGACCACCGGACCCCAGACAACCGGACCGCAGACCACCGGACCCCCGGACCTCCGGACTAGACCACCGGACCACGAACCTCTGGACCTTAGGACCCCCGGACCACCGAACTACGGACTCCGGACCATCAAACTACCAGATCTTCGGACCGCGGACCACCGGACTACGGACCTCCGGACCACCGGACCCTAAAACCACTAAACCACGAATCGCGGACCACCGGACCCGGGACCATCGGACCTTTGGACCCCCGGCCATCTGACCCCAAACCAGACCACAGGACCACAGACCTCCGGACCTCAGACCACCGAATCACGGACCCCGGACTACCAAACTCCCAAACCCCTGCCCCCGGACAGCGGACCCCCGAACAACCGGACTCCCGGACCGCGAACCCCCGGACCCCCAGACCACCGAACCACCGAACTTCTGGACCGTGGACCACCGGACTCCCGGACTGTGGACCACCAAACTCCCAGACCGTGGACCACCGGACACCTGGACCCTGGACCACTGGACCATCGAACCACCGAACCTCCGGACCAGACCACCGAACCCTGGAACCACGGACCCCCGGACCACCGAACTCCCAGACCCCCAGACCGCGGACCACCAAACCCTCAGACCACCAGACCTCCGGACCCTCAGACCCCCAGACCACCGGACCATCGAACTCCCAGACCCCCAGACCATGGACCACCGAACCATGGACCCTGGACCACTAGACCCCCGAACTACCGGCCGTCAGACTCCTTGACCCCCGGACCACCAGACCTCCGTACCCTCAAACCACCGTACCTCCAGACCACCGGATCCCGAACCTGACCACCGGCCCACGGACCTCCGGACTCTAGGACCCCCGGACCACCAAACCACGGACCACCGAACTCCTGGACCCCCGGACCCCAGACCAGAGGACCTCGGACCACCGAACCCCTGACCCCCGGACCCCAGACCCTTGACCACTGGACTCCTGGACCATTGGACCACCGAACTACGGACCCCCGGACCCCGGACCGTCAGACTCTAGACCATTGGACCACCGAACCACGGACCCCGGACCACTGGACTCCTGGACCACCAGCCGCCGGACCCCCAGCCGCCGGACCTCCGGATAACTGGACCCCCAGAACCCTAGGACCCCCGGACCACCCAACCCCCGGAACGCGGACCCTTTGACCGTGGAGCCTGACCCAGACCCCGAGCCCCGTTCTATTTTTATTTTTGTACAGCTTAAAAAAGAAAGTCAATGAACGATATGTTTTGCGGATTTTGAAATAGAACAGCACTCGCATCGCGAGTGAATATTTACTAGTATCCATTATAGAATCTTTTGTTATGCGATTGCGATTGTAGGCTTCGATAAAATCTTAACGTATAAGAATCATGTGAGAAAAATTCACTATAAAAAAATACCTCATTAGAATAAACTCATCTTGAAATTAGAATCGCTATAATAAAGGGTTTTTGCCCAATATGGTGTTACTATTCAAGTTTATTTACCAATATGGTGTTACTGTTTAAAAAATTCCCAAAATGGTGTTCCTTTCTCAGGTCGAAAATTTTTTTCGACCTAGGGAGCGTAGGTCGAAATTTTTTTTCGACCTAGGACCAAACCAAAATTTTTTTTTTGACTTCCGTAGTCGAAAGAATTTTTCGACCTGGGACCAAAATCGAAAATTTTTTTTGACCTGGGACCATTATCGCCTGTAGCAATAGTAAGTGGGTACTGTAGCAATAGTAAACGGGCACTGTAGCAATACTAAACGGCTACTGTAGCAACGAAAATGGAAAAAAACTTACAAAGATAATATAAGTACACTGTAACAACATTTTTTTGTTAAGATGATAAAAAATCTAAAAAACTCAAAAATTGGTCTTAAATCTAAGACCCATTTTTTGAGTTTTTTAGATTTTTTATTATTTTAACAAAATTAATGGTGCTACCGTACAAATTTTGAAGAATGTAAGACCCATTTTTGAAGTTTTTTAAGATTGTTCATTATTTTAACAAAAATAACGGTGCTATAGTACGAAAATTTTGAAAAATAGAAAAAGAATCTAAGACCAATTTTTCGAGTTTTTTTAGATTTTTCATTATTTTAACAAAAATAATGGTACTATAGTACCAAAATTTACAAAAATAGAAGAATCTAAGACCCATTTTTTGAGTTTTTTAGATTTCTAACAAAAATGCTACAGTACGAAATTTTCAAAAAATTCCACTATTTGCTACAGTACTCGGTCCCGGGTCGAAATTTTTTTTCGATTTTGGTCCAGGTCGAAAAAAAATTTCGATCTGAGGAGAGATAAACACCATATCCGGGATTTTTTCAATAGTAACACAATTTTGGGGATAAAGTTGTACTGTAGCACTATTTTTGGCAAAAACCCTATAATAAATTCCACACCCTATTCACCGTATAATTACAAATTAACTTCCCGCCTTATAAAGGCTACATTTCCGAGCGCCCATTTCGTCCTTGGTGACGTCTAAATTATTTTTTCATAAATTTTTGAAAGAGTCTGGTCTTCCTTGTCGCCTCAGTGGTCTAGTGCTCTTGCACCCGAGACCTGGACAGCAAGAGTTCGAAAAGCAGGAAAATCTAATAATTATCAAGTAACCCATGGTCTCTTCTTCAAAGGAGGTATTCTTAAATAACTTTATAATTTGCAACTCCCAAACTGATGGCTATTTCTAATTAAAACTTCAATAAATCAAAGACAATTTATTTTTCATATATTTATCTCATTTTGAGAAAGCTGAATGAGATTGAATCGTATATCAACTTAATTAAAAGTGTTTTCGTACTTATAAATAAGTTATCTGTGACTACAACAACTATTCACGGGTTTGATATATTCTAGTATTATGTTCGAATCTTAATATCTAACTTAAAATTTTAAGATAATATATGTAAATTTCTCATACTTATAAATAATTTATTTCAACATTTACTTTATGCTAACCATGTTCATTTAATAAATAAACAAATCACGCTACTACCTAGCAACGTTGAAAGCTCTTGCCGCCGTTAGCTTTCTCTTGTTTCCATTTGTTTTCTCATTTATGGCTAGGGTGATCATGAATTAAATTCGATTCATATTTGAACTGACTCATACAAATATTAATCTATTTTTGAATAAATCGTATATAAATCATATTTTTTATAATTCAAATTCATCTGAATTCATCTAAATTCGAAACATAACAATCATTAGAACGAAGTTTTCTTTTGAGTAAATCATTAGAAAGAAGTTGATTATAAAGTAAATGATCAATTAAGTAAGAGGTTTTTTATCTGGGGCCGTGTATATAATTAATTTTTTTCTTCGATAAATAACTGGTTTTATACAACAGAATTATGTACATATGTACCGAACAATGGAAACCCGGGATGATCTCTACTCCTGAACAGACTCAAGAGTAAAAATATCTACTATCCATCCGGAATAAGGGAACCCAAGTACATCAAAAGGTCATGACCGTGAAAGTCTCTAGTAGACCCGGACCAAATTAACCACTCTCTAACCCGAAAGAGAATAGAATGTAAGAGAAGCTCTCGAATAATCGGAATATTCGAGGAGCGAAAATTATAATTGATGGAACTTTTACTAACACCAGAACATGTACACTTAAAAGTTGGCTTCCCGCAGTTTCATTTCCTTATGTACTACGCGGGAAATATAACATGAGATAGGAGCCGTGGAAGGGACTCAATAAATGATGTTAAAGTTGAAGACATCAATCGGTAAAGATTCGTTCCAGTATAAAGAAACTAAATACTTGTTAGGATAATGACGAGTCTGTCATTAGTCGATCCAAATACTTATTTTTTTTAAATAAAAGTGTTTAAATGAATTCAAGTAAATGATGGTCCCTTGGTTTCTTGGTGGTTAGTGCTCTTGCACAACCACCACTTGTTGAAGTAGAAGGATCGAAGACTTCTCCTCCTCCTCTGGCGCGTTCATCCTCCTCTCCATCAAAGATAAATGGGCCGACGGCTAGTTGCCTTCCCGGGTCTAATGGGCCTAACGGCCACTTGCGTTAATGGGCCTAGAGTCTTTCGGACCGTTTATAACGGTTATTTTATTTAAGACTCATTATGTATGTATAATAGATAATAGCTGTAATCTTGGAACTCTTAATCACCTCCTGTATATATATCATCGTGTAATCTCTTGTGAATAACAAGATTAAGATTAAAACCATTCAATCTTTACACCACTAGACCAATGGTTCGAAGAACCGACGTTCTCAATTTTTATCATCAGCCTGCTGCTCCTCTAAAGAAATGAGGTATTCTCAAATACCTTTTTTCCTTTTATTTTCTCATCCATAAATTTTCAAATGCCATACTGCATGTAGCTGGTTTCTATTTTTCCTATATTTTTTTGTCTTTAATTGTCCGAATCTCTTGTTTTTTCCGTTTGTTTTTGTCATTCATAAATTTTTGAAATAGATTGACCTTCTCTTTTTTTTTTACTGTGAATTTATCAACATTTTTCTTCAATTTGTCTTCGAATTTTGCTACCACATTGATGGCGATAGTGCTCTTCCATTTGTGCAACGAAAGAACATCATACGCTCGGAAAGTGGGATCTGTCCAAGAAGGAAACCACCGTTATAGCGAACGAATATTTCACCATCTTCACTGTTCATGACATAAATATGATTTAATATACGTAACGATCAAATTTTATTTGCTCTTTAAAATTTTATTAAATTATCTAATTTATTAGGATTTAAAATTTTGGGCTAGTCTTGTATTAAACTCTATTGTCCTTAAAAGAGAAAACAAGAAGTCTATGCATTTTTTTCGTATAGATATATTATGCACGCGCTCTTGGACGCTTGGCCTTTGTTCCCTCGTGGTTGATGCTTAGGATCAAGAGTTCGATGCATTCCACAATATGAATAGCGACGGATAAAAAAAATATACTTACAAAACAAAAAAGAAAAATAAATGAGGTATTCTAAAATACCTCTTTTTTATTTTTTACGTTTCGTTTCTTCAATTTTTTATTTTTATTTTTGCGACAATAAATTTATAGAATTATAAAAGGTTGGATCGAGATAGGCTAAAACATCATTTATTTAATATCTGTTATATTAAGAATATCTTTAAAATATTACCAAGATCATTATATTACTTTATAGTCACATCAATATCTTAAATTAGTAATTATTTGAAATTTCAAACATACCTAAGACATTTTAATAACATATGAATCTATTATTGCTTACTTTTTTTTTTAATTAGCATCAAGGATCCATCTATAGTTACTGTCATTGCATTGGTAGGGTACGAAAATGTTTATCGTTTATATATAATAACCTGTTTGGATATTTACCCCTAAAAAAATTATTTGGATAACATGCGATTTAATTTGTAATTAGACTATGTGGTGGGAATCTTTTAAATTATTAATTAGTCTAAAATACTAAATTTTACTTTACCTTGATTAAATAGAATTTTTGATGGTGCCCTTCCTTATACACGCAGATGGACTGCAAGGGTGGGCTCGTGAAGTGGGAAAAGCTAATTATCAAGTACCCTTTTTTTCAACTCGCAACTATGGGTATCTTTAATAAATTTTAAAAATAGATTGACTTTCTTTTCATTTTTCTTAAAATTTTCATAGAATTTTGCTTCCACATTGATGGCGATATGCTCTTCCATATGTGCAATGAAAGAGTATCACACGCTCGGAAAGTGATATCCATCCAAGAAAAAAACCATCGTTATAGCGAATGCATATTTTACCATGTTCACCGCTCATGAAATAAATATTTTTTGGTTAAAACTCATGACATAAATATGATTTGATAGAGGTAACGATCTAATTCTATTTGCTCTTTTAAATTTTATTAAACTACCTAATTTATTAGGATTTGAATATTTGGGCTAGCCTTGTATTGAACTCTATTATCATTAAAGGGGAGAGAAAAAGTCCATGTGTTTTTTGCGTATAAATGTATTATGTACACGCTCTTGGACGCTTGGCCTTGATTCCTCGGTGGTTGGTGCTTGCACCACAACTTTAGGATCAAGAGTTCGAAGTATTCCACAGTCCGTCTAGCGACGAAAAAAAAAGCTACTTAAGAAACAAAAAAAAAGTGAAAATAAATGAGGTATTCTTAATTACCACTTTTTTATGGTTACGTTTCTTTGTTAATTTTTAATAAAAAACTTTACTTTAATATTATGTAGTTTGGTTGTTCAACTCTTATAACCATGTAATTTAAAACACATCAAAATGGTCTCTCTAATTTCAATAGGACTTCATGGCCAGCTCTGTGCGACTGCCTAAACCCAAAACGACGTTGTTTTTTTGTGTTACGTTGCATGCCAACATGGCAAAATTTGTACCCTATTTTGCTGAGTTGTTGTGGTGAAAAATTTTAGAAACAATTCCAAATATTTTATTTATTAAAAAAAACCATTCTCCTCCCCCTTACCACAACTTGAAGCCCTTTTATATTAATAAACTAATAAAATAATACTTTTCAATAAGATCGTTATATTAGTTTATAGTCTCATAATATCATAAATTAGTAATTATTTGAAATTTCTAACATACCTAAGCCATTTTATTCAAATATGAATATATTATTGCTTAATTTTTTGAAATTAGCACCCAATTAGTATTCATTTAGAGTTATTGTCATTGCATTAGTAGGGTACAAAAAGAGTCTATCATTTATATATTAATAACTTAATTGCATAACGTTTGGTTTTATTTGTAATTAGACTTTTTGGTGTGAATCTTCTAAATTATTAATTAGTCTAAAATACTAAATTTTACTTTACCTTGACTAGATGGAATTTTTCATGGTGCTCTTTCTTATACACGCAGATGGACTTCAGGGGTGGGCTCATGGAGTGGGAAAAGCTAATATCAAGGACCTGTTTATTTTTTTCAACTCGCAACTACGGCTATCTTCAATAAATTTTCAAAATAGATTGACCTTCTTTTCTTTGATTGTGGATTTATCAACATTTTTCTTAATTCCTAGAATTTTGCTTCCATAATGATGGCTATATGCTCTTCCATATGTGCAATGAGAGAGCATCCCACGCTCAGAATGTGGGATCCGTCTAAAAAACGAAATCATCATTATAGCGAATAAATATTTTAGCATGTTCACCCCTCACGACATAAATATGATTTGATATACGTAACGATTTAATTCTATTTGCTCTTTATAATTTTATTAAAATACCTACTTTATTAGGATTTGAATATTTGGGCTAGCCTTGTATTGAACAACTCTATGATCCTTAAAAGGGAAGAGAAGCAGTCCATGTGTTTTTGCGTATAAATATATTTTGCACGCGCTCTTGGACGTTTGGTCTTGGCTCCTCGGTGGTTGGTGCTTGCACCACAACTTTAGGATCAAGAGTTCGAAGTACTTCATAGTCTGTCTAGCGACTGAAAAAAAAAACTACTTAAGAAAAAAAAAGTGAAAATAAATGATGTATTCTAAAATACCTCTTTTTTATGTTTACGTTTCTTTGTTAACTTTTAACAAAAAACTTTATTTTAGTACTATATAGTTTGATTGTTTGATTCTTATAATCCTGTAGTTTAAAACACATCAAAATGGTCTCTGTAATTTTAATGGGACTTCATGGGCAGCTCTGCCCGATTGCCCGAACCCAAAATGACGTTGTTTTGTGTTACCTTGCATGCCAACTTGGCAAAATTTGTACCCCATTCTTGCTAAGTTGTCGTGGTGAAAAACTTCAGAAACAATCCCAAATATTATATTTATAAAAAAAACCATTTTCCTCCCCCTTACCGCAACTTGGACCCCTTTTATAAACTAATACAATAATACTTTTCAATAAGATCGTTATATTAGTTTATAGTCTCATAATATCATAAATTAGTAACTATTTGAAATTTCTAACATACCTAAGACATTTTAATCAAATATGAATCTATTACTGCTTAATTTTTTGAAATTAGCACCCAATTAGTATTCATATATAGTTATTGGCATTGCATTAGTAGGGTACAAAAAGAGTCTATCATTTATATATTAATAACTTATTTGCATAACGATTGGTTTTATTTGTAATTAGACTTTGTGGTGTGAATCTTCTAAATTATTATTTAGTCTAAAATACTATTTTTACTTTACCTTTTCATGGTGCTCTTGCTTATACACGTAGATGGACTGCAGGGATGGGCTAATGGAGTGGGAAAAGATAATATCAAGTACCTGTTTATTTTTTTCAACTCGCAACTATGGCTATCTTTAATAAATTTTCAAAATAGATTGACCTTTTTTTCGTTGATAGTGGATTTATCAACATTTTTCTTAAATTTTCCTACAATTTTGCTTCCACAATGATGGCTATATGTTCTTCCATATGTGCAATGAAAGAGCATCCCACGCTCAGAAGTGTGATCTGTCTAAAAAGGAAACCATCGTTATAGCGATTAAATATTTTAACATGTTCACGGCTCACGACATAAATATGATTTGATATACATAACGATTTAATTCTATTTGTTCGTTATAATTTTATTAAAATACCTAATTTATTAGGATTTGAATATTTGGGCTAGTCTTGTATTGAACTCTATGATCCTTGAAGGGAAGAGAAGGAGTCCATGTGTTTTTGCGTATAAATATATTTTGCACGCGCTCTTGGACACTTGGCCTTGGCTCCTCGGTGGATAGTGCTTGCACCACAACTTTAGGGAGATTAGATTGAGTGGGGACTAAAGAAAATTTGTTCATAGGTGGGGACTACATTTTGGGCCGTCAGATTTGATTATCTTTAAATCTGATGGTCAATAACCTATCAGGTGATATTGGTTTGCATGCGAAGTGATATTAGTTTGCATGCGAAGTGATATTAGTTTGCATGTGAAGTGATATTGGTTTGCAAGACACTGGTTTACATATGAAGTGATATTGGTTTGCATGTGAAGTGATATTGATTTGCATGTGTAGTGATATTGGTTTGAGTTAGTCCCCATGTTTGGGGACTACCCGAGTCCCCACCAAATCTGCCCCCCAACTTTAGGATCAAAAGTTCGAAGCATTCCACAGTCCTTCTAGCGACGGACAAAAAATGTACTTAAAAAACAAAAAAGTGAAAATAAATTAGGTATTCTAAAATACCTCTTTTTATGAATACTTTTCGTTTCTTCAATTTTTTAAAGGAAAAATTTCACTTTAATTTCTGTAATTTCGTCGTTTGACACTTACAATTTTATAGTTTAAAACACATCAAAATGGTTCTTGTGATTTAAATATGTTTCTCTGTTAATATGAATTGATAGTGAAATATGTCCACTAAATTTTTCGGTGATATGAATAGGTAGTGGAATGTCTCTTATTCTTTATAAATAAATTTAAATGCTTCTTACGATCGCCCGTCCCTTGGTTCCTTGATGGTCGATGCTCTTGCACTCCAACCATTGGGTCAATGGTTCGAAGCACATGCATCGCCGATATCATCTTCATCTGCTTACCTTTCGTAGAAATGAGGTATTTTCAAATACCTTTTTCCAAAATTATTGTTTCCAGTTGTTTTATCATTAGAAATTTTTTTTCTATATTCACGATTCCTAATATAAATATGATTTGATATATTTAATTATCAAAGTTTTAAGACATTTTAGATGGGGAAAAAACTTATAGATCCTTAAGTTTAGATATAATGTACTAATAAGTCCAATTCATAATTTTTTAGTCCTTATGTTTTGAAAAATATGTTATTTTTAAATAATAATTCTTGTGAAATGCCAAAATTGCCCTTCTCTTGAACCTAAAACCAATATTTTCTATCTTACTATAATAATGTAAACTCCCTTTTTTTGTCTGCCGCCTGGAAATGTCAATACTACCCTTCAATTAAATTGAGAAAATTAATCGAAGCAAAAAACACCTAACCGGTCCAGCGACCTAATCCACAGCTCGAAGTACTACTTAATCTCGGCCCACCGCAATGACATCATCTACCCGGCAAACAGGTTCGGCGTCCAGGGCCTGCGACGGCGGCGGCGGGTGGGACGCAGACGGAAAGCCGGGGCGGGGACAATGGCAGAGGTGGACGCCGGTATATAAGAAGGGACCGCCAGTTCTCGCTGTACATTGGGCAACCGGTTGCCAATTTGGGAGGAGATCGGTCGATGTGGAGCCCAGGCTGGTGTCGTGGTGGTCGGCAAGCTGGGGCTCCTGTGACTGGAAGGGGAAGGTGGAGATAGGCTTGATTTGTATGGCGGTGGAGTTTAGAGTTCTGATTAGAGTTTTGGTCCGGTTCAGGATCCAGATTTGGTTCGCATCTTCGCGGGGAGAAGTGAAGCGACTGTTTTGGTGTTTTGGGGATGGACTTTAGTGGCGGTGGTGGCGGCTAAATCTTAGATTTCCATTGTTAGAGTGGTGTTTTGAGAATTATGTTCAATTTCTGGGGCTTTTTGGTTTTGATTGGCCTTATGGGCCCGAACTGGAAGCCACCCATAATTTTGGATATTTGGAATGTGGATCCGGACAATTTAGGCCCCGGGAATGAGTTCGTTAGAATTCAAATTAGATAAATATTTTTGATTAATTAATAAATTATATATTATACTATCACCGGTCCAAACGACCGTATATTATACGTGCACTAGTGTTGTATTATACGGTTAACATTTAAATTGTAAAAAGAGTACGTTCAGACTAGAAATTTACAAATATATACATCTATTTTTTCAGCAGGCACCTCTACGGCTCTCAACTTCCTCTCAAATTCCCAAAAAATAAAACAGGGTTCCCTCACACATCTCGGGCCACTGGATCTCTCCCAAATCGAGTGAAGATCGCTTTTTCCGGTGGCGGTTTGGTCCAAAAGTCTCTGGCTTTCATCACGGGAGACACTGATTGAGACGACGGCGAGGAGGGCGAGAGTGCGAGCCAACTGGGACGGGGAAGAAGAAGAGGGGGAGAAGGGGAGAGGAGAATTGGGGATTTAGGATTTTGAAGGTCGGATTGGGTGTGAGAATTTTAGTGGAGAGAAAAAATGAGCTTGCAGATTATATATAACATTTGCAGATTATATATAGAATTTAATTGATTTTTGCATGCTCAATGAGCATGCGGATGGAAGAATAAGATTGCATATAAATGGTTTTTGAAAAAATATAAATAGAATAATGATGGATTTAGTAATTTATCATACATGTCACATTAGCTACTACTTATACAATGGGCTGTCCATGTAGGATGTCGAACGATGTCGTTTTGAGAAATGTGGAGCCAATGTGGATAGCCAAATGGTCGGGCAGCTGCCCAGGCTGCCTGGGATTGAGACGTGTCCGAAAAAAAATGGAGGGTTTAAATATAAAATTTTAAACTACACGGCTTAAATGCGAAATATGTCAAGCACACAGTGCAATCTCGCAAACGGCGTCGTTCGACGATGAATTGTATAGGGAGAGAGGGATCGTCTTGATGACAGAGTCATCGAGCCCTTAGGGGAGTACACGTGGAAGTCAGCTCCCCGCCGGGAGAGGAATAGTCAAACTAGAGGAGAGGCGAGTCCAGGTTGGAGAACGTGATGTAGTAGGACTGCAGCTGGAACCTGCGGTGCCGAAGACAGTGCCACCACCGGCCGAACCAACGGATGAGGAGGATGAGGTGGCGGGAAAGGTGGCAGAAAAGGAGGTGGGAGTAGGTGATCAGTAGGAAGGCTGCCGCCATAACGATAACCATGGTGATGAACGGCGGGCTGAAGTCCACGCCCGAGCCGCCAGCGTTGCTTGACGACAGAGCAAACTAACTGGCAGATGACAAGGACGTTGCTGGCATGGTCGTTGACACCGGTATTTATCTGCCTGAGTATGTCTTCAGTCATGGGCGGTTGTACGTTGCCCTTTCAAGAGGTGTTTCATAGTTTAGTCAAGAGAGGTGATGTTGTAGATAAAATTAGAGCATTTACCATGTACGAAGAAGTTCTTATGTCGTCTTAGGTAAATTAAAAAAAATAGTATAATTAAATATGTCAGAGAGCATCTTATTCATGTACAGATTAAAAAAGAAAATCAATAAACGATATACTTTTTGGGTTATGAAACAGAACAGCACTCGCATCGCACGTGCGTATTTGCTAGTAAATAATTAAGCAAAGAAGAAGTAATTGAAGATACAAGAAGGTGATTGAGGCTGCAGTAAGGTTGCTGAGGAGTGTATTCTTATGGCACAGGTGCTCGCCCAGAGTATTGAGGCTGCCTTTCCGGCTTTCATATTGAACATGTCATTTGGCTAACAAATTTTCCCGACATTTTGACATACTCGCGCATATCTTCAATGATGCAAGATTACTCGTATATTTGGGGTGCGTTTGGTATCTTTTCTGGACAGGCTTGGAGAGACATAACAAGACAATACTGGACATAACTATTTGTTCTAGCTGTCCTATCCATAATTGGTAACTTCAATACATTCGGTACTATTCTTATTTGGAACATGTAAGAGTTCAATCTATGATTTTGTGAAAGACAAAACTACCATTTGCAGAAACAACAGAGAAAATGTATTATCCTTATACGAATATTAACTATCTCAAATATTCAAACAATCTTTTTTTGGTATCCGTATTCGAAAAAGAAACTATATAATATCCCAAAAAAATTGGATACGAAGAATCTGAACTATCTAATTTATTAAACAACTTGTTTTGTGCAATTCTATTCGAATAAAATATATACCAAAATTATTTATAGCAAATAAAATATATTTATATATTTTACTATCTTTATATATCTTCGCTCTTGAAAATATAAATTTATATCGAATATTAAAATATTCGAATCCTGATAAAAAGAATTAGATATCAGATACGCCAATCTCATATTAGATAAAATAAGCATTCATAATTGGGTTAAATCTGGTGAAGAAAAATTAAAATTTTTTCTAGGGTAATACGGTAAAGAATATGAGAAGAAATTTCTATCATAGGACATAATTTTCTGGCCTATGGTTAAAGATAGGACAAGTATTTGGAGGTAGACTTGGACAAACTTATAGGGATGGCAAAAATACCCTTACCTCGTAGATCGAGAGTCTGTTGACTTTGACTGGGTGTAGGGTAGGGTATGGGTATGGATCCACTTTTAGATGTGGGGTCTAAGGCAGGGTATGAATTCTATGAATTTCTATTATACCCTTAACATTTTACCCTACTTTGGACCATATCCTAATTAGACCCTCATTAGACCCCTTTATCTTTATTTTTTACTTATAATTTGTGATAGAGTTCTCAAATGCTCTGGAATATGTTTCATGATATCAACTCCAAAATTTGAGGTACATATTATTCTAATTTTTTTATTGATATACTATATATTTCATGAATAATCTTCGCATATTCATTGTGGTTTATTTGAATTTTATATATATATATATATATATATATATATATATATTCATTGTGATTTATTTGAATTATTTGCAATCGCTGGTTCGACTGACTCTTTTTTTTTAGATATAAGGCTTGCAATTATTGAGACCTCGAAGCCAGAGAACCCAAAATAACAGGGGAAGCAGAGAGAGTTAAGTGCTCATTGTATGGAGTGGAAATCTTGTGGTGTTTGTATATTGCTTTTCGTTGTTCTACAAGAATGGGGGTAAGTCTCCTTAAATAGAAAAAACTAAGGACAAAAGACAAGACAGAGAGCATCTATCTTTACAGCTGGCAAAAGGAAAAGGTATGCTCGCAGGCATACTAGAAACAGAGACAGTCTAATAATTGGTACAAAGCGTCATCCCTTACGTCTATTACAATAATTGAGATATAAATTATCATAGCTGACGCTAATCTGTTCTATTGCGTGTCAGGAATGGATACGTCACCACTTGTTATACTAGCAGCTTCTAGTTCCATCTGCCTTTCATCTTCTATATTAATAATGTGATTTTCTTCTAGAAGGCCTCTATCGCTACTGTGTGGCAAAATCATTCGCCACTGGTCAGTGCTCCAGATCTGTGTATAGTGGTCCTTCTCCGAGGAGTCGTAGATTTTTCCATCCTCGTGGTATAGGTAGAGATGCTGGATCCTGTAGCAATCTGTATACCTTAGGGTTCCTGATTTTATTAATGTTATAAGGAGATGGTGCGTCTAAGTTTAGGTCTGTTTCTTCAAATTCTGTTTCATCCAACAGAATTATTCTCTTTTTGGCCGGGATGGTGGTGAATTCTGATACTCGTGGGAGAGTAGAGTCAATTAAGCAGAAGATTCTTCCTCTAACCGCCATGTTTCCTCCTATAAGAAAGAATTTTCTCCCGAACCATTGGAGAACCTCCCACATCCTTCCATCTTCTTCTAGTTTTAAGATTATTGTATCTATCATTCCTAAGTGGTAGAATCTTAGGATGAGATTAGAAGGTAAGTCTGTTTTGTTTAGATTTACTTGGAGCTTTAAGAGTCCAACCGTCCTGTTGTCTAGGCTGTAGGGTTTCTGTATCACATCTACTCCCTGGAAATTCCAGTTTGCTTCCTTAAGATAGATTTTTGCTAAATCTTGTTGGGCTTTAATGAGATCTTCAAGATGGCTTTCTTCTATTTTCTTTTTTATCAGTTCTTCCCCCTCGGGCCATTCATCAAAGAGTGACTGCAGAACTTGTTGAGCTGGTAGATCTAACAATCTCACCTTTAGATGTTTGAAGTCTCTGTTGGGACCTCTAGATACTGAGAGTTTTGATTCAGTATCATCTAGCTTTTTTCTTAGCTCTGTTCCTGATTTATTGAGTTTGGTCACTATTTTCTCCATTATGATTACTGTCTGTTCATTCTTCTGGGATGTGATTCCTGCAGACAGAGCACTTTGTTCGGCTTCTTGCCTCTTTTCTTCTAGGTGTCGAATCTGTTGATCATTCTGTTATTACAGGTGTATTATCTGGGCTTCCAACTGTCTGATTGAATCTTCATGTCTAATAACAACTTGGGCTGACTCTTCCCTGGTTACATCTGAGAAGGGTCTAACAACTTCTGGCTCAATAAAAAAGTTGGGCCCAAAAGCCTTTCAGGCTTCTTCAAGGGCCTCGGTAAAACTATAATAGCCCTTATATAGAGGCTGGTTACATAAGATATATTTTCTAACTGTATCAAAACTATTAAACACTCCTATTTTCAAACCTCTGTATATTACATAATGAGTAAATTTCTTTTTATAGGTTTTAGGAGTATTTTCCAAAAAATACATACTAAGTGCATTTAAGCACAGTACTTTGAAATTAGTAGCAGCTCCAGCTGTCTGTATATGTCACAGGTTGTCAAGAAGACACTGCTATGACCTATCTATGGATAACCCCGGGAAGGGTCTAAATTTTTTATTCCCTATATCTGGGAATTCTGTTAAGGAAATATTCCCAAATCTGATCTGTTTATACTGTGAAACTGCTGGATTTGCAGAGGGTAATGAGGCTCCACTTGCATTTCCTTCTGTGTATACTGGCATAGCCAGGTTATTTCTGTAAATGATGTTGGCTGAGGTTCCAACTGTATCTAATTGTATTGTCTGTAGATTTTGAACACTTGGTTCATCTTTTTTCTGTGGAGTCTGTGGAATCATGGGACTTTGGGTATTTGGCCCTACGCCTTCCACTTTTTCTTTGTCTTTGGGTTTAATAACCCTTTTCTTCATGTTGTTTTCCTGTACCATTAAAAAACTTGTTAATACTTCTGGATAATAAGTCTGCCAAGCTATTATTCTTTCTTTTAATGTGTTCGAATTCTATGGAGTAACCACTACCTTGTATTAAATTCTGTAAGTTAATCCATCTAGTTCTATTTATTTTCTTACTATTTTCATTTTTGAGAAATTTAACTATGGCTTCCCAGTCTGTTCTAACTATAAATTTTTTATTCAAATATAATTTAAATTTATCTAGCGCATTTATCAATGCATGTACTCTCAAAGTCTAGGCTAGTCCAGTTCATACCTATTTTATTAAAATTATCACTAGCATAAGCTGCTATTCTTTATGTATTCTTTTTTTTTTGGCGAAAAAGTGCCCGAGATATATGAAAAGGAAATGAAAAGTTACAGAACGGAGACAAAACGAAAACCTAAAACCTACCCCTGCTGGTCCCACAAACTGGGCAGTCAACGGGGTGGGTTCCCAAGATCAAGAGATCCTGAGAGAGCCCGAGACTCTAAATCCTACTCCGCTGAAACCCACAAGCCGGGCAGTCGGAGTGACGTCCCCTGCCAATAGACAGGAGAAACGTCACCTATCAACTAACCCAGCGGAAACCACAAACTGGCCGTCTGGGGTGTCAGCCTCCCGACAATAGCCGGGAGGCTGAAAACCTAATCAAAACCTAGCCTCGAGTTAACCCCTGGAAGAGTTCCTCCCACCCTACCACCCGAGGAGGTAAAGAGAGACCTACCCGAATACTTAGAGTGAACGGTTGCAACCGGGGGCCTCAGTAAAAACCTATCGCCGCCAAACGATAGGGAAAAAGAGCGCCAAACCCGTTAGAGTTGCAGGGCCCTGTTACAAAACCAGCCACTCAAAAACAAATAAAACAAAGACATGAAGTCAAGGAACGAAGCGGTGGAAAGGCATTCCGGTAAGATCCCTTCCAATGTGTTTCAGGAGCGCTTGCGGAAAATTCGACCACCAGCCACTTGTCAGTATTTTGGTCATCGCGTCGGCTGCCGCGTTACCTTCATGAAAGATGTGCGATACCTGAAAATGCATATCAGCCCGAAGACGTTGAATATGCGCCCACCTGTTTCTGAAGCGCCAAGGGACTTCCGCATGCCGAGCCTGAAGAAGATGAAGAACATATGTGGAGTTTGTCTCCAACCATAAATGCAGCCATCTATTATGGTGAGCAATTTCAATCGCAAACATGGCAGCAGTAAGTTCAGCTTCGAAAGCGTAGCCGGTGCCTAAATGTTGGACAAAACATCCGCAGACAAAACCACGATGATTTCGGAAGACCCCAGCGGCCGAGGAGGGACCAGGAGCCCCCCCTCAGCGCTACCATCGGTATTGCATTTGATCCAGTTCGGCATATTTATGTGGTTTAGAGACCAACCTTCTTTACTTCCATCACATTCTATTATAATATAATCGAGGCAACTCTAGAGATTTTATCTTTTGTACTTCTTGTTTAATTTTTTAATTAGTTATATATCCTCCTTGTTGAAATTTCTTTGTCCGTTCTTTGAAATTTTACTATACAAGGGTCTTGTTAATTTACTAAGATTTGGGATAAATTTTCTAGCGTAATTAATAATTCCCAAGAAAGCTTGGATTTATTTTAAGCCTTCTAACTTATCCAGAAAACTAAGAATTTTTTCTACTATATGTGGTTGTAACTCTATTTTACCATTTCCTATTTCTAAGCCTAAAAAAGAAAATTTCCTTTTGAATAATTCCATTTTTTTACTGAACACTATCTCCAGTTTCGCTACTTCTTCAAAGACTTCTGCTAAGTGTTGTTCATGTTCAGCAACTGAGTTACTGGCTATAAGAATATCGTCAATATATACCAGGAAAAAATCATATTTAAGAAAAAAACTGTCTATAAATCTTTGAAATATTGCTTGCGCATTTTTTAGACCAAAACTAAGAACATTCCATTCAAAATGTCCTTCTGGGCATGTAAAGGCTGTCCATGGTTTAAACCATTGCTCTAGTTGTAATTGGTTATAACCTGATTTTAAATCAAATTTACTGAATATCTTTTTATTCTAGATTAAACCTATAAGGTTATCTTTATTTGGAATATTATACGCATCATCTATTGTATTATCGTTTAATCTCTTATAGTTATATACTATTCTAGCCTTTCCTCTCTTAATTTTACTATGATTTCTAACTATGAAAGCCGCATATCTATGTGGACTTTCGGATCTTCTGATTAAGTTTTGTTTGAGCATTTCTGGAATTTGATTTCTAAATTCTTCTTTATCTAGGGGATTATAGTCTATATTAGCTGTAACAATTCTTATATCAGGATTTTTAACCTTCATTTTCACCAAACATTTTATTCTAGATTTTAGTTCAGTCTAGTAGTATAGAAAATGAAGCATATCAGATGCTAGGAAAAATGATGTCACAAGATTTAGAAAAGGACCGGACCTGAAGAATAGCATAAATTACCCCAAGAACCAGAAATTGAAAAAATTAGGATTAATAGGAGACGATATAAATAAATCTAGAATAAAATATTTGGCGAAAATGAAGGTTAAAAATCTTGATATAAAGAAGAATTTAGAAATCAAATTCTAGGGCAGCCAATGAATATATTTTGGAGGCAGAATATCTTTTCTGGGTCTTTCACTTTGTCATAGACTTAGTTTTTCTAGTGCTTTAGTTAAGCCTTTTATTTCTACCTTATTATGACTTTCGTCTTTTAGTTTTTTAATGTTCTCTGCTAGCTTTTCTAATTCTCCTAAGACTGGTTTTAACTCTACCTCGTTCTTTTTAGGTTTTGGGCTTTTGGTTCCTCTATCAAGTGGTAGCATAGCTTGATCCATGTAATTTGATTCTGATTTATAGAAATCACTGATTAAGCTTTTACCATTTACAATATCTGTGACTATCGGTAAATTAAAATATTTATTTAATTTATTATAAGCTTCTTCATAACTCATTCCTAACCCTGTCATGCATTCTATTAGCATATCATCTACGTGATCTTGTATATTTAATTCAGTAAATTTTCTATTTATTATTTGATTTATATTTACACTTATTTCTTCTGGTTTGAATCCTACTGTTTCTTCTAGGCTTATTCCTTCTAAGTTATCATCTTCTTCCTCGTAATAACTATAACCTATTGTTTCTTCTAAATCCAAAGTTTTCTGCTCATTTTCTGTGTCATAGATAGGGTCTCCTAATGGTTCATCATTCTTAGATTTTGCAGGAAACTACAGCACAAAATATGATCTACCACAGGTACAATTATGTTTAAAAATTATCAAAAATGTAGTACATTTAATTCAAGGATCGGACGCAACAGACCCTGCGGACCCTGAGGGTAAGGGTATGTGTCCAATAATAAAATTTATCGACGGTCAAAGGTAGGGTATAGATTCAACTCTCCAAACTAGGGTATGGGTCTACCCGACCCTACCCATCGCCATCCTTACAAACTTCCAACTTTGTGCAGGTCGTTTGTTGCACCAAATATGAGCTTGGACAAAAAATTATGTCCTGTCATGTCCAAGCCATTGAAACAAACGCAACCTTGATTTTTTCTGTCATACAGACATGGGTTGTGTATGCTCTGTACCTTAGTGGAAATTGTACTTGCAAGTTCTTTTGCCATAGTGTTATAACAATGAAATTCCCTGATAAAATTGCCTTGTACACTCTATAGTACTTCAAAGCAATGCTCCTGCAGGCAGGGGAGTAAGCAGGCCTAGTTTGTGATGAATTATAATTTTTCTGCGAGATGTTGGTTCAGAATAGTGTTCATGTCCAGGTAGCCGGCGAAGGCCTTGTTGCCCAGGGAGATGGCGATAAATATTGTATGGGTATTTTTTTTTTGGCTATACCTAGGCGCAAGGAAAATATTTGATTTAGGAGAGAAAGGAAGTGGGTAGATTATTTGTTGCAGTTAGAAAATTTTCTTACTCAGTCATTTATAGAAAATAGTTAAATAATAATTTTAAGTTGAAGAGAAGGGCATTTTTTGCATTCTACTAGAATTATTGACAAAAAATGTACAGAGGGACTCAATAGTTCATTTTCTTAAATTGGGGGACTAATACTCTATGAAGTAAATTTTCTAATACATTATATAAACGTTAGGGACCTATGAGTTTTTTTCTTCTTTTAGATATGTAGTGGGATTTAGCGAGGTTAACTTTTTGTCTTTAAAATTTCATTAAACTACCTAATATACATTGTGACCAATGTAAAATTGAGGCAGCTGGCCCCATAGTTCCGTGGCTGAAGTTTGAGGCAGCATGACCAGAAATCTGAATATTGTACCATTTTCTAAAAGTGCACTGGTTTAGAAACAAATAAAATAAAATAAAATTCTCTTGAAAAAAATGCATGCGAAGTCGAAAAGTCTAGGCATACCTTGTTCCTAGCTTCTATGCAATTAGATTAACTAAAAATAGTATAATTAAGAATTATTTAATTTGAATTATTAAAATATATCAATATTACATACTTACAAGAAGAATTTGGTCACCTTCAAAAAAAAATTTCACCCCGACACCAACCATCATTTCTCCCCCGAAGATATTGGTTTTTAGTTTATGGGCCTTGTAGTGGACCTACTGTCCTCGAAGGCATGAGAAGAAGTCCATGAGATTCCTCTGTATAAATTTGACCTGCATATACCAGATGACGCTTAGCCCTTGTCTCCGTGGTGGTTGGTGCTTGCACCACAAACAATGGATCAAGAGCTCAAGGCATATTACTTTATCCCAAAAACAAAATTGAAAATGAATGAGGTATTCTTAAATACCTTTTTCTGTGCATTACCTTTCCTTTTTCAATTTTTTTCTATTTTTATGACATAAATTTATGCAGATGTAAAGAATTGGAGTGAGTTACATCAAAATACCATTAAATTAATACTCGTTACGTTAAATATATTCTTTTCTGATCCCAAATTGGGCCCTTTAAATTAATTAGTGATTTAGTAATTAATATAAAATTATTTAGAAAAATATTTATATAATATTTAGTCTCACCGATTCCATAAATTTGCAATCTCTTCATTTGGTTGGTAGTGAAATATGTCCACCAAAATTTTCTGTTAATATGAGTAGTCAGTGAAATGTGTTCATTGAGTCTCTCTTTTAATATGAGTACGTAGTTGAAAATGTCTATTGAATTTCTACGTTTATATGAGTATGTAGCGAAATATGTCCATTGTGTTTCTATTAATATGAGCACGTAGTAGAATACGTTCACTAAATTTTTCTGTTAATATGAGTAGGTAGTGGAATATGAAATTTTTATTTTTTAATAAGTATTTATATATATATATATATATATATATATATATATATATATTAAAAGTAACATTTACAAACACACCAAACCCAACTAAGGGTTACACCAGGTGCATCTAGCTAGTTTTCCCAAGGCAAATACAAGCTGTGCACCACTTAGACTATAGCTAGGAATACCCGATTAATTGATAAACAATTAATTTTTCTCTCATCTACATACAACTCAACATAATTAAATATTTTTTCTATTCTAGCAGTGATTTTATCCGACCTATGTCACTAAATAAATAATTAATTTATCTCTCATCTACATATATGTATTATTTATAAGAATTTTCATAGAAAATTAAAAAATTAAACTCTATACGAATTGAAAATATTTTGCTCAATTTATAGAGAATAAAAAAATACAAATTTTAATATTTCTATCAAATAATAATGTATCAAATGTCACTAGATTAGATTGAAAAAATAAAAAAATAAAAAAAGCATCGCCGCCGCGAAGCGCCAGGGGCTGTCGGCCAACCCTCTGCCCCGGGGGATCGGATTTGGTCCTGGAAGGCCAAATCCAGCCAGGACCGTCCTGGATGATTCAATGGTTGATTTAGTTATGATTCAATAGTTTACTTAATTATGATTCAATGGTCTACCTAGTTATGATTCAATGGTCCATATTTTCCCGTCCCGGATAAATCGGAGTCCGTCCTAGTTACCCAGTTACGATTCAATGGTTTACTCAGTTACGATTCAATGGTTGTGAACTTTTTTTATTTTGCACTCCCGTATTTCTACATTTTTGCAAAAAAGTCTCCGCGTATTCTTCAATAAAAAAACCTCCAGCACCGTGCTGGATTTGGCATCCAGGACCAAATCCGGTCCCCTGCCCCGGACCGCTACTATTCTTGGTCTCAGGGAGCCTAGATAGATTACAAGTTCTTGGCCCTTTCGAACTAACGTAGACAGAGGCACGGATTGATAATATATTCTAACATTATGTTCAAAATTTTTATATCCAACTCACAATTTTAAGATAATATATATGAAATTTTCATAGCGATAAGTTTATCACTCATAATTTCAACATTTATCTTTATTAATCAGTGTTCGTTTAATAAATAAGTACATGACTACCTAGCAACTTTGAAACTCTTGCGGTCGGTAGGCATCTCTCGTTTCCACTTGTTTTGTTATTCACGATCCACAATTTTTTGATATGTTATTTATTATTAAAAATGTAGCAAAAAATCTCCGCCGCCTTGTCGGCACAGTGGTCTCGTGGTCTTGTACCTGTATCATTGTACGTCGAGGGTTCAAGGAGCAGAAACAAACCAACAACCAGCTTTTTGGATAGAATCTCTATCTTCTTGAAAAGAGGTATTCTTAAATACCTTTTAATTTTTCAAACTCAAAATCGATGGCTATTTTTAACTCCAAAACTCGTATTACTGCAAACTAAACATTTCTTTAATAATTGATTTTAGAAAAAAATTACTTTCATATCATGTGGTTTTGTGGCTCGGTTAACTCCCCGAGTTTCTATGTACAAAATTAACGAAATCACATAATTCAAATAATTATTTTTGAAGTACAGAATCATATCTCAAAATTGGACAATCCACGATATAAAACTGAATTTTTCTCATTCATTATTTTAATAATTAGTTTGTTTAGTCAAACATGATATTTGCATAGTATCAAATTTTTTATATATTTTTTAATAGCTCGAAACTACTTAGTTAAACCGTACATGTTAGTGCATAATCAATAGACATTCACTTAATAATTATTTTGTTCGACTTAAATATGAATTTTGAATTGTGCTAAGATTCTATTAACAAATTTCTAATGTGTTATCAACAGTTCGAATTCGAAACCTTTTGATTAAACTAGAATATCTCATTATTGATGTTTTTCCGGAAAAAAAAATTGTCGTCCACTCCAATTCGATGGTTATTTTTCAAAATGTATGAAAATGAAAATAGTTTGCAGTTTTTTATGATGCCAACTCTCATTGAAGAACCGGATATAACTATCTATTTGCTCGTAAACACTATGTTTTTTAATCAGCACAAACTATATGGGTCAACATTCAACTACCGTTATCGATACCGGCTACTCCCCAATTTAATGAACATAAAACAAAACTTAGAAACTCACAGTTACCCTCAGTGACTAAACAGAATTTTCCACGGTACCTTGATTAGTTACGCAGTTGGTAGTTCCTGTTACCATAAAAAAAATTAACGAGGCTCCGGCTGCATAAGGAGATTTTATACTCGATAAATAAATACAGTTAGAATCAATAAGTTTTAACTTACCAAAAAACAAGTTGGAGGACTTCTAGCAAAAACCAGTTGGAGGTCCCTGGAAGGCTGGACTTGATTGCTTAGGCAAACGGTCCTTTTTACCGGGCCCAACCGTCCTTGAAGGTGGAAAATTTGATATACTGAATTATATATTGAAGGTCGAATATTAGCTACTTCTCCTTGTCGCCCTAGTGGTCTTGTGCTTCCATGGGAAGGCAAGGGTTCGAGGAGCGGGAAAAAAGCACAAGAAAAGGTAACCTCTGTGGTAATCTAAGAATGAAGGTATTCTAAAATACCTTTTTTATATAGTTTCTGACTCCAAAATCATTCCCATCTTTAGCAACAAAACAAAATAGCCCCTAAAAAAAATCTTTAACAACAAAACCATTATGACTCAATTATATATGTGATCGGTATAAGAAAACTTCACGCATTTTTTTAGTTGGAATTGGGATTCATAGTAAAGGACCGCATTGGTATAAAACGATATTGTATTACGTTGCAACGAAAACAACTCGGCTCTATAATTTTCACATGTAGGGGGATATCCAGAACTTGATGGATCTCTTTTTTTTAGTTACTTGATGAATCTCTTGTGTGTGTGTAAATATTTTGATGTCTTCCTTTGGCTGGTAATAAAATATATTTACTGAATTTTTCATATAATTAAGTAGTAGAATATGTCCATTGCACTATTAATATTAGTAAATAGTTTAATATGTCCAATGATTATCTCTGTAGTTGAATATGTTCACTTTTCTCTTTCTCCATTTGCTTCATGAGCTGAATGTCTTGATGCTTGCATTTGATTAGTAAATGTTAATAACAATCTCTTTATAATGAATTTTAAGAGTGCCCCAAACAGTCTATTTTTGGTTGAAATTTTTGTTGGGTTATGATGTCTGATAGTACTCGGAGAAGACGTTAGATGATCGAGTGAAGACCACACAAGAGTACCAGCACTTGCTAAGTGGCCCGACAACTGCCAGGCGTATTTTGGAGCTGAAGGAGTTGGAGTCAGCCAAGGGACTGGCGAGTTCCAAGAGGAGAAACAGAATTTGGGACTGTAGTGACGCACAAGAATTCGACTCGGACTCTGAACCTAATTTAGAATTTTTCCTCTACATAAACTCATGTAATACTCATTGTAATATATGACAAAAAGTATAGTGACACACAAAAAACCTAGTAGAAAAAATCTGACTTGCCATGCATTGACAAACTGGGTCACCAAGAAGTTTGTCTTCTTCGTTTCAATTTTGTTCTTTGTGATTGCACGGCTATTATTGTTTACCAACAACCTCTTCGTATAATTACTATGTTTAACCAATCTAAATTCGGACCCAATTTTCAAAACCCTGTTCGGAAATTAGTTAAATATATCTCTTTTACTAGTAAACACACTTTTTTTAATCAACACCAACTATATGGACTCAACTACCGTTGCCAATATTTCAATTTAAAAAACCAAACATAGAAACTACCGGCTGCCCTCGGTGTCTAGATGGAATTTTCCATGGTGCCCTTCCTCATAAACGTAGTTCGTACTTTCTTGACTAGATTTATGGGTGAACATGAATTAAATTATATCCGAATTAGATTCGGTTCGAATTTGAACAAATTTGAATTCATATTAAATTTTTTTTAAATAAATCAAATACAAATCATAAATTTTATAATCGCATTCACCCAAATTTGATCACCCCAAACTAGATTGCTCCGGTTGACTCTTTTCTAGTTAGACACTAATAATTATGTTAAAAGAGATTAGTTCTTCTGCTCCTCCTTGTCGCCTCAGTGGTCTCGTGCTCATGCACTCGACACCTGAACGGCAAGGGTTCAAGGAGCGGGAAAGAAAATATAATAACCCATGGTCTCTTATTCTAAGGGAGGTATTCTTAAATACCTTTTATTTTTATTATTCCAACTCCAAAACTTTCTCTCAATAATTAGACTGATATATTATTAATAATTTAATTTCGAGACGTCTCTAATTAAATTTGAATATGTTGTTTGTAAGTTGATCGAGTAAGCGCAAAATACAATTGTGATCCACTCCATTCGATAGTATGAAATGGAAACTCGTTTGTAGTTTTTGGGCTTTCGTTATTCTGGCTCGGCCCTACAATGTCTTCAAGCTAAAAATATGTTAAAAACCCTTAAATGGGATAGGATGGTTACTACTCTTCGCCTCCTTGAAGGTCACGTGCAGTTGCACTGCACCTTTGGGACGCAGGTTCGAGAGGCATCTCTGCTCGCGACTAGCGTTCTCGTATCCTATAAGCCTATAACCCTAACCCTTAAGGCGTTGCTTCCAAAAAAAGAGGTGTTTCAAAATACCTTTTAGTTTTTCCATTGACAAATTAAATGTCCTTGAAAAAAGTTGGAATTGTTCAAGTAGATAATAAATTTTTGGGAAAAGTCTACTTTAGTACTCTGTGGTATCGCCCAAAATTACTTTAGTACTCTGTGGTAAAAAACCGATCAATCGAGTCATACTTATTCTAATTAACATCAAAAAGGTCCTCGGACAGCTGCCCGAACCTACCCGAACCCTGCCCGAACTACGTGGTCAGCCACGTCACCAAATTTTGATGACGTGGCGCCACGGGGAGAGGAGGAGGAGGAGGAGGACGCGGGGAGGAGGAGGAGGACGCGGAGGAGGAGGAGGAGGAGGATGTGGAAGAGGAGGAGGAGGACGCGGAGAGGTGGAGGAGGAGGACGCCGCGGAGGAGGAGGAGGAGGACGCGGAGAGGAGGAGGAGGAAGCAGAGGAGGAGGAGGAGGACGCGGAGGAGGAGGACGCGGAGAGGTGGAGGGGGAGGAGGAGGACGCGGAGGAAACGGAGGAGAGGAGGAGGACGCGGAGAGGAGGAGGAGGACGCGGAGAGGAGGAGGAGGAGGAGGAGGAGGGAAGGAGATGGATGTCTACGTGGCGCCACGTCATCAAAATTTGGTGACGTGGCTGGCCACGTAGTTCGGGCAGGGTTCGGGTAGGTTCGGGCAGGTCCGGGCAGCTGCCCGAGGACCTTTTTGATGTTAATTGGAATAAGTATGACTCGATTGATCAGTTTTTTACCACAGAGTACTAAAGTGATTTTGGGCGATACTACAGGATACTAAAGTGGACTTTTCCCTAAATTTTTTAAACGGACGTCATGAAAAAATTAGGATATTGTTAGAGCTGTCTTTATTTATTATTTTGGGCTCGCCTTTTGTAGGCTTTGGACTGGCCCTTTCTCGGCCCAGTCCTTTCAAGATAGAAAAATGAGCCAACGCTCAACTTTGCACAGCCGTAACTCTATACCCCAAAAAAAAACAGCCGTAACTCTTCTCTCTTTGCTGGTAGACACTATTTTTTTAATCAACACAAACTGTATGGGCCAACACTCAACTACCTTTATCGATACCGACTACTTCCTAGTTCAATGAACATAAGCAAAAATAAGAAACTCACAGTTACCCAAGGTGACTTAATAGAATTTTACATGCACTAGACCATGTACAAGCATAGGTGAACTTTGGATTGGAGTAAGTGTAGAATTGTGTATACGTGGTGTTGTTTTTTATTGGTACTTTTTTCTTATCTTGGTTCTTTTCATTGGGTTTTACTACAGTAGAGTTGTAACAGTCGCCACAATTTCATACGAGGAAATTCTAAATGTAAATATTATTATTTCTAACGAATCATTACCTTTCAGAAAAATGGTCCCGTTGATCAAATACGCAGTTTTTTTTAGGAATAAAAATACCCAGTTTGTAGTTTCTGGACTTGATTGCTTAGGCAAACTTTTTGAATTTATTTTTTAAGTACTTAATGAATCTTTTTGTATATACATTTTGGTGTCTTCATTACTGGTTCACTGAATTTCTCTATTCATATGAGTAGGTAGTCAAATATGGCCACCGAATTTTCTGTTAATATGAGTAGGTAGTAAAATACATCCACTGAATTTATCTGTTAATATTAGTAGATAGTTGTTGAATTTTCCCCCCAACAATAGTAGAATATGTCCACTGAATTTCTGTATAGTATATAATATGTTCACTTTGCTGTTTTTTTTTTCCTTCGTGAGTGGAATGTTTGCATTTGTCTGGGTAAAGGTGAATATTGATGTCTATTTGCATATCGGGTATGTATAGTGTTGCGGGAATAAGTGAATAAGTAACTCGAGACGGATCCGGAGCAGTCGTTCCAAAGTCGGTCTAACTATGCTTGGCTAGGCTAAGCTATGAACTACAGACTGCAGGCTAAAAAAAAGAAAAACAACAATGATAAGTAAAGTAGTTGTGTGTTGTGTTGTGGATGTCTATTCTCTCGCCCGAGCCCTCCTTATATAGAGTGCCTTGACCTAACCTCCGCACCTTCAGAATAGGAAATCCTAAACTGCCTCCAAGACCTTCGGCTCCAAGTCTCAATCCCGAGAGATCCGCTTCAAGTTATTTGTTCCTAATATGACGGGATCCTCTCGGCTCAGTACAAGCCGTCTTCCTTAAATGAGCAGATCCTGTCCTCGAATAGGAAGCTTTCAAAATGTGACGACCAAGCAATCGCGGCCTAAAGAGAAACTTACCAAGTCTTGCCAAATATTGAGAATCTCGGCTCAAGTTAGGAAAATATAGATCGTCTTGACCTTCTCAAATCTCTCACGCAAAATTTTGACTCAAGTCTGTCATCGCCCAAGACGGACATCTCGTCAGGCCCAAAGTGAATCCCGAAATGGGCTCAAGCTAACGACCTCCTCAATCAAAGTGGACCTATTCCCAAAATTGCCTTCCCGCCTACGAAGGTCAAATGAGCTTCCCGCTCGGGTCCAAGTTGGCTTCTAACCTTCGGCTTCTCGCCTTAGGCTTCCCGCTTTAGGTTTCTCGCTTGACTTTCCACCTTAGGCTTCTCGCCGTAGGCCTCTCACTCGGCCTCTCGCCACTCGGCCTCTCGCCACTCGACCTCTCGCTCGGTCTCTCGCTGTAGGCCTCTCGCTCGGCCTCTCATCGTAGGCCTCTCACTCGTCCTCTCGCCACTCGGCCTCTCACCGCAGGCCTCTCGCCACTCGGCCTCTCGTCGTAGGCCTCTCGCCACTCAGCCTCTCGCTCAGCTCCTCGCTCAGCCTTTTGTCGTAGGCCTCTCACTCGGCTCCTCGCTCGTGCTTCCCACCAGCCTCTCGCCTATGTGAGTGAGAAGAGTTTCTCAATCGGACTCACCCACGTAGGCGAGAGGAGCCTCTCGTCCGGGCTCACCAACGTGAGCAAGAAGATTCTCTCGCTTGGACTCGCCTAAGCGTGCGAGAGGATCCTTTCACCCGGGCTCGCCTACGTGAGCGAGAGGGCCCTCTCGCCCGGGCTCCATGTACTGACGAGCCCGAGCTGATTCTCGCACATCCGGAGATAGATCGTCATCAATTCGAGACATTAACTTCGTGCTCCAACAATGCCTTCCGCGCGTTAATACTTCGGTACGGTCAGGCGAGAAGTATTGACGTGGTTCTTCATCTTCGGCTTGGCTTCCTTCCACTAGCTTATAACAGAATAAAAATGTGCAGCTCAAAGAAGTCTAGGCCATCGTCGTGAGAATATATTTCGTCTGGTGACAAGGCGTAAACCTGCAGTCACCTTGTCGCCCATTACCTTACTCTTCATGGGCAAGACAGAGTACTTACCCTCCGGGTATGACATTGATTGATCTTCGGACCGAATGCCCCTTCCATTTGATTAAGCTTGTACATCGAAAGACCAGCCATCCATGCCTCTCCAAAACACACTTGTTGGCACTAGGGACCCCTCGTATAGGACCACTTCAATATAGAGGGTGGCCGACACGAATGGGCATGCATCGGCCATCATGATCAACACCTTCTCATTTGATTTCTATTGAATTAGACATTGGCGGATGGAAGATGGGATTACTTGATTGGAGCGGACCGAGTCTCGCCCTTTCTTGACAAAATTGGTTATGACCATGCCGGTCGGGCTGGCATCCTCTTTCTCCTTATTCCGTTCGCAGAGGAGCAACTGAAGAAAGGTGTTCACCACACCTATGCCGTCCATAGGTACTCTCTCGATTAGCTCCCCAAGGATGTGAGCCGTGATGCAGAGAGATTTTTTGCGATCATCCATTCTTTGGGTTGGCCTCATAATAGTGACATCGCCATTGAAGGCTTCCACCATGGGAATGACAGAGGACATCTCTCCTATCTGAGGCTCAGTAGGGTCCTTTTTTATCATGTCATCTTTAAAGTGGCTCGATTGGTTGGGCTCCTGTTCGAGGCTAGCCGATGTCCTATTGATTGCCAGCTTACTTGGGAAGTCCCCAAACTTAATGCACCTTGTGTCAAGGTCGACTGAAACCTCCTTCTCTTTTTGGTCAAGATTAGACTCTCGCTAGGTGTCCTCCTAAGAATGAATCTCGCTCATGACCTTGGGTACCCACTTGCGGGTCAACTTCCCGCGTAGTATAGTGGGTGCCTTTAGTCGAACCTCTTTAACGTGCTTTAGGTCATCTCCCTTCTTCCAGTTAGAGGCTTTCACATCCTTCGCCCGGCTTTGAGTCGAGGCCGAATGATACTTCACCCACGGAAGAGCTAGAAGCACCTTTTATTTCTCCAGCTCGACCCTTTGCTCTGTGATTTGCCTTTCGATGTCATTGATGGCTTGCCTTTTTTTCTAGATCTTTCTTTCAAGGCGACGTCTCTGGGTTTTGGTCAGGACATCTTGCATTGGTGGATCAGGGATGACCCTTCTATCTCTAAGTCGGTTAAAGGCATACTGACGTGGGTTGGACCCATCTTGAAGGTCCACCTTGATACGAGGATGACAAAGCCTCCACGTCTCATCGGCTTCCTTTGGACGGTAGAAGTTTTGAGTCCTTAGGATTCTACTATTAGGTGGCCGTCCTTGCCCTTCGAGTCTTGCCTCTCGGGTCTTAAGGTCAGCCTTTCCTTGCGTATGACTATTGGCTCTCCTCAAACAAAAGTACTTCCAAGCCTTTGGAATGCCATTGTTGGGCGATCTTTCTTGCCCCCCGAGTCTTGCCTCTCGGGTTTTAAGGTCGACCTTTCCTCACTTAGAAAGAATTTGTGAGCATTTGGTATATCATTATCAGGCGGCCTTCTGTGTCTCCCAAGTCTTGCCTCTCGGGTCTTAGGATCAATTTTTGTTTTCTTAGGGTTCGATCGTCCCTCCCCCCGAGTCTTACCCTTCGGGAATTAGGATTGGCCTTCTTTTGCTTGGGGCTTCTCTTTTGACTTCGGTCGAAGCCAACTATGGCGACATGAGCAATAACGTAAGGACCCATCAATGACTGGTCCTCCAAGAATTGATGTGGGATGAAATCCTTAGATTGAAAAGATAAGGGTTGCCCTTCTATCCCTTGTCGTCGGGTAGATCCCAATGTCAGCTGACAGTTGACGTTGTCCTCATCGAGCTCTTCTTCCCGATTAATATCATCCCCATCGAGCTCTTCTTGTCGATTGACATTGGTGCGGTGCACCTACTGACTTCCTCACGATGACACATTTTCACCTCATCGCCACCTATTATTTCCTCACGAAGACAACTCTTCCTTTCCCCATTTATTTCTCCACCTTTAATATTATAATGTGCTCGAATAAAGCTGTTGCTATTCCTCTCCTATATTAAGAGATGTCTCTCACATATTAATGTAATCCGGGAATAAAGAAGAAAATAAGATCCCAACAATTAACCTCTTGGTTATCGAAACGAGTTGTTTCCCGTTCAGTTGAACGATATCAACCCCTTCGTCCGATTGTACGTTATCGATCTGATTTCGGTTCTACATCAGTTGGTATTAGAACCAAGTTCACGCAACCTTTTCTACAAGGAGCAATCCTGTCTATTGCCATGGCCGAAGGCCACCAAGAGAACCAAATTCCTGCAGCCTTTGAACAGCACTTTGCCGCCCTCGAAGATGATGTGCAACGAATTCTTGAAGTCCTTCAACTAGGAGGGCAACCGCAAGGAAATCCAGCCCTGTGTGAGCATGATCAAGCCCCAGTCTTGGAGCAAGAACCACCCCCTGCTCCCAGAGTTGCTATCCAGCCCTATCTCGGACAACCCCATCGTCGAGGTGATCGAGATGGCTACCGGATTAAGGCTAAAATTCCAATTTTCAATGGGAGTTTGGAGATTGAATCTTTCCTTGATTGGCTCAACGAAGTTGAATGATTTTTTGAGATTATGGAAGTAAGCGAGGGAAGAAAGGTGGCCATCGTTGCTTACAAGTTACGGGGAGGAGCAGGAGCGTGGTGGCAAAATATGTGAGAGGAGCGATATCGCCTTCGACAATCTCCTGTCTGAGATTGGCTTTTGATGAAGGAACTGTTGCAACAATGGTTCCTCCCACGGGATTACACCCAAAAATTTTACCTTCAGCTTCTCGACTGTCAGCAGGGCAATCGCTCGATAGCAGACTATACGGAAGAATTTCTACGATTAATAGCTCGTTGCAACCTTCGGGAAGATGATGATTTACAGGTGGCTCGCTATATCAGAGGCCTTAAAGCAGAAATTCAGGAGTGAATTGGTGTTCATGCCATTATGTCCCTGCTAGATGCTCGAGAAATGGCAACCCGGGCAGAGGCACGGTTGTCCCAGCCCCCCCCCCCCCCCCCACGGCCTCTTTACTATCGGTGAACCCAAGGGGATAATCAATAAGTGCGAGCTCCTGCAGCCACATACTCACAAATACCTGCCGCGTCTGGTTCAACACACCAGACTAAAATGGATGTTTTAACAACCAATCGAGAAGGCAAGTCAAATCCATACCAGCCTCCCCAACCAATTAAATGTTACAGGTGTAATCCGTCAGGGCATAGATCCAACGAATGCCCAAGCCGTAAGCCTGTCCACGTGCTTGATGCCGTGCAAGAGGATGATCGGGAAAGCCTCGAAAAGGAGGAGCAAACTTACGAAGCTGATGACATATGCAGAGACGAAGAAGAATAGGGTGTCTATGTGATCCAGTGCACCCTATGCTCGCCCAAGCATGATGATGCTAGTCAATGCTGGCAGATCTTTCAAGCTTGGTGTCTAGTCGGTAAGACAATTTGTAGCTTGATCATCGACAGCTACAGTTGCGAGAATCTAATTTCTTTGAAGTTGGTAGAACAACAGCAACTTCCAACTGAGTCCCATCCTACACCATACCAAATTGGTTGGATCCAAAAAGGTCCAAAGCTACAGGTGACTCGTGTCTGTAAAGTTCCCTTAGCTATGGGCAAGTTTTATTCTGATGAAGTCTACTGTGATGTCGTTGAGATGGATGTATGCCAGGTTTTATTGGGCCGACCTTGGCAATATGATATGGACGCTACACATAAAGGCCGGGAAAACATCTACATATTTTAATGAAAAGGTAAAAAGATCGTGGTTGCGCCCTCCGGTGGTCCCAAACCAAATCCTAAAGTGGAAGGAAAGGTTTTCCTTTCCCTCTCGGACTCTCCTGGGTTGTTTATGGCCGATATCAAAGAAAGTGGTGGTGTCTACGGGTTGGTGATCAAGCCTGACTATGGAACAGCAGAAGTTCCCGAGGTCGTACAACAACTATTGGATAAGTTCCCTCGGCTTACTTCTGATCCCACTGGACTTCCTCCGTTGTGAGACATCCAATATCACATTAACCTCGTACCAGGTGCCCGGCTTCCCAATCTTCCTCATTATCGCCTTAACCCCGAGGAGGCCAAGATCTTACAAGAGAAGGTCGAAGAATTACTGCGGGTTGGCCATGTTCGTGAAAGCATGAGCCCTTGTGCCGTGCCTGCTTTGTTGGTACCGAAGAAGGGAAATCAATGGAGGATGTGTGTCGATAGTAGAGCTATCAACCGCATCACTGTACAATACAGGTTCCCCATTCCCCGGCTGGATGATATGCTTGATCAACTTTCCGGTTCAGTTGTCTCCACCAAGCTTGACTTAACAAGTGGATATCATCAGATTCGAATCCGTCCTGGAGATGAATGGAAGACAGCTTTCAAAACAAAAGAGGGGCTTTATGAATGGCTCGTAATGCCATTTGTTCTTTCGAACGCACCAAGTACGTTCATGCGCCTTATGAATCAGGTGCTCAAACTTTTCTTCAATAAGTTTGTTGTTGTCTACTTTGATGACATACTGATATATAGCAAAAGTATTGAGGAACATGAAGGCCATTTAAGACAGGTTATGACAGCTCTTCGAGATAATGAGCTTTATATCAACCTTAAAAAGTGTCATTTCATGGTGGACCATGTCCTATTCTTGGGATATGTGATCAGTAAAGACGGCATACAGGTTGACAAGCAGAAGGTCCAGGCCATTGTCGACTGGCCTATTCCTACATCAAACTCTGAGGTACGAAGCTTTCACGGCTTAGCCACATTTTACAAGCGATTTGTGTGCAATTTCAGCAGTATTGTGGCGCCAATAACGGACTGCCTTATGCAATCACGGCCTTTTTCTTGGACCGCTGCGGCTACTCAGGCTTTCGAGGAGATTAAACAAAGACTAACTTCCACCCCAGTACTTGCTTTACCTGACTTCGACAAGGTGTTTCAAGTTGAGTGTGACGCTTGTGGTACTGGCATGGGAGGCGTCTTGTCTCGGGAAGGACGTCCTATCGCGTTCTTCAGTGAGAAACTCAATGAAGCTCGTCAAAATTGGCCTACCTATGATCAAGAGCTCTTTGCGATCCTACGTGCTTTCAAAAATTGGGAGCATTATTTGCTACCAAAGGAGTTTATTCTCTATACAGATCATCAATCTTTGGTGCATTTTCGTTCTCAACGGAACCTGAAAAATAAGATGCACATTCGCTGGGCAGCTTATTTTGGCCAGTTCAACTATGTGGTTAAACACAAATCTGGCACAACAAACAAGGTAGCTGACGCTTTGAGCCGACGAGCCGCTCTCCTTATCACGAGTAAGAACGAGGTCATTGGTTTTGATTTACTTCCGAAAACTTATGTTGATGATCCAGACTTTGGCAAAATATGGTCAAAACACCTCACCAAGCAGCCTATGGGGGATTTCTTGGTTCAAGATGGCTACCTCTTTAAAGGCTGTTGCTTATGCATCCCCAGGACTTCGCTACGAGAGAAACTTATTCGTGAGCTCCATGCTGGAAGTCTCAGCGGTCATTTAGGTCGCGATAAAACCATCGGAAGACTTGAAGAGAGGTATTAAGAGGGATGCCGGAAGAATTGTTCAAAAATGCATTATCTGTCAAACGCAAATGGGTCAAGGCCAAAACACGGGCCTATATTTGCCTCTACCTATTCTGGAGCAACCGTGGGAGGATTTGACAATAGATTTTGTGCTGGGTCTACCCCGAACTCAACGGGGTTCCGACTCAATCTATGTCGTGGTGGATCGATTTTCTAAAATGTCGCACTTTATCCCATGTAAGCACACCACTGATGCACCACACGTTGCAAAGCTTTTTTTTTCAGGAAATTGTTCGTCTTCATGTGATACCTCGCACAATTACATCCGATCGTGATCTGAAGTTCCTTGCCATTTTTTGGTCTACTTTGTGGCATCGATTTGGAACTGAATTAAAGTTTAGCAGTTCGGCGCATCCCCAAATAGATGGACAAACTGAGGTCGTGAATCGCACCTTGGGCAGCTTACTACGATGCTTGTGTGTTGACAAGCAAAAACAGTGGGATGTCGCTATAGCTCAAGCTGAATTCGCTTACAATAGCGCCCAACATCGGGCCACGGGCATGTCACCCTTTGCCATGGTTTATAGAAAGCCTCCAGCTACCACAATTGATCTCATCAAGCTTCCAACTGGTTTCACAAAGAGTGGCACTGCTGATTTACTTGCTCAGCAACATGTTGATAATATTACCGCGGTAAAAAGGAAGCTGGAGTTGGCCACAGCTAAGTATAAGGCCGCTGCAGACCAGCATCATCGCGCGAAACTCTTTCAAGTTGGTGATTTGGTAATGGTGCATTTGCACAAAGAACGTGGAGGTGGTCATCAGAAGCTTGATCCTCGCAAGATCGGGCCGTTCAAAATCGCCCAGAAGATCAATGACAATGCATATGTTCTTGACTTGCCCGACCATATGAAGATCTCTAAGACGTTCAACGTCGCCGATCTCTATCCCTATTATCCCGATGCTCCATCCTGGTCGGCTTGACTTTCCAAGTGGAAGGGAATGGTGCGGTGCACCTACTGACTTCCTCACGACGACAACTTTTCACCTCATCGCCACCTGTTACTTCCCCACGAAGACAACTCTTCCTTTCCCCATTTATTTCTCCACCTTTAATATTATAATGTTCTCGAATAAAGCTGTTGCTATTCCTCTCCTATATTAAGAGATGTCTCTCACATATTAATGTAATCCGGGAATAAAGAAGAAAATAAGATCCCAACAATTAACCTCTTGGTTATCGAAACGAGTTATTTCCCATTCAGTTGAACGATATCAACCCCTTTGTCCGATCGTACGTTATCGATCTAATTTCAGTTCTACATCAGACATAGTCCTCATCGAGCTCTTCTTGTCGATTGACATCATCCTCATCGAGCTCTCCTTGTCGATTGACATCGTTCTCACCGAGATCTCCTTGTCGATTGATGTCATCCTCATCGAGCTCGTCATCCTCATCGAGCTCTTCTTGTTGGTTGACATCATCGTCATCGAGCTCGTCATCCTCATCGAGCTTTTCTTGTCGGTTAATGTCATCCTCATCGATCTTGCCTTGTCGATTAACATTATCCTCATCAAGCTCGTCATCCTCATTGAGCTCTTCTTGTCGATTGACGGGATGGCGATTGTCCTCGTCGTCTAGGCCCATCTGCGCTTGATGCATGACTTGGGGGGTCGGGGTAGGATTGAAAATCTTTGAGTCGAACAAAGGATTCGTGGAAACATTCCTCCTTTTGAAAGAGCTTTGGTCGACCGAGACCCTAGATGGGTATGACCAATCTTGGGTCAAGGCCGGTTGGTACTAGCTCGATTTCACTTGGAGATTGCTAGCCCCCGTCCTTGCAGTCTCGTAGTATCCCGAGTGGTTCACTCATTGTATTTCCATCCCCAAGTAAGAAGTTATTTGGTATGGGGGACTCGTGGGGGTTCCTGGTTGTGGACAATAACCGAACATGCTTGACGTTGGCGGTGCCATGGTGCAAGGCATATGACCAGTCCATGGTTGTCTGAAGGCCAGTTAGATGGATACAGCCAGTCCGATAGATACTCTCATCCCTTGGTGATGATTGATGACTATACGTGAGGATGTCTCATAATGCCTACAAGACTCCTCGTAGAGCTTTCGAGCACGAAAAGTGGCATATGTCTCCATCAAGACAATGGGTGTATAGAACTCCATCGGGGCGATATTTGTCTCAGCCGACTCTTTCAAGAAAGATGAGGTAGATGAATCCTGCCTCCATGCATACGAATGGGAAATATAAGGTATCGACTCCTTGTAAGGAAATGGAGCAACAAAATAATTGGTCATCTTGGCCGGTAAAGGTTAGACTACCTTCTAAGACGCCCTCCTTAGTCTCACTGAGCGTGCCAAAAAATTGTTGCGGAAATAAGTGAATAAGTAACTGAAGACAGATCCGGAGTAGTCGTCCTAAGGTCGGTCTAACTATGCTAGGCTAGGCTAAGCTATGAACTATGGACTACGAGCTAAGAAAAAAAAAAGCAACAATGATAAGTAAAGTAGTTGTGTGTTGTGTTGTGAATGTCCGTTCTCTCGCCTGAGCCTTCCTTATATAGAGTGCCTTGACCTAACCTCCGCACCTTCAGAATAGGAAATCCTAAACCACCTCCAAGACCTTCGGCTCCAAGTCTCAATCTCGAGAGATCCGCTCCAAGTTATTTGTTCCTAATATGATAGGATCATCTTGGCTCAGTACAAGCCGTCTTCCTTAAATGAGCAGATCCTGTCTTCGAATAGGAAGCTTTCAAAATGTGACGACCAAGCAATCGCGGTTTAAAGAGGAACTTACCAAGTCTTGCCAAATATTGAGAATCTCGGCTCAAGTTAGGAAAATATAGATCGTCTCGACCTTCTCGAATCTCCCACGCAAAATCTTGACTCAAGTCCATCATCGCCCAAGACGGACATCTCGTTAGGCCCAAAGTGAATCCCGTAATGGGGTCAAGCTAATGGCCTCCTCAACCAAAGTGGACCTATTCCCGAAATTGCCTTTCCGCCTACGAAGGTTAAATGAGCTTCCCGCTCGGGTCTAAGTCGGCTTTTCACCTTCGGCTTCTCGCCTTAGGCTCCTTGCTCGTCTTCTCGCCTTAGGCTTCCCGCCTTAGGTTTCTCGCTCGGCTTCCCGCCTTAGGCTTCTCGCCGTAGGCCTCTCACTCGGCCTCTCGCCACTCGACCTCTCGCTCGGCCTCTCACCGTAGGCCTCTCGTTCGGCCTCTCACCGTAGGCCTCTCGCTCGGCCTCTCGCCACTCGGCCTCTCGCCACTCGATCTCTAGCTCGGCCTCTCGCTCAGCTCCTCACTCAGCCTCTCGTCGTAGGCCTCTCACTCGGCTCCTCGCTCGTGCTTCCCACCAGCCTCTCGCCTATGTGAGTGAGAAGAGTTTCTCAATCGGACTCGCCCGCGTGGGTGAGAGGAGCCTCTCACCCGGGCTCACCAACGTGAGCGAGAAGAGTCTCTCGCTTGGACTCGCCTACGCGGGCGAGAGGAGCCTCTCGCCCGGGCTCGCCTACGTGAGCGAGAGGGGCCTCTCGCCCGGGCTCCACGTACCGACGAGCCTGAGCTAATTCCCGCACATCCAGAAATAGATCGTCATCAATTCGAGACATTAATTTCGTGCTCCAATATATAGCTATCGAAGGAGTATTATCTTGTAAATCGGAACATGTCCCTTGTCTCCATGGTGGTCATTAATCTTGCACGGCACCAATCGAACGGTTGCTAATAACCGTGTCCAGTTTATAAGTTTATTTTCGCCATATTATGTTGTGAAAAAACTTCTCAATCTATTAGCAGAATAAATATTATACTTTTTTTCCCGTGGCGATTATTTTTCCATTGTATTTTACCACTGTATGATTTTTGAAGTTGTGGCCGTTGCCCCATTTTATCGCGAGGGTGTTCTACATTGTTCATATGTATGTGGCATTCATATAAATAAATTTTACTTCTTAACAATATGTTCTTAGTTTGCGGACCAGGTTGCTTGGGCCAGCGGTCCAATTCTAGTCAGCGAAATTTGATTATATTATAATTGTTACAAATCATGGTGCTCCTCCTTGTCGTCTCAGTGGTCTCGTGCTCACGCATCGGACACCTGGACGGCAAGGGTTCGAGGAGCGGGAAAAGGAAAATTATTACTCATGGTCCCTTCTTCAAAGGAGGTATTCCTAAATACCTTTTTATTATGCATTAAAGATACTTAAATACTGAATTATAGAAACACCCAAAAAAATATCTAAATTTATATAAACACTAAATTATCATACCTACAACGCGAAGAGAGCATCTTGCTGCTTTGGTATAAAGACGAGGTGGGCTTTCGCTACTGTGAAAACCGCTAACCGGAATGTCGGAATGAGATGGAAGGAGGTAAGAGAGACATTGCATAGCTCTCTGCTTCTTTCTAGTGTCGAGAACTAGCATTCAAACCTCCTTAACGCATCAATCCCCATAGCCATGAAATCTGCAATTAAAATTCATACATAAATATATTGTGAGTAACTTGAATTAATGACATCCAAATAACTTATAATATATATAAATTGAAGAATCAAAATATTACCTAAAGAAACAACCAACAAGATTTAAACAAAGAGAATTTGATTCATCTTTTTAAGTTCTTCAAGGGAAATGGACGATCTTTTTCTAGGTTTTTTTGTTTGGAATTTGGGAAATTATAATTTTGATCGGGGACAGTGGGTGTAGACGTGTTATGAGAACCCAAACAGTAATTTGGTTATTAATAGAAAATATAGTAACTTAATAGTAATTGAGCTAAGCTAAGGGGAGAAAATAATTGTTCCTCAATGTTGTTTTAGTGCTCCACCATGTTGCTTTCCATTAGTGCTCCACCATGTTGTTTTCCATTAGTACTCCATCAAGTTGTCTTCCACCATGGAAAGCCAAAGAAGGTTATTTATTGGAAATAATTGCTACCTTAAGGAGTCCCAGGGGAAGGTTAGTATTTACCTAGAAAAGGATAGAGAGAGAGAGATGAAATTCGGATCCTTGGAGCAGCAGTAGTGATTGATGAAATCCAACAGTGAAATCATGTCCGATCAGAGTGAAACTTGGAGAGGATATTCCTAACATCTTGATGAAGTTTCTGTACGGTAGAGATCATGTTTGGAGTTTCCTAAGGTGGTCGATTGATGCAAAGTTAGATGTCATCGAATTCTAAGAGCAGTAGTTGTGATTCATAAAATCCAATTGTGAAATCATGTCCGATCAGAGTGAAACTTGGAGAGGATGTTCTTAACATCTTGATGAAGTTTCTATACGGTGGAGATCATGTTTGGAGTTTCCTAAGGTGGTCGATTGATGCAAAGTTAGATGTCATAAATCTGAATAAAAGGAGATCATGTAAGTCGCCCGATTTACTTGCTTATTTGTTATGGTTTAGTTATTGTTGTATGTGCTTCATTTTTGTTATACTAGTTGGTACCTACTTGGTTTCATGTTCTAACTAGATCAATGTTTACATAGCTACCGGTTATGTGTGGATCTATGGTGTATGAACATGGATGGATGATATAGAATGGTCCAACAGAAATGTCAAATTTGAACTAGCATATCTCATAATTGGTAAAGATTCAGGAAAGAAGATTATACAGATAGAAAGCTCTATGAATCTAATTTTTGATGCTTTAAACGGAAAGCTATTTGGAAGTTCAAGGAAGAAGTTATGGCTGTTTTATTAGAAGGTGACAGATTCTGGAAGACAGATTCTAAAGAGTTAATCTACTGAGGTATTTGGGGATCATTACTTCATTAAATATGGCCAAATGAGATACCATCAGAAAGATATAGATGTCTAGTTTTCAATGAATCAAATGGCTAGGAATTTAGAGTTCTGTAGCAAATGTTATGAGTCGTTTAGCAAGGTGTGTCCAGAAATCTGAGAATAGTCAATATGAAAGTTAAAAGTCATGTTTCCTAGGCCTATCTAAAGTAACCTGGTAAGGAGGGAAAGAAGACACAGATTTGATAATAGGAGTTATCTTTGAGCTTATTGACTTGTCTTAGAAGATGGATTTCTAACTATTCCAGGTAGATTTTGAATAAAATATAAGAACTTAATATGAGATGGTTTTATTTGCTTAAAGATATGATTTATAGATATATTGGGTTTATCATGAATACCTTTACTTATCAAAATTAAGTAAAGCATTTATGATTTACATATTTGAAAGATCACAGTTCTGATGCTTGAGAATTCAGTTCAATAAGTTTTGGTTTAAATAAGTCTATGTGTTGAGTAAAAATAGAATGTTTGCTTACTGTATCTATATTCGAGTGATTAGTAGTTCGTGTATGTCTATATCTCTTGTTGGGTTTTTGCTTGTTCGTACGTGTACCAGCTATAAATATATTTGCATAGTATATTCGTATATATATTTGTCCATATGTGTAATTATGCCCGTATTCATTGACTTGACTGTATTCAAGTGTGTATTTATCTGTATATGTATGCATGTCCATAATCATATGTTGGTTAGCATTCGTATGTGTAACAGTATGTCCTATATCTGCCATATGCGGTCTATTTGTTATGCTCTGCCGGTATGCATTCTGTTATGTACTGCGAAGGTGAAAATCTGAATTCGCGTCTGCCTATTTTGAAGTGTTTCTGGATTGGAATTTGATTCGAAAATCGAAGCCAATTTTGAATCGGTTGCCTTGGTGATTTAAGGATTCGTATTTGATTTTAAGATGATGGGTGAATTCGATTTTATTTGGATTTTGGTTTTTTTTATTGCTAATGATATGAATTTATGAATATGTGATATGAGGATGTGGATATGAATATATGAATATGTGATATGAGGATGTGGATATGAATATACGAATTTGTGATGTGAATATGATATGGGCATGCGGGATTACTTCCACATCTTTTTGGGCCCTAGAGTTTATGTGCACTGTTTAAGGGGCAACTGGGTAACCCTAGGTGCATGTAATCAATAGGGAATGTGGAAGTTATCTGGGCTCGTGGGGATATCTATTCACGTCTTTTAGGCCCGTAATGCGGGATACGGAATAGGTACTATTGGGCCCCACAAGAATCCCGTCATGAATATGTTAGGCTCCGGAGTCCTATTTGTTAGTTGGCTAGGTAGACGGTTAAGGGATGATCTTCGTTTGATTCGCGAAGTCATCTAGTGTACTTATGTTCATGTGTATAATGAGTCCCATTCTATTAGATGGCTAAGTGACCTCTGATGCTGATTCTGAAAAGTTTGACAGTGCAAACTGTGTTCGTGAACCTTTAGATTTGCTGCAACCTATATTATTATTTCTGAATTTTTGTGAGTGTATATTCCAATATTGACAAGTGTGTAACTGTGATATCTATCTGACGTGACTATGCATGTGTCTTATGTTAAGTATGTGTAATTTATGCAATGAGTACTATTTGCTGTGATAATTGTGTGAAATAAGTTTCAGTCAACAATGCCGTAATTTTTGTATGTGATCTTGCATTTTCGGTTATTTTGAATTATATGCATGAAATTTGATAGAGGGAATAATCGGCTTACTGAGTTGCGTAATCTCATCAAAATACGCTGCTGTTTCAGATATATCAAGAATGATACGGGAACGAGCGCTAGAGGCAAGAACATGTATTCTTTGACACTTATTTTGTTTCTTATTTATATAAGAGATGGTAACGATTAACTTTTTGTTTATTTGTGTTTTCAAAAAAAAATAGAAAAAGCAATGAGCCTTACAGAGATGATTACTCTGTGGCGGTTGGCATGCCTTGGGAATGAGGGCGTGACACGTGTAGTGGTAGATTTTGATTGGAGAAATTCGAATTTTTAATGGGATCAATTTTTGTGTGCTATTGTTAGATAATTGAGTTACGTGGGTTATGGGTACGTGACTTGTAAATTGTAATGTTTAATGGGCTGTAGGTTTTAGGCCGCTCAAGGGAATTAATCGGATAATTCGGATATTTAAAATATCAATTTCCTTATTCGTATCTGAATCCGAGTTCAAAATATTTATTTTGGATAATCTGAATCCGAATTCGAATATAAAATTATCCGAGTCCGAATCTGAAAAAATTTTGGATATCGAATACGGATAACAGATATCATATTTTTTGCTCACCCCTATCTCGTATTATAGTCCATCGAAATGACTAGTATAAAATTCGAGTAGATTAATATCTTTGAAAAAGTTGTATTCTTAAATACATTTTTTCTGTTAATTCAGCCAAAATAAGGGTTGTAAGTTGTAACACGGGACAGTTTTTCGTCCTGTAGCCGAAGTTTGTCTGCATTCGTAGCATTCAGATTGAGTGAGAATAAGAGTTGTCTCCGGATTATAATTATAGATACGGTTTTTAATGACTATCAGATCTGTAGACACGATTTTTAATGAAATCTAATGGTCCAAACGAAATTTCTTCTATAAGAACGACTTTTATATTGTTCTCACTCAATTAAAAGAGCATTCGTAATGTCATTCACAATCGAAAGTTAAGAATAACTTCTCTACAATTTTCGCTTCTCTGTCGCCTCAGTGGTCGCATGCACTTTGCACCCAAGCCATGGGGTTGACAAGGATTCGAGGAGCGGGAACAACAACGAGCACAAAGATATGCACTGGCCTGTCTTTTCTTGCAAAGAGTTATTCTTAAATACCTTTTTTTTATTTTTCCCAACTGATGGCTATTTTCTAACTCCAAACTCATATATCAAGTGTTTTTTATTTCTTTGCCACCAGAGATTTGCTTAGTTTATTTGAGTCAAATATGATTATTGAATGATGATAATTTTTAATATAATTTTAATAGTTTAGACTTGAGACTTTAACTAAGAGCAAATTCGTTTTTACGTCATTAAAAAAGACAATTGTCATCCACTCCATTTGATGGTCATTTTACAAAATGACAACAGGCAACAGAGTTGACGCTTCTAACAAGAATTCTCGAAAGCTTTAAACCCTGGTTTTAGAATGGTATTTGTTAAGAGATTTTGTTGTGGTTTAGAATGTATTGTTGATCTCTCCTAGTAGTAGCACTTATTTAGAAAGTAAATTGACTGCCTCTTGAAAAGTTGAAAGATCGGATCTCCTTAATACTATTAAAGATGTGGCTAGAGGGATGAGTCTTTAAATTATTGAGAAAAGTCTACTTTAGTACCCTGTAGTATAGCCCAAAATCACTTTAGTACCCTGTGGTAAAAAATCGACCAATCGACTCATACTTATTATAATTAACATCACTTAGGTCCACGGACAACTGCCCGGACCCAACCCGTCCAAACGACGTTGTTTTATGTATGACGTGGCATGCCACGTCGAATTTTCTTTGATACAGGTGCACATGAGGTGGCAATGTGGCAAAATACCAAAACGATCTCAAATTTATTGATAATTGTTCAAAAAAGCAATTTTTTACCATCTTCCCCAACCTCTTCCTCGTCTCTTCCTCATCTTCTTTCTATTTCCCAGCTTAAATAGAGAAAACTCATCTTCGAATTAGAAACCTTATAGCTCTGAGAAAGTCTCTGGTCCGTGCCAAGCGCCTCTTCGGAGCGAGCCCAAGCATCGGCGGCGACGGTGTCGAGGCGTTGAAGTCGGTGGTGGACTGCCAGACTCGTTCCTGGAGCAGATTCGCGAATTGGGGAAAGGGGATTTAGGGATTTAGAAACCCTTGGAGTGCCGCCCCGCGTCCCACCGTCGACGTTGCCTAGGAGAGGTTGCCGTGCCGGGAGGGAAGATATCTGCTCGCCTATTTTCTGAGAAATGAAGAAGAAACCCACGTCGGGTCCTTGGGATTTCTGAGTCCGAAATCGTCGTTATCGGAGAGAGAGAAGGAGACAGTGGTGGACTGCCAGACTCGCTCCACCCTCGAGAGCCTCACTCGCCCCATCCCCGATCTCGAGACGCTCCTCGTCGTCCAGGCCCTCAGGCGCCTCGCTCGCCTCCTCACGTGGATGGCCCTCCCCCGATTTCTTCATCCATGGTGATTGCTCCCTTCGGAGATGAGTCCGTTGGCGACGAAGTGGAGATGGAAGCAGTTTTATTAAAATGGAATTTTTGTTTCTTGTATTAAATTATACTTTGGAACAATTATCAATAAATTTGAGATTATTTTGGTATTTTGCCACATTGCCACCTCATGTGCACCTGTATCAAAGAAAATCTGACGTGGCATGCCACATCATACATAAAACGACGTCGTTTGGACGGGTTGGGTCCGGACAGCTGCCCGTGGACCTAAGTGATGTTAATTGGAATAAGTATGACTCAATTTGTCAGTTTTTTACCACAGGGTACTAAAGTAATTTTGGGCTATACCATAAGATACTAAAGTAATTTTGGGCTATACCAAAGAGTACTAAAGTAAACTTTTCTCTAAATTATAATAGAGCAGCTACATGTGGTGTGATGGTTTTAGACGTTTGCTTTTAGCTGATTGGTTTGATGTATCTTCATGGATATATTAACCCTACATTTAGTACTCTTGATGTAACTCTTTTACTCTTTGTGTAACTCTTTTATCAGAGTAATAAAAAAAGACAGAAAAAAATGTGGTAGACGATTCTTCCTTAGTAGACGATTCCTTGTTTAATTTAGGGATGACAATAGGTAGGGTGGGATATTGGTAAGACCTTATTCATATCCTAATTTTTTAGTTGGACTCATACCATATCCTCGATTCTACAACTTTTTTATTGTTAGATTCATACCCTACCTTCTTGGAGACCCAGGGTCTACAGGGTTTGCAGGGTCCGACCCTTTAACGTTCTACATTTTGACAATTTTTAATCAAAAGTTAATTTTTATATAAAATTTAAATAATTTCAAGACATCTACTATATTACACATCAACATTCAATAGAAAATTAATGAAACATCAATTTTGCAATTTAATTTCAATAGTACAAGATTTTTCTTTTCGAGTTTGAAATATATAAATAATTCAACGAAAGAAATATATAAAATATCGGCTTCTAGTGATCCATCATTAACGACATCTTATAAGCTGGTTGTGTAATAACATAATGAATATGTTAAAGTTAATCATAAAGTATATTATATATATTATCAATACGGTCTAATTAGGATTTAACTATGGTCTAATTAGGGTAGGGTCTAAAATATGGTAAAAATATAAGGGTAGGGTCCGACCCACAGGATCTTTCTATAGATTTATATCCTACCCTAGACCATACTTCTAAACATGGACACATACTGATATCTTACCCTAGACCCAGTCAAAGTCGATATACCTTAGACCCTTAGGATCCAACCCTCAGGTATGGATATTTCCTACTTTAATTACCATGTGATGTTCCTCTGTTCGGGTGGAACATTCAACTTCCATATTGTTCTTTATTGAGGATTGCTTCCTTCACCTGCAATCAAAGAGACAGATTCGTGCTAATCACTACTCTTTTTCATTTAGGGTGAACATTATTTAAATCAAATTCGTACAAATAAAATTATTTACAAAAATACCTTTTAATTTCTTGGCAATATTGTTTCTCCCAACGAATTTTATTAAAAAAATTATAATCCAAATATAGACTTGGTACGGAAGTATCTGTATCACGCAATAAAAGTTGTTTTTTTTTGTCCACTCTTTCAATTTTCTTGCAAATTTTCAAAATGAAATTTTAATCTGGGCTGGTCTTTTCTCGGTTAATCAATCCTTACAAGGTCAAATCATGATAGAAAAATAATGCGACAAAAATCTAAATACGACATGTTTTGAAGGTACAAAATATGATTGTAAACTTCTCTCCTTTTTCCAGTGAGGCCCTTCATTCGAGGTATTTGACCTTGTTGGGATCGGGGTTGACTGAAAAGAGGTTTAATTTGGAAGGTTCGGATCTTGCGAGCGAAGAACATTGGTTGGATGATTTTTTTTTTGAATAAAATATATATTATCTTTTTGGTTAAATTCGAAACTTTTCTAATATCTGTAGCTAGGATTATGTGAAAACAAAATTACGATATATGTTAATTTTTTAAGCGCAAAACGTCCGCTCCTCCTTGTCTCCTTGGTGGTCACGTGCTCTTGCACGACACCTCGGTACAAGGGTTCGAGGGGCAACATAGTGGGTTGGTGTTGCTGTGGAGATGATGATGATGATGATGATGATTGATTTGGTTTATACTAAATCTTGAAAAGAGGTATTCTTAAATACCTTTTTAATTTTAGTTTTTTATTGCCAAAATAAGAGTACCTAAAATTTGAACCCTTAAAACATAATTTTAAAATTTAAATAAATAAAATACTCCCTAGCCAATTTTAATACTATTTTTTTTGTTTCTCATGCTATATGGACACAAACTAAACTGGTTAATACAGATTCGAACCGAATAAAATTTTTGAAATATTATAAAATACTTCCGACGAGTATGCCACATCTAAACCTTTAGTTATTAATGATTAAAATGTCTAGGGTTTGTACTTGCAAATTATGGCAATCTCCTGCCTTCGACGCCGGGCCAACGAACCTATTCGAGTATCAAATAATAATAACCAATAAAAGGACTACTATTCTTAAAAAAAATAAAAGGACTATTGTGATCCTCGATTTCTTCTTCTTTTATTGCAATGGATCAGAAATTTGGGGCAATTATATCAAAAGTCAAGTTTGAGTCATTTAACTCATAGATTTTCTGCAAAATCATCTGACCACTGTTTCATTAGAAAATCTTACAATATTTCCTCGGAAATATGACTTGATTTGCCTAATAGTTATAATTTCACTGTTTGACAATATTATTGTGGATCTACACAGATCATTATTAATTTTATTAAAAAATTAATAGTTCAAGCTTGGTATGAAAAGATCACGCTATAAAAATTATTTTGTTTCGTGCGCTCGTTTAATTCTGTTGTGATTTTTCTAAATTAAATTTGAAATTGGAGGCTCTGTGTCTTCAATATTTGGGCTGGCCTTTTCTCCGGCCAAATTCTTACGAGGTCAAAACTGTAATAAAATAATAACGCGGAGTGCTCCTCCTCGTCTCCTTGGTGGTCACGTGTTCATGCACTACACCTTGGTGAAAGGGTTCAAGGAGCTGCACTGCAATTTGTTTCCCTGTTGTTGTTGTTGTTATGAAAAGAGGTATTCTTAAATACCTTTTAAAATCTCTCCGCACCCCCGTGTTACATATTAATCTATATTCAAGTTTTAGGATGAGATTGGCATAAGATGTATTTGATGGAACTTGAGTTGAAACTCTGGCAAATGTTAGATATAATTATTGATGTAAAATTTTACCTTAAAACAATTGTTAGGCGAGATTTTACGGATATTGAACAATTTTATGAATGTACAAAATGCAATTGTAAACTTTTTTTTAAAGATAAATTTTTACACATTGTCAGAGTTTGAACGCTAAACCTCTGTCAAATCATGATGTGCCTTACGTCGTTGGGCCAAATAGGCTTTGGCAATGTGATTGTAAACTACTCTTAGGGGTGAGCCTAAAAACTGCAAAATCGTCCGACCGCGAAATCGACCGAACGACAAAATCCAAATCGTACACTTAAATAGTTTCGTGGTGCGATTTCAAACTGGCACCGAATTGGTGCGATATGGTTTCAGATTTGGTCTCAAACCACACCGACCGACCGCGAAACTGCACATATATAAAATGACGTCGTTTTATATATGTGTACTGTGAAAAAACGATGTCATTTTGTTTTAGTATATAAACCTTTTTATCCCAGAAACTTAAGGAAATGGTATGCACTTTGTTTTGTGGGCCTGTGAACTTGTAAGGAAATGGGCTTCATTTTTTTACCGTGCAAGTTAAAAAAAATTAGGTTTTTTTTTAATTTGGGCCTATTAAATGGACCTTGCGAATCGGGTCTAATCTGCAGTTTCAAACTGCCACACTGCACTATTAAACCGTCACACTGCAATTTTTTCCTAAACTGCCACACCGAAGGTGTGGATTTTGGCTATGTCAAAAGTACAGTTTGGTGTAAATTTTCACACCGACATCGCAAAACCGCATCGAACTCACCCTAACTACTCTTATACTCCATCATCTTTCACGCTCAAAAGTCACTTCTTTGGCCGAATACCATTAAATATCTTTGCAATAAATATCTCATATTTTACCTGGAGTCAAATGGGAAATCACCAAAGTAATCGTTGCGATCTATCAATTTTTTTTTGGTCATCTTGTTACATTTCTTATGTAACTAGCTTTTGATACTACGAGTGATTTTTCTATTGCTTTAGGATGCAACTCCAACGTGATGAAAAATATATCGACCTGCTTTAAAAAAAAGGCCACAAAATGATTTCTCCTGGCCTGAAATGACCCATTTTCTGTTACATTTTTTGTGTCAACAGGGAGAGGGTGAGAAAATCACAGGGATTCGAGTGAGGGAGTGTGAGAGGATACTGACTTTTATGTGGGGTTTTAGGAAGAGTTTTACTATGGTCCATTCAAAAGTATGATTTATATCTAGAATTTTAATTGGTAACAACTTTATAGTTGATTCAACATAATTTAATTTTTTTATTCTGTATTTTATCGAAAAATTGATAAACAAAATATTAACACTTGGTAAAAAAGGCAACTATAACATTACTCGGATTTCGAGGTTCATTGCCAATCATTTAGATTCTGTAAAAAATCTCATTAGTGGGAAGTGATTTAATGGGCCGGGCCTTGGCGTGCCATTGACGACAATTCAGTCTTACTTCCCCTTTGGCTACTCATTGCTAATTCTAATTCCTTTTTAGGAAAATTACATCTAGGACTCTGGTATTTGGTAAAATAGACGCTGGGAGCTCTATAGTTTACCTTCTGATTTTGTAACCCCCTCTATTTAGGTTTATTATACTTTGGGGTTTCTAGCTGACATTATTAATTGACTTTTTCTTATTTTATACTTGAAATGACGACTATATCCTTACTCCGGTTGACCTAAATCTCTAGTCATCTTATTCGGTCATATTTTTGGCGAACATTCAACTCCGGCCACCCTCTGATCAGTTTTCAGATAACAACCAAAGTCAACCCAAAAAATAAAACCATCACCGACGTTGACGAGGGAATCCCAACGAGCATCAACGCCGGCGACCTCCCCTTTCTTCACTGGCAACCACTTTCCAACCCCAAGTCTCCATATATAAGAAATTTAGGAAAAAAAAGAAAAAGATAAAAATGAAAAACGAGGAGGAGGAGGAGGAGGAGGAGGGGAGAGACCTCGAGGAAGGAGCGGGGGTGGAACTTGCTTTGTCGTAGTGGACGTCTTTGAGGGAGTAGGGGAGGGGCTTCGAGCAAACCATCACGGACCGACATCATCTCCAATGGCGATGAGAGGCAGAGGAAGGTTTGGATTTTCAATTGCTTGGAAGGTTGAGATTCTCAATTGCCATTCCACTTGCTTTGATTAATTTCTTGGAATTTTCAATTAATTGTTTCTTGTTTGAAGGTTGGGAAGCCGGAGGAAGGAAGCGTTATCGGTGACTTAATTGATTGATTTTTTTGGGTAAGGGTATTTGAGTCATTTATCGATTGATAACTTTAATGAGGGACTCCAGGATACAATAAAACTAAACTACAGGGGTAACAAAATCAAAAGACAAATTAGAGGGTCCATAGCGTCTATTTTACCAAACATGATCCTAGATGTAATTTCCCCTTCCTTTTTTCCTTTGATGTTTCTCATCAAAAGTCGCTCCCATTTGGGTCCTATCCACTCCAACATTGTTGAATTTCAACCACTTGGGCAAGTCTTGTAACTATTTAATTCAATCGTTTTCGCTTTTATTGATTTGGAGCATGAAATTGTGATGTAAGAATCAAATGATTACTCACCTCCATTGTGATACCATCGAGAACATAAATCATGAGAGAGAAATATAATTGGCCCTTTCAAATTTGAATCTATTAGTATTCTGTAAACGAAATATAAATGTTTGAATACGTAACAAATAGTAACGTAGAGATATGAGAGATAAATGAAGTCATGTGTGCGATTCAGTTGAAAAGTTGATATCAACGGGATCAAGATGATTATTACTATAATATGTGGAGATACAAAAATATATATGCCATAGATGAGGTTATGCTCTGGCCTAAATTTCGTGCCTATACCACCATGTCTATTGTCAAAAGTCAACGAACTCCTAAATATATTCCCTTATTTATACGAGACAAACTCAATGAGCTATACAATAAAAATTAGAATTCTAACCTATTTAAGAATGTGATACAACCCCTATAGAACCATAAAAAACCTTAAAATTCGATTGATAGAATTTCTCTTCTTTTGACTGAGCTACGAGCACATACTTATAAAAATGAATTATCTCGTTGTTCCAAAATTTGCACATAAGCAATGTGCAGTTAATACGTGGAGGAAATCTCCCACGAGAATATTTTTCGTCTTTGGATGGGCATTATGAAAACTATAATAATTAAGATGATCATCAAATTGAGCACTAATTACAAATGTCATAGTACCAAAAGTCAATGAATGATAGTTTTTCTAAGTGGTAAGATGTCTGAATTCACTTAAGAAAATATTGTGCGTAAGTTTTATAAATATAAAAGAAATTATTATGAGAGTCATACATAAATAGAGTTATACACTCAGAAAATAGAGATTTGAGGAAAAATAATAATACCAAAAGTATTTTAAAATCGAAATATTTTATTTAAACTAGAATATCTCATTTACCAGTTTGAAGAGATTGCTTATTGGTGCATAATCAATTGATTTAGAAAAACAAATAGTAATTACATCGTTATAAAAACGACATTATTGATCATAAAATTGTCCATGCCTAACCATTTTCTGGACTACACCAGAAAGAAAAATGTTGGAATAAATGCAAATTAATGCATTTGGTCCAAAAGTGGAAAGCCCAAGTAGTAGGCTCATTAGTAGAAATAGAAAGTGCATTACCACATTGGAAACAACAACAAAAAATTTCTAGTTTATAAGGAGAAGCTTCTTGTTAGCTAGGAAATTAGTTGACCACCTGGAAAGCCAACTCGGACCGTTGCGAGGATGTGCATGTGTGTGTGTCGTAATGGGTGCTTTGTGGCGCACGTGCGCATCGTCGCAAGGAGCTGGAGGAGCTTGAAGGAGTGCGAGCGAAGGTCTGTCCTTTCGAACGGTCACGAAGAAGAGCGAAAAGGTGCCTATGCTCAGATGCCCACCGAAAGGACACAAGCAGAGGGCTACCTGTCAAAGGGATCCAGAATGCCACCGAAGAGCCACGAGCGCAGCCAGCCAGCCTGCTGGCCGAACGGACGTGCCCTTTCGGAGTGTCTGCCTCCCTCCCATCCAGCGCCTATAAATAGGCTTCTTCCCCTCATTTGTATCTCACCCCACTACAACTTGCATAAGTCTTCATTAACAATTGTAGGATCTCTCTCAGAAAAGTTCTGAATAGCCAAGGTTCGCCTGAAGCTTCGAGAATCGTTGTGCTACGATCTTGGAAGTAACTAGTCGTTGTATCTTGGGGACGATTGCCGTAGCCCGTAAGCACTGAATACGAGGCAATCTCGTCTTACAAAAAAAGAGTCAAATTTTTGCCTCGACTATACTAGATCCTAATCAAGTACACTAACTCCAACCATCAACAGAAAAAACATTTTTCAACTAGAAATATATTTCCTTTTAAGGCCTATGCGGAAAAGGACTCTTATGATCACAGTTCAAAACTCTCGCCCCCCCGTAGCTAACTCTTGTTTTCACTTATTTTGTCATTCACGGCTTGAATATTAAAATTGTCAACAAAAATCTGCTTCTCCTTGTCGCCTAAGTGGTCTCGTGCTATTGCACACCAATCATGGGGCAGCAGGGGTTCAAGGAGCGTGAACAAACAAGTACCCTGTGTTTTTCTTGAAAAGAGGTATTCTTAAATGCCTTTTAATCTTTCCAACTAAAAATTGATGGCTAACTTTTAACTCCACAATTCGTATATCAACTGGATACACTTAAAATGATATTTTTGAATAAATACACATATTTTTACATACTTTACGAATTCAAAAAATATTTTAAGAGATTAAGCTAGACTTATTTTTTTGATAAATTTTGTATTATCATTTATCTTTGATTGTCTTCAAATGGTATTTGTGATTACCGTTTTGTTGTGAGAAAATATCTCAATTGAGTGTATAATTTGAATAACGCTATACTCCGATATTCTAGTTAATTTGAGTATAGACAAAATAATTTTTTGTTATTTTCAAATTTATTGTTCACAAATTCAATTTTAATATTTTTGAAGAAAAAACAAAACTTCTCTAATATAATACTTTTCTAAAGTGATAATTTTCTTCGGTCTCAATAATATTACTTCAGAAAGTTTTAATATATTAATAACCCGGGACCTTTCGGATGAATTAAGACATCAAAATTATAGTTTGGTATGCTGCTTCTCCTTGGCTCCTTGGTGGTCACGTGCACTTGCACTACACCATGGGACGAAGGTTCGAGAGGCAACCCCGCTCGCTACTGGCGATCGTTGAATCCTACAACCCTGAAAAACCTTAAGGTGTTACTTCCACAAATGAGGTATTCCAAAATACCTTTTTATTTTTTTCACTGACAAATTAAATGTCCCTGAAATTTGAGTTGTTCAAGCTCAAAATATTTTTAAATTTTGTAAAAATATAAATCAATTATAACTCGTACAATAATCAACTGACAAAATATTGTTCTAATTTAACCAAGAGGTCTCGAGTTTGAGTCATTAAGGACACAATAATATTAACACGGGAGAGTTTTGTCACTTTTCAAATGTCCTATCTAGCTCGAATTTATATTAGTCGTCAAAGTGATGAACGGATATTCGGTGGTTTAAAAAAAACATAAAAATGCAAATCATTTCCTTCACTTTTTTCATCAGCTATCTATCCAGAAAAGGACAAGCCCTAACTCTACATTGTTTATTATTTGCTCTCGCGTTTTGTAGTTTCCGGCTTTGGTAAACTTGAGCTGGTTATTTCTCGGCCCAACTGATCATTCAAGACCAAAAATTGACTTTAAAAGCACAACTGGTGAAAAAAATTACTGTCCCTCCTTGTCTCCTCGGTGGTAATTGGAGGGGTGAGAAAAAATCAAGAACTATATAACCAATCTGATCCAAACCAAAATTTTTGATCCAGAACTAGATCTAAAGTGATTGGTTTGGATCAGTTCTTTTTTTTAATGGTTATTGGATCTCGTTCGGATCTTTCTGAAAAGAACCATGGAGAACTGGACCAAACCATAATTTCTTGATAAAAGAAAAAAAATTTTGTGTGCACCAACAACCCATTTACAATTGTCAACATCCATTTACGACAATTTTAAATGTCTAATCTTGATTGGCATCTCTCATCTTGATCTCTTTACCATCTGTCGTCGTTTTACACCTCTGACTTGGAACTCTTTGTCGTCTCTCGTCACCCTCATCAAGTTTATAATCACCCACTTTTTTATTTTATTTATCAAATTATAGAATTTTCAGATTAGAATCGGAGCAGACCAAAAAAATGGTTCGGTTCTAGTCCAGAACCGATACACAAATGGTCTAGTTCAGTGAGCAAAAAATCAAGAACCATAGAACCAATCCGATCCAAACCAAAAATTCTGATCCAGAACCAGATCTAAAGTGAATTAGTTTGGATCAGTTCTTTGTTTGCTCAAAAAATGGTTATTGGATCTGGTTCGGATTTTTCTGAAAATAACCATGGAGAACCGAACCAAACCATAATTTCTTGATAAAAGAAAAAAAACTTATGTGCACCAACAAGCAATTTACAATTGTCAACATCCATTTACGATAATTTTAAATATCAAATCTTGATTGGCATTTCTCCTCTTGATCTCTTTACCATCTGTCGTTGTTTTACACCTCTGACTTGGAACTCTTTATCGTCTCTCGTCACCCTCCTCAAGTTTATAATCACCCACTTTTTATTTTATTTATCAAATTATAGAATGTTTGGATCAGAACTAGACTAGACCAAAAAAATTGGTTCGGTTCTGGTCCAGAACCGATACACAAATGTTCTAGTTAGGATCTCAATTTTTCATGCTATTTTTCAAAATTAAATTTGAAATTGGAGAGACTAGGCTGGCCGGCCTCTGTGACTAAATCGAATTTCCATCAATGCCCTTGATCATCTACACCGGTTTGTAGTCTCTGGGCCCTGATTTTATTTGGGCTGGCCATTTCTCTCGGCTGATCCATACAAGGTCAAAAAAATTATTAAAAAGATAATGCGACAAGTGGTTGTGTGCTCCTCCTTGTCTTCTTGTTGGTCACGTGCTCTTGCACTATGCCTTAGTACAAGGGTTCAAGGAGAAGCACTGTGAAATTTTCCCTTGTGTTATGAACTGATCAAGTTCACGAAAAGAGGTATTCTTAAAAGTAACTACAATTGTAATTACATCGAAACAATTTTTTCAAGGTACAAAATGTGATTGTAAACTTTTCTTACATTATATCATATTTCATATCAAAAATGTCTTCTTTCGTCAAATACTACTAATGATCTTTGCAATCAAGATTTCATATTTAAGTAGTTCCTTTGTGATCTATCTTTTATTTTGGTCATCTTGTTACATTTCTTATGTGACTAGCTTTTGATACTAGGCGTGATTTTCTTTGTCTATTGCTTTCGGATGTAACTGCAACGTGATGAAAAATATATCGACCTGATTTTAAATAACAAGAAAAAAGGCCATGAAATGATATCTCCCTGTCTGAAATGACCAATATTCTGTTATATTTCTTTTGCCAACAGGGAGAGGGTGAAAAAATCATAGGGATTCGAGTGGGAGAGAGGATATTGACTTTTATGTGGGGTTTGAGGAAAAGTTTTATTATGGTACATTTACAAGTATGACTTATATTTAGAATTTTATCGATTGAAAATTTTATGATTAAAATAATTTTTTTTCTCATTTTTATATTTTATTGAAGAATTGATGAACAAAATATTAATACTTAGTATAAAAAAACGATCATAAAATTACCCAGGTAACGAGGTTCATTGCCAATCATTTGGATTCTGTAAAAATCTCATTAGTGGGAAGTGATTTAATGGGCCGGGGGTCCCTTGGCGTGCCATTGACGACAAATCGGTCTTACCTCCCCTTTGGCTACTCATTGCTAATTCTAATTCCTTTTTCCTTTGTAGTTTCTCATCAAAAGTCGCACCCATTTGGGTCATATCCACTCCAATATTGTTGAATTTCAACCACTTGGGCAAGTTTTGTAACTATTTCATTCAATCGTTTTCACTTATATTTGATTTGGAGTATGAAATTGTGATGCGAGAATCAAATGATTACTCACCTCCATTGTAATACCATCGAAATCATAAATCATGAGAGATAAATATGATTGAACGTTTCAAATTTGAATCTATTAGAATTGTGTAAAAAGAATATGAATGTTTAAACGCATGTAACAAATAGTAATGTAGAGATATGAGAGATAAATGATGTGATATGCGTGATTCGGTCGATTTATCATACCACGTTTATTGCAAAAATACAACTAAATCCTAAATATGACCTCTTATTTATACGAAACAAACTCAATGAACTATACAATAAAAATATAAGTCTTAACTCATTTAAGAATGTGATACAAACCCCAATATAACCATAAAAAATAAACACTTAGAAATTCGATTGATAGAATTTTTCTACTTTTGCCGAAGCTACGAGCGCATACTTACAAAAGATGAATTATCATCTTGTACCAAAATTTGCACATAAGCAATGTGCAGTTAATATGTGGAGGAATCTCCCATAAGAAAATTTTCGTCTTTTGATAGGCCCATTATGAAAACTATAATAATTAAGACGATCATCAAATTGAGCACTAATTATAAATATTATAATACCAAAAGTTATAAATAGTAAGATATTGGATTCACTTGAGAATATATTGTGTTCAAGTCTTGTACATAAATAGAGCCATCAACTCTGAAAATAGAAATTTCACGAAAAAAATAATACCAAAAGTAAAACACCTTTTTCACTCCTCCAAAGTCAAGATAAAATCTTCCACCGTCAAGATATGTGTGTGGTCGCTCTTGTGATGAGTGACTCTATATTGCAGGCGTTGTCTTGTATCACCCTTGTAAAAAAGAGCTCCGAAAAAGAAGTCAATATATCGAAAAGAAGTCGATGGTTAACCAAAAACCCAAATGAAGTACACATTAATTATTGCATATGGTAATTTTTTTATGGCATATAATAAGGCACTTTTCAAAGCAACTATTTTTTATAAGTGTTTAATGCAATTGTTTTTTTTCCTTGGAGAATACGACAATCATACAAGTACAACAAGATGACTACACTTTTTAAGTCATAGATATAAGTATCTAAATGAACCACTCATTGTGTGGGGTGTCCCCAATTGATCTAACATCCAACATATAGAATAGCTAATAAGAACAAGCCCATTTCAAGACAAATGCGACGAAAGTTTCGGTTCCATGCCATCTCTAGTCCAAAAACGAAGCTCCACAGCTCGGTAGCCAAGATGTAATGCAACTGTTTCTAATTAGTCTTCCAAATACAGTTCCTTATCCGTTGAGATTGGTATATAAGTGACGCTTCCAAGTTCCACCAATTAGTTGCAACGTGCATGCATATATAATTAATACTACCAAACTACCAATAAAGGCGAGGTTTACTTGTAGCTACTTATCACTCATTTGAACCACATATTACGAGCAGAGTCTTTACAGAGATTTTGAAGCAAGTTCTCGAATTCGTACTATTTGAACGGGATAAATAATACTTGGAGAGTCATGTATGTTATAATGTAGAGATTTTTTTTTAAAGATAAATGTTTACAGCAAAATTACACTTTGTCAAGGATTGAATCTTGGATCACCGTCAATTTATCAACTCTTTGCACCGTTAATTGTTTAATGTAGAGATGGTTGCAACCAACAACAGTGTCTTTGGTGTCTGAAAGCAAGTGAATAAAAATAACAAGGGCTCAAATGGAGGCATCATCACCTCGAGCTTGCTTGTCAAGAAAAGCAAAAAAGGATCAAATGGAGGCATCATCACCTCCAATGTGGCAATGTCGATTACATGCCATTAACCTAGAGAAACTCATTGATGTTGTCCCTTTGTGGGCCCCTCATCTCCCTTATAGATCTATTATCTTTTTTTATGCTTATCCACATACAAGATAATAAATTTACCACTGGGGCAATAGTATTCAATTGCATGATAGGATTGTTGGATTATTATTTTATTTTTTGGTGGAAAGGATTGTTGGATTATAGAGTCTGATGAACTGTAAACTAGCTCAAAATATCTGTGATTTAACTCATCGTAGAATTGGCGGAAGTTGCAAGGGGGCCTTAATCGGTATAAGAGTGTCAATAAGATTTGTCAACCAGATTAGGGTTGTGTTATAAATACTCAATTTGTAAACGCATATCATGAGAATAGTGGAGAAATTCTGCTAGACAATTTAATGAACTAGGTTAATAAATCGTGTGTCCTTCGTTATCATTCATTCTTTCTTTTCTATAATTACATTTTAATTCTTAACAAGGAACCTTCACTTCCCACTTCTTAATTATTTATATTTTCGTGCTCCTTTTCGTTGGTCCATAGCCAGCCATGTTCTTTCTTTGTGAGTCTTCCATTGAGCACATGCAGGGAAATTTGGATAACAGAGGAGTACAACGAGGGATGGCTGCAGCTTTCAAGTCGTTGATTCAAGTATCTACGCAATAATGATGTGGAACATCAAAAGACGTAGAATCAAAGATCATATTTGGTAGAAAATTAATATCTTAGTTGCCTTCTAACCGTATGTGCTAAAATGAATCTCACATTGTGTGGCTTGTCTTCGATTGACCTCACGTCTAACAGATAGAATAGCCAAGAACAAGTCTATCTCAAAGCAAATGTGAGTAAAGTCGCGCTTCCATGCCATTTCTAGTCCAAAAACGAAGACTCATGGCTCAGCTGCCAAGGATTAGACAAAGATGTAATAATACTGTTTATAATTAGTATTGTTCCTCGTCCATAGGTCAATGACCGAGCAGTATTCCTCGTCGGTTCAAATTAATGTGTAAGGTGACGCTTGCAAGTTGCACCAATTAGTTGCAACGTGCATGCAAAGATAATAAATACTACCAAACAACCAATAAAAATATTAAAAAATTTATCCAACTCAAATATTAATTAATCCATTTATTAGATTTTTGGATTACAATAAAGGCGCGGGTAACATGATAAAACGGAGAATGCTCGACCCTTGGGAAGTTTTATGTCCGGTGTGTGGGGATGAAGATGAGAGCATCGACCACCTCCTCCTTAACTGCCCGCGAAGTGTGTGGGATTTTTTTGTTCGTCAGATGGGAATGAATTGGTGCGGTTGCACGACCATTACGTCCTCGCTTGCGGAGTGGATGGGCCTTGTTCGTGGTGATATGGTTAACAAGGTGTGGTTTACACTATATGGCGCCATTCTTTGAAGTATATGGCTCGCAATGAATAGGGCAATCATTCAAAGTGAACGGTGTAACCAGAAATTTCTCATTCATACTATCACTCGCCGAGTTCACGAGTGGTTAAGATAGACGAACTCGATAGTTGATTTTGGGTATCAAAATTTACTTTTGTACATAGAATCTCAACAAGATAAAGAAGATTAAACATGTAACCATCTAGTAGCGTAGAGACGTTTTGCTATTTGGTTGTAAATATTGAGTTATATATATAATTAATCTATTTATCAAAAAAAATTAAGGCGCGGTTGACTTTTTAGCTAACTTGTTATCAGCCATATATTTTTAGTAGTGATGTTGATTCCCACCTTTTCATAAACTAGTCAATTTATGTTTTTCCTATATATAACTAAATAAAATATTCTTCTATAATTCTTTTGCTATTTACCATCATATTCATAATTAAAAATTAATCAATAGTTGATATTTTCTTAGATATCATTTATATGAAGAACTGGTATTTCTATATTGTCTGCTCAATCTTTTTTTTTTTGACTAGAAATGTATAATTTTTTATTCATTAAGAGTTGAATGCAAAAATTTATTTAATAGTTTCCAACTTTTTTTATCACTCAATTGAATTGCATATTACCGGAAGATTCTGCACAAAGATCTTCAGCAATGTTCATATGCACCGTATCTTTAACAAGTTATTGAATTCAAATCTTGTGAACGTGACAAATAATAATAGGAGAGTCATTTTTTTATGGGCGATATAATAATCGATTCTGATAAATTAGTCGTTTGCAATAAATTTTGCAACTGATACCGAAAAAAAAACATGTGCATGCTATAAGCTTTTAGGTGGTCCTGAAACCAGATTTTGCCCAACAACAGTGTCTTGGTGTCGGAATAGGGCATTTGCATAATTAAATAAATTGACGGATATATTGATATAAAAATTTACCAATAAAAAACTAAGTGAATAAGATAACAAGGGCTCAACTGAAGCTACAGCTTGCTTGTCAAGAAAAGCGAAAAAGGATCAAATGGAGGCATCATCACCTCCAATGTGGCAATGTCGATTACATGCCATTAACCTAGAGAAACTCATTGATGTTGTCACTTTGTGGGCCCCTGATCTCGAGTAATTATACGGTAGCAAACTTAGATTTGATTTTTTAATAAAGTCTAGGGGATAGAAAGTGAAATCCACTATAAAATTTGTCATTTCATAAAATCACAACTATTAGATAAATCAAATCATATTCGTGAAAAATGATTTATTTGATATTATAGATGATTGGTTAGACATTTTGATTTTGTAGGTTGGTCCGGTCTATTACTCTTTCGTTGTGCCTATTTTGCTTGGCTCGTTCAGGCTTTATTTTTTTCAATTAGATAGTGATTCAATTATATATAGGGCACTAAGATTTTCGTTGATTCATAAGAGCAAACAAGAAATAAATCAAGAAATGAATGGAAGAGAGTCACAGTTGACAAAGTTTCCCCCTCATCTCCCTTGCACATGTACCATCTTTTTGTGCTGGTTCACATACAATATAATAATTGGTATTTTAATTTTTACCGCTGGTGCAATAATATTCAATTCTTCGTTGGTCCAGAGCCAGCCATATTCTTTCTTTCTGAGTCTGGCATCGAGTACCTGCAGGGAAATTATATTCATTAATTTGAAAGAAAAAAAATGAATAGATGAGCAAACGCCAATAACCACTTCTAGACAAAGAGATTCACAAAAAAATTAGAATTATTGAACCAATGTAAACTACTCCAAGTGGTAAAATGTTTCGCTTACCTTGAATAGGTCTCGTCGAGTCTTACGAAGAGTAGAACTCCCAATACTAGAAAAAACGTAAAAAGTTGAAGTGGAGATAATGTTTTCACTTGGTATTTCGATCGTATGAGATCGATCGTTGAAGAATTTAAGCACGTGTATACTCGTGGACGTCGATTAAAAATTAATTAAAGTAAAAAATGGCAATGGAATAGAATGGAATTCGGCTTACTTTACTGGGTTCGTGGTGTCATAATTCACCGTAAAATGAGTAAAACGAGAAAAGGTTGACAAATTTTAAAAAAATGAGAAACTTTACTCTTAAGTTGTTGATATGAAATTATATAATCACATTGGAAGGGTCAATCAAAAAATTAAATAAAACTAAATAATAACAATAATTAAACTTAGTGTATTGTTCAAGAGATGGCAATTACACTTATCCCATCCAAGTCAATAATGATTGAATATTACGCTCTAGTATTACTCTATCTTTGTCGGATATAGATTTAGAATATTATCTAAGCTTACCCATCCTAATCAATTCCAATTATCAGTAGGGATGAGTTTTCGTTTTGGAAAAAATTGGTAGCAAATAATTGTCAAATTCATTTGCAAGTAGACCTCGCTCATTGCCGTTAGAACTCTCGCTCGAGGACATGGTAAATTTGTGTGTCGTAAAGGATCTCGGTTACGATGTCAGTGCAAACGAGGAGAGAGAAAAATGATGTGTCGAAAACATGACTATCCACGTGAACACCAAACACCAGTTGTTCAAAATAATCAATCACTAAAAATATAAATTTTGTATAAAGTGCTTAGTCAAAAGATGTAAACTTGTGGTACTAAAGTAAAATTTTCAATATGAAAGCTCTTTCACGCTATATTTTTTTTTTGCAAAATAGACTGAAAATAATGAATGAAATTTGATCAAGTGGTAAAAATTTAAATTTATTTAAGGATGTCTTAATGCAGATCTCGCAAATGTAAAAGACACAATTAACAGAACCGCTTTTTACATAGAGTCTGACATTACTCGACTACAAATATTGACAGAAATTTTTTAATTTTTCCTTCTTAAGCTTTGGATAGAAAAGCTGCAAAATCTGTGTGTTCCATTCTAAACAGCAATTTTATCGCTAACAAGGAAACATTCTCTAACACCGGGAGTGGATTGAGCACGGAGTGAAAGAATCGATTCCGTACGGTTTGGAGTGAAGGGGGACCGCAGTGGCAAACGTAGTTATGTGATAATGGCAAGTGCAGTTATGTGATAATGGCAAGTGCAGTTATGTGATAATGGCATGTGTATTTTTGACAGTGGCAAGTCCCCGTTGGTGATAATGGCGCGCGTGGTTTTTTTCATTTTGGTCCCCCATATTTTAGCATTTTTGCAAAAAGGTCACACTGGCACGCACAGTTATGTGATACTGGCATGCGCAGTTATATGATATTGGCATGCACAGTTATGCGATAATGGCATTTGTATCCGGCCTGCGTTTGTGCATGGTTTTTTTTCATTTTGGTCCCCATATTTTAGCGCGTTTGCAAAAAAGTCCCCGCGTGTCTTCATTCCGAACGGTTCGGAATCTGAGCATTCCGTGCCCAATCCAAACCCCTCTAACACCATATTGACAGACACAGGTACTCCCCTCGGATCAGACATACAGATACTGTCTAAATATTTTTCTTGCCACGTCACTAAATCTACCCTGTTATAAAACTAGTCTTTTGTCTCTTGGGCCCCACTGCTTCTTTTTGACCAAATTTCTAATCAGTCCGCCACTTATCGATTTTAAAACTTATTCCCCTCTGTCTCCTGACAGAGACAAAGTACAGTATTATTTTTTTTCTCTTCAAAATAAAGCACCCAACAAAATTTACGGCGAAAAGGGAAAATCCCACTTCCTGTTGCCCTTTTCCTATTCCCTCTCCACGTTCCCTCCTTTTCCCTGTTTTCAAATAATTAACGGAATATTTTTAATACGTCGTGTTTAGAATTAAGTACTGTCGAATTTATCAATTTAGACAATTTGTCAAGATAATAACTAAACATCTACTTTTCCTAAAGCTTACCTTTCTCTTTGCACTCCAACTCCTCAAAGCTTCCACAACAAAATTCTCATCATCATCATCATCACCACTTCCCCTCTCCTTTTCCCCTTTCCTCCTCACTCACTCACATTACAAACACCAATCCAATTCCAAACCAACACCATCTTCCCCTTTTCCATACCCTCTTTCCTCCTGTCTTGCTACTTCCCACTACAATGGTGGCCAACCCAATTCAGGTTTTGATCAGTAGCCACCTGCTCCTCCTTCCACTTCTCCTGCTGCTGTCCCTGGTTGTTCCATTCACTTCATCGGCGGAGAATGCGGCGGTTTCATCGATCAAGACCGACGTGGCGCGACTGATCATGTTCAGGAAGATCATCCAGGAGGACCCAGATGGGTACTTGTCAGGTTGGAAGCTGAACAGGAATCCATGCTCTTGGTTTGGAGTCACTTGCACCAATGGGAGGGTCTCCCACCTCGATCTAACTGGTTCTAACCTCACCGGGCCTATCTACTTCGAACCCTTTTCGTCTCTCGACATGTTAACTTCGTTGAAGCTGTCTTCCAATCACTTCATCATCAATGCCACCTCCTTGTTTCAGCTTCCACGCTCACTCCAACAGCTTGACCTCTCCTCGGCCGGGCTAGTTGGTGAATTCCCTGACAAGTTCTTGCCCAAGTATCCAAATCTTGTTTACATCAACCTGTCTCACAACAACCTGTCAGGTTCCTTGCCTGATGACCTCCTGTCAAATTCTGACAAACTCCAGGGATTAGACCTTTCCTACAACAACTTCACCGGGCCGATTTCGGGTTGGACTATTGGAAGAACTTCCTCTTGCAGCTCCCTGTCTCAGCTTGATCTTTCAGGGAACCATATAATGGATTCCATCCCTCCTTCCATTGCCAATTGTACAAACCTGAAGTCCCTGAACCTCTCCTCCAATATGTTCACAGGGGAGATCCCAAGTTCTTTAGGTGATCTCACCAACTTGCAAAGATTGGATCTTTCTCGCAACCACCTCAATGGTTGGATCCCTCCAGAGCTGGGAAGTGCTTGTAACTCCCTGTTAGAGATCAAGCTTTCTTTCAACAACATTTCCGGGTCGGTTCCCGCCTCTCTATCCTCGTGTTCGTGGCTGCAGCTTCTTGACTTGTCCAACAACAACATATCAGGTCCTTTTCCTGACACTATCCTTCAAACTCTTGGGTCACTGGAGGTACTGCTCTTGAGCAGCAATCTCATTTCTGGATCGTTTCCAGCCTCAATTTCCTATTGCAAGAACTTGAGAATCCTGGACCTTAGTTCCAACAGCCTTTCGGGTACCATTCCGCCGGATATATGCTCCGGCGCTGCCTCTCTCGAGGAGCTGAGAATGCCTGATAACCTCCTCACCGGAGAGATTCCTGCTCAATTGTCACAGTGTTCCAAGCTGAAGACACTTGACCTTAGTCTCAATTTCCTGAACGGTTCGATCCCGGCTGAGCTCGGAGTGCTGGAGAATCTCGAGCAGCTAATAGCCTGGTACAATGACTTGGAGGGCAGAATTCCACCAGAATTGGGAAAATGCAGCAAGCTGAAGAATCTTATCTTGAACAACAACAACCTTACAGGGGTGATCCCAGTTGAACTGTTCAATTGTACTAATCTCGAGTGGGTTTCTCTCACCAGCAATGCGCTAACGGGCCCTATCCCGCCCGAGTTCGGACTCCTACAAAGGCTGGCTGTCCTGCAGCTAGCAAATAATAGTCTCAGTGGAGAAATACCAACAGAGCTTGGGAAATGCACCAGCTTGGTTTGGTTAGATCTTGGTAGCAACAGGCTGACAGGCGAAATCCCGCCAAGGCTTGGGAGGCCGCTAGGGGCGAAGGCCTTTAGCGGAATCCTGTCTGGTAACACCCTTGTGTTTGTGAGGAATGTGGGGAATTCATGTCAAGGAGTTGGAGGTTTGTTGGAATTTGCAGGTATCAGACCTGAAAGGTTGTTGCAGGTGCCCACATTGAAGACTTGTGACTTCACAAGGATGTACTCTGGACCGGTCCTAAGCATGTTCACTCAGTACCAAACACTGGAGTACCTGGATCTCTCTTACAACGAGCTGCGTGGGAAGATCCCGGATGAGTTCGGAGACATGATGGCTCTGCAAGTACTTGAATTGGCTCATAACAAGCTATCAGGAGAGATCCCTGCATCGCTTGGCCAGCTGAAGAATCTTGGTGTGTTCGATGCATCTCACAACAGGCTGCAGGGCACAATCCCGGATTCGTTCTCGAACCTGTCATTCTTGGTGCAGATTGATCTGTCTGACAACGAGTTGACGGGGCAGATCCCACAGAGAGGACAGCTTAGCACCCTTCCCGCGAGCCAGTATGCAAACAATCCGGGACTGTGTGGGGTTCCATTGCCTGAATGCGGCAGCGGGGGCGGTCAGGCTAGGCCTAATCCTGAAGCTTACGGTAGCAGATCAGGACACAGGAGTTCTGCTGCATCATGGGCTAATAGCATTGTGTTAGGCATACTAATTTCAGTTGCTTCATTGTGCATTCTCATGGTGTGGGCCATAGCGATGCGAGTCAAGCACAAGGAAGCCCAGGAGGTCAAGATGCTGAGCAGCCTTCAGGCCTCGCACGCGGCGACGACATGGAAGATTGACAAGGAGAAAGAGCCTCTGAGCATCAATGTAGCTACCTTCCAAAGGCAGCTCAGGAAGGTCAAGTTCTCGCAACTGATCGAGGCCACGAATGGCTTCTCCGCTGCAAGCCTCATCGGCTGTGGCGGGTTTGGAGAAGTGTTCAAGGCCACACTCAAAGACGGAACAAGTGTGGCAATCAAGAAGCTGATAAGGCTAAGCTGCCAGGGGGACCGCGAGTTCATGGCCGAGATGGAGACATTAGGCAAGATCAAGCACAGGAATCTTGTCCCCCTACTCGGATACTGCAAAGTAGGGGAGGAGAGGCTACTGGTCTACGAGTTCATGGAGTTTGGGAGCCTTGAAGAGGTTCTCCATGGTCGGGTAAGGACCAAAGACAGGAGAATCCTGACATGGGAAGAGAGAAAAAAGATAGCAAGAGGAGCAGCTAAAGGGCTATGCTTCCTACACCACAATTGCATCCCACACATCATCCACAGGGACATGAAGTCAAGCAATGTCCTGTTAGACCATGACATGGAAGCAAGAGTATCCGATTTCGGGATGGCCAGGCTCATAAGTGCGTTAGACACACACCTAAGTGTAAGCACATTGGCAGGAACACCAGGGTATGTGCCACCTGAGTACTACCAGAGCTTCAGGTGCACTGCTAAGGGGGATGTCTACTCCTTGGGGGTTGTACTCCTTGAGCTGGTCACGGGGAAGCGGCCAACCGATAAGGACGACTTTGGGGACACAAACCTGGTGGGGTGGGTGAAGATGAAGGTCAGGGAAGGGAAGCAGATGGAGGTGATCGACCCCGAGCTGATCTGTGCGAGTAGTAAAGGCGGTGGTGGTGATCATGAGGAGGAAGTTGGTGATGCGGAAATGGCGGAAGTGAAGGAGATGGTTAGGTACCTGGAGATCGCATTGCAGTGTGTGGATGATTTCCCTTCCAGGAGGCCTAGCATGCTCCAAGTTGTTGCCATGCTTAGGGAGCTGATTCCTCCTGGGCCAGCAATTGGAAGTGGCTGAAAAAAAATAATGACTTGGTTCCTATGTCTTTCTCTTTTGATCATTTGTTGCCTATTACCTAAAGAAGAGAGAAAGGGTTTGAATTAATGTGATTTTTTCCCATGGCTTCCCATTTTGTATCTATATTATGTAGTTGATTTTTGTGGAGTTTCTAAAACCAAGGTAGTTTGCCTAACTTGCTCGCACATCCGAAAAGAGAGAAACAGCAAGGATAAAATGCACAAGCACCAAAATGATAATATGTACCTCGTTTTTCAGAAATCAGCGAGTTCTGAACAAGACGGGAGATATACAATCAATGAAAAATGTAGCAGTTGATTGAGATGCATTTTCAATCATCATAATATACATCAAGCAAAGGGTCTTGTTTCGGCAAGCTGGTGGACTAGTTCATCTTCTGCACCATCGGTGCTAGTTTTCCGGTCCTGGCCAACAGGCGTTTCAATAGTTGAGGCTACATTATGCGGTTTTCTGAGTTCTTCCAGCTGCAGGGGAAATGTATTACACTCGTGCATCTTGTAAGCAACATGAAACAATCCGTTATAACAAGTTTCTCATATGAACTTTTGCAATGTGATTGAGACAAATGCAGAGCGTGTTCGTCCACTGAGACTTACTACATCGTCTAATAAGCATTATCATCATAACTGGTATAAATCTCTGTTATTCGATTCACATGCACCATGACGAAGGTCAAGAATTCACTCAAACAATGAGCTGGATATCAGAAAAAAAAAAGTGGGGAGGGACCTAACCTCTTTGCAAGCCTCTTCATGTGCTGCCAGAAGATCCTTGTACCGTATTTGCAAATCTGACATTTCGGCTTGCAGCTTTTCATACTCGGACACACTGGGACCTCCTAGTTTCTGCTGAATGAATCTACCAGGCCAAAAACAAGTCAGATTCGGATAAACCTTGTACATCTAACAAGTCTCTCTGGATTTAATCCCTAATTGTCATACAAAACACCTTACCTGACCATTTTAACAAAGCACTAGCTGACTTCCTCTAGAATCAATGTACTAGCTGACTTCCTCTAGACTCAATGTACTACCTGACTTCCTCTAGACTCAATGTACTGGCTGACTAAATGGCCACCTAAAGAATTGTCGAAACAAGTTGGTCGAGTCTAGAATACGATATGGTTAGTCTTCGGTTTCTTTTGCTACTTACCATACCTGACCATTTTCACAAAACACTAGCTGACTTCCTCTAGGATAAAATGGTTAACCCCGAACCAAGGTTAGCACGTATCGTTGAGATTGATGTAAAAGGAAAGTTCAAGCTTAACAAACAAGGAAAAAATACTATGGAAGTACAACAGTTTCAATCGAGGGGTGAGGTATTGGAACACTGGTCTGATCAAAACCAATTCAAGGACTTCTGCAAAATCAAAGCTTGTTCCAACAATCTCGCATTCGGGTATTTCCAATAGGCTTTAGACATTGCAGATTCCTGAATTGTGTTCATGGACATCCTATGACTTGTCACAACATTGTACATTGTCGAAAACACCGAAACCAAAACGCATCCAAGCAAACGGGGGACTTACTCTAGAGCAGAAGAAGGCTTCTCATTTTGCTCATACAAAGCCACCAGAACTAGAAAACACCAAAAACCCATCAAACATAAACATTAAGAATTCCAATCCAAAGAGAGACATAAAACAGAAAACAGAACTTGCTAGGACAAAAGTACAACCTTTGGTTAGAGCATCCCTCACTCCACTGGACTCAATGTACCTCCTGAAAGCTTCCTTCTTTGCCTCTTTCTCCTACACCCCAAAACCAAAACCAAATTATTTGAAATGGGCACTCCACAATTAAACAAATGCAGAGATCTGGGAGGACCCTTTTGCTCCATATCTTCACCAACACATAGAAATTGACACGCATCACAATGCATCCACAGAGTACTATAATTAAAAACCCAATCTTGACAATACAAAACAAAGATTGGTTCAAGTAGTAAGAGACTTGGATTTAGTCTTGATTTCAAGTCTAACGGACGTAAAAATATCATTAGGATAGTAACCCGAGCCACAATGCATCCACTGAGTGCTATAATTAAAAATCCAATCTTGACAATACAAAACAAAGATTTAGCCTCTCGAACATAAAAATACTATTGGGAGAGTCACCCGAGACCCGGGATAGAGCCCCCGGGAGCTATTTTACCTCGGAGTAGCGCATCATTGATGGGGCAATGTACTTCTCAGCTTGGAGAATTCTGGGAATACGGTTGTGGGTTCTTTGGAAAAGAGAACGGAATTGGAATTGGCTTCCTTGGTACGGCTCAACGATGCATGTGCTTTAATGGGTCGGAGGTGGATTTGGGTTTAAGGCAGCTTCCGAATGGAAAGTTTGGATCTTTACTGAAGTACGGGTAGATTTTTTATCCAAAGATTTCACCTTTGCTAAGTTCTAAGAAGAATTTTTACCTGTTGGTGGTAGTTGCCCTGTCAGCAAGTGAGATGAGGCGTAAAGACAGCGATGTGTTGAAAAGAGTGACCGTTTAAGAAATCTAATTATTTTGCATAACGATTGGTAAAAATTCTTGGACATCTAGTACGATGGTAATATACGTAGTGTTAATTTATTTTAACTAATTGTCGGACTCGAATCAGATTCTCTGTTAGGGATTGTTCCAAATTCCTAATTAGAGTAGGGTTCTTTTTCCTGATCAGAATAGAGTACTAGTCTCCTATATATATACGGCCTATGCCTAGGTCTTATTTGTACTAGTTGAGAGTTGTGAGATAGAGAGAACCCTCACGGAGGCCTTGTAACCGATTGGACTCACATAGTGGACGACTCTCCTTTGCCCGTGGTTTTCTCCCCGTCTTGGGGTTTCCACATAATTCTTGTGTCTCGTGTTTTACTCGTTTCGATCTTATTTCTCAACAATTGGTATCAGAGCCGGATCTGAGTTTCGAGTATTCGAGTTTTGAAAAAAAAATAAATAAATATCCGTGAACAGTAATCCGATTTAGGGGAAATCGGAAAATTAGGGTTTTGACACCTTTTGGAGCCGCAAGCCGCCGCCCCACCAGCCTGCCGCCCCGCTCGTGCCCTCGCTGTCGCCTAAAGGAGGTGACCACCGCCCGCTGTTGAAGAGAAGCTCGGTGTCGGGGAGAGAAACCGCCGATCGCGAGGAGAGAGAGAGAGAGCGAGGAGAGAGAGAGAGAGCTCGGCGAAGAGAGAGAGAGCTCAGGGAGAGAGCTCGCCGCTGCTCGCCGTCGTTCCTCCGGCCGTCGCGAAGAGGGGAGAAGATCGACGGTGGAGGAAGGAAAACGGGGAGAAGAAAAAAAAACTATTCTCGAGTTGACTTGGTCAACGGTTTGACTAGTTGACCGAAAGTCAACTGATTTGATTGATTTTTGATTTTCTAACCTGTTTTGAGCAGTTTTCTTGGTTCGAGTTGTTTCAGGATGACTTCGATGAAGTACGAGATTCCTCAGTTGACGAGGAAAACTAATTTTTCCCTGTGGCAGGTCAAGATGCGCGCTATTCTGACACATTTAGAGCTGGATGAGACTCTACTTGATGAAAAGTCGATGCCTTCGAGTTGGGATGCTGCGATGAAGGCGTCAAAGAACCGTAAGGCTGTGAGTCAGATCCAGTTGCATCTGTCAGATGATATTTTGCGGGACGTGTTGAAGGAGACAACCGCTTCCTCATTATGGGCAAAGCTTGAAAAGTTGTGCATGCCCAAGAGTTTGACCAACAAACTGTGCTTGAAGCAACGACTGTTTTCTATCCGGATGCAAGAAGATAAGTCTGTTCATGACCACCTTAATGAATTTAAGGATATAGTGGCTGATCTTAGAACTCTGGATGTGAAATATGATGATGAAGATCTTGCTTTATTGTTATTGTGCTCGTTGCCTGCTTCTTATCAGCAATTCAGAGATACTCTGTTGTTCAGCCATGATACTCTGAGTTAGGATAATGTTTATGATTCGCTCTTGGAGAAAGAGAGAATTGATAAGCACATTGTGAGTTCCTCTGAAAATAGCCAAGGGACTGGCTTAGTCGTGAGAGGGAGGTCTGAGGAGAGGAATGCTAAGTCTGGTTCGAGGAAGAAGAGCAGAAGCAAATCAAGGTCAATGCACAAGGATAAGACTTGTTTCAATTGTCATAAGGTTGGGCATATTAAATGGTTCTGTCCGGAGTTGAAGAACAAGAAGAAGGGCGAAAAGTCCAGTGCTCCGAAAGGAGAAAGTTCTGATAGCAGCAGTGCTAGTATTGCCATCACCACTCAGAAAGAAGAATCTGATGGAGACCTTTTGTCTGTGATTGATGGGAAGTCTAAAGTTGATGCTGCCTGAGTCCTTGATTCTGCTTGTACGTTTCATATGTGTCCTATCCGGGACTGGTTTTCAACATATGAACGTGCGGAGGGAAATATTCTCATGGGAAATAATTTTGTCTGCAAGGTTGTTGGTATTGGCACAGTGAAGATCAAGATGCATGATGGTGTCATTCGAACCTTGACGAATGTGAGGCATATCCGGGATTTGAAGCGGAACTTGATTTCGTTGAGTACTCTTGATACATTGGGGTACAAGTATACCGGAGAAGGTGGAGTTCTTCGTGTGAGTAAGAACTCATTAGTGCATATGAAAGCCAAAAAGGAGGTCAGAAATCTGTATGTTTTGCAGGGTTCTAAAGTTACAGGGACTGCTGCTGCTGCATCTGGCTCGTTGACAGATTCTGAGAATACCTCATTGTGGCATATGCGACTTGGTCACATGAGTGAGAAAGGCATGACCGAGCTGAATAGGAGAGGATTATTATGTGGACAAGGTATTGGGAAGCTGGAATTTTGTGAGCACTGTGTGTTTGGCAAGCAGAAGAAAGTCAGTTTTCAGAAAGGTGTGCACACTACAAAGGAAAAACTTGACTATGTTCATTCTGATCTTTGGGGACCGTCTCAAGTTGTAACAAAGAATGGTTCCAAGTATATGCTGACTATCATTAATGATTATTCGAGGAAGGTGTGGGCGTTCTTCTTGAAGAGCAAGGATCATGTCTTTGTCACTTTCAAGCAGTGGAAGACTATGATTGAGAAGCAGACTGGGAGAGATGTCAAGCATCTCCGCGCAGACAATGGATTGGAGTTTTGCTCTAGTTGGTTTGATGAGTTCTGCAAGAATGAGGGTATTGTCAGGCATAAGACAATCCCTGGTACACCTTAACAGAATGGAGTCGCTGAAAGAATGAACAGAACTTTGTTGGAGAAAGTTCGTTGTATGCTGTCAAATGCTGGTTTGCCTAAGTCGTTTTGGGCTGAAGCTGCTTCCACTGCCTGTCACCTTGTCAATCGTTCACCTCATGCATCACTTGATGGCAAGGTACCTGAAGAATTGTGGTCTGGAAATCCTCCTAATTATGCTGATTTGAAGATATTTGGGTGCCCTGCCTATGCTCATGTGAATAATGGCAAGTTAGAGCCAAGATCTGTGAAATGTATCTTCCTTGGCTATGCTTCTGGAGTGAAGGGATACAAGTTGTGGTGTCCCGAGCTGTCTAAGGTCTTGTTGAGTAGGAATGTTATTTTCAAAGAGACAGACATGCTGAGTAAGAGGGAGGATATTTCTTCACCTGGTGTTTCCAGTGCTCCAAGTGTGGACTTGCAAAAGTCAAAAGTGCAGGTGGAGTTTGATGATGATCCAGAAGCGAGTTCCTTCCGTGATGTTGATTACCATGGTCCTACTCATGGTGGGTTGTCTGATGAAGCTGAGAATGTTGGCACAGTTGAGAGGGAGCCAGCGTATTCTATTGCTAGAGACAGGCCCAGAAGAATTATCAGGCCTCCACAGAAGTTGGGTGAGGCTGATATTGTTGCTTTTGCCCTGAATGTGGCAGAAAAAGTTGATAGCTTTGAAGAACCGTCTAGTTACTCAGATGCTGTGAAGTCGAAAGACTCTACTAGATGGTTGGTTGCTATGGAGGAAGAGATGGAATCTCTTCACAAGAACAAGACTTGGGAGATTACTAAGCTGCCTAAGGATAAGAAGGTTGTCAGTTGCAAGTGGGTATTCAAGAAGAATGATGGTATACCTGGAGTTGAAGAGCCTAGATACAAGGCTAGGCTAGTGGCTAGAGGATATAGTCAGATTCCTAGTGTAGACTTTAATGAGGTGTTTTCACCAGTTATGAAGCATACCTCGATTCGTTCTCCTCTTGGTATTGTTGCTATGCAGGATTTGGAGCTTGAACAGCTTGATGTGAAGACAACTTTCTTGAATGGAGAGCTTGAGGAGCGGATTTATATGGCACAGCCTGAGGATTTTCATGTTGATGGCAAAGAAGACCATGTGTGCTTGTTGAAGAAGTCCCTGTATGGCCTTAAGCAGTCTCCGAGGCAGTGGTATAAAAGGTTTGATTCCTTTATGATTTCTCATGGTTATGAGAGGAGCAAGTATGATAATTGTGTTTTCCTGAAAAGGCTACGCGACAGTTCCCAAGTGTATTTGCTCCTGTATGTGGATGACATGTTAATTGCTGTAAGTGACAAAGGAGAGGTGAGGAAGCTCAAAGCTCTATTGAGTTGCGAGTTTGAGATGAAAGATTTGGGTCCTACTAAGAAGATTCTTGGCATGGAGATTGCCAGAGATAGAGGAGAAAGGAAATTATTTTTGAGCCAGGAGAGTTACATTGAAAAGGTACTTGACAGGTTTGATGTAACTGGTAATCCTGTGAGTCCTCCTCTTGGTACACATTTTCAGCTTTCGTCTGCCTTATCTCCACAGTCAGATGCTGAGGTCGATTACATGTCTGGTGTTCCATACTCCAATGCTGTTGGTTCTCTGATGTATGCTATGGTTTGCACACGCCCGGATTTGGCCTATGCTGTGAGTGTTCATTGGAGAGCAGTGAAGTGGATTATGAGGTACTTGAAGGGTACCAATGGCATGTGTCTACAGTTTGGACGCACCAGTGATGGAGTTGTTGGTTTCGTAGATTCAGATTATGCTGGAGATTTTGATAAGTTCAGATTCTTATCTGGATATGTCTTCACTCTTGGAGGATGTGCTATTAGTTGGAGAGCTTGTCTACAGGCCACAGTGGCGTTGTCTACCACTGAGGCGGAGTACATGGCTATAACTGAAGGTGTGAAGGAGGCTATTTGGTTGAAAGGTTTCTTCAGTGAAATCTGTGAGAAGCTGCAGGTCAGTACAGTGTACTGTGATAGTCAAAGTGCTATCCATCTCACGAGGGATGCTATGTATCATGAGAGGACAAAGCACATTAATGTGAGGTACCACTTCATTCGGGAGCATGTTGCTCAAGGTGACATTGTTGTGAGCAAGGTGGGTACCAAGGATAACCCTGCAGACATGTTGACGAAGCCGCTTTCTGGTACTAAGTTCGAGCTTGCTTGGACTTGGTCGGTGTTCATACTTGATGCTGATTGCCCTTAGGGGCTGATGGTGAAGGTGGAGAAACGTTGAAAGTGGAGTCATAGAATTTGGTCCAAGGTGGAGATTTGTTAGGGATTGTTCCAAATTCCTAATTAGAGTAGGGCTATATTTCATGATCAGAATAGAGTACTATTCTCCTATATATATACAGCCTATGCCTAGGTCTTATTTGTACTAGTTGAGAGTTGTGAGGTAGAGAGAACCCTCACGGAGGCCTTGTAACCGATTGGACTCACATAGTGGACGACTCTCCTTTGCCCGTGGTTTTCTCCCCGTCTTGGGGTTTCCACGTAATTCTTGTGTCTCATGTTTTACTCGTTTCGATCTTATTTCTCAACAGATTCAATTTACTTGTTGATTTGAAATTTTTGGACAAAAAACAGTATAAATATAAATTTAATGTGGTATCATAGTTTGATAAATGGATTGTTCACGGACAATATTAGTTATGTAGAATCCGTAAATTTTGGCAAAATATTTCGAATGAACTTTATTTAATCGACTTGTCAGCCTTGGACTCTATTTGCTAATTGTCTGAAATTTTGGATTCACTATAGAAAGTTATCACATTAATTATAGAATCTGATAAATAGATTGTTCACAACGGACAAAACCTTGAAATTAGTGACACGAGGTTTAAAAGTGTAAGAGTGGTCGACTATTTTAAAAGTGTCGAAAAATTATCAATTTATTATCTTGAGATTTTGAGTTGGATATGAAAATTTTAATATAGTATCATAGTGGGTTAATCTAGTGCACATTGTTGTACTCGCACGATCTCTTTTTTGCACGTTAGCGAAGTCAAAACCCGTGCAATCTTCGACCCAATGAATCTCGTTTAAGGGGGAGTGTTGAGAATCTCATATTGCTGAGTGTTGTAGTCAGAGAACGGGATAAAAATTTATAAGTGTGTAAAATCTACCAATACATTGTCTTAAAGATTTTGGTTGAATATAAATATTCTAAATTGGTGGAACTACTTTTGAACAGAAATCTAGTTATTTTGCATAATGATTGGTAAAAATTCTTGGACTCAATTTTAGTACGATAATAGAATAAGTAGTATTAATTTATTTAACTAATTGTCGAATCAGACTCTCCCTACTAATTGTTTTGAAAATTTTGGATTGAATGCATAAACTTAACGTAGTATTATAATAGTTTGATAAATGGATTGCTTGAGACAAAATTAGTGATACAAAATCCGTAAGTTTTGGCGCAATATTTCGAATGAACTTTATTTAATGGACTTGTCAGACTTAAACTCTATTTGCTAATTGTATGAAAATTTTGGATTGAATACGAAACCTAACACGTTATAAAACAATTTGATAAATAGATTATTCACAACGGACAAAACGTTCAAATTAATGAAATTACTGATATGGCATAATGCAAAATGTATAAACTTTGGCACAATATTTGGAATAAACTTTATTTAAGAGCCCTGTTAAAAATAAGAATCGCACTTTATTGATTGCATTGAAATTAGTGGGTGAAATGACGTATCCATTTTTCCCACGATAAATATATATGAGGGGCCCACCAGCCAATCTTTCTTCTTCACTTCCTTCTAGGACATGTCCCGCACCGGTCAACCAACTCCCAAGTCGAACCCAAACAACAAGAGAGAGACCACCCACCCGCAGTGTTAGAAACAAAGCTATCGCCCGGCTCGAGGTTGTATTAATCGGCCTAGTAATTGTTCGGATACGAACGATATAAATCGAAAAAAATAGAGAATATAAGAATACGATGATGTTGAAGCTGCTGAAGCGCGCAGCCCAGAGCAGCAGCGGCTGGAGGAGGACGACGAGGGCCTCGTCGTCTTCGGTGGGTCCCACGGAGAGGGTGGAGTGCGTGGTGGTCGGCGCCGGAGTGGTGGGGCTGGCCATAGCCAGGGAGCTGTCGGTGGGAGGGAGAGAGGTGGTGGTGGTGGATGCGGGCCCCACCTTCGGGACCGGAACCTCCTCCCGGAGCAGCGAGGTCGTCCACGCCGGCATCTACTACCCTCCCGCCTCTTACAAGGTATGCTTCCGAACCGACGAATCCAGATATGTTTTGTTTAAGCACAATCTTTATTTAGAATATATAATTCATTTGTGAATGTTTGAGTTTCGTGCATTTTATTATAATTTATTTGCAATTTTTTCGATGTTGCCATTCATTTTTTCTGTAATTTATAAATGAAATTAATGAATAGTCAAACAAAAGATTTTTGGAAATTGTTAATTTCGCTAAATGGAAAAATGTGTGTATCGATCACCACAACCAATTATTCAAATTAACTTGGGATGTGAAAATATTCGTTTAACTGATTCACATCAAATAGTTTTTAGGGATTTTATTAGTTGTTTCATAAATTAATTTTAAGATACTATTACTCTAGAAATCAACTTTTGTTATAGCAGAAATCAACTTCTAATACAGTAATACGTAGAAAATGGAATCTTAATTCTTGTAGAAGATTCAACTTTGTATCTATTTGTTAGTGTATATTAGGTCCCATCATTTTGTATAGAAATTATTCTTAATAAGAAAAAGGAAAAAGTAATTTATAGTAAGAATAATTTAAACATACACATAAAGAACCATTTATTAATTTAAGAAAGAGTGAGATGATGGATTATATGAAAGTTGGAGTTTTGTTCAATTCGCATAATATATGAATATTGAATAGTAGTTAGGATTGACAATTGGAGTCCACCATTCACACCTCCCATCCGACTCGAACCTGGATGTTTCGGTTGGTTTGACAGGCTGCATTCTGCGTGAGAGGGAGGGAGCTGCTGTACAGGTATTGCAGTGAGCGGGGAATCCCACATGAGCAGATCGGGAAGCTCATAGTTGCCACCAGTGATTCAGAGGTTCCTAAGCTCTGTGATCTTATGGAACGGGGCAGGCGAAACGGCGTCGTTGCCTTGGAGATGATGGACGGTTCGGACGCTGCGAAGATGGAACCCGAGTTGAGATGTGTCAAGGCATTGCATTCTCCGATCTCCGGGATCGTCGACTCGCACTCCTTCATGCTCTCTCTGGTGGTAACTTCACATTCTTGGTCTTTGGTGCTTTGGTAACAGGGCGATCATGATCATATCAGCTGAATTTTGGGTTCAGGGAGAAGCTGAGGGCCATGGGGCAACCCTCTCGTACAATTCCACTGTGATTGGTGGTAATCTTGAAGGAGATCAACCACAGCTTCATGTAATTGGAACCAAAAGCCTCGAGTGTTGGGACGGGAAGTCCCCATTGCACCCTGAGCTTACACTTCTCCCGAAGCTCGTCGTGAACTCTGCAGGATTGAGCGCTATCGCGCTCGCAAGGAGATTTTCCGGGTTGCCTTCTTCTGTGGTACCTCCTGCACATTTTGCTAGGGGTTGCTACTTCACCTTGTCGAATACTAGGACCCCTCCTTTTCATCGGTTGATATATCCCATGCCCGAGGATGGCGGCATCGGAGTTCATGTCACTCTGGATTTGGATGGCCAGGTGAAGTTTGGACCCAACGTCGAGTGGATCAACAGTGTCGACGATGTATCAAGCTTTCTGAACAAGTAATTGCCCTTTTCGTGTCTTCTGAAATTCGCCGGTGCATCATCTGCTTTACCTGATATCGGATAACAACAAGGATCGAATTAGTTCTAACTAATTCGGTTTGCAAACTTCTGCAGCATCTGCAGTAATTAGATCTGTTAATGTTGCAGTGCGACGTACTCATCTTCGTAGTCATTGCCCCCTTCTTTTAGGCATTTCACTCATAAGCAATCATATAGATCAACTGACGGGCGAGGATTTCGACAGATAATACCTTTTCATTTCATTAAATGGCCTTGCATCTCTGTTAGTGAAACTCATTGGTAACTTGGTTCCAGGTACAACTATTCTGTAAATCCCAGTTCTGCAGAGAAATTCTATTCCGAGATAAGGAAGTACTATCCAAACATCAAGGATGGTAGCCTAGAACCTGGTTATGCAGGTATTCGGCCGAAAATTTGCGGTCCGAAACAGCCACCTACCGACTTCGTTATACAGGTAATCTCTGTTCTCAGTATACCAGCTCTCTTTATATCAAGCTGGAGACTTGTGCTTCTCGGTTTCCGTCCTCGTACTCCATGACTTCTTTCTGTCATATTCGATTTGCCGTCGATCTACTCTCTTTTACGCATATTTGATGCTATGTGGGTCGGACTGCATACGAACAAGCAACTATATGAATTTGAACAACCTTTCTTGTGCAGGGTGAAGATAAGCATCAAGTACCTGGTCTTGTCAATCTTTTCGGAATCGAGTCCCCTGGTCTCACTTCAAGTATGGCGATCGCAGAACATATAGCTGCGACATTCTTGAATTGAAGCTCTGATAAAAGCTCCTTGGCCATCCACGAAAAAATGTTCCATGAGCATTTGACGGTGAAGCATCTTGGACCGCGCATCTGGTCATGTTCTGAATGTTGTGGCATCAAACAAACTTGTAGACTTCAGAAATGTTAGTTCTGCAAAATTGGGGTGTATTTCGACAGGACGTAGACGCAGAAATCGGATGAACATCGTTCAGCCCGCGCTTGCGTTCAGCTCGCCATTCGTACACCGGTTTAGAACTTGGGGTTCCAAGCTCGTCCTCCTTCAATTTCCGCTTAGCACCCTTTCTCTGCAATTGGAAAACAATATATGCATCACTTAATAAAAAGTGCAGAATTGGCGGACCGAAGAAATTCAACTGCGGGGCATTTTACCTGTAACTCCACCTGCATTGTCATATCCATGTATAAGTTCACGGATGATTTTGGATCTGGTTTTTTTTTTTTGAAGATGATTTCGTGATTTTGATTGTTATGTTGGATCTGGTTTCTTGGTTTTTTGAAGATGGTATTCATATTCTTGAAGATGGTGTTCATATTCTTGAAGATTTTTGTTTTTTTTTTGTGTAAGGTTATAAAGAAGAAGGGTATTTGTATCATTTCGCGTGGCTTCTCGCAGGAGGAAAACTCCGATTCCGGCTTCAGGAGCCTCATGGTATAATTTTGCCAAACTATGAGATTTTTTAATCGATTATCGGAATACAGAGAGGCGAGCGTCAAATATACCAAACACCAGGGACCTGGTAGTAATTTCCCCCAAAAAAAAAAGCTCGTTAGGCGGCCGCATTAGATTCGAATGCGTTACTTTTTTTTTCTCGGTTTGAAGCTGGAGAAGAATATATATATATATATCCGGCATCTTGTGTTTTCATCAACACGAGTTCTTCTTCGTGCGTGTACTTGTTCGGTTCACCCCTGCACCAAAACAATCATCACCAACCAGAGAAGATCAACCTCAAAAGAATAGCAAGTGAAAACTACTCGGGGTGATGGACGGTTCTCGAATTGATCATCCCGTAGTAGTTGAGTTCATCGGGATTCTTGAACTCGGCCTTCTCCCTCAGTCTCTACAAAACCTCCTGCTTCTTGTGGAATGCCTTGGCAAGGCACGGACGACATAGTCCTTGTGCTTCTCAAGAATCCCAAACTTTCTCCTCGATTGCCTTCGCGAAAACACGCACATTACAACCCGAATGCGAATGCGAATGCGAATAAAGCAACCACATTACAACCCGAATGCGAATGCGAATGCGAATGCGAATGCGAATGCGAATGCGAATGCGAATGCGAATAAAGCAACCACATTACGACCCGAATGTTCATCAGGGACGACGTCGTTCTTCACTTCCCTATTATATAGGCTTTTCTCCTTCCCCTAACACAGACACTAAACTCGATAGATAAACAATCAACTAACTAAAAACCCTAGATTAAGCACATAAAAGCGAGATTAAAAATTAAGAAAATAAGAATTCAAACAAAGTACCTGGCTTTTTGGATGCTCGAGGAATTGAAAAGGTGGTAGGGGGTTTAGTTTTAGCTACTTCCAGCTCGTACGAGAAAAGAGGGTTTTTAGGGTTTCAACGTCATCGTTTTGAAGTAGCGAGTTCGTTGGGTTTTAGGCTCTGATGGCCTTTTAGCAAGAGATCTGTGGGCTATTGGACTGGGCCTGTGTAATGCTAGAAGAAGTTTGGACTATTGAGCCATTTTGTCTTTTCAAACGAAATTTCACGAAGTAATTTTATGGTGGTTCTTTTCATATCTCGGATATTTTTCTTTGGTTGGGATTAGAGCTGTAATAATGCGAGAAATTAACGAAACGAAAGAAAACAAGACAATCAATTTGATGATTCAATTCGTCAAGATGACTAGTTTAGGGGAGCTGCCAAGCCAGAAGTTTCCACTGTTTTGTTTTATTTTCTTTTCTACGATATCTATTAGAGAGTTACATGTGGCTATATATAGTACAGCCAACCCTAATCCAGTTGGAAATACTTAAACGAGCAAAACATAAAATAATTTAGGTTTTGACCCCATGGACTTACGACACGAAGACCCCTTGCAGTCGTCAATTCATCGCTCCTCGTTTGTTTTTGCAACCATCCACTTATGATAAAAATAGTACTGATTATCACTATGGCCAATTGGTGATTGCCATATCTCTTGCGACCGCAAGTGCTCCTGCGATTTCTATCTTTTATCTTGCTGCATAGATCCGAACGCTTCCTGCATAGACTTTCATGCTCCAAACTCAACACATTTATTACCTCTCACAATGGATATAGTAATGGTGACGTGGCATGCAGGTAGGCTGATCTGAGTTTAATTTCTTGATGGTTTTATTGGGTTTGAATGCATAATAAATGCATTTGGCCCAAGCTGAAAAGCCCAAGCTGGAAAACCCAAGCTGAGGATGGGATTACCACATCAGAAATTGCAAAAAAATTTTCCCTATTTATAAGGAGAAGCTCCAAGCTGGTGTAACATTAAATGTTCTACCTGAAGAGCTGACCGAGGCTACCTGCGAGGATGGTGCGAAGCACCATCCGAGTACTAGCACGAGCACGCACTCGAGCACGTGCACGTGCGTGTGCGCATGGCGCATTGGACGCAGGTCACAATGGGCGCTTTGTGGTGCATTTGGCACTTCGCTCGTCGCGAGGAGCCTTAAGTATTTTGCCCGAGTCCGGAGAGAGCTGCGTAGCTACCGAAGTGACGAGGGGCTGCGAGCGCCTTCAAGGATGGCCACCGAAGGGCTGGAACATCCCGGAAATTTCCAGACGGCCGAAGGGTTGCGAGATCCCTCGTGAAGGAGTGGGAGCGTAGGCCTGTCCCTCCGAGCGGTCACAACCTAGTCTGGGCGCACCTGGAAGGATCCAGAATACCACCGAAGGGCCACGAGTGCAGCCAGCCAGCCTGTTGGCCAAATGGATGCACCCCTTCGGAGTGCCTGCCTCCCTCCCATCCAGTGCCTATAAATAGGCCCATTCCCCATCATTTGCACTCACCCCACTACAACTTGCATAAGCATTCGTTAGCAATTGTAGGCTCTCTCTCCCTCTCTCAGAAAGTTCCGAACTTCCAAGGTTCGCCTGAAGCTTCGAGGGTCGTTGTGCTATGAACTCGGAAGCAGCCTAGTCATTGTATCTTGGGGACGATTGCCGCAGCCCGTAAGCACTGAATACGAGGCAATCTCGTCTTACGGAGAAAGAGTCTAACTCTTGCCTCGACTATTAAAGATCCTAATCAAGTACACCACCTCCGACAAACAATAATCGTAAGACGAGATCTGTATACTTGAAGATGGCATCAACAAGCTCAGCACCAGTGCCAGCGGTCCCAAGAACTATCCATGTCGAAAGGCCGGCCAAGTTCAATGGTACCGAGTTCAAGAGATGGCAACATAAGATGCTGTTCTACCTGACGACGCTCAACCTGGTCCGATTCTTAAAGGAAGAGGCTCCGAAGGTAGCGAAAAATGAGGCTGATCCACAGAAGATCAACGCTCTCGATGCATGGAGTCACAACGACTTCCTATATCGTAACTATGTCCTGAATGGCTTAGACGATGCCCTCTACAATGTCCATGCAGGTACCAAGACTGCGAAAGAATTGTGGGACTCCTTGGAGAAGAAGTACAAAATAGAGGATGCCGGGATGAAGAAATTTATCGTCGGAAGGTTCCTCGACTTCCAGATGGTGGACTCCAAGAAGGTCATAGACCAAGTCCAAGAGCTGCAGCTGATTCTACACGAGATTCACGCCGAAGGCATGCAACTCAGTGAATTCTTCTAGGTGGCTACTCTGATCGAGAAGCTACCCCCTCTGTGGAAGGACTTTAAGAACTACCTCAAACATAAGAGGAAGGACATGGGGATGGAAGACCTGATCGTGAGACTAAGGATCGAGGAAGACAACCAAAAGTTCAAAGTCAAGACCGGCAGGACCAACTCCGAGGCTAAGGTACACCTCGCCGAAGGTGGTACTATCAAGAAGAGAAAGAAGCCTAGGAATAAGCAGGAGAAGCAAGAGCCAAAGCAAAAGAAAGCTAAAAAGATCAAGGATAATTACTACAACTGCGACAAGCCTGGTCACATGGCCAAAGATTATCGCTTATCGAAGAAAGACGATCGTGAGAAGGCTAACCTGGCTGCGAACTTGTCTGAGCTACACCTATCCACCGTGGTGGATAATCCAAGAGAGTGGTTCATAGACACAGGCGTAATCTGACATATCTGCTCAGACAATGAGATATTCTCGACCTACACAGCCATCAATGGGCGGAAGTTGTTCATGGGTAACTCTGCAACTTCTCCCGTAGTTGGATTAGGCCAGGTGGTGCTGAAGGTGACCTCCGAAAAAGAGTTGACCCTCAAGGATGTGCTGCATGTCCCAGACATTCGTAAGAATTTAGTATCCGGCTCACTGTTCAGCAAAGTTGGGATGAAGCTAGTATTTGAGGCTGATAGGTTTGTTCTGACCAAGGCTGGTGCCTTTGTAGGAAAGGGTTACCTCGAGAGGGGGCTCTTCAAGATGAATGTAATAACTGTCAAACGCGCCTTTAATGGCCCTAATAAAGTTATTAATTCTTCTTATTTGGCTGAGTGTTCTAACTTATGGCATGATAGACTAGGACACGTAAATTTGAGCTCACTAAGAAAGTTAGGAAGTTTAAATTTATTGCCTAAAATGGAGTTTGACCCGAATAATAAATGTGAAGTATGTGTATAGGCAAAAATGACCAAAGCACCTTTTCATTCAGTGGAAAAAAGTACTACACCTTTAGAGTTAATTCATACCGACATATGCGATATAAAACAAGTGCAAACTAGAGGTGGGAAAAAGTATTTCATCACGTTTATTGACGATTGTAAGAGGTACTGTTATGTACACCTGTTGAAAGGAAAAGACGAAGCTCTAGAAGCTTTCAAGAGTTATAAGAATGAGGTTGAAAATTAACTTAGCACTAAAATCAAAATAATTCGAAGTGATAGAGGGGGAGAATATGTAGCTCCGTTTGAGAAATTCTGCCAACAACATGACATTATTCATCAGACAACTGCTCCATACTCACCTCAAATAAATGGCGTAGCTGAGTGCAAGAATCGAACTCTTAAGGAGATGATGAATGCTATGTTGATTAGCTCGGGCTTACCACAAAACTTGTGGGGAGAAGCTGTGCTATTAGCTAATCACATTCTAAACAAATTGCCGCACAAGAAAAGGGACAAAACCCCATATGAATTATGGAAAGGGAGAAAACCTTCCTACGGTTACCTTAAAGTGTGGGGGTGCCTAGCCAAGGTAGAAATACCTCCGCCTAAAAGGGTAAGAATGGGACCCAAGACCGTTGACTGCATCTTTATCGAATATGCCCACAACAGTAGCGCATACCGATTTCTAGTACACAAGTCTAAAAATCCTGAAATCAATGAGGGAATGGTCATGGAATCAAGGAATGCAACATTCTTTGAGAATATCTTTCCTAAAAAGGAAATGAAAGAAGTAAGCTCAAACAAAAGAAGTTATGAAGCTACACAAGGCTCTGATCAAGGTGCTGAGGAACCTAGACAGAGTAAGAGGACCAAAGTAGCCAAGTCGTTTGGTCTAGATTTTCTAAACTACATGTTAGAAAATAAACTTGGGACAGTCCAAGAGACATTATCTAGTCCGGATGCTCCTCTCTGGAAAAAAACTATCAATAGTGAGATAGAATCCATCATGCAAAACCAAATATGAAAAATTGTGGATCTTCCACCAGGTTGCAAACCTTTAGGTTGCAAGTAGATCCTTAAAAGGAAATACAAAGCTGATGGATCAATCAATAAGTACAAAGCTCGGTTGGTAGCTAAAGGGTTCAAACAGAAGGAAGGATATGATTTCTTTGACACCTATTCGCCGGTCACAAGAATCACATCCATTAGAGTGATCATAGCTGTCGCAGCACTCTATAACCTCGAGATACATCAAATAGATGTAAAAACAGCTTTCCTAAATGGAGAACTGGAAGAAGAAATATATATGGAACAACCAGAAGGGTTTGTTACCCCCGAATAAGAACATAAAGTGTGCAAGCTGGTCAAGTCACTATACGGGCTGAAACAGGCGCCGAAACAGTGGCATGAGAAATTTGACAGAATAATGATATCAAATGGCTTTAAGATCAACGAGTGTGATAAATGTGTATACATTAAAGGCACACCTGATGCTTACGTGATTGTATGTCTGTATGTAGACGACATGCTAATCACGGGAAGCAGTAATGATCTTATTATAAAAACTAAGAACATGTTAAAGAATAACTTTAACATGAAAGATATGGGTCTAGCTGACGTCATACTGGGGATTAAAATCTCTAGGATGACTGAAGGAATTGTCTTGTCACAATCTCACTACGTTGAGAATGTACTCAAGAAATTTGATATTTTTGACAAACCTCCAGCTAAGACTCCGGTAGACCTGAGTCTACACTTGGCTAAGAACAGAGGTGACCCAGTATCTCAACTGAAATATGCAAAGATCATCGGGAGTCTAATGTACTTAACTAATTGTACATGCCCTGATATTGCATACTCAGTTAGCAAGCTTAGTATATTCACGAGCAATCCAGGACCAGACCACTGGCTAGCTCTGGAAAGGGTTCTAAAGTATCTGAAACATACCATGAACCATGGCATATTTTATACAAGGTATCCAGCTGTATTGGAAGGATACAGTGATGCGAATTGGATATCGGACACTAAAGACTCCAAATCCACTAGTGGTTATGTGTTCACCATAGGTGGAGGAGCTGTGTCCTGAAAATTCTCTAAACAAACGTGCATAGCTCGATCTACCATAGAGTTAGAGTTTATAGCACTAGACAAAGCTGGGGAGAAGCTGAATGGCTCAGAAATATTCTAGAGGATATTCCGTGTTGGAACAAGCCTGTGCCCCCTGTATTGATATATTGTGATAGCATGTCTGCAATCGGGAGAGCACAAAGTACTATGTACAACGGTAAGTCTCGACATATCCATAGGAGATATAACACCGTTAGACAAATGATCTCAAGTGGAGTAATAACTATTGATTATGTGAAGTCCAAGGACGAGGAATCAACAGAGATCAAATATACAACGCAGTAAGGAGAATGGGGTTAAAACCTACATATTAAAGAACGTTCATAGCGGTAACTCAACCATGATGAGTGGAGATCTCACAAACTTGGTTCAATGAGACAACTAAGTTATGAATAGTTTAGATGAATACTTGGAATCCGTCCCATTCTCAAAAGCTACCAAAGTACGAACCTGCAGAGGTGTGGTAAGGTTAAGCGTCTATGCTTTTAATGATTCCTATACTAGAAAAAAAGGTGGAGTATGGCAGGATACTCTTAATGGGAGATCACCTATATAAGTGTGAAGTGAGGCCGCTTCAAATAAAAAAAACACTTATGAATCCAAGATAAGGTCCATGGCCGAACCGGACACAATGTGAGAACCAAAGGATATTAGAGATATCATTGTGTAAATGTTATTGTCTTGGTTTACATAAAAAAGTTGACCAGTTCAAGACATCGCGTTCACTGAGCAGCAAGTAAATCCGATAATATCTTACTAGAGAAGGTTCAAAGCCGTAAGCTACCTAGCTCGATGCAATGATATTTCGTTAGAACTTTTCTTAAAAGTGTCAGCATCTATTAATCATCATTCATGTGGAGGATTGTTGGGTTTGAATGCATGATAAATGCATTTGGCCCAAGCTGAAAGGCCCAAGCTGAAAAGCCCAAGCTGGAAAGCCCAAGCTGAGGATGGGATTACCACATCAAAAACCGCAAGAGAATTTTTCCTGTTCATAAGGAGAAGCTCCAAGCTAGTATAACATTAAATGTTCTACCTGAAGAGCTGACCGAGGCTGCCTGCGAGGATGGTGCAAAGCACCATCCGAGCACGAGCACGAGCACGTGCGTGTGCATGTGCGCATGGCGCATTGGACGCAGGTCGCAATGGGCGCTTTATGGCGCACTTGGCACTAAGTATTTTGCCCAAGTCCGGAGAGAGCTGCGTAGCTACCGAAGTGACGAGGGGCTGCGAGCGCCTTTCAGGATGGCCACCGAAGAGGCACGAAGGGCTGGAACATCCCAAAATTTTCAGACGGCCGAAGGGTTGCGAGATCCCTCGTGAAGGAGTGCGAGCGTAGGTCTGTCCCTCTGAGCGGTCACAACCTGGTCTGGGCGCACCTGGAAGGATCCAGAATGCCACCGAAGGGCCACGAGCGCAGCCAGCCAGCCTGCTGGCCGAACGGACGCGCCCCTTCGGAGTGCCTGCCTCCCTCCCATCCAGCGCCTATAAATAGGCCCATTCTCCATCATTTGCACTCACCCCACTACAACTTGCATAAGCATTCGTTAGCAATTCTAGGCTCTCTCTCCCTCTCTCAGAAAGTTCCGAATTTCCAAGGTTCGCCTGAAGCTTCGAGGGTCGTTGTGCTACGAACTCTAAAGTAGCCTAATCGTTGTATCTTGGGGACGATTGCCGTAGCCCGTAAGCACTGAATACGGGACAATCTCGTCTTACGGAGAAAGAGTCTAACTCTTGCCTCGACTATTAAAGATCTTAATCAAGTACACCATCTCCGACAAACAACAGGTTTGACCATGGGACAATGAAAACATTGACAATGCGTCACATTTTCCGACTAATTTTTTTTGGACGCCCAATTTTGCTCCAAATTTTAGGACTCGAGATACTGTCATTATTTCTTCTTCGGAAAAAAGAGTGTAGGTAGTAAAACCATATTTTAATTTTTCTTACAGGTAAGAAAAACTCAATTAAAACAGCTGATTACAAAATCTTGATTGTTTGATCAATAATTTAAAAATAGCCAATTGTCCAGATGTTGTTGCCGTCTCTATTCACAATGCAAGTACATAGAAAACAAGGATAATCTTGACCCGCAGGTTCCTTACTTAAAACTAAGCCAGCTATTCCATAATCATCCCCTCGATTCTCGACAGCACCGGCCACAACAAGAAGCTATAATAACTAGCGACAAATATTTAGATCAATTCGAAAAAAAAAATTTCTAGTTTAATTAAACTATCTCGAGTTCGAGTCATTAAAGACACAATAATGTCAAATATTTGTTAAAAAAAATTAATACCGTTCAAGAATTCTACTCAGTTCAAACCGAGACATCTTGTGGTTTAAAAAAACAAGAAGCTAACAAGTAATCCGGCAAAAGAATCAACTACTCATCGAGATCTATGTCGTCCTTAATAGTATAAATAGGACGGTGATGCCCAACAATTAAATTCACAGTAGAGAGAATAATAACATTTAACAGTACCAGAGAAAAACTCTAAGTTGAAAAGTTCAATATGGCTTCTAAGGCGATGTTGGTATGGATCTTGGCGCTAAGGATACTTGCACTCATTGCATTGAAGGCTTCAATTGTTGTTTTGGCCACCAACCAATTTCACGTCGGTACTCTAAAGGTTACCTTCACGGATGTTGTTACATACAGGTAACTAAAACAATTTGCCTTTATAGGCAATTTTTTATATTCCGAATATTGTCAAATCTGTTTAAGAAACTATTTTTCAAATGGTATTTTTTATATTCGTAAAATGATTGATTTGGATCTTGACTATGTATGGACTATACACTCGCCCACGAGGAAATGTTTTGATGGACCTTCACTAATATACAGAAGTTTTATGTTATTCCTATAAATACATGCTCGTGTCATTACAATCAATATCTCAAAATAGTAATTAAAAAAATTGGCTTTGTAATGTCGCTAGACGTAATTAGTCCAACATATTAGTTTAACAAATCACGTGTCTTTCATTTTCATATTTTGTAATTGCAGTTTAATTACTGTCCTAAATGAACAACTTTTTTTTATAGAATGAACATGAACAACTCTCGGTGCTTAACAATTTGTTCCTTCGTGTCTTGATGTTTTTTATGGACCTTAACTAATATACAAGTTTTATCTTATTCCAATAAATACATGCTCGTGTCATTACAATCGATATCTCAAAATAGAAAAAAAAAAGGCTTTGAAATGTCGCTAGACGTAATTAGTCCAACATATTAGTTTAACAAATCACGTGTTTTTCGTTTTCATTTTTTGTAATTGCAGTTTAATTACTATCCTAAATGAACTTTTTTTTAGAATGAACATGAACAACTCTCAGTGCTTAACAATTTGTTCCTTTGTGTTTTCATAGTTCGAGCATGATTTTCGAGTAAAATTTCAAATTCACACCACTTTTTTTACCATGACTTTAAAAAATGATCCAGAGGTCTACTAGGATTTCTCCCATCCTTCAGATTGATTGGTCAGATTGATTGAATTCCTGGTCACTTTTGATTTTTTAAATTTGAAATTAATATATAAGTTGTGGAACTGTTAAATAAGTTCATATATATTCCAACTAAAAGTCTAAAAAATACAATTTAACAAATCCACAAACACATTAAGTTCCAAAGTAGCTAGAACAAATTTAAGACCTCTCGAGAGCTGCTGGAGTAGTGGAGGGAGGCCGGCAGTTGTCGTCGTTGGGGGTCAAGAGTCAGGACTGGGGAGGTCAGAGATGGTTTTCGGTTTTGGCTTCTAAGAAAAAAATTGGAGGAATTGCTAAATCATGACTAATTAAAGGTTTTTAACTATTTTTTTCCCAAATTTGTCTCAGATTTTGGACGGTTCGTAAAGACTCTATTATAATTGGTCGCACTGCATTTGTTTTAGAACCATGCTTTTTTATTAATATTTTCAGGAATTTTCAACAATTTTAATTCCAATTCTCTTTTTTCGAATTTTATTACAGGTATGTTCTTGCAGCAGCAATAATCGGAGTTTTCTACTCTTTGTGCCAACTACCGTTTGCCATGTACCATGCTATCAAGGAAGAGAGATTGATCCGAAACGACTGTGCACCGGAGTTCGTTTTCTATGGCGACAAGGTAATTAGATTTAATCCCAATTAGAAAGTAAGTAGACAATAAGCTTAGAGTTTCGTAAATTAAAATAAGGCTGTGTCAAATAATAAAGAGTAAAAATATTCACTTTTACTAACTGGGTAGATCTATTTATCTTTTATTATTTTATGAAATATTGTTTAGTTGTAATGAGTAATTGATAATATAATAAATACTAATATTAAATGGAGTAATTGAGTACCTTATATAGTTCTCAACTGTAAGTTTGCAATATTGTTTTTAACGACAAAATATATAACTTTGTATTTTTTATAAAAGAAAACAACATTGTTTAAGTCATTCCCGTCACACGAAACAAGATCATGCAGATTTTAATCTGATGTTTCGTATGAGTTCACAACTCGAATTCTCGAATTAAAATTAAGTTGTAAACAACTTAAATTACTCGAGGAGGTGTTGAGTCGAAGACTCGCGGAAGTAAAAAATGCTATTGTAAAAATCACCTTCTAAAATAAGGCGCGACAATGCTGGTCTGACGGGTCTTTTTTCCTTGATCATCAGATAATGTCATGGCTTCTGGGTGCCGCTGCGGGAGCTGGTTTCGCTGCTACGTACGAGTTGAAGAAGGTACTTGAGCAATTAACCGACTTCTTCGGCGCCGACGACGACACCCCAAAGAGGTTCAGGTTCTTCGACATCGGATACATCGCCGTCGGTCTCTTGCTGGTTGGCTTCGTCTTCCTCGCCGTTCTATCGATCCTGACGTCCATTACTAGGTCCAGCTCCGGCAAGGCCAAGGGCAGGGGCTTCTTCGCAGGATAAAATCTAACAGTTCCGAAAACATAATATTAATTTGTTGCTTTATTCGAATTTGGTGTGTTCTAATTATTACATCTCTTGTTATTTGTCATTGTTATCGATATCAGTTAGAAATGCGAATTTCACTATTTACCTCTTCAGCTAAATATTAAGGACGCTCTATAACATATTGTTGAGCCAGATATATATTGTTGTTTAAACATATTTTTATATCCAATTTGATGAAATTATGAGGTGTCAATCTCCTATTTCTTTTAACTTGTCTGTTCGAATTTAGTCGGTTGTTATTCTCCATTGTCATAGATGTATTCGATCACATCGATCATAAAAAGCCTGAATGCCAAAACTCCTGAATTATACCCAAAATATTAAATTACAAGCATTCCACTATTAAAAAGTCGTAATGCAAACTCCTTGAAATGTAGGAGTTCCTTTTTTTTTATAAATAAGATTTTATTACTCATCAAGAAAATCCACCATAAGATAATTACAAATAATTACATCACTAAACGTCTAAAAAGTACTAGATAAAACACATATCTTAGGAAAACTATGATAGGTATTATCTAAGTATTATCTAAGTATAATCCAAAAGAATCCACATCAAAAACACCACGATTATTAATAACCGAGCTCATCACCTTAAAACATCCTTAATCCTTACCATAAGAGAGGCTCCTTTCGATCCTCCTTGATTTCGGCTTTATGCATGGTTGTTAGGATAGAACTGCCCTATTCTTGGTGTTTGTTCGGGTCTATTCTTGACCTTGGGCATTTTGATTTAGTTCTATTTTCGGAGTTTCATTGGAATTGTACTCAGATAACACATATCATGGTCGTCCATTTGATATGTATTATTTGGTTAAATTATAGGTACTCTTGGTACCATCGATGTAACTTTCTTTGGTTAGTTAAATTATAGCCAAGAATTAATTGGGACTTAAAATTGCAAAGATAGTTAGACTAATAAAACGTGTAAAAATTTAGGGAAATCTAAGTTTGAAATCTAAGTTTGAAATCCTGACATGGTATTACCTTTTAAAAAAATTGCGACTTAAAATTGGACTAATGTTGTGAGCCCGTGACACCAACTTACCCATTGCCATTTGGATTGCACTAATAACTAAATTCTTGTTTTGCCCAACTCTCTCGGTCCAGCCCACAAGATATGGGCCGTAAAGGAAGGCTCGCGAGCCTGGCCCACTATAAGGCCTGGAGCTATTTGGGAGAATTTACTTAAGACATCTCGAATTTGAGTATTAAAAATGTAGATGTTGTAAACATTTGTTGGAAAAACTTTTTCACCATTCAAAAGTCGTAACCGATTCGAATCTGAATTAGTCAGGAAGATGATAGTATTTTATTGGCATAGATGGTCCACACTGTAACGAAATTTAGGCAGCTTTAGCAATTACTCTCTGGGCTAGCCATTGTTTTGGTTGTCATCGAAAAGCGAGGCCACTAAATCATGCAACCCACACAGATCTTTCTTCTTCAACGTCCTTTTTTTTTTGAAAAAAAAAACTTCTTCAACGTCCTTTGCCTTAATGATTATATCACACGGGACTGAGCAAACAAACAATTCGATTTAAGATACCGGGACCAGCACCCAACCATCGAGTTTTTTTCACAAGTACTAAGTCACAAAATTAAATAATTTTGATATTGTACAATGATCAGAGTTGGTACGCTCGAGAATGTCTGATTCGTGCTGTTCAGAGCGATAATGTGGGGAATATGAAATTATTGAAATTGAGCATTTTATTAAAGATGCAATATGTAACCGCAAACTTTTCATATATTTCATCTTGTCGCATGTTAATGAATGATTAATTTGGTCAAATTCTACTTTGTTTTGTATTTTGGGGAACAAGTCCTCATCTTATATTTAGAGTCGCATGTTGATTGATGATGGCTTAATTTTACATAGCATCCAATTTTTAATTTGATGTATTTATTATTTAAAAAAATTCATTTATAATAAATTAGGGCTAACAATACCAACAGAGATTCTCACATTTATTTACTTTTTTGAAGGGTGACATTTTAAATTAAATTAAATTTCATCTGGGCTCATTGTCATAGAGTCCCATCATTGCATTTGAAAAGGAATGCCAATAGGGGTGGGGATATTTTTGTCTACTTGTGTATATAGATGTATGGGTTGTACCTTTTTCTCAAGTTAGGCTTAGTCCCTTTCGGTGTTACACTCCATGTGGGTTATAATTTTATATGTCATCAGTTTAATAAAGATTAGGATATATAAACAAATTCCCTTTACATCCGGTCTCTTTTTAGGAAATTATAATTCTGGACATGGTCTACGAATACTAGCTAGCCTAGACATACCAACAAGAAGTTGAGAAAGCAAAAGTTGAAGTAATTGTCGAGAAAACTTGATCGTTATTTATTTAAAAATATTATCCTATTCGAATTTGAATTAATCAATGCAAGAATAATGTGTCTGTTGGAAAGTTGAATGAAAATTCAATGCAAAAAGTCCAAAGTGGAAAGCTCAAGTGAAAGGCCCAAAAGTGAATATGGAAAAGACAATCCCACATTGGAAAGTGCAACAAAAATTTCCTAGTTTGTAAGGAGACTTTCCTTATTGACTAGAAAATAAGTTGACTACCTGAATAGCCAACTCGGACCACACCATCCGAGCACGCGCATGGCGCAATGGGCACTTTATGGCGCACTTGGCACGTGCGCATCGTGCCTGCCTCTACTCCATCCGGCGCCTATAAATAGGCCCCTCCCCCTCCCACTATTGTTAACCATTCCCTCGCTGTCTCGAAAAGTTCCGAATATCCAAGGTTTGCCTGAAACTTCGAGGGTCGTTGTGCTATGAACTCGGAAACAGCCTAGTCGTTGTACTTACGGGCCAATCTCGTCTTGCAGAGAAAGAATCTAACTCTTGCCTCGACTTAAAAATTCTAATCAAGTACACCACCAATAGTGTTGCTACCAATCGATTGCAACCAAAAAAACTAGCCTGGACATTATTAATATTCGGGAAATTGTATTTTTTATTTGATGGAATTGGATTTTCTTTATCTGTTTATAGGAGGGTGCATGTATGTTGTCATGACTTGTGAGCCGCAACCATGCACATACAATGGGTCAAAAATAACTTTTCTCACGGTTTTATTGATGGTGCTCTTTACCTCGTATATTTTTTTCTAAAGAGTTTTAATACATTAGAATTTTAAAAATATCGACAATTACGTGTGATTTTCTTTTCGGTATAGATAATAGAATAAAATAAAATTTACTTCTAAAAAACCATGCCTTTACAAAATACGAGGTTGCCGTTAATATGGGTTTTCTGCTTCTTCACTTTCAATTTAGTAAAGTGCTAATAAGGCTAGGACCAAGCAATTCATGAAACTAATTTTAAGTTTCAGGTTTCTACATCAACATTAATTCTCCAAGTTGTTCATAATTATCCAAAAATTAACGTGCTCGTGAAATTACGTAGGTGCATACATGTTAGCCAAATACCCAAAAAAATTTTGCTTCTAACGTAGTATTGTCTTAACCCAGTATTGTCTTAACCCGTTCTTATATCATATTCTCGATGATAATCTTTGTCGACGAGATCATCTGGATCTAGCCCCAATTAGTGGACATCACAACAAAGATATTTGTAGCTTCTTCTTGGCATCCCTATCAATATTGGAGCTCCACTTGAGATATTGCCAATTTGACATCCCTATCAATGAGAGCCTTGGTGTCTCTTACAAGATCATTACCCAATAACATTTTGGTTCTACTTGCTCAATTTCTTTTGATTTCCCCTCAGGTCAAACTCTTGTCACATGTGAGCACCCAAGCGTATGCTAGATGTTTCTGTTGAAGTTATGATTTGCAATTTTTGGAGCCTGGCTCTTGTCTGTAGTATTCGCTGAATTAATGTTCAAACACACAAGTATTTATTTGGTTTTGTGAGAATATTAATCATCTTGTTCATCCATGATTAATATTAATGCAAGTCACAGAACCCATGTGTAACGAGCTCGATTGAGCTGGATAACAATGGCAGTGACGGTTATCAAGAACGGTTACCGAGAGAGAGTAATAGAAGAGAAGGAAAAGAGAGTCTGTATTTTATAAAAGTTTAGTCTAACCCAATCACTTCTATCGTCAGCTACTTGTACCTCCTACAAGGAGGTTTAGACATATTGCTAATCAATACCAAGACTATTACAATCATTCGATAAAGTCCTATTGTGTTACAACTTTCCCCTTCAAGAGACATTGTCCTCAATGTCAGGGATGATGAAAGCAGGAAATCTGGACCTCAAGTCCGCCACATCCTCCCATGAAGCATCATCCTGACTTAAGTTGCTCCAAGTGACTAGGACTTGAGGGACTCGAATGTTACCCCGAGAAAGCGTCCTGCACTGTAGGATCAATTCTGGCTGCACACGACTTGCACTAGATTCAGCAACGGCTGGAAGAGTTGGTGTGACTGTAGCAGTTGGAGGTAGTCCACTCTTCAACAAGGATACATGAAAGACAGGGTGAATATGGCTTCTTTCGGGCAGTCCAAGACGATATGCCACTTGTCCCATCTTCTGCAGAACCTCAAATGGTCCATAATACTTGGTGGACAACTTTAAGTTCTTGCGTACTGCTACTGACGTCTGACGATAGGGTTGGAGTTTCAAGTAAACCCAATCTCCCACTTCAAAAGATCGTTCAGAACGCCTCTTATCTGCTTGTACCTTCATCCGCGTCTGTGCCTGCAATAAATTGGTTGCGATGACCTTCAAAGCTGCAAACCTTTGGTTCAAATAATCGTCAACCAAGGCCACTGCTGCTGTCTTCACTTTCCAGCCAGGAAGCTCAGGTGGAGAGTATCCATAAAGTGCTTCAAATGGTGTCATTCGTAGCGAGTGGTGATAATTGGTGTTGTACCAATACTCCGCTAGAGCCAGCCACTTACACCAAGTCTTTGGAGCATCAAAACAATAGCATCGTAGATAGGGGTCCAAGCAACGATTCACCCTCTCCGTCTGTCCATCAGATTGAGGGTGATATGCTGTACTCAATTACACAGTTGTGTCCAGCAAAGTAAAAAGCTCTTGCCAAAGTTTGCTAGTAAAAATTTTGTCACGGTCACTAACAATAGATTTTGGTAGCCTATGGAGCTTACAGACCCCATCCAGTAGCAAGTGAGCAACTTGAAAGGCAGAAAATGGATGTGTCAAGGCCAAAAAGTGTCCATACTTTGTGAATCTATCTACAACAACCAGGATGACATTCTTGCCTTGTGAATTAGGGAGGCCTTCAATGAAATCCAAGGATATGTCTTGCCAAGTTTGTTCGTTCTGGAATAGGCAGAGGCTGCAGAAGTCCAGGCAATGCTATTTGTTCATTCTTACACTGCTTACAAATTGAACACTTGAAGACAGCTGACTGCACTTCCTTCTTCAGTCCAGGCCAATAGAATAACTTCTTGATTCGCTCATAACTACCAGTGATTCCAGAATGACCTCCTACAACAGCTTTATGCATTTCCTCTACTAGTTGCACCCTCAATTGACCTGAATTGCCCACATTTCGAGGCCCAAAAGCTTGGCTGAGGAAAGCCAATGGCCGCCCATCTTGCATTAAAACTGCCCCAATGCCAGTGTTGCACGCATCTGTCTCAACCACGAATGCCTTATTAAAGTCAGGAAGAGCTAAGACAGGAGCTGCAACCATGGCCTTTTTCAAGGTAGTAAAGGCTTGTTCAGCTTCTGGGTTCCAAGAAAAGCCTCCCTTCTTCAATAAGTTAAACAATGGCATGCATATAATCCCATAATTCTTGATAAATTTTCGGTAATAACCAGTCAATCCCAGAAAACTATGCAAATCTGAAACATTCTGAGGTGTTTGCCAAGTATTATGGACCATTTGAGGTTCTGCAGAAGATGGGACAAGTGGCATATCGTCTTGGACTGCCCGAAGGAAGCCATATTCACCCTGTCTTCCATGTATCCTTGTTGAAGAGTGGACTACCTTCAACTGCTGCAGTCACACCAACTCTTCCAGCCGTTGCTGAATCTGGTGCAAGTCTTGTGCAGCCAGAATTGATCCTACAGTGCAGGACACTTTCTCGGGGTAACATTCGAGTCCCTCAAGTCCTGGTCACTTGGAGTAACTTAAGTCAGGATGATGCTTCGCGGGAGGATGTGGCGGACTTGAGGTCCAGATTTCCTGCTTTCATCATCCCTGACATTGAGGACAATGTCTCTTGAAAGGGGAAGTTGTAACACAATAGGACTTTATCGAATGATTGTAATAGTCTTGGTACTGATTAGCAATATGTCTAAACCGCCTCGTAGGAGGTACAAGTAGCTGACGATAGAAGTGATTGGGTTAGACTAAACTTTTACAAAATACAGACTCTCTTTCCCTAATCTCTTTCCCTTCTCTTCTATTACTCTCTCTCGGTAACCGTTCTTGGTAACCGTCACCGCCATTGTTATCTCTTCTATTACAAGTTGCTTTGATACCAACTTGTAACGAGCTCGATTGAGCTGGATAACAATGGCAGTGACGGTTACCAAGAACGGTTACCGAGAGAGAGTAATAGAAGAGAAGAAAAAGAGATTAGGGAAAGAGAGTCTGTATTTTGTAAAAGTTTAGTCTAACTCAATCACTTCTATCGTCAGCTACTTGTACCTCCTACGAGGCGGTTTAGACATATTGCTAATCAATACCAAGACTATTACAATCATTCGATAAAGTTCTATTGTGTTACACCATGTAATCGATATTGCTTTCTCGTATTAAAATCGGAGAACTGATGGTCTTATATATTACTCATTGACTTAAAATTTTGTAGGAGAAATGTAGTTGATAACAAGATTAACACTAAGCAATTCAAGGAACAAAATAAGATCTTGATTCCCGAATTCTTTTTTTTTTGTAAAGGTTGAATTTTTATTATATGTGCAAGTTAACAACAAAAGACAGCTATACATATGCACATCAACGATATTTGGATCAATCTAACATTGTGACACTCGTTTATCTATACTAAAATTATAGCCGGCCCACTCATATAATAATAGCATAGAATATCAATTTACGCCATATGGACCCATTGTCGATATACATCCGAACCATGAACGTCCCAACATCAAATGAGAAAGACCAATGACCAAACAAAGTTTTTTCCATCTTTTTTCTTTTTGAAAATAACCAAAACAAAGTGTTTTATCTTTCAAATTCGAATTTAAATTTTGATTATTTCATTATAATAAAAATTGATGTTAAACAATGCGTTGTATTTTAGATCATACCAAACTCGAATTTTGATTAGACATCATACAAGCCCTAGAACTAAGTCAAATAAAGGTGTTTGTCATTTGTCCGTGGCCATTTAAAAGTGGACAGGAAAAAGGAAGCTGCAATAAAAGGTGGGAAGGGAAGAGGTGCACGTGGTCCAGAATAAAGAAATGTGACCAGCCAGAAGAATTTGGCATCCATTATAGTTCATCTTTAATTTGCATTTATTTTACGTTTAATTGAAATGGTCAAACTTCCCAATAAAAATAAAATCTAAAAAGATTTGGTTTTATTACGGTTAAGATCTTCTCGGATTGGCCAAAATTAGTTTTTTTTTCTGGACGATTTCGATGGTGCACTACGAAAATTGAACTAATTAATAAAATTCAGACAGAAGATCATTTCGACAGACATTTTATACACAATGAGGTATTCTTGCCTCGTCCATGTCTATCGCTAAAGTTTGGATATCAAGTGCCATAAAAACTGGGAATCATACAACAATATCGATCATGCTTGTACCAATTCGGTATCCGGTCCACTGGTCGACTAATTCACATTTGAATCTTGTATGAGCATTTAACATTGTTGTATTCTCAAAGACTTGAGACATATTAAGATATAACAACGTTCTCGCCATTTGATCTAAGTATTTATTGGTCATGTTGATACTATATTAAAACCTCAATTAATTTATTATCTTGAGAATTTGAATTGTACAAACAGATTCTAACAAAGCGAGTGTAGAATATGTGAGAAATTTATTAAGGAAATACATAAAATCTAGGGCATTCAACTAATTCAATTCTAAGTATTTTTTAGCTTACATATATTTATAATAACTTGTATTTGAAATCATACGTACAAATATGTAATGAGGAGCAGCACAATATGCCTTGGATCTAACTGGGAGAAGAAGAGTCATGCATATTGGCCCTCTCACATTAAATGAAAAAGGTACTCTGCTAACCTTTAGTTCTGTTTTAATTCTGAGCCCTGCAACCCTCTCCTGATTCTGATAAAGCTTTTGCGTGTGAGTGAGTGAGAGAGTAAGATAAAATTAAAGAGAAACTAACAGTGAAGGCGATAAATTTGTTCTAATTTAATTAAAATATTTTGTTATAATTTTTATAATACATTCGTGTCAAATATATGTTAGAAAAGTTTTGTCAGCATTCAAAGATCTCATATGATTCAAACATGAAGTAATCGCTTCAATGACTATTCAGATATCGAGTGGTATCTATTGAGATAGAGTATGCATGTTATTTATGTTGAGAGGGACTCGTGCATACCAATAACCATTTCAACTGTGGCACTGAAAAACATGGTGTTTTATTATAAGCATTTAAAGGGTACACAAATGCTATGAAAGTGACATTCCCTTTCCTCTTATTTCTTTCTCTTCTTCGATCCATCTCCCACCTTCTCTCCTCTTATCTAGTACTATACACTAGGGACTAGTTCCTTCCTCTCTCTCTTCCAAACATTGAAATTGGGTTGACATAAGGGTCAGCCCCTTTGAATTGCTCATCCTATGATTTAGCCAATGGTCCCCTACTAGTAATTGTTAATACGCTCTCACATTGTGAGAAATGGTCCCGGCTAGGCTTGGGAACTCTTAGCTTGTATTTGCAGGTTTTGGACCTTCATCTCAAATACTATTCAATGGTTTTGCATGTATTTGTGGGTGATAAATAATAAAGTTAATACTTTGGTCATGTATAATTGGCTTTTTTTTTTGAAGGTATTGGCAGCCTCTTATAAAGTATGGATAATGTTCCTCACCATACAATCACCATAGTTCTTTAATTTGAGACGAAGGAGATCGAGTCCAAATTAGTTGGGTATTTAGATACCGTATAGTTTCAACTGAAGAATAATCCGGATCTACTTGTAAAAGAAGGATACATGCGTAACTTTGTTTTTATGAATATCAACTAATTGAGAATCAAAATTTGACGATTTGTTATATAAATGCGAATCTTACAATAAACACTGTACTATTTATACAAAGTGTTTTTTTCAAAAATACATTTGAGATCCATTGGGATACGCCGAATGATGAAGCTCCCACCAATGGGAGAAGAATATCGAGGGACAAGGCTAGCTATGCATGGAGGGAGCCATCATGTTACTGTATATTTATGATCAGATAAATTATAGTGTTCGAAGTCTAATAAATTAATTACTAGCTAGTTACCATATTAAAAAAAAGCTCACATGCCCTAAAGTTGGAGGACCATCCCATGGCTAGCTTTTAATCTAATCAATGTAATAGTTGCATCATTTGCATGAACATGGAAAATCTTACATCGTAGAGTATATAAATCTACATGGTTCAAGGTAATCATAAACCCTATCCTAGTTGCCAACATCAACAAGTTACAAAATTTTTTTTTGAAGTTCGGACCAGATGTATTCAAAAATTATATTCGACTTAATCTGAATTTGTCGGAAGAATACAAATTGTTTCAAAGTAGCTCACGAGGCATCGCGTAGTACAAAAATGATTGATTGGTCTTGGTATGAATCATTTTCCCACCCTGGCCCTTTGGAATCATTTTCCCACCCTGGCCCTTTGGAATCTTTGTGTAAAATTTCACTGCATGGGCTGTCCATATGAAGCACATAATAATGATGTCCATTTTCCTTCCAGGGAGAGCAAATGATGATCCATTTTAATTATTTAGTGAGTTCGATTCAATTCAATCTAAAGAACCGTTACATCACTCCAAAAATAATGATAAGAGTCTCACCAACATTAAAAAAATTTATGCCCAATTTAAATTTAAATTAGTCGACTTAGCAGATATTCGAATAACAATTTGTTACAACCAACATAATATAAGAAATTTTTATTTGCAAAGCCAATTGAATGAACAAGCATATATAATAAACAAAAGTTATTACAAATTAATAAAAAGGTTTAATTTCCCTTTAAACTATGCCTCTTCTTCTGCAGGCCCAAAGAACCCAAAAATAAAAGCAACAAAAAGTGCAAAGGTTGGATTGCTTTAAACACAAAGGCACTCTCATTCCCCTTCGGTGGTGGCCGACGACATGTAACTCATGGCGAGGGAGGTCTCGTCGGCCGGCGGCGCGGCCATCTTAGTCATCTGGAACTGTTGCTTGCAAGCCTGGCAAGTGATCTGCATTATGGTTGAGCTAATCCTCTTAGTGGCCTCCTCCCTTAGCGCCTGCGCCTTCTCGAGCTCAGCTTGAGCTTGCTGCCTTATTCTCTTGGCATTAGAGAATTCCAACTCGGCCATCTCGATCTGCCTCTTCGCCTGCTGCCTCGCCTCCTCCGCGTACGACTTCTCCGCCATGGCCAGCCTCATCTGCTCCCCCGCAACCTCCTTCAACCGCGCTGCTTCGCTCAACGACTCCTTCTCCAGTTGATCATCGGGTATCGACCCGCCAATCGATAGCTTGAGGGTTGTGGCCTGATCATTGGGACTCACCTTCTTGTTCTTCAAGTGGGTACTAGTTGATGAGGATGGTAAGAGCTGGAGCTCAAGGTTGTGATCTTGCTGATGATGTCCATTCCTCTCACAAGAGTACAAGATCACTCCACTTGGCTTAGGAATCAACAATCCAGGCAATGGAGCTCCAGATCCTGATCCAGATCCGGATCCAACAGTATTAAAATTGGCATCACTTGAAGGGCTAGTACTTGAAGCTGTTCTAGAGGAACAAGCAGCCTGTAGCTGATGATGATGATGATGATCAGGCTGGCTCTTCCTCACTGTACAAGCATCTTGATGCTCTATGAAACTTTCCACCCTATAAAAGGACAAAAAAGTAAATGGAATGGTTCAAAAAGGTTACTCATCATCAAACTATAGATAGATTTCACGACCCTTTTTCCCCCCTCTCAATCCCTTTTTCATATAATAATAATAATATATAGTATGACTAATGGGGATGGACTTCTAGTACTGTTTCTGCTTGCTTGTTTGCTCTCCTTGTCATTTCTACACAAACAAGCAAGCAATGGCTATAGGTATAGTAGCTAGCTCGCTTGTAACATTTTGATTGATATCACTTGATAGCGGAATAGCTATTCAGCTGACTAACTTAGGTTCAAAACGGATAAAACTTTTCAAATTTATAAGGTTTTAATCACAGGTAAAGTCGAGGGTTGGCAATTAAGGTTCCTTCCTCTACTCCCCCTTCCCTCCCCCCATCCCCATGTAGGGTTTCAAAGAAACAAGTAATAAAAAATTAAGAACATTAACCACCCAACGCATTATTAAATTAAAAACAAACAAACCCACAATCTTAGTATTAAATAAAAACAAACAAACACCAAATATGGAAGAATCCTATCCTGGGCTAGCTAGCTAGCTTTCCGAATAAATATTCCCTCTTACCCACCAAACAAACAAACAAAAATCGTCTCGGGAATGTTATTTAGCATCTTTCGTATCCAATCCGAAATCTTAAGTACCTGGAGAAGACGCGGCCACAGTCACACGAGTGGCCGCGGGTTCCGCAGGTCTTGAGGTGTGCCTTGTAGTCAGACTGGACGGCGTACCCTTTAGAGCACTTGTCGCAGACCCACTGCTTGTGGGAGCTGTGCTTCCGGCGGAAGTGCTTCTTGATCCCGACGAGGTCGCCGAGTGCGTGGCAAGGGTCGTGGTGGAGGCAGCTCGGCTCCGGACACACGTACACCCGCTTCCTCACCTCCTGACCCGTCTCCCTCTTCAGCAGCTTCCACGGAACCTTGTGCCGCCTCCGGTGCATCTGAAGGTTCTGGTCCCGCTGGAACCCTTGGTTGCATATCTCGCACACGTACCTGTCCGATTCTAACAAGGTTCGTGGGGACAGCGACACCACCTCCGCTTCCGGATCTGTAATATCCATCTCGAACTTGGATTACTCGTTATATATCATATCATATGACAACAGCATATAGACTAGACACCAATGGAAACCTTCGCGATCTTATCTGACTCGAACACGGATTAGTTACCTGGGGTGCCAGCGGGTTTTCGCTTTCTCTTGTTGGCGAACCCGTTGGAGACTTCCAGGGAATTGGAAGAAGGGAATAAAGGGTCAGAGTTGTTGATATCGTTATTACCTAACATGGTTTTTTTTTGTATATCTTGGGAAGCTCCTTTTTGAGAAGACTACATCGGTATTTTTGGGAGAGAGGGCCAAAATATGTGTAATCTACAGGTGTAAGCAAGCAAGAGATGAGCTTCTTCTTCTTTTTTTGGGGGGGTGGGTGGTGGGGTTTTCTTTGCCCAGCTTTAGTACTCACTGAGGATTATGGTAAGGAAAAAAATAGGGGTTTGGAGATATATAAGAAGCTTTAATGGAGGGAGGGAGAGAGATGAGGAACATGGAGAAATTAAAAGCTATTGCTTTCTGCAAGAAACTTTCTTTAAGCTTTTTAGCTTTTTGTCTCTGGCCACGAGAGGGAAGGGAGGCTTCCTTTTCTTTCTTTTTTTTTCCACCTTGAGAAGGTAAAGGTTAGAGAGAGCCCAAAGTTTTCTTTATCTAATTTTTTTTTTGACGTTGTTCTTTGTAAAGCTCTCGTCTTACCACCCAAAAAAATATAGAAAGTTTGTTAATTTTCTCAAAGTTTTTTATCATTTTTTTGTCAAAATTGTTTGGTCTTCCAAAATAAACGAGACTGACTCATTCGTGTTCAAGTCATTTAAACTACAAATTACGATAAATTACTCCATCCAAAAATATATCCCGAGAATTTGAATACAAAACTCCTGTACAAACTGGATTAACTTTCTATCGGTTCATCCATGTGCTCAATGAGCCATCTTTTTTATGCATGTACTTATGGTACATGTTATTATTTTTAAAGAAAACAAGTAATTCAAAATCAAACATAGTTAATCCAATGGTCGATTTATTTATTAGGTTCAACTTCTTTCAATGGAATTCAAGTTTTTGCGGCTTGGACCGCTATTATATAACCATATAATGAATAAAATTTGTAGTTTAGTATTATTAGTTATATATGGAACACTATATATTTTATATTGAGAGACGTATGTTCCATTCTCAAAATTCAAGTTCAAAATAAAAAATAAAATCCATCATTACTCAATTAATTTCAAAATTGTTTGGTTTTGCTATACTAAATATACCCTTTTATTTAATGTACATATATTTGTTCTTTCATTAATTTTTTAGGAGGGTTGCTGATGAATGGCTGACCCAATCCCAAATGCTTGAAACTTTGAGCCCACAGAGAGCAACATTTGGACAGAAAACAAAAAAACATCCTCCTCACAAAAATACAAAACCGTCATTATTCACATCACCTTATAATTTGCATGAATAAATGCTGGCCTCTCCCCTACTACACATGACCTCACATCCTCCCTCTCGTCACGTCACCACGCCTCCCTCTACTACATTTGGTATCGAAAATTTATTAAATTGACTAACATAACTTCGCATAGAATATGTTATTTAAATGTAGTAAATATATTTCAACAACTGTTTAACATACAATTCTCAGTTAAAATAAAATAATTTTCTTACAAGGTCGGGTTTAGTTCTTCATGGGTATCAATTATTACTAAAATTTTGAGGTGGGCTCCCACTGGTGGTGGTGGGAAAAGCCGGAGTTATGTTGCCAAAAAGAAATAATTAATTTCTATATTTGTATGTGATATTCTTACTGGTGTTGTTGAAAAGCGAATTGGAGGGGTTAATTAAATATTTCCTTTCCTTACGGATGGAATAGTAGATATTTTAATTTGTTTTATTAAAATTTAATAAGCGTGATTAAGTATCTCTACTCGGTTTATAGCTGATCAAAAATCAGTTTTTGATCAAAAAGATATATGCTTTGATAGTTGTTATTATGTGTTAAACTGGATATAAGAGCTAATTTAAAAGAATAAATAATAATTTATTCAATTTTAAATTATTCATCGATCAATATAATTTTGTAAAATATATAAATAAAATTATAATAGTTATATAAAGTACAAGAAAAGAAAATATAAATTATATTGATCTCATTTTCTCCTAGTCTACAAAAAAAGTAGCCGGGCTTGTCTGTTGTCAACTTTTTAATTGATTAGTCAAATATAACATTTACTTTTAAAAATCTGGCTTTCTGGATGCATTTTTATTCGAAAATAAATATTTAAAAGTTCCTAACTTACTTTTATTTGAAGGAAATTTTTCGATCTCTGATTCCTTGTTGCCATCAATCGATTGTTGGGTTTGAATGCATATTTAATATATTTGGCTCAAGCTGAAAAGCCCAAGCTGGAAAGTCCAAGCTGAGGATGGGATTACCACATTGGAAATCGCAAGGAAAATTTTCCTGTTTATAAGGAGAAGCTCCAAGCTGGTGTAACATTAAATGTTCTACCTGAAGAGCTGACTGAGGCTGCCTGCGAGGATGGTGCACCATCCGAGCACGTGTGTGTTCGCATGGCGCATTGGACGCAGGTCGCAATGGGCGCTTTGTGGCGCACTTGGCACTTCGCACTTCGCACGTGCGCATCGTCCCGAAGAGGCACGGAGGGCTGGAACATCCAGACAGCCGAAGGGTTGCGAGAGATCCCTCACGAAGGAGGGCGAGCGTTGGTCTGTCCCTCCGAACGGTCACAACCCAATCTGGACGCACCTGGAAGCTTCCAGATTGCCACCGAAGAGGCACGAGAAGTGCCTGGAAGGCTTGTGGCCGTAGAGACACCAGCAGGCAGGAGCCCTGAAGAGACACCTACGGGCATCCAGAGAACTGGTGTCCGAGTCCCGAAGAGGCACAGAGGGCTGGAACATCCAGACAGCCGAAGGGTTGCAAAATCCCTCACGAAGGAGTGCGAGCATTGGTCTGTCCCTCCGAACGGTCACAATCTGATCTGGACGCACCTGGAAGCTTCCAGATTACCACCAAAGAGGCACGAGGAGTGCCTGGAAGGCTTGTGGCCGTAGAGACACCAGCAGGCATCCATAAAACTGTGCCTCGGCTCCCAGAAATGTGAGAGCATGGTGCCCCCTTGGAAGTGCCTGGCAGCCATTCGGATTCCAGTCATCCTTGCCTAAAAATAGGCCCTTCCCCCATCATTTGCACTCACCCCACTACAACTTGCATAAGCATTCGTTAGCAATTGTAGGCTCTCTCTCCCTCTCTCAGAAAGTTCCAAATTTCTAAGGTTCACCTGAAGTTTCAAGGGTCGTTGTGCTACGAACTCGGAAGCAGCCTAGTCGTTGTATCTTGGAGGCAATCTCGTCTTACGGAAAAAGAGTCTAACTCTTGCCTCGACTATTAAAGATCTCATCTTACGGAGAAAGAGTCTAACTCTTGCCTCGACTATTAAAGATCCTAATCAAGTACACCACCTCCGACAAATAACAAATCGTAAGACGAGATCTGTGTACTTGAAGATGGCATCAACAAGCTCAGCACCAGTGCCAGCGGTCCCGGGAACTGTCCACACCTTCAACGGTACCGAGTTCAAGAGATGGCAATAGAAGATGCTGTTCTACCTGACAACGCTCAACCTGGTCCGATTCTTGAAGAAAGAGGCTCCGAAGGTAGTGAAAAATGAGGCTGATCCACAGAAGATCAACGCCCTCGATGCATGGAGTCACAGCCACTTCCTATGTCGTAACTATATCTTGAATGGCTTAGACGACGCCCTCTACAATGTCTATGCAGGTACCAAGACTGCGAAAAAATTGTGGGACTCCCTGGAGAAGAAGTACAAAACGGAGGATGCCGGGATGAAGAAATTTATCGTCAGAAGGTTCCTCGACTTCCATATGGTGGACTCCAAGAAGGTCATAGACCAAGTCCAAGAGCTGCAGCTGATTCTACATGAGATTCATGCCGAAGGTATGCAACTCAGCGAATCCTTCCAGGTGGCTGCTCTAATCGAGAAGCTACCCCCTCTGTGGAAGGACTTCAAGAACTACCTCAAACATAAGAGGAAGGACATAGGGATGGATGACCTGATCGTGAGACTAAGGATCGAGTAAGACAATCGAAAGTCTGAAGTTAAGACCGGTAGGACCAACTCCGAGGCTAAGGTACACCTCGCCGAAGGTGGTACTGGCAAGAAGAGAAAGAAGCCCGGGAATAAGCAGGAGAAGCAAGAGCCAAAGCAAAAGAAAGCTAAAAAGATCAAGGGCAATTGCTACAACTGCGACAAGCCCGATCACATGGCCAAAGATTATCGCTTGCCGAAGAAAGACGATCGTGAGAAGGCTAACCTGGTTGAGGACTTGTCTGAGCTACACCTATTCGCCGTGGTATTTGAAGCTAATCTGGTGGATAACAAAAGAGAGTGGTTCATAGATACAGGGGCAACCCGACACATCTGCTCAGACAAGGAGATGTTCTCGACCTACACAGCCATCAACGGGCAGAAGTTGTTCATGGATAACTCTGCAACTTCTCCCATAGTTGGACTAGGCTAGGTGGTGCTGAAGCTGACCTCCGGAAAAAAGTTGACCCTCAAGAATGATATGCATGTCCCAGACATTCTTAAGAATTTAGTATCCGGCTCACTGTTGAGCAAAGCTGGGATAAAACTAGTATTTGAGGCTGATAAGTTTGTTCTGACCAAGGCCGGTGCTTTTGTAGGAAAGGGTTACCTCGAGAGGGGGCTCTTCAAGATGAATGTAATAACTGTCAAACGCGTCTTTAATGACCCTAATAAAGTTGTTAATTTTTCTTATTTGGCTGAGTATTTTAACTTATGGCATGATAGACTAGGACACGTAAATTTGAGCTCACTAAGAAAGTTAGTAAGTTTAAATTTATTGCCTAAAATGGAGTTTGACCCGAACAATAAATGTGAAGTATGTGTAGAGGCAAAAATGACCAGAGTACCTTTTCATTCAGTGGAAAGAAGTACTACACCTTTAGAGTTAATTTATACCGACATATGCGATATGAAACAAGTACAAAATAGAGGTGGGAAAAAGTATTTCATCACGTCTATTGACGATTGCACGAGGTACTGTTATGTACACCTGTTGAAAGGAAAAGATGAAGCTCTAGAAGCTTTCAAGAGTTATAAGAATGAGGTTGAAAATCAACTTAGCACTAAAATCAAAATGATTCAAAGTGATAGAGGGGGAGAATATATAGCTCCGTTTGAGGAATTCTGCCAACAACATGGCATTATTCATCAGACAACTGCTCCATACTCACCTCAATCAAACGGCATAGCTGAGCGCAAGAATCAAACTCTTAAGGAGATGATGAATGCTATGTTGATTAGCTCGGGCTTACCACAGAACTTGTGGGGAGAAGCTGTGCTATCAGCTAATCACATTCTAAACAAATTATCGCACAAGAAAAGGGACAAAACTCCATATGAATTATGAAAAGGGAGAAAGCCTTCCTACGGTTACCTTAAAGTGTGGGGGTGCCTAGCCAAGGTAGAAATACCTCCACCTAAAAGGATGAGAATGGGACCCAAGACCGTTGACTGTATCTTTATCGGATATGCCCACAACAGTAGCGCATACCAATTTCTAGTGCACAAGTCTGAAAACCCTGAAATCAACGAGAGAATGGTCATGGAATCAAGGAATGCAACATTCTTTGAGAATATCTTTCCTAAAAAGGAAACGAAAGAAGTAAGCTCAAACAAAAGAAGTTATGAAGCTACACAAGGTTCTGATCAAGGTGTTGAGGAACCTAAACGGAGTAAGAGGACAAAAGTAGCCAAGTCGTTTGGTCTAGATTTTCTAAACTAAATGTTAGAAAATGAACCTGGGATAGTCCAAGATGCATTATCTAGTCCGGATGCTCCTCTCTGGAAAGAAGCTATCAATAGTGAGATAGAATCTAACATGCAAAACTACACATGGGAAATCGTGGATCTTCCACCAGGTTGCATACCTTTAGGTTACAAATGGATCCTTAAAAGAAAATACAAAGCTGATGGATCAATCGACAAATACAAAGCTCGGTTGGTAGCTAAAGGGTTCAAACAGAAGGAATGATATGATTTCTTTGACATGTATTCGTCGATCACAAGAATCACATCCATTAGAGTGATCATAGCTATCGCAGCACTCTATAACCTCGAGATACATCAGATGGATGTAAAAACAGCTTTCCTAAATGGAGAACTGGAAGAGAAAATATATATGGAACAACCAGAAGGGTTTGTTGCCCCCGGACAAGAACATAAAGTATGTAAGCTGGTCAAGTCACTATACGGGCTGAAACAGGCGCCAAAACAGTGGCATGAGAAATTTGACAGAACAATGATGTCAAATAGCTTTAAGATCAACGAGTGTGATAAATGTGTATACATTAAAGGCACACCTGATGCTTACGTGATTGTATGTCTGTATGTAGATGACATGCTAATCACAGAAATCAGTAATGATCTTATTATAAAAACTAAGAACATGTTAAAGAATAACTTTGACATGAAAGATATGGGTCTAGCTGACGTCATACTGGGGATTAAAATCTCTAGGACGACTGAAGGAATTATCTTGTCACAATCTTACTACGTTGAGAATGTACTCAAGAAACTCGATGTTTTTGACAAACCTCCAGCTAAGACTCCGGTAGACCTGAGTCTATACTTGACTAAGAACAGAGGTGACCCAGTATCTCAACTGAAATATACAAAGATCATCGGGAGTCTAATGTACTTAACAAATTGTACACGCCCTAATATTTCATACTCAGTTAGCAAGCTTAGTAGATTCACGAGCAATCCAGGACCAGACCACTGGCTAGCTCTGGAAAGGGTCCTAAAGTATTTGAAATATACCATGAACCATGGCATATTTTATACGAGGTATCCAGCTATATTGGAAGGATACAGTGATGCAAATTAGATATCGGATACTAAAGACTCCAAATCCACTAGTGGTTATGTGTTCACCATAGGTGGAGGAGCTGCGTCCTGGAAATCCTCTAAACAAACGTGCATAGCTCGACCACCATAGAGTCAGAGTTTATAGCACTAGACAAAACTGGGGAAGAAGCTGAATGGCTCAGAAATTTTCTAGAGGATATTCCGTGTTGGAACAAGCCTGTGCCCCTTGTATTGATACATTGTGACAGATGTCTGCAATCGGGAGAGCACAAAGTACTATATACAACGGTAAGTCTCGACATATCCGTAGGAGACATAACACCATTAGACAATTGATCTCTAGTGGAGTAATAACCATTGATTATGTAAAGTCCAAGGACAACATAGCTGATCCTTTGACGAAAGGACAACATAGCTGACCCTTTGACGAAAGGAATCAACATAGATCAAATGTACAACGCAGTAAGGGGAATGGGGTTAAAACCCACACATTAAAGAACGTTCATAGCGGTAACTCAACCATGATGAGTGGAGATCCCACAAACTTGGTTCAATGAGAAAACTAAGTTATGGATGGTTCAGATGAGTACTTGGAATCTGTCCCATTCTCAGAAGCTACCCAAGTACGAACCTGCAGAGGTGTGGTAAGGTTAAGCGTCCACGTTTTTAATGATTCCTGTACCAGGAAAAGGTAGAGTATGGCAGGATACTCTTGATGGAAGATCACCTATATAACTGTGAAGTGAGGCCGCTTCAAAAGGAAAAAATACTTATGAATCCAAGATAAGGTCCACGGCCGAAACGGACACAACGTGAGAATCAAAAGATATTAGAAATATCATTGTGTAAATATTATTGTCTTGGTTTACATAAAAAAACTGACCAGTTCAAGACATCGTGTTCACTGAGCAGCAAGTAACTCCGATAATATTTTACTAGAGAAGGTTCAAAGCCGCAAGCTACCTATCTCGATGCAATGATATTTCGTTGGAACTTTTCTTAAAAGTGTCAGCATGCATTAATCATCATTCATGTAGGGGATTGTTGGGTTTGAATGCATATTTAATGCATTTGGCCCAAGCTGAAAGGCCCAAGCTGAAAGGCCCAAGTTGAAAAGCCCAAGCTGGAAAGCCCAAGATGAGGATGGGATTACCACATCAAAAATCGCAAGGGAATTTTCCCTGTTTATAAGGAGAAGCTCCAAGCTGGTGTAACATTAAATGTTCTACCTGAAGAGCTAACCAAGGCTGCCTGCGAGGATGGTGCGAAGCACCATCCGAGTATTAGCACGAGCACGAGCACGCGCGTGTGCGCATGGCGCATTGGACGCAGGTCGCAATGGGCACTTTGTGGCGCACTTGGCACTTCGCACGTGCGCATCGTTGCGAGGAGCTGGAGGAGCCTTAAGTATTTTGCCCGAGTCCGGAGAGAGCTGCGAAGCTATGATGGGCTGCGAGCGCCTTCCAGGATGGTCACCGAAGAGGCACGGAGGGCTGGAACATCCAGACGGCCGAAGGATTGCGAGATCCCTCACGAAGGAGTGCGAGCGTTTATCTGTCCCTCCGAACGGTCACAACCCGATCTAGACGCACCTGAAAGCTTCAAAATTGCCACCGAAGAGGCACGAGGAGTGCCTGGAAGGCTTGTGGCCGTAGAGACACCAGCAAGCATCCAGGAGCCCTGAAGAGACACCTACGGGCATCCAGAAAACTGGTGTCCGAAAGGGTGCCTCGGCTCCCAGAAATGTGAGAGCATGGTGCCCTCTCGGAAGTGCCTGGCAGCCATTCGGGTTCCAGCCATCCTTGCGTATAAATAGGCCCTTCCCCCATCATTTGCACTCACCCCACTACAACTTGCATAAGCATTCGTTAGCAATTGTAGGCTCTCTCTCCCTCTCTCAGAAAGTTCTGAATTTCTAAGGTTCGCCTGAAGCTTCGAGGGTCGTTGTGCTACGAACTCGGAAGCAGCCTAGTCGTTGTATCTTGGGGACGATTGCCGCAGCCCGTAAGCGCTGAATACGGGGCAATCTCGTCTTACGGAGAAAGAGTCTAACTCTTGCCTCGACTATTAAAGATCCTAATCAAGTACACCACCTCCGACAAACAACATCGATCTCACGTATAGAAGCCAGTGAGACCCAATTGGTGGGCTCTCTCTCATGACTTGATATATATGTTTAGCCTCGGTATGTTTTTAACATCCGATATTTAAATTCAATATCCAATTTTAGGGATGATTTCTCGAATAATATTTTTTACATTTGTAAAATTTGGGCCTAAAATTTTATCTAACAAGTTTAAAATCAAGGTCTTTTTAAATATATCTAAGTTACTTACTACTTGAAACAACTTTGTTTCAGATGTTGACAGTAATAGCGGCTTACAAAACCGCAAATTTTTTTAGGAAACAAAGAAAATATATTTATAAATTGAGGAGGAAAAAAGATTAAAAGGATCACTCATGTGCCCTGTCGGCTAAATGAGACATGAAAAGATAATGGATGGAGTGTTCGAGAAGAAAGGCACGGAGAGAGAAAAAGAGGAAATGACAGATGATTGTAAATTGGTAATAATATCTGTGGGACTTATTTATCGACCATAAAGGTGAAATGTAAATGATATAAGTTAGACCTCTCCTATTCTTCGAGTTGACAAATTTTTTTATGAAATAAGCTCAGTATTCAATTTTTTTTTTGTAAAGTAAAATTTTATAATATGACATGATACAGCTAGAATTTGAACTCTCAACCTTCTAAATATTTATAACGTATTGTGCCGTTGAGCTAAAGGCTCTCGATATTCAAACACTTGTTTTGAATATTTATAACGTATTGTGCCGTTGAGCTAAAGGCTCTCGATATTCAAACACTTGTTTTGTTAGTTAATTCAGATTTGATTATGATTGGACCCGAACAAAGTTATTGTTACAGAATCTCATAATAACCATGTTGCAGTGGTTTTGACTCAATTTTTTGATTGATTTAGAATAATTCGTATTCTCGTAGTGATTTTTGTTATGATAACTTATGGTAAGGTTGGTTATTTGATGATCTCATTGCTGCATGTTAACTTTTTTTTCTTTTTGAATTTACTCGGTGTTCAAAGTCAGGAATCTTAGATTTAGAAGGGAGTTAATGAGTCAAGATGCATCCAAACAGCATGTTCGTTTTTGTGTAATTTGACTTTTGGAATCATAGCAAATGATGGCCAATTAGCTCATAAAGGAAATTCAAACAAGGGGACACATCCCCTGTTGTTTTTCTGGTCAAATAAACTTCACACGGGTTGGCATAAACCCCGAAGTTGTAGATGTTGTTAGACTTTATTTTCTTCCCAGACAAAGTTTTTCAATTCTACAAGGGATGAGAGTCGACCCATCAATCATTAGAAACGAAGTATGATCTATTGTCATTCTATTCACCAAGCGTTGGTACATCCCCTATTGTTCAAGTCGTAATATTTGATGAATTTTGTTAAAGCATTGGAATATCTATAGAGCATTGTGTGACCCTATTTAAGATTAGGAGTACTTCTTCTGATAATTTCTTTGTTCAAATTATAATGCTTGAATTCAAGATTTTAAATATTTGATTCGAAAGCTTTCGAATAAAATGAAATTACTGGACCGATTCAGAAGTTTTTTAACGTAGAGAGTCTATTTGATTTTCACAAAGTTATAGGGCACCTACATGAAATTTTCCTCGTATATTAACCTACCTAATCACCATTTAATATGTCAAGTAATCAACAAGGTCACAGGCTTAGAGCATGCAAGGAATTGAATAAAATAAACTTGGAATATAAAAGATTAAGATGCTTTACAGTTTTCATCCTTTTTTTATATGAACTGGTATCCAAATATATAATAGACCAATTATTTCAACAAGGTGAGTTAGATGACAAAAAAATTTCAATCAAATATATAACATTACTATATTTTTAATAACTTAAATTCAATATTTTTTATTAAACTAAAATAACTCGTTAAATTAATGGGAGTTTGAAAGAATGGGAAGATGATGGGAGTTGGATTCTCGACACATGCTGTATCTCAAAAAGGCAAGTTGGTGGCAATCATCTTTCCCAATTGCCTAGGACTCTTAAATTAAATACCCCTGAAGAAAGGACACTTAAATTAAATTAAATCACAACGACAATATCATAATCCACTTTGTCCTAACAGATTAATTAAATTAATCCCCTCGTTACCCATTATTTTTACCCCTCTTGTGTTTGACTTTTCAGCAAAAAGTCCAATTGACTTTAGTATCTCAAAATCAATTCCAATATGCTTTTCAGGCATCTGGGTGGGCGATAAAAAAAGGTTCTCTTCATCCAAGAAGAGAAAGAAAATGCAAAAAAAATTTTTTACCAGTAATTGTTGAGTTAAAGACTAATTCTTCAGTGAAAAAAATCAGTAAATGTCAATTTTTAATAAGGACAAACTTGTAGTCGTTAATTTCTGTCTCAAAACGTAACTTAATACAAGACATATACTCGAACCCACTTGATTTTTTATCATCACACCCATGTACTACCTGAAAATATTATACTAAACTCCAACATATGGTCATTAATTTTGCTAAAATATATAACAAATATATTCTTCTAATAACACAAAATTTTTGTGAATCTCTCCTATTCATAATCAATTATTGTAGGATCTTATTTATTTAGTAGCACATTTGTATGATTTCATCCCAAAATTTCTTAAAGAGAGTTCACGTCTTTTTAACAATTTTTTGGTAAGTTGAAATTTTGTTCACCATAATATATAAGTTTACAATATCAAGATTTCGAATTATCTCGTATGAATACGAGGTTGCATCTGCCGACGTCATCAAAATCATGTCCTAGTAAAAGTCGGTGAAAAACCTGCGACAGGAAAAAAACACCGTTAAATCTTTTAATACTAATTAATTTTGATGATATTTATAATTATGATTAGTCGTTTTAGTATTTATATAGATCCTACTAATATAAAGAAACAAAAAGTTGACCTTTCACTAACATTAATTCATTATGACGTAACTTGATTTGACAAGTACCATGGGCTTTCAAGTTTCGAAGCATTCATCCAACTAAACCAGTTAAATCCCAACAGCTACAAGCCAAGACAAAAACAAAAAACGAAAGAGAGAGAGACGTAACGTGTAATATATAATATATAGTTCAATTTCAACACCGAATAATAAGTGTTCCACCCAATAATTTCATTGATGGCAAGTAATGGCCCCTGCTGTTGCACTGAAACCCAAGTTTTTTGTCTGTTTTAGCCTTGTTGATATCTGAGCAAGTAAACCAAAGTTGGCATCTACATAGAGCAACAAAATTACGGATCTTATAGCGATAAAAAACTTGAATTATGAAACAAAATTTAGGGTTGAAATCTTATGAGTAGAAATAACACCATTAGTAAAATAGTCTTTTAAACGGTTAGACAATATACTGATACCAGAGATTCATCATCATAAGATAATAATAACACAAAAAATATTTCACTGTTCAGAAAATAAAAATAAATAGGTGTTTTATGGCAGATATGTATCCCATCATCTCTCTCACACCCAAGCAAGTGCATAGAATATTTTGTTTTGTATTTGTTTGCTTCTCTCTCTAACCTTCATGGAACTTTCATTTTTGTTTTCTATGGGAAATTTAGTTTTTCTTTTTGTAAAAACTACACTAATTAAGAATCGAGCCGGATAGAATTTTTAAAAGTGTAAAAACTTTCATACTATATTTAATATCAATTTATTTTCAAGACTCAAACTCGAAATTTTTTAGTTAAACTACAACAATACTCTTAAATACTCTTAACTAAGTAAACATTCCTTTTAAAAATAACCTTTTGTTTTGTAAGGGGAAATTGGGTCTGAAAACTTGTTTGGTGGTACTGTCAGGTTTATGAAAAGCCAACGTGCAGTAGGGTAATTATTAAATACCAGAGGGGGGAAAAGTTACCCAAAAAGATTAAAAGATAATTAAAGGGGTAAAAATAATGTAAAAGGCAAAGATAAAGGTGGGAAAATAAAGTAAGACAAAAAAATCGTTGGGACTTAACCCATTTCCCCAAAAGTAAAAAAAAGTACCCTTTAAAGTTTGGCACATTGCAGAGACAAATATACCCACATCCAGACCTTGTTTTAACCAGTTTCAAGAACAATAACCCAGACAGCTCAAAGGAAAGAAAATATAATAATATTTATTAATTCGATTAATTAATATATAAGTTGAGTCAGATCACAAAAATAACGTTGTGACAGTTGCAATTTTTAAGAATTGAAGTCGGTCAAAATATTTCTTTGCTCGATGGTTAAGAAGATCAATTTTAGGTATTATCGTCCTTTCAAGTCTGGGCAATGAAATGAGTGAGGACATCCCACGAAATTGCTTACCCTTATAACCATTTAAAATATCTCTACTAATCTATAAATGCAAAACAAAAGAAAAGATCCAACAAAATATTCTCATCAGGGGATGATTTTAATGCGTGGACCCCTTGGATTTGTATTTTTCTTGGTTATTATGTTGTTTCCTTTCTTTGATCCAACAGCTCATATGTTTTTTTGGTAGCTTAAAAGCAGTGTATAGTCATGAGGGTTTTCAATTGCTCTCTGTACTAACTAACCATGTATTTTTGTTATGCTACCATAGTAATATCCAGATATTTACTGGGCTAACTAATACACATTCGAATGATGTAGATTTTTAAACGGTGACAAAAATATGCGAACAAATATCTAATACTCATATGTTTCTAATAACTCGAAAGTTCTTATTTAACCTGAAACAACTTTTTCGTCAATTCATCTAAATATTCGTTGGTACTAAGCATATATATGGTACGTACTTTTATTTACTCTCCCGTCCCTATATAGTTGATCGATTTGGTTACTCTCTGGTTTGCAATGGTTTGCAAGTGCAAGCGAGGTTTTCTTCTTTTGACTACATATGAAAGATGCGGGGTCGGTTTTCGATTTGCAAATCTGTGTATTGGTAGATCCAAAATATGCATGTACGTGTTAATTAATAGATTACCTTCGACGAAACTATGTTATAGTTTTGGGTAACTTTCTAGTAGGGATCTATATTGTATTATACTATAAACAAGTCTACTACTCTTGCATTTAGTAACTTGAGATTTTCAATACGCTAATTTAAACGAGGCTCATCAGGTAGAAGTTTGCACAAGCTTTAACTTTATCAAAGTGCGACGAAATAGGGTCGTGCTAGCACGAACCGCTCTAATACTATTTTAAAATTTTCATCTCTAATCTAAAATCTTAAGATAATTGGTTGATAAATTTTTTATATTTATAAACAATATCACAACTGTTGCACTTACCAACGTGAGATTCTCAATTAAAACTAGGCTGTATCTCAAATTCACAATATTCATGAAGTTTGAATTAGGTCGTATCAAAAAGATCGTTAAAGTTCTCCCTATCAATTTTTAACACAAACATATTCTCAAAACTCAAGCTCAAACAACTTTGTGTGCCAATAATAACGATATGGATACAATATCCACTGTTTCCCGCAATTGGTTGAATTGATTTGGTCACATCTGGGGGACAAAACTTTGGAGTGGAATAAAAAAAATAGCATCCAACAAATATATATTGCCCTCCATTTTTTGACACAAGTGAATGGATGCATAGAACCCAACAGAGGCTATTAGCTGCACTTCATCACTTCTCTGTCTTATGCTGGTTATGCTTATTCTCTTGTTTGGATAGATATAAAGGAAGAAATAACCATAATAAATGAAATCCAATCACCACTTTTTTTCTAGACAAAATATGGTCCTCCATGCCGAATTATATCAATTTCATTGGGACACCATGTCTGTAAATAATTTAGTTTTGTCAAGTCATTTCACTACGATTATCATGTCGAACATTTATTCAAAAAAATTGAGGGGATGGAAAAAACAAATCAAACCCACCTAAATATCAATTGCATTTTTTTAAAATTTTTGTTATTTTGAGTCGAGCACTCTCGAGTCTTATGTTAGAGGCTGATTCTTCCGTTGATGTTTGTTACATTCGTAAGACTAGAACCCAAAACTTCTTTAAGTAAATTTAAATTTCTTATCACTTGAACCAATTTTTATTATACACTTAGATACACCAAGAAATAAAGGATTGAAAATGCACAAGTGTCAAATATTTATTAAGAAAGGTTTCACACTATTCAAAAGTAATAATCAATTTAAATCTGAATTAGTAGGCTAAGTGAATATTTGTGAAACTCAATGGTAAAAAAAAAATTAAAACCCACATAAACTATCACATGCTATCTTTCGTAATTTCTTTTTCCTTTTCGCTTGCTGAATCATGTGTTCTTGATATACCTAACTTGCACTGGAATTATGAAATACTCAAGCAATATCCAATTATCCAATTTTTTTCTCTGTTCATTTTTTCCGGGGTGCCTATGAACAAGAAGTGTGACAGGATTGGAATTCTGCTCTTTTTTCCTTCCATTAAAATTCACTTGGTGTGTAATGGGATCCAACTATTGGATCGATGGATTTGAGAAACCAAATTTTTGGTGGCATCTTATAGTACTACTAGTGGCCTATATTTTTCTTTGTCTAGCCAAAAATACATTGCTGCCATTGAATTTCTGTTATATTCATTCTTCAATGGACTGTAGATCCATTCAGAAATCAATTGGAAAATTCGTATCAAAAGATGGACTCGGATCCATCCAGAAATCTGTTATATCTTTTTCATCTCCCATTTCACTACAAATTAGTGAAAAGGTATAATAGTCACCAAAACTCATTTTATTATTATTAAAACGATATTAATAAAAGGATAAACACACAAAAAACAAAGTTATATATATTTAATGTGTTTATAATCACTGTATCAAACCCAAAAACCTAATTCAAGAGACTCAACGCACCCTCTGATCGAGTTTACAAGGTATTGACTTTGTGTCAAGTGAAATGAGACTTGGGATAATACGACTACAATGGGCCATATTTCCATTACTCTAATTTTATGTTGGAATTTTTATATTTAACTCGAACAATAGAATTAGGAGTAAAATATTGTCAAATCCCATAAAGAAAACATACCAAGTGGAACGGACAAGTGTGAGATAATATGAGGTTACAAACATTAAAGGTGGGCCTGCAGTTTGGTTTAAAGTGGGCCACGCGCGAGGCCCATATAATTATGCATTTTAATTAACCAGCTTCCAAAATTCAAGGGAACATAATAATTAATCAAATTAATTATGAGGAGATATTTGTATAAAGATCAATTATAACTGAATTGTATTACAGTTCCATAACAAAAGGAAATGAAATTCGTTACCTTTTCATTTTTTAAACTAAAACTAAAAATTCTAATTTCTGAAGTACACTATAAATATTATAAGAATATACTCAGAAATTTCCTTTTTGGTCCTCCAAATCCTATTATTTTAGCAAAAAACGAAATTCCAATTCTTTACTTTCGGTAGAGATGGAATTCAGTTTACAGAAAGTTAGTTACAATTTAACTAAACATGGGAAATAGACTTCCACGTACCAAAATAATAGACATTCCAAAAGATAGGTCGTTAGGCTTTAGCAACAATAAAACAAGGTGGGTCACACAGCGGAATTAAAGCTATTTCCTCCTGTGCTTGATTAGGCAAAATCTATTTTGAGAATGAGAGAAAACAGACAAAAACTTTTTATATAGAAAGCTGATGGCCGAGTATAGATCGACCCAACATTATTTAAGTGGCAGATTTTTAATCTCTAGAATGTCAGACTTTATTTTACGAGTAATTCTTCAGACATATGAGTATTGACTCGAGATATTTTTTCTATCCTTTTTCATTTAAAAAAGTAGACACCTGCATGATGCAGATTTAAATCTAAAACTTTTTTTAAATAATTCAATCTCTTATCATTTGTACTAATTTATACTGTTAAAAATAACAAGGGCGCTGTTCGAGCCTAAATAATAGGTCTCAAATTTGAGCCACTGAAAACGTACAAGTGTTAAAATACTTTTTGAGAACTTCGCCTATCTTTCAAAAATCTTACCCGAATCAAACGTAAGATTAGCCGGCACTGTAGTGTCCGAATACTAGGTCGCATATAAAAAAAAATACAATTTCAAATAATTGTAACATCAAAATTCAAAAAAACCTAATACAAGATACGACAGCGTAGTGGGGGCCCACGAAGGATTACTAGGTGGTGTGTTTAAGACAAAACACCAACGGAAAACTAATTACAAAATTAGTAAACAAATGACACGAAGACAAAACCAAATACGTTATCGTTTCATAAAAAGAAAGAAACATTCCTCAAAAAAAAAAACGGAAGTGGTGACCCTTTTGGGAGTTCCTCAAAATGGTCACAAAGCAAATATATTCTCCTCTGCCGATAAGAGCAAAATCATAATGCCAAAGGAAAAGCTTTCCGATGGAGGAAACAACAAACTAAAAGCAATTAAACAATCTTACAAGTCAAATGCTGGGGTGAATATCTTATCGGGAATTCAAGTCTCTCGCCGCTTGAACTAGACTACGATTGGTACTTGCATGAAAAATTATAAAAGTACATCCAAGCCTAGCCTAGACTCAAACAAGTATAGACACCAGGAGATAGATACCTTCAAACGGGTAATCATCAAAAGAGAAATCTGACCTTGTTCCTATGAACAAACGGACTCAAGGACGTAATGCAGAACCATACACATTAACTTCAATGTCGACTTTCCTGCAGTATACAGAACAGTTCGACACTCGTATAGTTCAACACAGTTTAGCTTCTGTTGGAAAAACCGTGCGGTGCTGACAAATTCGGGTTCAAATGACAAAAACGGATATAAGTCATTATCCATGGCTGAACAGAGCTAATCACATGAACATGCTAAACTTGCCCGCACAAAAACAATGTTGTGTTGACATTACATGAAGTAACATTGAAGTTAACAACAATTCTCAGATTCAGATCATGAACTACGATGAGCCGGTAGATATCAGCAATGCCATGGAAAATATATACAAAAAAAAGGTCATCAACACTCCGGGAAGCATCGCAAGTACCGACATCTCAAATCTACCTGATGGTAACAAACTTGTTGGTGCCGTGCTTAGCCCAGTGAGTCTTCAAATCAATAGAGTTAGTGAAGTTATAGCCGTCAGCCGCAAGTTTCTCCAATACCTTCTTGAATGCTCCCTGACTCATCTTTCTTCCAGCAATTCTCACGCCACGCCTCTTCGTGCTCATTGGCAAAGGATACATTGATACATGAGTGGTGCAGCAAGCAGACTGCCAGCCACCACATCCCCATCGATAGCATTGCTGAGGTGTTCCAGTACAGGAGCAAACCGGAAGAGGGATATCTGAAATGTCCATGTCAATACCGTTTATTACAACTTCCACACTTTTCTTAGGCGCCTTCACACGTTGCACTGTACTGTTGCTGTTTTCTCTTGGCTTCCTAGACTTTTTAGCTTTTGGAGTTTTTGGAGCTCCTCCACCTCGCCTTTTTTCCGACTGGCTAGCCTCCTTGACTATGCTTGGCTCCTCCACTTTTACAAGCCTCTCATCCCTAGTTGGATTTTGTGGCTGTAACATTTGCAAGGAATGGCCCCCAGAAATTTCAGGAAAACCTGGAGAAAAACTAGCACCGGGGGATATCAAGCCGACAAATTTATCCCTGCTTGCCCAAGCATCCCTACCATAGTTGTTCATAGCAAGAGCAGGATCTGGAAGCAGGGAATCACGCGGGTGAAACCCTCCATTAGCACCAATCATCATGGCATTAGGATCACGGCCGTGCAGGCAGGGCTTCGTCTCCAAGCTCGTCATGAGCTGCAGACCGAGAGCCCTCGGCGGTGGTTGTTCATAGTAACCCCAATTCTGGAAATTATAAGGAGTGTAATGCATTGGATCTTCGTCCATGAAGCTACTACACATTCAGCCAAAAACAGAAGCAGGAAAAGAATCAGTAATTCATTCACTTGGGAAGTGAAACAAGCTGTCTTAGGAAGGAAATGTAAATCCTTGTGCTAGACACCAAACTTCAACATCGTTGCGAACCGAACCTTCACCGAGACCCCGGACAAGCGAGATCGCGGCAACCGGTAATACCCTCACAAAATCTGATGAAACAAACCTCGGATCACTGTCCAAAGATGCAATGCCTAACCAAACATGGCTCCAAACAGATAACAATTGGAGCACAAGCCCTCCAAATCGCCATCTAAGGCAGGTTAAAACCCGAGACAAGACACGAAATGCCATTGACCTCTGGTCGAAACTAACAAAGAAATGCACCATTCCTACCACATTTGGTACAATCTAACATCCCAATCCATACACAAAAAGAAAAATGGAGCATTTCACAAGATCACAAATCAAAAAGGGCAAACGAAATGGAAACCCTAAAAAACTCCCTATTCAATGAAAATGTCAGTTTAATTCAGCTACCCAACGTTTTTTCCAGGATTCCAAAAGGAACCCATTTCTCAGATCTGAGCAAAATTGCGGAATTTCAAGTAAAGATCGAAACTTTAACTCAAATTGGGGGGGGGGGATTGCTAGGAAAATCCAATGGGACCCAGGAACAACTAACAAGTACAAAAGGACCCATATATTCAAATTTTATAAAGATGGTGGAGAGAGGAGAGAGAAAGTGGTAAGAGAGAGAGGGTGGAGGAGAGAGAAAAATTACTTGGGGTTTTGCCCTTTCTGGAGAGAGAATGGAGAGACGATGAAAGAGGAGAGAGATGACGAGAGATCGGAAAGAAAAAGAGAAACAAAGTAAAGGGGAGAGGAGGGAGAGGAGATTGAACAAAAAAATATAAAGGGCAGGATAATAAATAGGGACAATTACACTCAGGTCCCTGTCATTTGATATCACTCCCTCTGGGGTCCCTGCATTTTCGAAATCGTTCCTGACGTCCCCGAAGTTTGGTTTTAGAGACTCTCGGGTCCCTGACGGTTCTTTTTTTCATTTTTGGTCATGAAAATGACCAAAATATCCTTAAATAAAATTTTTTTTTACCTTCTTCAACCTTTGAACAAAAACCAAGATCAAACTAACTAAAATAAAAAATACGACCAAGAATATTAAGAAAAAAAATACTAAATTAACTAAGGGCAAATTACCCTCACATCCCTGAAGTTTGGTCACCCTCCCCCTAGGGTCCCTGACTTTTGAAAAAAGATTGTCCCGTCCCTAAGTTTTGACGATAATAGACTCTCGGGTCCCTGGCTGACGTCATCGGCTCTTTTTTTCATTTTTGATCATGAAAATGACCGAAATACCCTTAAACAAAAATCAAAATACCCACCCCCTCCCGCTCCCCCCCTCCCGCTCCCGCTCCCACTCCCGCTCCCCCTCTCCCCCTCCCGCTCCCTCCCTCTCCCTCTCCCGCTCCCTCTCCCGCTCCCGCTCCCGCACCCGCACCCGCTCCCGCTCCCCCTCCCGCTCCCCCTCCCGCTCCCGCTCCCGCTCCCCCCTCCTCTCCCTCTCCCCCTCCCGCTCCCTCCCTCTCCCCCTCCCGCTCCCGCTCCCGCTCCCGCTCCCGCTCAGCTGACCAGGAAATTCGCTGGAACTGGGGTGGCGCTCCATTTGGAGACCGATGACGTCGCAACTGCCGTCAAGAAGGCCGTCAAGGTAGGTGCGGTTGCCGACAGGGAGATCTCCGAAGCCGAGGGCGCGTGCCTTGTTGGTCGCGTGAAGGACCCGTACAGATACCTCTGGATCTTTTCCTCCTCCCCAACCAAGGAGCCTGCCGCTGCTGACATGGAAGCCTGATGGCCGTCAGATGCATCTTTTTAACTGCTTTAGTAGTACCGTATCTGCTCTGTGTTTCTTTTTTGCTTTTGCCTATGGTGGGGAGCGGGAGCGGGAGCGGGAGGGGGAGAGGGAGGGAGCGGGAGGGGGAGAGGGGGAGGAGGGCGCGGGAGCGGGAGCGGGAGGGGGAGGGGGGTGGGTATTTTGATTTTTGTTTAAGGGTATTTTGGTCATTTTCATGACCAAAAATGAAAAAAAGAGCCGATGACGTCAGCCAGGGACCCGAGAGTCTATTATCGTCAAAACTTAGGGATGGGACAATCTTTTTCCAAAAGTCAGGGACCCTAGGGGGAGGGTGACCAAACCTCAGGGATGTGAGGGTAATTTGCCCATTAACTAATGACCAAATTAAATCAAGGACCCTAACGGCTGTTCGCTTGAGTTTTTGACGAACCCTAACTTCAAAAATTGGGACGAGTTGACGATGGAGACTGTAGGAGAGGGTGACCTTTGGTCGGCGAGCTTGGCGGCTTGTATCAATTACGGTGGCGGCCTTTAACGGGGAGTACCTCAAGCACCTCTCTGGCGTCCTCATCATATTCATCCCGGGAATGGCGGGAGCTACAAGCAGGTGACGATTGTGCTCGCCTTGGCGCTTGGTTTTTGTTTTTAAGGTTCGATTGAACTTTAGGATTTGCTTTGAGAGAGAAAACCAAAAATTACGGAAACCATCTACTCCGGACCAAAATTAAGCATGAAACAAGAAGAGCACAAGAAAAATACAGTGATGGCGGCGGCAGAGATGGGGATATAAGTGTACGGCTTCGAGAACCCTAACATTCGATTAATTGAAATTCGATTATTAGGTTTCTAAGTTCGATGTCGCTGGCCGCAGGCGTTGCTACTGTCCCCGACGAATGAACTTGCTGCTCAAACGGAGAAGGTGAAAATCTGATTTGCTTGGAGAGGACGATCTTGATTTGCTTGAAATTTGACTTAAGACCTTTTATTTGCTTAAAATCTGACCCGACGGTGATTTGATGTGAGCAGATGAGATTTTTAAGATGCAGAAAGTTAGGGTTTATGTTTGAGGAAGGTTGAAGATGAACTTGGTTTTTGTTCTTGATATTCTTGGTCGTGTTCTTGATTTTAGTTAGTTTGATCCTAGTTTTGGGTTAGTTTTTGGTGGTTGGTGTTTTTTTTAAAGGTTGAAGAAGGTAATTTTTATTTTTTGTTTAAGGGTATTTTGGTCATTTCCATTACCAAAAATGAAAAAAAGAGCCGTCAGGGACCCGAGAGTTGATAAAACCAAACTTCGGGGACGTCAGAAATGATTTCAGAAATGCAGGGACCCCAGAGGGAGGGACGCCAAACTACAGGGACCTGAGCATAAATTTTCCTAATAAATATTTGCCCCTATTTACTTATTTAGTCTAATCCTTTTATTTTAAAGTTTAAACTTTTTGGGAATCCATTTTAGTACGATGTAATTTGACCGTTTGATATATATATCTCGTGGTTTAAAAATGATTCACAAAATTATATGGGATGACACTTGTTATAGAAATATCTATGAGTTATCAATTGAGATGGCAATGGGTATGGTATTAGTACGACCTAATTTATATCCTACTTTTTGGAGTTGGATCCATACCCTACCCTCCACCCTAAATTTTTTTATTGTTAGATGCATACCCTACCCTTCAGGAGACCCAAGGTCTATAGGGTCTGCAGGGTCCGATCCTTTAATATTCTATTATTTTTATAATTAGTAGTATAATAAAATGATAATCTCTGGTTAAAGTTGAGAGTAAACTATAAACCAATTGGTTCAACTGAATAATTGTTGACCACAATATAAAATGAAACACATATGGCTACGTCATCAATCAAAAAATAAAAACTTAAAAAAGTTGTTGCATAATATAAAGTTCCAACTTCAAAATATTTCTTGCTAAATTTTCAAGTGATTTCTGAACAAGTTTTCTTGATCATCTTCTTACTCTAATAATCTAACTCTTCTCGATAGTTTATGCATCTAACCTAAACATTTAATTACTTAATTAGTTATATAATTATCTTAGCAATGTAATAAATATGAATTTAAGTAGGGTGTATAACTAGAGTCTAACTAGGGTATGGTCTAATTAATGGGTCTATGGGTAGGGTCAGGGTCTAGGTTTATATAGACCATATTCAGACCCAGACCCTATCTAAATAGATAGACCCAAACTCATACCCTACCCAAGACCCATAGACTCTATGATTCATGGGGTAGGATAAGAGTCTGATCTACTGAATCTGGTTCCTTTGCCGCCCCTGGTTATCAAACCACGAGGACCATTTTGATCGTTGTTAAACCATAGTCATGTGTAAAACTAAACTAAATTATACTTTTTCTCAAACTTTTTATTTGTAAAAAATAAACAAATATAATAAGTTGTGGAAAGAGATAGATAAGATTATCTACACATCAAAGTTTTCAATTCTTATTGTCACATCTCTACTTTTTTATTCTCTACAATTTGATAGAACAAACTTTAGTGACATCAACCTCCGAATGGACTCTATTTAGTTTTTATTTATCTCACATATTTTTTTAAGCTATACAAGTAGGTCTCAACAAATTATGTGAACTGAGCACCAACTTATAACACTTTAAAATTTTTCAATATATATATATATATAAGTAAACTAGGTGACCACGTGACAATATGGGTCGCCTCCTTTTTAGTTTTTAAATATTTCTCACACTACCACCTGGCAGGAGCAGGGGTGAAGGGTTTTTTTTTTCAAAATAGGTAAAAAATTAGATATATTTCTTAAATAAGCAAAAACTTAATATATTTCCAAAATAAAAAAAAATTAATTTAAAATTAAAAAAATAAGGAGACGACCCATGTACAGGTCGACTTCCTCCATGTGACTTAAAAAAATAAAATAAAATAATGGAGGCGAATTGCTTATAGGTCGCCTCCCTCACAAATTTTTTTAATTTTTTTAAATTTCGGTCGATCGAACTTGATCGGTTTTTGACTTCAAACGAATTTTCGACATCGTTACACTCCGTATTTGGAAAAGTTATAAACTATAAAGTTGTAGATATACGTCTCAGCTTTGCACAACAACTTGAATCAACTCAATCGAAATCCTGAGTAAAAATTTGTATCTCCCAACCGAAATTAGTCGATCGAACTCGATCGGCTTTTGACTTCAAATTTATTTTTGACATCCTTATACTTTGAATTTGGAAAAATCATAAACTACAAAGTTTTAGATATATGTCTCAGCTTTACACAGAAACTTGAATCACCTCAATCGGACTCTAGAGTATGACGTCGCAAAAATTATTTTTTCAATCGAAGTACAAGAGAAGAAAAGTAATTTTTGCAACTTCTTACTCTGGAGTTTGATTGAGTTGATTCAAATTTTTATGCGAAGTTGAGATGTATATCTACAACTTTGTAGTTTATAACTTTTCCAAATACAGAGTGTAACAATGTCGAAAATTCATTTGAAATCAAAAGCCGATCGAGTTCGATCGACTGATTTTGGTTGGGAGACACAAATATACTCCGGAGTCCGATTGAGTTGATTCAAATTTCTATGCAAAGCTGAGACATATATCTATAATTTTTTAGTTTATAATTTTTCCAAATACGGAGTGTAACGATGTCAAAAATTTATTTGAAGTAAAAAATTGATCAAGTTCGATCAACTATTACATTTTTTAATTAATGGCAAAGGGATGGAGGTGACCCTCACATGGGTCGTCTCTTTATTTATTTTTTAATTTTGAATTAAAATTTTGTCTATTTTGGGAATATATTGAGTTTTTGCCTATTTAGGAAATATATCTAAGTTTTTTGTCTATTTTGGAAAAAATCCCGGGGTGGAGTCGGCCTCTTGCTTAGTTATTCTAGTATATTTTTATTTTATTTTATTTTATTAAAAATCACTCAATTGATAATATATCTAACTTTTCACTTATTTCAGAAAAAATCCCAAATGAGAGCAGATGAGTTAATAAATAATTATTCTAGTTCAGTTAAAAATAACAGACATTATCTTGAAGGAGACATATGGTAGAATCTGTCTTCGTTGCATCTTCGCTAAATGAGGAGTTGAAGAAGGTATGGACGGGTTCAATCCCGTAGAAGGTTGAATGTTTCTTGTGGTTGGCACTGCAAGGAAGAATTCAAACTCGGGATGTTTTGATTAGGATGAAGAGGCTTCAAGCTTAGAATTGCCTATGCCCTTATTGCTTTGATTTCGATGAGATAGCGGAACATATGCTGCTGCATTGTTCTTTCTCTCGTTCGATTTGGGACTTCTTCGTGGAGAGGAGAGGCCTTAAGTGGTGTGGTTTTAAGTCTATCGATTCGGCCCTCTTGACTTGGTGCGGGCTTCAATCGGGTGAAATGTCGGAGAAGGTTTGGTATTTGTTGTTTGGGGCTACCATGTGCAGCATTTGGTTTCTTCGAAACCAAGTGATTTTTAACGAAAAGTAATGTGATCGGAAGCTTCTCAAACATTCTATCTGTTGGGTTCTGAATGCATAATTAATGCATTTGGCCCAAGCTGAAAGGCCCGAGCTGAAAAGCCCAAGCTGAGGATGGGAGAACCATTACCACATCGGAAATCGCAAGGGAATTTTTCCTTTTTATAAGGAGAAGCTCCAAGCTGGTGTAACATTAAATGTTCCACCTGAAGAGCTGACCGAGGTTGCCTGCAAGGATGGTGCGAAGCACCATCCGAGTACGAGCACGTGCGTGTGCGCATGGCACATTGGACGCAGGTCACAATGGGTGCTTTGTGGCGTACTTGGCACTTCGCACGTGCGCATCGTGGCGAGGAGCTGGAGGAGCCTTAAAGTTTTGCCAAAGCTCGGATGAAGAGGCAGAAAGGCTGGAACGTCCCGGAGACTTCCAGAAGGTCGAAGGGTTACGAGCCAACCTGAAAGGCACACATGCGAATCCAGAAGCTCTCGGAACACCGAAGGGATGCGAGTGTGCTGCCTGCCTGCCGAAGGGGTGCCAACGACCTCCGAAGAGCCACGAACGAATTGGCTGAAGAGGCACCAAAGGGCAGCCTGCCTGTTGGCCGAACGTATGCATTTTCTCGAAATTGCTTCGTGCCTCTTCGAAAATGCCTGCCTCCACTCCATCCAGTGCCTATAAATAGGCCCCTCCCCCTCATTTGCAAATCATCCCAACTACAAGTGCATAAGCATTTATTAGCATTGTAGTTCTCTCTCTCTCTCTCTCTCTCTCTCTCTCTCTCAGAAAAGTCCGAATATCTAAGGTTCGCCTGAAGCTTCGAGGGTCGTTGTACTACGAACTCAGAAGTAGCCTAGTCGTTGTATCTTGGGGACGATTGCCGCAGCCCGTAAGCACTAAATATGGGGCAATCTCGTCTTACGGAGAAAGAGTCCAACTCTTGCCTCGACTATTAAAGATCCTAATCAAGTACACCACCTTCGACAAACAATAATCGTAAGACGATATATGTGTACTTGAAGATGGCATCATCAAGCTCCGCAACTACACTAAGGCCGGCCAAGTTCAACGGTACCGAGTTCAAGAGGTGGCAACAGAAGATGTTGTTCTACCTGACGACGCTTAACTTGGTCCAATTCTTGAAGGAAGAGGCTCCAAAAGTGGCAAAAAATGAGGCTGATCCACAGAAGATCAACGTTCTCGATGCATGGAGTCACAGTGACTTCCTATGTCGTAACTATATCCTGAATGGCTTAGACGATGCCCTGTATAATGTCTATGCAGGTACCAAGACTGTGAAAGAATTGTGGGACTCCCTGGAGAAGAAGTACAAAACGGACGATGCTGGGATGAAGAAATTTGTCGTCGGAAGGTTCCTCGACTTCCAGATGGTGGACTCCAAGAAGGTCATAGACCAAGTCCAAGATCTGCAGCTGATTCTACACGAGATTCACGCCGAATGCATGCAACTCAGCGAATCCTTTTAGGTGGCTGCTCTAATCGAGAAGCTACCCCCTCTGCGAAAAGACTTTAAGAACTACCTCAAGCATAAGAGGAAGGACATGGGGCTGGAAGACCTGATCGTGAGACTTAAGATCGAGAAAGATAATCGAAAGTCCGAAGTCAAGACTGGTAGGACCAACTCTGAGGCTAAGGTACACCTCGCTGATGGAGGTACCGGTAAGAAGAAGAAGAAGCCCAGAAATAAGCAGGAGAAGTAAGAGCCAAAGTAAAAGAAAGTTAAAAAGATCAAGGGCAATTGCTACAACTGCAACAAGCCCGGTCACATGGCCAAAGATTGTCGCTTGCTGAAGAAAGACGATCGTGAGAAGGCTAACCTGGCTGAGGACTTGTCTGAGCTACACCTATCCATCGTAGTGTTTGAAGCTAATCTGGTAGATAACCCAAGAGAGTGGTTCAGAGACATAGGGGCAACCCGACACATCTACTCAGACAATGAGATATTCTCGACCTACATAGCCATCAACAGGCGGAAGTTATTCATGGGTAACTCTGCAACTTCTTCCATAGTTGGACTAGGCCAGGTAGTGCTGAAGCTGACCTCTGGAAAAGAGCTGACCCTCAAGGATGTGCTGCATGTCCCAGACATTCATAAGAATTTAGTATCCGGCTCACTGTTGAGCAAAGCTGGGATGAAACTAGTATTCGAGGCCGATAGGTTTGTATTGACTAAGGCTGGTACCATTGTAGGAAAGGGTTACCTCGAGAGGGGGCTCTTCAAGATGAATGTAATAACTGTCAAACGCGCCTTTAATGACCCTAATAAAGTTGTTAATTCTTCTTACTTGACTGAGTGTTCTAACTTATGGCATGGTAGATTAAGACACGTAAATTTGAGCTCACTAAGGAAGTTAGTAAGTTTAAATTTATTTCCAAAAATGAAGTTTGACCCGAACAAGAAATATGAAGTATGTGTAAAGGTAAAAATGACCAAAGCACCTTTTCATTCAGTGGAAAGAAGTACTACACCTTTAGAATTAATTCATACCGACATATGTGATATGAAACATGTGCAAACTAGAGGTGGGAAAAAGTTTTTCATCATATTTATTGACGATTGCACGAGGTACTGTTATGTACACCTCTTGAAACGAAAAGACGAAGCTCTAGAAGCTTTCAAGAGTTATAAGAATGAGATTAAAAATCAACTCAGCACTAAAATTAAAATGATTCGAAGTGATAGAGGGGGAGAATATGTAGCTCAGTTTGAGGAATTCTGCCAACAAAATGGCATTATTCATCAGACAACAGCTCCATACTCACCTCAATTGAATGGCATAGCTGAACGCAAGAATCAAACTCTTAAGGAGATGATGACCGCTATGTCGATTAGCTCGGGCTTACCACAGAACTTGTGGGGGGAAGCTGTGCTCTTAGCTAATCACCTTCTAAACAAATTGCCACAAAAGATAAGGGACAAAACCCCATATGAATTATGAAAGGGGAGGAAGCCTTCCTACGGTTACCTTAAAGTGTGGGGTGCCTAGCCAAGGTAGAAATACCTCCACCTAAAAGGGTGAGAATAGGACCCAAGACCATTGACTGCATCTTTATAGGATATGCCCATAATAGTAGCGCATACCGATTTCTAGTGCACAAGTTTGAAAACTCTGAAATCAACGAGGGAATGGTCATGGAATCAATGAATGCAACATTCTTTGAGAATATCTTTCCTAAAAAGGAAACGAAAGAAGTAAGCTCAAACAAAAGAAGTTATGAAGCTACACAAGGCTCTGATCAAGGTACCGAGGAACCTAGACGGAGTAAGAGGACCAAAGTAGCCAAGTCGTTTGGTCCAAATTTTCTAAACTAAATGTTAGAAAATATTAGAAAATGAACCTGGGACAGTCCAAGAGACATTATCTAGTCCGGATGCTCCTCTCTGGAAAGAAGCTATCAATAGTGAGATAGAATCCATCATGCAAAACCAAACGTGGAAAATCGTGGATCTCCCACTAGGTTGCAAACTTTTAGGTTGCAAGTGGATCCTTAAAAGGAAATACAAAGCTGATGGATCAATCGACAAGTACAAAGCTCGGTTGGTAGCTAAAGGGTTCAAGCAGAAGGAAGGATATGATTTCTTTGACACGTATTTGCCAGTCACAAGAATCACATCTATTAGAGTGCTTATAGCTGTCGCAGCACTCTATAACCTCGAGATACATCAGATGGATGTAAAAATAGCTTTCCTAAATGGAGAACTGGAGGAGGAAATATATATGGAACAACCAGAAGGGTTTGTTATCTCCGGACAAGAACATAAAGTGTGCAAGCTGGTCAAGTCACTATACGGGCTGAAACAGGCGCTGAAATAATGGCATGAGAAATTTGACAGAACAATGATGTAAAATGGCTTTAAGATCAACGAATGTGATAAATGTGTATACATTAAAAGCACACCTGATGCTTACGTGATTGTATGTCTGTATGTAGATGACGTGCTAATCACGGGAAGTAGTAATGATCTTATTATAAAAACTAAGAATATGTTAAAGAACAACTTTGACATGAAAGATATGGGACTAGCTGACGTCATACTGGGGATTAAAATCTCTAGGACGACTGAAAGAATTATCTTGTCACAATCTCACTACGTTGAGAATGTACTTAAGAAATTCGATGCTTTTGACAAACCTCCGGCTAAGACTCTGGTAGATTTGAGTCTACACTTAGCTAAAAATAGAGTGGACCCAGTATCTCAACTGAAATATGCAAGGATCATTGTGAGCTTGATGTACTTAACAAATTGTACACGCCCTGATATTGCGTATTCAATTAGCAAGCTTAGTAGATTCACGAGCAATCCAGGATCAGACCACTGGCTAGCTCTGGAAAGGATTATAAAGTATCTAAAACATACCATGAACCATGGCATACTTTATACTAGGTATCCAACTGTATTGGAAGGATACAATGATGCGAATTGGATATCGGACACTAAAGACTCCAAATCCACTAGTGGTTATGTATTCACCATAGGTGGAGGAGCTGTGTCCTGGAAATCCTCTAAACAAATGTGCATAGCTCGATCCACTATGAAGTCAGAGTTTATAACACTAGACAAAGCTGGGGAAGAAGCTGAGTGGCTCAGAAACTTCTTAGAGTATATTCCGTGTTGGAACAAGCCTGTGCCTCCTGTATTGATACATTGTGATAGCATGTCAGCAATCGGGAGAGCACAAAGTACTATGTACAACGAAAAGTCTCGACACATCCGTAGGAGACATAACACCGTTAGACAATTGATCTCAAGTATAGTAATAACCATTGATTATGTGAAGTCCAAGGACAACATAGCTGATCCTTTGACGAAAGGAATCAACAAAGATCAGCTGTATAACGCAGTAAGGGAAATGTGGTTAAAATCCACACATTAAAGAACGTTCATAGCGGTAACTCAACCATGATGAGTGGAGATTCCACAAACTTGGTTCAATGAGACAACTAAGTTATGCATAGTTCAGATGATTACTTGGAACCCATCCCATTCTCAGAAGCTGCCCAAGTACAAACCTGCAGAGGTGTGGTAAGGTTAAGCGTCTACGTTTTTAATGATTCCTATACCAGAAAAAGGTAGAGTATGGCAGGATACTCCTGATGGGAGATCACCTATATAAGTGTGAAGTGAGGCCGCTTCAAAAGGAAAAAATACTTATGAATCCAAGATAAGGTCCATGGCCGAAATAGACACAATGTGAGAACCAAAGGATATTAGAGATATCATTGTGTAAATGTTATTATCTTGGTTTACATAAAAAAGCTGACTAGTTCAAGACACCGCGTTCACTGAGCAGCAGGTAAATCCGATAACATCTTACTAGAGAAGGTTCAAAGCCGTAAGCTACCTATCTCGATGCAATGATATTTCGTTGGAACTTTTCTTAAAAGTGTCAGTATGCATTAATCATCATTCATGTGGGGGATTGTTGGGTTTTGAATGCATAATTAATGCATCTGGCCCAAGCTGAAAGGCCCGAGCTGAAAAGCCCAAGCTGAAAAGCCCAAGCTGAAAAGCCCAAGATGAGGATGGGAGAACCATCACCACATCGAAAATCGCAAGGGAATTTTTCCTGTTTATAAAAAGAAGCTCCAAGCTGGTGTAACATTAAATATTTTACCTGAAGAGCTGACCGAGGCTGCCTGCGAGGATGGTGCGAAGCACCATCCGAGCACGAGCACGAGCACGAGCACGAGCACGAGCACGAGCACGAGCACGAGCACGAGCACGAGCACGAGCACGAGCACGAGCACGAGCACGAGCACGAGCACGCGCTCGCGCACGTGCGTGTGCGCATGGCGCATTGGACGCAGGTCGCATTGAGCACTTTGTGGCGCACTTGGCACTCACCGAAGGGATGCGAGTGTGCTGCCTGCCAGCCAAAGGGGTGCCAACGACCTCCGAAGAGCCACAAACGAATTGGCTGAAGAGGCACCTGAAGGGCATCCTGCCTGTTGGCCGAACGGACGTGTTTTCTTGAAATTACTTCGTGCCTCTTCGGAAATGCCTGCCTCCACTACATCCAGCGCCTATAAATAGGCCCCTCCCCCTCATTTGGAAATCATCCCAACTACAAGTGCACAAGCATTCATTCGCCTGAAGCTTCGAGGGTCGTTGTGCTACGAACTCGGAAGCAGCCTCGTCGTTGTATCTTGCGGATGATTGCCGCAGCCCGTAAGTACTAAATACGGGGCAATCTCGTCTTACGGAAAAAAAGTCCAACTCGTGCCTCGACTATTAAAAATCATAATCAACTACACCACCTCCGACAAACAACACTAAAACTAAGTTTGCGAATTCAAAATTCATTAGTAATTTTTTCTATCTATGTAAGTCGTGCAATATTCAAACAAATTAACCTCATCAACCCATCCGTAATTGGTTAAAATCATGCACGCTAGCTCGTATTTGCTGAAATAATCGGTCTATGCTTACAAAACACGAGTTGTTTACTCTCTAATTTCTCCCTCTTTAAATAGATGAAAAACCCAAATTATAACAAAGTACACTGTCTTAAACACAATCCTACAAATTTTATAATCAAAAGATAAACAAAAAAAAGTGCAACCAAAACCCAGATAAGATATAGATGTGTATATCAGTATATACCAACAAAACGCTAGAGAATTGAGAAAAAAATTTTGGTACTTCCTTAATAAAAAAATCTACAATTTCCAAAATATTAAGGACCTAACATGTTGCTAGAAGGTAATTAAATCCGGGAGGTCTTGTGTACGAACAACGGGGACGATAGGTAGATAGCGATCGTAATTACGGGGAAGGGTTTCAAATGGATTGTAATACGGTACGGAATTGATCATCATTAGGTCCGAACACCCCATATTCTTGTCGCCCTTGGTGCAGTATTCATCGTCGAACACCTCCCATTTATCGGTGATGATCGTCTTTAACCCGTCATTGTTAAAACCGTCACCAATGACTACGAGCGCCTTTTCGTCGACGTGTTTCTCCTCGGGGGGATTCGGGTCGTTGATCATTCGTTGGATTTCTTGGATGTCCTCGTCCCGGATTTGCGGGAGGTGATTGGAGACGTTCTTTGCATTCTGAACCCCGAAAACCTTGCAAAACCGGAAGTACAAGTCGAGGTCCTCGGCCTGCTTCTTCGCCTTGAGAACCACTTTCATTACGACGCTGGCTTCGGCCTTCTCGGCCGACCCAACATCGCTATTGTCGTCACAGAGTTTGACCAGAACCTTTGGAAGTGCATTGCAAATGCGGTGGTAGAGGTCGAAGATCTCTATCACCACGCAGTCCATTGCCTCTAGGATCAACTCGTGCCTCATGTTGCCAACCATTGGTTTGATCAGGAGAAGTATGTCAAGCAATGCCTGCCAGTCACGGAGCCGCGCCAGTTCTTGCAGGTGCGGCTCTGCGGTTGGCTTGCATTGCCTATACAACAATGCACATCGGTTATCCAAGAACGTGAAATATGCCCTCACAAACGAATTATACCCCCACATCTTGCTAGGGTTTGAATGCCCATCCTCGAAGTCGGATAGGTCAAAGGGTAGGCGGCCTATCCTCTGGACCGCGGGGGTGTTGCAACAGAAAATGCCGTGGATGAGAAGCAACCCCTTCAACGCCACCGCCCAGCTGCTGGTCCTCTCCATCCTCGCACTTAGCGCGAAGATGAGAGGCTTTAGGCTGACCGGGGAGGTGCGCACCCACTTGAACACCCTCTCGGTGTTCTTATAATCGATCCGGGTCTCGTCGTGGCTCGTGGCCTTGATGATCGAGGCCTCGAGCTCCGGGATCCGAAACGGGGTCCTGTGTGAGAGAGCGGCCACCATTACGCTGCTTTGATCCTTCAAAGCGCCGGCGGCCCTCTTCCACAGCTTCATCCTGACGAACGAATTCCTGTTCTTCAAGACCTCTATGTTTCTTGGCCCCTCCAGAAAATGGTATCCTGGAGAGGGGCCGGCCTAATTAGGAACGTATTTTGATGATGTTGTTTTGCTCCCTCTCTCTCTCTTGGCGGTGAGCTTAATTGGTACAATTGGCAATTTTGCATTTATGTGGTGTTGTTTTTTTTTGGCAAATGCATAAAAATAGCATACCGTTGGTTTAGGAGTCGCGTGGGAGTCAAAATGTAATTAGTTATAGGTTTGACTAGCGAACTCTTACATCAACAGAAAAAAAGAGTTTGTTCTAATTTAACTATTTATTTTATTGAAAATGTTAAATACTCTTGGGTGATATTTGTTATAGTTCAAAGATTTTGTCAATCTCAAATTTATATTAGTCAAATTTAGATTAATCAGTATAATAATTATTCAAATATCGGACGATAAAGAAGTTAGAGAGGTGGGGAACCATGTCTTCGCAAGTAACGGACTTGTTTCTTGTATAAAAAGCCAGGTGGTGTTGGGCCAGAGATGGCCAGCTATTAGGTACCGGACTTGGTGATTACTATAAAGTTGTGTCTGGCGAAGCCGGATGATCCCAGGAACCTTTTTTTCTTGGCAAGGGAGCTCTTGAATCTTTATTATCTAAACGGTAAGAAATTTGGAAGAAGATCTTAGTTTGAGTTCCACAAATGTAACATACATCATTCATAGAGTTACCTATGTCGAAAATTTATTAAATTTTTTTTTCAGGGAAGTAGTTTTAACTTAGTTAAGAGATTTCTTTTAGCTTAGTCAAGAGATTTCGAATTTCGAATTTAAGTCTATACAAAAAAATAATGTTATATACTTATCGGGAGAATTTTACAACAATTTAGAGATCCTAAAAGCTCAAAAACTTATATTAATCGGTAGAATGTATCCAAATACCAGATAGTTCCAAAACAAAACAATCCTCGTACACAATCAGGAGGAGAAATAAGGCTAATGAGTAACGTCATGGGTTAGTATACCTATTGATACAATTCAGAAAAAAAAGCAAGCAGTGCGTCCTAAGTCAAAAACTTTTTTTTTGTTAGGATTAGACAAAAAAATTTGTAAATAAAAGAACCAATGCTACAACTAGCCTATAAGTTATTTGGGTTAAAGATACTTTAGTATTCTGTTATTGAAAATATTTCTCACCCCGTGTTTAGAAAACTTTCAAAAACAACTCTGTGTTTATCTTCCGGCGACCGGAGATAAAAAAATGAGTCACTTCCAACCACGAGTTCTCTCGTCAAGCAGATTATTGTTCTCTCCTGAATTGACTCTATAAACTAGGGATGGCAATTAGACCCTTATCCTGAGGATATACCCTGATCCAGACCCGAAGAGTCCAAGACCCGTTGACTTTGACCGGGTCTAGACCCTGATCCTGCCCGGATCTTGATATTTTAAAAGGATAAGGACATGGATATGGATCTATAGGATCCTGCCCTGATCCTACCCGAATTTTATAAATTAATATTAAAATAATATATATGTATTAATCATTAGACATAATACCAAATTCTCAATTTTTTGGTAGGCAAATATTCTATATTAAAATGATAGTTCAAAACAGAGCAAGCGCAAAAAGAAAGACAAGATAAAGGGGTCCGATATTTACATCAGTTACAATCCCATCCCCGACCAAAACGTTCCCTCAACCTCAAGAGATGAAGAAGAGGGACTTATAAATCATTGTAGGCAATCAAGGCATCCGTCCAAAGAATCTACTCTTGGGCATGAAAGAGCATAGAATGCAGGAGAAGCTCATTATCGCACCTTACCTCATTGAAGATAATATTGTACGAAGCATTCACAGGCCCCAAGTAATAGCAACGAAAATCACGAACCAAATTCTCAATTTGAATTTACCAAAATTCAACTTTTTTGGATTTGCTTGTTTGGTTTATTTGTATTGATTTGTTTAATGAATGAAAATGTCTCATTGCTATTTGAAAACTATCAAATGGTAATTTAATTTTTAAAAATTAAAATATTTAAAAAAAATACGAACCTGCGGGTCGCCCTGATCCTGCTCGGTTTTTTAGGACCTAGATTCTGCCCGAATCCTTATTTTTAAGGAAGATAAGGGTAAGGATTTAGATCCATTATTTAAAAAGAAGGTAAGGATCTGGGTCTTATGGATCCTACCCAGATCCTATCCATTAGGATCTGGGTCCTATGGATCCTACCCAGATCCTATCCATTACCATCCCTACTATAAACACAATAAAAAGACAAAACTTTACTACTTTATATACATAGCTACGTAGCAAGGAAAAGAAATTCCAAAAAGACCTAACCTTATTTTAAACCCGATAAAAACAGTTTCACTATTAAAAAAATTCCATATTCGTCTTCCTTTGGAGGTAAGTGAGTTTTTGCCCTCGTCGATATTTGCTCCGTTTCTAGGGATTTCTTTTTTCGGTTTTTGTGAGAATCCCGCCGAGGTTGGGCTTGGATTTATCGGTTTGGATGTGATTATTTTTTGTTTCCGGTCGCCGAACTATGGCAGGAGATAAATATAAAGATCGTTTTTAAAAATTTTCTAAATACGGATATAAAATGTCTATTTTTAATAACATAAGGTATTAAAATATTTTTAACCAAATTATTTAAGCTTCCTAAAGTATCCCGAATTTTTTCCTCTGCCTTCGGGTGTGTCGCAATACCGAACCATAATCGTAGACTTCATATTCAATTTCTCGTCCCATTATTTACCGATTGAATTAGGCTAATCAAATAGCACCACTCTAAGGATTAAAATTCTATGAATTTATTATTTTAAAGCTTTCCATTGGATAGAGTTACAATCGTACTAAATGTAGAGCGAATTGATCATTTTATCTTATTGTTGCACAATCTCGCTTCGATCAGCATACTAAAATATAGACAAACCTATCAAGAAAATAAAACTATATAAAGTATTTCAGTGGTCAGATAGGCTTCATCGTCGTTCGAGTAATAACACATTATACCATATATTAAAATAATAGAATGAAGATAAAATAGTCTCTAACCATAAGAAGTGCAATTAGTCTCTTTTACTAGAAAATGGTATAGATGACACATTATACTTTTTAAAATGGATGCATTAATACATCGAGACTGTTTTTGGGTCAACTAATAAATTTACAGTACGTGTTAGCAAATTTTTATGTCGGTACAGTCCACAGGATTTTCAACCTCCAGCGGTTAACCTGTTTTTTCTACGAGTCCAGCTCAGATAGGCGGGCAGCTGAAGAAGGTTATTCAGTTCCTTCAAAATAAAATGGCAAGATATTCGATGAGTGAGTTTTTAAAATACATGATCATAAATATTAAACAATTATACAAAATTTATCAACTTATTTATTTTGTATCCAACATTTAGAACAACTCTTATCATTTTAGTTTGCACATGGACTTCAAGGTAGTCAATTTTTTTCCCATTAAGTTCAATTTTCTTAAAAGAGTATGCCAAGTAACAACTTCAACAACATTCTCTTTTTTTTTTCTATTTGGCTTCCTCTCTTGACTGGACCAGATTAGATTGAGAGTTTTTGGGTTGCTGTGTTTTTGCTCTTTTTTCAATTATATATATATATATATATATAATATCATAAAAAAGAAAAAGAAATTAACTAAAAGTAGAAAAAGTTGGACGTGGTAACATTTTCAACCAAACAGCTACTGTACTCGAAAGTGGAAAAAAGCGAGAAAGAGGTGTGTTGTCGCTTGTTCACAAGAAAAGATCAAAAGTATTCGATACAACCCTTGTGAAAAAGAGAGAAAAAGTGAAAGAAAAATATAGGAAAAAGAGAATGGAAATCAAGGCAAAAAAAATTGAGAAACGGTGGAAATCTCTCACTTTTTTTAACGACTTAACAGATATCTAATATTCTATATTTTTAATAATTCGAACTCGAGATTTATTGATTAAATAAAAATAATTCTCGTATTACTTTATTAAAGTGTTTGTCTACTCTATCTCACTTATTCTTTTGATACACTCTCGCGCTTCGGACACATACACATAAAAAGCACAAGGATAAATACAAAGGTTGGTTTTTAGTTTTTACCTCTTTCTGCCATGACCCTTATCAACGTAACCCTCTCACTCTCTCTCTCTCTCTGTCTCTTTCATAGTATAGCTACGTCCAATTAGCCATATTTATATTCTCATGGACGTTTGTCCTAACTAAATGATTTTTTTTTATGTATAGGGAAGCAGAGAAAATGAATCTTCGAGCTTAGTTGGCGAAACCATGGAGATGGGCCACCATGAAGAAGAGGAATTTTGGCCAGTTGAACATCCAATGGAGCCACAGGATGAAGACCGTCCTCTCAGATGTCCCATGCCAGCCTCTTCTCTTGTTAATGTAAGACTGTCTCTCATGCCTCATTAGCAAGTAATCATTCAGTAATTAATCATTTTCGCCGATCAGGATCGACGACCCGTACATGCATTCATGTTGTACTTCTATATAACACATGATTAATGCACTAAGTTAATGCACTAAGTTGTACTACCACACATTTTCTTCACATTGCATTATGATTTTGCTTTGAAGAATGGAAGAAAGCAAGAGCGGCGGAGGTCGTACTCTGACAGCATCCGGAGGAGGGCTGAGCTTCCGGTGATGATAAACAAAGAAGGCGCGGTGGCTGCCGCCTCCGAGAGCCCGGTCCGAGCAGCCCGAAAGAGGCATCACACTCTTACTTATGGAGATAATGTCATGGCACCTCCAACAAGGATGAATTTCCCGCCGCCGCCACCTCTTCCGAACCAGAACACAAGTATCTTCCAAATGCTTCAACAACATGACGAGTTTTAGTAATTTCCCCCCTCTTATGTCATTGTTAATGGGAATTGAAGGGAGATGTTGAAGGTAAAAGTAGTTCATATGGCTATATGTGTGATCACCTCCTTCATTAAACTTACAGAGCGGTACAATATTACTTGCCCATTGAGGTTTTCTTCATGTTTTTACTGATCCAAAGTTCGAATCCTCGAACAAAATTCACGTTATTCTTTATCACTTGAACCAGGTCTCAGATAATGTTCGGTGTGAATGGTACCGAATTTGACCTCTTTCAAACAAGTTTCGTGTTAAACGATTCGAATTTTATAATAGATCAAATCGGAAAAAGTTCCAATAGATTCTAGTTTGATGCCATCATTTGCAAAAGCATTGACCCATCCACGCCAGAGGCAGAGCGGCGCGTGACAATGATAATTCTCCCATTAGAATATAGGAATCATCACCAAACATATGCTTGGCTAGAGTTGCAGATGATAATTTTGTCTTTCTTATACGATCTGTTAAGTGGACCAACTTCCACTTAGGGTATAATCAATCTGCGTCAGGCCTCGTGTGCATGTTTTACGGCCTCATTTGTCAGCTTAGGAAACAACAATAATTACGAGATTAATTTACTATGATACCATTTTTCGTGTTTAAGTACTTTGATACCATATTGTACCAACAGCACACCACAATTAATATAGGATTCTCTTCGCCATTTACAATAACTTTTCCCAACTTCTTGTGCTTGTTGATTTGCAACGAATTGAAGAGCGTGCAGATAATAAAGTGTCATTTTCCTCCATCGATAACCTTTACTAGCCCAATTCTTTGGACTAATCCTAAAGAAGTGTTCCCCAACCTCGAAACTAATCAGGTAAATAAAGCAATCAGACCCAATAAAAGCTCTAATATCTAGAGCAGAAGGATGATATTTTAATGGTGGCTTTCTCGATGCTAATTTTTACAATGGTGAGACTTGAATCTAATACTTCTTCCCCTAAAAAAAAAAATTGAATCTAATACTTCTTCAAATGAATTCAAGTCTTTTATCGGAACAACAACTATCGTTGGTTAACGCAATCCGACCTTATAAAAAGAATAAAAAGATGGTCTCAGCCAATTATTACTTCCATAATAGCTGCAACCACAAGAAGGGTCAATGGTTAACAGAATAGGATCCTTGCACTGCTTTTTTTCAGTCTCTTCTTCCATCGAGAAGATGGAAAGGAAGGAATATTGCACAGCAGCGGAACAGATATTCTAAAGAACATGCCAGAGAGGCAACACAGCTAGATGCTAGGGGGGTGAATAAAAAAAGTGATCGGGTGGACCGAAAGCTAGGCCATTTTCTCTGAATTCTTTTCCTTTTTTATATTCCTTCAAATTTGGTGTTTAATCCTTCTTTTGGGAAAGAGAGATCAGGCAAGACAACAGGTGAAATGGTCAAAAGAAAGAGAGCCTTTAACGTGATTCGGCGAAGCAATCCACGCCCATTACTGAGGTATACAAAATGAATGCAGAAGTTGTTAATATACTGATGAACTAGCAAGAGAGTTGTTCTACCTTTAACCAAAAGGTCTCGAGTTCGACTCCTTGGAACGCATCACTATTAAATACTTATTGGAAGAGTTTTTCCACCATTCAAAGATTCTCCCTATCTCGAACCGGGATAACTCGGCCCAGTAGTGTCCGTATACTAGGTGGTGATAAACATAACATATAAATACTGATGGTGGCAAAGGGCATACCAAAAGCATGAGGTAATTGGAGCCACTGCCTAAAAGCAGACTCGCAATGAGTAAACCACGTCACAGAATATCCAAATATGAAGGGACTCTCACATTGATCAACTCCCATGCCAAGCTAGATATAAGATCACAAGTCTTACTACAACAAAACCAAGGACAGAGCAGCAAAGATCGTAAGGAACACCGGAAACCCAGAAAATCCTAGACTTGCAGTCAAGAACACCAATCTGAGTAGTTCCTAATCATCAAGATACATTGGCCAAAAAATCAAACGCAAATCAAAATTTTGCAGAAAGAGAGCAATGACAGAACTTACCCCGAACTAAACCAAGGAATCAACAATGACCCTGGTCGGTTTCCCCTGCATTGGAAATCAAACAATGTGGCGCATCACCGTCGATCAGGGAGTCCTGCATAAACACGCGACAACTACAAAGAGGCGAAAACGGGCAGATGACAGAAGCCAAGCTCGCAAAGTGAGAGCATCCCAATGCACTCATCCAAAGACCTGGCATCCTCCAGATCGCGAAAGTCTCAACATTCAGCAGACAAACAACTTCACAAAAAAGCTATGGACTACCATTTTCTAATACGCGGTCACAATCTTAGGCTACACTGAAATATTTTCCCTGGTTCAAACAAACAGCGGAAAAGATTTTCTCCTTCTCCCCCAAAAAAGTCCGAAAATATTTTCTGGAGAAACAAACAGAGCCTAAATTTCATCAGATGGGATCCGCTAATTCATAAAAGAAGCCCAATCGCAACAAACACGTTCGCATCATCCACACCACTAACAATAAAAGCAAGGGCATTACAGTCCAGCATTTCCCGGGAAGGGGCAAGAGCGTAAATTTCCAAAGAACTCACATAAGCCGGAAAGCTTCCCCCTCTTCCTCCTCCCGGATATTCTCCGTCCGAACAACCTCATTGCGGCGGCGGCGGCGGCGGTGGTGGGGACCCCACAGCCACGGCAGGCGTGACCTAGGGAAAGATCGGTACAGTGGGAGAGTAATTCAGGAGGAGCGGCGGTTGCAGGTGCCCTCGATGGTGATGAAACAAACGGCGCAGAAGAAGAGCACGATTATCGCTACTATGATCCCGAATGTTACCACGTCCATCTGATCGATCGAGAATTATCGAATTCTATTTTTGGGACCGCTTTTCTTCTGCCTTTTCACAAAAAATTGCAACCGTTGTCGGTGGATGGTGGATGGTGGATGGATAGAGACTGTTTCGTGAACAATATTTCTAGGAAGGATTTCCGACAGAGAAAATATTTATTGAAAGCAGACTACTAGTACTGGGAATCTTTCGGAGCATAAAATTTGAATAAAAAATTCTAATGATTAAATACATCAATTTATATTTATGCTGGGATATTTTTAAATTTTTTGAAATTTTAGTTGCATTTTTCTTTAAAAGACCTATAGTTGAATTTTGTAGAGACGAGTGGAAATGCTGGCTAGAGCTAAAACTATTTTCTTGTGCGGATAATCTGTCTAATTTCGCCCGCCACTTTATTACTCTTCCGAAACGGAAGCCGATTGGGTGCGGGTACCGCAGGGCGCGCAAATTTTATTTTGGCACCACACATTTTATGCAATTTCATTTTAGTACATTTTAATTCCAAAATCACATCATACAAATATAGATTTGAAGCCCGAAACTACTATTCACACCATGCTCATATCATCGTACCTTTGCAGAAGCTAGCAATTACGGCTCAAACACATGCTTCAGTATGTATCTGGTCATTCTTGCTATATGCTCCTCGTCGCATGAAGTCACAAATTTCACTGCTTCAAACAACAAATTATTAGGTCACAAGTTTCCCGCGGAAATGGACCTCCTTAAATTAGTGCACTGCTTGTGCCGTTAGACTAAATATCCTTTGGCAACTCGACGCGGCCCTAAGAAAAGAAAACTCATGAACTTCCATCCTAGTGCTGAGGTATCACAGAGGAAGCAGCCAGTCCATATCATGCTTATCTTCAGTATTTGAAGCAAGCTATCCTTGGTGGAAACGAAAACTTACCCCAGGAAAGAAGAGGAAACTCCCATGTTTGTTGAGGAACCGTGATAACATACGAGGCGGCCTGTTCAAGTAACAGAATTATCATACACCGGGTAAGAAATGTAAATCCGAAGAGCAAGTCAAATGCGAATCTAAGTGAAAAACACATGCCAATACGGATGCTGCAAGAGAGAGTGGTGAGGTAACAAGAGCTGAGGATGTCTCCTCCTCCTCCTCATAAATCAGATCCATGATGTCCATGCACGCCTCGAGATTCACCAGTTCGCCAACTTTTGACACTCCTCTGTAAGAGTATGCAAGTAGAACATTCAAGTTCTTGTTAGCTGAAAGGGAATTTAACAGACCAATTTAACTTACTCCTGAGCACTTGATGAGAAACTCACTTTAACTGATGCAGCAATTCTTCAAGCAACGAAAGTGCGATATTCCCGACGCCAATTTCATAATTCAATACCTTTCAAACAGCTATTGGCTTAACCATGATTCGCATTCGACCAATAAAGCACAGCAATTCTACAATGCCATAAGCTTTACCTCCAAAAACAGCACCTCCTACACAACAATCAAGTCCATCACCATTGAGCCAAAGAATCACACAAAACAAAATTGAGATCAACACGCACCGCTTCGATGAAGTCACGGACAGTAAAATGTTGTTCTCTGATGCTCTCATCGCCCAAACACTTCAAGTCCTTGACCATGAACGGACGCGAATCGTGAATCTAAACAAGATATCAGAGATCACCACGGCACACACTCAACACTAAAAGCATTAAGCAGACCGACGGACCAAGGGCTCACTTTGCTCGAGATCCATATCGAAACGAGCGCAAACAACTCCAAATTGCTCTCTCGCGGTGGTTGCAACAGCCAGTGTTCGTGGTTGCCGTTCTTCCCTGCGTACCTTCAATATCACAGATCCAGAAATTTGTAAAAGAAAAAAAAAACTAAATACACTTAAAAGGAAACAAAAACAGAGGATCCTAACTCCGATTTTTTCTTTTTCTTTTTTGAAAAATCCTCGGCCAGGTCTAATTAATTAAATCGAATTAACCGCGATCCATTAAATAAAAGCACGCTAAGCGAAAACGAAAAAAAAAACAAAAACAAAAGAAAAGAGAGAAGAGAAATGGAGGAAGCACCTGGTACGGGAAGGTAAGAAGCGATCGAGGAAGAGAGATAACGAGGTGTACTTGACGGTTGGAGTCGCTTCCATTTTCTGTTTCCACGATTTATTTATTTAGTTATTTATTTCTCCATTTTTTCCTATTTATGACGTAATCAATAGGTAGGGTCTCTCGTTTGCGAGGTGAAAAGTAGTAGAGGAGAAGTGATCGTAAATTTACCCGAGCTGATCGGATGAGGAACTCCACGAGACGGCGTCGTTGGCTCCCCATTTCGAACTCACGCAAAGCAGGCGAAGAGGAATCGCGCGGGAGAAAGAAACCCAAGGACGAAGGGGGAAGAGGTGAGAAGATGTTGCTGGGCCGAAATTTTTATATTATCTGGTTCTGGGCCTGGGTTGGTTCTGGGCCGTCCATACTCCGGATTGCCGTTAAAACACCGGACGACCTCCATCTAACTACCAAATTAAGTTTGGTGGCGATATTTTGGTGGTATTGGTATTTTATATAAATGGTCTATCATAACAGGTTGTGTGGCTTGTAATTGGTCTATGGGCAGAGTTAACTCCCCTCTCCTCTTACTGCGGTACCGAGTAATTTTATGGTGATTATTCTATACCAAACAAAAATATTTGTATTATTGATCTTTAATAAAATTTATGAGATAAAAAATAATTGTGTAAATTGCTGGTAAAATCTCAACCATTAATATGCATATTCATATTTTTGGAAATATTGTAAAATTTTCCCATTGGTGCGTGCACGTAAATATCTTATCTGGGATAAGCATTCGGATAAATTTGGATTATACGAATCATAATTTCATTATTAGTGCTCGAATTTGAATATCATAGTTTAAAAAAAAATACTAGAATTTTTGTATTCGTACATTGTACACACAGGTGGCTTGTGGGAGCTTGGGATGCTTGTATATTTTTTAAATAGTTATTTTCATGTATAATAATAGAATGGGAATTATATACAATAAGCTATCTTATTGATAAAAAATATATCATATCAATGAAATATGCTTAGGGGAAACATAATGCTCATTCGATGAACCAAAATAAATTATTAATGGGGCATAGAACAACCCATGTGCACGATAAATCAAAAGTTAATAATTTTATTTGTAAGAATATTGAGGAAGAAGACACGATGCTGATAATTAATGAGGTTAGAATACTTAATTATATTGCATTGAGCACGTATTACGTTCAATTACAACAATTCATGAAGCTACCATTTATTCCTTCAACTTACACTATATTTAATAGATGAATTTTTTTTAATATATCGAGAACCACGGACAGGGATTCACCGCTCATTTTTAGACGAAATGTTATCCAAATACTATTGCTAACTTATTCTTATTCGAATCGAATGAGATTTTTGAAAAATGACAAATATTTCTGAACAAATATTTAACGCCAGAGTATTTTTTAAAACCCAAACTCAAAATATTTAAGCTTAAATAACGTCCATTCACCGCACATTATCACCATGGTTATGAATAAGGAGAGAATAATGTGGCCGATCAACCCCCTAAAAAAATTCCTTTAAGCCAAACAATTAATATAAAAAATGAGATATCAGTCCACTGAAAGCGAAAGGGTGACCATAATTAATATAGGGTAAATTATATCTAAAATTTTGGTGTTTGGTGAAATAGACGCCAAAGACTATGTTGTTTGCCTCTTAATTTTGTAGGTCCTCTAATTTAGTTTTATTATATTCTGAGGTCCCTATTTGACTTCATCAATAAATTTTTGGGAAAAATCCACTTTCGTACCCTGTGGTATCGACCAAAATCACTTTAGTACCCTGTGGTAAAAAACCGATCAATCGAGTCATACTTATTCCAATTAACATCAAAAAGGGCCTCGGGCAGCTGCCCGGAGCTGCCCGAACCTACCCGAGCGCTGCCCGGGCCACGTGGTCAGCCACGTCACCAATTTTGATGACGTGGCACCATGTCACCAATTCTCCTCCTCCTCCGATTTTCCTCCTCCTCCTCCTCCTCCTCCCCTCCTCCTCCTCCTCCTCCTCCTCCTCCTCCTCTCCTCCTCCTCCTCCTCCTCCCCTCCTCCTCCTCCTCCTCCTCCTCCTCCTCCTCCTCCTCCTCCTCCCCGCGTTCCTCCTCCTCCTCCGCGTTCCTCCCCTCCTCCTCCTCCCCGCGTTCCTCCTCCTCCTCCGCGTTCCTCCTCCTCCTCCTCCTCCCCTCCTCCTCCTCCTCCTCCTCCCCGCGTTCCTCCTCCTCCTCCTCCCCACGTTCCTCCTCCTCCTCCGCGTTCCTCCTCCTCCTCCTCCTCCTCCTCCCCTCCTCCTCCTCCCCGCATCCCCCTCCTCCTCTGCGTCCTCGTCCTCCCCGCATCCTCCTCCTCCCCGCGTCCCCCTCCTCCTCTCCGCGTCCCCCTCCTCCTCCCCGCGTCCCCCTCCTCCCCACGTCCCCCTCCTCCCCCGCGTTCCCCTCCTCCTCTCCTCCTCCTCCCCCGCGTCCCCCTCCTCCTCTCCTCCTCCTCCCCGCGTCCCCCTCCTCCTCTCCTCCTCCTCCCCGCGTCCTCCTCCCCCTCCTCCTCTCCTCCTCCTCCTCCTCCTCCTCCTCCTCCTCCTCCCCGTCTCCTCCTCCTCCTCTTGGTGACGTGGCGCCACGTCATCAAAATTGGTGACGTGGCTGACCACGTGGCCCGGGCAGCGCTCGGGTAGGTTCGGGCAGCTCCGGGCAGCTGCCCGAGGCCCTTTTTGATGTTAATTGGAATAAGTATGACTCGATTGATCGGTTTTTTTACCACAGGGTACTAAAGTGATTTTGGTCGATACCACAGGGTACGAAAGTGGACTTTTCCCTAAATTTTTTTCATAGAAATAACTTATATACCCTTAAAAAACTAATAAAAAACATAAAAAAGTTCATCATCTCTCTCATGCGATGGTTAACTTAAATATCCTGGATTACTGAGTCGCCGTCCTCATCGTGAACTCTTTTGGAGTGACATCCACGGGCGCAGGTTGCGCTATGCTAACCCCAGTGGGCATCTTAATCCTAAACCCACCCGTCGTAGCCACCGGGGAACCCAAAGCGGCGTCGTTTCGGCTAAAAAGCTTCTTGTTATGAGCATATAGACTGTCGTTCTTATACCCATCATTGCTGAGGAAGTTCCCAGGGTCTTCTTTCTCGTCGTTGTCTTCTGCTCCGTAGCTGTTCGAGTTGTATCTTGTAGCGACACGCTTATTGGGCTCCTGATGGCCCTTCTCCATGGAGTCCAATGCAACTGACCGGTTAGAAAGCGAAAATGATCACCGAAAAAAGAAAAATGCATTGATTACTTAGGCTTGTGGTGTTTGGCCGGAGATGATCAGCAGAATTGATGTTTGCAAAAAAAAAATGACCGAAGAAGATGATCAACGGTTTTAGTTGACTGGAGCAAGAGTATAATAGTCATTTTAAATATAAAATAAGAAAAAATGATTAATGACGTCATCCAGGAACCCCAGGGTATAATAAAACCAAACTATAAAGACTACAAAATTAGAAAATAAACTACATAGTTCTTAGCGTCTATTTCACAAAACACCAAGGTTGCAGATGTAATTAACCTATTAATATATCTTCACATTGAAAAAAGAGGAAGATAAACTATTGAAAAATCCAACTTTGGCACTGTACATATACACATGGATAAGAAGCTTCCTCTCGTAATAATATAGAAATACTCTTTTTCTGATTTGATACCCGACTCGAACATAGATTAACAGAAATTTTCGGCTCGAACCGGGCTTCTTTTATGGCTTCTATAATTTGAAGCTTGATCTGTCATCGGCCAGAAGGAGACGTGTCGATGACACCTCGAAGTTTAATTGGTTGAACCTCTCAGATAAAAATAATCGTTGAAGTCCCTTGAGAGATTGTACCTCTACCTCAGCACTAAATATGGCCTTCACTGGCCTATGATCCGAGAAATTTGATTCCCCTCTTGTGTAAATATGTTGCTTCAGTCCTTCTCCATACCAAATTATCCGATCACACCTGTAAAATTAATCATATAGAATTTTGAAAAAGGCATAGGGCATTACAAATTTAATACTATATAATGTTTTTTGACTAATCCCGTCAGATTGTAAAGTCGCTGTTATTTATATCCATGGAAACTCCATGACGATTGGTTGGAAGCTAGAGAACGTAGCTATAGTGATTAGAGTATGAATCTAGAATTTGTGTAACTGAAAATTTAGATATATTCGAGATCGACGAATGAAGTGGTTTTGCAAAATTTAGATCGAGACTATGTGCACGTCATCTGTCTCCGGAGTTGATTACACTTTACATGATATATATAAGAAGATGTGTTTGATCCTAGAAAAAATCTAAAGTTATAAGAACCCATAAGAATAAAAAACTTTAAAGTTATGAGTATGTATTTTTAACTTTTTTTATTAATTCAAACTGATTCCATAAATTGTAATAAAAAGTGAGGAGAAAGTAAATAAAATTAATTACCATGCAGGAGCGCGACATTTTTCTCCTTTTCTCCCGTCCAGGCATCCAAAATACACACTAGAATTTAGGTAATACTTGTAGGTTGGAGCAAAATTGATCGGTCCTTCACGCCAACCTTCAAGTAGTTGTCCATTCAACAACTCCGTTCTTAGCTTCACATCGGCGTAAAAACAATAACTAAAAATCAATATTAAACGGCTCAAAAATATTAATCTGTTATCTTAAAATTTTATATTAGATACGAAATTTATTATCTAACGACTATATACCTGATCATTTTGAAGCAAGGGATTCCAGTCTCTTTGATCCACCAGCGAGCGAGTTGTCGTTTCCGGGAGGGAAATTTTGTAATTCAAATCTCCGAGCAGAATTACTCGGCTGCATTAAATAAGGAATATTAGTTAGTTAGCCGACGTTAAGCCACCAATTAAGACATGATCATACAAATTGCATGCATTAATTTAATATAAATCAACGATTCACGTGTTGAAAATAAAGTTATAGCGTGTCATTGAGTCAGTCAACGTACATAAGCAAGCTGTAAAATACTAAATTGATAATTAATTTGTTCGGCGAGATATTGAACAAAAATTATGATAGATATGGGTTCTAAAAAAAGTATACTAATTACAAATTGGTCATCTATAATTGAAAAAAAATATTGCAGAAAACACAAAAAACGCTGGGGTAAAAATAAAATGCTTCCGGCTTCGACTCATAGCGACAACTTCAAAGTTGGACACTAATTAATTAACGAAACAGCAATAATGTCGTTTAAGCTCAATTTATCGCTTTTTTGTGTTTTGTTCTCGTGGTCAGTGAAGGCCATCGATTGAGATTGAAAGTATACTATATTAATTAATTAATCAACAAATGACGGGATTGGCTTAATTTGGACGGTTTCACGAACACATTAAAATCATGCATTAATTTAATTATTAATATTATTAGAATGTATATATCTAACCCAAAATCTCAATGGCATTGTCTGGTAAATTTTCAATAATTATAAATAAGAGATAATTTACTTAATAATATGTGGTTTCACACATTTTTAGTTAGGTACCAGTCATTTAATTTTTTTTTTGGTGACGGAGATTTTCTAAAGTTACGAATATTAATTTTTTTTATGGGTAAATTTTCTGTATTAATAAAAAAAATTAATCACATCCACCAAAATAAAACAAAACCCCAAAAATTACAACCTTGCACCCTTTAATCTTCCTAAGACCATCAGCATCCGCAACCTGCCCCAACCTAGGTCACAGAATAAACAATTAATTTCTCTCTCATCCACATCAACCCAACCCAATTATCTATTTTTCTACCCACATTCGCAACCTGTCCCAACTTAGGTCACATAATAAATAATTAATTTTTCTCTCATCCACATATTATCTACTATTATTTTTTGTTTATATAAAAAATTATAATAAATATACGAAAAATAATTATTCCATAATTATAACAAGAAAAAAATTAATGTCAAAGTAACAAAATTAAAATTACAAAAGTTGGAATATAAAATTAGATAGAAATAATTCAAGGTACAAAGATAACTTCAATTTTGGGCTCTATTTACAGAGATTTTCGAAAAATATGAATTTTTATATTGTTAAAGATAATTCTAAATTTTTTTAACCACACAAATAATATTCAAAAAATTTATTTATACGAATAATATTGTACCAAGTGTAACTAATTAGATAAAAAAGTAAAAAAAAAAAATTAAAGGGCGAGGGCGAGGGAAAGGGGGCGACTTTCAGCCCCCAAAACTTGAGGGCGCCCCACCCTTTCCCTTTTTTAATTTTTTTAAATTGGTTTTTGCCATGTGGCAGGGCGTCCCCCGACCTGGGGACGCCAATGCGGTTGGTCTAAAGTTAGCCATGTCACCTCGGCCTAGTTTCCTAAAGTTACGAATTTTAAGTTAGCTATGTCACCTCCAACAATGTTGCGCTGACATGTCTAACCTTGAAAAGGTCAGCTGAATAAAACTAAGTCTAGTTAAAATTTTGTCATAAAAATGTAACTTTAAGAAATCTCTGTGAGCAAAAAAGAAAAAGTTAAATCACATGTTTGGTTAAAAATGTGTAAAATTGCCAATCAATAAAACGAATTTATCAATATTAACAAATCAATCATACTCATAACTATCAGTAGGATAATCTCTACAAGTTCTCTCAAATGTAGTATATTGGACAAAATTTGCACAGACTTTGATTCGCTAACGTATCATGACACGGAATCGTACAAGTAATAATGAGTCACGAGAGCAACCAAAAAATTTGATGAATTAATTTCAACAAATTAAAATCACGCATCAACTTAATATAACGATCACATACTCATGGTCGAGGATTTTTCGTGGCAACTCAAGGGAACGGCCTCTAGGGAAGCTAGTACGTGACAAAATCTCGGCGACGTCGGAATTTCGAAGCTTCTGGTCTCCTTCCCGGGCACCGGAAGCTAGGTGAGTGCAAATAAAGCAGAAGCTTGATTCATGTAACTGAAATCTAACTGACACAGAACCCTGCCCATCAAAACATTATTACACACAAATTAGGGCTGGCCTATTTTTTTTTTTGTATCTTGTAATTTTCTGGAAATTTGTTTTTAAAATTATGTAAATTATTTTAAAAATTGGTCAATTAAATTGGACTTGGCCGATCAAATCAGATAGACTGATAGTTGTGCTTCAAGTTCTGAGGTTGACGCCACCCATACTGAGCACTCATCTGGATCAGACTACTGTCAAACTGCATTTTTTAAAACATTCATCATATATTAGTTACGTACCTTGTTTCCCAAGCAACCCATGATCCCACAGCCGACACAAGAGACACTAGGGTGGCGGATGTAAGGACGGAGGTCGCTACGGATCCATACGGACACCAATATTCCCACCATTTGCTTACTAATTACACATCTGAAGTAATTGGGAACATCAATATTAAACCCATGGTGGGTCTTCTTGCTCAATGCTTCTCTAATCAACGAGTTCCATTTCGTGGAGATCCTGTTGTTCTCTGATCCCAGGACGTTGGATGCTCTTAGTGGTACAATCTCCTGAAATCTGTAACAACGGGCCATTAGAACGACCCGCTATTATATTATATTCAACCGACAATTTTAAGATAATAAGTTGGTAGTTTTTTTAACGATAATCTCGACATGAGGTTATAATTAAGAGTACCCAAGGACGTAGATGTCACAGAGATTGTCGCCTGTGTCTAGCCAATCCTCCATATCCATATCTTCCCGTGGTGCAACACCACCAACATTCCACGTGCTTACAAAAACCCTTTAATTGGAAAAGATTATGTAAGAAAGGATAATATACGTGTAGGAGCTTTACAATAAAAAATTTATCGACTATCGATATGAAAGTTCTAACGTGATATCGAAATGCGATACCGGCCGGTGTTACCTGTAGTTATGGGAGTCGTTGTGAGCATCGAAGAAACTGTCGGCGCTTAGAGATGGTTGGCCCAAAGATGAGGGAATGTCTTCTTTGAAGGAGTCAACGTTATTGCTAGGGAAATCCGCCAAGAAGTTGGTGCTCCCTAGTCTCTTCCTTAACAACTTGCTGGCTACTAATCTTGGCCACATCACCTACATACAAACATACCAATTAAGAAAATATATGGATGACTACGTATAATTGTTGGAGCGAAAAATTATCCGTGAATTCGTGCAATAATAGCAAACAAGATTGAGATCATTAATGGATACTTACTTCTGGAATTATATTGTTACCATCATGGTGACACACAATTGTGGAATGGAGTATTCGAGGATCGGTTAATAGAAGAAAAGGGTAGGATTTATGTGAATAGAGGAGGCCAAATAGGATAAAGAGAAATGGGAGAAATCGGGTGAAGATAGATGGTGGGATAAAAGGAATGGGAGTTATCTAGAGATCTTGCAAGTTGGCATATAGGGGGATGGAAGAAGCACTAACTAAAATACTTGCTCAATGTGTAGTGGGTGATTTTTTAGTTTGGACGAGAAATTACGGTATTCAGATAACTATTAGACTTTATTTACTCATTGATATTGAGTCAAAATTCAAAGGGTGACAAATCTTTAACCAAAATTTTAACGGATCTACAATATTCCGGGAGTTCAAATTCAAAATTTTTTGTAAAATCAGAATAATTATTCATCAGTACAATAGTTTGTTACGTAGATGATGATGCACCATTGATAGGCTTAATTTTGTGTTTGTTGGGTTGAAATTGATTTGAAAGGTACGTATCATATTAACAAATCTGCATGATTTAGGTTGTTGGAAATTGTTTAAATAAAGTTTAATGCAAGTTGGGGATTGGGGCTGGGCTTCCATTGGACAAAAGTCACAAAATACAATCGAGATTTCAACAACTGAGGATTTATGCTTTTTCAGTGACATTGGCAAATTCAATACAGTCGTCCCATTTGACGAGTTTGTATTTTATGGAGGGCATATTGGAATGCTAGGAAATTGGAGTTTTGGCCAATGTCATATTGACACGTTAGCTATAAAATATACATACGTATGCATGTTCGTCTTGGCTGTACATAGTTTATGTGTAACTAACGGTAATTTAGATCAACTGATAAAGAAGTTGTTCTAGTTTAACTAGATCTCCAGATCTCTTATGACTTCTAATAATTCTAATTCATCACGTATACTAGTTTGACTTGGATGGAATCTCAACTCCAACGTACACAAATTTACAAATGGGAGTTGTACAATTGCTAATAAATTTAAAATTTTTAAATAAAATTAGAATTTGAATCTTACAAAATAATGAATTAGACATCGAAAAAATCACGTATTAAATATGGTCCGATGTTATACCAAAGGCTGATGGAAAACAAATAAGGCACACCAAGCCTTGAATTAACCACTATATTAATTCCAACTATGGTCGGTTAATATCTCATTGGCCCTCTCTCTATTCTCCGGGGTTTTTGAGTAAGTCAGCGTGTAGGGACACAAATTCCAGCTCAATTAAAATTAGAGAAAAGTCCACTTAAGTACTTTGTAGTATCGCGAAAAATCAAGTCAGTACCCTGTGGTTTAAAATGTATCAATTGAGTCAAACTTATTCTAATTAAAATCAATTAGAGGCCCGGGCAGCTGCCCGGACCCTCCTGGACCTTGCCCGGACCCTGCCCGACCAACTGGACTGCCATATCAGCTTAATCTGATGACGTGGCTGTCGTCTCTCCTCCTTCCCCCTCTCTCTCTTCTCTCTCTCTCCCCCCTCTCCCTGTTCTCTCTCCTCAGTCTCTCCCAACCCAAACGATGTCGTAGATCCACCCCCACCCGCCCCGAGCTCCATAAACACAGAAATAAGAACAGCGGCGTCCTCCTCTCTCGGCCATGAATCATTTCCTTGCCATGGACAACAACAGGAGGTCAACGCAGGACACCGAACAAGGCTCGGCGAAGTCATGGAGACGATTTGCGATGGTTAACGGCGAGGATTTCTGAACGGCGGCGTTCGTGGATTATTCTTTGCTTCTGTGGCCATTTTTGCTCTAGGAAGATGGTTCAGAGGTCGTGGTTGGGGAGATGGAAGGGGTACGACAGGTGGAGGCAGGATGCGAGGTGGGCCCAAGGGAGGAGAGAGAGAGGGTACCAGAGATCGGGTCGGGATTGGAAGAGACGGCGTCGTGGACGGCGGCAAGGAAATCTTCTCAATTACCGGTCTCACCACCGCCCAGTCCATGGCCTCCCCTGCCGGGAATATTCACCACTCCAATGCCGCCCAGAACTGCCTTAAGGTTCTCGCTAACTCCCGGCGCCGGTCCGAGGCCACTTTTAAAGACACCTCCCTCACCGCCAACAACTCCTCCCTCACCGCTAAGACGATGTTGTTTCTGGACTCCCTCATGGAGCTCACCAGCAACGCCCCCGCGATGGGTTCTGGGGGTGGATCGAGCACCGAGCAATGAGTTCGAGCCCAGACGGGAGGGGGACTCTGGTGGGGAGCCTGAAGGCGGACGTGACAGTGTGCAAGGAAGGGGGAGGGTTTGAGTTGGAGGGGAAGAGGGAGGAGATGGTGAAGTTGTTAGAGAGAGAGGGAAGAAGAAGAGAGGGGAAGAGGAGAGAGAGTGGGTGTACACGTGGTGCCACGTCATCAGATAAATCTGATGTGGATAGTTCACGTAGTCGGTCAGGGTTCGGGCAAGATGGGTAGGGTCCGAGCAGCTGCCCGGGCCTCTAATTGATTTTAATTGGAATAAGTTTGACTCAATTGATACGTTTTAAACCACAGGGTACTGACTTGATTTTTCGCGATACCACAGGGTACTTAAGTAGACTTTTCCCTTAAAATTATTGTAATAATTAAGAAAACCCTAGAAGATTGATCATATCCCCGCTGTAATTCTGTCGTCTTGCAGATATTATTGAAAATTAAATATTGGTGAGCATTCAACACTATCTAACCTAACCTAACCGTGGAACAAGTAATTATATCAACCAACAATGAAATTATTCTAATATAATTATCAAAACTCGAGTACGAATATTGTGAATACAACAGTTAAAAATATTTGATATATAACATTTTTTCACTATTAAAATTTTTTTGAGTCAGTTATGAATTAGTCAACACGGTAGATATCTGGAGTTGAGTCGTATAAAAGAAAACCTAAGCATGGAATAACAAACTATGTTACAAATAATATCTACCCGAGATGCCTACATGATCAATCTAACATAAACTATAGCGCAGGTTTTAGCCAGTGAGACTATCTAATTCGAAAAAGTTAATGGAGCATGAAATAACAAATTAATTATTGATACGGGCAATGTCCATTGGTTACTCCAAGTCGGTTTTTATTACTTTATGGTGATTTGCGACAAGAACGGTTGATAATCATGTCTATTTTTTAAAATTCTCATTACGAGAGTCAGCAATATCTGTTTTTTAGGAGGACTCTAATAATATTTTTTTACGTTTGTAAAATTTGAATTCAAAACTTTGTTAATAATAGGAACGTCTTTTGCTGTGGATCACGACTTAATTAATTAGTTAGGCATTAATGTCAGATGAAGATTACCCGTGCCTTTTGTTATCTTGATCTAGATCGTTCCACTTGTATATCCCATATGAAGTTTTTGTTCTACTAGGTAGACAAAAGGATTCTCAGCTATGACTTGTAGCAATGGTTTGGGGCAACAGGAATAAGATTCAACAGGTAAGCAACTCAAGGTTGTAAAGCATGAGGGTGACCGGAAAAATAGAGAAGTGTCTATTGGTCACAAGGCTGCTTTAGCAGGTGAACTTGCATATTAGGGTTCAATAGAGATTGGAAAGAATACACCAAGCAAGCTTGTGAAATTCTCGAGTTTGGAGATGTCTCAAAGTAATTGAACAAAGGTGGAGAGAAGTGATGATGGTATTGTTAAGGACAGAAGGATCTATGGTTCAAGGTGGAGTTGGTAGAGCCATTTTAATTTCGTAGGACTTCTTGTTTCTCCAAGGGGCACTTTCTCGCCAAGGTGGAGATTGTTGGGAGTGTGTGGCGAGAAAAAAAAAGGCAGCAGACGGATGGTGCCCGCCAGGGACCTGGCGCTAGCCAGGTCCGAGGGTGGTTTGGGCGACCCGACTCCCACTAGAAGTCTGGCACCCATTGGCTATCACTTGCAGTCATTTCCTGTTTTGTTCGAACTCTTGTTTTGCACTCCTAGATTGACCTAGAAGGTTTTGTGGCTTGTAAGAGTTTATGTATTACATAAAGGCATGGTACCCTAGTTTATGTATAGCTTTGTGGCTCAGATCTCATCAATAAAAGATCTCATTCTCTCTGTGGACGTAGACATTAGGCCGAATCACTTAATCTCTTGTGTTCGTGTTCTTGTGTGCGTTGTTATTTTCTTGACCGATTCCGTAACACAGGATGCATCGCAATTGAATATTGCGGGTGATATCCATCTCTTTCTTCCATTTTCTTGAGTTTGCAGAGGAAATACATGCATTCCATATTTGTACCATTCCAACCACGCCTTGGTTGCTCTGTGAACTGTGATCCCTGGAGCAAGTGTGCATCCTTCAAAGATAGCTTTATTCCTACATTTCCACATTTTCCAACAAAGAAACATAATAAGGGACAATAAATCATTTCTCACGTTCAATTCATACTGCCTCATATGGATTCTTAGAGCAGAGAGCCAATCCTTAAAATTGAGGTATGAGTTTTTATCAGGCCCTTTCTAGCCAAGGCTACTATGAAACCAAGTGGTTTGGTCATGGGGGCGAAACAACAACATGTGGGTAATTGTTTCAGTCCCCATGCTACACAGAAAGCATGTATCATCAAGCCACAAATTTTTTCTTTTCACAGTATAGGCAGTAGGCAAAGTCCTTATTGTTAGTCTCCGAGCAAAGTTTTTTTAACTTTGGAGTGTAATTTTTGATGAATTCACGTGGTATTCAGATACCACTAACCGACTAGTTAATATATGTTTAATCAATCGAGTTTAACCATAAGAGTTGTGAAGTTCTCCTTATTAAATTTTAACACATCTACTTTTTTTATTAGAGATATTAGAGAAGGGACATCATAACATCGCCACGGATTACCCTAACATTGAAGTCAAAAAATAAAAGGAAATAGATATATAGAACTCAAGTCGAAAGACATTTTTTTTAATAGTACAAGGCGTGTGGAGTTGACAAAGATCCAGAATTCAATGCGTAGCAAGTGCAACTAATAGTGTAAAAAAATATTTAAAAAAAATCGATGAAGGTGAATGGAAGAAATTATGAAACATAATTATAGAGTTTATTAATAATATCATTATGCGAGTTGCACTCTAACCTCACAATGAAATTAAACCCGATTGTATTATACTAATTATGATTATTTTATTAAGTGCAAGTTGTCAATAGTAATGTATCTATATGATGATCTCTTACATGTACAATAGTATAAATTAATCATCCACAACATATCCGATTGACGTTTCGATATCTTTTCTTGATAGGTAAAATTTGGCGAATTTAAACGATGTGCTCGAAGTACAAATCGGTGTAATTATTTTGGGCGGTTCTCTTGAGAAGTTATAAAATTTTAAATGCTAGCTTGACATACCATTAAATAAAAGGTTTCATACTAAAAAATATTTAGTCCAACGGTACAAGGCGTGAGATGATTTGACGGAAGTGTAGAGTTGAAACTCTAACAATGTCTAATTAGATGTAAAAATTTACCTTTTAAAAAAAGAGTTTCACAAACCTTTACGAAATTGGGTATGAATTATAAAAAAAACCAGTTATTCTCGAATAATTTTACAGTAGTCTTTCTATACCGGGTGTCATACTTGAACTGTTAAACTAACCGTCATTTTTTAGACTTTTTTGTTGCTAAATGTACGTTGACCGACTACATTTATCTTCTCTTTTTTTTGGGTGGAAGACTACATTTATCTAATGTAAATCAAAAAGCTCGACAACCTGCGCAAAACGAAAAGCAACAACGTTATTGGCAGGCCGGCGGCAATATACGTCCTTAGTGTCGTAATCACAAATTATAATCACGTTTATCCACCGCAAAGTTGCTTGTGTTTAGTCTTACTCGCAACTTGTTTTAGCTAAATTAAATGTATTAATTTCAAATCGTGGGAACCTAGTTGGGTAAAATTGTGATAGAGAGATATTTATTGTTTGCTTTACCAATAGTGGCAAAATTTCATTTTGGTACTAAATTTTTTTATGTAATTTCATTTTCGTACATTTTAATTTTTACCAATAGTGGCAAAATTTCATTTTGGTACTAAATTTTTTTACGTAATTTTATTTTCGTACATTTTAATTTTTTTCAACGGCACATCAAGTTTTTCAATGGAAAAAAATTTCAAGGGTAAAATCACAATGACATATTAATTTTTCACAACAAATCAGATTTTTCAATGATAAAACTCGACGGCATATCGATTTTCAAAATGCAAAGTCATAATTAGTGTAGATCGTTAATTTTCCTTTTCGAAAATATATTATAATAGTAAAATTTCCAAACAAGTAAAAAGTTATGGTCCGCCGAAGTTAAAATGTACTAAAATGAAATTGCATAAAAATGTGCAATACAAAATTTACCAGCCAGCAGTATGATACTGCTGGCGCACATTGCCCGGACCCAATCGGGTCCCGATTAATAAGAAGCAACCATAAATCTATCTTTTTGGTAGTTATCTCATCTAATTAGTTACAGTCGAGTTAAAGTAAAAGCTTCGAATGATCATGGTTGATATACGTGATAAGAGATTTAATTTCGAGATCTTGAGTTCAAACTATACGAACGAAAAAAATTACTCTTTACAAGATTCAACTATTGTATATATTTATATTAATATATTGCATTTTGTCATCTGGTCTATTTTGCCATTTAGTCACTTAGCTCAATCCCATATTGGTTAGAGTAGAAGTTTGAGTATGCTAGATAGGGTATAAATAAGTGAGTCTTTTGGGTTACTAATCAAGCTCATTTGGACTCCCATCCATTACGGAGGAAAACTAATAGAAGCTTCATTATTTCAAATCTTATATATATATATATATATATATATATATATATATATATATATAAGAGAAAGAGAGGGAAGAGTCGGGATTGAATAAGAGCCGAACCCGTCCCTCAAAAAATAGTTCAAAATTTCAAGTGAAAAGCGCATCTTCATGAGTTGCTGCCATTGGGACCAACGACTCCTTTGAGTTAGGCCGGCACCAGGAAAGAGTTGCAACCCTTCGGTGCAACGGCTATTTCTAGAGAATTGTGCCACTCTTTGAATACAAATCTTGAGTATCTATAAATACTCAGATGAGTTCGAGGGCAAAGAACACATTGAACAAGAGACTTTCTTTCTAAGATTTTCTTCCTTCCTTTCCGAGTTTTCAACTTGCGAGTTTTTGTTTCAAGAAATTCATTAAGAACTTACGAGTTTTGAGTGATATAAGTTTTGTATCCTGGAAGGTTAATTCCTTTGAGACAATTTACACCATAGTCGAAGGAATTAATACATTTAAAGATAGCATTGTTCTTCAGTATGTCTAACCTATATTTAACTCTAGTACCCATAAATATACAACATCAACAACGTTCGACTTTGAAAACAAGAGATGTTGGGAAAAAAATAAGAGCTTCATGACTCGGACGTCTTATTCAAGTAGTTAGAGAACGGTGGACATGGAATAACATTTCATACACAGATCTAAAATATGATAATCTTATTTTTTGATATGATTAAATTTTCAAAAAATAAATTCGAATCTCAGGTAAACCAAAAACAATTTCTGACATTTTAATCTAGATTTTTTTTTAGGGGTACATTTTAATCTAGATGGAACCACCGTAAAGTTACTCTTAGCGAAAAATTCCGAATAGGAAAAAAAAAACATAGAAACACAATAGAATGGGCTAGAATCCGAACACATGGGCCTGGTTAAACGGACCCGGACTCGGACCCGACTCGAAACGTATAAAATCCGCAAATTTCCGGATTCGGATCCCGACCCGAACAAAAGATCTCATGGAGGAATCCGATACCAGCCTCCGCCGCCACCCGCGGCTCGTCCTCCACGACTTCCTATCCCCCGAGGAATGCAAGGTCCGTACGATTTTCCGTTTTGCCGCTTTTACTTTTTCCGATTTCATGTTAAGGACAATCCGAGGACTAAATTGAAAAGAATCGAAATGTTTGGAAGGGCAGGAGTTGGAATTTATACACAAGGGAAACTGTACGGTCGGGTACAGGCCAAGCGTGTTCTCCACCACGCTCTCCCACCTCGTGGCCACCGGCTGCGGTCACTTCATCGTACCTTTTGTCCCCATCCGAGGTGGTTTTTTTTTCCTTCAATTTTTTAGGTTTTATTTGGGGAAATACGAGGAGCTTTTGAGGTGTTTATGGATGTGTATTTGGTTTGTGTGGGGCAGAGAGGGTGAAGGAGAAGGTGGAGGAGTTCTTCGGGTGCGAGTTCGAGCTCTTTGTTGAGTTTACCGGCTTGATTAGGTCAGTTTTAATGGTTTGTTCTCTTCGGGAGTCGGATTTCCTTAAGCAACGTATGGATTTAGTGTCTTGTGGATGAGTTTCTACGTTTCTGGGAATGCACATTGGCATGAGTTTTGAATTACGATAATCGTTTTTTTCCCGTGTTAATGGATAGATAAAATCTGATTAGTACATTGGTCAGGGTTGTTGAGACTGAATGATGAGACGGGAAATGGAACGCGTGTGGTCGTTATATCGCGTAGCATGTCTTGCATCCTGGATAATGTGTGCTTTTCTATCTTAACCAGCTGGACTAGGGGCGCAAGCATCGGGTGGCATAGCGATGATAATCGACCTTACCTGAAACAGCGTGATTTCACGGTGATATATGCTTATTCCTGACTCCTCCATCTGTTTGCAGCTGAGTTGGTTTCCGCTTCTGACAGTTGTTCTTGGTTCTGTCCATGAAAAGGCAGTCTGTTATTTGAATAGCTATGGGAAGGACTTCAAAGGTGGTCTATTTCACTTCCGCGATGGAGAACCAGCAACTTTCGCCCCTATGGCCGGTGTAAGTCCACATATGAAATAATCTTTCATGCTCAGCTTTGGATATAAAACACTTCTTTTTCTCTTCTTTGACTAGAAATAATCGTCTGAGACATGCCAATTCCAAAGAATGGATACCTTTGTCCCTTTACTTTGTAATGCAAATGGTTTAATCTGTTATGTGATTGACACTATGTTCTACACTTACTGGAGTGATGGTGATTGTCAAATTCTCTTCATTAGGACGTCGTGATATATACGGCTGACAGCTGCAATGTTCATTCTGTGGACGAGGTAAGTTTCATCTTCATTAGGATGTCGTCATGTCCTAACATATGATCACGCAAAACAAACAACTTTTTAGTTCTGCTGGAAATGCAGCAAACTCATATATCAGTGTGCATGACATTTTCCATCCTTTGCTTTACGTTATTTTCTGTTTTTAATCAACAACTTTTTGTCACAGATAACTGAAGGAGAAAGACTTACTCTTACCTTATGGTTTAGCCGAGATAGTGCCCATGATGAGGATGCTAAACTCATTTCGCAACTGACACAACTCTTATTGCGTAGCTCAGAGCATGAGCTTGATTCAAACTTTCCCCAGCCAGCATCCAGCAATATGTACTGGTTCTCAGTGGATCCGATGTGCCAAGAGCTTGGATTTGACATATGCTGCGCTAGAATGCACGTGCTTGGTTTTGATATCTACTCTTCTCGAGAAACAAGCTCTGATTTCATGGAATTGCTGTTGGAACCATTGCAAGTTGTGCACGAAAGTGAATTGTTTGAACAGAAATTTATGAACATCTTGCATGCACTTCAGGTTAAATATCTGCTAAATTGAACATCTATTGTTTGAACTGCAGAATTTTTTTTTTTTCAAAAAAGTTTCTGTTAAATTATCTGCTTCTGATAACTTGAACTATTTCTTCAATTATCAGGTGCTGCAATTTTACTTCTGGAAAGCGAGAGATTCGGAGACGGTCGAGCTAGATACTGAAGCCGATAAGGTAGTTCAGTTCTCACAATCACAGCAAGAGAAAGTCAATGCCATGAAATCTATGCTGCTCAAAGATCATATAGCAGTAGAGAGGGTCTTTGGTTGCCGGATCTGCAGTCGCGATAAGAACTTAAAGCGCCAAATTTCCGCAGCAGTCGCTGAACTGAAAGATCATACGCGTAAGTTAAACAAACTTCTGTTTACAAGTTTGCCACATTGGAGAGCTCAAAATATCATCCATACTGTGCCTTTACTTGATGGGATATGATACGCATTAAGTTTGAACTGCATGGGTTAATCCGTCTTAGGCCTAAGCTTTTACATTTGTTGGGCCTCATTGCTGCAATATACATACCAATCCTATAGTTGGCATTTGTAGCTTTTTCGACCAAACAATGTATATCGTGTGTCATCTATTTTCTTATCTCAATTATTTTTTGTTCAGTGTATTCCAAATTTCGTGTTTTCGCTTCCGCTACCCTAACAAATTCAGCAACCCGACAACTTCATCGAAATAGGTCAAAATCCCTCAACACACAAACACTACAATCGTGATAAAATTCTATAAGAGAAGATTTGCCACCATTCGAAGATCTGCCGGACATAATAGCAAAGATACTCTCTTTTTTTGGTAGGTTAAAAAACTTTATTAACATGAAAGGAAAAGCGGAATTTACAGGGAAGAAACAAAGGATAAACTTCTCCACAAGACTCTACAACATCCAACTCAAAATTACAGAAGAACAGTAGAACAGTCCATTCCCTACGCTATCATCGGACTCGTAAAGAGTCCCAAAAGAGATCAAGCTCTTGGTAGCAAAGGTACTCTTAATGTACAAAACCAAAGTAGCCCTTTTAATCGGGGGTTTAGATGAATCAAATGGCAGAAAAGGTGTCTTTAACCCTATTCCACTGGTGCAAGACATTGCCAAATACATCGTAGAAGACGACATCAACTTGGGACCCACTGAGCTGGAGAGTCATGAACCCTTGACCATCGTAATAGAACTTCATCTCTAGTGGGTTCCACCATGAAACCTCTCCCCTCCATGCCTTCGATCCTCCACCACTTGTTAAAAATTGGAGAGGACTGAAAAATATTTTTGGAGTTCAAACAAACACCGCAAAAATTATTTTATAAAGGATTTGATTAATTTCGGAAAAATATATATTGATGTGGAGATTTAGTTAGTTACCTGTCACTGCTGCTAATGTGTTCCAAGCAATGGTCATGCCCATTTATGTAAAAATCAACATCGTTTTCCTGCGGAAAAATATTAAAAGAAAAAATATATCAATGTATATCGGATAATGTTAAGATAAAATTATTTGATTTTGGGATGATTTATATGTTATTTAATGGGATGATATATATTATGATTTGTTTCAAATTCTATTTCTGTAATAAGTTTCCTATTGCAATATCTATCGGGCTTGACCAAGAGAGTAGCCTTAGGAGGTTCGTTGACTTGACTTTTCAATTCTGCTTGTATCTTCACATATTATAGTGTATCGTCTTCGTTTCGTTACGTTATGTTGATCTAGATCTTTTGACCGGTGTATCATGTATATTTGTCTTAACAATATATATACTGTTGAGATTAATTAATTTACCTGAAGGATAGGGAGAAGATGTAAATTGAGCTCTTTGGTATTACCGTGTACTGCAGCACTTTTAATCGTATGGTGACCCACCACAATTTTCCATTTCGCATTGGATGCCTTTAGTGCCGAATCCAAGTCCTGATAAATTTTATGGGGGAAATGATCTTTTGACGAATTATTGGAATAAATGAACAAAATGAAATAAATTCAAGCATCTTCTAAATAAAATAATTATATTTTGTTGGGGTTTTACCTTGAGAATATTTGAAAGGTAAGTCTCCCTGGGAAGTATGCCACTCCAATCGTAGTTTTGGCCTTTTGGGTCGTTGAAGTATTGGTCAACGAATGGAGTTGTGTCCACTAAGAAAAAATCGGCAATTTCTGCACCCGAAAAAGGGAAAAGATCAGAAGCTGATTAACAAATTGTTAAAACACGTTCATTTTTCGCACCAAAATTTGTATGGATTTTGAGCAATCTGCTCTAATATTATGTTAAAATCTATAAATCTAACTAAAAATATTAAAATAATAGACAAGTACATTTCCGTATATATAAACAATTTCATCGTACTTGTAATTAGTAATATAGTAATCTCAATTAAAACTGATGTTAACCACAAATCTTTCTTATAATCCGAAGTTTTTTTTTACCAGTGTTGATGACGAAAGATCTCAAACAAAGCCATCTGCTGTCTAATATCCTCAAGACTGGGCTCAGCTGGGCCTCCACATTACCCCTATAGTCATGGTTACCCAAAACTGCACGAACATAACAAGAGAAAAAAATGTTTAAACCACATTAATCATCATCTTTGAAAGTGAATAATTCCAACCTCCCAATGTGACATTGCTACTACTTGTCCCACAATTTCGTTGTTGCATAACCTGACAATTTGTTTTAAAACAATAAATAATTTTGTCATACTCCATAATTCTACCCCGATTCAAACTTGCCTTGGAAAACATTTCTCAAAATCTACTTGTGCCAATTTTCATTTAATTACTCCTATATCCTGGCTGACTACACGCCTCGCATCGCATGGCGGGTCTATAGTAATCGGTCACGTTCCCAATTATGTTTTAGTCATATTTTACATATTCACGAGTGTCAATGTAATGTGCGGAAATTAATGAATGGTTGAAGGAATGTAATACCAGAATACCACTGCTTCTGCAAGCTGAGGGCAGTGTAGATGTCGATGAAAGACTCGAAAAATGCTGGGTCGTCCACACCCGTTAGCCCATATTCGTAAAAATTGTCTCCTGTTGATATCACAAAATCGATGTCCAATTTCTCCCCCACTCTGCCCATCTGACAAGATTAGAAAATTCCAATTTTATTCGGACATGGCGATATATAATTGAATCGGAAGTTCAAATATTTAGAAATATATATATGCTCGACCATGATACAAATGCAAGCACAACAATGCGTCAGGATTTGATTCGCCCCAATGTGACGGGACCTCAAGCAATTGAAGTGAATTTGAATTTTCTGAATTTTCTCTCTTTTTAAATTTAATTTATATTTCTTTTTCATTTTTTAATATATAATTTCACGAATTATTAGGCGAATTGAATTCGAATTTGATTCGTCAAATAATTCGCCGAACTGACAAATTTGGGATATGTTGATTCGAATTCGTCCTTGAACGAATCGAATTTGAATCCAACTTACAATTTGTTTGAACTGGTTCAAATTTGAATTTATTTTTTTTACTCGGATCGAACTGAATCTGATTCAGTTCATGGTCACCTCAAGGAACCGAGTCTTTCCGATAGGGGAAGTTCCCGGCTTCCGCATTAGGTCAAAGATATAAAACTCGTCAACTTATCCAAAGTAGTGATCGACCTGAGCCTCGTCCATTTCCCAATTATTAGTGTACTTTAAGCCAATGGCAGCTGTCCAATTGGCCTCCATGTAACAAGTGCCAAGTGGCACATAATTTATTTTTTAGAAAAGTTCACTTTAATACTACTTGAATCTAGGCAGGTGAGTTTGGAGTGATGGTGAGACCCAAAGTGCAGCCAACTAAACATCAAATCAATCCGTATAAGACTTCTACGATATTTTTCCGACTAAATATCATGTTGTTTTATTTTACTTATCGATGTTTCCCAAATTAGTATTTTTAATGATAAATTCTTAAGTCGGATCAACTTTATACACGACCATCTACACACAGGTTGAAAAAATTAACCACGGTAAAAAATTTATCAATAAAATTATCAATTTAAAAAGTTTTAATCATAAAATATAATATTTGATCAAAGAATGTCAAACTACCAAATACTAAAATAAATTTCATCCTTTATTTTTAACCTCCAAATAAAATGGCACAATGGAATCTACACCGAATAATTCTTCAAGTGCTTCTCAAGAAAAGAGAACCATGTGGTCAAGAAAAGAGAACCAATCAAAAGTCGGAAGTTCGGTTCCGACAAAAGTCGTCAATGGAAAACCAATAAATCTAGAGATAAGTTCATTTTAGTACCTTGTAATTTCACCTATTTTGCTTGGAGTACCATGTGGTTATAAATTGATATTTTAGTACCCTGTGGTTGATCACCAATTATCCGGACAGGTCCAGGGCAGCTACCCGTCCAAACCCGCCTGAAACGACGTCGTTTTGAGACGACGTGGAAGACACATGGCAATAGACTTTCTTAACTTAAAGCTGACGTGGACTGTGATAAATTACATATTCAATCCCTAATTTATTTATATAATTTCAAAATCCCTTTTAAATATACCAAAAAATTATCTCCATCTCTCTCCTCCTCCTTTCTTCTCCACAAGCTTCTTTCAATCGAGACCCGTCCTCCACACGCGCTGGCCCTAGCCTCCGTGAAGCTGGTCCCAGCTCGGCTTTCCGGGCTCCTCCGTCCTTCACGAGCAACTCAGCCTCCTTCGTCCTCCACTTCGCTCCTCGATGGCCCCAGTTTTCTGACGCACTCTGGGCCCCAGATTCTTTGTCATGTCCTCCACAACCGTCGTTCCATGGTATTTCATCGTGCTTCCTTCAAGTCCTTCAATATCCCCAGCTTCAAGTCCTCCTAAAGGTTTGTTCTTTCCTTCTCCTCAATATCCCCAGCTTCTGGGTTTTCGTTTCCCCATCCTTTTCCCTAGCTTCTGGGTTTCTTTCACGATCAAACGACAACGACGAAGCAGCTGCAAAATTGATGCCCAGGCGGAAAGATTAATGCTTTGAATCAATTGAATTCCCGACACCGGTGATTGACGAAGCTTGACGATGGTGATGTTAATTGGGTTGCCAGAGCTGATGAGTAGATGATCGGCAATTGGGGAAACAAATATTTTTAATTTTAAAAATATTTAAATTGGGGATTGAATATATAATTTACCACGGTCCACGTCAGCTTTAACTTAAGAAAGTCTTTTGCCACGTGTCTTCCACGTCATCTCAAAATGACGTCGTTTCAGGCGGGTTTGGACGGGTAGCTGCCCTAGACCTGCCCGGATAATTGGTGATCAACCACAGGATACTAAAATATCAATTTAGAACCACATGGTACTCCAGGCGAAATGGGTGAAACTATAGGGTACTAAAATAAACTTATCTCATAAATCTAATCTGGTGGGTCAGGCATCCAATAATATAGATGCGCTTATGTATTAATCAAAGGGTTGGTTCCGGGATCTAATAATATGTTCATGCTATTTATGAGCTCTTCTGCCAATATTTATGGGAGTCGATTTAGTCTTAGAAGGTCAAATCTAATCACGACTGTCTTGGACGATCTTATTTAGTTCTGATTCAATAGTTTACCCAATTATAATTTAATGGTCTACCTAATTATGATTCAATTGTTTGTTTTTATCCCGTCCCAGATAAATCAGGACCCTTCCGGATAAAAAGGGTTGGATACAATTGTCAACTCATTTATTGAATAGTTTATTCAGTTATGATTCAATGATCTACTTAGCTATGATCGAATGATTTACTCTGTATATATTGAATAGTTTGCTATCCAGATTGGTCTTGGATTCTTTGTTCTAGGACCAAATCCGGTCCCAATATTTATATAATTAGATTTACTTGGAAGCCACGTCTATTTCTAGCTCAACAATATGTGACTGTTACCTACCTATAAAAAAATTAGGAAGAAGACTGAAGATTGGGCAAATAATAAAAAAAGACCGTATGCACTAATTTACAATACCAATTTATTTTGAAATTATAGATCAACTGTTTGATTCTAATCCAGTTTTTAGAAAAAAAAGGACAAGTGGGCTTTATGAAATGAATAAAATTATATATTTGAGATCTAAAAGATAATTAATTTTTTTAGTTTATACAACTTGATATATGTTCAGTGTACCAATTAGTTCAAATTTGAACAGGGTAGGATATTTCAAAGGTGGCAAAACTCATCCAACAAGTACTACGTTCAGAGGGGTTCAAACTCGAAATCATTTGGTTAAGCTATGGTAACTCTCTAACAAGTTCATCTATATGCATGTTAGTTATAAGATAATTAACCAATCAAGGAGTTATAAGCCAACCTGAGCAGCAACTTGAGACTGGTTATAAGCTCCTCTCCTTCCCCAATCTCCAATAACCAAGATGCTAAGCGACTCATCAGCCTTAACAAATTCATCAAACCTTTCAAGCTCAGCTTCAGAGAAAATGATGTTTGAGCTGAGAATTAACAAAGTGAACATGAGGTTCAGGACCATTTTAGGGTCAGACATGGCTGGTTTCTTTTTTTGAATAGAGATGAGACAATAGTGGAAGGGAGGGAGAAATTGCAATAATATACCAAAGTATGAGTTATTGGGTTTGGTGTATAAATTGGTGGCGTGGAGATGGGGAATCGAAGGAAAGTATTATATATATATACATATATGGGGAATGGAGAAATTAGTGAAGCAACTGGGGATGAATTATTTGGGGCGGTGGTTATGACATTGACAAGGTATTTGAATTATACTAATTAAGTCCATATGCTTGAGGATCATTGGGTATTTATGAATAGTTATCCACTAATGGACAATACAAGAAATGGGAAGGTTACCATTTAGCGATAGAATCGTTGTAGTATAATCAACAAGTCTCGAATTCAAGTCATTAAAAAGATAGTAGTGTAAAGTATTTGTTAGAAAAACTTTGTTACTTTTTGAAGATCATATCTGACTCGAATATAATTAGCCAACTTAGTGAGTATCTAGACAACGAATGATATAAAAAATGGGAAGCCCAAGTATTTTTGAGATTTGATGATTTCGGTGGCATAAAAAATTGGATTTTGGAAGAGTGGACGATGACATGGAACATATTAATTGGAACTGATTGGACCCACTACTCTCATTTTGTACTGCTTATAGCCAACCGTATGGTTAGTTGAATTATTTCTCCCTTCCATCCAATTCAGACAGGGGTCACCAAATTATACAAGTAGTTCTTTTATTTGCTTTAATCAATAATTGGTGTAAACAGAAGTTAGTTCTAGGATTACAAAAATCAGGTTATTTTGGATAAGATATTGAGGTGCGATTTTGTGAGTCAGAATCCACAATTAGACGACTATATACGCTTGAGTAAATTATGGTGCTGTTCAACTTAGCATTACTAACTATATGCTAATAGGATGAAAAATATCACCAAATGTGTATACCAATTAGCAAATATTATTCGAGAGTAACCAGATTTCTTAAGTTTAAATTTTATGAATATTTTATTTAAGAATGTATATAAATTAAAATTTGGCATAAAGAGAATTGTCATCTTTTATGATACTATCAAGTTTGAATTTAGATGAATCGGCTAAATGAGTATACGAAAATGTTGTCCAAAAATCATATGCCAACTTCAGGGCACATGGATTGTTTGTTTTGTCTATCTTATAATATATGGTGAATGTATATAGTAAATAAAAAAATGATAGCAAACAGAAAAACCAACTCTAGCTTGCCTCTTCCATTATACTTGGCCCCGAATCGACGCCAAATCCAGCTGTTGATTTCTGAACACTAAAATAAATTCTTCCTTTATTTTCAACCTCCAAATAAAATGGTACACAATGGAATCTACGCCGAATAATTCTTCAAGCCCTTTTCAAGAAAAGAGAGAACCCGTCGAGTCCAATCCAAAGTCGGAATGTTAGGTTCGGACAGAAGTCGCCAATGGATAAGGCAAACCAATAAATCTAGGAAAAAGTACACATAAGTACCCTGTAGTTTAGAAAATTCTGCATTTAGGGTGTGTAGTTTTAAATTTTATATTTGAACCCTGTGGCATTTTTTTTGGGACACACCTCAGTCTCAGGCAGCTGCCCGGAAATTTGGCAGCCCACGTGGGTTCCACCTCAGCCTAAACGTCGCAGTATGTTGTACTACGTGGATAATCCGATATATAAATCTTTTTTTATCCTTTTTCGATCCATTTTTGGTCTTCTTCGATTCATTTTTTGTCTTTTTCGATCCATTTTCGGTTCTTTCTTGATCTATTTTTGGTTCTTTTTTCGATATACATCGGATTGTCCACGTAGGACAACATACGGTGACGTTTAGGCTGAGGGAGAATCCACGTGCACTGCCAAATGATCGGACAGCTGCTCGGGACTGAGGTGTGTCAAAAAAAAAATACCACAGGGCTCAAATATAAAATTTAAAACTACAAACCCTAAATGTGGAATTTGCTAAACTATGAGGTACTTATGTGTACTTTTCCCATAAATCTAATCCGGTGGGTCAGGCATTTAATAATATAGATGCGCTTATATATTAATCGTAGGGTTGGACCGGTTGGTTCCAGGATTTAACAATACATTCACGCTATTTATATAATTAGATTTACTTGGAAGCTACGTTTATTTCTAGCTCAACGGTACGTGACTGTTACCTACCTATAAAATGTTAAGTGTCGGAAGTGGTGCACTTGATTAGGATTTTAGTCGAGGTAAAGGTTTGACTCTTTTTTCGTAAGACGAGATTGTCTCGTATTCAGTGCTTACGGGCTACGGCAATCGTCCCCAAGATACAATGACTAGTTGCTTCCAAGATCGTAGCACAACGATTATCGAAGCTTCGACGAACCGCTGGATACTCGAAACTTTCTTGAGAGAGAGAGAGAGAGAGAGAGAGAGAGGAAAGAACTACAATGCTAATGAATGCTTATGCACTTTTAGTTGGGATGGATCTGGAAGTGAGGGGAGATGCCTATTTATAGGCACTGGATGGGAGGGAGCCAGGCACTCCGAAGGAGCACAAGGCACTTCCGATGAGATGCATCCATTCGGCCAGCAGGCAGACTGCCTCCTTCAGGCACCTTTTCGGCCAGCCAGAGGCACCAAGGGCGGAGCCAAAAAATTTGGGGAGTGGGTGCAATATAATTTTTTTCAAAAAGAATAGCTCAATTTTTAGGTTGATTAATTTTTTAATGGGGTCAATTTCTAATTTTAGTAGGGATATACATTAAAAAATATACATATTTATCAAACAAAAAAATATTAAGTGGGGGCAATTGCCCCCACAATATTCAATGTGGCTCCGTCCCTGAGAGGCACCCCTTCTCCTACCAGATTCGGCCAGCCTGCTCGTGACCCTTTGGTGTTCATAGACGCCCCTTCGGTGGATTCTCTGGATAGGCCATCCTTTCTGCACCTCTTCGCGTTTGAGTATTCTGGAGTCTTCCAGAATCAGCAGAAAATTTAGGCTCCTCGCGACAATGCGTACGTGCTGAGTGCACTACAAAGCGTTCATTGCGATCTGCATCTAATGCACCATGCGCACACGCACGTGCGCTTGCTCTTGCTCATCCTCGCAACGGTCCGAGTTGGCTTTCCAAGTGGTCAACTCATTTCCTAGCTAACAAGGAGCATCTCCTTATAAACTAGAAAAAGCTTGTTGCACTTTCCAATATGGAATTGCCATTTCCTACTTGGACTTCCCACTTTGGGTCTTTCCACATTTGGGCCTTATCAATTAATTAGCATTTATTCCAACATAAAACATTAGGAAGAAGAATGAAGATTGGACAAATAATATAAAAAAGACCGTATGTACTAATTTACAATACCAATTTTATTTTGAAATGATAGATCAGAGGTTCGATTCTAATCCATTTTTTAGAAGAAAAAAAAAGCAAGTGGGCTCTATGAAATGAATGAAATTATATATATTGAGATCTAAAAGAGAATTAATTTTTTTTAGTTCACACCACCAGATATTTGTTCAATGTACCGACTACTTCAGATTTAAGCCAGGTTAAATATTTTAAAGGTGGCAAAACTCACTCAACAAGTACTACACCCACAAAGGCTTAAACTCGAAATATTTTAGTTAAGCTAGAATAAAATGAGTTGATTTATGTGCTAGTTAGTTACAAGATAATTAACCAATCAAGCAATTATAAGCCAACTTGAGCAGCAACTTGAGACTGGTTATAAGCTCCTCTCCTTCCCCAGTCTCCAATGACCAAGATGCTAACCGACCCATAATCCTTAACAGACTCATCAAACCTTTGAAGCTCAGCTTCAGAGAAAATGGTGTTTGAGCTGAGAATTAACAAAATGAGCACAAGATTCGGGACCATTTTAGGGTGAGACATGGCTGGTTTCTTTTTTGGGAATTGAGATGAGACTATAGGGGAAGAGGAGTGAAATTGCAATAATATACCAAAGTATGAGTGATTGGGTTTGGTGTATAAATTGGTTTTGTGGGGATGTGGGAATCAAAGGGAAAGTTATACATATATTATAGAAAAAAGTCCTATTTAGTACCCTGTAATTTTATATTTTCAGAATATGGGCCATATGGTTTCAAATTGGGAATTTAGTCCCTTGTGATTTACACACTTTTTTCCGCGCAGGTCCAGGGTAGCTGCCCGCCCAAACGGTGTTGAAACGACTCCATTTTTGACCTGACATGGCGCACACATGGCAATCGAATGGGTTTAATTGACGATGACGTGTATTACAGTATATTATCAAAATAATCCCAATATTTTAAATACTTTTTAAAAAATCCCATACTTTCATCTTCAACCTCCCCTTTCAAAACCACAAACTTCATCTTCCACCAATTGTATTTTGACTAGAATCCAATGAAACCAAAAAATGCCCTTTCCATAGCTATTCCTTCAACTAAACTCCACACCAAGAACCTTACCAGCCACACCACACTAAACCCACTTCCCCAATTCAACAATAGAACTAACAACCAAAAGAAAGAGAGAACAAATTAGAACTAGTTGGTAAAGTTCACCTTGTCGAACTCTCTGCATGGTGCCACCACCTTCTTGTCCTCCATCCCCGTAGCCACCTCGCCCTCCTCCCCGTCTTCCTCCTTGCACCTCTACTCGAAGTGACCTGGGTATTGGTGGGGCCCTCTCGAGATCGTGAATGCCGGCGGCGCCTCCATGCATGTGGGGTCCCAGGTCCGGCTACTCCTCCTCCTTCTCCGACAGCCTTCTCCGGCCCTCTGCCCTTGCAATTGCTAGTTAGTGTTAGTCCCTTTGTTTTTTTCATCTTCTCTCTTCCCGATTTGCCCCTCCCTAAAATGATGTTAGGTTCTGATTAGGTTAATATCGTGATTTGAGGAAGTGGGTTTGAGATGGTTGTATTGTCTGTTTGAGATGGCTGTAGTGTCGGTTTGAGATGGACAACTTGGGTTATCGATTTGTGATGAAGTTAAATTATTGAGGTAGAAGATGGAGAGGGAGATGAGGAAACAAGGAGAATAGGAAAAAGTTAGGGATGAAGGAGTATTTTGAAAAATATTAATAAAATAGGGATTGTTTTGATACTTTATATAAAATCATCCACGAGGATGGATCGGGTATAGCTGGCGTGACACGAGGACAAAGTCTATGACATGGCAATCCAAATAAGGCGGTCAGTTGCCCTGGATCTGCCTGGAAAAATGTGTGTAAACCACAAGGGACTAAATTCTCGATTTGAAATTACATAACTTAAATTTTAAAAATGTAAAACTACATGGTACTAAATAAAATTTTCCCTATATTATATATGTGGTGGGGAATAGAGCAATTAGTGAAGCAACTGGGGATGAATTATCTGGGGTGGTGGGTGTCGACATTAACAAGGTACTTAGATTATACTAATTCTTTTGTCAAAAAAAAGATTATACTAATTCAGTCTAGTACGTGCTTAAGGAATCCTTGGCGGAGCCACGTTTAGGGGAGTGGGGGCAATTGTCTCCACTTAATTTATTTTTTGTTTGATAATAAGTATATTTTTTAATGTATGTCCCCCATTAATAGACAATACAAGAAATAGGGAGGCTACATTTTGTTGTTATAACTAGAAAATCCCAATATTGGCATGAAGTGCTAAGGAGGTAATAAATCTAACATTGATTCTTTCCGATGTATCAATTGGGCAAATGCGCCTATTGTAACTATGATCTATATCTCGTATCAAAAAATTAGCAGTTCTCTCTGTTAATCCTCCACGTCTCAAATAGCTCAATTTTCTCCCATGAAAAATTTGTGTCAATGGATTCATTCCATAAAAAACTTGAGATAATGGGTGTAATCCGAAAAAGATTCAAAAATGGTCAGATAATCCAAGTTCAAAAGGTAAATTTATCCTAATAAATATTTAACAGTTGTGTTTATAATAGTTCGAACTCGATATATCTTAATCAAAATATAATTGACTCTTATTGTTGGTTATGGGAAGGCTACATATGTTTTTTGATTAGATTATTTGGGTGGGATAAAAAAATGGATTTTGGAAGAGTGGGCGATGACACGGAACTGATTGGACCCACTACTCAATTATTATTGCCTACGGCCATCCGTTTTGTTAGTTGAATGATTTCTCTCTCCATCCAATTCGGACAGCGGTCACCAAATTATACAAGTAGCTGTTTTTTTGTTTGCTGCTTTTATGAATATCTGGTCAAAACAGAAGTTGGTTCTAGGATTACAAAATCAGATTGTTTTGGATAAGATATTGAGGAAAAATTTGGTGAGCGAAGAAACCACTTGAGGGCAAATATCTCCAAACGGAAATATCAACTAGTAAATATTGTTCGAAATTAACCAGATCGCCTAAGTTAAAATTCTATGAATATTTTGTCTAAAAATATAGATGAATTAAAATTTGGCAAAAAAAAATTTTTCACTAGTCGGCTAAATGAGTATACGAAGATGGATTGTTTGGTCTCGCCATCCACAACTCTCCTATACAAAAATCATATGCCAACTTGTGGGCACATGAATTGTTTGTTTCGTCTATCTTATAATATATGGTGAATATATATAGTAATTAAAAGAAATGGTAGCAAACAGAAAAGCCAACTCTAGCTTGCCTGCTCCATTATACTTGGCCCCAATCGACGCCAAATCCAGCTGTTGATTTCTAGCAAGAGGAGGTACATTGTCCCACCACTTCTTCTTTTTATGGTGTCCCACCACTTCTTGATAAAAAGAAAATAAAGTTTCAAAGAACCCAAAGTTGGAAAGGGAGAAAAATGATTGAAGGAGTACACTTACCCTATTTGGTAAGAGTAAAATGACAAGTCAAAAAGCTGCACATGCACATGCTCAGATTGCCATTGCTGAATGTTGGAGTCCTCCTGATGTAAATCAAGTGCAAGTGAATGTGGATGCCTCATGGACCACACATTCTACTCACAAGTTGCAGTGTCCGTTTCCCGCCGCACCATGACACCGGATAGACGATCAAATGGAGAATTTTTGATTTCGTATCTTGCGATTTTGCAGTTTAATTCAGTTTGCTGCTCACCCCTAGAATTATTAGCCATCGCATAAGTAGCTAGCATGTGGAGAGCTCTCTCCCACTTAACAGAGTCATTGTGGAATCTAATTGTAAATTCTGCACTTCATCTAGAACTTCAAACCATGGAGATAGAAACAACTTTTTTGAATTTAATTTTGTGTAAATCAATATATTATATACGTCTTTAGAATTACTAAGCTTCTCATTGGAAAATGTATTGACAAATCCTCCTCATGAATTTGTGGAACTACTGTTTGATTAATAAGGTTTCTAGCTTTTAATCTTTAAAATGACAAGTCAAAAAATAGTTCTTTTTTTAATAAAAAAAACAGAGTATATTTTTACGAATGTAGCAGGGATTACAAAATTAGCGCAATACCTCAATATCTGTTTCGAAATTACGATGCTAAACTGTATCATGGTCTATGTTTATAATAAATTAGATTCGAGTCGAGACGGGAAAAAAATGGGTACAAATTTCTATCATGTTTTAACGCTATAGTTCAAGACCTCCAATAAAATTAGAATAATCACCGGTTCATCTATGTAATTGGTGATACTTTTCCCTAATTTATTTGTATATGTAAGAAATATATCCATTTTATACAAATAGTTCATACCAGACTAAATCTGACAAAACCCAAAAATTTTCCCCTGTCAGGCACTCATTTTCTTCCGAATTAGAAGCTTGGAGGGGTATGTCAGAGCTGGTGATATTTTCCTAATGGAGGAGGATGGCCATGATATTTCTTCTTTCCCTCGTAATTGTTCCAAGTTAAAATAAATATCGTTACCAACGGAAGTTGATCTAAATAGTACGAGACCTTCTAATGTATATCACTGTTAAGGACGTGACGTGACTGGGACAATCGACTAATCCGGAGTCGAAAAAAGGTCCTAGTTTAGAGTTGAGTACGGCCGGATATTACGACTAGCCACAAGATGACTAGTTGAGAAGCAAGATGTGCAGGTTAAAACCCTTTGTTGAAGTTCATCATATGTGAGGAGACAACAAAAAGGGTTACAGAGAGAACGGAAGGGCTTCAGCAAAAGAGAACTATAACAAGTTACTCCCTCCTTCCCTTCCCGGTCCCCTCTTTAAGTATGAAAATTGTCAAAGACTTGCCGCAATTTACATTTCCACCTCTCTGTCTCTGCTGTTCAATGGTTGTCGGTTTTCTCGCATTCTCTCGGTGCAGTTCTTCCATCCGCCGCGCCATTGCAATCTTGCAGCTGAGCCTTCCCGTCGTGATTAGACTTCACCGACCCATTTTCTCTTGCTGGCTGAGGATGTGCCTCCGCCAGGGGATTGGCATCTGCTGGGGCGTGTACAGGGGGTGATGCATTGCCGGATCCCGGTCCTGATGGAGGGAGGAAAACTCCGGTACCAGGGGCAGGCACAGGGAGGCGACTTGCGGGGTGCCTTGGTGCAGCAGCTGCCCATCCTGTTGAAGGAGGTGGGATTGGAACAGGTGCCGGGAAAGGCATCGGTGCAGCGACAGGAGCAGTTACGAACAACGGTTGGACACCATTTGGACCAGGCACTTGTGATCGTATAGATGGTGCAGGCAACACACCAGTAGCTGAAATTGGAGCATAGTGATTAGTTGATCTGCTTGGAATGGGATAGCGGATATGGTTGGGAGATCTGCTTGGTGGTGGACCCCAGTAGGAAGGCGGGGCTACAGCGAGCCGTGGGCCATTTTCACCCAGAGCAAATTTCTTCGGCTGCGATTTGATGAACGTTACAAGTGTCCGCTGTTTCCGGATTGCTGGAAGTGCATGCCTAGCAAACTCTGCAGACTTCCCTTCCATTATAAGGAGGGACCTGTGCATCCAGACCAACAGAGATTAGCAACAATTAGTCGATGATAAAATAAGGAGGCGATAACACCTACCCAGGGCCAAGAGCCAACTTGAGGGAACCTTTGTAGTCCCCAGGATGCTCATTTAGAATAACTCTCCCAAAAGTCATATCGCAGTCCGTCAAAAAAAGCGTGGAAACAGACTTTCCGTAAGATGAAGGCCACAGATAAGGCTGTGAATAATCACCCTACACAAGTTCCACCGAACATCAGGCTCCCATAAACTAGAAGAAAACCTGCACGAGATTAATCCAATGATTGCAAACCTCGTAATATATATCAATAATGCAACAGTCAGGCTTCACAGGCACGAGGTGCATGCTAACCAAGCGATCAATGAAACCTTGTAGCAAGGCAGGAATCGAGTCCACCTTCCGCTCTACAAATTAACAAAAAGAGATTGTTTCCTGAAGAAGTTGATTAGGAGAAATCGAGCGTGTGATACGACTTAAGTGATTGGTGAGACTTGCAATAGAAGAGAAGTTGATGATTCTAGATATGATACTCCATACCTTTGAAGGTTCCTGGTGAATTCGCATCATCCATATGAACATCTATGATAGGAACGCCGAACTGAATCGTTTCTTTCCCATGTCCCCTCGTGGGCTTTTTGGAGACAACGTAAGTCTGACCTGCTTTCCAGAAAATATACCCATTATATTTTTGTAACTAGAATTTCACTCCGGAGTTTGAACCATGGTCCTATACTCCAATCACAATTCTCCACCGAACCTTTTACCACTTAACAATGTTCAAGATCAATAGTCAATAAGTCCTTCGAAAAATTATATTCACGCGAATGAACTTACCTTGACAACGTCCTTTTCTCCCAGCGGCTCTAAAATCGTTAACCAATGAAATAATATTCAAAACTTCTGTGTCAATCATAAAGTGATCATACAATCTAAGACCCTCAACCACGTTAACCTACACAACAAGAATGAATAAGGATAAGAAACCAAGAATGTAGCTCAAGACAGTCATCTTTAAGGAGATTTAACAAATCCAGACTTGCCAAAAATTGTCACTACGAAGGATTATTACCGTATTTCCCTCTATAAGTTCTGGACCCGTGAATGTTCTTGGCGTGATACCGAGATTTGGTTTCTCTTCGTCATCCTGGCTTGAAAGCGCATCACCTTCTGCAACAACATTATTGTGTATCTTAAATCAGGGAGCAATTGGAAAGAAAAAAAAATAGACAAGACGATTAGGTCCTGGTTTTCAAAAACAAGCTAGCAATCACATTAAGATTTCACAATCGACACTCTAAAGAGCATATACATATGCACCTACGCCCGTCACACACAGCCATGATATTTCCTTATTTTGTGGTCAGGTAAGTAATTTTCTTATTGTGAAACTTAACAAAATAGGAGTTAAAAACCTTCTATGTTAAAAGTAGTTCAGCATACAACAATTGACTTTCTTCCAAAGATACAGTAGAGATCACCGAAAAATAAAACTAGTTTCCTAGTTCATTGTGTCGACACAAATGATCACGAGACATGCTTGCAAACTCCAGCAGTTAACCATAATTAACAAAATGCCATTTCTCTGTACAAGAATTGGACAAAACCTTTCGAAAAAGGAAATGACAGTTTTTGCAAGAAACTTGTCATGGCAATGCACATAGCCCTAACATTAACACTAAAATTAGAATATTTAAATCCTACTTGAAACTACTGAACTCCTCCCAATCACAGCAAATTCTTAACAGCAGCCTAATAAATGACAACTAACCTATAAAAATCAAAAGTCATATTGCTGAGCGTGAACCTATAAGTTTACCTTTCTTATCCTCGGTATGAGTAAAAACCTTCTCATCCAACTTCTCAACAACAACATCAGAATTAGCCTCTTCCACCACCTTCTCAACCTCGACATTCACCACCACAGAATTTCCGTCAGCATTATGGTTCTCTACATTAGAACGGGCGACTTCTTTCACCACCTCACCACCCCTGTTCCCCTTGTTAAACCCTGTGCTACTAGACCTCCTGTATTCTTTTCCCCCCGCCTTGGGCTGATCATAGTAATATCTACCGTGAGGCAGCTGGTGGTGGTGTTGTAGCTGCTGCTGCCTTCTCGATGCAACCTGCTGTAGCGACAAAATCACCTCTGCAATCGAGAAATACTGCTGCATATGCAGCACCGGATTCCAATTACACCTCCGCTGCTGTATAGACCCTATCACAACATCGTACTCCCCTGGCTCCCCGACATTACGCAAATGGTGGCACAGGGAGTCGATAATGGCATTAGCAGCCGCAAACTCCCCCCTAAGCCACGAAATGAACCTGTCACGCTCATCCACGGGGAACCACTGGTGGCGATGGGCGTGGTGCTGCTGGTGGACCATCTCATTCCCACCACCACCCGCGGCTGCTTGCATTTTATCCGACATTGCCATTGTGATCAAACCCTTGCAAGCCGAAAACTATCGTCTCCACCAAAATCAACTGACACAGACTAAAGCATCTAAAATTCTGACCCAAAATTCCTAAACCTCAAAATCCTAGAGAGATTACGAACCGGACCACAACAGATTAACACTGGAAACCCCCAAAAAACAAGTAAAGTTCGAAACTTTAGCACAATTAACAGCTTAATTCCAGTGATTAGTTAAAAATAAGACAAAATTTCACTCTAAAGCACCCAACTTCAATTACACATAAATTAAAAGATGGGTTCTTTTTTTTAGGGTCAATGTGACAAAATCGGGTGAATTCTTCAGATCTGGGAAGTGGGTTTCTTTGATAATTACCTAAATTCGACAAGGACGAACAAGGATTAAAAAAATATTAACAAAAAGTAGGGAATTTACAGTAAGTAGCAGTGTAAAGTTTGAAGCTTTAAACAGGTAAAGTGAAGAAGAAGAGAGATAGTGTCTAAATACGGAAGTGAGAGCATGCAAGAGATCTAGGGTTTGTGTTGTGTGTGGCGGAAGGTGGTGTGAAGGTGAAGGAAATTATTGAAAAAATGGCTTATAGCCTACGCATGTATATATACGTACCTAAGTTTAAAATGTTATTATTTTATATAAATATTGTACGGACTAATTTAAATTGCCGAGTTAAAAATGTATGTACCTATTTTTATCCCTTTTTAATATTTTATTTTTAAAAAATTGTCCTAAGGTCTCTGATGTTTAACAAAACACATCTTTTAGTTCTTAATATTTTCAATAATTTTTATAAGTCCTACTAGTTTGAAATAATGTACCTCTTAGGTCTCTACCGGGTTCACCGCTGACGTTAGCGATCAACTATTTTTTTTATGACCATTATACCCTTCAAAAAAATTAACAAAAACAAAATCAGTTATGTCGCCGACTCCAAGTGCTCCTTCTCCAATCGTCTTGTTCGGCTCGTTTCCGGTCATCTTCATCTCCAACCCCACGCCTCCTCCTTGGCCTCGCTCTTGTCTTCGTCCACCTCTCCACCTACGGCAACCTCTTCTCCTAAAATCTATCTCCTTCTTCCTCCGCCCACCACTTTCACCGGCGCCCCTTCTCCTCAACCCAACCACCCCTGGCCCACATGGAAGACTCCCACTACCGCGCGCTCGCCGAGACACAAGCCTTGGTTGATACCCAGCGTAACGCCATCCAGAGATCTCGACGCCGCCATCTCATCCCTCACCCTGCTGAAGCTCGAAAATTGCCATATCGTAAGCCCCTCTCCCTGTCTCTATTGAATTCAGGATTTGGGGATTAGGGTTTTGGTCCCCCACCCGTCGTTGTGGCAGATTCGCTTGCCTGTGATTAATTGGGTTAAAGATGTGGTCTTATTGCTACTTTGTGAACTACGAACTTGCGTTAATTAAGTGCTTGTTATCTTGTTAATAATTTGAGATTCTTTTTGGGGATTTTTTAATCGGTGGAAGGTGCGAAGTTTTCATGGATTGGATGTGTAGTGTCTATTCGGGTAGCAGGGATGAAGACGATCTGGTTGAAAACAATGAAGTGTAGTGTCTCGCTTACATCCGCGGTGGGTCTGGTAGGGATCCGAGAGGTGCATTATTTCAAACTAGAAAAACTCATAAAAGTAATTAAAAACAGTAAAAACTAAAAGAGGTGTTTCGTTAAAAACTAATAACCTTAGGCAATTTCCCCTTACATTTTTGGTTCTAGTCAAAAAATGATGGCTCTCTCTCTCTCAAACTATCAGCTTCTTTTTTTGTTTTTCTCCCTCTCTCTAAATTTCTTCTCAAGATTTGACTTTTTTTAAGGGGTTTCTCAAAATGTGATGATTCTTGAGATTTTAGCATCAAGTTCAGGTTTTTATTGCTCCATTTTTCTTTATGTGGGTTTTTTTTTCCTTGGGCACCAAGAATATTATGTGAAAGAGATCAGCGGCGTTTTGGTCAGTTTGGTGGGGTAAATCCTTGAGATGGAAGGGGTCAGTTTGGGTTTTGCAACCCAAAGTTTTAGGATTTAGCTGACTTAAGTTTAGGTTCTCGTTGTAATAAATTTCAATTGTTTAAGAAGTATTCGATTTAAATTTAACGTACAAGAAAATAGTATTACAGAAATTATTCCGACAAGGTGAAGAGGAGTCTGGTTAGGGTAGGCCTAATCATTGTTTGAATTCGAATCAAATTTGGTCGAATTTGAATTCGTCAAAATATTAAACTGTATTTGCTTCGTTCAAAGATGAATTTAAATATGAATTAAGAACCATCAAATTCGAATCGAATTCAAATTAATTTTTTATTTTTTAGAATAGAAATTGAATTGTATAATTTTTATAAAAAAAAGAGAGCGTTCGTAGTGTTTTGAACTAAGTTTAAATTATTTAAAAAAATGAAAGTGTTGAAATGACCCCTGAGGTGAGGTGAGGTGAGGTGAGGGGACCTCACTAAAAAAAGTGAGGTCATGGGAGACTTTGAGAAGGGACGCCGGAAGTAGGGGTGAGCAAATGGGATCGGTATTCGGGATATTTCAAAATAATTTCGGTATTCGGGAGTTCAGGATCGGGAGTTCGGTATTCGGGAGTTAATTCGGTAAGATTTTTGAGAAAATTTCGGTAATTTCAGTATTCTGGATCAGTTCGGTATATACCGATATTATTTCGGTAATACCAAAAATTCTGAAGTACTAAAGTATAATTTTACAAGTATATAAATAGATTGAAAAAAAAACCACCCAGAAATCAGAATTCCTCTCCTCCTCCTCGGCCCTCTGTGGCTCTGCTCTGCCCTCTCGGCCTCTCCCTCTCAGTAACAAAACAAAACGATGACGAGACCCATCGTCTCGGCCCTTTCCCGACGGTGACGACCCCGTCGTCTTCGTCTTCGGTCGTCTCCTTACGCGACCCGTCGACCTTCGTCCTCTCGGCTCTCTCCCGACGGAAAAACCAGACGACGTCGACGACGCAACCCATCCCTCTCGGCCCTCTCCCGACACTCAGCGACAACCCCGTCGTCTTCACTCTTCAGGTATTCGAAAGTTAAGGTTTCAGATATTAAACATAAATTAGGATTTTAATTTGGGGATTTTTTGCTAGGATTTTAAAATTTTTGGGATTTTTGGGATAATCCCGAAATTTTAATTCGGTATTCGGGATATCCCGAAATTATTTCGGTTCAGGATCGGTAAGAGTTTTTTTTGAATTTCGGTATTCGGTATTCGGGATCGGGATATCCCGAATGCTCACACCTAGCCGGAAGGGGAGGGGTTTTTTTTGGAAAAGTACCATTTGAGTCCTGTGGTTTACACAAATTTTACGATATGATCCTGAGGTTTAAAAATGACTTTTTTGGTAGTTGTGGTTTCAAGTTTTTTGCCTTAGAGGCTCGGAAAGACTCCCGAGCCAAAAATTAGTTCCGAACCTAGAAACGACGTCGTCCGATGCTGAGTTGTCTCGCCATGGTGGAAAATTTTTCTGCTTGAAAGGCTGACTTGTCACAGAAATAAAATATCCATTTCAATCACTTATTTTTTATAATTTTTCAAATTCCCCCTCTCTTCTTCTTCCCCTCCTCCCCTCTCTCTCCTCTTCGTCTTCTTCTTCTTCTTCCCCTCTCTCCCCTTCACCTTCTCCATCTTCAAACAGCGATGTCGTCCCCCTCCTATCTAATCCATTCCATTTGGAACACATGAACTGCCCGTGGACTCTCACGTTGTCTCCCCCATCCGGGAATCGCAACCGCGACCTCTGGGATTTTCACCCCAACCGCTCAAATAAGAATAAGAATAAGGTTCATGTTAAAACTTAAAATTGCTGTATGTTCCAGATTTCCACCTTCCTCCTCTCCCTCTATCTCCACACTGCCTCTCCGCTGATTCGATAATCCCTGAAACCCCCATCCCCTAATTCGCCGCCCGCCAAAAAAATCGCGACCCCAGGTTGTTTTCTCGCCGGCAAGACCTAGAACGAGGTAAATCCTTAAACCCTATGCTCCTTTTTCCTTGTTCCTCCTCTATTTTCTAAGAGAATCGGGATGTATGTTGATTCTGTTGGGATTTCTGTGAAATCAGGGTTAGGGTTTTGTTGGGTTTGTGCTGATATGGCAACTGGGTTTAGGGTTTTCAGGGAAGTAGGGTGAGGGATTGATTGTGGGCGAGTCTGTTTCGATCCGGTCTTGAGATTGTTTCTTGTATGCTTGTAGTGCATGCAATTTATGTGTTTGTTATTCGTATCGCTTCGTTGTTTAGTTTGCCCGATTAGCTGCTGGTGATGGTAAGTGTCTGAATTATGTGAAGGGGAGAGAAAGGAGAGGAGGACGACATCGCTGGTTTGAAGATGGAGAAGGTGAAGGGGGGAGAGAGAGGGAGGGAGGGGAAGAAGAAGAAGACGACGACGAGGAGAGAGAGGGAAGAAGAAGAAGAAGAAGAAGAAAGGGGGATTTAAAAAATTATAAAAAGATAAGGGATCAAAAAATATATTTAAGTCGTGCCAATTCACGTTGCCAACCGGTAAAAAAAAATGTCTGACGTGGTTAGCCACATCATCTTTAAAAGAGTGTCATTTTTAGGTTCGGAGCTATTTTTGGCTCAGGGGCCTTTCCGAGCCTCTAAGGCAAAAAAAATGAAACCACAACTATCAAAAAAGTCATTTCTAAACGTCAGGATCATATCGCAAAATCCGTGTAAACTACAAGATTCAAATGATACATTTCTCTTTTTTTTTTAGGAAGAATGTTACTTAGCTTATATCAAGTTGGTAAATCAGAGTACAAGAGTGCATCTAGTTCTAAATTATGAAGTTTAGTTATATGAAAGTAGAACAAAATTTCAATTTCAATTTTGCCCCTCTTTTCAAAATTCATTATATTCTTTGTAATTTTTTATACATTTTTGATATTTTAATAAATTTTTTAAATCTTAAACTGTATTCAATTCGTCTCTGTCCGAATTCAAATATAATTTTTTAATAAATCGAATGAATTTTTCGACGAATCAAATCAAATCTTGAATCATATTCTAACAATAATAAGACCTGGTTAGGGGTTTCAAACTGAATTTTGGAAGGTAAAAGTAAAGGGTTTTTTTCTTTTGTTTTGGTTCTCCTTGCACCTTAAAAAACACTAATAAATGAGACAGAGTCCTTTAGTCTTGAGTTTGATGTGATGGTTACGGTTACGTTGGAATTCAGTTGGGAGTGTGTGCCCCGCTTTATTTCTCAATCCCTATGATAAAAGTCTTGTCCCCCCTTTTTTAAGGAAAAAGTCTACTTAAGTACTATGTAGTATCGTAAAAAATTAAGTCAGTACCCTATAGTTTAAAATGTATCAATTGAGTCAAACTTATTTAAATTAAAATTAATTAGAGGCACAGGCAGCTGCTCGGACCCTGCCCTGCCACGTGGACTAGCCACATCAAATTTCTCTGATGACGTGGCCGTCTCTTCTCTCTTCTTCTTCCTCCTCCTCCTCCTCTTCCTCCTCCTCCTCTTAGAGGATACTGTTAAACAAGATAACACCGAGCCCAGTACTACACCCTTCCCCTCATCTTTCCCTTGCTTTTGCAAGATCAAGCTCGGCTCTTTCCCCACCCAGACCATTGTCGTCTCCTACATTCATCCCGACCAGACCGACGTCACCGCGGGGAACCTCAACCAATCATTGAAGATGCCCGCTGGCGTCCATGCTTGGTCGTTGCGGCGTCCTTCCACTTGCGATCGGTTCGTCCTCTAAGCAGAAGTGGTTCATCCTCAAGCTGGAGATCTGCTCCGAACGGTGATAGAAAATGTGCGGGGTGAGTTCTGGGAGGCTTCTCGGGAAGGGTTCAGGCCGGTTTGATCTCGGTATTGCCATCGCTCAAAATCAGAACCGACGCCCAACCTTTACTTGAAGAAGGTGAAGCCTCTCTACATGAAGGTGTCTAAGCGGATGTCCATCGGCGCCGACGAGGGGCGGTGCTGGCGGGGAGGGTAGTGGAGAGGCAGGTGAGCTTGCCGTTGGGCAATAGAGTTTGCAGGGGGTTTAAGCCTCTCTTCGTCCTTCTTTTTGGTTGGAAAAATGGAAATTAGAAATTAGGGAGAAAGGGAAGAAGAGAAGGGACGAGGAGAGAGGGCAAGTGTACACGTGGCACCACGTCATCAGAAAAATCTGATGTGGGTGGTCCACGTGGCAGGGCAGGGTCCGGACAAGACGGGCAGGGTTCGGGCAGTTGTCCGGGCCTCTAATTAATTTTAATTTGAATAAGTTTGACTCAATTGATACATTTTAAACCATAGAATACTGACTTGATTTTTTGCGATACTACAGGGTACTTAAGTAGACTTTTTCCTTTTTAAAAGTATTACATTTGCTAGGATTTTAACATTGAACGTCATAGATAATTACAACGTCTTGTGCCATTGGACTATACGCCTCTTTGGCGGTCCCCCTCCTTTCTGTGACGGCTAGGAGAGATTAATAAATTTTCACTAAAAACTATCGATTCAAATTAATAAGCGGTTGTTTTAGTTAGATCATTCATCTCAAATTCAAATTTTATTCACAAAATTTTAGCAATTTTAGTTATTTTTAACTTAAATTTGAATTAGTCGACTCAAAATTAAGAAAATAACATATTATGTCATGGCAACATATTGTGATTCTGCTTGCGGTGTTTTTTTCACCCATTCTAAGCAGAGGATTCCTCTTCTTCGTTCTTTCCAAACAGAAGATTCCTTTTCTTCGTTCTTTCCAAACAGAGGATTCCCATTCATCGTTCTTTCCAAACAGAGGATTAGACTCATGACTGTTTTTTTAAAGGAAAGATTAGGCTCATGACTTATGTTTCAAGGGTTCAATATAAACCATTTGCATCCGTATATTTGAATTATTTTAAAGAGGTTTTAATTCGACAATGCTATACTTTGAATACCATAATATTTATAAAAAAAATGTTTGTAGTAACTCTTAATTTTTTGTTTTCTACCACCTGACATTTTTAAAAAGTGACAAAACTCTTCGCTTGAAAAGATAAAGACAATTTTGAGAAGAGTCATCTCGTTTAAGATAGAACCCTTTTTAAGCGAAGTAAGATAAGGCTTTGGATTGGGTACGGAGTGAAGGAAATGATTCCGAACAGTTTGGAGTGAAAGGGACCGCGCTGGCATGCCCAGTTATGTGATATTAGCAAACTCTTTATGTGATACTGGCATGCCACATTATGTCATACTGGCCAGTGGCATGTCCCTGTTAGGAATTCAGCAACCAAGAGAACAAAACGCGCAAAGAATACAGACACAATAGATAACGTGGTTTGGCCTAGTGCCTAGTACCTACTGCCTACGTCCACGGGGAGAAATGAGAACTTTTATTGATGGATAAGAATCATAAAGCCATACAAAACCCTTGGGTAACACGTCCTTATATAGTGGACGAACCCTTGCAGTACAAGAAACCTATCTAGGTCGTCCTAGGAGTCCAAAATAAGAGTCTGAGCAAAACTGGAAATTTTTTTGCAGTGCACCCCAGCGGGCGCTGCCCTCCTAGTAGCCGCTGGGCCTTCAGAAATCCAACATTCTGTAACTCCCCCCCAGCGAGGGCTAGGGGGCTAGCGGCCACTGGGCCTTCGATTTCCACCATTTTCTTCTTTTCTCGACATATCCCAACAATCTCCACCTTGGCGAGAAAACATCTCTTGCGATAAACCATGAAGCTCAACCCGAACTTCAACAAACTCTACCTTGATGAAACACCACCCCATGAAAAACCATGAGAACTTGAGAAATCAAACCGACTCTACCAACTCTACCTCGAACCATAGATAACCACCATCAATAAGACCATCTCCACTTTCTCACCACCTTTTCCGTTCAATCACTTGGAGTTAACTGTCAAGCTCGAGCTTCTGAGCCTGCTTCGTCTATTCCCTCCAATCTCCATTGAACCCCAACTAGCAAGTCCACCTGCTGAAGCAACCTTGCAACCAATAGACACGTCCTCTATTCTCCGGTCAGCCCCATTCTCCGCAACCTCGAACTCCTTTTCCGCTGGACTTTCTTGCCACAAACCAATGCTATGTGTCATAACATACAAAGGGCAACCTTTTGTTCCACCAAGTAGAATCCTCGACATGCCTCGAACTCTACTGTTCGGCCTTGAGTGAGATACATGATTCGCCCGTGGTGTCACTAACGACTTCGCATGCCCAATGCCAAACCTACCCAACACCTTTGACGTGTACGTCTTTTTAGACAACCATAGTGGGGCCCAGCTAACAAAACTTCTCCGAGATAACCATGGCTCCCTGCCAACCATGCCTCCACGAAACAACCATAGCTTGCTATCCATGTCTTCGCGAATCCCAACTGTACTCAAACCATCCATGTCAAGTCATTGCTCCCTTATACGAACCAACCTCATATGACCTGAGATTTTCTCCTTTCCATCGGAACCCAAAGAAGTGACTCCACCTACAACAGTGCCCCCCCCCCCCCCCCCAACAAACCTGTAGGTATTCCTTATATCTCTTTCACCCTTCATCACCACTATAGCATCCTTCTCCACCTCAATTAGCCCGCCTACAACCTTATAGCCATACCCGGTACAATCCAAGGCTCTTAATGAGATTAAATTCCTCTTCAACTTCGAAACATGCCTAACCCCACACAACTTCACCACGACACCGTCCCACATCTTGATCCAAATATCACCTATGTCAGTGACTCTACAAGCGGAACCATCACCCATAGTCACCATACCTGAATCAACGAACTTGTAGGTGTCGAACCACCATCTTTTAGGCATCATGTGAAAAGAACATGCGCTATCCAAAATTCAAGAATTAGAGTGCTTTGGACCTGATAAAACAGAAAGACAGTCACCATCCGACCCGTCCGAGCAAGAGGCTGCACTCATAGAACCAGATCCTTTTCCCTCGTGATCCCGAGTTTTTCTTGGACAATCCTTCTTCACGTGCCCTTTTTCTCCTCACTCGAAGCAATTTCCCATGAACCTCCTTGACTACGACTTGGATCCCCTTCCAACTTTTCCTTCACTACGACCACCATGGCTACCCCTCACGACCAACCCTTCCATTCGTTCATCGCCAGTTTTCCTCCTTTGATGAAATCCTAGCAGAGCACTTGTGATCTTCTTCAACACCAGGGACTCCTTCCCCCAAGTTAAGGTTGTAACCAAATTATCGTAGGAATCCGGTAAGGAATTCAGGAGCAACAATACCTTATCTTTCTCCTCGAACTTCACATCGACCCTTCTCAAATTACTCAATAATTAATTGAAAATATTGATGTGTTGGCTCAAATCTGAGCCCCCCATCATCTTAAGCCCGTACAACTTTTGCTTAAGATAGAGCTTGTTCGACAAAGACTTAGACATATACCTTGCCTCCAATTTCTTCCATACCTCAGCTGGTGACTCCTCATCCATGACATGATACATCACATCGTCCACCAAGCACAAGTGAATTATCGCCACCGCTTTAGCTTCTATCTCCTTCCACTGTCGGTCCTTCATCTTCTCGAGCTTCTTCTCCAAGAGTGCGATGACTATCTCTTGTTGCACGAGGAGATCCTTGATACGCCTTTGTCATAACCCAAAATTCGAAGAACCATCGAACTTCACAAGAGCAAATTTCGCGCCGTCTGTCATCCTCTAACCTTAGCTCTAATACCAATTGTTAGGAATTCAACAACCAAGAGAATAAAATGCGCAAAGAACACGGACACAAGAGATAACGTAGTTCGGCCTAGTGCCTACGTCCACGGAGAGAAAGGAGAACTTTTATTGATAGATACGAGTCACAAAGCTATACAAAACCCTTGGATAACACGTCCTTATATAATGGACGAACCCTTGGAGTACAAGAAACCTATCTAGGTCGTCCTAGGAGTCTAAAACAAGAGTCCGAGCAAAGCTAAAAAAATTCCCACACTGCACCCGAGCGGGCGCTGCCCTCCCAGCAGTCGCTAGGCCTTCAGAAATCCAACATTCTGTAACTTCCCCCTAGCGAGGGCTAGGGGGCTAGCGGCTGTGGGCCTTCGATTTCTACCATTTGCTTCTTTTCTTGACATATCCCAACAGTCCTGTTTACGATACTGGTCTGCATGGCTTTTTTCATTTTGGTCCTCGTAGTTCTATATTTTTGCATAAAAACCCCCACGTGTCCTTCACTCCAAACTATTTAGAATGGGGGCATTCTGTACCCAATCCAGCCCCGTAAGATAAGACCATTTTATTTGTACGTTACAATTTGTTTCCTTTGCGAATGGTCATCAATTAGTACAGCATGGTAAAAAGAGGTTGTTAGTTAATAATTACGGCAACTGCCATTACCAATATTGGTGTAAGTTCCTCTCTTTCAAATCTTTTCTAATATAGAAAATCTCTTCAAATCCTACCCAACTTGAACTTGGATCTATCGATACCTAGTGAGTGTTCAGATAGCCATGGTAGAAAAGATTAAAACATGCTGCGAGAGTTCAGAGATGTCTTAACTATTACCACATAGGACTAGGCAGACATAACATGCTGCGAGATGTCCTCAAGTTATATTTACTGCTGCAAATAAGATATGGTCGATGAAACCACGCGAAAGAATCTGCGGACGGCGATGAGTGATCCGGTTTGAGCAGATGCTAAACATCCTCTATGAAAAAAGAGTGTCCATATTTCATTGCCAGCTCTATCTGTTGCCAGCTAGGGGGAGGCAGAACTCAAGAAAAGATAACAACGAAAGAAAGAATGCAGTTAGGAAAAAGAATGCAGTTGGCAAGCCAGATAAACCATCCTTAACCTTGGTTGGCTCCACTGTGTCCATCATTACCCGAAATCTATGAGAAATTTTGGATATCTCACCACTCGAGATTATGAGGAGAGGAATAGGGGTTGTGACCCATCTTGTTCACTCCATGCCCTTGCCCCCAATGAAATTCATTTTCTCCATGGAGGGGGTCCCTTGTGGCACATTCATGCATCTCAAGGCCCACAATGCCACAAATCTCACAAGTTGTTTGCACGTCGACCATATTGACTTTGTTCAAGCTTAGCTCATTCACCTTCTTTTCCAACAAAGACAATTGAGCTTGAATGGAGGAGGCAACATTAAGATCAATCACTCATTTTTGCTCCTTGCTCGATTGCATTACTCTCTCATTTTCCCAAAGAATGTTTGCAACTGCCATCTCTTCCAAGATGTGGTAGGCATCATCCCTATTCTTTCTCAAAAAGGACCCATTATAGGTGACATCAACTGTGACCCTTGTAGACGCATCAAGCCCAAAATAGAATGTTTTGAGTAAAGACTCCTTCGTCAAGTTGTGGTGTGGACAACTCTTTTGCAATTCCTTAAATCTCTCTCAAGCTTCACTCAAAGATTCATTCTCAAATTGTTGGAAGGTATCGATCTCTTTCACGATCCTCATCGTCTTTGAGAATGGAAAGTAATTGTCAAGGAAAACCTAGCCTAACTCCTCCCATGTGGCAATTGTTGTCCCGACCAATTGCATGTACCAAATTTTGGCATTGTCTTTCAAAGTAAATGGGAACAACCCAAGCTTCACCACATCGGCAGAAGCTCTATTGACAATGTCGGCTATCTCCAAAAAGTTAGCAATATGGTCGTAGGGATTTTCACTAGGCAACCCATAGAACTGGACCGAAGATTGGAGCAATTGTATTATGGCCGGATCGATCTCGAAGTTGTTGGCCTCGATATTAAGCCAGCCCCACTCAAGATGCGCCTAACATAGTCCATGAGAATCCTTTGAGGAACTCCATCTTCTTGTCCATCTCCATTCGGGTCATCTCGAGGTTGAGCTTGGGATGACCCGAATGAAAAATACTTGTTAAGGAAGGCCTGAGATAACTTCTCCCATGTGGCACTCGTTGTCCTTACCAATCGTATATACCAAATTTTAGCATTAGTATCAAATCTGGATTGATCTCGAAGTTGTTAGCCTCGACAGTCGACATTAGGCCTAGAGACTCCATGAGACTCCTTCGAAAAACTCCATCTCCTTTCGGGTCATTTCGAGGTTCGATTCATCCGTGCTCGAGTTATTTTCTCTTGCCTTGATGCCCTCTCAAAGTCTCCAATATCCACTTCAGTTTCCTCCGGTTTGATCTTGGGAGTGGCAAGGTTCAAAGGCGTACGACAAACAAGTACCTTGCAACACAAACACACAAAAAGATACTTAGTAACCAAATAACCAAGAAAAATAAAAATAAGTGGCAATCCAGGCTCGCAAGTTGGATAAGCTAGCTTTCAAGCCACAGATAAACGCGTCGAACTCACATATCAACCTTTCAACTTGGCAACCTCGCTTCCACAATGTGAAATTCCCGCTCTCTTTTACTTCTTATTTCCTTGCGAAACACACATCTACTCGGTCAATTACGCTCTTTCACACCCTCTCCCCTCTTAAAAGATTCGACCCAGAACTAAAATTTCCATCTTTTTAATGACCCGGATATCGATTCTTCAACTCAACAAGGATACACGCTTCTGTAATGCCAGATTTATCGGATACGAATACAGATACTCCAAACTGTACAAGTTCCAACAAAACATAACCAAGTAAAGAGGCACGTTATAAGAGATAGATAAATAACACAGCAACAAAAGTACCAAAGCTTCAGCCTTTTAACCTTCAAAGTTTCCCTAAAGGCATCAAGCTTCGGCTTTTTTAACACAGCAACAAACCAAGTAAACAGGCACGAGACTTTTGGTTAGGAATTTTGGGCCGTTAGTGGGCCCCAGATGGGTTGGTTATAAAACATATTATGTCTAAATTACAAATTTCGGAGATTTTGTTTAATACGAACTAATTATTTGACTAGGGATGATAATTAGATCCTTACCTTGAGCTTTGATCCAGACTCGAAGAATATAAGATCGGTTGACTTTGACCAAGTCTACGGATGGCAATTACAAATTATTCATTAAAATATTTTTTTTGGTTTCCTTGTATTGAATTATTTTAATGAATAATTCAATTGTATTCACATTTTTAGTATCATGTTGCTATTTGGAAAAAAATCAATTGAAAATTTATATATTTTAAAAATTAAATAATTTTCAAAAAATACAAACCCGCGGTAGCCATTATCCTGTCCGAATTTTTAGGATTCAGATCCTGCCCGAATCCTTATTTTAAAGAAGATAAAGGTAAGAAAAGTATAAATATCTAGGTCCTATAAATCTTACCTCAATACTGTGCATTGACATTCATATATTTGTCTGAGGTTATTATGATCACTACTACTCAATACGCCAAGTCGTCTGCTCTGATTTGGAACTTTAGGAGTGGAAGGTCTTGCCTTTGACCAGAGGAAAGGGAAGAAGTGGACTAAGAGTAATTAGTAATTAGGACGTGAGAGTCTCGGTTTCTCGTAAAAGGCCGGCGTTCTGAGGCAGGAAAAGTGTTGGCTGCTCACTAAATTTAGTCCTTTCTTTCTTTTGATAAGATTCAATTTAGTCATTTTATATTAGTCTTTTGATAAGATTCAGTTTAGTCTTTTGATAAGATTCAGATTCCTGGCTCTTTGATTTTGGGATGTAACGATAATTGGTTTTTAAAATAAGTGAAATATAACAATGGGAGGAGTTTACTGAAATTTCACGCATGTATTACATACAATTTGATAACAACTAAAATCCAAATTACACAATCAATCCGCTACTTTGTTATTCTCACAATGTTGGACTCCAATAAATAACTCCTATAAATTAGCTAATGTCAATTTTTTCATAAGGGAGTACAACAAATGTTCTCGATACAGATTAATTAATAATTAGCTTATTAATTTTTGGTTAGTAACAATTAACCTATGTTATCAGTGATAAGGATTTCTGTTAATTAATAAGTACCGAGTAATTTTAAAGTAATAATTAACCTATGTTATCAGTAATTTTACAATTGAACTCAACTTACCATAAAAGTATTACTCGGTCAAATTTTAATAATAAAAATATCATCGTAAAATTTTTCGATACGACAGAGCCCCAATTTTTTCTACATACCAAGTCATCTCTACCATTCTATGAATTACAAGTGGACAAGTGGGCCTTCCATTAGTCCATGTAATATATATGATCTAATTATGGAATATAATGGAAATAGAGTCCGAAAATAAAATTTATTTAAAAAATTAACCATAATTCTCTAAAAAACTTCGTTACCTTTTTTGATTGCTGAGAGAAGGGATTCACTAAAATTTCCCAGGAAGAACTAACATGGTTGGATTGGGTACGGAATGTCCCCATTCCAAACGATTTGCAGTGAAAGCACGCGGGGGCTTTTTTGCAGAAATACAAAAATATGAGGACCAAAATAAAAAAATTATACAGGCCAATATCGTAAATAGGACATGCCACTGTCGCAAACACGAAAAATACACTAGCCAGTATTACATAACGGGACATGCCAGTATGACATAACAGAGTATGCTGGTATCACATAACGAGGCATGCCAGTGCAGTCTCCTTCACTTCAAACCGTCCGGAATGATTTCCTTCACTTCGTAACGAATCCAAATCGAGAACTAACTCACTAGAACTTTTTTACATGAGTGTTTTCTCTTGATGGATTTTAATTAAGAAACATTGTATGTTGTGAAATGTTGGATGACATACCGATGAAGGTAATTTTTTTTTACTTCTATTATTGATAGTCAAAAACTACATAACTCTATTTAAGTGATGGTTATTTCTTTTCTCTTAAGCTACTCACGACTTTTGTAAATAAAAAAAATCAGTCAGACCAACTCTAATTTGTATCGTGAGGGGTACCTTGATATAAAACATGGACTTCCGGTAGTGTGCATGTTAAATACATTGAATAATATGTAGTCCAAATTGAGATGAGCAATTATTCTTTTATTTTTTGATAAAATGGTTCAAAGGGATGTTGTATCATAGAATTTACTAATAATTGCATATTTTTCATAGATCTAATTGTTGCATGTAAGATGAAATTCCACCTAATTTGTTAATACTAATTACTATGACTTTATTGATTTATTTTTTTATCCTAAAAAAAGTCACTATTTTTTAATAACATTTCCTTTTTGGGCGCTGTTTCCATTAAATGCAGATTATATGCTATAATTAGACCATGTACATATTGGACCAATGAAAGGTCCCACTAATCCATTAGTAATTAATAGATTAGACAAATGACTCGGTATGTAAAGATCAATATAAGGTTTCGGGTTTAGATTGGGTATAGAATGCTCTCATTCCGAACCGTTTGGAGTGAAGACACGCAGAGATTTTTTTTGCAAAAATGCTAAAACACAGGGACCAAAATAAAAAAAATCCATGCACGCAGGTATCGTAAACGAGACATGCTGCTATCACAAAAAAGACCGGAACAAAGGCCGGTATCACATAACGGCACATGCCGATATCGTAACCGGGGCATGCCGGGATCGTAAATAGAAAATGCCAGCACGGTCTCCTTTCACTCCAAACCGTCCGGAACGATTTTCTTCACTCCAGACCCAATCCAAAGCGTAAAGTTTCTCCAATTTGTTGGTCCCTTCGCTCCTTTCTCAAATAAGACCAAAAATCCAAACGTAACCGTTCCGGTCCACTTCGGAAATAAAAAACGCAAGCTCCATCCCCCCTTGTGTTCTGTCTTCCGTTTTCCTTCCCTCCCTCTCTCTAAACCAAAAAAAACCCGAAGAACTCCTTCAGTTCAACAATGGCTGCTCCTCTAAGATCTCCCGCCTCTCTCCTCAACCCGAACCTTTCTATCTCTCCAACAAAACCCTTTAATGGCCTCCCCCCATCTCAACCATCAAGTACCTTCCTTTCCTCCTCTTCTTTCGTTTTAAAGTTCCAATCTTTAAACTTTTCTGGGCTTGTTTTTGTGAATTGAAGGTGACCCGTTTGTTTATTTGGGTTAGGAGTGAGCTTCAAGGCCACGAGGGGAAATGGGGTGGTCGTCAAATGCTCGGTGTCGGCTCCTATGGCGGGTTCTAGCTCCGGGAAGGCCGAGATTAAGACTAATCCTATAATTGTCATTGATAACTACGATAGCTTCACTTATAATCTATGCCAGGTGTCGTAAAGAAGTCGTCTTTTTTTCGCTTTCGATGTCTGTTTGTGCTTCTGTATCTGCATTGGATCGTGGTTCATTTGGGTGAGATGATTTTAATCCTAGAGAGTGCGGATTTTGCTGAAAATGGCATTTGGATTCTGACCGAATTGCGGTTTGAACTGTAGTCAGATGTTTCTGATTGGAACCTCGATTCTATGTTGGTTTGGGTGATTAACTCTGTTGAGCATCCTACATGCTGCACTGATATGCATTTCTTATGTTTGTTGCGGTTTTATGGTACTGGTGGTTCGTTGTTAGAACTCGAGGGTACATGTGGTAGCAGTCGTCGGGTCCTTTGCAGTCTGATCATAGTCCAATGGTTTATATGTTATCATCATGCAGATTCTTCGACTCTGACATTATATGATATCCATGGGTTTCTCTGACATTTGAGCTTGTATTTTAGATGCGATTTGTAGCCTCACCCGCTTGCTTTACCGTTTGGCTAGATCAGTTAAAAGAAGCAAGTTACAAAAATCATAAATGAGTGATCGAATCCAGCCTTCTTGTGCTTTCTTCAATTTAGATTCTCTCTGCTAAGACATTCAATGCAGATGATTCGGTGCCAAGTTTATCCAGTATTTGTCGTGTTCTTCGTTTAAGATAATTTACCGGTATTTTGTTGGCTTTTTCTCTTGTCCATTTCTGTTGTCCTTCTTTTGTCCCTGTTGGTAATCATGTTGTTTCTGTAGTATATGGGAGAACTGGGATGCCATTTTGAAGTCTATCGCAATGATGAGTTGACTGTGGAGGAGTTGAAAAGGTAATAGTTGAATGTCACGTTGTTCGTTAGAAAGGCTTCACGACATATCCGAGTAATTGATCTTAAAGGCATTATGATCCTAATCATTGTTTATCTTTCTCCGGAAATTTAATAGGAAGGAACCAAGAGGAGTGCTCATTTCCCCAGGACCTGGTAAACGTTAGGATGGCTTGTATTTGTCGGAATCCTGGAGGAAGAAGGAAAGCCCATTACTAAGCAATTTGTCTTCCTTGCGCAGGCACTCCCCAAGATTCCGGAATTTCTTTGCAAACGGTTTTAGAGCTTGGACCTATTGTTCCTTTATTTGGTGTGTGCATGGGGTTGCAATGCATTGGAGAGGCTTTTGGAGGTTAGTTTTTACCACATTTACCAAGCTGAACTTCACTTCTTTTTCATTCAGGTTTGCTTCTATATCTGTACAATGCAACTTGATCTTTGTCTGTTGACATTTTCTTCCGGTACCCTCACAGCCCATTTCCTTCGCTGTTCTCAGGAAAGATTGTCCGTGCTCCTCATGGTGTTATGCATGGGAAGAGTTCTCTGGTATATTACGACGAGAAAGGAGAAGATGGCCTATTTTCTGGGCTCACAAAGTATGTATCTAATCCAAGACCATCTGCCTTCGTACATTGTTAGCGCCTGTATGGAAACTTCCGTAAAATTGATGCTCACTGTCATTTCTATATGAGTCGACTCTTGTTGGAGTTTTCTCCTCGATACTTCCAGTTAAGCATAGGCATTAGATGTTTTCATCTAACCAAGTAGGTGTTGGAAGATGTTAAGTCATCTTGGCATCTCGAAGGCTTGCTCTAAAAGCTTAATAAGGGAATAGCTTATATGAATCCCGGAAAACTTCTTTTATTGCCAAGCTCCGCTAAATTGTTAGGAGCAGCCTCGTTTCTGGATTTGCTCAATAAATTCTTAAATATGTGTGAACTGTGGGGTCATCAAACTTCATCGAACATTTGAAAATTATTACACAGGAAGGAGTAACAACCAGTTAAATGATGCAAACTTCTCTTTCAAGGGATGGCCATAAATTGCAGCAGAAGATTGTGCTTACGAACTTTGATCTTTTTATTCTCGTATGCTTAATTACGGCGTCATTGGATCATCGGAATGCCATTGTTATTGATCTTCATCAGAATTGTGTTCTTGGGTCTCACTTATCGGTACAGTGCTGAGAAACCGGTCGACGCATGCTGACTGACGCCTTGTTTTGATCTTTTGCAGCCCCTTTACAGCCGGCAGATACCACAGCCTTGTGATCGAAAAGGATAGCTTCCCAAGTGGAGAACTCGAAATCATGGCCTGGACAGAGGACGGCCTGATAATGGCTGCCCGTCATAAAAAGTACAAACACCTGCAGGTGAGCACGATGATCATCAATCACATCGCTCCCGCATTGTTAAAATTGCATGCCTCGTTTTTCGCTCTTTCGGGTTGCAATCTGAAGCCATCGATCGTCGCTTTGAATGATGCAGGGCGTGCAGTTCCATCCGGAGAGCATCATCACAACTGAAGGCGAGACTATTGTCAGGAACTTCATCAAGCTGATTGAAAGAAAAGAAGCCGAATCCCTTCGTTAGTGAGTAATTTTCGGATCTGCGCAAGTTTATGCTTCAAAAGTATGGTAGATGAAGAAGTACTTGTCTTCGTAGAAACTTGTTGTCTTGTTTAGTTATATAATATTTATATTTTGAGGGGAAAAAAATCAATTTTAAACTTGAATTCAAACTCGTATTCTAATGTTATGTTCTATGATTAATTATAAAATACAAAAATTTTAAAAAATAAAGAAAAATATATATTACTTCAAATTTTCTAAAATCATAAAAGATAAGTTTTGATATAACCATTGTTTAAACCCAACAGTTAAATCGTAATTGTAAAGGTTTGGTCATGGTTTACAAATTTTCTAAATAGAGTCGCTCTTGTATACGGCTCGTTTGCATTTTCTTTGTTTTCCAGGCCAAACTTTATAATTGTGGTTGGTCCGTTTCGCCCAAATTTATATTACTTCAAATTTTCTAAAATCATAGATTTTTCGGTTAGATATGAAGATTCTAACATAATATCATAGCCGTTGATTTCCTCTTCATTGTTGTCCACACACATCCCTTATTTCATCACATCTTGGCGAAGCCAAAACCGTACAAACTTCGGTCTCACAAATTTCGTTTGAGAAATTTTGTTAAAATTATCATGTTGCTAATTATTATAGTGGTTGGATTGTTTTTAAATTTGAAAATTTTATCGATTCATTTCATTAATATTTTGATTTTGGTTGAAAATGCAAATTCTAATATTTTACAAAAGTCACGAGTTCCCATATGAACATTTCATGAACTATTTTGGTGTGAAAAATAAAGGGAAAATTATCCTCAGGTCGCTGGTATTTTGATACTGTACCTCTCGCATTCCTAAATTTTCAGAAATGATTTTGTCATCCCCGTGTTCGGTTTTATTATACTCTCGGATCTCTCGTTGAGAGTATAATAAAACCAAATACGGGGGACGAAAAAATTATTTTCAGAAATCTAGGGACGCGAGAGGTAGGGTGTCAAAATACCAGGAACTTAAGGATAATTTGCCCAAAAATAAATGTAATGAGTGCGCCGGTGATACTTCTTCTTGTGCAGAATATATTTGGGCCATTATTTTTATTATCCAACTGAGGAACCTTTCTTTGCGGTTTAGTGGATCGAAGGGTTTCCAAAAATCAGGAGAAGGAATTGCAGCTTTTTAGATTATAGCGACAGCAACTTTTCATATTTTTTTATACATACATTTTTAAGCCTAGGGACTGAACAATAGACTTCTGTCTATTTCTATTACGACACTTGTGTTATTAGCATAGTTTTAAAAAATGCGGTTTGACTGATCGGACCATGAATTATTCAGAAGATCGGTCCGTTTTTAGGAGTAAAAATGACCTCCGGTCAGACTGGACAGTTCGTACTGATTTTTGACTCAGACCACCAGGTCTGATCAAATTTTATCCAAATCAGCAAAAAATAAAATAAAAAGTCGTATCACATGCTCAATTTTTCTAAATCAACAAAGAAAAATAGACTTTATATGTTATAAATTGGTTGATATTTCTAAAATGTGAATTTTGAAACCTATATTTTGACTATTTAGTCTACATATTATTCGAATAATATTAAAAAATTATTCAATCTGATCGATGGTCCAACCAGTCAAACCAGTCAAACCAAAAATGGACAAAATCCGGCCCGTACTAAAACCCGTATTTTAAAACTATGTTATTAGGCCAAATATTTTAGACAGAAAGCACTATAAATGATAAAAAAGATGTACTAGCTGCCGTACCTTGCACTTATATTGGATGAACCAAAATAAAATTTGCCTAGCTTTGTCTAGTTTAGTATAGAACACTCATTGGGTCAATTAATATAGTTTCGAGCTATATAATTTTTTTTTGAAAAAAAACAAAGTTTTCCTAACAAGTATTTAATTGTTGCGTTCTATAAACTTGAATCGAGATTATCCATTCAAAAAATTTTCGGATTCGGATAATTTTATCTTCGGACTCAGATTTGGATTATCCATAATTTTTTATTCGGATTCAGATTCGAATACGTATAGTAAAAATATAAATTCGAATTATCCGAATATCCGAACTTTTTAATCTACCTAATTATGTTTGGGCTGGGCCGACTATATCCTACCAAATTACTAAGCCTAAGCCCAAATAATCTAATCTCCTCACCTCCCCTCAGAATCTCAAACCCATCCCCGAGAGACCCCTAACATTTCCTAATCGTGAAACCCTAAAAAATTCTAACCAAAAATTATTAAGCCTCAACTCTTGTCACCGATGGTATTGTTGTCTTACTCGTTTGTTCGTTGCTTTTCCTTGAACCATAAGTCAGAAATGGTTTAATTGTTTTGTTATTTTTCGTTGCTTTGCGTTATTTGTATTATTATGGGTTAGTTTACCCTATGGTTCGTCTGCATCCCAACTTGTCCAGGTACAGTTTCATAGTCCACACATTTTTAAAGGGAAATTCATAGTCCACATATTGAGACCGATTAGAATGTTGTAATGTCCATATTTTTTTAGAAGAGTTTTTTTTTGCCATTGTAAAATTCAGATAATTTGGATTATTCGAATCCGTATCCGAAATAATTTTGGATTTCGAATTTCAGATAATTCATTATTCGGATTCGGATTGAGAAATACTAATTTTGGATATTTCGGATAATGAAAAATTCGAATTCGAATTATCCAAATGCTCACGTCTAATGGCATGTGTTAGAGTGCAAGTAGCTTTCATCGCTGATTAGGTAGTGGCTTAGACGTTAAGGCAATCTAATTCCAAAGAACATCTCAAAGCTAAAACAAGCTTTGTGTGCTTTATTAACGCCCAATCAGATGGCAACAAATAATATGGAATCCGCTTTGGGAAAAATTAAAGCATCTTAACTTGATGTCTAATTATTAATTGCCTGTCTTTAGCATATTACTTACCTTTCAGACTTTTCTAATTTTAATATTTTACAGTGAAGATAATTAGCACATTATCTATGGTTCCCTTCTTTTCAAAGGTCATCATGAGATTGCTTTAATTATTGCCTCCCAAGTAGAATTTTGTCAAAACTATGTTCACACCTCTTCTTCCTTTGTATTTAATAACTATTTTATTTAATACTAATATAAATGACTCAAATTTGAGACCTCTTAATTAAATTATCACAACTCACTCATCATCTAAGTCTCGGTGATTCTATTGTTAGAAAACGTTTTGCTAATGTTATGGCTTGTCACCATAAAATCCCAAATAATTTTGCTAGGTGGTCGAGCAGCATGGGAGAGGCTATCCTGTGCGGAACGCTGAAGTGTCAAAACTTCGAATCTTATGCATAATTTGATTTGTTTTAAACCACATAAACTTAAGTCAAAAAAACTTAAACCACTTGAATTTAAAGTGAACTTTTTCCATATTAATTTAACATCATTTGTAATTGAACTTAGTTTGGAAGTGAATTAGTCATTCTGATAAATATCTGAATACGGATACCAAGTTCACATATCAAAATCTTGGTATTCAAGAGCATACCACAATCAACGTGAAACGGATGGATAATTTTCAGGAAGAAACTTTCAATACGCTACAAAATTGTTAAAGATAGCACCGAGTAGCATCCAAATTTGGCACACGTTTAATAAATAGGACAAGATTGATCCTCGGAACCCGGCTGACGACTCTAACGTTAGCCATTTGCACAAGCACTGTTCTCCGTTTGGCATATCTAATGTAATCATCTCGAAAATTGATATAAGTAGTAAAAGAGTTAGATTCGTTTAAAAAAAAAGTTTAGATCATACGAATGTGAAAGGTAATATTAGGAACAAAATACATTGTGACCTAACTTTGAAAATTATGTAATGTAAGCGACCTTGGATTCCAACTACCCCATTCACAAAATGTCCTCCGAAGCTCACAATTTTCCCCCTTTGTTTATCTTGTTCCCGTTGATTATTTATTATAATTCCACAGAGAACGGACCCAAAATTTCTGAACTCTTTTATTAAAAAATGTAGTTCTTGCATGCCCGTTGTTATTGTGACTTGGACTATAATACAACAACATGATCCAAGAATAATTAAAAAGGGAAGGAAGCAAACAAATGATGGGCTTTTGCCTGCCTTTTTTTTCTATATTATAAAGTTCTTCACATCACATACATTATTGTAAGAAACACAACGGATACCCATACCTACCACGCACAGAAGAAACATAATGCTTAGCGCGGCATTCAGATACAAGTCAGGTGAGATTTTTAAAAGATGGTAAAACTCTCCCAACTAATATTTAGCACTATGCATTCTCAAGAACTCGAGACCTTGATTAAGCTAAAATGGTTAATATAGAAAGTTTAGTTGTCTTGTCAAAGAAAATCTAGTCTAACAGCACAAGACATTTACAATATCTAGGGTTCAAATTCTGGCATGTGTATTTGTGTTTCAAAAAATAGAAAGTTCAGTTCCCAAGCAAAAAGTTTCAATGGTAATTAATTTTTATTTATTTGTTAGGTACAAGATGCATATCAATTACCATTAACTAGCCATGAAATTGTTGTCCAATTTGAATCATTGTAAATATTTGTGCTCGAACCTTAATACATCGTACGTTTTTAGAGTTATCAGAAAAAGAGGGCTGTGATCATAATATAAAAGTATATATTTATTGGACTCATAAAGGGCATCGTTCAATAGAATACATAACTTCATCGCCCAATTCAATATGTAATAAAACAAGGATAGAAGAAACATCAATTGACAAAAAAAAATGGACAACATGGAAAACTGAAGGTATATGAAATGAACTATACACAAAATAGGCAATTCCCAACCACCAGCAACCATATGATCACCCTCTTACCATATAAGAAGAATTGCTGTGTCTTTCTCTCTATGCACAGAAAAAAGAGCCCGTATCCGACGTGATCGATGCGCGCGACAAGATTGATACTTTCGTAATCAGATGGAAATGGCATCCGAGTGGCCTGGCTGGGTGCGGCGGTGATGCTTAGTGTGGTGGCGTCGCCCTCCACCAAACGTGACGGGATCAAACGATCCGAGTCTTTCGGCTTCCCTAGTGTTGGTGACACATTCTGATGGCGGGACCCTGTACCGGATTCGGTCGTAGCAGTAGGAGTATGTCATGTACTTGGACCTGAAACCTTCCATCTTCACCCGTTGCGCAGGCGTGACACCTTTTGGCATTCCTTCAAGAGTGTGTGCTTCGTCGCATCTTGGAAACTGTTCGATTGGGTCAACGGCACAACCGTGCAGGACAAAGTCGGAGAATTCCGTAACATACGGAGCGTACTTGTAGTTTACTCTGTACTTGCCTCCATTAGTCGCCCAATTGGACCCGTCCCAGATTGTTGCATACAAAGACATTGGCTTGGAGGGAAAATCTCCTCCCATGGTTGGAGTTCTTCTGACTTCTCTAATTGGAACATCATCCACAAAAAATCTACAGAGGGGGAAGGCGTAAAAACAAAATTAGTAGAATTACGACATCATTAACTCTAATCAAAATGGATGCGTATTCCGAAAGATTCTCTAAACCAACCAAAACCATCAGAGAGTAAAAGATACTCCAATCATTCAAAAAAGTTGAAGCCATTCCAAAAGAAGAAAACTGGTTCCAACGAACTAGGCTCCGTAGGTAGAACAAAACAGAGAACTTGTACTAAATTCCCCAAATGGAGAAACTATCCACCAAGCTTTATAAAGTAGCATCAACATCAAACACCTTTAAATAGTAAATCTCATCCAACAGAATTCAGAGATCGAACGGAACTAATTGTGATGCACTTAGGGTGTTGTTCTTAGCTTACATGATCCGGGAATCGGTCCAGAGAACGCTGTACCGGTGGAAATCATCGGACGGGTCGAACCACAAGGTATACCTCTCCTCCCTGCCAACACTGGTGCTACCATTTCCATATACATTAGTCTGTATCCTCCAATCCTTGCCTCTTATGTTCCCCAAGAACTCGAAATCGATCTCGTCATGGTTCTTCTCAAATATGTCACCATTTGACATCTGCAAGGCAACAAAAAGCGATCACCTAATCCATGATGAACATAATTAGAACCCCTGTGGTTCAAATTGCATCAGAAGTTCAGGAACTAATATTATTTTTCTTTTCTTTTTTCTGAAGGCTAAATACTAAACTAGGGAGAAAAAATAGCATGAACCCAATTATGTAAATAACCAACTCACATAGAAGGCAACCACAACACCAGCAGTGTAATCAGCAGGCAACTTAATGGAAGCACTGAAGTAGCCATGCAAGTACAAGTCTTGGGAAACAAATCCAGACCCTGTAGAAAAAAAAAATCAAAACTTTCCCATCAAAACCTCAATAAAGTTCAGTTCTTTACCCAAAAATTAAAACTTTAATCCCCCAATAACTAAAACTAAAACATAGTCCAAGGCTTAAAAACAGGGGGAAACAAATCCAGACCCTGTAAAGAAAAATCAAAACTTTCAAAACCTCAATAAAGTTTGGTTCTTTAACCCAAAGATTGAAACTTTAATCTCCCAATAAGTAAAAAAACATGGTTCCAAGGCTTAATTAAACCTGTCCTCTCATCAAGTGTTAAATGGACTGATTTTCCATCTCTATGAAGAACCAGGTTGTTGTCTCCAAATAGCTGGGTGTACCCTTCATCAAAGGACAGAATTTGGGACCCAGAAGTAATAACAGCCATTAGGGACCAAACCAAGAGAGACCAACTAGTGTAATAGTAATACCACCCCATTTCTATTTCCTTTATTTTTTTTAAATATAATTCTGTGTGTTTGAGGGTTTGTGTGTATTGTTTCAGACCAGCTCAATTTAAGTGTGTGGTTTTAATTTTGTATTGGTGGTGTAAGGTAAGGAATGGAAGGAAGAGGAAGGGAACAGAGAGGTGGTGGCTTCTGGGAGAGGGAGAATGGGGAAGGCTACAAGAGAAGGAAACAAAAAGGAAAAGGTGATTTTACTGGGGGAGGGGGAGATAGTCACTAACTTATTTATAAGTTATAACTATGTTATTAAACATTTATTTTTTATGTACTATTCTAACATTTTATGATGTTATTTCTTTTTTTTAAGGGATAAAAGTGGCACAAAATTTATATAATAAGCAAATTATAGAACAGTAGAGAAAAGTACTGACATAAGACAAAAAATTCAAGCAGAAAACGAAAGACAGTCTGATGATAGTAGGGTGACACAAAGAGAAGAACGATGGACGGTCGAAAAAATACAAAAGCCAACAACCGGACTAAATTTCTGGTAAAGTAAGAAACTTCGATAATAGAGAACGGATTGGGTGCTAACAATATACAGTCGCAAGCATCATTCTGACAAATTTTTTTTGAAAGATTCATTCTGACAATATAGAGTTGCCATCATTGTGACAATTGCTACAGTGTTCCCAACCTTTCTACCATTTACAAGTAATGTATGTATATTCAATATTTTTATGAAAATTTCAATCTATTAGTCCTATGATCTGCAAGCTACTCTTTAAATTTACTATGCCAAATGTATTCAAAATATTTGACTGAATAAATCATTTCATTTGTAGCGAAGAAAGTGGATCACGTGAACAAATTTTTGTGGCCTTTCGCTATAAAAGGAACATTAACCACTAAAATTTCGGACAGCTAAAAACTTTTTATCTATTTTTCACAAACTTTAATTTTGAAAATGTATATTTGAATTAGAAAATGTATATATCAAATGATTTGGACATAAAACTACTAAAATTGCCTCCATTTCATGGGGTTTTTCGTTCTTAGAATGTGAATTTATCTTTCACTCGTAGTGCGGTTAATTCATTGCATAACGGAAAGAAGAATTATTAAAATTAAAACATATGAATCCTGAGAATTCAACACAAAATTCTAACGTAATAAATGGATGGAACTTAGATAAGTCTTTTTAAAAAGTATTGTGTTTGAATCTCGTAAATAGAACAAAATTTTGTTATATTATTTATCAAATTTGTAAGATCTATTAATTGTACTTATACTCTATATTAGTATTTACTCACAAATATTCATCGGATAAGTACACTGAAGAATGTGTATTCACAAAATACTCAAATTAATTGGCTAATAATGTAAAGACTAAATCATCATTACACTCAAAGAACAAAGGATAGGAGTAATTATACCCGATTATTAAAATCTTAGGGCGCTAATTATTCTTCTAGACGAAGTGATTTGTGCACTTTATTTTTAACCATATTTAAATCATATTCATGCACTTTGCATTTAAATTGTACTTAACGTTAGCTATATTAGAATTTAGGAATCTTTGAGAGAGGGATAAAGTGGTCAAAAACTTACATTAGCAAATACCCTCAAAATTTTATTTGGAAAGGGAGGTATTGACTATTGAGTCAATGGCAAAAAGTAAAGGGTGTAAATCACAAAGCAAGAGAGGGATGTGATTACTTAAACCCGAAAAGAGGGAAAATTATATAAAGTAACATTTTTACGGTTGATTTAACAAGATTTATTTTTTGTAAATTTTATTTAAAAATAATGTTTTAAATATTTCACTTACTATAAAAATACCACAAAAAATTATCATAAAATTACTAGCCAAACTTTTCATTCAAAAAATAAATTAGTCTTATTTCTTTATTATACTATCTGATATGCAATCACCTACCCAACTTAGTTCAGATTCAACAAAAATTTAATATTATTGTGTTCCAAATAACTCAAACATAAGACCTCTTAACTAAGGTAGTACAACACTGTCATCTGTTGATATAAATGTTCGCTAAAATACATTATTTTTTACTTTTAATTACCGTCCACCTACAGGTAATTATTTTAGCTCAAAAAAAGCAGACTACCAATTTTACCCTCGAACCTTGCCGAATACACCGATTTGCCCTGGCTACACGCGGGCCAGAGAAATAATTCGTGGCAGAATTGCAAATACGCGGCTAGACACGAAGGCGGGGGCGATTAATGGACCCCAAAAGTGCTCCACGTATCTCATCGATAAAATCTCGTGGGCCCAGGTAATTAGCATTTCGGCGCCGACGGGTTTGACACGATCTTGACACGTGTCATGGCGAGGACTTGACGGGCCAACGCCGAGCTTTCAAATCAGGTCGAATCTTAAAATATTGATAAAATTTTGTAACAATTATTTAATATTATTGTGCTGAAAAGTATCAAACACAAATACACTAGCAACATGTTTGATTATGTTAATTGATAATAACGTTTATTAAAAAAATAACATCAATTGAGTAAACACCGCCATAAGTGTTTTGTTGTTAATCTAAATGTGATCGACTTTAAATTTGTTATTAAGTGCATCATGAATATTCTTTTTATAGGAGACAGTAAAATAAGCCGAAAAGGTTGGACAAAAACTAGCCGTTGGAAGCCACCCACCCCAACCAAAACAACTCATCTTTGATCTTCTCAAAAAAAAACCAGTATCTTATATGTAAAATCGAGTTCTATCTGGTTATATATTAAAAATGATCCTCGAATTTTTTTACATTCGTAAAAATTGAATTTAATATCCGGCTATCTTTTATCTTGCACTTCTCAGGTCGGGTCCTAGGAGATGGAGGACAGCGGAGTTAACGGCGTTAATCACGGGGGCCGGCTGATCCCCGGGAGAACGCGCCTTTTTAACCAACAAAGTCCCAACCCACTCCCATCCTAATCCATTTTTCGGTGGGCCCACCCACTGGCGCCCGTCGAGACCGGCGTGTCCTTTCCACCGCCACTGGCGTTGCCAGCTCTAATCTCTCACGGATTCAATTCGTTTAATGGATCCGTACGGTATTACACGTAAATCAACTAGTAAAAAATCACTTGAATTTTTGGCATATGAGGGGGCCAATGGTCGTGTCTCCTATGTTTAATTGGCGCATGCTAAAAAATGCAAAATCACAAAGTTGTGCTTTGTGAAAATAAGGATCTCAAACTTGGATCCCTAGGTCGCGTGAGGGAGACTGGGAGGCAAAGTAAGTATGGATACCGTATTACCATGCACGTGAGTTCTAAAGCAGTCTGACGATATTATTGGAAAACTCGTTTCCTAGATTAGGATCTAATCATGTTCAACACTAAAAATAACAAAATTATGTACTAAGATGGGAGTATGACGACGTGAATTAAACTCAGCAATCATGATAGGGTATTTTCTATTGAGATGTTATTTTCCCACTATGATTTTTTGTCACTGAGTTTTTTCGCACAGTGATAGGGAATTCCACGCTTGGTAATTTATAATTATTATTAAAAAACTAAATATCGAAATACACAAATCTAAATAGTACCAGATACATAATGGTCCGAAAGAGAGGAAAAGAGCTTGGAGATTGGTGAATCGACAACACAAATCTAATTTAGAATCCGTTTGTAAAAAATAAACATATTTAAATAAAGGGCGTCTGAGCCTCTAACTTTAGTAATCAGCGATACCAATAAACAAAAAAATTATATTATCTAAATAACGTACATCACAAAATCCGACACAACATAATGAAAAAAGTGTTAATGATTATTTTGATAGAACGTCAACTACCCTATATTTTTATCCGATTATTGTGTTGAAAAGTTCTCGGAAGAATATAATTCAGAGCGAAAAGACCAAAAAAGCATGTTTCTTACTTTCTTTCCCGAAATCGGAAACGACGAGGGGAAGAAATCAAAAGAAGGATTAAAGAGAGAGCACACGAGCTGAAGATGCACTGACACTTTTTATACAGACAGATAAAATTTGGAACGCTACTACCGACGCTTAATTAATTAATCAAAGTAAAGTCTACCTTTACAATTTTAATATCCCATGTTGGAGAGAGAATCCAGGACATAAATGTGGTACAGTAAAACTTATAAACATATTATTGGGACCTGATAAATATGTTACTTTAAAAGAAGTTATTACATAATAGAGTTTTATTTTTTTTTAAAAATATAAAAATTAAATTTTTAACAATAAATACGAAATATCAAAAAATTATTTTTTTATATTCAAATTACCTAAAGTCTCGGCTTATAAAGTTATTCAAATGCTACACTCGATTAAGATATTTTCTTAAAACAAGGTGTTAACCACAATGACCATTTGAAGACAATTGAGAACATGAATGATGATGCAAAATTCATCAAGGAAGAAAATCTAATTTAAACTATTATCTTAAAATATTTTTCCAATTTATAAAGTATATAAAAATATGTGTATTTATTCAAAAATATTACTTTATTCAAAAATTGAGATCGAGATTTTGTATTAAAATTTTCTGAAAATGTATTAGTTATTATGATAGAGCAGTTATTAAATTTTAACATTTTTTCCGACTTGGGATTAAAAATTTTTATTAATTTAGAGAGATTCGACACTTGATAAGAGATCAATGTACACTCTACAGAGATTTTATTGTATTGTACATATACTTTTACATAACTATTTTATGTTAATTTTTTAGATATTTTCTCATTCAGATGAGCGCAGTTCGACTATAAAAATGTCATATATTTTTCATAAATAAAATTAATTTTCTAGAGTAAGAAAATTGTCAATTTATAAAAATATTTTCTTGTTGTAACAAACAGAAATGAACTCCAAACACGACGATTGATTAGTGAATTGTGATTTTAACTTATAGCTTATTAAAAGATTTTTTTTTCAGCCCAACTGTGCTCAAATTTGAGATTAATCTAATCTATCAAATATTTCAAATAAATAACCAAAAAGTCATTTAAAGTCTGGGGTTTAGGCTAACTGTCTAATTTTTTCAAAAAAAAACAAATACACAGAAATGAACGAACCATCAAAGATTGACTAAATTAGCCAAATTCGGTGACCACAAATGGGCCACCAAAGGAAAAAAGTTTACCCGGAAATGTCAAGTAAGATGTTCTCAATTATAATATGAATTAAATTTGTGGGGGCGGCGTATAAAATTATAAAAAATTGAAAAGAATGGCCAGGGGATTTTCGTTTGCCCACTTGCAGTAATTTAATCCATTTTTTTCCATTTTCCATAAATTAAAAAGTTTACCAATAATAATCAGATCAACAAAAAATCATTCTAATACTTAAACTGTTATATATTCGTTTGAGCAGTAAATGAGAAGATATGCCAAATTACTCTAATCAACTAAAAAATATTAAAATCTAATTAAGAAATAAAAAAATTCAGTAGCATAGATCAAATATCGAAAATGAATTAATCAATATTGAAATACCATTTAAAAAAATGAGAACATATTTTATGGATTAGGAGTACAGGAGGGGGTGGAGCAACCCAATCATTCCCTTCCCCACCACGTGCAACTCTTATCTCCTTGTCCGCTTCATCCGTTAGTCTCTTTCCTAAATTCAAGTTTTTATTAATCTGACCAATTCTTAATACTGAATAATTTTTTTATATAATATTCATAATACAAACATTAAATATATTGTAAAGTATCAAATATAATACAATGGAATCGATTGAATAATAATTATTACATGTAACATTATTCAAGATATAACTGAATCAAATACAATATCAATCGGTCCGGTAAACATTTAATTTTATCTAATAGATGAACTTATGTTGTGATAAACAACTAATTATTATCTTACAATGACTTTAATTCTTCCATTTTTTTAAACACAAATTTATTTTGTGTTTAACAGATTACAAAAAATAAATTACTGAAATTTTAGTCTTACTAAAAGTTGTCTAGCGAAATGAATTTTATTATAAAGGAGGTCAAATGCTAGCGTTATTCTACCTACCGGTATGGCCTTCCAACATTTAATCTAGAAACTTATAAAGGATCGTATAACTGTCAGTAGGTCCGTAGAATATTATATATTCCCGACATATTATACACGAGACAATAACGACGTCTGAGAAGACGAAAACGTCGGAGTTTTTGATATCATATTAAAATTTTTGTACATAATAAATAAATAAAATTTTAATTCATATGAACGAATTTCATCACACTCACACCTAACATGATAATCTCAAAAAATAAAAACAAAACATTACTGTTGTTACCAGAACTTGTTAATATTTCGTAATATTAATTAAATTGTAGGGCCAAAATTCATTACGCATTTATGCTTTGGACACTGCATGCATCTCTTTAATTTTATATTTCAAGTTCGTAAAGGAGATGAGGCATCCATAATTATTTAAAGCAGAAAAATGGACAAGCAGATGGCTGTTTGGAATGTTTGGAAGATTTTATAATTATTTTTGACGTATAGGATATAGGATGATGGAGAAGTGTCCTCTTAGAGAGAGAGAGGTCATGGAGTTCCATCTCAATCCAATTGGATCAGACAATAGAATGTGTTCCTGAAATGTCTTAATCCACTTGAGCTTATGGGTTTCGGTGCCTATGTGGATCCACGAGTTAGAGATACTTTCCAACTTTATTCTTACGTCCCATAATTTAACTAAATTTAGGTTATTTATTGTGAAGTTACATCAAATAAGTTCGTTTAATTTTAAAATTTTTTAATATGTTTGCGAGAAAAAAATATATCTTATTAATCAATTCTTTCTTTAACATATTTGGGTTATCGTATATCACAGAGAGATGTGGGTATGGATTGGGTACGGAATGCCACTATTCCGAACCGTTTGAAATGAAGACACACATGGATTTTTTTGCAAACGCGCTAAAATATGGGGACCAAAATGAAAAAAGTCACGCACAAACATAGGCCGGATACAAATGCCAGTATCACATAACTGCACATGCCAGTATCACATAACTGCACATGCCATTGTGACCTTTTTGTAAAAATGCTAAAATACGGGGACCAAAATGAAAAAACTATGCGTGCCATTATCATCAACAGGGACTTGCCGTTTTCACAAAAACAAATGTCATTATCACATAACTGTACTTGCCATTATCACATAACTACGCTTGCCATTATCACATACTTGTGCTTGCCGCTGCGGTCCCCCTTCACTCCATACCGTTCGGAATCAATTTCTTCACTCCATACCCAATCCAAAGCCGAGAGATGTACCTTGCTTGTGCTCTTTCTAATTAATCAAAGAAAAGAAAATTGTTACTTTCGCTCCTCAAAGATCCAGAAATTGCATCTATGTTATCCAGCCAGAAGAAATTTTGACATCGACTGTAAGTGTATGCGTGATATGTACAGAAACTTTGGGAGAGATTGGAATTTGGAATATATACCCTATGGTGGGCCAATGCCAATTTCAATATTATATGGATAACAATTATCAAATAATTGTGGATATTATGAAATGAACAAAAAGGAGCTGGTTCAATTTAAGATTAATCAAGAAGTAAATAACCAAGTCTTATAAAATTGAACTTAGCAACAAAAGTCTTATAGAATTTTGAATAAGAAAGCGCAGACAATGCTGGAAAAAGTTTTACACTCATTTATAAAGCATTATCATCACTTCTCAACTTTTAAGCTTGAATTATTTTTCATATCTATCATCAACTGCGTAAATATATAAGATTGTATAGACACAACTGCTTTAAAATTTAATAGAAATTTTTTTACCATCGTTCATAATTATGCCTAAATTTAATCTAGATATTCGAGAGGGTGGTTTTGTACTAAATAATTTCAATAAAATTAGTCGTTGTATGTGTATATAAAAACAAATTCCAAATATTTAAAGAAAATCAATTATAAATCATTTTTTAGAATGAATCAATTATAAATGATTGATCACCATTTGATCCATCAATTTTCAGAGTTTGTAAAGGAATAGGGAGTAGCACTCCACCAAGAAACAGCTAGCAAGCACTAGCTCTTTCTTGACAAGGATTAATAGATTGTAACAAATCTAGATAGTTTTCTGTTATTTGTGTGATCTCAAGAAGAAGATTAGTTCCTAGTCCTACCATGAATGTGCTTTATCATCTGGTCTGGATCGTTTCTGAAAGAAGAAGAAAAAAATACGGTCGTTATGATATCATCTTAGAACACTACTCTGTTAGGCCATTCAGGTCATCTACATGGGCACTGGTTTGAAATTTTTTTTTTACCATGGTTAGAATTTTGTTACTAAATAATGCCATTTTGAAAAAAAGTATCATTTTGGAAAACTACTATTCCGAAAAAGAAAAAAAAGAAACACATGTCATCAATGAAAAAAGCAACAAACTACAAAATATTAAATTGAATTTTTTCCAAATAGTACCAACTAGTGTGTATGGTCAACTAGTAAGAATTGTGCAGAGAAAATTTTAGGGCAAATTACCTTCAAGTCCTTAGTTTATAGTTTTATTATTCGTAAGTCCCGGCTTTCGGAAATAGTGTATGAGGTCCCTGCTTTTTAAGAAAATATTGGTCTGAGGTCCCTATTCACCGGATCAGAAATTTTTAAGAAGATCGATCCGGTGATTAGGGATCTCAGACCAATATTTTCTTAAAAAGTAAGAACCTCATACACTATTTTCGAAAGTTAGGGACATGGGAGTAATAAAACTATAATCCAGGGACCAGAGGGTAACTTACCCAGAATTTTTTCACCATGTCTTGCCAAAATCAAATATGGATTAGTTTGCATAGTAGATACTCGGATATCAGATGGTACGATCCCGAAATTGATTACATTTGCATTAAACTTCCCAACAGAGAGATCAATCACCGTTTTGTGATTTTTTCCTAATCAAATTTGGATAAATCATCCCAATAATAATCTGAAAACTCAAACAATAAGTACTTCATGAAAGTTAAGGATGTAGGTACTTTATTTCTTTTTCCTGATGTGGGAGTTGGGGAAAGAAATGCGGGCACATGAAATGAATGGTGACCAGGAATCAAATTTTGGCTTAGAAACTTGGACATCAAAAGTAAAGTATGGTGACAATACAAATGACCCACCTGGACACAGACTGCCATTTTGTCATCATAATTATTTTTTTTGGTTATGCCGACCGGTATAAAATCTATTAGATTTATTAATTCAGATTCGAGTCGAATAAGATTTTTGAAAGATGTCAAAATTCTCCTAACAAGTATTTAACACTGCTACATTCCCAATGACTCAAACTCAAGACTTGGTTATACTAAAACAAAAATGTCAACCGATGTAAGTACTTGTTTATTGTCTACATAATTAATTTGTTATGAAAATATATGTTTTACCTTCAAAGGAGGTCACTCACTGGATGGTCCAAACTCGTAGATGATTTATATACATTGTATATATCTGGAAAAAGATTGGTGTTTTGTTGACTATTTATTGCTTCTGGTGTACGATAGTGGGTTCCAACTTTATATTAACATGGAGTTGTTTTACGTGTCAATCAAGCTCGAGTCCCTAGTGCGTAGTATTAAATACTAGTTGAAAATTTTTGCTGCTATTCAAAATTCTATTTGATTTAAATTTGAATTAGTCGACCAATAGATGTCCGGATACCATTATGCTAAATTACCTTGCATACTCAATATCATTGCTGCTATAGTCATAGCATACGTGAAAATCTAAACCCAACAATAATTAGTTCTGCTCGGCCATTATATAAAAATGTAATATATTTATTTCACTGCGATGTAACGCAACAAAAGAGATTCCGAAGGAAAAGACAGATAATTTAAAAACCACAACCATTGTTCAACCAACTAGTTCAACAAGTATTCCTCAATAACCTCTAACATACCTTAAACACACAAAGGAGCAGAACTTTATCGTTCGCCAAGGAGAAGCAATCCATTCTCCGCATTTTGCCATTTCCTAAGAATGGTAGGAGGTACCAGTTCTGGCTGGCTGATCGCAAGCAGGGAGGATGGTATGAGCATTATCGGGTTCATAACTCGGTTTCGGTGTCGGAAAGCAAGAAGTCTTCAATTTGCTCCCTGCAAGACGTTACTATACCCTTTAAGCATACGAGTTGAAATTGATAAGAAAAGAGAAGCACTCTACGATTTACTAAGCATGCAATCTATTACCTCAAAGAGTTGACATCACTGTGATTTTGATGCCTTGTTCGGTCAAGCATAGGCTCGGGTAGAAGTGAGCAAAACTGCTCCATCACAAAAGGATCCTTGGGAAGTATCTGAAACTGACAACTTGAACAACAGCCAGCACTAAAACTCAAGTGTTGACTACTCTTGAGGCAGTCCACATCTGATAAATCAACACTTTTCAGTGGGCTATTGCAGATAGGACAGAACGACTCTGAGGACAGTGATTCTTTCGCTTGGATATTGTATCTCTTAAGCCGCCTCAGGGTGGCCGACGGAATGTTACCGTCATTTATTTCTGGAACCTTGTTAAAATGGAAAGGAGTAAGCTTTCCAGCAGTCCGAACAATGATGCACTCACGAGAACGATGTTCTTCCTGACAAAATGAGACATTTTATCAATAATTTGCGACCTAGGTATTCAAGGTAAAACAAAGGGTCAGAAGATAAATAACGGTCAAAGAGAAAAGAAGGATAATAATGAACTTAGCAAACTGGATTTGATGATACAGTATAAAATGAAAAAAAATTGGAATGACATCCAGTTTCTGTAAAGTTTAGTGTCAACTGCTTATACAAACTAAAGCTATCCGAGAAAGTGTTAAGGTAAAGCTTTCAGCTATAGTATTGTTCTATTTGGCCTCTCATGATTTACCAACTGTTTCCCATAAAACAAAAATAGAGTAGGCAAGAAAGACTATTTACCTGCACCAAAGTTGCAAACGAAGAGATCAAGTTGTTGATACTAGAAGATGGACTATCAGGTATCACCGCGGTCTTTAGGCTGCTCTGTCAAGTCGGAAATAGAAACCATCAATTTGGACCAACACAAATGACACATGAATAAGAAGAGAAGAGCAGTGGGATACAAACCCATCGAGGCCGCAGATTGAGTTCAGTTCCTGTGAAGTGCAGTCACGAAGGGGAAGCACTACGGGAATCTCCCACCTTGCGTCAACATAATGGATATCTGCTGATAAAGAAAATCCTTGGCCCTGGTAGAGAAACCAAAAGGTTTAATTATATCCCGAAGAAGTACCATTTTAGTTTTCACAACGCCAATTCCCTGAGGAGATAAAAGGTAAACCTTCACTGTGGCAGCAAGTACATGACGAGCAATCCTTGAGGTACAAGATCCTAGAACAATTTTAGTGTATCCATTTTCAACAGCTACCTGCATGAATAATCAAATGAATGAATTCTCCTCTGTTTACTACTCAACGAAAATTGAACTATCAGATGCAAAGGCGCACCTTTTGCAAGGCCAACATCCGCAAATGCAGCAAAAGATCTTCTTTCCCAGTCTCATCACTGACAGCCCCAATTAAATTCACCAGTTTTTCCTTCCCATCATCGGAACCAGAGCCATATACACTCTCAATCGGGACGACATGGAACTGCTTGACCGGTGGCCCCAGGTTTGACACGATCAACCCCATATCTCGAACAACTTCATCAAACTCCCCACAAGCACCAGGATGAACGACACGTTCGTCAATGAACACCACGGAGACACCAAACGCCCGCAACGCCCTGTTCTTGCTGGCGTCAAAGTCCATCTGCTTCTTCCGCTGCAGCTCATGCACAAACTGCAAAGCCACCCTAAACAAAACAAACTACTTCAACTAAGTTTCCTTTGGGTCGAAAACCGAAGAAACCCTACAACCGTCATAGAACTAACTTCCTTTCACATTCCAACAGACAAATACACAATCCAAATGCACCTGGAGGACGGGCCGCCCGAAAAGGCGACGAGGACATCGTCGGAAGGGGTGATCATGGCGTGACAAGTGACCGCCTTCCTGAACTTCCCATAGACGTTGCTCCTAAAGCAATCCCCGCACAAATCGCCGCCCCCTACGGTTTTGAGCGAAACTTCTAGGTTGACTTTGCACTTAGAGCATTGCTTGGACTTGGATTCTCCTCCTCCGTTGATCGGCTCCCGTCGCGGTGGTTCGGCGTCGTTTTTGCGGCAGTAGCCGGACTGGCAGCCGGAGCCGGAGGAGTTGCAAGCCATGGATTTGGGGGTTTAGGGTTTTAGCTAGGGGATTGGGATTGGGAATTATTAGTTTATATATTTGTATTTTTCAGGTTTTTGTTGAATTTGGGAATTGGCCCTCTAAGTCATGTGAATTTATATTTTAGGTCCCTAGTTTTCAATTATTTCAGATTGTACCCAACTCCTCCCAAGTTCTAAGCAAGTCTATTTTTTTAGTTGAAATGGAGGGTATATAAATTTCAAAAAAGTTACATAATAATTAGCGTAGAATTCGCAAGATACACATAAATATAATACCCTAATGATACATCAAATACAAAGTAGTCATGTGAAATTGTTAATGCTTGCTTCGATAGCGCGTCTGTCACACGATTGACCTCACACCAGGTGTACTGTATGTCAATCTTCTAATCTTTCGCAAGCAACTCTCGAGCTTTAAAATTGAGGAAAGTCTTTTGAAAATCGTTCGTGTTCTATCAGGTGTTTCGGCTAACCCAAAAGACATCCAAGTTTCATTCCTTCTTTTAACAACACATTCTGTACAGCAATCTGACATTCAATCCAACAAATTTCACCTCTTGATTTAACTATAACTAGCAATCTTTATCTGGCTTGTCCTACAGCATCTAGGGATGCTTTTCCACCGGACTAAGCTCCGTTGTTTCTCCTCAATCCCATATACTAACCCAACGTCCCAAGCAATTCCACGCCTCTAAACCCTACTCGTAAACCCACTTATAAACAACATTCCCCCTCACAAAAAAAACCACACTAATCGATTTCCACATAAAATTCCCCAGCTCTCCTATTGCTTAATACACAACAATGGACCGTATCGAAAGATCGGCCTATTGGAGAATAGCTTCTCGATTCACCATACTTGCCCACATCAGTGGGTCTTGGCCTTCATTCTTATGCTGGTTTGGTTGCTGCATTATCGTGGGGGGATCGAGTATGGTTCTTACTACTACGGACGGGTTTTCAATGTAAGAACACATGCATGGTTATTTTTCATACTATCTAATATCCGGGATACCCACCTGGCTAGCTAATCAAAGTTTGAATCGGATACAACTTTTAAAAGTCGCAAACATCTCATGACGAGCGTCTAACTCTTATCATATTCTCAATTATTTGGAATAGAGACCTCTTGGTCAAACTAGAACAACTCTCTACCGTTGATGAAGTGTTTTGTTGGTTTGATAAGTGAACTTAAGGATTTGATGCAATGGATGTACTCTCGTTTTTGCTTTGCAGGTTCATCCGTTTCTTATGTTCTCTGGTTTCATATTCCTCGTTGGTGAAGGTATCTGTAATGTGATAAACTATCTGGTATCCGGGTATCGACTAGGCTGACTGATTTAAGTCGGAATTTATTGTGATCACATATTTCTTGTGCATGTAAAATTCAGCGATGATGACATACAAGACGGTGTTCGCCAACCACAATGTGCAGAAGTCAGTGCACATGGTGCTCCACTTGATTGCTATAATTATCGGAATTGTTGGGTTATGTGCTACTTTCAAGTTCCATAACATGGTAGGAACCGAGGACGTCTACAGTTTGCACTCCTGGGTTGGCATTGCCACCTTCTGCTTGTTTGGCCTCCAGGTAAGAACCGACGACGTCTAAATCATTTTAATATCCAAACACTCACCCGACTTGCTATTTCATGTTCGAGTTGTTTGCAGTGGCTATTCGGGCTTTTTATATTTACGACGGGAGATCAGGCGACGAGGATTATGATGCTCCCATGGCACAAAAGTGCAGGTAGGACACTCCTGTACATGGCGATATGAGTCTAACTGGGTTGATGGAGAAATCTGTCTACCCACAGCCGAGCAGCCGCCGCGAGTCTCGTCTGATCAATTTCACAGGATTGTTCATCCTCCTCTTCGGCATTTTTGTGAATCTCTCCGTTGCTCTTGCCCATTATGTTTGATTCGCCAATACTTCGTCCTCATTGATGCCCATTTTACCATGAGAATGACCGTCATAAAATTACCCATCCTCAAGAAGCAAGGGTCCACAAAAAAGAGAGAAAATCCAATGGGAAACGAAGAATAAGTATCCGGTCTGTAATTTATAAACGATTCAAAGATACACTCAAGGGAATTATCAAACATGACAATGGCGGTTTATGACCGAGACTCTTGTATAGATTGATGCCTCAAAAAGACCAAAATTTCTTTCCAATTTCTTCAGCAGCTGATCTCTTCCTTCTATTAGATAGAGAACTAACATCTTCGATGTATGCGTAAAACTAAACCTTGATGCTGAAATAATCTGGATCGAAGTGATGAAGCCTAACATATCCATCCTCACCCCCACTAGCAAAACTACAGGGTTCACGAGCAACAATACGAAGTGTCAGGCGAGGATCGGTGCACCAGATATAACAACTACGGTAAACCGGAGCGGCAGTAAAGATAGAGGATAATCATTAAAATGCAAGTAGTAATAGATACCTTCTCCCGTCAGGATTGAAAGCCAGGGCGTTTATTGGTCCAAAATGCCCTTTCACACCACCAATCTCATCTGTTAGAATCTGCACAGTGGAAAAAGTAGACCAAATTACTCAGAAGGGTTGCCGTACAAAAACATTCATGATAAAGTAAAAGAAGAATATAAACTGAACCAACCTTGTCGTAAAATTTAGCTTCAAACTTCCCTGAACGATGATCAGTAGTAGTAACAGATGATGCATCCTGACCACCACCAAGAACGACCTGCACAGCAAACAATAGTCAGAGACTAGCTTGTAGACACCAAAATGACCATATCTTGTTGACCTCATACTATCAGATCTCAAAGATCCTGCCTTGACACAAGGGAGAAAAGCATTAACAACACAGAAGCGAAACACAGTCAATGTGATGCAGAACTGCGTAATTTAACATCAAAGCTTCGAGACTGTAGAAGATGAATACCCAACAACTTTGCCTATACATACATGATCAAGAAGTGGAGACATTGCAACCGCATTGACTGGGCGCTCCGTCTTATAATTCTTGATTAGGGTCAACGTCCTTGTGTCCCAAAGCTAAAACACAGAACAACAGAGAAAAGAGAACAAGTCAAACCCAGTTTTAGACTATGACAAGAAAAATGCTGGTTCATCCATTATGATCGAATGGACTGACATCATACCTTGGCAGACTTATCCAGAGACCCTGTAAGAAAGTGTGAACCATCAGTAGATTTTGCCAACGATGTAATGGCCTTTTTATGCCCGAGTTCCGGGTCTGACTCTTTCAACAGCTTTCCTGTCTGCCAGTTCAACAGAAGATACAAATAGAGAGAACGATAAAAACCAAAAACACAGTTTCCTCCCCACCACAAGCTTCAGAAAATAGAAATAGAAGAGCAAAGTACCTCGGTATCCCAAACACGAACAACAGTGTCCTCCCCACCACTTATAATGGTCCTATTCAGGGGGCCCCACACAGCTCGGTTAATCCTTCCCTGAGGCCCCTTGATCACAAGAACCGACTCCTCGCTCTCTACGCAACAAAACCACAAACACGCACACACACATTCAGCTAAACCAAAATTCAACTCCTAGCACTAAAACAAGACCAAACAAACTCCGAGCAGGCGGTCTTACGGTCATCAGGATCCCGAGCAATGCGCTTGACGTGGATGGCAGACGTGAGATCCATAAATGGATCAGTAGTCATAACCGCCAGCTTATCCCCAACAGACAAGTCGACAGAGCGAGCGGGGGAGCCAAAACTGAACGTGAACAGCTGCGCCCCCGTCTGCACATCCCACAGCTTCACAGTCTGGTCCGCGCTCCCCGTGATCAACCGCATCGAATCCCCTGCATTGCCATTACAATTACATTAAAACTAGGGCAAACAACGGACATAGATAGCGAGAGCAGGGCCGAAGGGGGACTTGCGGGAGACATCGCAGGACCAGACGGCGCCGTTGTGGCCGCGGTAGGTGCCGAGACGCTCGCCGTTGTCGGCGAACCAGACGGTTGGGTTGTGGTCCTTGGCGCACGAGAAGAGGAGATCCCCTTCCCTGTTGTACTTGAGGAAAGTCAACGGCCTCTCGTGCCCTTTCATTAGTATCGGCCTCATCCTTCTTCGAGGTTTAGGGAATTTGAAATTCGAAGGGGAAAAAGAGAGAATCGATTGGAATTTGGATGAGCTAGGGTTTATGATTTGGGCGGGGGGAGAATTAGAAAGGGGGGTTTTCTTAAATCTCTCCGGCGAGCGAGTGGTGTCGGCGGTTTCGGAACGTTGGGCCCAACGGGCTTGATGGGCCGAACTCTTCTTTCTAATTCAACCAACGTTGGAGTTATTGTAAGGTCTGAATTTGAAACTTCATCGGTCGATGTTGAAATGGACTCGCAAGTAGTAACACAATGTCTAACTGAGGATATAGGGAGATAATATTTGTTATCTTTGTTCGTAATTAATTGTCGAAACTTTATTGGTCGATGTTGTCGCGTGGAAGTTTTTCACTGCTTTCGTGAAAATAATCGAACTACAAATTGACTTTTAAACTATGCTCTTAGTTTTTCTTATGGCTTTCATGTTCTGCACATGTTCCCCCAGTCGATTGTATTCCTTTGTTTGAGCAGGATTCAATTGGGGTGGGTTCTGTTCGGTTGGTTCGTTTGTAAACACTGTTAATAACATTTAATTTATCATTTATTGAGCAGTGTATAACATTTATCATTATCACAATAAAAAGAAATACAGTCGTTTTAATATTCGTTAGAGCAATATCGTCACTTTTTAATAAATAATTTTTTTAACTGCACCGCCCCCTCGATGAAACACAAGAAGTAGGCTAATTTCCATTTTCCATAGGCTGCCAGTTTCGTATGGACAAGTGCAATTAATTTAAGTAGGGGAGACCGACAACGATGGACTTGATAGTTAATTGTTTGGCAATCGTGTAAACTTGGTTAAATTGTGAAAACAACAATTGGTGAAAATTGTCATAAATGCAAAAAATACATGGATAGATTTTTTTAAAATACATTATTGCAAAAATGCATTTTTAAATAAAGTTTGTTAGTGTTCAAAAGTTAGATAGAATTTTTATATAAGTAAAATATTATTATCCACCAAAGAAATACACCACAATGTGCACGAATGCACTACACCAAAAGGTTCACCAAAATTGTACAAGGCACTACACCAAAAAAAAAATACCAAAGGCCCGACCCAACAAAAGCCCACAACAAATCCGCAGCCCAGAAGGAGACAAGGCCCACGAGGGACCCTACCCCTGGGTAAGGCCCGAGCAGAAGCCTGGAACGAGAGAAGGCCCATGGGAGGCCCAACTTCGAACAGACCTGCACAGTAACCCTACCATCGCTGCAGACGCCGAGGGCCAAGCCGGCCTAAGAGCACTATCACCGCACCCCACCGCCGACCAGCCCCAAGACCTCCGACAGCCACCACAAACCCCAACATTCCTGCAGCAGAGATAGAAATCAAATTCCTTATCGGGAAGTTTGCCAGTAAAGGCGGACGCTGCCAAACCTGCAGAAAACAACGAGGAAGAGAAAGCTCCAAGGAAGAAGAAGCCGGAGCCACGGACGGAACCCAACCGTCTCTCCCAAACTGCCACTCGCCTTCCGACCAAGACGCCAACAACCCCAACAAAACTTGCAAAAGAGAAGGACCCAATTTCCAAAAAGAAGATAACCCCGATGATCTACACGTTTCGCCAAATTCCCTTCATGGGTATTGGACAACGATGTCCATTCAAAGAGAATATGATATTTTATGAGCAAAAATAAAAGAGTATACGGCTTTTGACTGAATTATTTAATTTCCATTTTAAACATGGTTTAATTTTTGATGGTACTCACTTTCGAATTAACGGATCATAGGCAAACTATGTTTTTTTGGAGGAATATGCCCCTTAATATACTTATTATAAGAAATTGGTTTTGACAAAACACAATGTATCTAGAAAATGGGTGATCAAGTGGCAAAAAATTAAATTCTTTTAAGCAAAGTTTTAAATTCGAAACTTGAGAATAAAGTAGAATCGTGGGTATAATATAGTGCAAAATAGTCCTAGGTCTCTCAATTGTAGATAATTTTACCATAGAATCGTGGGACTAATCAAATAATTTTAAAAATATTAGTGACTAATCAATAATAGTATGTTGTGTGATTAACAATTCTTCAAATATCGAAAAAAACTAATAAAATTTTAGAAAGATAATGTTACCAATAAGGCAATGCCCTAACGGTAGAAAGATAATCTTGGTCGTGACAAGATTTAAATGTTCAAAACTGATCCACCACACAAAGAAGTCACGTTTTGTCCCTGTGTAAACCAAAAAAGGGGATTTTTTTGGGAATAAAATTTACCAAAAATTTCAAAATTGGTAACAAACTAAAATAATTTCAACAACCTTAAAAAATAATCAATTTATTACCCGTTTGGAAAATTTCGATAATTATTTTACCGAAAAGGAAAATATCCTTACAAAAGCATTCTTCTCCTTCAGAATTGCCGTTAGACATCTTTAATTCCCTGTATTTAACTATATTCTAGCTAAACCAAGGAAATTATAATCAGTAGAACAACAACAAAAAATGACACCCAAAAGCAGAAACTACCAAATTTCGGCGACGCCGGCGACCATTTTGGGCCATTCGTTGGTCGTCGCCGTGACGACCCTTGTCCTAGTTTGGCTCCTCCACTTCAAAGGTGGCTTCTCTCTTGCATCCGGCAACCATGTGGGGGTAATGAAGTAAGTGATGTTCACTTCGATGTTTGTTCAAATGGTAAATGATAAAATACGCATTCGAGATTGTGTTAAAACTTTAGTTCAAGTTTTGAAAAATTCTAAACATCTACTTATTTTGGGAAAAAATATTGGCAATTTCAGGTGCATACTCTATTCATGGCAATTGGGTTCGTGCTTGTCGGTGGGGAAGGTAATTAATTTTTTTCAAAATGAAATTGCTTGGTTTTAGTGGCTTTATGGAGGTTTTTTTAATACTCTTTCTTCGGTGTTTGGTTAGAAATTCAAATTCCCTTTTATCTTCCTTGGTACAAAAATATTTAGTATTGACCAAAGTTAATTGCTTTGTGCATACTACTTTTAGTCGGGTAAATTCTTTGAATGAGTTCAAATCTCTAATAATCATCGTTTTGTTGGATGACATAGTGATGGTTTTGTAGGAAAAGGTTTAATTTAATGCTCATTAGTTTATGCTTTTGGCACTTAAGGATCTGTAAATTAGATTAATATATATCTCGGTACAGACTCATTTTCAGATCCCATCAAAAGAAGTCAAGTATTCCAATTTAGATGTGTCACCGCCTCCAGCCGAATAATTTGATCATTGTAATTTGCATCGAGTAATTTTATAGTCGTGATTTTATACCGACATAATCACTGATATTTCAATAAAATATAAGAGAGAAAAAAATAAATCATATATGATTCACTATAAAATTGTCACTCGATAAAATATAAGAGAGAAAAAAATAAATCATATATGATTCACTATAAAATTGTCACTGGATAAAATCTTAACCATTTGATATAGTAGGTCATTCAAATTGTCCATGTTCCAACATGCAGCTATAATGGCATACAAGAGCATTCCGGGGGGGGGGGTGGTTCCAAAAGGCAGTCCACTCCATGCTGCAATTTGTAGCACTTGTGGCTGCAATTGTTGGTGTCTATGCAGCTTTCAAGTTCAAGCATGATTTGAACCAAAAGCATGTGACTTCCTTGCATGGCTGGTTTGGGGGGTGGTTCCAAAAGGCAGTCCACTCCAACAAGCCAATGAGTAGGTGGATCTTCCACACTTATAAACCAGCCCATCCAACAAGCCAGCAATCTCAGCTTGCATCCGTAGTTTCATCTTGTAATAATCACAGTGAGAGCTCTCCAGCACCTTCAGTTCTTCCAGTTTCTTCCTCCGCCTGTCCACGGTCTCCTGCAGGCACAATTTGGAGAGCTTACCCGCGTACTCTTCCTCGAGCTTCTCGGACCTGGCGTGGATCATCCGGCGATAACTTTCGGCCTCTCTCCGAGCATCGTCCGCCTTGCTCTGGAACATCCTGGCTTCTGCTTCTTTTATCCGCACGACGCTTTCTAGGCTGTCGTATGCGTCTTTTGCTGACATCTTTCCGAACGCAAACTTTTCTTCAACTTTCAGCTGGCCGCCAAGGACAGCAGCTTTGAACTCGTTCCGCTGCAGGTCCGATGATATCGAATCCCGTGGCCCATCTGAAGAGCTCATGTTGTGAGCAGTGTATTTGGGAGGGTGAGAACCGGTTGCCAGCGCAGGTGCAGGGTCCTCCTTAAGGCCGATCGCTTCAGTTGGCTTGTAACCTTTTGGAGACACGCCCGGAGCTTCGACATACGACTGGCCATCTGCAACAGGAAAGGAAATCAACAAAACAGACGTACAGGTACAATAAACAGATGGCTTCTGGTTCAGGAAACTTACAGTTGAAAAACTGAATAACAATTCTGCAGGCATCCGAAGAAGAGATTACTTTCTTTTCGAGTTTGGAGAGCAGGTCTGCAGCCCTCATATGCAATTCCTTGCCTTTACGGTCTTCGCTTCCCTCGAAAATCTTCTTCACACAGTCGAGCTCTTTGATAAGAGTCTCACGACTCCAATCCTTTGCGCAGCATAGAAACACGTCCTTCACGAATCCGAACATTTCGGAAGCATGGTTACAACCAATGCAGTGAAATTGCACTTCTGATGTGCCGGATGGTCCTTTCAAGCTAGGACCTGGTCTAATCAGGTTCTTTTGCACTCCACAGGCAGCATGACACCAATGGGAACAAACGTCGCAACCAACCCAACTGCATGTATTACTAGCACAATCGAATTTCATACAGACGGGACACATGCACGAGCTGCAAAATCCTTCGTTTTCGGAGCAGAACTTGCAGTCGCAGTCGTCAACAGGCAATATACTCTTGCAGTTCACATTCCTGCACCTCATAAACAAGAAAATCTCCACCAATTCATTCGTAGGAAGTCTATCTTCCCCGGATATAAAACTCCCAAGCCCCATTTTCAGCGCAACCAAGATCTTCGACTCTTCCTTCTGACATTTCATCAGAGCCTCCCGACTAAGATCGGACCTCCTCTCCAGCCTGCTCTGTAGTTCTACCAATTCAGCTCGCTTTTCGGGCACCGAAATAACATTCCTTGAGTACTCCTTCGTCGACTCTAGAGTCTCTTCCGGGAGCTCCTGAATTACCTGAGCCATAACAGGAATAGATTCGGATACAATCTCGCGAAGAATCCTCTCCGGTCTTGACATCTTCCTCCCTTCCCCTCCTCCATCTCCACCCTCAAACCCCCTCAAATTCTCCGACTCTCTCTTCCTAGAATCCCCGGAACAAACAAGCATCCACGCGCGGCTTAGCAGGCAACTCGGACGGCAAAAACGACACATTATCGGAACTCGTAGTCCTATAAAAGCTATCAAACCCTCAATTTCCTCCACCACCAACACTACCATTGTTCACAGAAACAATCCCACCACCAAGAGGCCTAAACCTGCTATGAACAGACCCATTAGTCCCCTCCCCACCACACCAAACACGATCATCCCTCCCCACAGAGCAATCACAAGTATCCGAATTCCGGGTCATTGAGCAACTAAGATTATGTGAAAAATGATGTGAATGAGAGTGATAAAACACAGTGAAATCATTAGAACAGGTCATCATCTGGGTCTGATTACTATAATTAGTAGTAGACACATCAGGTAAAGCTAAAGAGAGGTTTAGGGCACTTTCCAACTTGGGTTTCTTCTTGTCCCTAGTAAAGATATCTCCTTTAACCTCCTCTCCATGAGAGGAGCTTGACCTGGTCTCACTCAGACTTAGAAAGTCCCTCTCCACCACCCATTTCTCCTCAAATGAAGAAGAGGGCATCACTTGTTTCCCCTTTTGGATTGGTAAAGTTCCAATCTTTGAGGTGTTGTTGTTCTCACAAAGGTAGTTCAAAGTGAGCTCTTGTGGCTTCATAGGGTACCACCCTTCAAGAAGAACACCACCACCTTCACCACCAAAGAAATCTATACCCTTTTCAGCTCTACTCTCTTCCTCCCCAAACATGGCCTAAGGTGGAGGAGGTGGTGGAGAGGGGCAAATTGGGAAATGTCCAAAATGGGGAGCTGGTTTTTTAGATATGTTCTGTCTTGGGTTTAGTTGATGTTTGTGTTCTGTTTCGTGATAAATTTTGATACAAGCTGATGTAATGAACTTGCTTGCATAATTATCTTCGATGGAGCCTTTACATATTTATATTAACAGATCAATAACTAACTAGCTACATCTCAGTTTGCACGTTGAACCAACTCCAAGCTTGTAGGCATTGTCGTGGTTAGTGGGCCAAAGAATCCAAATCGCAGATCATGGAGAGAGACGTGGATTGGTGGCTTGGTTACACCTCCGTAATGCGGAAGAATCTGTTGATGACTTGTTGTCATAATTGTTGAAGTCTACTGCTGTTGGTACCTCCGATATAGTTGGGATATTTGACACACCCCCGCAAGTTGGAAGGCGAGGTGAACAAATATCGAGCATTCCAACTTGGACATCAAGAAATTGAGCCGCTTGGCCGAGAGAGCGTACTAGAAGCATTGCCGTGAGCTTGAAGTAACGCCAATAGATTGGAACACTGCTCCGAGGACAATCGGAGCTGAGAGAGATGATTGGACGCTTGAAATAACGCCAATAGATTGGAGAGGGATTCATCGTAAGGATTAGTGACAGCCATAGCCGCTTTCGGATGGACTTGGCTCTTGGTCACGAAGAAGAAGAACCCTAGGTGTTGATGTACCTAGATGGCTCTGATACCATGATAAATTTTGATACAAGCTGATGTAATGAACTTGCTTGCATAATTATCTTCGATGGAGCCTTTACATATTTATATTAACAGATCAATAACTAACTAGCTACATCTCAGTTTGCACGTTGAACCAACTCCAAGCTTGTAGGCATTGTCGTGGTTAGTGGGCCAAAGAATCCAAATCGCAGATCATGGAGAGAGACGTGGATTGGTGGCTTGATTACACCCCCGTAATGCGGAAGAATCTGTTGATGACTTTTTGTCATAATTGTTGAAGTCTACTGTTGTTGGTACCTCCGATATAGTTGGGATATTTGATATTTCGTGGGTCTCCTTCATGGTGGGCATTGATTCCCTCCTCTCAATAATCGTTATATTTTAAGCGCGACGGTTTGAACCCCGAATTTTTTATATATATTCACAACATTTTGTGTTGTTCGGGTTCAAGTCATTTGACTCAATAATTGTTATATTGATTAATTTAGATTTTAATTATGTATTGATTTATTTTTACTATTATAATATCTAATATCTGAACACCCGGTATCCCGTCTCGCTTCATCGTCTCTTGGTTTTTGATTATTTATGCTTTTTTTATCAAATAGCAGCCACTTTTTTTCTTTTCTTTTTTCCTTTTCAATTGGAATAGACATAGATCCACGGCAAATACTTAGATTAAGTAGTACGAATTGTTAATTAAACATTTAAATATTGAATTCATCAAACTAAAGTTTATACAATTTTTTATTTCGTCAACATACAACAAATCATTTTGTATGTTAGAATATTCATATAAATTTAAAATTTCAAGATAATAAATAAATAAGTTTTCAGCACTTACAACATAAACTTACCGCTGAATTCTCATATTTGGTTTCGTGATTTGACCAAATCAATATTATGAAATTTAGTGAAGTCTTCCGTACGTATGCGTGGATATATACCATTTCAGAATTTGCATGATGTGAGCGGTACCTTTTATTTTACTTATAAATACGTAAAGTTGGACCGAATCAATCCGTAATTATTTTATGCCACCAAAGACAAAAAAAATTCTTAAAGCCAATGGAGTTAATATCTTCGTTTTTTTTTACCAACCCAAGTGTGGCTGAATAGATAGGGGTCTGCCCTTAAACTTGAGTTGAGAGGGATCAAATCCTAATATCGTCAAGATCTCGAGAATTTAGGCTAACCTACCTAAATTTTTCTTCACAAAAAAATATATCTTCGTTTTTAATTGGTTAATTGGGAAGCTGATTGGGTGCAGGCAACGCACGCCCCGCTTTACATACTGCAGGGGCGAACAAATTTCATTTTGGTAAGGCATATTTTTATGTAATTTTATTTTAGTACATTTTAACTTCGATGGACCATAACTTTTAACTCGTTTAGAGTTTTTGCTATTATAATATATTTTCGGAAAGAGATTTGCAATGGCAAATCAAGTTTTTCAACGGCACATCAAGATTTTTAATGGCAAAATCACAACGGCACATCAATTTTCAATGGCAAATCGAGTTTTTCAACGACATATCAAGTTTTTCAAAGGCAAAAATCACAACGGCACATCAATTTTCAACGGAAAATAGAATTTTTTAATGATACATCAAGTTTTTCAATGGTAAAATCAAGAACTACGGATTTGCCTTTTGAGAATCGATGTGCCGTCGGGTTTTGCCGTTCGGATTTTTCGCCGTTGGGATAATTTTCTGTTGAAAATTCTGATTTGCCGTTGAAAATTGATGTGCCGTTGTAATTTTTTCGTTGAAAAACTTGATGTGCTGCTGTGATTTTTTCCGTTGAAAATTTTGTTGTTGGGATTTTTTCCCGTTGGGATGATTTTCTGTTGAAAACCCTGATTTGCCGTTGAAAAATTTGATGTGCCGTTGAAAAACTTGATGTGCTATTGAAAATTGATGTGCCGTCGTGATTTTTGCAGTTGAAAAACTTGATGTACCATTGAAAACTTGATGTGCTATTGAAAAAAATTGATGTGTCGTTGAAAAAACTTGATGTTCCGTTGAAATAAGACTTCAACGACAATTAAAATGTATAAAAATAAAATCGCGTAAAAATATTCGTGAGTAGTGAGTTTCAAACTCACACAACCTTGCATAAAAGACGAGAGCATTACCACTAGACCAAGCCATAACTTTACAAGGCAGGTGCGCAGACCTAATTATCTATATTATTTATCAGATTTGCGCAGTCTGCAAATCAAACGTATATCAGAAGGGAGGAGAGGAGACGCTCAAGCCAAATGCTTCTAATCTTTCATTTTTATTGTCTTGTTGTAGACAAAAAATGGCTTCAAACATCTATAATGCCTTCGAAACTATCTGTTCTGTACAAGTTTGGATTTTTGAAGTTGGCCATGACGAGTATGTGCACCGCGGACAACTTCGGGCTCCATTGGTAAAAAATTTTGGGAATAGCCGAATAGCACATTCAACTGAGGTCAAAAACGCAGCCAACAACTTCAAGTGCCACGTCTGCCACAAGAAGCACTGCCGGGAACCCTAATTTTATTCTAATTTAGATTTTTAATTCGAATTGGAGTATTCTAAATTAGGGATTTTCAAGTTTTGTTTGTTTTTATTAGTTTTTATTCTCTTTAATTAATTATGATTCTCATTAAGGTTTGAGTTTGGGTTTTGGTTTTAGTTGAAGGTAGGAGGAAGAAGATGAAGTGGGAGGAAAAGGAAAGGGCGAGTTTTTTTATATTTTTTAAGTGGGAGAGGTATTTTAGTCTTTTCAAGTGGAATTTTGCTGAAGAAAATAACATTTTTCGGCTACAGAGATCCAAGAGTATCTAAACCCAAAATCGGGGGACGGACTTTTTTTTTTTAAACCAAAAGACCCGCTAGAGAGAGTGACTAAGTATCAGGGAAAGGAGGTAATTAATCATTTTTAAATTATATCGTAGTTCCCGCATCAAGTATGATTTAAGTCATTTGTTACAAACTTATCAAAAGACCGGCGATATTCTTGTCCAAGAGTTGACATTTACAGTGGAGTAGGCGGCCAAAAGCATATACAATAAAGTATATTTCAATTTAATAGGGCTGGATTCTCCAACTATTTTTTTTGTGACGAGGTTATGGAATCGGCTATCCAAGAAAAAATCAAATGACAGCTTGCTGTCATATGAGGTCTGGAGAAATTTAATAGTTTTATGAAAAAGAATTAAAATATGCCTAATCCTAATATTTTTCCCTATAATGTTTGCTATTCATGTCTCTCTCATCCTAAAAGAAACTATTTTTTTAACCTTTCAAGAGTTTAAAATCTGTACATCTACGAAATTCTTCTACTGGCATTAAATCAAATGCACTATGATGTTCCTAAAAAAAACTCTTCTCCGATTTTTTTACAAATTTTAGTTTATTATTTTTTTTGTCTCTTTAATCTACATTAAATATGTACATCTATCAAATTCTTCTACTGGTATTAGGTCAAATGCACTTTGATGTTCCTAAAAGAAATTCTTCACCGATTTTTTTCCAAATTTTAGTTTATTAAATTTTTTTGTCTACTTAATCTACATTAAATCACTTTTGTATGATTACAGTGGATAACTTTGAAATTGTAAACTATATGAAATATTCCAAACTTTTTTTTTGTTCTCTTGCCCTCTTTCCTTCCTCTTCTCTCTCTTTCGCAAAGATCCGTCAATTATTGACATCACGCCACCACGCCATTTATGAAAAAGAATTAAAACATATCTAATTTTTTCTATAATTTTTTTGTGGTATAATTTTTTCTATAATTATGGCTGCTCATGTCTCTACCTTCCATGATTAATGACAAGTTTATCATCATTGTGCATGTGATTATTGTCAAAGTGGGAATAAAAGATGCTGAGAATATCTGATCTCGATTTGTTTTGTTGGATAATTCTGGTATCAATTTGTGCGCAATTAATTTTCATTTTATAAACCACTAGTCATGATTTGATGTCAAAACTCTTCCATTTAAAAAGAGGTCAGATTAATATTCTTCCTCGTAACAACTTATGAAGAATTAGTAATTTCAGATTCCATAAGACAAATTTTTCGAATCAACTCTATTTAATATTTGCGTTGATTAAACCCAAAATAGATTGATATTTGTGATATCTATTCCATTTTTAAGGTTTGAAACTCCATTCAAGCGTGTTATCTAAATAATATTTTTGGTCAATTAAATTTTTTTTTTGTGTTTTAATGATGACAGCACCAGAGGGCCTGTCTGGTGCCTATGTGTTTTATATTCAAAGTTCAAACCATAATCGGTGTCAAAATTTTGACCCCCGAAATTGCAGTTTGGTGAATTATTGGGGCGGAGGAAACACCGGAGAAATTCAGATTGTTGTTTGAAATCATATTATTTTGGTGAAGTCTTGTTTGAACAATTCATTGGTAGTCAACGTTTCTCTTTTTCTTTCCCGGTACAATCCAACCATCTAATCTCAGTTCGAGTCAAGTTGAATCGGAACCATAATAAATATAGAATGCAGCTGCATTTTCGGGACTCGAACCGAAAAACATCAGTATTAGTTCGGAAAACATCAACATGACCGAGACGATGAAATGCACAAGAATGATCAAAATCCAACATTGCAAACAAGTATGAAGCAAGTGCATCAAACTCCGATACATAGACCAAACTCTCCGAGGTATGCTTACCTCCGAGGTTTTTATGCTTTGGAGTTTCAAAGGGTTTTAGGCCATCTGGTGGGGAGAAAGAGGAAGATGGGCCTACGTTATATGTTTTGGGCCCCGATAAGACCTCAGGTCGCTTCCCTTTCTGTATGATTGTTCCATCTGGTGGGATTTCAGCTCCAACTAGCCGTTTCTATTAGAGCTGAACATGAATTGAATCTGATTTAGAATTCAACTCGTTTATAAAAAAATTGATTTAGATTGAAATCGGCTCATACAAATTCAAAGTCGTCCATGGACGAATAGAATATGAATCATAGTTTTTCATAATTCAAATTCGGTAAATTATAATTATAATTCCATTCTGATATACAATTTTAAGTTTTTATTTGGTATCTAGACATTCATTGATTTGATAATTCAGTTTCAAGTCGAGATCTTTTGATTAATCTACGACTAGTAGATCAAATACACGCAAGCCAGCCATATCTGAGTCTGACTATACAAAAGGAAGGAGTGTGAGTTCAGTGGCATGCCTAAAAACCAAATGCAGGTACAAAAAAGGATCAAAAAATAGAAGCAAAATCAAAGCTTTAAGGTGAGATCAGGTGCAGGTGGATCAGCCTGTTGTGGTGCTGTCATTACTGCATAGTTCATGACAGGAGTCCGAGCAACCGATCCGTCGACCTGCCTAAAGCTTCCGGGCCAGTACGAGCCTGCATTATCTTCCTCGACGAACATCGGTATAGAGTAGGAGGTTTGGTCGAATCTAGCTTCGACCCTGTTCTCAAAAGGCCTTTGGTGCATTGCTGCGTGAGCTTTGATCCCGAGGGAGCGGAATGCAGAACCGTGAAGCGGAAGAGATGCTAGGCTTGTACATCGGTCGGATATGATTCCCATTCACATTGCGCGCTTCGCCATAGTCCGCTCCCTCTTGTGAGCGTTTTGGTGGCCCCCGAGGGCCTGCGAGCTATAGAACTTGCGCCGGCAATAGTTGCAGGGAAAAATCCTCGGGATGGTTCCGGATGGACCTGGAGGAGCCACATCACTCACAGCCTCGTCTGTGCCTTTCAACTCAGCATCTCTGGTGTTGAATTGAAGTGACAAGTCAAGGGAAACTGATACTGGATCCTGCTCAAGCCGATTCGCATCTGCGGCCTGAGAAGAAGAAGAAGAAGAAAGGCTGCTGGCTGCCGAGTCATTTCCCGATTCGACTTTCGTACTTGGCGAAACCATGATCTGCTCGAAGCAGTAGAAACTTGTCGGAGATTCACCTGCAAGCGCGAATGTACGGCATCAATCTCGGGGAGGAATAAGCTGAAAACAAATACTAAAACATGATAGAACAAGCTAATCAAGATGATCACAAGATTCATATCCGAAAAGTTTTCGAGCATTCATGGTCTCAGGGGAATTCACCATACAAGTAACAGATGATGATGAACATGACACGACTCGATGATTCCACCATCATATGGCTACCAGAAGTTTATCATCTGATCTATTAACAACATGGTTTAAATAGAAATGGAGTGTGGAGCACAAGAGCTCCTTAAGTTGCTGAATCTAACCAACATTTCGAGTACCAACTTAATCCAAAATTACAATGTGCAGGAAAAATACTTCCTTCAGCCACAACTATATTTTCGTGTTCGTGTTTGTACTTTTGTAGGAAAATAATGAAGGCAAAAGCATTCTTCCTTCAGCCAAACCAGCATCTCATGTGATTCTAATCTACAATGGGTGGTATTAGGACTTGAAAATTCACTATAAAAACTAAATCTATCAAAGCAACAAGGGCACTGAAAAGATTGATGAGAGTTGTTTCGACCGGTAACAAACTGAATTCACTTCAACACGGGCTCGTGTTAAGGTTTATAAGTGGGAGGCCAAGTTTATAAGTATGAAAAATCCACCATCCCATCGTCTTAAGGTTTTGGGTTAGATATGGAGATTTTAACATAATATCAGAGCGAGTTGATCCCGTGCCCATTGTTGAACTCGCACACGACCCCCATTTCTCCTACTTTGGCGAAGTCAAAACCAGTGCGATATTAGACCCAAGGTGGGTCTCATTTGAAGGAGCGCGTTGAGAATCTCACATCGGTTAAAACACGAGTGGGAGTAAATTTATAAAAAATTCTAGCAGTTTCAACTTTGTGAGAAAAAAATACTATTGAAAAAATCACCGCTCTTGTTTAGGGAATCACTTATAGCAATGAGGGAGGGTCTCATGTATATATACATCAGCAACCAATTTGGTCCTCTGAAGCAAAATTATAACAAGAGAAGAGCAAAGAACCAAACTTTTTTCCTCAACTAAACAACCCACGTCCAGAAATTTAAAATTTCCAAGTAGTTGGTCCAGAACCAGATCCGTAACCAACCATCAAACCAGTAAGCCAACGTGTTTCTGCCATCTGGGTGAGCAAGAACAACGGTAAAAAAAAGCACAAAGATCGAATCTTTGGGAAAATAAGCAAAAGTTGGAACACGGGTTACCTCGTAATATCAAGAGGAGGAAAGAAAACAGAAGACCACAAGTTTCAGGGACATGAGAGAGAGAGAGAATATCAGAGAAGTGGTTTGGTTTTCTATGGAAGGAAAGTTAAAAAGACAGGGACTGAGACTTTAGTGGAATTTTTTAAGCTTTTCTAGTATTTACCATTTATGGTGAAAAAAACAGATAGAAAGAGAATAAATGGGGAGAGATAAGGTTACCAATATAGAGAAAGAGAGAGATGGGAAGTTGAGTGAAGTGATGGTGGGAAAGTTGGGAGAAAGTCAGAAAATAAAAAGGAGATAATGGAGTGATTGAGTATAGTCCGGGCGGAGGGACAATGTCCCCACTTAATTTTTTTGTTTGTTGATAATTAGATATATTTTTTAATATATATTTTCACTAAAATTAAAAATTTATCTTATTAATTATAGAGAATAATTATAAATATTGTAATTACATACGTTAAATTTTTTAAAAAAATTATATTATTCTTACTCCCCAAATTTTTTACCTTGCCCCTGAGTATAGCATACTGGAGTTTTTGAGAGAGAGCTATAGAGAGGGGGAGAAAGAGTGTGTGTGACCACTCCATAGCTTAAGGGGACAGGAAAAGGCAAAGGGGACAGTCACTGGCACTACATACTGTTTGGAGAAGGAGAGAGTTTTGATAATGGTGAGATCATTTTTTTATCTTGAACGGATGTTCAATTTGAGTCTTTGTAAATGAATCGGTATTTGAATTTTAGTCTTTGTAAATATACTTTAAATATTTGTTAATAAATTTTTTCACATATTCAACAATCTTATTCGATTCAAATTTGAATTTATCAATTTAATAAAATTTTAATACTAGATAGTAAAAACTAAAAGAGGAGAGTTTTGGTTGCCTCTTTAAAAATGGCTTCACAAACTACAGCATAACTATGCTAACTTAACTAATTTTGAAAATTTAAAATTTTAACGATGTTAAATTTATTCAAAATTTTTCTCCAGTGCATATTAATCGACTTAGTAATATCTACTATTAAAAGACAGGGGCACCAATAAGACAAAGGTCCATGAAATTTTGTTTTATTTTCTATAGATACTTATATATTTTTTCGTCCTAGAGGAGGAGGTCATTTTCTTTTTTAAGGATTAATGCTCAGTTTGAGTTCTTTCGTTTCCTTTTCACCATTTTGAAAACAGCTCATTTGATTGAAATTGTTCCCGCAGTTTGTGGCCTTTGTTTTTTTGTTTCTTCCATGCTTTAATTTTATTATATGACCGATCTTCTAGTATCACATGTCAACTTAATGACAATTAATTAATGTTGTCCGGTCTATAAAAAGAAGCTATCTTAATTGTGTATATTTCACATGTGAGACTCGAACTTAAGTTATTTTTTGTGAATCTCATGAAAACTGAACAATATATAATCAAAATTTTAAAGAGCTATAGATAATTAGTCGTAATATTACCTTACAAATACTTATTTTAACCTAAGATTCATGTGCACAAGTATTAGACTAAACATCTTTTGGGGGTAATAGGAGAGAGGAGCCACTCGAAAAAATTAATGACCCAAACATGAATTATATTAAAAGTATACTCATTATCTTAGTTGGATACCGAGACTTTAATATAACACCGAATCAAATTTAATTAAATAGAACGCACAATTTTTACGTGAAAAACAAAGTGGTGGAAGATAGTCAATATTAGCCCGGTCATAATCAATAGCAAGTTGGTAACGTGGCTTGTCCATGTCACCAATTGACAATAAGACAACGGACAAGGACCAATGTCCATCTCTCCCCATGACGTGGACCAGACAGATTCTAGGTTTAGGTAAATGTCTAATCCGACAATATTCAATTCTAAAAATCGGATTTTTAGTATGGGTTGCCAACAAGGCAACGTGTTTTGGAAGTTGTCGTGCTATAACTTTTTTGTTTGACAACTCTTGCTATGATACTGGTGTCTCGTCAAACTAAGTGTTGTCTCTGAATTGTTTTTAGATCTATATCACTATATGTGTTGGTAATCTGGTACGGAACAATGATAAGATAAATGTTTATCAATATCTTTTGAGATGACCTAACGAGAAAGTAATTAAAAATTCCATAACGATAATTGTATATATTTTTTCGTAACTACCTAATATATCGACATCAACTCGATCATCTTGATCGATTAATTTTAACAAATTATGGTCTATATAGATTTTTATAATGAATTGTAAAATAATGTTTCGAAATTGATATTTCTAATTAGGAGGACGGTGGGCCCAACCGTGGGAGCCCAGGAAGAAGGACGGTGGGCCCAAATTATTGTTAAGAAGAGAGATTTCAAAACCACCTGAGCTCAATTATAGAGGCCCATTTCAGCGATCCTTTGGCAAAAAGCAAGAGCCCAAATTCGGAAGCTGATTGTCAAGAAGTATCGAGATTGCTATTTATAATAGATTTTAATTTGAATTTCGATTAGTCGAGAATAGTTTGGAGACGAATAATATATAGATTCTATATTTATGAAAACAAAAGCAAAATAATTAAGAGCATAGGGGTGGAGATGCTTGCCCTAGGTTACAAGTGCGAGTAGACAAGAAGATCCAAATGACATGGAAAAGGTTGAGAGATATCTGCTACAAAATTTTTCCTTTCTTTTACCAAGTCTTTTTTACAAAGATAAAATTAATGACGTTGCATTACATATGATATAGTTCAAGTAATTGAGTTAGCGTGCGTACTTGATTATCAATCAAGGAAAACATATGTCACATTGCCAGAAAATTTAGAACCACAAGTTAATAGTGTATCGAATTACGAAAAAAAACGTAATAACAAAGTTATCTTTCACTCGAGAAAAAAGAGGGATAAATTATTCCCTTGTCTCTGGTATTTGGTCATCTTCCCTCTCGGGTCCCTTGGTTTCGAAAAATAATTTTACCGTCCCCCATCTTTGCTTTTAGAAACTATCAGGTCCTTGTCACAGGAATATGTCATTTTCTCCGGCGAATCTCCACTTGAAAAATACTAAAATGCCCTCCTCCCACTTAAAAATTGAAGAATTTATCTTTCCTTCTTCTTCTTCCTCCTTCATCTTCTTCCTCCAACCTTGAACCAAAATTAAAATTAAACTCAAACCCAAACTTTGTTAGTGAGAATCAAAACAAATTTGAGAATCAAAACTTAAAGAACCTAATTGTCAAAATTTCAATTCAAGTTAGATTTCCAAACTAAAAAACACAATCGCCTTTATGAACCTTTCAATTCCCAATTCCCAATTTGGGCTCGTCACACCCAATTCCCAATTCCGTCAAAACTTTTCAACCCAGAAAAGCAATTACACATGAACAACCCAGAGAAGCACCATAAAGCTCCAGGTATAGTTACAGAGAAGTGGCAATTGAATGGAACTGATTTTTTTCTACCCTAATTGAAAGCTCCATGTCGAATCCCATAGACGAAGACACAGAGTCGTAACCCAATCTTTTCTATTGGGTTTGAGTTTTAATTTCGTTGGCACTTCCTGGCAGTTCCTGAAGGTTCTCGGCTGGTAACCAAATCTTTTCGATTAGGTTTGAGTTTTAATTTTAAATTTGTTCAAGGTTGGAGTAAGAAGATGAAGGGGGAGGAAGAAGAAGGAAGAAGATGATGAAGTGGGAGGAAGCAGGTTCTCTTTAATTACTTTTGATTCTCAATAAGGTTTGAATTTGAGTTTGGGTATTAATTTTTGTTGAAGGTGGGAGGTTGAAGATGAAGTGGGAGGAAGAAGGAAGGAGTTTTTTTTTGTTTTTTAAGTGGGAGGGGCATTTTAGTCTTTTCAAATGGGGGTTCACCGGAGAAAATGACATATTCTGGTGACAGTGACCTGAGAGTTTCTAAAACCAAAGACGGGGGACGGTAAAATCATTTTTCGAAAGCAAGGGACCCCAGGAAGATGATGACCAAATACCAAAGACAATGGGTAATTTACCAAAAAAAATATAAAGAGCCAATAGAGTCAAATGTTGCTTTCATTTTAATAGAAGTCTTTCTAGAAATGATGGATGGTGAACAAATAAACTAAAAGGAGGAGTAAGGAGGAACCACAAGAAATATAAACAAATTTAGGCACCAATAATGGGGAGCGAGCATTCGCGCCGAACTGGGCATGAACTGAAAGAACCGGATTCGAAAACACAAGGGCTTGTAAGACGAAACGAGCCACAGCCTAGTTTGGGCCTGACCTGGAACCGAACCGTGTTTCCGGTCTAGAATCGAACTGAACCTCTGGGTCCGAACACCTACTTGAAAACAACCTAAGCTGTTGACCGATTCCAAATAAAACAGCTGATGGACCGGCCCCTAACAAGTTTTTGGTTCCAGTAATCCAACTCCAAACATTGCACACAAAAAGTTTCAATTCCAAATAAAACATATGACAAACGAATAACAAATCCACAAAGTTCATTCACGTCCATACAAACATAAGCATAAATTGCAAGATTCTAATTTCACCATTATTCATCTTCACTAACGTCAATGATCTCATTGGTCCTTGAAAATTCTTTAGTAGTTCTCGAAAATGCATCACCATGAGCAAGTTCTGTCAAGCATCAAGTGACATAAAATACATATTAGTTACTTTAAAAACAATAATTTATGACAAATTCTATAAATTGCCAGAGATGATCCTCCCTGCAAGCAACATTTACAATTTCTATAATTGCAGATGTTTACAACTCTCATTTGCATCTTTGTTCGGCCTTTCGAAGATTGTTTAGCCTCTGATCTTATTTCTGGTCTCCAGGTTTGAGGCAACTCGTCGTATCCGATTGATGGAGCACTACACAAATGAGCGAACGACAGCTCGAACAATGGGAGATGGATCCACTTATTCTTGAACCACAAGTGTTGCTTCTAAGTTCTAACCACTAAATCTAACATTTGGACTACTTATTTTTTTTCCATTAACAAGGAAAATTGCATGAGGGATTTGAGAATGAAAATTCATGTCTCAAGATTCAAGAAATTAACTCCCTGATATTAAGATGTTTTATATGAATATGAAAAAGTTATTTTTTCTCGTTTTGGGCTCTGGTTTGGGAGTACCATCTCAAATTTCAACTCCTGTCTTTTGGTATTTAAGCCGTCTCCACGGATTTATGAATAAATGATTCTTATAGGGTGGAGAGTTGTATTTGATTTTAATTTGGTATAAAAGCGGGTTGATCGTGTAGTATATCGTTGTTCAACATGTTTGGGCGTATTTAAATTCTCTTATTGCTAATTGCAAAAAATAAATATAAAAAATTACCTAACTATTATTTTAAGATTTTGTGTCTGATACAAAGATTGTATTTTAAATTGAATACGAACATTTAGTGATCTCGGCACGTCGAAGGCTTTCCAAGGCACGTCGTCATCGTGGTGGGAGGAAAGAGTTCCCTCTCTCTCTCTTCTAAACCAAAAGATATATAAAGAGAACGTCAGAAGGTACCTCGGTTTTGCGATGATAATTTTTTTTGTGAACATCTCGACTGTAATCTCGTATTATTTACGGGAGAGTCACTATATATCGCGAAAGTAGTGGTCACTCGTATAAATACTACTATATATATAAATAAAGAAAACTTACTTACCGAAAAAAGGTTAGAAGGCACCCACGAAACCCATTGGGGTAACCCTTGCCCAATTATGGGCCACTTACCGAATTGGGCTTCTGACGGCTGCCGGTACTGCCAATTCAATCTTTAATTTCTTTCCTTTTTTGGTTTTCTACTGATGTATATTCAATCATAGGTGGTTAACCAGCCAATCCCTAGAATTTATTTCTTAATAATAGTTTTTTTTGTGTAATGGGTGAGTGCCTGGCACTCATTTATTCAGAATAAGGCGAAGAAATACAACGTACATCTCTGGGCAAACCTATCCCAATGCTATTTTGCTCTAAGAAAAACGAACACTCGCTTAGGGTATTATGGATGATATGCCAGCTCAAGGAGTAACTAAGAGCTAGGTTGGACAAACAGTCAACTACTCTGTTCGCCTCCCTAAAACAATGTGATATCTTCACCTGCCAATTACGGCGAATGAAATTTTGACAGTTAATCACGAGCAACGATAATGAATGCTCTTTCACTATGCCCTTGGTTAAGCACTTCACGGCCACCTGCGAGTCCGTCTCGACTAACAGCTTCATGTATCCTTGCTCCCAAGCTAGGTCGAGCCCTCGCCAGAGAGCCCACAATTCTGATGCAACAGCGGTGCACACACCAGTATGATTGACGAAGCCTACACACCATCCGCCTTGGCTATCTCGGATCACCCCACCACCTCCGACTGGCCCAGGGTTGTCTTTCGCTACCCCATCTGTGTTTAGCTTCACCCAATCCGAGGGTGGGGGTACCCACACTACCGAAACCTCCATATACTCCGCTGACAGGTTCATCACCAAGTTTGCTGCCCTCCATGCCCGTGCAAACTCTTGAGCCCTTTCCAGGACGACTTGGTGCAAGTTTCCATCTTATTGAAATCAATCATTTTGAAAGTTTATTTTACTTTATTCCATGAAATTTCAGAGAAAAAATGAACAAATCTTTTGTTAACTGAAATGATATTAGCTGTACCTATATTTATGTCAAATTTATGGTCATTAGATATAGCAGATCGTGTAAAAGATTGCATACTAAATGATATAGGAATTTGCAGTTTTTCCTGTCATTCAACATCCAATTCCAATGGAGAGTCGTTTTGATCAAAATTATTTGACATCATGACATTCACTAAATTTAGTAATTCTATTTAGAAACAAATAAGATTATGTCTCCTTTCAAAAAAGTTATTACAGAGGTTCAGTGTTCGCCCGAGCAGTCTACGTAGATCTTGAGGATTTATTTTCTTTTTTTGGTGGAATTTTAAGCCCGCAAAATGCACAACCAATCCACGCTTCTCCACTTGCCTCATTGTGTGAAAGCCAATCTAAAAAGTGTGTTAATCTATGGTTTCACCGATGTCAAATTGAGGACACGTAATTTAAAATTGAAAGTTCAGTCCACGTATTTTCAAAAAATTAACAGCATATGATTCTCAGGGAGCTGTTCGGGCTGAAAATACCACCTCTTTTTTTTTTTTGGTGCAATGGTGAGTGACTTAGCACTCTTTTATTGAAAAATAACAGAAATTACAGCAAGATAGAAGTAGGTTGCTCTTTGTTAATAAGGGAGAGACAACCGTCAGGAGGTCTACCTACAACATGGAAGCTTCGTGGAAGCTTGAGAGCAAAATTAGAGAACCAATCTGCTAACCTATTACACTCTCTAGGACAATAGGAGACCTTAACATGCTCGTGAAGGTTAACGAGGTCTCGACATCTATTTACGAGAGGTGCGATCAGATTTCCCTTCTTGACACCCTTGGTGATGTATTTTAGAACCATCTGTGAATCTATCTCAATCGACAAGGGGCTGAAGTTGCGATGGCTCGCCAACTGTAATCCTTGCAGTAACGCCCACACCTCTGACTACTCTGTGTTACAGTGGCTCATGAACTGTCCAAATCTGACACACTAGGTAACTGCAGAATCTCTGATGACACCCCACCGCCTGCTTGCCTTGGGTTTCCTTTCGAGCATCCATCTGTGTTGAGTTTAAAACCTCGTACAGGTGGAGACCAGATTTGGTTTGCATTGGGCACCATAGACCTGTGAGAAGTTATCAAAGTTATGCTTTCCCAAGCGCACTTGAAATCTTGGGCTTGATTACAGATGAAAGTTTGCCTGTCCCCTTGAAATTCAACTGCATCAAAGGCCACCAGATTCCTCCATTTCTATGCCCGCCAGCTTACAATAGCGAAAAGTATATTCCAAGAAAGGTCAGAGACCACTTCTTGTGACACTCCCAGGTTGAGAAGTAGCCACGGAATGAAGTCCATAGAGAAGAATTGATCGCGTACCTCTTGTGGAATGAAAGAGTTCCACAGCTTCTTAATTGTTCGCAGTCTCTTAGCACATGCACAATTGTAGGGGCAGTAGGGGCTTGGACCAAACTTCCAGCATAAGTCCAAAGGAACATTCTAATTCTTTCAGGGACGTGTAGTTTCCAAATCTCATTCCATAGCTTTGATGTTCCTTGTTCAGTTGGCGTCATTCCAATAATGGCAAGATAGGCAGATTTTGTCGAGAACTCACCTGATGGAGAGTGCCTCCAGGATAGCGAGTCACTCGAGCAGCCCAGACTGTTAATAAAAACTGCCTCCAACCCAAGTCTCCAATCTTCCGGAAGGATGGGCTCTAACAGGTCCCAATTCTAGCTTTTCGTGATATCCCAGTACTCATTAATCTTTCTATCCATATAGTCATCTGTGATGTTCAAATCTTGATGTATTAGGGCCCCTTCACCTCGTAAACCATTCATCAGTCCATAAATTGATCTGCTGGCCATCTCCCACTGCCCATTTCAGACCTTCCAAAAACATAGGTGCCACCTTGGTCATTCTTGCCCAAATAGTCGATTGACGAGCACTGGGCAAGATAGAAGGGGGGGGGGTGTGGGAGGTGGTCTGCTTTCCTATACTTCGCTGTGAGTATTTGAGCCCAAATAGCCTCTGGGTGTGATTCTAATCTCCACGTAAGCTTGGATATGATGGCCATGTTAGCTTGAGATGCTCTTCTCAGACCGAGGCCCCCCATAGACTTAGGCAAACAAACCTCTTCCCATTTTATCAAGTGAGTATGCTTCTTTTCTGGAGTGTCACCCCACACAAAGTCTCTACTTATTCTGTCCAGACCCACACAAACTCCCTTAGGAAGATGAATGACCTGCATGGCATAGAGAGGGAGGGTTGAGAGGACCGTTCGCTTGAGGGTTACCTGACCCACCATTGGAAGCTGCTTCGCCTTCCAGCCCGCTAGTTTCGATTGAGCCTTGTCTAGCAAGTACTGAAAATTATCTTTGTTCACCTGAGAGTGGATGGTAGGAATACCAAGGTACTTTCCCAAATCTTTTGTGGCTTGAATCCCTAACCCTCCGCTTAGCTTTCGACTTTTAGTAAGCGAGATTTAGCTGAGAAGAAGACTCTTGACTTGGCGGCACTAATTTTCTGCCCAGAGATAGCACAAAAGTTTTCCAAGCCCCGCTGGATAAGTGCAACCTGGTCTAGGGATGCTTCTGCAAAGAGTACAATATCATCAGCAAAAAAGAGGTGACTGACTTTGGGGCCTCTCCTAGTTATTCGAATAAGTTTCCATTCTTTTCTTCTTGTTGATAACGTTATCCAATGGGCTAGTCTCTCCATGCGCACGACGAATAGGTAGGGCGATAGAGGATCACCATGTCTGCGGCCTCATGAAGGGAAGAACTCCTTCGACATCTCTCCATTCCAAAGCACCCTCAAAGAGCTGCTCGTCACACAACTCATAATAATGTGGATCAGCTTGGGGGGTAAACCCGCATCCTGAAGAGTGTCTTCTATGAATGGCCAAAGCAAATGAACGTACGCTTTTTCCAAGTCCAGTTTAATGACCATCCATCATTTAACGCCCTTCTTGCTAATCATCGAGTGAATAACTTCCTACAAAATAATAACATTGTCAGAAATCTGTAGCCCTGGGACAAAGCTCTCTTGGGCAGGTGAAATGAGATCTGGGAGTTTAGCTTTCAGGCGGCCTACAATAATTTTGGTGAGAATTTTATAGGCTATGTTGCATAGGCTAATGGGTCTAAACTAGAGGATGGTTTCGAGAGGTTGGATTTTGGGGGCTAGGGCTAGAAGTGTTTCGTTAAGTTTCGGTGGGACTTTGCCAAACTCAAAGGTTTTCGTGATAAACCCAACCAGGGACTGCTTGACCATATTCCAACACCTTTGAAAAAAGGGTTCAAATTCAGTGGGGACATGGATAATCCCCACTGAAAGGGATAGGGGCAATATTGGAAATACAATAATTAAAATAATTAAAAAATATATCAGTAAAATTATACAAATTATGGAAATACAAGTATGAGAATATTGGTTTCTATTTTCTCGGATATTGGTTTTCATCTTCTATGCTATTGGTTTCATTCTACTATGATATTGGTTTCCATCTTCTATGTTATTGGTTACATTCTACTATGATATTGGTTTCATTCTACTATGATATTGGTTTCCATCTTCTCGGATATTGGTTTCATTTCTACCGTGATATTGGTTTTCATCTTCTCCAATATTGGTATCCCATTATAAGTGAAAATGTATACCATTTGAATGTATTGGTTTCATTCTTCTCGAATATTGGTATCATCGTTCTAGGATATTGGTATCATTCTACTTTAAAATTTTGAGAACACAATAGAGTGTTGTAAGATTTTTTCCACCTAACAAAAATATCACTCGGTTGGATGAGTCGGAATACTCGATGGTATAAACCAAAACAAAATAAACCAAAAAGGTCATACAGAAAAGGAAAAAAATGCAACCCAAAATAATAAAAGTGTTGACTGGTACAAGCAGGTAGGGAGGGAGGAGCCCGGTTCAACAGGTGGACCCTATTCCCACGCTTCTCTTCCACGAGAGAGAGAAAGAGAGAGAGCGAGAGAAAGAGAGGGAGAGTTCAATGCACCAACAAAACCAAACAGAAACTATAGAGGGTTTCTGTTGTGAGCTTGTTTCTCCTCTACGGTACGAATCCCAGATAAAGACACGAGTGGTGTTGGGGGTTATATTTTTTTTCTGGGGGGGGGGGGGGGGGGGGGGGGCAGAGCAGAGCGGCGGGGAAGGAGTGGGGGGTTATATTTTTTTTGGGATTATATAGAAAAAAGGTGGAACCCTAATGAGTATGTTTGGATAAAAACTCGAAAATACCCTCAACAGATTCTGACCATTAGATCTGTAAAAAAAGAATTTGACCAAATCTAAAGGCTCATATTTAGTCCATACCATGGGGATGATTTTTATGTAGTCCCCCCTGAATCCAAATCCTTGAAAAAAATAGCTTGGAAGCCATCAATTCCCGGTGCCTTTAATGGAGCCATATTAAAGAGAGCTTGATGAATCTCCTTTACACTTATACACTTCGATGCCGCCGAAATTTTCTCCTCGGACCAACGATGGAATAGGCCCCGAGGCCAGGAGTGTGGAACTAGAGAAGGGTCCTCCGTGTAAAGGGCCTTGTAAAAGGAGAAAGCCAAGTCCTCCAACTCCTCTTAGTTAGTTATCCAGTTACCACTACTATCCTTCAAGCATTCAATCTTGTTTCTCCGCCTCCTCACAATAGTAGTGGTATGGAAAAATTTTGTATTACGGTCTCCGTCCACTATCCATTTTTCTCTTAGACTTTTGAAGCCACAACGTTTTCTCTTGATGTAAGACTTGATCTAGCTCGTGTCTCAGCTTTTCATCCAGTGCTACCAAACCTCTGTTTGGTCTTTTGTCGAGTGCCTCTTGCAATCCACTAAGTCGAGCTAGAATTCTTTTCTTGCGTACTTCTATGTTGCCAAATACCTTCACATTCCAATCCTTAAGTTCCCTTTTTTTTAACTCCTCGACGATGGCATCTTCTATCATCCTGTTGGAGTCCCACTTGGCTTGAACGACCCTTGAGAAACTCGGATGGGTAAGCCAAACAGCTTGAAACCTGAAGGAACGACGTCTCCTACATCCCGTATCCAAGTATGCAAAGTGGACCAAGAGCGGGCTATGATCCGACTGAAAGCGGGCCAAATGGTTGACCGTGCCCTCCGACCACCGTAATCTCCAAGAGCGGGCTATAAGTTGTAATAATACTGAAAATTCGAGTTTAAAGTACATGATATAACAAATGAAACCCGACTTTTCATGCCCTTTTTTTCCTTCATAAAAATCTCTCCAAGTCTCTCATGCATTTCCAAATGCCACGTAGTTTTGCATGAAGTAATTAAATGGATGGATGCCTGAGGCAATTGGGTAGGTGCCAAGCATTTATAAACAAAAGATCAAATGATAATATTTTATCCATATTTTTTAAATGGAAGAAGACCGTGGAATCCGAAATGGCAGCTGGTGAAATAAATGTCTGATCGAAAACTGTTTGGAATGCTGACAACCATGTCCCAACACATTAGGTTACCAGAAAAAACCATTACATGACAAAAAACAAATTGCTTTTTATAATATTATTTTATTAAAATATTATGAGGTCGCAGTGAGATCTTCTTAAAAGTCATGACGGTGTAAAATCTAATGGAAAAAAATTGCTCCAGGAGAAAGAGTATCTGGGATAGCAGTGTTAGAAAGCAATTCGTGAGATATGGCGTAATATCATCATAAATAAATCAAAGTGTCAATGGGTTTGTTGTCCAACGGCACAAAGCGTTGTAAATAACTAGGAGGTCCAAGGTTCAAACCTTGGCAATGTCATGGTGTAATAATTTATTTAAAAAAAAAATCAAAGTCACTTGCTAATTAGAATTAACTCTCATTATTTAGCGTTTGAATTTTTAGAAATAGACTAATGTTAAATATTTGATTGGAAAATTTTGTCATTATTCAAATATATTATACGACTCAAACTTCTAAATTAATCAATTCAATGAATGATCGGATAAGTAAAAAAAAACAAAGTTGCATGCAGTTCACAGCTCGCCATTAAAAAATCCCAACAACTTCCTTATTTATTTACTTATCCCGCATTAAATTGATATCTGGACTCGGCACTATTGCCGGTAACGCTTTAAATAACTATTTGACAGTGAGGTTCTCGAAATGGAACAGCTATATTCCGTAAGCCAGTAGCATGCTGGGTATACATTAATTAGAACCGGCCAACACCCACGTCGTCGGCATCATCGCCGGCGCCGCTGTGGAGGGGAGACGGCGTTTGTGGGTCAGAGATGGTAGGTTTTCTAGGATACCAAACGCAATAGTGCAGACGAAAATTAATTTGATACCACCAAAAGATTAAGAGTTAATTTCTATCAGGACTCCAGGGTATAGTCAAATAGACTATGAGCACCCTGTAGTTTTTCTACTAATTCCTAGGCCCCTGTAGTTTGGTTATTATTATATTCTCGAGTCCTTGTATGATGTCAGCAATTATTTTTGCCTTTTTTTTGTCATGGAAATGACTTTTATGCCCTTACACAAAAACAAACAAAAAAATACAATAAACTCATAGTCGTACCGATGTCTCAGATCGAAATTCGATGTCGTATCGGTCTGCTTAAGAGCTTCCTTAACGTTCTTAGCCTTGCACAATGTCTTCAGACCGTCAAGAGCACGATCCCGCTCCTCGTTCCCAGCGTCCAGGATTCTACCTTGCTAGGGCACTTGGTTCTGCCAAGGTTGATCTTGATACGTCGGTGGCTGTTGTACTCCCGGGTGCTGCTGCTGCTGCTGTTGGGGATAACCGAGATTGGGATTGGCAGTGATAGGATATCCCCGATTAAAATTGGGATTCGGATTGCTACTAAACCCGGGATTACTTAGGTTAGGATATCCCCTTGTATTGAAATTAGGATTCGGGTTGCTACTAAACCCGGGATTGCCTGGATTAGGGTATCTCCCCGTATTGAAATTAGGATTGGAATTGCTTCGATTATTAGGGTATTCCCCCATATAATTCCTCTGTTGCTGCTGGTACCCGCCGCCGCCTCCTCCCTGGTGAGGAGTGAATTGACGGCCGTACCCCTGCTCGGAGCCGGGCGGGGGAGGGTGAGCATGTGGTGTCGGTGGTGGGCCCCACGGGTTGCCGGGAGGCGGAGGGGGCGTCCACTGGTTGCGGGGAGGCGGTTGGGGTGGGTAGTGGTTGGAGACGGTATAGGTGCTTAGGGTTTTAGCGGGTTGGGAGCGTACCTTGAGGAGAAGGGGAGAGAGGAGGAGACCGGTACGACGTCGGATTTCGATGTGGGTCGGGGTCGATTGGAACGGCGAGGAAGACGATAGGTTTATGTTTCTTTTTTGTTTTGTTGTAAGGGCATAAAGGTCATTTCTATGATAAAAAAAGGCAAAAATAACTGCTGACATCAGCCAGGGACCCGAGAGTATAATTATAACCAAACTACAGGAGCTCAGTAATTAGTAGGAAAACTACAGGGTCCTCAGAGTCTATTTGACTATACCCTGGAGTCCTGATAGTAATTATCTCAAAGATTAAACTAACTTCGCTAATAGACAATTATAAGTCACACACCCTGCGTCGATAGATCAATTATGTGAAATGCCAATACCACTAAAATATCACCATCAAACTTAATTTGGTAATAGGGTCGAGGTCGTTCCGTGTCTTAACGATAATCTTTATTCCGGAACTTTTTTTCTGAGGATATTTCAAAGGATGGATCAAGGACTACAACGATGGTTGTCAAGAACGTAGATAAAGTAAGATGAGCAGTTGGTCGGATTTAGTATGGATCATATAATTATACTTTGCGGTGTTGGGATGTTGGCGAGCTTGTTGTGGCTGGCGCCCGCTACAAGGTTGGCTGACACCAACAAACTGTTACAGGAGAAACAGAACATGGCCATTGGCGTCTGCCAATGGTTTGGAGGGCACCAGGTCCTGCAAATTTATTTTCCTATTTTGACTCAACTCTTGTTTTAGACTCCTAATTCGATCTAGATAGATTTTTTGTACATAAAGGTTCGTCTATTTTATAAGGACGCATTACTTTAAGATTAGTTATGGCTTTGTGACTCGAATTTATTAATAAAAGTTCTCATTTCTCCCCGTGGATATAAGCATTAGGCCGAACTACGTAATCTCTTGTGTCCGTATTTTTTGTGAGTTTTATTATCGAAGTTGTTGAATTCCTAATATGCGGCTCCCCTAACTTGATGTATTATTTCTTTTCAATCCTTTAGCAAATTATGATAAAAGAAAGAAAAATTTATGGACCGACTCCATTATCTTTAACTTGTAAGAACTATGGGGATCATCCCTAAGGCTACCCACAACGGGGTGGGTCTTGTCAGGAAAAAAAAAAGGAAATGAATTAATTTGGGGCGGCCCAGGCAGGGGCGGAGGTAGAAAATTTGTGGAGTGGGAGCAATATAATTTTTTTCGGCCCGACTAGCATATGATAAATAGGTAATGGGCTATTCTAGTTTCAATTTTTAGGTTAATTAATTTTTTAGTGAGGTCAATTTCTAATTTTAGTGGGGACATACATTAAAAAATATACCTAGTTATCAAACAAACAAAAAATTAAGTGGGGGCAATTGCCCCCACAATTTTCAATGTCCCTCCGCCCCTGGGCCCAGGAGCGGCCGAGCAATATTTTTTTGTTGTTTTTTTATCTAGTTTAGTTACATTTGGTACAATATTATTCGATAAAAATATAAAAATTCATATTTTTAAATTTCTTATAAATTGAGCCTAATATTTTTTAAGGGTATAGAATTTATTTTTAAATTTTCTATGAAAATTTGTATAACTAATACATGTTTGTGGATGAGAGAGAAATTAATTATTTATTTCGTGACCTAGGTTGGAATGTATTGTTGTTGTGAGTATCAAATATTTAATTCGGTTGAGTTTGGTACAGATGAGTGATAAATTAATTGTTTATTCCATAACCTAAGTTGGGATAGTTTGTTGTTGTGGGTATCCTAAAGTGCCTTGAGCATCCAAGGTTAAGGACCAACTAGAGCACAACACAAGATAGTAAGCTAAAGTTGAACCACCGGGACTCGAAATGCAAATAACTCAAACCATTAAATAATTAAGTGTGTTTTCTTTTGTAACCGTAAAACCTTATGTTTTAAGCACACATTTAGAACCCGGTCAAAGAAAGTTAAATTTCTTTTCTGCTTTCTGCGACAGCATGCATCGGGTATCTATAATCCTAAAAAGGCGGAAATGAATAACATTGTCTTAAAAGATGAAAAAGAACTCAGCATCTAGTAAAAAGTTATAATAAAACAAATCTATCAGCATCCAGCAGAAAGAATGTTGTTATCATCTTAGGTTATGTTGGGCTCGAATTTAGACTTGTTGACAAATATCTATGTATAGATAGTTTAAAAAAATTGAATTTATTTTTATGTGAGGTCCCCAACCTCCCCATCCCTACTTGTAAACTGATCATATAGAAAATACACATCTAAAATAATCGGGATAATTCTTAATTCTAGTGAAAAATGGAAACCAGCCAATTAGAAAAGCAAAAATTGCAATTACCATGCACGTTTGGTAGTGTGGTAACCTACGTGCTTGGATGGTCAACTACAATGAATCCGCATGAACAATTAAGTCCCAATCTAGAGCTTCCGTTCTAGCTTAGCTCACCTTTTAGCTTCGGGCCCAAAAATTGGAAACCCAACTTTAATTTCCTTTATCATCCACAACCAATATAAAATTATATTAGTTGATTCATTTATTCTAAATAAGAAAACAAAGGTTAAAGTTGTTTTTTGCCAGTAAATAAGTTTTAACATTTGATATCCATAGTTATTTAAATCGTATCACTTTGTGGTACGACCTTCACTAAGTTGAAGAAAAAAGACAACAAACTTGTTAACATTTATATTCAAATTTGGATCGGGAAAAGATCGACAATGTCTATATCGAGGCAACAAAATGCCAAGTGATTAAAATTAAATTAGAGATATATATAGTACGCAATATAGTTTAAGTAACTCATGTAAACATACTTTTTTTAATGTCTATCATCCAGAACTAAAATTTAGAGTATTGAGAATTTTTACTTTAACCAAAATTTATTACGACAGAGATTATTGTTGATGTCAAATCTAAATGAATAGATTAATTTTTTTAAAAGAATAAATGAATATCAGACAAAAGGATTTAAAGGACACAAAAAGTGTCGTTTAAAAAAAGGTATGGACTTCTTAAAAAAAAGGGGTATGGCCCACACGCTCATGCGCAACAGCTATTTGCCAGCTGCAACCCAAAATTATTAGAAACCCCCACCCCACGCAAAAACGTTCGCGAGCACCAAAGACTCTACCAATCGCTTAATTTCAATTTGCATCAATAAGACTTAATATATATCGACTCGAGTTAGTATAAGTGGTAAATTTTACTAACCAAAAAAAAATATAGAACTGTTTTTAAATAAAGTCTTGACTCTATATATAAAAATATAAAAATTTATATCAATAGGATAGTTCCACCACCATAAAAAAACACTTGCTCTAAGTAAATTTTTTTTGAGGAACTTGCTTTAAGTGATTGAATTCATCATAAATATCTACTTATAAAAAAAATCGTCTCACCACCACCATAGCCATCAATCGTTAAAATTGATTAATCATATGACCTTTCTTTTCCCAAAACTCGCAATCAAAGTTACTCTTTTCCAGTAGGTTCTTCATTTGAGCAAGGCTATTTTAGAGTTTTTTTTTAATGAAAATTTTAGAGAGAATTCGGTATCGACATTTTAGCTGGTTGGTCGATTTCAAAATGTTCATAATCACGGTTGAAAAGATTTTAATATAACGATTAAAATTTTATTTAAAACGCGCTAAGAATAGCACTCATTGATACTCGAAATGTGTCATAAAAACCATACCGATTCTAAAATGTTGAAAACAATGGTTTGGTTTGGTTTGGTTTGGTTTTTGGTCGTGCTTGCTAAGGTTGTTAAAAGTCAAACAAAAATGGAGGTCAAGAAAGTGTACCATTTATTGAGATTACTAAAATTTTCTTCATTCAAACAAGGGAAAAGTCCACTTAAGTACTTATGGTATCGCGAAAAATTAAGTCAGTACCTTGTGGTTTAAAACGTATCAATTGAGTCAAATTTATTCCAATTAACATTAATTAGAGGCCCGGGCAGCTACCCGAACTATGCCCGTCTTCCCCGGACCCTGCCCTGCCACGTGGACTTGCCACATTAGATTTCTCTGATGACGTGGCCGTCTCTCCCTCATTTTCTCTTCTCTCATCATCTTCTTCTTCTTCTCTCATTTCTCCATGAAAATAAAAAAAAGAGAGAAATAAAGGAGGAGAGACCTCGAGGGAGAGGGAGTTTCTGAGGAAGTAGACGAGGTAGGTGACCGCGGCAAACATCGAGCACTCCACCAGCTTCTGGTACACCGCACCTTCTCTTCCTTATCGGGTTTCCTCATCGCCTCGGAACAGAAATGATGCCGCCATCGCCGGTGAGGCTAAGGTGGTGACGAGGCATGGCCGAGCTAGCGAGAGATGGTGTAGTGAGAAATTGTTGGAGGTGGAAGTCTAAGGCTCGGAGGTGGCCGAGCTAGCGAGAGATGGCACCGTGCTGTCTCTATTTTTCCTACATCACCTCCATCTTTTCTCTGCCATCCCTTCTCTCTGGACGCCGACGAACTCACTGGTCTGAGATGGTGTCATCGTCGTCGATGATGGAAGCTCTAGCGTCGTCCTCGCCGTCAACGGTAGAAGCTACAGCGTCGTTGTCGTCACTTCTTCCCCTTGTCGTAATTTTTCCCCCGACGTCGTCGATCTCCCAGCTGGAAGTCCCGGCAGAAACTACCGCAACCAACCACGGCAGCCTGTAGCAGTAGACAAGGCGAGATGGCAACGGCGGATGAAGTTTAGATGGAGGCAGCGCCGTTCTAGGGCTCGCGAGGCTCGCTGTTGGTGTAGCGATTGCTCTCCCTCGCAGAATTGCGCCTCCTCATATCTCGAGGATGGTCGGCCTCTCCACAGCATCACCGGCGTCGCCGGACTGGAGACATCTTCTTCCCCCGTTTGGCTATTCTGTGATTTAGGGTTTGGATTCTTGCGAATCAATTTTCTGTTCAATTTTTTAGATAGCTCAGTTTTTAGGTTGGTAGTTTTTCATCTTTTATGTAATTTGTTATTGATCTGCGTTTCTGATTTTTATTTTTTTCGATTTGCTTTCATGGAGGAATGAGAGGAAGAAGAAGAAGAAGATGATGAGAGGAGAAAATGAGGGAGAGACAGCCACATCATCAGAGAAATCTGATTTGGCAGGTCCACGTGGCAGGGCAGGGTCCGGGCAGCTGCCCGAACCTCTAATTAATTTTAATTAGAATAAGTTTGATTCAATTAATACGTTTTAAACCACAAGGTACTTATTTAATTTTTTGAGATACCACAAGTGGACTTTTTCTTTTAAACAATTAATCCCTAAATTGAGCTCAAGAATGTTGACCATTTATTGATGATATGAATTTTCTTTTTACATTTCGAGGCACGAGGATATATACTTTACAGCATGCAGGTAGGGTACCAAAATACACATTCCGGACCAAATCGGCAAAATACATTACGTTTTGCTGGTAACACCTACTACTATATTATCTATTTATAATAACTCAGCGCAAATTCGAACCAATTATGACAAACAAAATTTTGTCAACAATTATCTAACACTCGAACGTTTACAAGAGTTTGAATTCAAACTTAGGTAGTTCAACTCGCACATCATTGACAACTATTAATTCCACATAATAATTAATCAATTTTTGAGCTAGATATGACTAACAAAATTTTCTCAACAAATATCTAAAATTCGAGCATCTCTAAGTGTTCGAACTCAACTTAGGTAGTTCGACTCACACATCATTTGAAATAATAAAAATTTTCCAACAAATATTTAATCTTTCGTGTGTTTTCAAGATTTCAAATTTTCATACTCGAAATTTTTTACCGATGAGAATGAATCTAAGTGATAAAAAACTTAAAACGTATGTCATATATATGTTAAAATCTCACGAAGGTAAAATCACAATTGGTAAAACCACTCTTTAAATATGTCTATATAACTATATTCCAAAGCTCTTGATTAAGAATTTTGTATAATTTTATTTTTATACTGAAACATAAATACGCGGTATCATCGTCATCATCTACCTTTTCCTCCCACTTTCCTACGTCCGGACCATCCCGCGTTCTTCACTCTCTCTCCTCACTCAGAATCCACTTCCATTTCTAACCCAAAAAAGACCTCCAATAACTTTAAAAAAAATCAAAATGAGGCTGCCCAGGACGCGCCACGTGTACTCTCCTCTACTCCTCGTCTTCCTGCTCCTCTTCGCCGTCCCGGCTCGCTCCCAAGACGACGCGGCCGTCCTAATCGACCTGAAGAACTCGCTCACCAACCCGCCCGCCTCATGGACCGGGTCGGACCCGTGCAACTGGGGCTCCGGGATCCAGTGCCAGAACACCCGGGTGACCCGGATCCAAATCGGAAACAACAACCTCGCCGGAACCCTCCCGGCGTCCCTCGCCAACCTCACCCAGCTCACCGTCCTCGAGACCATGAACAACCACCTCGGTGGGGCCCTCCCCTCCCTCGCCGGCCTCGCCAACCTCCAGACCCTCAACCTCCACTCCAACAACTTCACCTCCGTCCCGCCGGACTTTTTCGCCGGGATGACGTCACTCTCCTCCGTCTTCCTCGACGAGAACCCGTTCGCACCGTGGACGGTCCCGAAGGGGATCGTCGACTCGACCGGGCTCCGGGAGTTCTCCGCCAACCAGGCGAACCTCGTCGGACCGGTGCCGGAGATTTTCTCCGGGAAGAACTTCCCGGGGCTTCAGTCTCTCCACCTGGCCATGAACGATTTGGCCGGCGGCCTCCCGAATTCGCTGGCCGGAAGTTCGATCCAGTCGCTGTGGCTCAACGGCCAGGGGCTGAACGGTTCCATCGGGGTGATCGGGAACATGACGTCACTGACCGAGCTCTGGCTCAATAAGAACTCGTTCACGGGAGGGCTGCCCGATTTTTCCGGTCTGACCGGGTTGCAGAACCTCACATTGAGGGATAACCAGCTGACCGGTCCGGTGCCGGCCTCGCTGGTGAGCTTGAAGTCCCTGTTTATGGTTAACTTGACTAATAATCTGCTCCAGGGTCCGACACCGAAGTTTTCGGGCGGGGTTAGTTTGGATTTGACAGTCGGGACTAACCAGTTCTGTACGGGCACCCCGGGTGGGCAATGCAGCGACCTGGTAAACGTGTTGTTGGAGATTGCTGGCGGGTTCTTGTACCCGCAGGTACTCGCGAATAATTGGCCCGGGAATGATCCTTGTAGCAGTGGTAATCTGTGGAAGGGGATTACTTGCTCGGGGAGTAATGTCACTGTTATTAATTTCAAGAATTTGGGGCTGGCGGGGTCGATATCCCCGAGTTTTTCGAAGATCCCGTCGTTGCAGAAGATACTTCTTGCCAATAATGCGATCAGTGGGGCAATACCGGACGCACTTACTGGTTTAAGTAGTCTTGTGGAGTTGGATGTTTCGAATAATAATCTGCACGGTCCTGTGCCGGTTTTTCAGAAGAATGTACTGCTTAATGTGGATGGGAATGTTGATATTAACAAGAATAGTAGCAGTACTCCTCCTTCGGGAAGTCCCGGGACCTCTGGTGGTTCGAGTGGTGGAGGTGGGAGTTCATCTGGTGGTGGAGATGGGAGTTCATCTGGTGCTGGTGCTGGTAAGAGTTCTAGTAAGGCCAAGGTTTTGGTGCCTGTGATTGCAGTTGCTTGTTGCGTGTGCATTGTTGGGCTGGGCGTGCTTTATTTCCGCAGGAAGAGAAAGAGGAGCGGCAAAGTGCAGAGTCCGAGTATGGTGGTTATTCATCCTCACAATTCGGATGATGGAGTGAAGATTACTATTGCTGAGTCAAGTATGACTGGTGCGACCGGTAGTTCATCCTATACCACTGGTGCTTCGAGTGATATGCATGTGGTGGAAGCTGGCAGTATGGTGATTTCGATTCAGGTACTGAGGGAAGTGACAAACAATTTTAGCGAGGCCAATATTCTCGGTAAGGGAGGATTCGGAACTGTCTACAAGGGGGAACTGCATGATGGGACAAAAATTGCAGTGAAGCGGATGGAGTCGGGGTCGGTAAGTGAAAAGGGTTTGACAGAATTTCGAGCAGAGATTGATGTGCTTAACAAGGTCAGGCACCGGCATCTTGTTACCCTACATGGGTACTGTCTGGATGGGAATGAAAAGCTCCTAGTATATGAGTGCATGCCCCAGGGTACGTTGAGTCGGTATCTTTTCCACTGGGAAGAAGAGAATATCAAACCACTTGCTTGGAGTAGAAGGCTGATCATTGCGTTGGATGTCGCCCGAGGGGTCGAATATCTTCACGGATTGGCTCAGCAGACATTCATTCATAGAGATTTGAAGCCTTCCAACATTCTCCTCGACGATAACATGAGAGCCAAAGTTGCAGATTTCGGTTTGGTTCGTCTTGCTCCTGAAGGAGGAAAGGCATCCATCGCAACAAGAATAGCCGGAACATTTGGCTATCTTGCCCCCGAATACGCGGGTAACTACTATCCAACATTACAACACTGTTCTAAATGTCATGTAATCATGATTTGAACTAGCAACTTCCAAGTCCTCCACTTTGCTAAATTTGGATTTCTCTCTGTTTTCTCAGTGACAGGACGAGTTACCACCAAGATTGACGTCTTCAGCTTCGGAGTTATATTGATGGAATTGATCTCAGGAAGAAAAGCACTCGATGAAAGCCGGCCTGAGGATAGCCTACACCTTGTTACTTGGTTCCGCAGGAAGTCCATCGAAAAGGAGACATTCCGCGATGCAATTGACCCAACTATTGAACTCAACGAGGAGATACTAGCCAGCGTCTTAAAAGTGGCAGAGCTCGCCGGCCATTGCACTGCGAGGGAGCCTTACCAGAGGCCAGACATGGGTCATGTCGTAAACGTACTTAGCTCCCTCGTCGAGCTCTGGAAGCCAACTGAAACAGAGGACGAAGATATCTTCGCAGCAATTGATTATGGTATGACACTGCGCCAGACGGTCAAGATGTGGAAGGATTCGGAGAACAGCAGCTCAGGGTACTCCTTTTCTTCATCATTATTACCGGGCAGCAACGACAACACTCAGACCAGCATACCCAATCGGCCGACTGGATTCGCAGAGTCGTTTCAATCCGCTGATGCTCGTTGAAAGAACAAGTTCGGTCATCCGGGGACCACGGCTCGAGCATCGCGGTTAACTTACATGTTTATACCCTCTGTTCTGAATCCTTTGCTTACAACTTTCTCAACACCAATCTCACTCGAGGCTGGTCTGTATTGTATTTTTGAGAAATCAATCAAAGTAGAGTTAGACCCAAAATAGGAATGAGGTTAGCTTTTTGTGTGTGTGTGTGTGTGGTTCTTAATTTTCCAATCCCTTGCACTTTTCCTGTAATTTTCTTTGGAATCCAATTCTATATATATGTTATGAGCCTTCAATTGTTTTCACAGCTCATCTGCCCTGGGGCACTACATAGCCTCTACTCTACTTATTTTTCGGGTCCGACATTGTTTGAATCCGAATTTATTTTCTGGTGGATGTTTGACATGATGAGGCCATCTTCTAATCCGTATGAGCTTCTGCATCATTGCTGGTCCATGCAAGGGCCGCAACGCAGATGGAGATTCGCAGGTCCAATCATGTCCAGCATCCATGTTACTATCCAATCGCATGAAGAAAGAAATTTAATAAATTGACTAATCTAATTTTTGTAATAATTAGGTTAGAGCAAATAAAGAGGTTCAAATTAAATTAAACTACGTTTGCAATTTTAGATACTATGGATAGACCATATATAAAGCTCGGAAATATATTATATGATATTTTCTAAGGACATGACTGCGAATACCAAAAATCGATACACAAAATTTTCAAGCTATTTACATATGATATATTTTATCTGGTACTTTGGTGTAACCTGCTTTGGTATAATTTTTATGGTGAATGACACTTTACAATATATAAAACAAGGTAAAGTTATGTGCATAATCGGATTTGAGTAATAAATCAAACCAATAATAAACGAGGTAAAAACTATATTAAATAATGCACGAATTAGGATGAAATATTTTATTTTTGGTTTAGAATCACTTGGTATCCGATTCACTGAGCCGACTAATCCAAGTTCGAGTTGGATAGGACTTTTCAAATGTGGCAAAGCTCTCCCAACAAGTATTTAACACTGCTGAATTCCCAAGGAATCGGACCCGAGATCTTGATTAAGTTAGAACAACTTCCTCACCAGTTGATCCAAGTGTTTGTTGGTGGATGAAATATTTTATTTGATACGAGTAAATACTCGATCAATAAATTTAAGTTTGAGTTAAATTCGAATGTAAGAAAAAGATATCTTCGTATTGTGAAAAACTCTGACAAATCAAATTAAATTCAAATAACTATTCACCACTTAATTTAAGTTTCATTATTAAAAAAAAACTTCTTCGACGTAATAATAGTATAATACTGACAAACAATAAAAATTAGAGAGACAGAACCACGAAAACAGCTCAACACAGATCCAACGGATGTCCGGGCCCTGTCGTCTTGTCTGGGCTACTTCGGGAGAATAACACGTGTTCTGAATCGACCGTATTAACTGGAAATGCCTGCCAGCTAATCAATTGATTGGTTATTGCCCAGTTATTTTGTCAATGTTTTATATACTACATATTCGAATATTTAATTATATTGCTAATCTAAATTTTAATCCGATAATTTTTTTGAAAGATGTTAAATTTTTTTTACTATTATTTAATGTTATTTGTATTTCTATTAATTTTTCTAGAAGAATTTCTTATCGTGTGATGTTATTGCTCGATAGTTGATTTGACTACGTCATGGTGCCGCCTAACCATTACCCATTATCATTAGTTTATTTGTCAATTTATTATTCTAATTGCCGGATTTTGTGGTGATCTTCCTGAGTAAGTGGGATCCATTCTAATATTTTGACTTAATTTAGTCAATATTCAATCGGGAGCTCTTTTTTGTCGTTTTTAATTACACATGGTGTTAGGAATTCAGCAACTAGAGAACAAGATCGCACAAAGAACACGGAACAAGAGAATTACGTGGTTCGGCCTAATGCCTACGTCCACGGTGAGAAAGGAGAACTTTTATTGATGGATCCGAGTCACAAAGCTATACAAAACCTTAGCGTAACATGCCTTTATATAGAGCCAAACTCTTGTTGTACAAGTAACCTATCTATGTTTAATTAGGAGTCCAAAACCTAGTCAGAATAGGAATAGGAATATGAAATAAGTCTTTCCTATTTCTCGCCATCCCAACACAAGAATATGCTTAATCACGTTATTTTAGCTTGTACGATAAAATCAAATTTGTACTGTTAGTATTTATCAAATATATTCTGGCTCGCGCCTTTATGGTTTCCCACTCTCGGAAAGGGTTTAACCAACTAAAGTTTTTTTTAATGGAACCTGATGACTATATATATATATATAAAATTACACAAGAATAGATCCTGATGACCAAATACAAGATAAGAACCAACCTAAAAGACCTCAAATACAAGATAAGATCATGATGACTAAGATCAGTAATAAAGTTTAACCACCGGAACCATTCATGAATACGATACTGAGTAGTATGAAGAAGAAACTCCCTGTTGCATCTCTGATTAGTGTGGAAATACTCTATCATCTATGTGTATTTTAGAGTTAATTTTCTGTTATTTCTAGTATTTTTGTTTGGTATGTATTGATGTAGTATCATTTATCGTGCATTGTTGTTTTAGCATAGTTCTTGTGATTTTGATTGCGTTTCTTTCATGTTTATTGCTAGGAGACTTTGCAGAGATGAGAGGAGGATATTGGTGCACCTTGGATCGTGTAAAAGGTGATTGGATCAGCCGTGAAGAATGGCGCAAGATCGGGACCTCGATGACATTGGGCGAGACTGACCCTGAGTGACTCAAATGAAGATAACTTTTGTATACAAAGTTCAATGGAGACAACTGAGATAGTTCTGGAAAGAAGACATTCGGGGCTACAACTTTGTATCATAGTCTTCTTCAAATTTGGAGTCTAAGAGGATAAAAAATACATCCAAAGTTAAGCTTCAAATCTGTGAACTAGCTTATCCAAAATGGACCGGATTTCATGAACTATTTTGGGCCCATTTTGGCCTTGTCCAACGTTTTATTTATTTATTTATTTATTTTGAAGAAACTGTCCAATGTTTTACATGGCTGGAACTTTAGGAGGTGAATAGTTAGTTTGAGTAGGGAATTTTTGTATAAATAGCCTCCTTGGCTTTCTTTAGAAACTAAGTTTAGACACTTTTAGATATTTTAGCAACAATCACTTACCAACTCTACTAACTTTCTCTTTGGAAGAAAACTTAGCTCACCATTGTTGAAGCTTGTAGAGAACTTGAAGGAGAACTTTTGGAAGCTTGAAGATCATCTTGAGCTTTCTCTAACGCTCTCTTTTATGTTCATGCTTTACTTGCTTTGTTTAATGGATGTGTTTAGTTGTGTAGTTGATATGTGTGAGTAGTTGATTAGTGGGTTTGGTGCCTTGATGGCATCTACTTAGCTAATAGATTAGTGGGGTTAAAATACTTAGGATTGTGAACTAGTTAGTGAGCTTAATGCTTAATCTTGATTGATTACCTTGATTATAAACTTGATTAATACTAATCGTCAGGATGAGTTAGGATTAATAGACCATTTAACTAGTTAATTAATTATTTTTTGATGAGGGATCTCATTAGGTAATTAGTTATCCAAAGGATGGTAATTATAATCGGTAATTGGTTAGATTAGGGGGTTATTAGTCGCGGGACTGCTATTAGTTCTACTAAGTCTAATTAAAGACCAATTTAGACTAATTAGTCGCATTGATTAGTTGCTTTAGAAATACCCGGACCATAACATGAATTTAATAAACCTCCTAGGCCATTTGGTTATCTAGGTGTCATTGGTACCAAGCTCACTCTTTTCTTTATTGTTAAAATCATCGTCTAGCTTAGTCTTAGTAGTAACCAACTCGTGTTTGAAATTGACAAATCCGTAACTTGTAGTCCTAAACTAGTGGCCAAGTCGTATTTGTGGCCTAGAATTTAGTCCTTGTGGAACGACAATCCCTTACTTATTCTTTATTGTAAAGAGGGGTAAAAATTCTTCCTTTCAATCTCGCACCTCGAAAAATGGCATGATTTCTCAAAAGCCAAATTCCCCAAAATATAATTCTGAATAATACAAACCAAACTTTTTCTATCATACCACCATGAACCAAGCCCAACCGTTGCTCCAAATGAGATCTCAAGCATTCACCTCTGCGCCAACGTGCACCAATGCACTAAATACTTTCACGAGACAACTATTAGTAGTAAACTTGGATGTAGGTTATAATTGGATGAGGAAAACTAATATAATATCAGAACATATTGATATAATTGTTCTTGCAAGATCATATTTTTTAGTACGTTGGTGAAGTTCAAATCTGTACAAACTTCGTCCAAATTTCTTTCATTTAAAGGAGCCTTGAGATTCCTAGCTTACAATACTTATCTATTTTTTATTAAATAAATTATTATTCATCGATAAAAAAAATAATTATTTAATAGAGGTTATAGTTTATTGAATGATAATTTATGGAGATTTAGAATATACTAAAATTTGGTAAGAATTTTTTTGTAAATCTCGTACAATTATGTCTAACTAGAATGTGAATTTGTTGACTAGGGCTAAAATTTTCATGTGTATTAGGCTGACAATAGTTGTTCAATACACCGTTATACATATTTTGTTATTTATCTATCGTGAATTGAATATGACCTTCACAGGTTAAATATTTAACGAGAATAATTTTTTGAGGCCACTTAAGCTATTCATTCATATAGATTTTCAACATGTAACAATATGGTTTCTCTTTTTTATTTGATTTTTTAATAAGTAAAATTATATTTACCAATCAAAACTGTACAAGTTACAAATTGCCCAAAAAGGACAATATCGCCCTTTTTTAAAATTATTTGGTTTAATTTCATTTCAAGACAACCGAAGTACGCATTATTCTAGTCAATATTTTTAAAATCGGACCAAAGGGTGACCCGGAATCTTCTCAATTTCTGGTCCAACCAGCCCAGTCAGTTGAACCACCAGTTGGACCGGAACTTTTTAATATAATAATTATATATATATGTATATATAAAATAGTTTCTGTGACTTCTCAAATTTTCACTCATTTATCTTTCTTCTCAAAACTTCCCACTTGACCCACCAGCCTCTTCTTATCTCTTTATCTTTTTTCCAGAAACTCCCACGCCCCAAATCCTCCTCTCTTCTTTTTTTTTGTTGGAAACCCTCCTCTCTTCTTCACTTCTCCTAGTTTTCTTTAGTCGCCAACCTTTTAATCATCCTTTTTATCCTCGTGTTCTATTTCTCCTACCCTTCTCTCTTCTTCACTCCTTGTTATTTCTAAGAGGGTCGTTCGATTCCTATTGAGATTTGTTTGCGGTACTAGATCTCTACATTTTAGGAACAGATTTATCTCTAGGAGAAGTTTGGTCGAAGGAAAAAAGGCTGGTGTTTATTTTTTATATTTTGTTTTACTTCCCTCATTTTGCTCGAATGAAACAAACAAAAACTGGATCTAAAAAAACAGACAAAAAACTTGGTGTCTTAGTTTTTTTTTTCACCTTTCGTCGTTTTTTGTTGGAGGAAATATTTGGTCAACCAGATCATCAAAATTGGGCAGTCTGATCAGATTTAAGGCGGTCTGACAGTTCTCTGGGTTTAAAGAGGAAAACGACCCAGGATTGTTCCGAGCAGCAATCCGACCGGTTCAACTGCCGGTCAGATCACGGTTTTTAAACATTGATTCTAGTACAACAATTAGAAATTTTTTTTTGCAAAATACTATAACAGAATTTGGTCTAATGCTAAAAGATAACCGAGACTTTTAATTTCAGAATTGAATTATAATTAATTTTTTTACTTCCCTTTAGTATGTCACTAAATAATTCCATGATCAACAAATTTTAGGTGGGCGTGATCTCGGGCTTTTTAGTATAAAAAAAGAACCCAATCTGACCAGGCTGATGATAATTGGGCTGATTTAAAATTTATGAGTCCAATTACAGGTATTAGATGGGGGATGGATAAGCCCATTGACGTAGACTTCAGACATATAACTGAATAGATCAGTCTATCATCCACGAGGTCGTTGGAGAGCAACAGTCTGCATTTGTGAAGGGGAGGCAAATTGGCGAGGGAATTATGATTGCCAGCGAGTTGATTAGTTTCATGAAGAACACGAGACGGGAAGGAATTTTGATCAAACTCGATTTCTCGAGTCAGGAGCACATCTTTTCCTGAATTGCTCTTTTACGTGGAGAATTTGAAATTTATTCACTAAGAAAATCGGGGTCATATGGTGTGGTGGGAATTCTATGAAGGGCGCTCTTGCTCAATGGATGGGTTTTATTCGAGATCGAATGCTTGATAAGCTCTGTTTTTTTATCTTTGCGGCGGTGATTTGAGATATATATGTTACACCACTGTAGAGCTATCTTTGACATCACTCTATATACTCATCTCTTTCATTCTCAAGAATGGCTTATATGATCGGGTGGCGCAAAGAATTTTTATCACTAAGATCTTGTTCTTATTTTGGAGTCCAGCAAAAATTTTTTATAAGTGTGAATGCTTAACGTGTACAGCTTAAATTAGGAGTCCACTGAAATTTTGGCTGCCGTTCTTGATACGGCGTTTGTAAATATGCAAGGTGCTAATATACTACTCATTTACCCCAAAAAAAATGAATAGTGAGATTTCTAATTAATAAGAAAAATATTTTATTCACTGATCTACGTACTCGAATAAAAAAATAAATATCTTTAATCATGTATAGTCTAAAAGTAGTACATTTTAGACTGCTGGAATTCGGGTGACAAATGTTACCCTTACATATCTCACAAATTAAAAGAAAATTGTTTAAGAGAAAGTGAGCGACTTTAAAGTCGTACTTACATTTCTAAGAAGTCATTGCTTGATATCAACCGGCCCGCCCAAATAATGATTTGTTACGAATTACAAGTTCCTCACAATTCCTGATGTTCCCATGTTGAAGACAAGTAGAGTCATAATTACACATTTGAGAAATTTTCATATGATGCTATTGTTGGGTTGTTAGATTTTGACAAGGATGACGGTCGCAACCCCGAAATGGAAAATATCATAGTAAGTAATTGTAAATATCTTGGTAAATAAAATTTTACTTTTCAGACCTAGTTTTGCGTACCTAGATTCCAAAGAGCAGGAACTTTCTCAGGTGGATTCTTCGACACGTTATGAATTTATTTTATCCAAGTCTTCTTCATCCAGGTATTTTTTATACAGATTTTTGTTATCCATGTCTTTTTTATACGGGACTTCTTCATTAAACTCTGTTCCTAACTATCTTTGAGATTTATGAGAACACGATCAATAATTCCATAGGCTAGCGCATCTTCTGCGGACATAAAAAAGTCTATCTTCCTATATATAACGTCCATATCGTTTTTCATTGTGAAGGCATACACGCCTATTATTCTCTGTCGCAAGTCTAATAAAAAAACAAAAAAAATTACTATAATTTAATTAAGAAGTTTAGATTTATTATCATTTAAAATTTATACCTAATTTAAAACTAAATTAGTCAATTTTAGTATATGTCCGAAAAGTGTGGGAATTAGGACTCTCGTTTACGCGTCTTTACTGAGCATCACCCATGATTCCGCGGCGGTTCTCGGGGTAAATACACAAAAAGCTTATGCTATATAAATTAATATATCTCGTTCCACGTCTACCACGCGCTCTCTAATACAGAAGTTTATTACTAATCCTTAGTGGAGAAAGGAAGCGAAATTCCCATTTTAGGACTTATGGATTTGAACACTAGGTGGTAGAATCAATGGAAAATGATGTTTTAGTCCTAAATAGTAATGAATTTTGATTTATTTTAAGAACGATTTTGAACTCGAATTTTTTGAATGAGAGATTCACTTTTGGGACAATTAGATGATGGTAGATAATTTTTTTTGAGAGAATTCAACTTTGAAATATTATAATGTTTGATAATCTAATATATAAGTTTCAAATTTCTAAGAGATTTCACGCTCTAAGCACTCTCGAGGATCTGTCTACAACTAGAAGAATATTTATTTTTAGGCATAATTAGATTACTCTTAAGAAACAAGGTTCAAAAAATGGACACACTAAAAATACTAAATTGATAATACATAATAACAATGTGTTGAACTGACGTATTTAACACAAAATACTAAATTGATAATGCATAATAACAATAGGCACTAAATCTGAAATTGTCTTAAAAAAAAGAGAAAAACAAAACCAAAATTGCAAGCTGGGGTCTAACCAGCAAGAGCCCAATTAAAAACCGGTGCCAGTAAACGTTGACGGGCCTTACATTTTCCATGCCATATTTTATACATTTCCCTCTCTTATTTTTATTGTTGGAGACCCGTAGCATGTGGATACACAATAGTCGATTAATCAAAATTTTAATAAGATAAAAATTTTCAATGACGATATTATAATTATTTCATTTTTAATTGGTTTAAGAACAGGTTGATATTCCTATTTTGAAGACAAGTAGAGTCATAATTTTACATTTGAGAAATTTTCATACCATGCTATTGTTGGGTTGTTAGATTTTGACGAAGTTGACGGTCGCAATTATACAATGGAGAATATTATAGTAAATAGATTGTAAATATCTTGGTAAATAAAATTCTACTTTTCAGACCTAGCTTTACGAGAACGGTACCTAGATTCCAAAGAGCAGAAACTTTCTTAGGTGGATTCTTCAACACGTTATGAATTTATTTTATCCAAGTTTTCTTCATCCAGGTATTTTTTATACAAGTTTTCGTTATCCAGGTCTGTTGAAAAAATTATCCATTCCACATGCGGGGGCCCAAGCAACGCAACGGAAATACACACAAGCAAACCACAATATCACGAGAAGTACGAACACACTAGCACAAAGGAAGCACAAGGAGGGACACAAAAATTTGATTACCCAGTTCGATCCACAACGATCTATATCCGGGGGATTCCAAGCCAGGAGAGATTCTACTATCTTCATGCACATGAGCTTCACTCGCTCTACAATAGATGCCAACACATTTGGCTCACTCTCTCCTCTTCTCTCACTCTTGAGGCTGCCCACACTCTTGGGAGCTCTATTCATCTCTTTCTCCTTCACTTGGAGGGGGCTACCCTTCACTTGAGTTTGGCCTTCTTCTTCTTCTCCTTCACATGGAGTGGCAACCCTTCACTTGGGTTGGGCCTTCTTCTTCTTCTCCTTCTCCTCCTTCACTTGGAGTGGCCACCATTCACTTGGGTTGGGCACCATTGGGGCACATGGGTCACTCTCCTTCACTTGGAGAGCAACACCTCTTTCCCTCTTCTCTCTCTCTTTGGAGAAGTGGGCAGTTGGCCTCTCCTTCACTTAGAGAGCCTTTTGCCTCCCTTCGTAGGAGGCTAAGAATGAGTATTTATAGTGCAACAACTTAGGCAACTATTTGGGGTCGGGAGGGGCAAAATGGTCCAAGAAAATTACTTTTCTTGGGCACCCCTAGGGGCCGCTGGGCCATCAGCTTCCCAAGCTACTGCCAAGGCCCCCCAACGAGGGCTACCTTGCCAGCGCCCGCTGGCCCCCCTAGCGGCCGCTGGGCCCTTCTCAACTCCAGCGTTTTGCTTCGTCTTCACTCGACGCTTGACCCAATCGATTTTCGATCACCCTTAAGGCTCTTCACTCGAGCTACACTACTCCTCGTATGTTCTCAACGTCTTCACTCGACTCTTGACTCGATTGATTCCCCGAGCATCCCCGGACTCCGAACCCAATCGATCAACTCTCAGACCATCCTCAAGGCTCTTCACTTGTACTCAGGCACCATATCAACAAAGTCTTCTTCATCCAGGTCTTTTTTTTCAGGGCTTCTTCATTAGATTCTGTTCTCGAACTATCTTTGAGATTTGTGTGAACACGATCAATAATTTCATAGGCTTGCGTGTCTTCTGCGGACATAAAAAAGTCTATGTCCCTATATATAACGTCCAGATCATTTTCCGTTGTGAAGGCATACACGTCTATTATTCTCGGTCGCAAGTCTAATAAAAAAAATTGTTATAATTTAATTAATAAATTTAGATTTACTATCACTTAAAATTTATACCTGATTCAAAATTAAATTAGTCGACTTTAGTATATATCCGAAAATTGTGAGAATTAGGACTCTCATTTACGCGTCTTTACTGAGCATCACCCATGATTCCGCGGCGGGTAAATACACAAAAAGCTTATGCTATATGACTTAATATATCTCGTTCCGCGTTTACCACGCGCTATCTCATACGGAAGTTTATTACTAATCCGTAGTGGAGAAAGGAAGCGAAATTCCCATTTTAGGACTTATGGGTTTGAACACTAGGTGGTAAAATCAATGGAAAATTATGTTTTAGTCCTAAATAGTAATGAATTTTGATTTATTTTAAGAACAATTTTGAGTTCTAATTTTTTGAATGAGACATTCACTTTTGGGACAATTAGATGATGGTAGATAAATTTTTTTGACAGAATTCAACTTTGAAATATTATAATGTTTGATAATCTAATATATAAGTTTCAAATTTCTAAGGGTTTCACGCCCTAAGCACTCTCGAGGATCTGTCTACAACCAGAAGAATATTTATTTTTAGGCATAATTAGATTACTCTTAAGAAACAAGGTTCAAAAAATGGACACACTAAAAATTACTAAATTGATAATACATAATAACAATGTGTTGAACTGACATATTTAACACAAACTACTAAATTGATAATGCATAATAACAATAGGCACTAAATCTGAAATTGTCTAAAAAAAAGAGAAAAACAAAACCAAAATTGCTAGCTGGGGTCTGACCAGCAAGAGCCCAATTAAAACCGGTGCCACTAAACGTTGACGGGCCTTACATTTTCCATGCCATATTTTATACATTTCCCTTTCTTATTTTTATTGTTGGAGATCCGTAGCATCTGGATACATAGTTGACTAATTAAGATTTTAATTAGATAAAACTTTTTAATAACAGTATTACAATTATTTCATCCTTAATTGATCTAAAGATAGGTTGATATTCCTATTTTTATTTTATATAATCTTTGTCAAACAATTTGATTTCTCTACCTTTTGATCTATTCCAACTTCTCTCTCCTCTTCTTTTCAGACTTTGACGGTTCGTTCACTTTTGAGGCGGGTTTTTCAAGTGTAATACCACGTCAAACTTCAACGGTCAACCGTCCAAAATCCCAAATCAAAGCATGCAAACGTAAACCTCCCTCCTCTCTATATATAAGTCTCATTCCCTCTCTCTCTATATATTTATACCAACATTTTGAAAGTTTGAACAACAACCGCGTCCAATTCCCATAAACCAAAATTCAGACAAATTAACTGTTCGACTTTCAAGTCTCGTACCATTCAGACCGACATGATTTCAGCGTGGAGGAGGAAGAGGGCGGCCCGGCGGGCGGGCAAGGAGTACCGGAGGAGGCCGATCGAAGGCGAACTCGATGAGGACGACGACAATGCTGGCGCGGAAATCGTCGTGCCAAGTCAGTTCCGGTGCCCTATCTCGCTAGATATAATGAAGGATCCGGTGATACTATCCACTGGGATAACCTACGACAGGGAGAACATCGAGAAGTGGATTGAGTCAGGGAATTGGACGTGTCCCATCACCAACCAGGAGCTGACAAGCCTCGAGTCTATCCCAAACCACGCGTCAAGGAAGATGATACAGGGGTGGTGCGAGGACAATAAATCATCCGGAGTCGAGAGGATCCCGACCCCCAGGATCCCCGTGAGCTCGCACGAGGTCACGGCGATCCTCGAGAGGCTCGCGGGTGCCTCGAGGAGAGGAGACGAAGAAGGGTTCAGAGAGGTGGTGTCCAAGGTTAGGAATTTGATAAAGGAGAGCGAAAGGAACAAGAGGTGCTTCTTGGGGAATAACACAAGTAGGGTTCTATCTTCAGCTTTCGAGGAGTTGAAGAATGTGTCTGCAATGGAGGAGATCTTGTCAACTTTGGTGTTAATCTCTCCACTCGACGAGGAGGCGAAGAGCTATCTCGGTTCGAGGTCGTCATTGGAATGCCTGGTCGGGCTACTGAAGGGTCCGAACCCGGATCTAGGACCGAAGAGAAACGCGGTGTTGGTGCTCAAAGAGGTGGTCTCATTTGATCAAGAGAAGGTCAACGCATTGTTAGAGATTGAAGGGTCAATGGAGGCCTTGTTCAAGCTGGTCAAAGACCCAATTTGCCCTGCAGCTACTAAATCCTCCTTGTGGGTTATCTACCAAATGGTTGCACCAACTTCCCCTCAGGTTGACGCGGTCAACAAGTTTGTAGAAATGGGGTTGGTCTCCATCCTCGTTGAGATGCTACCCGGATCAGATCGAAGCCTATCCGAGAAGCTACTCGCCGTGCTCGACGGGCTCTGCAGCAATGAACAGGGCAGGGACAGAGCATATGGCCATGCTCTGACCATCCCTGTGGTGCTCAAGAAGGTCCACAGGGTCTCTTCCGTGGCCACCGAGCTCGCGGTTTCGATAATGTGGAGGCTGTGCAAGGGGGAGAAGAGGGAAGGTGGAGGTGTTTTGGTTGAGGCACTGCAGCTGAGTGCTTTCCAGAAGTTGCTGCTGCTGCTGCAAGTTGGGTGTGGAGAGAGGACCAAGGAGAAGGCCACTGAGATGTTGAAGTTGCTTAATGCTCATAGGGAGTTGGAGTGTATTGAGTCATCTGATTTTAGGGATCTCAAGAGAACATTTTGATGTTGATGAGCCAATATAATTAGGATTAAATTATAGATGTTCCTTGTTTTCTAATGTAAAAATGAAGATATAGATACACATGATATTTGGAGATAGGTTATACTTGGTATATAAAGATTTTTATTATTTGATGATCTAGTTACCAATGAATTTTTCTTTAACTGATCATGTTCGTCTCTAAAGTTCAAACTTTAAAAGTCGGAAACATAAAAATTTCTCATTTTGTGTGCACCCATAACCAACAATTATTTTAACATTGAGTTGGAGCTTTGTAAGCACATGCATTATTAATAATAAATAATTATTGAGAGAACTTTGTCACTATCTTACCTAACTTAAATTTATATTAATCAATCTGCTAGATAATTCTGATGATATTTGCTAGAAAAGAAGGTGCATATTTATGATATAGATAATACAATCAAATCACTTAAGTTTTCCTAGAATGTTTGCAGGAGTCGCTTATTATTCGTGCATTCCCACACCGGCGACCAATCCCCACCGCCCTCTAGGCCCGGGCATCACATGCCCACTTGGTTCGTCCCGTTACCACACCTTACTAGTAGATGTTCTACTCTGATAATATTCGAAATGCCTCGTGATTTGATCGACTGTCTCCATAGATTGTGAAACTAATTCAGACCAAGCACACTTAACTTTGAAGTTATCATATAATGTTTGCTAGAAAAATGTGCATTTTTTATTATATAAATAGTACAATCAAATTACTTCAGTCTTTACGAACATAGTATTATAAATATGCACCCATGACTTTTTTAAAATATTTTAGTGATTGATCTCTCAAAGGTTTTGGTAATCAAGCTTTGAATCTCTTAATTAATTGAAAACCTACATTTACAAATTCTATTAGACAGGTAACACCTAACTTTCACCATAAAGACCATGAAAACAGGTTGTATAGTTTACCGAGTTTAGGCATGAGAATAAAGTGCTCAAGTCACCAACCATCATCTAAGAGTTCTATTAAGGAGCGGTGTTTTAGATACTTGCAGAAAAATTTTGCAATATTCTAACATTTTATCGGACTCGAATTTATATCGGATGATTCTATGAGTATTTGAATACAGCTGATATCAACCAAATGAAAGTGATCAAAGCATTTACTAAGTTCTAGGTTGGTTACTAAGATTCGAGACTTAAAAAAATTTGACTTCTGTTATTGCAAATTCAAGATATACGGGTTACGGAAAAGCATTTCCAAGTGGCCCATTTATTCAGAATTGAAAATGCACCAATTGTATTATTTTCCGATGACAACATTTTGTTTGAATATTCCCAGTCCTCCCAAAAAGAAGTCCAAGTCTTACAAATCTTCCAAAACGATATACCGGTTAGCTTGAGTTTATCCTACAATTGACTCTAAAAATGACAAAAGGTAAAAATAAATTGAGAGATTTTTTTTATCTTGGAGAGAGAGAGAGAGAGAGATTAAATTGCCAAATTATTCATGCAAATTGCTCGATTTATTTTGCCGTATTAATTGTGGTCATGACTTTTTGTAACCGTGGCACAATTCAGTTTCCCAGAGAAATTGTCCAAATGGACACGCTTAACCCCACTCGTCGGATACGTCGTTTTCAGATTGCCCCGGTCGAATTATTAAGGTTAAAATTCATATTATTACGCTGTGGTTTCGTGAGCAGGTGATAAATGTTTTAGTTCATTGAAAACTAAATGATATTTGCAAACTTCAGTTATTTGAGTTATAATATTACGTCGTTAATTTTATCCGCTTTTTATATCACATCGTATTATTGAAATTATTATATTGTTAGTTGTAGAGATGTGATAGATTTTTTTATGAGCGTAAAACAATTAGTTATCTTAAAATTTTGAATTATTTATTATCTTACTAGTTAATCTGTGAATATATATGCAATGAAAAATATCTCCAATGTATATGTTCTTTTCTAGAAGTATTTTTGTGCGTGTATTGATTGATTGCTCATGTCGGGTGAAATTGAACTCTGAACTGGATTTGGACAATTTCTCAATATGTGCGTTGCAAAGGATCACGTAAATCTTCTATGTACCGGATCCGGTCATATACTTTTTTTTAAAGACGAATCTGGGTACAATCTTATCTTAGACCTGCTAAAAATTAATGTAAGATCGGCATAACCAATTTCTCTTATTCGTGTTGTATAATCTTGATATGTATTGTTATATTCGTAATTACTATTAATTTAAAATTGAGCTACGTTGAATTTTTTAAATGACGTTATCGAAATTCAAATTTCATTGAGAGGAAGAATAAGTCAACTCGAGTCAAATGGTCAACGGTCTAGATCACACCCCCAAACACGAATTAGCCGTCCATGTGACCCGGTGGCCGCGCCAAGTCTTTTTTTTAGGAGACTACGTTTTTCTTGTGCCAAGTCTTCTATTTATGTTGGCCTACGCGATACGGCGGACTCTCCCCATATCCCGAACAGGTTTAACTCTTTCACATGAAAATTTTTACATTAAAAATATAATTTGTTCGAAGATTGAAAGTTGCAAATGTGACAAATTTGTTCATAAATTATAAGTGTAGGAAAATTAAAATATTAATTTTAAGCGGAGTTCTTCGCTGAGGCATAGAGACTTGCAATTGTGATGGACCTTTCTTGGGAAGAAGATACTTCCAAAATTCTTGCTTCGATCAATGAAGCTGCTTGTGGCACAGGCCAGTCATGATCTTTCGACCCTTCTTAACGGCTTGTGCTTGGTTATTTTGCCCTCGCGCGATGTATATTTGGGTCATTTTGGCGATCCAGGGGTTTTTTGGTTTGATTTTTTTGGTTACTCTCTGGCATTTGTTCTAGATATCATCTATCTCTGTGATATGTGATAGGCGCCATCTGGTACTCTGAATGTACTTGGTGGTCCATTTCGATGAAATACAATAATTTACTTATCAAAAAAATGTTAGAGAATTGGGTTTAATACTCTAGGAAGAGATGGCCCAATACAAGTGAGTGTGTTGGGCATTGGGCCTAAATATTTAATTAGAGAGAGAATCCTAATTAAATACACACCAATTGGATTTGGGTGTTTGTGAGATCAATATGAAGCTCGTTGATAAAGCTTCGTAACGATATATAACACTTACAAAAATCTAATTCTCGGGGTGAATGAGAAATTGGCTTAAAGGTGGTTTGGCTGCAGGTTACATAATTGTGGGTTTGTGAGAATTGTTCTAGGTTCTAAGGCCTTATCTTTTCAGAGCTGGGCCGGACCTGTTGAAGCGATTCTTGGCCCAACATCTGTTGGACTTCTACTTGGACAAGCCCACGTTCTAGAACCTTCTCATTGAATTTAAATTTTGAATTTAAATTCATGAGTAACCGCCTATCAATTGTGGGAATTTTGTGGGTTTTGTAACAGTCCATTTAATGGGCGGGTTAATGGCCCTATTAATTCTGGATTTGAATGTTGGAGGTCCTACGCTCCCTATAAAAGGAGGCCTCCTCCTTCATTCCAAATCACCCCCTTAGCTCACACTTTTCTTTGAGCTCTCTACTTCTCCCCCTTGCATAACATTTCTCATCATCATAAGTGTCGGAGTTCTAAGGCCACTAAAGGTTCGAAAGGTGTACGAAAGTGCTTCCTTTCGTACACGTGATTGGGCGTTGTACCTTGGGAACTCTCTTACCAACGGAGGCCTGAAGCATATAGGCAGGTAATAAGAGTTTAAGGGCACACGGTTAAACTATGGCCTCATCCAGGATTCAATCCGAAAGTCACTACCTTGAAGACGACGATTTACACACTTAGCTCCAAGTGTGATCATGAGCATTCTCTAAACTCCTCTCTTTATATGCTTACGATTTATATTTACATGCTTATACCATAATTTACTAATATTTGTTCCAACAATGTTAAACTCTTACTATGTTTTAAAATATTAGTAAATTTGGGTCTGCTTGTCGTATATATTATCACTATTGTCAAGAAGTGCTTTTTACTGTAATCGGCTATTAACGTTTCACTGCTAATTGACTTTCCACGTTCACATGCTTTTACATAATGGAAAGTTAAATTGTTAGAGTTTAATCGTTTTACAGTGTTATATCTAATGAACAACTCAAACGTTATTTTTTTTCCCTGTACTGCTTCGGTTGAAAAGAAGAAGAAGATAATAGCCTTTGTTTTGTTCACTGTTTCAATTTACAGTAAGAGGAGACAATTAGAATAATAATTTTTCCAATTAATTGACCTTCTCATTATTTGATTACCGTTCGGGAATTGAGTATTATTAACAGTTTCATTACTACTGTACGGCAATTAAAAGTTTTGATGGCATGATGAATAGTCATTATTAAAAGAGAATCTGTGCAAGTTATTGTTGCTCGCATCCTTTGTTAATTGTTCGTTACAATCTCTTTCATGTGGCAATTGAGGTGATGCATATGTTTAGTTCTCCGTGGGGGAAAATATTTAATTTATTTGATGTGGAAAGAGGATAGTTGAGAGGACTATAAGTGTGTTAGGCTATTCTTCACAGATTGACAAAGCATAAAATCAACATAATCTGGAAGTGAAATTAATTCACCTACTCGACTTGGTTTATAAATCATGAATTGCTGATGTTTAATATTATTGTTGTCGCTATAACGTGTGGTTCCATTGTTGAGGGACATAACGTGTGGTTCCGTTGAAGTTTACAGTTTTGTTTGCTTCTGTGAACAAACTTGGTTGGAAAATAATTTAAAATACCAAGTAAATACTAATTAACGAGTTCACGTTATAACGACCAAGTAAATATTGTTTTATTGCTCCTGCAATGAAGTTATAGAAGAGCGGTTTTTGAAGTTTTAGTTGCTGTTACGAGCGTTACAGCTTCAAGCACCTTCGTTGATATTTATAAGGTGTACTATTGCTGGGCCGAAGTCACTAATTGATAAATTGTTTAATTGCAATAAATTCGTGATATATTTAAATGGTTGAAATGAATATCATCAATAAAGTGAACGTTGAGGTTCCGATGTGAGGGCTAGCGGCGCTGAGGCCGTGATGCCGGGTATGAGAAATCCATTATTGTGTTTTCAATTTGGGAAGTCGAAGAAATTCAAGGATAGTAAAATCAAGAGTTGACAACGAGTGATAATGTCGTTCTTGACTACCTTGAACTTGACCTGATATCTCAAAGAGAGCAAATCCGATGTGGTTGTTAGAGATCTTCATAAGATTCTTATCTATGATGTCTTTCAAGTGGCGATGATATTTGGAAATATTGTCACCATCTTAGAAGGACTTCAAGTTGAACCTCAAATACAAGAGGAAGATGATGAGTCTCGAGGACCTTTTGAGAAGGTTCCATATCGAGCAAGATAACCGAAAGGTTAAATAGAAACCAAATGGCATAGTTGCTAAGAGTTGCTAAGGGTTGCTACAAATGTCATGCCACTGAGGGCAAGAAAAAGAAGCATGCTCATACTAATGAGACAAGCTTGAGCTTCAACCTTGATGACATGAACCTCATGGTCTTGTGTCGAGGTGAATTTTGTTGGTGGGTGGACACTAGGGCCTAACGCCATATTTGTGCGAACAAATAGATGCTCAAGACCTATCAACTAATGGATGATGAGAATTGCTACACGCAAAACTCGGAAGTATCCAAGATTGAAGGCAAGAGATGGTTGTGCTCAAGGTAATCTCGGACAAGAGCTGACCGATGTGTTACATGTACCTGAGATTTGGAAGAATCTTATCTCCGGAGCTGTACTCGATAAGAAAGACTTTTAACTCGTGTTTGAGTTGGAAAAATCATTCTGTTGAAAGGCAGAATGTCTATTGGCAAAGATTATTTTTGACCAATATTTTCAAAATGAGTGAGATGACTTTAGCCTCTAAGGCAAAGTCGAATACTTAGATTGATGGAAGTGCGACCTGCGAGGTTAGCACTAGTACATTTGTAATGAATGCTAAGGAGAATGCAAATTTTGCATTTTCTAGTGAGTCATTACAATTGTGAAGTGGTGGATTAGGTCATGTGAATTATAAGTCTTTACAAAGGCTTATATCACTAAACCTATTACCCAAGTCAACATCGATCTTAAATACAAGTGCGAGACTTGATCGATGATTGTACAAGAGATTGCTATGTCTACTTGATGAGAAGTAAAGACGAAGCAATAGACATGTTCATTCACTATAAGAATGAAGTTGAGAACCAACTTGGCAAGAAGATCAAAAATCTTCGAAGTGACCGAGGTTGTGAATATGAATCTCCATTTGTACTAGTTTGTGCCGAGAATGGAATCGTTCATCAAACCACGGTGCCTTATTCTCCCGAGCAAAATGGAATTGCGGAAAGGAAGAATAGGACGCTTAAGGAAATGATGAATGCGATGCTTATTAGTTCCGGATTACCAAGGAATTTGTGGGGGGAAGCTGTGCTTTCGGCCAACTATGTGCTCAACAGGGTACCACACAAAAAGTTGGATAAAATATCTTACGAATTATGGAAAGATCATACGCCTAGCTATAAATTTTTAAGGGTTTGGGGATGTCTTGCTAAGGTTCCGATCCCACCTCCTAAAAGGACAAGGATAGGACCTAAGACGGTGGATTGTGTGTTTATCAGTTATGCACAAGATAGTGCTGCATATCGATTCTTGGTACACAAGTCAGATAACTCTAATGTCCACGTAAATACTATCATAGAAGCTAGGGATGCTTCATTCTTTGAGAAAATCTTTCCTCACAAAGCTCGAACTGGTGTTGACCATCAAGTTGACCAAAGTGAGAGCAATGTGGGGGGAGAGGAACCTCAAGATGAAGTTGAAGAGCCTAGACGTGGGAAACGGGCTAGAAAAGAAAAGTCCTTCGGATCAGATTTCCTAACATATCTGTTAGAAAAGGATCCTGTAACCTATAAAGAAGCAATGTCTTCTACAGACTCTGCTCTTTGGAAGGAAGCGGTGAATAGTGAGATAGAGTCTATCTTACATAATCACACTTGGGAACTAGTAGATCTACCTCCGGGTAGTAAACCACTAGGCCATAAGTGGATCTTCAAAAAGAAGATGAAGCCTTATGGTACAGTGGATAAGTACAAGGCAAGACTTGTTGTTAAAGGCTACAAGCAAACTGAGGGTGTTGATTATTTTGACACATATGCTCCTGTCTCCTGGGAAAAAATGTCTATTAGGTTAGTCATAGCTTTGGCGGCTTTGTTTAACCTAGAGATCCATCAAATGGATGTGAAGACGGCTGATGTACGCAAAATTGATAAGCAATTAAACGCACAAGCAAATAGTATAGTGGTAAGTAAGAATCTTAGAACTGAGGGTTGAACACTAAATCAAGGCAAATAATTATGTGAAGCAGGAAAATTAAAGTTTTATAACATTGTGAAAGGTCGCAAGTAAATAAACGAGATCGAAAACGCAAATAAAAGACGAGTTATAAATCAATGGAGATAAACGAGCACGATACCCTTATGGACTACCCATCTATGTCGAGACTATAGTTTTTATGAAGTTCTAACTAGTACACGGAGTGTTCTAATGCATCTCCCTAACGCTTCCGCTCATTAGGGTGACAAAACTAAGCTAGAATAGTTCATGATTACTAATCAACGCTTCCGCTCATTAATTAGACCAAGAATTAAACTAAACTCAATTATGAAGTTAACTCCTATTGGGTTATCCCTTAGTATCAAGATTCCTCATTAATACCTTAAGACATGTCAATTGACTCTTCCGTTGATTCTAATGCCTTCCGGTCTATTATTATCAACTAAAATCATAATCTAAGTGATCAAGTTAGATTAAGCATTAAGATCATCAATTGACAACTACTATGAAAGATAATCAAACCATAGCTAACATAGACGAGTAATCACATAATTAGGGCATCGCACTCACAAGAGAACTACTTGCTAAGCATGTTAACAAAGCACAATAGATTAACGAAGAACATGATAATAATTAACATAAAGATAGAGATAGAGAAAGCTTAGTCGTGATGATCAAGCTTTGCCAATCCTCTCCCCGTGCTAACTAAAATCGCCCCTTTATTAAGCTCTAAAGGTTGTTCTCAATATTGCAGTAGTAACGTCTTTTTTCAAAACCTAAGAGACTAAGGCCTATATATAGCCAAAAGTCTAACACGAAAATAGGAAAACCTAGAGGAGGTTTAACCTAAACTAGAAGTCTTGCTAGCCAAGTAATAATATAATTACGGTCCTAAGGCCAAAACAAGAGGTCAAGAGTCGAATACTTCTTAAACGAGTCGAATTTCTAACTAGATACAAAGTCCGGAATAAGCTGACATCGGACAACTTGCGGCCGCTAGTTTAACTCCCCGTCGATAGTTGGGCTGCACAGCTTTATCGAATCTTCGTATTTTCCATTTTTGTCCCTCTTCTGATCCGAATTTGGCTTCGACTGTAAAAGACAAAATGTAGATCTTTCTTCAAGCTTTCCAACGGTATCTTATTTGATACAATCAGACATTCGAACAAAAAGTTATGACTCTTGCAATATAGTCTCTCGAAATTACCCCTCCAACAACCTTCATTGAGCTCCAATTTCCTACAAAATATGACAATGGGTAGAAATCTATTCCCGAACATAAATATACTAAATCGATCATAAGACTTAACATGACATGATAAATATAACTCAAAACTTGACTAAACACGTACGAAATATACGACAAATCATGAGCGTTTACACACTCATCACACCCCCACACTTATTTCCTTGCTTGTCCTCAAGTAAGGAGCATCAGACACACACCCAAACTTTCAAACTCTTATTAAAAGACCACCCCATAACTAAGTAGTGTACCTACCTGAGCACAAGGAGTAAGAACGTGTAGACACCGCATCCTTGATGGTTTAACCCAGTTTTTGCACTTAGTAGATTACACTAGAGGGTTGACCACTCAGAGGTTCGAAATTTTAAGCTCACATATATGAGTAGTCAACTACTTATCACTCGCGTACACGTCCGGGATCTCAAAGTTTCATACGTCTCACTTAGTGGTGCCTCGATAAATGTGGGGCTCATGATCAAGGGGACTTTTCATTGGGTTGTAATGGGGTTAAGGTCAGGTGAGGATAATATATGTGGGAGGTAGCTAAACCACCCGGCCGAGGAGCTCACAAAAATGTTCTAGCTCTCGTCTACTCTAAATACCTCACACTTTATCTGATACGCACTCATCCCAAGATTACACCCAAATCCTATTGACCACTTAGCTCGAGCCGTGCCATTTATTCACTTTCCAACCTCTTTCCAAACTTTCCACTTTCCATCATTCAACGTTTGTTCCATTTCCAACTTTCACATTCCCTTTTCATCACTTTTTCACTTTTTTCTTCTTCTTTTCCTTTACTTTACTTTACTTTTTTTCTTTTTTTTCTTTTTTCACAACATTCCTCAATCACATGAAATTCATCACATTGCACATCAAAGGCAACTGGTCTCGGCTTCTTTGTTGGCCTCATTTCTACCCATTGTTCATTCCCGAGCTATTCTACCAAATGAACCCTTACAATTATACCCCAAAGATTAAGACCTAATGCATCCTCGGACCAAAGTGATCAAAGGTAGGTAAGATTGTGGATATAGGGCTTACATATTGGCTTACATATAATATTTCAAAGAAAAAGTTCAAGCTCAACGGGTTTAAACAAAGGATACAAAGGGTTTTCGGCTCTAAGGCTCTAGGCTCAATATCAAAGATGGCCCCCGTCCTGTCACTTACACCCACACCACCAAAACGGTACCAAGTGATGGCATGAAACCCGATGACCGGAGCAATGTAGGCACCTCATGCTATGCGAATACGGTTGTCTCCTCCTTCGGCTCTAAAATCTCACAAGGTCACTCATCAATGCCGCTAGTATAATCTACCAAGTGCAACCACTAACCTAAACAACCAAGGATGTTGTTCCTACACGTCTCTACTCATTGTACTCAAACTTGATTCCTAACAAAGTATGAGGTTTAACTTCTAACAAAAGTTCAAAAATTCAGGGGGAAATTCATCATTTGCTTTAAATACACCACTTCAATCACAAACACAAACCTAAATCCAGATCTAGACTCGATCACATACGCCAAACCAAAACAAAAATGCACGTTGACCCCCCACACTTATTAAACACATTGTCCTCAATGTAGGGGACACAAGCAAACAGCACAGGATAGAAACAAAGACCAGAAGGACATAACAGATACGACGAGAACAGACAATAAGAAAGGGAAGGGATTGGTACTGCCCGTCAATCATCGGTGGGAGGCGGTGGGGAAAGTTGGTGGTATTTTGCTCGAACTGCCTTTCCGCACAACAAAGTTTGTGTATGGACTGGCGAATTCTGCTGCAGCTCAATTTGTCTCTGTTCTGAACCTCCTGCTAAGACCATTAAAATACTGAATCAAAATAACAATACTGAAGCAAATACAAACATAAAGAAAGATTAAATACTAAACGTGCTAATTTAGAGTCGTTAGGTTGACTTTGTTACTCCCTGTGGCACTATGGTGGATGGAGGCGCTTATCGGTTACTTAGAACTCGATTTTATCTGGGCCTATGCGAAGAAGTAACTTGCCCTTATGAACGTCTACCATTGCATGACAAGTGTTGAAGAATGGACGTCCCAGAATCAATGGGTAACTTTCATTGGTAGCACAGTCCAGCACCACAAAATCTACAGGTACGAGAGACTTGTCGACTTTGATTATCACATCCTCCACGATTCCATGTGGTTTCTTGACTGATTGATTGGCTAGTTGAATGTACATCTCCTTTGGCTTGAGGCCTCCAAGTCTAAGTTTTCTAAAAATAGTAAGAGCCATGAGATTAACATTAGCACCCAAATCACATAAGCAATGCGGAAATTGAATACCATCAATATTGCAAGGAATAGTAAAACTCCCTGGATCTTTTAGTTTTGGCGGTATGTCATTTTCTATCAAAGGGGTCATCTTGCCATCATTCTGCCTCTTCTTCCTCGCGATGATCTCCTTCAAAAACTCAGCATATTGTGGCCTTTGATCTAACATCTCCAAGAAAGAGACATGGCTTTGAATTTCTTCCACTGTCTCTATGAATTCAAGGGCCTTCTCATCGATCACTGCTGCTTTCTTGACTTGTTGAGGTGATGGTGGAGGAACATAAGAATCCTCTTGTTCACTGATATAAACTGGTGGTTCCTTCTTTTCAGTAACTACCTCCTCCTCTATGGCTGGCTTGATCTGTTCAGCATATTCTTTTGAAGAGGATTTGTTCTCAAGTGGTGGCTTTCTCCGGAGTCTTTGCGGGAATGGGGGTGGAGGGACATAAGGTGGTGGAGGAACATATGGTTCATCATCCTCGTCCATACTCCTCACTGTGATGGCCATCACCTGTCCTCGCGGGTTCGACTCGATGTTGCTGGGTAGAGCACCTATTTCCCTTTGAGTGTTTGCTGCAGCCAAATTTCCAAGTTCGATCTCCATCTTCTTGAGTTGCGTGGCTTGCCCCTTTAGGTATGTCTCAAACTCTTGCTGACATGCTTCACAACGATCCAGCCGCTGCACAGTTATACTTTGTTGTTGGATGGACTGCTGGACTACCCCCACTAACTTATCGATCTTGTCACCCATTTCTTTGACTTGCTCGCCCAAATATGGTTTCCTGGAGTCTTGCTGGGTACTTGTGTCATGTGCTTGCTGACCAAATCGAGAGAAATTTGGCTGAGCATTAGCTTGTTGTGAGTAGCCCATTCTTGGTGGTGTTCTATCAGCAATGGCATGGATCTCTTCCAACATTGGACAGTCAGTTGTGGGATGTGCCCCTTTGCAAAGCTGACAAGTATCTTGCACCACAGATGCCTGTTCCTTGTCCTTGCTCAACTTGTCAAGTCTTTTGGTAAGTGCTTCTATTTGAGCTTCGAGCTTCATGTTGGCATTTACGTCGAGTACTCCTCGGGCTGCTTCCTTACATGGTTGCCTAGCACATTCTTTTGGCCACATACCATTGACTTCAGCCATTTCCTCCATTAAGCGAGCAGCTTCATCAGAAGTCTTCCTCAAGAACACCCCTTGAGAGGAGGCATCAATATGGTCACGGGATGGGTCATCTAATCCGTTGTAGAAGATTTTCATGAGGTTGTCTTGAGTTATACCATGTTGAGGGAAGGCACTTTGGAGATCCGTGAACCGTTCCCAAGCCTCATAGATGCTTTCCCCATCAGCTTGTGTGAAAGTATTTATATCCCGCAAGAGCTTGGCTGACTTGGCCATTGAAAAGAACTTCCGAAGAAAAGCATGGGCCAAATCATTCCAACTCTGAATCGTTTCTCCTTTTAACTTATTGTACCAAACACGAGCTCGATCTCTCAAAGAAAAGTGAAAGAGGCGCAGCTTCAAGGCATCAACATCGATATTTTGGAATTTCATGATGTTGCAGATATCTTCAAATCGAGATAGATGATCTTGAGGATCTTCGTTTGGCAAGCCGCCAAATTGGACCGAGTTTTGCAGTAGTCCGACAATCGCTGCTGGAATCTGGAACGAGTGGGGACCTACAGGTGGTTGTTGTAGACCATTAGGGTTCCCATTCCATGTAGGAACAGATGATTCCAACAGCGTCCTTCTTCGTGGAGCGTCCCCTACAGCTTGGAGCGCTCCGTCTTCCTGATTTTGTGCCATTGCTCTCGCTTGTTCCCTCTTTTCACGCCTAATTACCCTTTCGAGTACTCCGATGTCAACCTCAAGCACAGTGTTTGTGTCAAGGTCTAGTCCTTCACTCCGGGTTCTTGGCATGCACTAGAGAATCCTGAAAAAGAAATCACACGAAATCAGCAAGTTTGCCACACAAAACTAATTGCTATTGAGTTTATGTCCTAAAATCTCAGTTCCGTGTCGACGGCGCCAATTTGATGTACGCAAAATTGATAAGCAATTAAACGCACAAGCAAATAGTATAGTGGTAAGTAAGGTTCTTAGAACTGAGGGTTGAACACTAAATCAAGGCAAATAATTATGTGAAGCAGGAAAATTAAAGTTTTATAACGTTGTGAAAGGTCGCAAGTAAATAAACGAGATCGAAAACGCAAATAAAAGACGAGTTATAAATCAATGGAGATAAACGAGCACGATACCCTTATGGACTACCCATCTATGTCGAGACTATGGTTTTTATGAAGTTCTAACTAGTACCCGGAGTGTTCTAATGCATCTCCCTAACGCTTCCGCTCATTAGGGTGACAAAACTAAGCTAGAGTAGTTCATGATTACTAATCAACGCTTTCGCTCATTGATGAGTGTGGAAACACTCATCTTTTGTGTTTATTTTAGAGTAGATTTACCGTTGTTTCTATTGCTTTTGTTTGTTCTTCGTTGTCGTAATGTCATTTTTCGTGCATTGTTTGTTTTTAGTGTAGTCTTATATTTTTATTGTGTTTTCTTCATGCTAGGAGATTTGGTGAGGTGAAGTGGAGGAAGTGAAGTCACCTTGGGTCATCGTATGCGATTTGATTTGGCGGGAGGAAGGACGCTTAATCGAGACCTCGAAGACGTGGGCAAGGTGGACCTCTTGCAACTCCAATGCTGATAACTTTCTCATCCGATGTCCGATGGAGACGAGTGAGATGGTTCTGGAAAGAAGACATCCGGGGCTACAACTTTGTCTCTAATGGTCTTCTTCAAATTCGGAGTCTAAGAGGGGAGAACGCTGGATTTAATGTCGTAGTCCAATTCTGTCAAGATTTCATCACAAGTGGGCCGAATTTGAAGACTTGTTTTGGGCCCATTTTGGGCTTTAACTATAATTTCGTGGCTGAGACATTTTGGGGGGGGGGGGTTAAATCTTGTATATAGGCCTTTGCTTAGATATTTTTAAGAGGAGAAGAGATATTTTTAGAAGGATTATTAGATATTTTTGGTAACAACTCTCCACTAACTCTAAGTTTGGAAGAGAACTTGGCTCACCATTGTTGGAGTTTGTAGAGAACTTGAAGGAGAACTTTTGGAAGCTTGAAGATCATCTTGAGCTTTCTCTAACCCTCTCTTTTATGTTTATGCTTTACTTGCTTCATTTAATGGATGTGTTTAGTTGTGTAGTTGATATGTGTGAGTAGTTGTTTAGTGGGTTTGGTGCCTTGATGGCATCTATTGGTTTTGTGGGGTTAAAATGCTAAGGTTTGTGAACTAGTTAATGAGTTTAATGCTTATTCTTGATTGATCACCTTGATTATGAACATGGTTAATGTTAATCGCCGAGAGGGGTTAGGATTAACGGACCATTTAACTAGTTGAGTAGACACCTATTGATGAGAGATCACCTTAGGTGACTAGTTGTCCAAAGGATGGTAATTATAGTTGGTGTTTAGTTAGATTAGATGGCTAATTTGTCGCGAGAGTGTGGTTAGTTCATCTAAGTCTAGTTAAGAATCGATTTAGACTAGTTTGTCGCGAGAGCGTTGATTAGTTGCCTTCGAAACATCCGGACCATGTCATGAACTTAATAAACCCCATAAGCCATTTGGTTATTTAGTTTATCATTGGTACCTTGCTCACTCTTATTTTATTTGTAAAATCATCTTATTTAGTAGTAGTGTTATTTCTACTAATAGTTTGTGTGCTTAGACTTGACAAAACCTTCTCATTTAGTCCTAGACTAGTGGTGAAGTCGAGTTTGCGGCCTAGAACTTAGTCCTTGTGGGACGACATTCCCTTACTTACTCTTTATTGCAAAGGGGGGGGGGGGGGGGGTGAAAATCCTTCCTTTCAATTGGCGCCGTTGCCGGGGATTAAGTACTAGACGCTTAATTTGGCTTACGAACTTGGGTTGGAATATTATTATTTTTTGTTTACTTGGTTACTGTTACTTAGTGCCTTTGTTGTTTGTCTTACAAGGTACTTATTTGTCGCATGCGCTCAACTTGCTCAACGCACCACATTTCGATCGGAGTAGACGTTGACATTGGATACTTGGAAAGGGTATTGCGACAAGAGAGAAGGACACAAGCAAGGATGAATCAACAACCTCATGAGCAAGAAGCTCCACAAGGAGCTCCGCAAGGCGATGCGCAAGGAGTTGGAGTTCCTCGAAGGTCTCTCATGGACAATGCTAGGCCCACCTTAAGAGGGGCAATGTCCGGAGTCCCTAGGCCAAATATCCAAGCTAACAACTTCGAGATCAAGCCGGCCGTGATACACATGCTCAAATCTTCGGTCCAATTTTATGGGTTGCCGAATGAAGACCCCAACGACCATATTGCTAACTTTTTGGAGATAGCCGACACATGCAAGTACGATGGAGCTTCCGATGATGCCGTGAAACTTAGGTTGTTCCCATTCACTTTGCAAGACAAGGCCAAGATTTGGTACAAGCAATTGGTCGGGACATCGATAGCCACGTGGGAGGAGCTAGCAAGTGCCTTCCTTGAAAAGTACTTTCCCTTCTCAAAGACGAATAGGCTCGTGAAGGAGATCAACAACTTTCAACAATTTGAGAATGAGTCTTTGAGTGAAGCTTGGGAGAGATTCAAAGGATTGCAAAGGAGTTGTCCACACCATAACTTGATGGAGGAGTCTTTACTCCAAACATTTTACTTTGCTCTTGGATCCTCAACAAGGGGCACGGTTGATGCCGCCTCCAACGGATCCTTCTTAAGAAAAGATAGGGATGATGCCCACCACATCTTGGAGGAGTTGGCGGCTACAAACATTCTAATGGCCAATGAGAGAGCTAGGCAACCGAGTAAGGCACACGTAGGAGTGATTGATGTTGATATTGCCTCCTCTATTCAAGCTCAATTGGCTTTGTTGGTAAAGAAAGTTAATGATCTAAGCTTGAACAAAAGCAATGTGGCGGCCGTGCAAACAAATTGTGAAGTTTGTGGCAATGTAGGCCATGAGATGAACGAGTGTGCCATGTTGGGCTCGTCTATGGAGCAAGTACATTTCATTAGTGGCCAAGGACAAGGCCAAGGACAAGGGGCAAATAGGATGGGAAATAATCCCTATTCCTCCACCTACAATCCGGGGTGGAGAAATCACCCAAACTTCTCTTGGAAGGGAGGAAATAGTAGCAAAAATATGGCGATGGTCCCTGATAAAGGACCTCCTCTTCGGTATCAACCTCAAGGGTCCCCTCCGGGTTTCCAACCACGTGCTTTCTTGACAGATAGAATGGGCGCTATGGAGGAGAAGTTTGAGAAGATGGATAAGTTTATGCACGAAGTTGGAGGTGTGGTTGGCCAACAAAGCCAAATTTTGGCAGCCATACAACAACAAGGTGCACGGCAGAACAACTTGGAGCAAATTCTCAAGGGACAAGCTACCGCGATGCATAATATGGAGACTCAACTTGGAGAAATTGCAAAGGCGAGTTCCCATAGAGCTTCCGGCTCCCTGCCAAGCTCCACAGAAACAAATCCTCGAGAAAATGTGAATGCAACTTTTTTGAGGAGTGGTAAGGAAATAGCTTCTCAAGAGGCAACCCGGAAGAACAATGACGATCCTATGGAAGCCAATGAGGAGGAGAAAGAAGTAGAGGCAGAGAGAGAGAGAAGTCCACCGGTTGAGAGTGCTGAAGAAGAAGTCTACGTGCCACCACCACCTAAAGCTCCTCGATTACCATTCCCTCAAAGAGTGAAGAAGAAGAATGTGATGGATGACAAGTTTATTCGCTTCATGGAGAAGATGAAGAACATCCAGATCAGTGTTTCTTTTCTTGAGATGTTGGATCAATTGCCGCAATACTCGAAGTTTCTCAAGGAACTCATCACTAAGAAGAGGAAGTGGGAGGATGGACAGACGGTGGCTCTAACGGCTAACTGTAGTTCTCTTGTCTCCCAGAATCTTCCAACGAAGTTAAAAGATCCGGGGAGTTTCACTATCCCCTGTCTTGTTGGTGATGTGGAGTTTCCAAAGTGTTTGTGTGACTTAGGCGCAAGTATCAACTTGATGCCTTTGTCCATCTTTCGGAAACTAGGCTTAAGTGAGGTGAAAGCAACATCGATGCTACTCCAATTAGCGGACCAAACCATAAAGAAGCCATTTGGGATCGTGGAGGATGTCCTGGTAAAGGTTGATAAATTTATCTTCCCAGTGGACTTTGTGGTGCTAGACTTTGTCGAGGATAGAAGTTGTCCATTAATTCTTGGACGACCTTTCCTTAACACAGCCCGTACTTATGTTGATGTGCATGGTGGAAGATTGATCCTTCGAGTAGGAGACGAAGAGGTTGTGTTTAAGATGTCTGATGCAATGCGTCACCCTCTTGATGAGGCCACGTGCATGAAGATTGATCTGGTGGAGGAATGCGTCCATGATTTTGGCAAGGAGATCGTGGCAAGTATTGAGGATAAGATTCTTGAAGAGCAAGAAGTGGACAACTGTGAAGATTTTGAGGATGAAGATGGGAAGAAAATTCTCCATGAGGATTTGGAGGTTAACTTGAAGTATCGCACTCCACCATCTGTTGTTAAGGCTCCAAAGTTGGAGTTGAAAGAATTACCCTCACATTTGAGGTATGCGTTCTTGAATGATGGAGGGAGACTCCCTATTATCATCTCCAACAAGCTCTCCAAGGAGCAAGAGGAGAAAGTGCTGAAAATTGTGAACAACCGGATTAAAGCCATGGCTTGGCAAATATCCGATATCAAGGGGATAAGTCCTGAAATTGTGATGCATCATATTCACATGGAAGAGGGAGCAAAACCGAGGGTGGATCGGCAAAGAAGATTGAATCCCAACATGAAAGATGTGGTAAAGAAGGAGGTGATCAAGCTGCTAGAGGCTGGAATTATTTACCCCATCTCCGATAGTGAATGGGTAAGCCCGATCCACTGTGTCCCGAAAAAGGGAGGAATGACTATTGTAATCAATGATGAGGGGGAGCTCATTTCCACAAGGACGGTGACAAGATGGCGAGTGTGCGTTGACTATCGGAAGTTGAATGATGCCACACGTAAGGATCATTTTCCTCTGCCATTCATTGATCAAATGTTGGAGAGAATTTCTGGGTATTCTCACTATTGCTTTTTAGATGGGTACTCAGGCTATAACCAAATTACAATATACCCAAGAGATCAAGAGAAGACCTCTTTCACTTGTCCTTTTGGTATTTTTGCCTATCGACGAATGCCTTTTGGATTGAGTTGTGCTCCCGCAACATTCCAACGATGCATGGAGGCTATCTTTTGGGAAATGAATGAGAAGATTATGGAGATCTTCATGGATGATTTCTCGGTGTTCGGAGAATCCTTTGATAATTGCTTGGCCAATTTGGACAGAGTATTGGAGAGATGTGAACAGAAGAACCTTGTTCTGAATTGGGAGAAGTGCCATTTCATGGTGGATGAGGGGATCGTCCTTGGGCATAAGATCTCTAAAGCTGGTATTGAAGTTGACAGAGCTAAGACAGAAGCAATAGAGAAGATGGGAGCACCGACTTCGGTCAAGGGAGTGAGAGCCTTTCTTGGCCATGCAGGATTTTACCGAAGATTCATCAAGAATTTCTCCCTTATAGCAAAGCCGCTTACCAATTTGCTAGTTAAGGAAGTACCTTTCAACTTTGATGAGCCATGTCGTCAAGCATTTGATTCTCTGAAGAAAGCTCTTGTCACAGCTCCGGTTATCTCTTCTCCGGATTGGAAGCTACCATTTGAAATAATGTGTGACGCGAGTGATATTGCTCTGGGATGTGTGCTTGGTCAAAAGAAGGAGGGAAAGCTTCATGTCATCTACTATGCAAGTAGAGTATTGGCGGGTGCCCAGCTTAACTACACAACCACAGAGAAGGAGATGTTGGCTGTTGTATACGCTTGTGACAAATTTCGGCCATACCTACTTGGGTCGAAGGTGAATCATCTACACTGACCATGCAGCTTTGAGGTATTTATTCTCTAAAACTGATGCCAAGCCCAGACTCATGCACTGGATTTTATTGCTCCAAGAATTTGACTTATCCATCAAGGATAAGAAAGGCTGTGAAAATATTGTCGCGGATCATCTCTCTCGGCTAGAACATAGCGAAGGAATGGAGACGCATGGTGAGATTCAAGAAGAGTTTCCAGATGAAGCTTTGATGATGGTGAATCATGTAGGGGTACTATGGTATGCTGATTTTGCCAACTTCCTTGTTGGCGACATTATTCCATCCAATTTGAGTTATCCCCAACGAAAGAAATTTCTAAGGGATGCTCAACTATTTCTGTGGGATGAGCCTTATCTCTTTAAGAGGTGTAGCGATGGAGTGCTTCGACGTTGCATTGCGGATGATGAAGTGATGACTATTCTGGAGCAATGTCATAGCACCCCGTACGCCGGTCATTATGGAGCAACCAGGACCGCATCAAGAGTCTTTGAATGTGGGTTTTATTGGCCCAATATTTTTAAGGATGCTCGTACTTTTGTTGCTCAGTGCGATCGATGCCAAAGGACCGAAAATATCTCAAAGAGGAATGAGATGCCGCTCTCTGGAATTCTTGAAGTGGAGCTCTTCGATGTTTGGGGATTGGACTTCATGGGACCTTTCCCAACCTCTTATGGCAACAAGTATATCTTGGTGGGAGTGGACTACGTGTCAAAGTGGGTGGAAGCTTGGGCATCACCCACAAACGATGCTAAGGTGGTCATTCGCTTTATCAAAAAGCTCTTCTCTAGATTTGGAGTGCCAAGGGCAATCATCAGCGATGGCGGTTCGCACTTTTGCAACCGACCATTTGAGATACTATTGAAGAGGTATGGGGTCACTCACAAGGTTGCTACACCTTATCACCCCCAGACAAGTGGCCAAGTAGAGCTCTCCAACAGGGAACTCAAGAAGATCCTTGAGAAAACGGTCGGGGGAGCAAGGAAAGATTGGGCCAACAAGCTTGATGATGCTTTATGGGCATACCGAACGGCATTCAAAATGCCTATCGGGATGTCCCCATACAAACTTGTTTATGGCAAGGCGTGCCACCTCCCCGTAGAGCTAGAGCATCGAGCATTTTGGGCCATCAAGACCCTAAATTATGACTACAAGAAAGCCGGTGAGCGAAGGGTATTGCAACTTGAAGAGCTGGACGAAATCCGCGACATGGCGTTTGAGAGCTCTAGACTGTACAAGGAAAGTACGAAGAGGAGACATGATGCCCATATTGTCAAGAAAGAGTTCAAGGAGGGCCAACAAGTTCTTCTCTACAATTCCCGATTGAGACTCTTCCCGGGAAAACTCAAGTCAAAGTGGAGTGGCCCATTCAAAATCGCAAGGGTGTTCCCATTCGGAGCACTCGAGTTACAAAGTGGAGATGGAGGAGTTTTTAAAGTGAATGGCCAAAGGTGCAAGATTTACCTTGGTGGGGATATTAAGCGAAGTTCGGAGGTGCAATCCGTCACCTCACCCTCCAATGCATGAACAAGGGGAGTAAAGTCAAGCTAACGACTATAACTTAGCATGTTTTTGTATTGTCTTTATATTCGTCATAGCCTTTATGTGTGTGTTTCTTTTATGTTTGTTATTATCCTCGTATGATTTTGAAGTGTTAGTTTCATGCTTATGGGATCTCTTGCATTTTTGAAGGTGATTTGGACGGTTGGATGATCGACAAGGCACACGGGGGCGTAGCCCCCGTCCCAAAACTGGGATCGACCTGTGGCTCAACGAGGAGGAAATTTCTGGCTTGGCGGACGCCATGTCCTTGGCGTACGCCAGGTTCGTTACAGAGAAATCGACCGTCGGGATGTTGGCGGATGCCATGTACCTGGCGTACGCCAGGAAAGTCACAGGGGATTTTGTTCTTCAGGGCTTGGCGGACGCCATCTACCTGGCGTACGCCAACCAAGTTACAGGGAGCTCGAGCAGTAAGGTCTTGGCGTACGCCAGGGCCTTGGCGTACGCCAGGTTTGCCCAGCCAACATAAAACTCAAATCGAAATCCCCTCTTCCTTCCCAAAAACAAAATCACCTCCACCACTACTCCTCCTCAACTCTTCCTCCCCAAAAAATTACAAGAACCCAAGCTCCACCTCCACCACCACCACTCCTCCTCAACTTTCCTCGCACCTCCGGCTCACCATCCACAAGGCTAAAAAGGTAAAAGGTAAAACCCTAATTTTTGTTTTTCTTGAGTTCATTGCAGGCTCACCATCATGGCTGACGGAGCAAGCTCAAGCCGTGGAGGACGCAAGCCACCTACCAAGCGTGCCCACAACTCTCCACCTCCACCTCCACCTCCACCTCCCCTTCCACCCCAACAAAACATCGCCAATCAATATGAAGCTCCCTTTGCAATCTACCACGATTGGGAGGGAGAGAGGTATTCCCGATTCTCTGACATTGACACTGTTAGTCATTTTAAGATTAATTGGGATGATATGCGTAAGTTGGGGTTAGATGAGCCATTGCGAAATGCATTGAAACACTTTGGTTGGGAATATTTTGCTGATCATAGTGTGGCTGCTAGATGGGAGTTGTCGTGTGAGTTCTATTGCACATTGACCGTAGCTGATAATCGTAACTCCTTTACTGCACGTTTATTTGATACTGAGTTTACGGTTAATGCACAAACGTTCAATAGAATCTTCAAACTTCATCCAGGGGGTAGTGCCTTAGATTTTACGCCTCAAGACCTTGCTCATCGTGAATGGTTTGAAATCTCTGGTTTTGAGAAATATGTGTCTGGTAAAGCAACTAGCGTACTCATTAAGGAACCCCACATTGGCATTTTGCGTCGTTTTATGAGTCTCCCTTTAGTGGTCAGTGGGAAGAGAGTAAGGTGTTTCGTACTCAGCTGTATGCCATTCATTGTTTACGTTACAAACAACCGTTTAGTACGTTTGCAATGGTTATGGATGTCTTTGCACGTACTCTGGCGAAAAATCCTGCCCGTTTGTATCTAGGTCATATTATCTCCCGCCTTGCACATCACTTTTTCCCTGAGAAATATGCAGCCTTTGAAGGGACCAAAGTTCTTCCGGTGGGCCTTGACATCAAAAAGATCCACTTAAGCAAGCTCATCGAGAAAACTAACCGCGATGGCGAGGAGATCGTAACTTACAAGGCTTGGGCAAATCGCAAGGCTGTTAAAGAACGCCTCAAAGCAGATGCCCCAATACCAATTCCTGACCATCAGGTACAACTCAACGAACTTCATACGCAGTTTAACGCTATGCAGGTGCAGCTGCAAGATTATGCCGCTACTAACGCGGCTAATTGGGAGAGACAACACGAGTACAATGCTCGTATGGAGGCAGCCCAGCAAGCACAATTCGAGGCCCAGCAAGCCCACTATGCTCAACAGCAAGCCCACGCCGACTGGATGAGGGCGTGGGCTGAAAACTTTGGCAGCAACTTCACGCCTCCACCTCCTCCTCCACAAGATTGACCAGGGAGCACTCCTCTACCTTTTTCTTTTATTTTCTGTTTTGATGTCTTGTCGTCTGGTTAATGTGATGTTGAATTATGTTACTTTGTTTGTGTGATTCTTTCTATTTATTTGTGGGTTGTGCTTCGTTGACTTTGCTTTATTTTTTATTTTTTTTTTGTCTGTTTTGTTTTGACACCTTGAGGACAATGTGTTTTTCAAGTGTGGGGGTGTGGTTCCACTTAGGAATCCTTTTGTATGTTTAGATATAGTTTGTCTTGTTTAGGCAATGATTTGGCATGAATTTTCAAAATTTGAGCCCCTTCAAAATTCTTTAACTCGTGTTAGAAGCCTACCACACACCTAGTTAGGAAATGAACTCGAGCACAAGGCCTAAGAACTTGTAGAAACCTCACCCTCGGTTGTTTAGACTAGTGGTCTCACTATGTAGATTAGACTAGAGGGTTGATGAGTAACCTTGGGAGGAACTTTGAGCCGAAGGAGGAGACAACTGTCTTCATTTATTCATGAGGTGCCTACATGAGTTCGGTTGATTGAGGTATCCTATTAGTACTTGACATGGTCTTGGTTGTGTGGCGTTAGTGAATGACGGGGACTAATCCTTTGATATTGAGCCTAGAGCTTTAGAGCCAAGAACCTTCACATCCATTGCTTTAACTCATTGAGCCTAGCCATTCATTGATCATATTATATGTATACCAACTTTAAGCCATATATCCACCATCTTTTCGACCTTTGGTCATCCGATCCGAGGACACGTAAGTTTATATTTTTGGGAAATGATATGTATTGGGTTGAGTTGGTAGCTTAGTGTTCTTATTGGTTAACTCATTAGGAATGTGGGTAATTGAACGGCCATACAAAGAAGCCGAGTTTATGCCTAGAAAAATGCCAAGTTGTGTTTGTGTTTGTAGAAAGAAAGAAAAGAAAAGAAAAAAAAAAGATGAAAAAAAAAGAAAAAAAAAAGATGAAAAAAAAGAAAAGAAAAAAAAATAGAAAAAGAAAAGAAAGAAAGGAAAGTGAATGTTGAATAAGGCATTAATAATTGGCATAACTCGTGCTACACGGTCTTAGGAAATGGGTGAATTTTGGGAGTGTGCTTTAGCGATTTATGGCGAAGATGTTTAGAATAGACGAGTGACTAGAGTACTTTTGTAACATGTCCTCGGATTGGGTGGTTTAACTACTATCCATACATATTTCCTCACCTTGACTTTAGCCCCATTACAACCCGATTGAAAGCCCCTGGTTCACGAGCAACCACACGACTTTGAGACACTATTGAGTAGGACGTAGGATACTTTGAAAGACATCGATCATGTATGCGAGAGATAGGAAGTTGGCTACTTACAAATCGTGAGCAAAAATTTCCGAACCTCTGAGTGGTTAACCTTCTAGTATCTTTTACATAGTGATAACACTTGATTAAACCACCGAGTGGTCAGGTGTCTACCGGGTCTTACTCTTTGTGTTTGGATTGATGAACTAGCAAGGTTGTGGGGTGGTCTTTTTGATGTGAGTTTGAGATTTTGAGGGGAGTCAATTTGTGAACTTGTCATGCCAAGTCTATTCCTTCCTGTGTTTTTCCTTGTTGTGTGATGTTGTTTTCGTTTTTCATGTGTTGAGCTTTGCTTGGGGACAAGCAATGATTCAAGTGTGGGGGTGTGATGAGTGTGGAAACACTCATCTTTTGTGTTTATTTTAGAGTAGATTTACCGTTGTTTCTATTGCTTTTGTTTGTTCTTCGTTGTCGTAATGTCATTTTTCGTGCATTGTTTGTTTTTAGTGTAGTCTTATGTTTTTATTGTGTTTTCTTCATGCTAGGAGATTTGGTGAGGTGAAGTGGAGGAAGTGAAGTCACCTTGGGTCATCGTATGCGATTTGATTTGCCGGGAGGAAGGACGCTTAATCGAGACCTCGAAGACGTGGGCAAGGTGGACCTCTTGCGACTCCAATGCTGATAACTTTCTCATCCGAAGTCCGATGGAGACGAGTGAGATGGCTCTGGAAAGAAGACATCCGGGGCTACAACTTTGTCTCTAATGGTCTTCTTCAAATTCGGAGTCTAAGAGGGGAGAACGCTGGATTTAATGTCGTAGTCCAATTCTGTCAAGATTTCATCACAAGTGGGCCGAATTTGAAGACTTGTTTTGGGCCCATTTTGGGCTTTAACTATAATTTCGTGGCTGAGACATTTTTGGGGGGGTTAAATCTTGTATATAAGCCTTTGCTTAGATATTTTTAAGAGGAGAAGAGATATTTTTAGAAGGATTATTAGATATTTTTAGTAACAACTCTCCACTAACTCTAAGTTTGGAAGAGAACTTGGCTCACCATTGTTGGAGTTTGTAGAGAACTTGAAGGAGAACTTTTGGAAGCTTGAAGATCATCTTGAGCTTTCTCTAACCCTCTCTTTTATGTTTATGCTTTACTTGCTTCATTTAATGGATGTGTTTAGTTGTGTAGTTGATATGTGTGAGTAGTTGTTTAGTGAGTTTGGTGCCTTGATGGCATCTATTTAGCCAATGGTTTTGTGGGGTTAAAATGCTAAGGTTTGTGAACTAGTTAATTAGTTTAATGCTTATTCTTGATTGATCACCTTGATTATGAACATGGTTAATGTTAATCGCTGAGAGGAGTTAGGATTAACGGACCATTTAACTAGTTGAGTAGACACCTATTGATGAGAGATCACCTTAGGTGACTAGTTGTCCAAAGGATGGTGATTATAGTTGGTGTTTAGTTAGATTAGATGGCTAATTTGTCGCGAGAGCGTGGTTAGTTCATCTAAGTCTAGTTAAGAATCAATTTAGACTAGTTTGTCGCGAGAGCGTTGATTAGTTGCCTTCGAAACATCCGGACCATGTCATGAACTTAATAAACCCCATAAGCCATTTGGTTATTTAGTTTGTCATTGGTACCTTGCTCACTCTTATTTTATTTGTAAAATCATCTTATTTAGTAGTAGTGTTATTTCTACTAATAGTTTGTGTGTTTAGACTTGACAAAACCTTCTCATTTAGTCCTAGACTAGTGGTGAAGTCGAGTTTGCGGCCTAGAACTTAGTCCTTGTGGGACGACATTCCCTTACTTACTCTTTATTGCAAAGGGGGGGTGAAAATCCTTCCTTTCACTCATTAATTAGACCAAGAATTAAACTAAACTCAATTATGAAGTTAACTCCTATCGGGTTATCCCTTAGTATCAAGATTCCTCATTAATACCTTAAGACATGTCAATTGACTCTTCTGTTGATTCTAATGCCTTCCGGTCCATTATTATCAACTAAAATCATAATCTAAGTGATCAAGTTAGATTAAGCATTAAGATCATCAATTGACAACTACTACGAAAGATAATCAAACCATAGCTAACATAGACGAGTAATCACATAATTAGGGCATCGCACTCACAAGAGAACTACTCGCTAAGTATGTTAACAAAGCACAATAGATTAACGAAGAATATGATAGCAATTAACATAAAGATAGAGATAGAGAAAGCTTAGTCGTGATGATCAAGCTTTGCCAATCCTCTCCCCGTGCTAACTGAAATTGCCCCTTTATTAAGCTCTAAAGGCTGTTCTCAATATTGCAGTAGTAACGTCTTTTTTCAAAACCTAAGAGACTAAGGCCTATATATAGCCAAAAGTCTAACACGAAAATAGGAAAACCTAGAGGAGGTTTAACCTAAACTAGAAGTCTTGCTAGCCAAGTAATAATATAATTACAGTCCTAAGGCTAAAACAAGAGGCCAAGAGTCGAATACTTCTTAAACGAGTCGAATTTCTAACTAGATACGAAGTCTGGAATAAGCTGACATCGGGCAACTTGCGGCCGCTAGTTTAACTCCCCGTCGCTAGTTGGGCTGCACAGCTTTATGGAATCTTCGTATTTTCCATTTTTGTCCCTATTCTGTTCCGAATTTAGCTTCGACTATAAAAGACAAAATGTAGATCTTTCTTCAAGCTTTCCAACGGTATCTTATTTGATATAATCGGACACTCGAGAAAAAAGTTATGACTCTTGCAATATAGTCTCTCGAAATCACCCCTCCAACAACCTTCATTGAGCTCCAATTTCCTACAAAATATGACAATGGGTAGAAATCTATTCCCGAACATAAATATACTAAATCAATCATAAGACTTAACATGACATGATAAATATAACTCAAAACTTGACTAAACACGTACGAAATATACGACAAATCATGAGCGTTTACACACTCATCAACGGCCTTCCTTAATGGAGATTTAGAAGAGGAGATTTACATGGAGCAACCCGAAGGGTTTTGTGATTCCAGGTAAAGAACATAAGGTGTGTAAACTTGTAAAATCCTTATATGGACTAAAACAAGCACCTAAACAATGGCACGAAAAGTTTGATAGTGTAATTCTATCTAACGGGTTTCAGATAAACCAATGTGATAAATGTGTCTACGTGAAAGGAGATGATAACAACTATGTGGTAGTTTGTCTCTACGTAGATGACATGTTGATTGTGGGTAATAATGATAATATCAAAATTATCAAGAGAATGTTGTCACAAAATTTTGACATGAAAGACTTGGGACAAGCTAATGTAATACTTGGGATAAAAATCACCAAGATTTCAGAAGGTTACGCGCTTTTCCAAGGTCACTATGTAGAAAAGATACTTGACAAATTCGATAAGGATAGCAATGTAATTGCGAGAACTCCTATGGAAGTGGTGTCAAGTCTCTGCAAGAATCGCGGAGAGAGTGTGAGACAACTAGATTATTCTAGAATTATAGGCAGTCTAATATACCTCATGGACTGTACTAGACCAGATATTGTAAACTCTGTAAATAGATTATCGAGATATACGAGTAATCCCAATGATAAATATTGGAAAGCGATAGTTAGAGTTCTTAGATACCTAAGGTACACTGCTAACTATGGATTACACTATACGAGACATCCAGCCATTCTGGAAGGGTATTCAGACGCGAACTGGATCTCAGACTCCAAGAATATAAAATCCACTAGCGGATACATATTTACAATTGGAGGAGCAGCGGTCTCGTGGAGATCATGCAAACAAACTTGCATTGCTAGATCAATTATGGAATCAGAATTCATAGCGTTGGATCTAGCAGCTGAAGAGGCGGATTGGCTCCGAAGTTTCTTGGAGGATATCCCGATGTGGTCAAAACCAGTGCCTCCCATTAGCGTCCACTGTGATAGTCAATCAGCTATCGGAAGAGCACAAAACAATGTGTATAATGGAAAGTCTAGACACATACGTCGTAGACATAAATCCGTGAAAATATTATTGAGAACGGGTGTGATATCTTTAGACTATGTAAAGTCAAAAGAGAACATCGCAGATCCATTAACTAAAGGTCTAACGAGGGACCAAGTTGAGGTATCATCGAGGGGAATGGGTTTAAAGCCCACGAAATGACCTAAACCCATGATGGCAACCCAACCTGGATCGTAAACTACGATCTGCAGGTTCAAAGGGACAACCGAATTGTGAGGCTAGGGTCGAACAAAGTACTCGGGAAATTGAGTTCCCTACCTATTCCTATGATGAAAGAGTGATAGACCTGTCCATCGGAAGGTTAAGCTATACGCTTTTAATGATCCTTATACTTTGAGTATATATATAAGTGGGGTATGGCAGGATACTCCTTATAAGAGATCACCTATATTGAATATGAAGGGGCCGCTTCTATGAGATGAGTTAAGGGCTAAATCTCTAGAGCATTCGATGAAGTTTCCAAAGCAGTCCAGGGCCAAAATGGACAACAACGAAAGAACCGAGTAGTGGTTTGAGAAAGAGTTGTGTGAGTACCTTTGTCTTGGTATACATAAAATGCCGAACAGTTCAAGGCATCGCGTCCACTGGTTGGCAAGTATATCCGAAGGTATTTCACTAAGGAAGGTTCAAGGCTTTCAACCACCTTTTCTGATGCAACAAATTCTCGCAGAACTCCAAGTTGCATGTAGCATTGGTAGGCTCATATCATATATATAAGCTAATTTGCATTCATGTGGGGGATTGTTGGAGAATTGTGTTTAACACCCTAGGAAGAGATGGCCCAATACAAGTGAGTGTGTTGGGCATTGGGCCTAAATATTTAATTAGAGGGAGAATCCTAATTAAATACACACCAATTGGATTTGGGTGTTTGTGAGATCAATATGAAGCTCGTTGATAAAGCTTCGTAACGATATATAACACTTGCGAAAATCTAATTCTCGGGGTGAATGAGAAATTGGCTTAAAGGTGGTTTGGCTGCAGGTTACAGAATTGTGGGTTTGTGAGAATTGTTCCAGGTTCCAAGGCCTTATCTTTTCAGAGCTGGGCCGGACCTGTTGAAGCGATTCTTGGCCCAACATCTGTTGGGCTTCTACTTGGACAAGCCCACGTTCTGGAACCTTCTCATTGAATTTAAATTTTGAATTTAAATTCATGAGTAACCGCCTATTAATTGTGGGAATTTTGTGGGTTTTGTAATAGTCCATTTAATGGGCGGGTTAATGGCCCTATTAATTCCGGATTTGAATGTTGGAGGTCCTAGGCTCCCTATAAAAGGAGGCCTCCTTTTCTTTGAGCTCTCTACTTCTCCCCCTTGCATAACATTTCTCATCATCATAAGTGTCGGAGTTCTAAGGCCACTAAAGGTTCGAAAGGTGTACGAAAGTGCTTCCTTTCGTACACGTGATTGGGCGTTGTACCTTGGGAACTCTCTTACCCACGGAGGCCTGAAGCATATAGGCAGGTAATAAGAGTTTAAGGGCACACGGTTAAACTGTGGCCTCGTCCAGGATTCAATCCGAAAGTCACTACCTTGAAGACGACGATTTACACACTTAGCTCCAAGTGTGATCGTGAGCAATCTCTAAACTCCTCTCTTTATATGCTTACGATTTATATTTACATGCTTATACCATAATTTACTAATATTTGTTCCAACAAAAAATATTTAAAATATTAATTATTTCATGTTTAGTAAGATATAAAGATTTTAATATTGTATCAAAAATGAAATATCATGTGTTTTGTTGTTGGTTGTGCAATCTTTCATGTCATGATAGGCTGACGACGTCAAAATCTATACAAAATTTGACCAAATAAACTTTATTTAAACGAGTGCGAAGAATTGTTTGCAACTTAAGATTCAAACAAGGTACGTGTACGTACACACGCATTTTAATTTGAGGAGAAAATTAGTGTCAATTTTCACATGAATCAAAATTTATGAAAGGTACATGTAATTTGTAGATTCAAAATTGGAGAGCTGCCGTTTTCATATTACTATGCTTTAGTTGCTACCGCGAATTTAGGAGTGGGTTCAGACGTTTATGGACTACATTAAATAACATAAAAATATAATATATGAACCTTGAGGTATATTTATGCATTGTGCTAGGTGTTTTTTTAAACAAAATTTAGTGATTTTTGATGAAAACATCATTTTAACGCCCCCAAAATTTGCAATAAAATGATTATGTATATCTTTGTTGTCCTAGCTACGGAATAAAATGATTATGTGAAAATTTTCATATCAAAATTTTTTATAAAATTTAAGTATAAATAAACAAGTCCAACATACCTATAAAAAAAGTCCAACATACTCTAAACAATCGATAATCTCAGCATCTATTTGGTGACTCTAATGCTTCTATTTTTGTATGAAAGACCCAATCTCATAGCTGAGTTGCAGTGTGGCTGATTTGACCCGTATATTTTACAACAATGGTCGAGGAAGGACACTAATTTCAACTCAAATTACATGCTCCCCCACGAATCACGAAGAAGACTTTCTAGAATAATCCAAGCTTTTGTCTTACGATTTGAGAGCTTCAATTAATTTTATGGAAGGAAGTATGTCTTCTAGATGATTTCTTTGGTTATATCATGATATTTGGTTTACTCTAGTGATTAATTGAAATACAAGTTGGTATTCGGTAGAATTTTTAAAATATGATAAAATTCTTTCACTAAGTATTTAATACTGTGATATTCTCAAGATTAGAATTCAATTCTCGTTAAGTTAAAACAATTACGTTAGTAATTGATATAAATGCTCGTCAGTTCATGTCTTTCTAGATGATAACAGTACTAATTGAGTAATTGTTATAATGGTGGGAAAGACGATTCTGCCATCAAGCTGTGATGTGATGGTGCCATTATATTTTTTTAAGGTAAATTTTTACACCATGTTAGAGTTTGAGCTCTGAACTTCTAAAAAATATTACATTCTTTGTACCAATAGACTAAATGTCCATTGGCAACTAATTTATTGTTGTCGCGCTTCAATGATTGACAATCATCGTAATTAACGTTTAAAAAAAGATAATTATCATAATTATGTAATGAGTGCTCTCTATATTATTATTATTTTCATTTGTATGACTTACACCAAGATCTCTTAAAATATAGAAATACCTGGAGTTGCCAGAGGAGGTCAGAACATGGCTTGACCTTAAACCGGTTGCTGCTGAAATTTCGACGAGCTTCTTCAACTTGAGCTCGCTCCTCTGGAGTCCCAGCATCTGGATCAAATTCCCATATCTGCCTCCCAGCAAAATTATTTGTCCTAAACAATTGAGGATTATTTCCACCCTCCCCAATCTTTAGCCTTCACATTTTTAATCTGAGAGCTAACTACTTCACTAATTTCCTTTTTTGGGATTGTACGACCCCTCTTTATCCCATCACTTATAGTAAATTCAAATGAATAAACACCACACAATTCAAAAAGATATCCTGCATGGTACGAGATATTTCGAGGAAGTGAGCCCACTGTGAGGGTTTTTGATTTTTTAGGTTTTATTTTTTTCTTATTCATAGTTAAATATTGTCAGATGTATTCTCCCAATTTGTTACAACTTGCAGTAACTTGCATTGGTTACAAATCCGAATAACGTTCTAAAATTCTCTTTCCATCATCAAAATTAAACCAAAAGAGTTCTTAGATAAAAATTGTCCGAATAATTACAATGAACTCGGAAGAACTTTTACCTAATTTCCACTAAAGTGTCTAAGTACAATAAGATGTTTTGATTACAACGGTGTGCCATGTAATTAGACCAAGAAAATCGAATATTCATGAATATGGTGCAGGATAGAGCATCCCGATCACTCCTAATCTCGTAGAAAATCACCTGATTTCTGTGTATCCATGTACTCCATAAATTCCATTTACTTGTTTAAAAAATCCATAAATTCCATTATTTGTGAAACTTGTAAGTTGTGTGGCTTAAAGGTGGTATGGAGAGTTTGTGGTGAACTTCAACATTACATAGTTTTTTTGTTCAGTATATATGTCGTATATTATTTCTTTGTAGGTAAAAATGTATAGCAACTCTTACAACAGTGGAGAGCAAATACTCACTCGTAAGAACATTGAAAAAAGTTAACATTTACAAACCAAACAAAGAGCAGGTATCAGGATATTAAGACAACTAGCCATAATAATTCTTATAAAAAAAAGACAACAAGCCCTAACAGCTATGCATGGGAAGCAGAAAGACATTTTGACCTAATGGTATAAGTCCAATCAAAGTTGATCTCCTTTATTTTTGTGGCGCAAAAATTACCTATAAAAAAACTATGCGGCGGAAAATAATTTCGGAGAACATAAGATAGCATCTTGGTGGGAAAAAATTGTACGGACTCTAGGGATGGCAATTAGACCCTTACCCTGAGAGTCTACCCTGATCCAGACCCAAAGGGTCCAAGACCCGTTGACTTTGACCGGGTCTAGACCCTGATCCTGATATTTTAAAAGGATAAGGGTATGGGTATGGATTTATAGGATCCTGCCTTGATCCAACCCGAATTTTTTAAATTAATATTAAAATAATATACATGTATATTAATTATTAGACATAATACAAATTCTCAATTTTGTTGGTAGGTAAATATTTTTTATTAAAACAAAAGTTCAAAACAAAGAAAGCGCAAAAAGAAAGACAAGATAAAGGGGCCTGATATTTATATCAGTTATAATCCCACCCTGACCAAAACGTTCCCTCAACCTCAAGAGGTAAAGAAGAGGGACCTATAAATTCTTGTAGACAATCAAGAAAGTGAGCACTGATTGATTGTGAATGATCTAGGCATCCGTCCAAAGGATCCACTCTTGGACATGAAAGAGCACAAATTACAGGAGAAGCTCATTATCGTACCTCGCCTCATTGAAGATAATACAATTACGAAGCAGCCACATGCCCCAAGTAATAGCAGCAAAAATTACAAACCAAATTCTCAATTTTAACTTACTCAACTTCAACTTTTTTTTTGATTTATTTTTTTGATTTCTTTGTATTGATATGTTTAATGAATAAAAATGTCTCATTGCTATTTGAAAACTATCAAAAGATAATTTAATTTTTTAAAATTAAATATATTTAAAAAAATACGGACCCGCGGGTCGCCCTGATCCTGCCCGATTTTTTAGGACCCAGATCCTGCCCGAATCCTTATTTTTAAAGAGGATAAGGGTAAGGATCTGGGTCTACCATTTAAAAAGAGGGTAAGGATCTGGGTCCTATAGATCCTACCCGGATCCTGCCCATTCCCATCCCTAACGGACTCCTCACAGAAAAGACCGGGTATTTTTTCTTGGTGGCCTCAGATTTTTTAACAAATCTTAGAATGGGGTTGTCAGAAAAAATTTTCTGACGAGCGTGTCGAGGCCCCTCAAAATAAACCGATATTCACGGCTCACTAATTAGTAACAAGAAAGTAGAAATATCGAGTCGGATCCAAAGAGGGTCGAATACTCAATTAATCTAACTAATAACATAAAAGTAAAAAAGGGAGTTTTGTGGGATTCAAAGTTGTACGAAATCAACGAAAACAAAAGAGAGTAGGAGTAGTAAAATCAATAAGAGAAAAGCGGCAGATTCGAGATCGGAGTACCACGACAGGTTGGTTGATCATTGGATCACAAAAGATAATCTAACACATGCAGCAAGTATGTGTAAATCTCTCGCAACTGCAAAGAGACCACAAACATCCAACAATCAACTAGCCAAATGATCGCCTAACTAGTTATTTATCACCTAATAGATAGAATATCGACCGATTTCTATTCTATAAGATAATAGCATTAAGAATAGATGTTCTTACTCCTAGCGATTATACTCAAAACCTTGGTATCTACAAACTAGCCTTACTTATTCCTAGTTAATTAGTTTGGTAACGATCGTTCCTCGCTGAATTAACCTTGCTCTTAGTTCAATTCCTAACTGCAATCGCTAATCAAGAATCAAAGGCAAATCTGTTCAAGAATAAATTCACAAACGCAAACAATTCGAGAACAATAATATGCACAAAAAAATAAGTAAATACTAATGCATTAGAATGATGAAACAAGATCCTCACAACCAAAACCTGGGTCTCCTCCCTCAAATCAATCTAGAGGATTAATTCCTCATAGTCATGACAAAGACAGTAAAATAAGGTATTTGTTCTGTGGAATAAAAAGTTCCATCTAAAATAAGTCTAGAGGCTTATATATAAGTCGTCCTAACTCTAAAAACCTAGAAGTGTCGTCCCCAGAGTCCTAAGAAATCAGAAGACTAAATTTCTGAATTTGTTCCTTAAAATTCGCTAATAATATTCTGCCAGACCAATCTTCAGTATTTTTATCATAACTTCCTCTTCTGAACTTCGATTTAGGCGTTCTTTATATGTGCGGAAAGAGGAAAGAAAGATCGTCCATTGTCTGTCAAATATGCATCCTCTAATTCGGCTCCCAAATTGATCAAAATACCCTTGAAAGTCAGCTGTCCCTGCTAGACTCTTTCTTCAAGTATAATTCCTTACCAAATTGCCTCCCTTTCCTATTTTTAACACAAAGAATCCATTAGTCACTCAAAACTAAATTATTTACTAGAATGATACTAAAATAAAGATAAACATGTAAAATTACTTAAAATTCTATGCATTTAATGCGTGTTTTAGACACACATCATTTTTCCTGTATAAAGTTGTGTCAGAAACTGTTTTATTTGTAAGAAACTGCACAAAACAATACATTTTTCCAAGAAATCGCATGATTATGTGTGGTTTCTTGCAAAAGCTGCTAGCTATCAACAGCCGAGAAACTTCGAAATCTTGGCTCGATTGAAAATGGCTTATGAATTTAAAAAAATGCACAAGAAGTTGCGTTTGTTGGTGCAATGTATTTTTTTTTGGCCCAAAAACGCTCAACTTTGAGCGTTTTTATCAAAAAAATTTCTTTTTTTTGTTATTTCCCTTTTTCTATTAGAATGTGAAGAGATCAGATAATTGAAGAGACCACAACTTGTTACTCCGGAGTCCGATTGAAGTGATTCAAATTGCTATGTGAAGGTGAGACTTATATCTACAACTTTGAAGTTTATAACTTCTCAAAATTCAGAGTATAAATATGTCAAAAATTTATTTGAAGTCAAGAGTCGACTGAGTTGTCATCTAACCTTACATGGTCAACTCTTGACTTATAAATAATTTTTGGATATCTTTACACTCTGAATTGGGAGAAGTAATAAACTTTAAAGTATTAGATATACGTCTTAGCTTCACATAGCAACTTGAATCACTTAAAACAGACTCCGGAGTAAAAAGTTGCGGCTCCCCAACCGAAATTAGTCGACAGCAATTCGATCGACTCTTGAATTCAAATAAATTTTTGACATATTAACACTTCGAATTTGGAGAAGATATAAACTTTAAAGTTGTAGATACACGTCTTAACTTGGCACAACAACTTAAATCACCTCAAACGGACTCTGGAGTAAGAAGTTGTGGCTTACTAACTTAAATTAGTCTATCACAATTCGGTCGACTCTTGACTTCAAATAAATTTTTGACATCTTTACACTCCAAATTTCGAGAAGTTATAAACTTTCAAGTTGTAGATTTATGTCTCAGCTTCTAATAAAAATTTAAATCACTTCAATCGGACTCCGGAGTAATAAGTTGTGTTCTCTTCAATTATTTAATCTCTTCATGAATTCTAATAGAAAAAGGGAAATAACGGAAAAAAGAAATTTTTTTGATAAAAACGCCTCTACATGGTAATCGACTAATCTCGTCCCTACCATCTCGATTCCACGCAGCACGGAGCCGCCTCTACATGGTAATCGACTAATCTCTACTCGTATGGTTCTCGTTTGCTTAATTTTCTAGTCTCCTGTGTGTACTCGTTCGCTCCCCTTTTCTCGTTTCCTTCCTGGTCTTTAACCAAGTTTGGAGGCGAGAGGAATTGAAAATGTGTTGTCCTCCGTTTTAATGCCTTCTCAAGTTGCATTGGGCTTTCCTTCCAATTTGTTTATTATTTTGGGTTTTACAGGAGACGAATCCAAGTCGTGGATGAATTAGCAATTCAGATAGTTCAGATTATCCGAATCTGAAAAAGTTTGGATATTCAGATTCAGATAATTTACTATTCAGATTTAGACTCGAATTGTAAAATATACAATTCGGATAATTTAAAATTTGGATAGTTCGAATTTGGATAATTCAAATGTCTACTTAGGAAAGGAGAGAGAGAGAGAAGGGGAAGGAGAGAGAAGAGGGAAAAGAATAGAGAGGAGGGGAGGAGGGGAAGAGAGGCCACGTCATCAATTTTTGATGACTTGGCTGGCCAAGTTGAACGGGCAGGGTTTGGGCAGGTCCAGGCAGCTGTCCGCAGATTTTTTTGATGTTAATTAGAATAAGTATGATTTGATTGGTCAATTTTTTACCACAGGGTATTAAAGTAATTTCAGGCTATACCACATAATGCTAAAGTAGATTTTTTCCTAAAATTTATGAAAGGTAAATGTAATTTGTAGATTCAAAATTGGAGATCTGCCATTTCCATAAGACCGCTTTAGTCGCTACTGTGAATTTAGGAGTGGGTTCAGACGTTTATGGACTACATTAAAAACATAAAAATATAAAGTACGAACCTTGATGTACAATTATGCATTATGCTAAGTGATTTTTATTTAATTTTTTTGTGATTTTGGATGAAAACACTATTTTATCAATGCACATTTTCGTTTAGGTGGCCTAAATTCAGTCGAAGAGCCAATATTAAAAAGATTTAGCCCCCCCTCTCTCCCTCCCTGCTTGTAAAAAATATCAGATAAAATTTGCAATAAAATGATTATGTATATCTTTGTTGTCCTAGTTATGGTGTAAAGTTATTATTTTCATATCAACCCAAAATTTGAAGTCAAAAAATTTATGAAATTTAAGTAATAATAAACAAGTCCTAACATACTCTAAACAATCGATAATCTCAGCGTCTATTTGGTGACTCTAATGCTTCTAATTTTTGTATGAAAGACCCAACCTCATCGCTGAGTTGCAATGTGGCAGATCTGACCGTATATTTTAGAACAATGGTCGAAGAAGGACACTAATTTCAACTCAAATTGTATCCTCCCCCATGAATCACGAAGAAGACTTTCTAGAATAATCCAAGCTTTTGTCTTACGATTTGAGAGCTTCAATTAATTTTATGGAAGGAAGTATGTCTTCTAGATGATTTCTTTGGTTATATCATATGATATTTGGTTTACTGTACTGATTAATTGAAATACAAGTTGGTATCGGTAGGACTTTTGAAAGTTGATAAAAAAATTTCATTAAATATTTAATACTGTGGTATTCTCAAGACTATAATTCGATTTTCGTTAAATTAAAACAACTCTGTTACCCGTTAATATAAATGCTTGTCGGTTCATGTCTTTCTAGATGATAACGGTACTAATTGAGTAATTGACATAATGGTGGGAAAGACCATCCGCCATCAAGCTGTGATGTGATGGTGCCAGTATGGTGCCAAGTGCTAACTACCGTCGTTGCGGCTTTAATTTGATTTTGCTGACCAAACTGGCCATAGAAACCGGTTCTTTGACAATAGAAAAATCATGTTCTGACCTGTTAGTCTGCCCATGTTCTGGAACGGGTATAAAACCAACCATTTCGATTCGGATCTGTTCTTTCTAATCGAGATTTAGATTTCTACTAAGACAATTAACTCGAGTTTAGATCAGAATATAAAAGTTGACAAAATTCTCAAGTTCAATAGTCTCGAACTTGAATTCTCTAATCAAGTTAAGTTAATTAATTCAAGTTTGACCAACGCTTGGTGTGTAGGATAACAACATATGTTACCTCATTTTTCAGATGTTGGTGGGTCAATTCTCACTCCTTGCAGAAATAGAAAACCAAGCTTTGAAATTTATACCAACCCACCTTAAAAAAATTAATTCTAATTTGAACTAGATGAAATTATAAAAGATGGCAAAATTCTCCCTCATCGAGTTCAATGGTCTCAAATTTGGATTTTTTTTTATCAAGTTAAACATATTTTCTGAAAGTTGATCTATGAGTTCAACGCTTTCGCTGCAGTTGCTAGTGTTCTTCTGTGTTTGACGTGACGAGAGATTTGTGTTCAACCCATTGGTTTCACCCAGCAACCAAGCTAGTATCAGTTGACCGAAGTTGATCTAATTGGTAAGAGAATTAGATTCACGTAGATTCAAACTTCACGAATATAAAACTTATTATTGGAAAAATCACCCTCTAAAATAAGACCCGACGGTACAAACGGGAATGGGGATCAAGTTGAGATCGAGTTTTCTGAATGTGGGTTTGAGGTGCCTTTTAAATGGCATAAAATAGAATTGGAACGTTACACAGTAAAAGTTCAGTAGCAAGAAAACAGACACAAACTTGTTCTACACGGAAAGTATTCCAACTTCCTGATGGTTTAATGAGGATCATAGTTCATCCTCGCAGACTGACATGAATCATCAGAAACAATGATCCTCCTTTTGCAAATGCTTTGAGTCACTATGTTCCACCAGGAAGAACACTAGCAATCTAGCGCAATGGCGGGCACGAGGATTGCGCGAAGCGGGGCACGTATATCTCCTAACTGCAGTATTTCAGTTTCCATCTTCAAACTAAGGACTATATGGCACAAAACTTTGCCTACCACTAAGGCCCCCTTGTGAAGCAAGAGCGGCCGGATGGTCGAGACTTGCTGCTAAGTCCCCTTGGAGTTGGGGACGTGCAAATAGCAAGGATGGAGATGTCACTTACCTACCACTATCTTCGGCCGGCCACTGTCTTGCCTTTGGTTAGATCGGCCAGCTCCTCGATGAGCTTTCTCTCTTCGCTGCTCAATCTTTTTGGTATCTCGACCTGCACCCGGACCAACTGATCGCCTCTCATGTTTCTCTTGTTTAGCACGGGGACACCTTTCTTTGCCATCACAAGGGTGGTACTTGGCTGCGTTCCTGCTGGAATCTTCAAATCTGCGGTCCCATCTACCGTCGGGACCTTTATTGTGGTTCCCAGAATTGCATCTATGTATGACACCTTGCATGAGTATAAGATGTTGATGTCATTGCGCTTTAGCACTGGATCCGGGATGACTTCAATGATCGCAAAGAGATCACCAGGTTTCCCGCCTCTCCTTCCAGCATTACCTTCAGATCGGACCCTCAAACGGCTACCAGAGTCCACACCAGGGGGAACTTTCAAGCTGATACGCTTGGTCTTCCTTACTCGTCCATCCCCGGAGCATGTATTGCAAGGGGTGAACGATTCCCCAGTTCCACCACAGGTGGGGCAGGTGGTTACCTGCTGGAAGATGCCCAATGGTGTCCGGGCTGAAGACACTACCTGGCCTTGACCACCGCACGTACTACAACTGGTTGCTTTGGTACCAGGCTTAGCCCCTGAACCATTACAAGATCCACAGCTCTCGAGTCTCGATATTTCTATCTCTTTCTCAACCCCAAATACCGCCTCTTTAAACGTTAAGACAAGATTGTAATATTCATCTTGGCCATCAACAGTTCTACTTCTGGAAGCTCTGCCACCCATGGACCCCCCCATACCGCCCATGCCTTCGAACAGCGACTCAAACAAATCGAACGGATTGCTGAAATCCTGCTACAGTAGAGAAATAGGCAACAGCACCGTAAATGAACAGGTAACATGGAAGATAACAATGTAAATGTTTGCCCTAAGAGTGGAAAATGATCACAATCTAACATGACACTTACCCCCATGCCCATACCAGAACCTTTAAGTCCTGCCTCCCCATACTTGTCATAGATTGATCGCTTCTCGTCGTCGGATAGAACCTATATCACATCAAAGCTTAGATAAACTGTTCAAACCCCGGGTTTTGAGGTGATGTCCAACCAGCTAATTCATAAACTTCGATAGGACATGACACAAGTTTTTACCTCGTACGCATTACTAATATCTTTGAACTTCTGTTCTGCACCAGGCTCTCTGTTGCATCCAAGGCAGAAAAGTAAATAATTAGCTACTTATTATGATGCAGCAGCACCCGGAAAACAGATCCAGCGGTAACTTATTCCCTGGCTTATGTTATTTTACAGAGGTCAGCGAAAGGTGAAGGAAAACAATGGAAAATACGTACTTGTTTACATCAGGATGATAGGTCCTTGCAAGTTTCCGGTAAGCTAAAGAAAAAGCAAGAAAAGCAAAATTAGTCTTCAACCAACAACCACGTCAAACTTTCCATGACTAAAAATGTTCAGGGGCCAAAACAAGATCAACCTTCATTCAATTTGAAGCTCTAAATTCCAACAAGGAAGTACTTGGCTTGAAATGACCCATGAAAATTAGTCCACAGAGAAACATTAGCAGTGTTGTGGATCCGGTCAAAGAAACCTTTTGATTGCATGGATTATACTAGCCAGTATTACAAGGCTTGATGTACTATTGGCTTCAAATAACAATTTTATTTTGTTTTTGTGAACACCGTTACATCCGGATACAGTGATGACACAAATCAGTTCTAGCAGCATTTCACACTGAAAGTTTTACCAAGTTCCAGACTCAGAGCATTAACACTAATATATTCTGACAGCTCCTGACCGAGGCATTACAACAACATAAGGAGACCTTTGGAAGTATCGAGATTTTGCAGCTAAAGCAAATCAGAGGCACATAATGACAAGAGCTATAAATCCAACGAGGGAATTAAGGTGGGGAGAGACTATTCCATTTGATATAAACACAAACTCTAGGGGTGCAGCAAACTTTGAGAACCAAAAAATGACGAGGGCACGAGGCATTTAGGAAGATCCATAAAAGAAAAGAGAAGGGTATGCAGATGGTATCCATACCACTTTTTATTTCAGCTTTAGTTGCATTCTTTGAAACTCCAAGTACAGAATAGAAATCCTGAAAAAGGGCCAAGACCAGCCGCATAAACGAAGTTAAACAAGTACCTAGAGACCGAAATAAGAATATCGATGTCACAACGATCAACATTTTTCCATTGATAGCATGAAAGACAGTGAAATCGTCATGACACTCACACTATTAGCTCTAACCATAAACCGTGCTCCCCTGCTACGATGTGAAGTTTGAGACTGCCTCTCAAATGGTAACACGGGGAAGGAATGCCGTGCAAAATGGGTTGACCTGGTTGCTCCCGGGTGGCTTATCCTATCACTAAAGCTGCACAAGAAGATACACAAAATGAAATGAAAACGTAGCAGAAAGCAAGCTGACGATAGAAGTTAATGAGCGATAATCTCTAGCAGGGCTGACTACAACATATAATACATGTTTGACAGCATAGCAACCCCTAATTTAACAGCAATCACTCATAATGTCCAAATTTGACAAAAATAAGGCAGTACAGCTACGAAACTGAAGTCTTCATCAAACTCGGAGCAGCGGACCCGCCAGAAGCAAGAGAGAAAACTTATCTATGATTGGCCAGACCAAACATAGAGCCCCTTGGTTTTTTGTTTCTATAGGCAGCAACGAGGTAAGTCATGGGAAAAACAGTTCTAACTCCACGTAAGAAACAATAGAGTGCAAGCCACCAACTAATGACAACTCCCACACCAAAGCAAAGACCTTCAAGACAAAAACCGACTTCTCCCCAAACGAACTCCACCAACGAAAAACGCATTCTTGCACTTTCCAAACACATTGAACAAGAGAGTAACATGGAGGTAGGTATTCACAAGGGTGGTAGACAAACTCACCTGAAGCACGCAACGGCGGCAGTTATCCTATTGGGCGCATACGAAGCCAATACGAACTGAGGACGGACGCCCCATTGGGCCACCGGAGCAGTTCCACAAGATATAATGGCCATCAAATTCCCTGCCTTTCACCCTCTTCCCTTCTCCAAATGAAACCAACCCAACTCCTCAACAACCAGAAGCTTTCACACCTAGAGTAAGAAACATACGAGAAACCAAAACTAAGCTTCACAAGCATCCAAAAACACATCAAAGTGCCCTAATTTCTGGTAATTCACTAAAAAAAGACCAAATTAACCACAGGAAATCTGCCTAAAGACTGAATCTTTATGATAAAGATGAGATTTTTAGCTTACCCAGAACCAACAAGAGTGGCGTGCACCCGTGGAGGATTCGAGAAGACGAGGGGGAGCCAATGAAACGGTCTGTCTTGGCTTTAACGCTCTGTTTGGTTGTTGGGTAGGGGAGAAGAGTGAGGTTTAGAATTAAGAGTGCCCCGGGGTAGGGATCGGACGGACTGGAGATGTGGAGGGAGAGATCTAACGGCTGATAATCGATTGTGTTTCCTAAACCTGTACTGGATGACCTGTCGTCCCCAGTGGTAATGAATTTGTAACCAACCTCATTTTATTACCTTGTAATTAGACATATTGTGCTTTAAGCTTATGTTGTAAAAAACAAGATGACCGATATTTCAACATTGTGCTCGAGTCCAGCACTTGTACCATGTCATTTAAAAAAAAGATTTGGGAAATAGTTCGACCCGTGGTTAATGTCAATGTAGTTGAATAGTGGTTCAATCGGTCAGTTCATTTGACTCGACCAAATAATTTTTTTCACTTTTTAGTTTTGTAAGATTAAGATAATTAAATTATAATTTTGATTTTTATAAATGATAAACTTTACAATAAAATTATAGAATATTACAATTATTTCACATTTTAAAATTAAGCATAATTATTTAATAAAATGTTTTTATAAAAAATTATCGGTTCGATAAATGGTCTAACCAATTCGACTGATTGAACAGAAAAACCTGACCTGTTTATAATTTGGGCCTAAAAAAAAGCTATACCTCTCTCTCTAAAATTTTTAGAGAAAGTTTTCTCTCCCAAGGATTTTTTACAACCTCTTCTCGCTGCCGTCGCCCTCCCCCATCGACCTCCACCTCTCCACCTCCACATATCCTTGGCCCCAGTGACATCTTTTTTTGTATTTTTTCCTCCTCGCCTTCCTTGTTTCGGTTTTGGGTGTTTCGTCGCCTGGAATCCTAGTTTCGGCCATCTCCGAGCCAAATTCGGCCATTTCATGCTTCGCTGGCGTGTTTTCTAGTCTCAAAGTGGTTGTGTTTTGGCCAGCCCACTTTCTCTGGCCAAGACCGCTCCTAGGCTGTTGCCTCATCTTTGGATCCGCCTCTTAGCTCCGGTCATCACTTGGTGCCCGGAGGCAGGCTCTCCGGCTGCTTTCCTTCTCTTAGCCACACGCCACCAGCAGGCAGGTCTCCATTGTGACCTCGCAGAGAAGGGTCGTTTAGGCCACTGTCATTCGTCAATCACCACCACCAGCTGGGTCCTGGCCCAACCACTCGCATACTCGCGGCCTAAACGGAGCCTCGAAAGGGTTGGTCTCAGTCAACCTCCCCTCCGGTGGTGCTTTATTTTTACTGTTATTATTTATAATTTTATTAGTTCTAATCTATTTTTAATTACTTGTCTTTGCTGTTTTATGTTTCCTTATCTGATTTTTTTCAATTCAATTTTATGTTTTATGTGGGTGATAATGTTTATCTTTTACAGGCTCGTGGCTAGTTCGATCTTGGTTGGATTCGTCCGGCCTCTCTTTAGGTATGCCTGGGGGTATAACGAAGGTCTATTCTGAGACATCCATGCATCGTTGCATCTCCGATGTAACTTTGTGCTTGTCAGCTGCCTCTTTGGTTAGCATTGGTTTTGTCTGGCTTTTCTCTACGAAAATGCTATAGATTCTTGCAGCTGATTTCATAGCCTTGGATTTTCTCTTCTCCACGATAATTCTGCGGTTCTCCTGCACTATGTACACCCTCTGTTGTTTTATGCTCATGTCTTATTTTATTACCTATATATTTGCTTTCATCCTTGTAACCATTTTCTAGAATTTTTTGACATAATATATGTAACGTTATTTTAGCCTTTAAAAAATCAGCTATTATTAGATAAAATAGTAATAAAATGATCGCTGACATTAACGAGGGACCCGAAGTATAATAAAACTAAACTATAGGACGACTACATACATTTTCGAAATACATGGAACAAATTGTCTATTTAACTATATATCACGGACCTGGGTGTAATTTACCCTAATTATAAGGGAAAAATACACATTAGTACTGAAGTATTTCAAGCAAGAACACTAAGATATTAGTCAAGAGATGCGATGTTGCTGATAAAGTTCTTATGGTGTCTTATGTAAATTAAAAAAGAAAATAGTATAATTAAATATTTAGGAGAGTAACTTATTCACATACAGCTTAAAATCGAGTTTTGAAATAGAACGGCACTCGCATCGTGCGTGCGTCTTTGCTAATAATGAATAATGAATAATGATAATAAGGAAAAGAAAGAAGAAGAGAGGGAAAGAAAAAGAAAGCAAGTAAAACAGTGTCTTGGTTGTTCTTCCAATCTCGCCGAAACCCTAATTCGAGGAAACCGTCGACTTCTCCCATGGTGGAATCGTCCTCGCTCCGACTCTCTCCCCATCTCCACGCTGGGAATTGACCGTCTTCCTTCTCCCTCTCCCGTTCGTAGGGTTTCTCCGAAGCAAAAAGCGGAAGAAGATGTCGTCGCTTCCGCCCCTGGAGTGCAAGTACGTCACCGATGAGTGTCTACGTGAGTGGAAATCCGGCGGAAACCCTAACTTCCGTGTCCCGAACCGCGTCCCGCCGCTGCGGTTCCTCTACGAGCTCTGCTGGACTACGGTACCTGCCTGTTTACCCGATCGTCTGTTTAATTGTTTGAGTTTCGTGTGGGATTATGCGCGCGCGGTGCGTGCCAGTGGATGTAACCGTCGGCGGTTGTTAGGTGAGAGGAGAACTGCCGTTTCAGAAGTGCAAAGTGGCGTTGGACTCGGTGGAGTTCGCGGATAAGTTATCGGCTGGTGCGTTGGGTTCGACTCTAGCTGATGTTGTCACTCAAATGGCCCAAGACGTGAGTTCTTCCCGCTTGTTTCTTCGCGTTATGTCCTTCATTGTTATTGCTGCATCAACGTGCTTGTCGTAGTGCTTTCCTGGCGAAGGTGTAGAGCTCGGTTTTAGTGGTCGTACTGCTAGTATGTTGAGATTGGGTCGGGTATCTTAGTGAAGTGGCATGTGATTGATATTGTTTACAGGCCTTTTCTAATGTTTTACAATTTGGTTGAGTGCTGGTTTTGCTTCATTGTGAATGTTTGATTGTGATACATTTTGCCTACTTCTTTATTTGACCCTAACTCTGTGATAATGCATTCATGATTCTCATTTTTCCTGCAGCTTACAATGCCCGGGGAGTATCGTGCTCGTCTCATTAAACTGGTAAACCTTGATATAACTTCACCAAGTGGCTATTTCTTTTTGTTGCTTAGGAGCTGTTGAGCCAGTTTCCCTGGATGATAACAGTAATCAGTGACTTCTCCACCAATAGTATACCACTTAGACTAGGAAGCCATACTAGTATCGGTAGATAACTCCGAAGAATGATGTTCTGAAGTTAATTTAGTTTCTGCTGGAAATTTAGTTTTCAGTTTGGCTCAGTTGCACTTCCTTACTGATATGATACGGCTGAAAAACCAACACTGACATGGTTAAAGATCTTTCTGGAGAAGTTAAATAACATGCTGCTAAATTCTATTTTTTGCTTGTTTTAACTTTCAAAAATTGATTTTTACTTTCTGATTTTTATGCCTTTTAACACATTGCTTCTCAGTAGATGAACGAGAAGGAATGGAATTTGGTTCTGTTTGTTAGTTCTGATTGATGTAACAGACAACTATCAGAGAATGCCAATATTTCAACTTATATAATTCCCCGGGATCTTCTTCTGCTTTTTTTGTGATAGTTGTTTACTTTACTTTCACCTGCAGGCAAAATGGCTTGTGGAATCTGCATTAGTACCAATGCGGTTCTTTCAAGAAAGATGTGAAGTGAGTTCTTTCTCCTGGTTTTAGGTCTTGTTTGCTTATTGGTTTTTGACTCTAGAAATGATTCAAGGTATGCAAGAACATGCTTATACTCCTTTTGTTTTTCCAATTGAAGGAAGAGTTCTTATGGGATGCCGAAATGATAAAGATAAAGGCTCAAGATCTGAAGTCTAAAGAGGTAAGGTAGATATATAGTCTGTAAGTGCATGATGGTTTTCTGATTATTATCGATGCAACTATATCTGTTTCCAATATCTTTACTCATTAGTTGGCTTTGAAAGTCTTGTGCTGATCACTTCTGTTTATTGCTTTCAAAAACCACACAACGTTGTCTCCTGAACCTTTCTGTTAATAAGATGCAACCACTGTATCCATGAGTAATTGTATTGAATCTGACAGAAATTTTTAATTCGAATCAACTGCTACTGTTTCCAATTAAATAAAACTGGCGTTTTTCTCCTAGGCAATGTGACGTTCTATGGCCATGTTGGTAACTGATGTGTTGTTGCTATTTAATTGTTTAGGTTAGGGTCAATACTCGCCTTCTCTATCAGCAAACCAAATTTAACCTCCTCCGGGAAGAGTCTGAAGGCTACGCCAAGCTGGTAAATTTACTTTCTTATCTGTTATTGGCTAGAAAAAAAATGTAAAATTGCATTGTCTGACATCAGCTTATGCTTATTCATTGCGAGAACATTTTTGTAGTTGTTTTTTTTCCGGTTGGAGACATGAGAGTGCTTGAATTAGAAAATAGGTTCATTATCCGATACTCCATTTCAAATAACAATAACGAGGTCTTAAGATCCTGGCATTTAAATTTGCGAGGCATGATGATGGAGCTTGTGAGGTTTGATGATGGTTACGTTTATTTTTCAATACCAAGGGGGTGTCAGCCATTCATGTTAAGGCCCTCTGCTATCTAGCAATAATATTCGCATTAATAATTTTGGCTTTGAGGTGGACTTCCTCATAAAGGAGCTAAATTTTTGATTTAGTACAGCTTCTCGGCATGTGAACTATCTTCCTTGTGTTTTTGAGTTCAGCATTTAAGTACGGTGGATTATGGATAACCAGAGCTATCATGATATGAGGTAGTCACGTTTGCGAACAGCTCTGGTCACCTAATATATCAAGTTAAACCTGACGCTGGTTGCTTATGGCTTGAAAACATATTTGATTGCATAGAGCAACTCGTTTATGTAATGTTTCCTTGTTGTGTTTACTAGGGTTATTCTTTTTGGCAGATTACTCTTCTTTGTCGGGGCTCTCAAGATGCATCTGAAAGTGCATCAAGAGCAATAATAGGCATCATCAAGGTTATTGTCTGTGATTGTTACTGATCTAGCCTCTCTTTTATGTTATACCTATTACTTATATTTTCATGCTTAATGGATGCTATGCAGTCATTGATTGGGCATTTTGATCTGGACCCGAATCGTGTTTTTGACATAGTAAGTTGTTTCTGTTGTGTGCTTTCTCTTCTGTTTGTAATGGCTTGGATGTTCTAAAAGTGATTTCTTTTGTCATTCTAGGTTTTAGATTGTTTCGAACTTCAACCAGATAACGAAGTCTTTTTGGAGTTGATTCCACTTTTCCCAAAGGTGCGGATATGTTTGTTAATTTGACTTGTTATGCAGTTGAAGTAAACCAAGCCTCAAACAATGTAGTCAAATTCGATAACTTGTTGCTCTTTTGCAGTCACATGCTTCGCAGATTCTAGGCTTTAAGTTTCAATATTACCAGAGAATGGAGGTCGCCAATCCTGTGCCTTTTGGGCTCTACAGGCTCACAGCCTTGCTTGTGAAGGAAGAATGTATTGCCCTTGATGGCATGTAAGCTGCTTCCTTGGATTCCTTGCCTCACCTTCCTGCCCTTGTAGCCTAGAAGCACTTTCCTGTTACTTTTGTGAAACTTTGTTGTTCTTGATTCGGCTTTTCTCTGTACGCACTAGTTGATTTAAACTAATGGCTGTTATATGTAAAAATGTGCAGCTATGGCCATTTACTTCCCAAGGATGAGGAGGCCTTTGAGCATTATAACACCTTTTCCTCTAAACGTTTGGATGAAGTAATTCCTTTATCTTGTCTTGTTGCATTTTCTATCAACTCATCACAACGAGTTATCCATGGAACCATAATATTTTTCATTGTCATTGTCAGTTATTCTATCATGACGTCATTTGCCTATTAATAGTTATTGCTGATTTAGTTGTTTCACAAATGGGTTAGATCTTAGAGTAAAATCATTATTTTTGGCTGGCATTGCAACATGTATCTGAGCCTTTTGATTCTACTGTCAACACATCAAGTTTCCACTTGCAGCATTAGAACTTCCTTCTTGTGATTGAGTACATACTAGCCTTGAAAATATGTTGTAGAAGCTCATACCCATGTTTCGGTGCTTTTCTCTGGACTCTGAACTGGAACAAAAATGCAGGCTAATAAAATTGGAAAAATAAATCTAGCTGCTACTGGGAAGGACCTTATGGAGGATGAGAAACAAGGTGATGTGACAATTGATCTTTATGCTGCGTTGGACATGGAAGCAGAGGCAGTAGCTGAAAGGTCTGCTGAACTTGAGAACAGTCAGACATTGGGCTTACTTTCTGGCTTTCTTTCGGTGAATGACTGGTAGGCTAAGCTTCAAACATTCTACTGCCTGAATCTTGGGTGTTGGTTGTCTATAACAACATTGTGGGTCCTGCTTTTTCTGTTTTATCTAACAATATTAGGATGAATTCATGCCCATAACCCCCTTCAACATTTTCTCCCGCAAAACCTGTTCATTGACATTGAAATGACATGTATTGGTTTTTTATGGAGCTTTATGTGCTGCTTTCCCCTTGGTCGTATTTTGCTTTGAAGTGACATACGTTTTCCAGGTATCATGCACATTTGCTGTTTGAGCGACTTTCTCCTCTCAATCCAGTGGCTCATGTTCAAATATGCAATGGCTTGTTCAGGTAAAACTAATATTTCGAAGTTTATTGTTTTTATTAATATGCGGCCCAGTTTTGTTTGGTGTAACTTTTATGATGGATTTTTTGTTGTTGTAAATGGTGGTTTTGGTGATAGCTGATGAGTTTTTTGCACTTCTCTTTATGTATCGGTAACACTTGGACTAATGTTAGGCTCATTGAAAAATCAATTTCCCCGGCTTACCACATTGCTCGAGAAGTACATACACATAGCTGTGAGTCTCCTGCAGCGGGTGGTGATGCTATGGACACAAGTTCTCCTGGTCGCAGATCTTCCGTTAATCTCCCTAGAGAACTCTTTCAGATGCTTGTAACTGTTGGACCTTACCTTTATCGGGATACGATTTTGCTGCAGAAGGTGAATCATCTTTTGTCTGTAACCCTGTTCAAATTTCTTTCCCCTTCCCACTTTTTTCTTATTTTGTCACTCTATACTGCCTCATCATATGTTTATTAACCTTTCAATATCATATGTAAGGGTGATTGTCATGTTTGGACAGGTATGCAGGGTATTGAGAGGCTACTTGTCTGCTTCTGAGATTGCAGCAAGCGATGAACAAGCTATTCCCAACCCTGGTATTGGTGGTACTCACAATCCTCGAGCACATCTAAGGGAAGCTCGGGCCAGGGTAGAGGAGGCATTGGGCTGTTGTCTTCTACCCTCCTTACAATTGATACCGGCAAATCCAGCTGTTGGCCAGGAGATCTGGGAAGTATTGAGTCTTCTTCCTTATGAGGTTGGCCTTTCATTCATGATTCTGGATCTTTTCATGCTTGAAACTGCTATTGTGGGACAGAAGTGATTGTTGAAATTGGCTGTCCAGGTACGATATCGATTATATGGTGAATGGGAAAAAGACGACGAAAGGAACCCAATGCTTTTGGCAGCCAGGCAAACAGCAAAGGTGTGATTATGTCCTCCCTCTTGTTTGCTAAGCTCTTTAGAAGTATGTTTTCTACCTGGTGTGGTTGCTGGATGCTTCCTCTTTTCTCTATGCAGTTGGACACTAGAAGGATTCTCAAGAGGCTTGCGAAAGAGAATCTGAAGCAGCTTGGTAGGATGGTAGCTAAGCTTGCTCATGCTAGTCCTATGACTGTGCTTCGGACAATTGTACACCAGGTGAACTGTTTGATATGGTTGCTCTCTGCGCAGTTGGGGCTTTGAGTAATGTTTTACTAAAGGCAAGTCTTGGAATGTCGTTCTGCAGATCGAGGCTTATAGGGATATGATCACACCTGTAGTAGATGCTTTCAAGTATTTGACTCAGGTTGGTATTATTTTCGGTTCATAATGATTCATCCATATCTTGCTTGCTTATGTGTGCTTTTGAATTTTCGGTTGTAGCTATCTACCTCTTTTTTCTGTTTTTAAAATTATAATTTTTCTATTGGAACTTTCATGCGCTACCTTTGTTTATGAAACTTTGACAATGATTGATCTGTTTTGGCCCTCCTGAAAGTGTCTTTGCAAGTATAAATCTTCCCACGAAACCAGTTACTAGCTTGCTCAAACTATAACAAAAAATCAATGTGCTAGTGTTTGAGCCTGATCACCATATGCATCAATGGTACTGATGCTGCTTGCGTTTGTACAGCTGGAGTATGACATCTTGGAGTACATTGTGATTGAGCGTTTGGCTCAAGCTGGCCGTGAGAAGCTGAAAGATGATGGTCTTAATTTGTCAGACTGGCTTCAATCTCTGGCTTCATTTTGGGGTCACCTGTATGTGACTTTTTTCCTCTCTTATCCCATTGATTGTCTTGTATTTGCTAAATTTGCTTTAAAGATATCATATGTTTTTGTTGTGTGGCTAAATATGTTAGTTTGATACACTTCGTGTCATTTAGATGCCTTGCTTGGTTCTAGTTGTCAAGCACCTGCTTTTATTTGCTCGCCATATTTTCTTTGATGAACATAATTTTATCATGCTTGACTGCATCTTTCTTTGCTGCACTCTTTTGTTTTCGTGTATCTCTGCTAATTTTCTTTCTAGCTTTTTTTCTTCCTGTTTAAGCACTTGGTCATCACTTTGAAAAGTTGGGTGTCACAGTGGATCAACGCCAATCCGTTGTATTTTGAGATGCTCCACTTCAGTTTCCGGGTTGCAGTTTTAGCTCAGGATAAACATGATGGCCGAGGTGCAAAGTGGTGTGGACTATCATATTTATCTGATCCCATTATCTGTAAGGGTTGATCCACTTCAACATCTTCCGTAGGCAACAGCGAGAGAAAATAGGTCTTGTGACAGGTTGAGGTCTCCTGCATCTGAACAGTCTATGAGGTGCTGTAATGGTCGTATGAATTCATCATATGCCTAGTGATGTTATCCTACTATCCAAGTTTGATCTACTGACTGGCTAAAGGTGGCTAATGCACCTTTCATGCATCCCCATAAAGCCAGGACACCTTAGTTGGAGATGGTTTCCGAGTCTTAAAAGGCTAATATTTAACATTTTCTTGGGCATGGGTTTTCTGCATAATGGGTTGGTGAGGGATGCCTTCCTCGAGCTTTTTTCTGATTGGTTGTGGCGCGCGCTAGTGATGAGAAATGTATATGGTTCAGATGATATCAACAAGCATGCAATGGGTTGATCTTAGATGAGTGTAAAGTTGAAGGGTTGTCTGTGAAACTACTTTCCCTACATATTTCAGTAAAAAGGGATCATTTAGAATGAACAAGTTGGAGCGATTAACTTATAGTTGGAAATTGACAGTTGAAGTGGAACTCTTACATGGTATGGTGACCTGTTTAGAAGGATACGGTCTTGGCAGGCTCATTACTGGCACTGTTAACTGCATGTTGGTATCATTTCTTTGTCTTTTCACAAGATGGAATCGCTCCCAATGAAGAAGAGTTTAGGTTCAGTTTGGGGCCTTAATATGGAAGATGAACTGGGTTTTCCAGATTCTTGTGAGTAGCCTACTGTTTGGTACCACCTATCCATTAGGTACCGGACGTGTTTGCTGCGATATGTTGGAAGGATATGTTCTTTTGGTTTTACCTGAGACTACTCCATATTATTGCTCATGGTAGCCTAGAGAATCATCGGGATGCTATATTCAAACAATAGTTGACTGGGCAGTTTGGTTGAACTGTTGCTGCATTGCCCTATTTGGTGGAGAATGACATGGAATTGTTTCTGTGATTGTGGAATGCCAAATATTGGGCACTCCGCAAGCTACTTGTGGCTGGGTGCCTTTTGAAGTGAAGTTGAATTCTGTGGATGCGGGTTGAAATGAGCCAAAGCTATCAGAGTTGTCGGACTTTTCCGTGATACATGCATTTGGTTAGATTTTCAGTACATGGTATTTTGTTTTTAATTTTTTTACACCCGTTAAAATGCCGTCTTTTGTTGACATTTGTGTGCTCAGAAATAAACTGCCCGCCAACATACTTTGTTACCAGCTGTTCATTTGCTGGAGGAAGAAGCCTTAAACAAACATCATTCATCAAGCATATTACTGAAGCTGCGAGAAGTTTTGCTGTTGCCATTTTTTATGATTGCTGAGTTAATTAAGCATCATGGTCATAAGTTTCAAGGTTTTGATTGTACTTGTGCACATTTTTGTGTTTCCTGTGAGATGTTGCTTACTTAATTTCTTTTTAAATTTTTGTCTGATGGTTCCATTCTGATTTTTATTCAGTTCTGTTTTTTGCTAAGCTTGCTTCCTTATCACTAGGACCTTGCATCTGTTTTGAGCAGCATTGTTCTTCTTAAGTCACGGCAGTTGATTTTTTCTTGAAACCTAAAATACTAGAAGCTTTTTTTTGGTAAAAGATATTAGAAGCTTTTACTTGCACTGTGTGTGATTCCTTATTGGCTTTATTCTTCAAGCTGATATCACTGTTATGATGTTCCTCGTGCACTCCCAGTGTAGGGTTTTTCCCCTCATAAGTAACATTAACAAGATATTTGTGAGGTGAAAAGTTTCCGTCCCAGCTTTTCTCTTATGCTGGACTTGTAACATCGAATAAATGCAGTGTCTTGGTTGCTCACTCAAAGTCTAACCTAGCTGGACTGGAGGAAATTGCACTTCCTATTTTATTTTGATTTGAAAGGTTGCATCTGGTATGCTTCTGTTTTCCTCCATTGAATGAAGATTCATGGAACAGTTTGGCCAAGTGTTGGGATGCTGTTATAGGATTTTCTTTTTAGAATCAGAGTTCTTGATGCACCATCCATCTTTCCTTTCAACTGTGGTTCTTGGTTGTCATTGGACTATCACTTCTGCTGCTATCTTCCCTGAGATGAGGCAATTTTGCTCTTCCTTAGGTGCAAGAAGTACCCATCTATGGAATTGAGGGGTCTTTTCCAATATCTTGTGAACCAGCTGAAAAAGGGTCAGGGTATTGAGCTACTTCTCCTGCAGGTATTATCAAGATCAGGGACTTATTCTTGTTACTTAATTCATTCTTGCCTCAGCTGATTGGTTTTCAACATTCCTGATTGATTAGGAGCTTATTCAGCAAATGGCTAATGTCCAGTACACGGAAAACTTAACAGAAGAACAGTTGGATGCAATGTCAGGGAGTGAGACACTTCGTTATCAGGCAACTTCTTATGGAGCGACAAGAAATAATAAGGTTTTAATGGTTTATTTGCTTACGAGTCGCTCTTGTTAGTTGTTAAGTTCATTCATCGGTCAGTCAGTCATGTGGCATCCTTGATATATTGGAAATAAATTAGTGCTTCAGTTTCGTGAGATTTTTGAAGGGGAATAAAATAACTTACGATTGTGTGGCAGTTTTTTTTATTATAATAGGGTTGTATTTTCTACATGAATTATCATTTCTTTGTGTGTGGTGTGTTATGGGTATTATAGAACTACCTTTTGATTGGCTTCCATTGTAAGAAATCTTACTCTTCTTGAAAGCGTTTGGTTAGTGCAAACTAGTATATTGTGTTGAGAATACCACATTGCTACGTACAATAGTGGTTGGCTTGTTTATAAGTGTTGAAAATCCACCTACCCATTGCCTTTAAGGTTTGAGTTTGGATATGGAGATTCCAACATTATATCAGAGCGTGTTGATCCCGTGCTCAATGTTGTCCCCATACGACCCCGTTTAATCGCATGTTGGTGAAGTCAAAGCCCGTGCAAGTTTTGGCCCGATGGGCTTCGTTTGAGGGGCGTGTTGAGATTACCACATTGCTAGTTGCATTAGTGGTGGGCTTGTTTGCATGTGTTGAAAATCCACCTACATGTTGCCTTAAGGTTTTGGGTTGGATAAGGAGATTCTAACATATTGCATTCAATTCCCGGGAAGTTTTCTATTCTAGTTGCTCCAGTTTATTTCATTCCTTTCAACCTTCCAAAATTTTCCATACTTCTTACTGCCTTCCTACCTGTATATCTGGATAAGAATTCGGAATTATAGCTAGGTGATTGACCTTTTTGTTTTCTGATAAATCACAGTGATCCATATGATGTTCATGTTTCAAATCTATTCATGCAGGCATTGATCAAATCAACTAACAGGCTACGTGACTCTCTGCTGCCCAAGGATGAGCCTAGGCTTGCAATCCCACTTCTGTTACTTTTGGCCCAGCATCGTTCTGTGTATGTTATTGCTCATCTTATCTTGAAACTGCTTCAGATAATCATTGTACCTTTTGTTGGTTTGTGAAGGAGTAAAGTTTATCAGAATGGGGGGACAATTCTCGGTATTAGAGCGGCCTACTTGGCTCTCACCAACTTAAGCCTACCCCTTGTTTTTCCTCTTAGGGTGCTCATGGACTGTGCATTCTATCATCTGAAACATTTGTGAATCTCTGGCAACCTTACCCTGGGGGACATTCATGAACTTTACTCAATGTCTTTCTTGATCAGTTAGGTTTTATCCTTATTTAGTTGCTTTCTGAAGCTCTAATGCTCCAATTAAATAGAGGAGAGAATAAGGGCCACGTGAAGTAAGGTAGTTGGTGGAAGAAGGTAACATAGGGAAGTTTGGCAACAATTCCCTCCATTCCCCCCTCCTGCAAATATATTAGTAGCCTTGTCTACGTTTCCTCCCTTTATAGATTCTATCCTACCTGCTAAGTTTTATCCATTTTCCCGTGTAGGATCAGTTGGCTGTACATGTTCTATTAATCACTCTCCATTTTTCCTGGTTGGCTTGCATCTTTATTAGGCCTTGCAGTATATAGATTTGAGGATGTTGAAATGCATAATGAAGTGAGAAACATGATCTCATTCTAGAAATTCTTGTTTATTCGTTTTCTTTGCAGGGTTGTTATAAATGCAGATGCACCTTACATTAAGATGGTCAGTGAACAATTTGACAGATGCCATGGAACTCTTCTTCAATACGTTGAATTCCTGTCTAGTGCCATTTCACCCTCTGCTTATGCTCAGCTGATTCCATCTCTTAATGATCTTGTCCACCTGTACCACCTTGATCCTGAGGTCTCTCTCTCTATATATATACATACATATGTAAATGTTGAATGTACATGCACATTGGAGATAAGCTTCGACTTATACGTAAACATATGTCTGCCTTCTTAATATATGTTCTGTTGCTGGGCCTCCTAGGTTGCCTTCTTAATCTACCGCCCTGTGATGAGGCTCTTCAAATGTGCGGGTGGATCTGGTACTTTCTGGCCCTTAGATAATAGTGAAAAGGCCTGTCCTTCGCCTGTATATGTGGAATCTGGGCATGCTGAAGAATATGGGGAATTAGTTCTTGATCTTGGACCTTCCGGGAAGCCAGTGAGGTATTGTCTTGTATGGGGTTTTTCTTTTCTCGCAGTCTGGCTATAATACAACATTTATGCCTACTAGTTTACAGCTTAGGACATGTATTTGCGATGTGTAGGTGGTCAGAGCTTCTAGTCACTGTCAAAAGTACGCTGCCTTCAAAAGCCTGGAATAGCCTCTCCCCTGATCTGTATGCAACCTTTTGGGGCCTCACCCTCTATGACCTATATGTCCCTAGAAATCGTTATGAAGCAGAGATCAGCAAGCAGCATGCTGCCCTTAAAGCTTTAGAAGAGCTATCTGATAATTCTAGTTCAGCAATTACTAAAAGGAAGAAAGACAAAGAAAGGATGCAAGAGTCACTTGATCGTTTGGCTGCTGAACTTAAGATGCATGAAGATAATGTTGCTTCTGTAAGTAGACGGCTTTCTCATGAGAAGGACAAATGGCTGAGTTCGTGTCCTGATACTCTGAAGATCAATATGGAGTTCCTTCAACGCTGTATATTCCCCCGATGTACTTTCAGCATGCCAGATGCCGTCTATTGTGCTATGTTTGTACATACTCTTCATTCACTCGGGACACCATTTTTTAACACGGTAAACCACATAGATGTTCTGATCTGTAAAACATTGCATCCTATGATATGCTACTGTACCGAGTATGAAGCTGGCAGACTTGGGCGATTTCTGTTTGAGACCTTGAAGATTGCGTATCATTGGAAGGTAATTTTTTATCATTTGAAGATAAATTGATTTCTACTTAAACATGCTGCCAATATGTAAGATAGGTAATGACCATCTTGTTTATTTGAACAACCTCTTGCGTTTCTTCTCCCCCTTGCATCTACATTTGACAGGGATAATTGATTCACCAAATTGTGTAACATGGTTTAGAAAAAAATGGAAAATCAGTCTTCTATTGTAGCATATCAAGATGTAGTGTCCTCCCTTTGGCTTACGTTAGGCAACTTTTCTCTGCAGAGTGATGAGTCCATATACGAACATGAGTGTGGAAACATGCCAGGCTTTGCTGTTTACTATCGTTTCCCTAACAGCCAACGCGTTACTTATGGCCAGTTTATCAAGGTTTGTATTCCCTTTTTCGTACCATAATTGATGTGATTCTCTCTCTTTCTCACACACAGACACATACAGAAAGAACTGTATGCCTCCTCTAGGAAAAGCGCGTGACCTTTTGGAGTGCTGAACCTGCGGAAAGCTGATAGTTGTGGCATGGATATCTAGAGTGATTTATCTAAGGGAATGGTTAAATATTGCGACTTTATTTTACGCGATTGCACTAAAACAGTCGTATCATCATAAAAGAAAACACAATCTTGTTATTGTTCGGTTTGTCATCGAATAAACTAGGAGTTTGTTTTGCATTTTGTCCAGCATAAAAAACTTGACTGGTAATTGATGTATTGAAGTTGTGATTCATTTAACAAAAGAATGCAACAGTTGTCATTGAAATGCAATTTTTTTAGTGTACGTTTTCTTTCCATAGTTTACCTTTGGTGGTTATTGCATGTACAACAGACGTGTGCCTGAATTGGTTCTTCCATGTTACCCTAAAATAGTCTAGCTCTCTCAGTGCATTGAAGGTTCTTCTTGGAATCACATTCTTTGCTGAAATTCCGCTGTAACGTTGTTGAAATAGTTTCATCCTCGAAGCAAGTTTCCTTTCTGATTGTTTCACTTGGTGGTTTTAATAGGTACACTGGAAGTGGAGCCAAAGAATTTCTCGGTTATTGATTCAGTGCTTGGAATCATCAGAGTACATGGAAATTAGAAATGCTCTGATTTTGTTAACAAAAATATCCGGTGTTTTCCCTGTTACTAAAAGAAGTGGCATAAATATTGAAAAGCGGGTAAAGATGAATCTATTTGGAAAACCATTTTTTCTGCCAATCCTTCTTTTCAGATGTAACTCATTTCTTTCCTTTGCTCCTTCTTAAGGTGACTAGAATCAAAAGTGAAGAAAGGGAGGATCTCAAGGTTCTGGCTACAAGTGTTGCAGCAGCTTTGGCTGCTAGAAAGGTAAGTTGAAGCCTTACGTTGTTGCGGTCTGATTGCTTGCTAGCTCCTTTTGAGTTGTTCTAAAACTTGTCTTTTCCAGCTTTCTTGGGTAACTGATGAAGAATTTGGAATGGGGTATCTGGATTTGAAGCCTCAATCTGCTGCTGCAAAGTCCGCTGCTGTTAATATACCTGTCCACAACAATTCTGTCTCTCCAAATGAACCTTCTTGGGGAAGAGGTACTGTTACTTCAACCCATCATGGGGATTCTGGGAATTCAGGTCGAGAGCAGATACCGAGAACAAAATCTGTGGATGGGAGGTCAGAGAGGATAGAAGGGGTCTCACATATGAAATCTGATCAAGGACATCATAAATCCAGAGGAGGTACATCGGTCACCATGTCAGATGTCCTGCCAACTGAAAACAAAAAATTAACGGATGAAAATAGAGGTTTGGACGCTCCATTATCTGAGGTAGTTTCTTGACTATTCATCTTTGTTACTGCCTGCTGTGAGTTTGTTACAATTTATTTGGTTTAATGCATTGCCGAGTACCTTTTAGTCTGGTAATATATATATACTGTTCTCACATTGATAGAGTACGGTAAAAAGCAGGATAGGTTTCCAAACTACATGACAGTTCCCTTTGTAGTCACTAAACTAATGACAAGTAAGGTGTTAAATATCACTCCGTTCAAAATTTACAACATAAACCTCCTAAAACAAACAGAAACCAGTCCGGCTATTACCCCAAATTAAAAACCATCATGGCTATGATCCAAGTATATGCTAAATGTCATATATCTAGAACGGGCGCGTAATAGTCTCAATGATATCATTTTAACATTTGCACCAGGACTGTTTGAAATTTTACAACTTATAGACTCTTAACGATTTCTTTTGTTTGTTTCTTTCAAACCATTGCAAGTTATGCATCCCTTTAACCTTGGTCTGACCTTGTATTTAAAAGGTTTCCAGGCCTTCAGTCATCATTCATCTAGTGGGCACTGATAAACTTATTAGTTACAGGCCTATAGCGCAAGGACACAATACTTTCGTTCTCAGTTTAAAGCATCTTTGAAAGGGCAAAAGTTTACTGCCATTGGCTTGCTGATGTCCACTTCGTGTTTTGGGGACAAGTTCTGTCTACGAGTCCCCTTTAGTTTGTAAGCCCGTAAGATGGTTCCGTCTGACCTACCATTGCCAATCTTTTTATCCTTTTGTTCTCACAGCTGAAATCTTCCAGACGGACGGTACCTACGGGCACTGCTAATAAGGCAATGAAACAAGATCTTGCAAAAGATGACAGCAGACCTGGAAAGGCTGTTGGCAGAACTTCTGGCTCGTCCAGGAGTGACAGAGACATTCATGTGTATCTATCAGAGGGCAGGCAAATGGGTGTTACTGGTGCTTCCTCCATGGCTGCACCCAATGGAATTTCACCTTCTGTGTCGACTAGAGTCTCCAACCAACCTGCTCGAACTTCTGATTCTCACAGCAGTGAGTCTAAGTCAGATAATGGAGCCCTGAAATCTGTATCGCGAGAGGACCCTGTGGAAGTTGCTGATTCGCACAAGCACTCTTCTCGACTTCTTCGTTCTCCTCGTCATGATAATGCTGTTGTTGCCGCAAAGGCTGCTGATAAGTTGCAGAAAAGAAGCAGCCCTGCTGAAGAACCGGACAGATTAAGTAAACGTCGGAAAGTTGATAATGAAATGAGAGACTTAGAGAGTGAAAAATTGTCCGACAGGGAAAAGTCCATAGATGCCAGGTCTCTGGATTTTGAAAAGGCAGGGATTGATGAACAAAATGTACACAGAAGTACTGATAAGCCTGTCGACAGGTCAAAGGATAAGGGGAATGAAAGATGTGATAAGGATCACAAGGAAAGATCAGATCGCCCTGATAAGCCCCGCGGAGATGATACTTTGGCTGAAAGACCTAGAGATAGGTCAATGGAAAGATATGTAAGAGAGCGTTCAGTTGAGAAGGGCCAAGAGAGAGGGGCTGAAAGGATTTATGATAGAGCTTCAGAAAAGCCTAAAGACGAACGGGTCAAGGAAGATAGGAGCAAAGTGCGGCACACAGACATTGGTGCTGAAAAGTCTCATAGTGATGATCGATTTCGTGGACAAAGCTTGCCGCCACCTCCTCCCTTGCCCCCTCATACATTTCCAGAATCTGTTAGTTCTGGCAGACGGGAAGAAGATGGTGATAGAAGGGTTGGAGCAACAAAACCTGCTCAAAGGCTTTCTCCAAGACATGACGAGCGAGAGCGTAGAAGATCGGAAGAAAATTTGTTGGTATCTCAAGATGATGTAAAACGCCGCAGGGAAGAAGACTTTCGGGAGAGAAAGAGAGATGACCGGGATGGTCTATCTATTAAGGTACCTACCATCTGCTGGCAAAAATTATTTTTTTTCCTGGAATATTTTTCACTCTTATATTGAAGATCCGTAGAACTTAGTTTTACATACACATGCATGAATGTTGGGGTACCTGGTTTTATTTTTGATCTTCCGTACCACACTGATGTGACCAGGTAAATATAATATCAAGTTTTGTATGTCCACTCCCCGAGTTGTTTGCTCATCATTGTGTGGTGTAGATTCGTTTATTGTCGATTTTTGATTTCTTCAACTTCAACAGAGACTTTCTGATACTCTTGTAATTGCTTAATTTAGGTGGAAGATAGGGAAAGGGAGCGGGAGAGAGAAAAGACTATTATTTCTGAGGAAGCTGATGCTACTGCAGCCTCCAAGAGACGGAAACTTAAGAGGGATCATATGCCATCTGGTGAAGCTGGTGAGTTTTTTCCGGTTGGTCCTGCTCCATCGCCTGCTCATGGTTCATCACAGCCTTATGATGGAAGAGATAGGATAGATAGAAAAGGAGTAATTACTCCGCGAGCAGGTGGTTACATGGAGGAACCCTCCATGAGGAGTCATACTAAAGAATTGCCTGCTAAGATGGCACGTCGTGATGCAGAACCACCGTATCCTTGAAATTATCTGTTTGCAGTGCTATTTTCACATTCCATGCAGGCGAATTCCTTTGTTCATACAGTAAGTCTTAACGACTGCATTGTGATTTTCCTGAAAAGCTGAGTTAAATGTGTCAGAAGGTTGAACTTATGATAGAACATTTCTTTCTCGTGCCTGTACTTAATCGTGATGCGAGGCTAGATTGTTTTGGATATCAGATTGTGGATGCGATGGCTAGCATTTTTAAGTTAATCTTATGACGTTGACCATAATATGTTGTGAATAATCCTGCACTCTGTTGAATACTTAACCTTAAAACTAGGATTTATGAACGCGAATGGGACGATGAGAAGAGGCAGAGAGCAGAGCAGAAGCGAAGGCATCGGAAGTAGCGGGGCAACATGAAGAATGGATTAAAATGCATGGTTTGGGATACCCGTCTCTCTCGCACTCACTTCTTATCCGGTGAGGTCGATCAAACATCGTTAACCTCGTCCCTGATATATACATCGGGGGAGGGCAGCCGGGCAGGTGGTAGGACGAGGACGAGGACAAGGTGGTTACTTTAGCTGAAGGGTGGATCTTAATCTGCGGAATGTAGGATTTTGTTGGGCGGATCCACCCACTTGTTCAATATAAGTGGCCACAATTATGAGTCTCTGCAAATGTGAGCTGAACAGTTGATGTTGTACAATATTTTGCTTTTAGCTCAGTAAATATTGCACCTTGTCAATTTTGTCCTAGTCTCCAAGGAATCCAATGCTAAATTCAATTTCCTTTCTATTGCACTTTCTGATGCAAGAATGATAATGTTTTCTGCAGCCAACAGTTCCTTTTGAGTTGCTTGTCTCCTTTTTCGAGATATTCGAACATTTGCTAGAACGACTTGGGTATTATTTTCAGGGTTCGAAATTTGAGATTAGTCGTATGTCTGTGCTGCTGTCTATGTATTTGATAGTTCTCGATCTGTCGTATTAATCTTGAAGTGGAGGCCTTCCAATAATCAATAGGAATTTAATTATATCTCCGAAATCGAAAGATTGAAATTTCGTATACTGAAATTTCCAAATCAGAATCTGAAAATATTGGGACATGGTATAGCGCTATACCCGTGGAAGAACTTCTCGCGACAAATAAAACAAATTTTGCTTGGTGTACAAGTGCTGCTGGATATGCCTAGGAGTAGGACGGCTTTTTTTCCACGCTTTTATTTTTTTTGATCTAAAAAATATAGGTCAAAAACCTCACGTAATTTGACAAATATCCTATGATGCAAAACATATGAAAATGAATACAGATATCTTACATTGTGACATCCGCGTAACTCCCATCCTATCCGATTATCGAATTCGGTTCTTGTAGTTGGAAATTCTTTATGATCACTAACTACTATAGAATCCATCAATCATCAAGTAGAGAGGTTGGTTCGCGAAACGGATTCGGTGGTTCACTCTCAGGATGGGAAAATGGATTGAAGGGGCAAGGGTTGTACACTTGCATTTGCAGTTGGTTGCTCTCTTCTTGACGTAGCCAAGTCCTGTCGCGCCCGAAGCCCGACCAGACGGGGTGGTTGGGAGCCGGGATCAGGTAGTCGTTTCGCGGGAGCTCGACAGAGGCTTCCAACAAGTCCTCCCAGCTGCATTCATCGTCCGAATCGTCGAGTTGAATCAGAGGTACCATCTCCTCCTGGCTGCCCTTGATCAGCAGTGGTACACCAGCTTGGTGATCTTCAAATTCCTCCCATCGAGTACTAATGACCACACCTCCTCCGACCACAATTTGATTGCCGTAGCCATCCTCGTCCTCTGTCGAGGTGGACTTGTTCGAGTCCACCCAGGAGGACGGGGACGTGGTAGGCGACGACGAGTCCGTCAGCTGCCACATTCCCTTAAGAAAGGACTCGAGGGCCTGTATCTGAATCTGCGGGATCCTGTCGATGAAAGGATATTCGTATGCCCCGCATAGGCCCTTCGCCTTGCACCAGTCGTAGAATTCGCAGAGCTGATCGGCCTGCGAGGCCGCCTTCTTGTATATCCCGAATGCCAGGATGCTGCTCTTGTACGGCATCTGGAACAGGTTGTCCAAAACCAGGACAATCTCTTTCCTGAAAGTGGTGTAACAAATGAAGCTGTCCCGGATGATATGCTTCATCGCGGATTGGACGATGAAGCTCCTCGCCGCAACCCCGGATGGCGTACAATCCATCACTCGATCAATCATGCTCTGTAGCTGAGGCAACACCTCAAGCATCCTACTAACCTCTTCTACCTTGTCTTTCAAGGTTAGCTGCATCGAAAACGTATCCTCGTCCTCGTCCTCGTCCTCATCCTCGTCCTTCTTCTCATCCAGGGCAAAGCAACTAACTGCTTCGTCCAATAACCGAGCGTAGGACCTGACGAACACGGTATACTCCTCAGGGCTCGAGGACGAATCGTCCTCGAACCTACACGGGTTGAGGCAGAGCATCCCGTTCGATCTCGCCCAGAGCAGCTCAGTCCTGAACGGGCTGCACCCTGGCAACGACCTGATCAGCCGGTGGAGAAGCAGCAAGCACTTGAGAGCCACACGCCAGCTGCGAGTCTTCGCGAACCGACGAGTGAAGCTCAACGAGAAGGAGTGGCAGGAAGATGATGATGATGATATAGAGAAGACTTTGACCAGCTCCTGAATGTACTTGTCCTGTAAAGGGAAGTCATCAGGAGCTGTGGCCTTGACGATGATGTGGTTGATGTCACAGAACCCTCCAACGGTCGCCATTTTCGCGTAACTAACCGAGCTGTGCTCCCTAATGGCGCACAGGACTTGCTTCACCTTCCTATGCATTGTGAAGATTTTGGGTAGGAAGAGGGAGAAGACGGCTTTTGTTGGTGTAATTTGCTGGTTTAGGACGGCCAAGGCCTTTTTATTTCACTAAATCTATATATCGTATTCAGAATCGTGCTCTGTCGGACCATATTTTACGGGTGGTTCTGGGAATGGTATTTGTAATGGTGTTTGTTGTTGAGAGAACGTTAGCTTTGAGAATTACGGTATTAGCTGTTGGCATTTTTTAAAATTTGTTGCTATCTCAGGTTGAATATTGCCTACTAGTTTCTTCGTTGAAGTCGAAGATTGTGTGATGATTACGAGGAAGGAATTTTGGACTGCTTGAGTTGGGGACTACAAAAGTCTTCGGATGAAGTTTTAATAATGATGCAATTTTTTATAATTGAGCTCACATATTTGATTAGGTTAGAATATATTATGTTAATCGATCAAAGTGTGTGATCAAAGAAGGGGATGAGAAAATTAATTATGATTTTTTATATTTGTGATGAATTACATTTTCATAGTCCAAATTTTATCACTCGATGTATAGTGACTATCATAAAATTATTCAAAATCCAAAAAAAAAGGTTAGGAGAACCCTATCTTATAAGATTTCATACCATAATTTTATGGTAGACGCAACCAATTTATAGCTATAGAAATTAAATAAAATTTGAAATAAATGAGTTATGCAAAACCATCATAATTTAAAAATATTGACTGTTATTATTTAGGAATACCAAAGAGTTAAATACTTCAAAGTTCATGGTTGGACATTTTTTGAATAAGAAGAATATTATTTTTTAAAAATTATTATCAAAATAGCAAGTAATTAAATATACTATTTGTTATGTGAGATATAACATATATAAATAGCAATACTAATTAGATAGAGTTTATCTAATAGTTAATCCATGATAATTTTATGTTTAATCTCGATGCATCTAGCCAACTCGGACTCGGATTAAGTACTAACAACATAGATTAGGTAACAACATAGATTAGGCAACGCTATCTCCATAAAATTGATTTAAAGATCCGGAAAGCACATGCATCGAGCTTCAAGGTGTCGCAGCCAAGGTCGCCGTCTTCGTGCAGCCTCTATGTCCTCCAGTGCCCTAATTTGACCACCAATTCCTGCACAGAGTCTGCCACAAGCTTCCGGTGGGTGAAATCGTCTTGGAGTAGAAGGTCGATGATGAGGAGGAAGCTTCCCTCCCAGTGGCCTCTTCACCGCTCAGTTCTGCGAGTATACTCGATATTTCCCTCAATAACACATCAAATTGTAGGCCAAAAAATGGGTCATGGATTCCAGCTTTTGCTCTTGAAAATGAATGGTAATTCACTCTGGTTCTGATGATTTTACCATGTTCGTTAGGGCTCGGCAAATTGGGAACATTTGGGTGAAATCGCCATGTTTTTTTTCCCAATTGTACCCCAGACCTTACCAACAGCAAAAATCCGGGTCAAAAATGTAAACGAATTGCTCGGTTCGACTGGATTTCAGGCAGTTCGTAAAGCAACCATCCTTATCACAAAATTTGGTACGCCTTCTTGTCAGATTCGCAGTCTGACCGATTTTTAGAAATCTTGCATAATAATAAATTTAGGATAAATTTTTCCCTTGTCCCTGATTTTTGGTCATCCTCTTCTTAAGGTCCCTGGATTTCCGAAAATGATTTTACCGTCCCCCGTCTTTAATTTTAGAAATTCTCGGGTCCATATAACCGGAATATGCCTTTTTTTTGCCAGAACATGTCATTTTCTCCGGCGAGTCTCACTTGAAAAGACTAAAATGTCCTTCCCTCCTAAAAACAAAAAATCTCTTCCGTCCCTACTTCATCTTCTTCCTCCAACTTTTAACTAAAACTCTAAACTTCTTAATATGAATCACAATAATCTAAATTTTGAAGAACCATAATTTTGAAAAGTCCAATTTGAATTAGAAATCTAAATCAGAAAATTAAAACCCTAATTTCGAGAACTCCAAATTAGAAAATCAAATTCAAAATAAAATACGGAGTAGCAGCGAGCGAAGACAGCCTAGTCTTCCCAAGAATCGTTCCAAATATGTTCCGCAGGTAGTACTCTCTTCTCTTATCCTGGTATTGACTTGGGCACCTCTCTTTTTATTTGTATTTTTTTTCTCTCTATCTCTCTCTCGCGTCTGCTTGGTGTTTGATAAAATTCTCTTCAAACCCTTTTCCTTTGTATTCCTCACGTGGGTGGATGGGTTTCTTCCTCTGATGTTGAGTTGACTCAAAGTTTTCTCCTTTTAATTCCCACTTGGTCAAAGCTCCCATCTTTACGCATATCCGTCTGCGAAGCCTTATGATTTGACTTAGATTTGTTCTCCTGAGATTAAATTTGGATGGCCAATTAACCCAGTGAAGCCTTCCCCATATTTTCCCAAACTTCCCATTAACCCAGGAAGAAACCACCGCGGCTAAGCTTTTTTTAGCTCTTGTACTCTCTGAGACGGAGGCAAAAGGAAGGAGCAGCATCCGGATTCGGCGGGAGGGCGAATTCGTCTTCGAGTTGTCTGAATTAGGGTTTTGATATTCTAATTTGAATTTTTAATTTAAATTGAACTTTTTAAAATTATAGTTCTTCAAATTTTGGATTTTTTATAATTAATTGTGATTGATATTAAGAAGTTTAGAGTTTTAGTTAAAAGTTAGAGGAAGCAGATGAAGCGGGGAAGAAGATGAAGTGAGGAAGGAAAAAAAATTTTGTTTTTAAGTGGGATGGTCATTTTAGTCTTTTCAAGTGGGACTCGCCTGAGAAAATGACATATTCTGGCAAAAAAATGGCATTATTCCGATGATAGGAACTCGAGAGTTTCTAAAATCAAAGACGGGAGACAGTAAAATCATTTTCGAAAATCTTGGAACCTAAGGGAAGGATGACCAAACACCAAAGACAATGAGATAATTTATCCATAAATTTATGTTAAATTGCATAGACTTTTTTAAATTATATGATAAATTGCCTTCGGTCCCTTGGGATTTGCAAGCACCTCCTATTTCAAAATAAAAAATTTAACTCCTTAATTTTCTTTTATTATATTTTAAGACTCCTCGTAGATATCATCGATCAACATAATTTTAAAATGATAATTTTATCCCAATAAAAAAAAATGTCTTTCATCAAAGTCATCTTTTCCCCTCCTCCGCCGCCCCCCCCCCAAGCCCGACCCGGAACAAAGAAGCCATGGATTTGTTCAAAGTTGATCACCAAATTGATTTAAAGTTACAGCACGCATGTTCCACTGTACAAATCCACACAAGGAAAAGCAAGTCAAAGAAGACATGGATTTGTACAAATTACTGAAAATGGTGTCAATTCTTCTGGGGCAGGGCCAAGCGTATCTACCAAGTCACACAATGTTAGGATCCCTATGATGAAACGGCTATGACGCGAAGAAGAAAGTGATCGAGTTGATTGGTTTTTGTCTTTTCCTTTTATGGGTTTGTCAACTAGACAAAACAAGGGTGAGAGGTTGAGCTTGATTTGTGAAGGTTGGAGAAGAAGGGTTGTTTTCGAAGGGGAGAGAGGAAGGATGGAGGAGACGTGATTTTTTTATTATAGGGGTAAAACTGTCATTTTAAAAATTATGTTGACCGATAATATCAGAGAAATGTCTTAGAGTTCAATAAAAGTAAATTAAGAGGCCAAGTTTTCGATTTCGAAACAAGAGGGACTGATTTTAAGAAAATTCCACGGGATTGAGGACAATTTGCCCTAAATTATATTAACACTCGTATCATTAATAAAAATTTCCACATCGCGGTACTATAAAAACATCATAAGTAGACGAAACAAACGGTTATATGAATTTGTAATAAATTTTTTATATTTTTATCATTAATATAGGAGTGTTAAATATGTTTTAAAAGAATTTTGTTGTTGTACACAAATTTTACTCGACTCGGGCCTCAGAGGCTTGGACTAAGTTATTTCTACATTGACTTGGACTTTTTCATGTGGGCTTCGACTAGTATGGGCCCGTAATCTTCGGAGTGAATGAATAAGAGGATTGTATAGTTAATTGGGAAAAGTCCACTTTAGTACCCTGTAGTATCACAAAAAATCAATTCAGTACCCTGTAGTTTAAAATGTATCAATTGAGTCATACTTATTCCAATTAACATCAATTAGAGGCCCGGGCAGCTGCCCGGACCTGCCCGAACCTACCTGACCCCTGTCCGAACTACGTGGCCAGCCACGTCACCAAATTTTGATGACGTGGCGCCACGTGGACATTCATCTCGTTCCCTCCTCCTCCCCTCCTCCTCCGCCTCCTCCCCCGCATCCTCCTCCTCCTCCTCCCCTCCTCCTCCGCCTCCTCCCCCGCATCCTCCTCCTCCTCCCCGCGTCCTCCTCCTCCTCCTCCTCCCCCCGCGTCCTCCTCCTCCCCCCGCGTCCTCCTCCTCCTGCCAAAATTTGGTGACGTGGCTGGCCACGTAGTTCGGGCAGGGGTCGGGTAGGTTCGGGCAGGTCCGGGCAACTGCCCGGGCCTCTAATTAATGTTAATTGGAATAAGTATGACTCAATTGATACGTTTTAAACCACAGGGTACTGACTTGATTTTTCTCGATACTACATGGTACTAAAGTAGACTTTTCCTTAGTTAATTTGGATAAATTATCATAAGACCCCGAGGTTCGATATATTCGTTTCTCAAACCACTATATTTTTTAAATGAATTAAAATCTCCCTGCAGTTTGGTTCTAAGTTATGTTATGTTGTTTGACACTGACGTCATTATCAATTTTATTCTTTTTTAAATTATAAAAAGACTTTTATACCTATTCAACAATTGTCTGTTTTTTAATGGACCCCTAATCTCGCTACCAACAATAAAAAAAATTCCCAATTTAAATTCTAAAAAATCCCCAACTCCACCCCTCTATCCTCGTCTTCTTCCTCGACCACCATCTCCTCCTCCTCCTCCTCCTCGACACCATCACCACCATCCCCGCCGGCGTTTGGGCCCGCTCTGCAGAGACGCTAGGCGCGGATCAAAGGAATTGGGAGGGAGAAGTTACCTGCGCGGCCCCACCGGAGAGGTGAACGGAGGGGAGGCCGGATGGGTCGAAGGCCAGCTTATGGGTGTTGTCGGTTAGGTTTTGGAGTGGGTTCTGGCCGGTGACTAGGGTTTTAGCTAGGGGGAAGGGTCCATGGGGCGACGGTGTGGTCACTCCGGCGGATGCCGAGACAATCAGTCACCGACACTACGGGTAAACATAACAGAGAGAGAACGAATTTTTTATTAATTTTTTGTTGGTATATAAGTCATTTACATGAAAAAATGATCCATGATGTCAAACTATGAGAATGTTTTAATCTATTTTTAAAATATAGGAGTATAAAAGTCGAATATACCAAATCCTATGATTATGAGAGTAATTTATCCTCCTTAATTTGTTAAGGAACGTCAATTCTTATAAAAAATAGTATATATCGTAAATATAATGTGTCGTCGAATTATTAATGTCCGATAAAATTAATCACACAATTGAAAGTAATAAATATAAAAAAATCAATGTATTTATTGAAAAATACAGGAAGACTTGAATAGCTTGGGTCTTTCTTATTGAGAGCGAAAAGAAAACAAGCAACTTGGAAAATTCTACCTATCCCTTTCTTGTTTCTTCTTCCCTCACCCATACGGCACTTTTCCCGGACGATTTAGACTACCCATCTTTCCTCAATTATTGAAAAAAATTCGACAATACTCGAGTTAAAGAAAAACCATAACGGAATAAGAAAAAATCTCAAATAAAACAGCAGCCACGGGCCCACAGCAAGTCAATAAGTCATGGAGAACATTGTTATTTACCGTCTTAGGTTCGGATTAGTCAATAAAGACAAAGTGGTGTTGGATTCAGAAAAACAGATTGTTGAACAGAAAAAAAAGTCATCGGTCAACTCAGTACAGCTACAATAAAATACATCATCCATTCCATCCCCACGGGGAAGCCATTCAACAATTGAAAGCTTGAAACCGCCACCACCTAACTTCCATTCCAAATCCATAACCAGGAGAGAGAAAAAAATAAAACATGCTTCCTTCTCTCTTCTTCTTCTTCATCTTCCTCTTCCTCTTCTTAGCCTCGTACCCATCACCAACCTCACCACTCAACCTCACTTCATTCTCCATCACAGACTCCCCATGGCTCCCCACCCAGGACAAGCTCCTGACCTCTCCCAACTCCACCTTCGCGGCCGGGTTCCTCCCCGTCCCGGCCGATCCCTCTCTCTTCACCTTCTCCGTTTACTACTCGAACCAACTCCCGAACCGGACTGTTGTCTGGTCAGCCACCAGCCAACCCCTCACTTCCAATGCCTCCCTCTTCATCAACGCCACCTCGGGCCAGCTCCAGCTCACCAACACCATGCTCGGCGAGAACCTCTGGCCTGGCTCGCCCGTCGCTGGCCCGAACGATACGAGGCTTCTTCGATTGCTTGAAGTTGGGAACTTGATGTACTCCAAATGGGAGAGCTTCAGTTTCCCTACGGACACTTTCCTTCCTAACCAGTCAATAGTCAACGGAAGCCGCCTCGTTTCTCAGAACGGAAAGTTCAGCTTCAATAACTCGAATTCCCTGGTGTTCAACTCCTCGGAGACTTACTGGACTTACGGGAACAGCTTCCAGGCGCTGAACCCTTCAGGGACCGTGTCCGTATCGAACGGAGACCCGATCTTCATTGCTGACTTTGGGGCCTCCAGCCTCCGGAGATTGACCTTGGACAACGACGGAAACCTGAGAGTTTACTCATTCGACTCGAATCTGAACCAGTGGTGGGTGACCTGGCAGGCGATCCAGGAGCTCTGCACCATCCACGGGACGTGCGGGGATAATGCGATATGCGTTAGCGACGGCTCTGATACCACTCGTTGCGAATGCCCTCTCGGGTTTGTCCAGTCTCCCATTGATCATGATTCTTGCATCAGGAGAAACGGACTATCTGTCAGCACCAGCTCCGCGTTTTCCCGCCTGGATTATGTCAACTTCACCGGCGGTTCGAACCAGACCGACCTGAAGGCGAGCAACTTCTCGGTCTGCCAGGCGAAATGTACGGAGAAGAAGAACTGCCTCGGGTTCATGTTCAAGTACGATGGATCCGGGTACTGCGTGCTTCAGCTCGATCGAATGCTGTACGGGTACTGGTCTCCAGGGACCGAGACCGCGTTCTTCCTCCGAGTGGACCCTTCGGAAGCCAATGAGCCTTCCAATTTTACAGGTAATGTCAGGATCTTGTCATCAGTATTGTTTCCTGTTCGTGTCATTGTGTTTCGCGTTTATGTTTATGTTTCGTTTCCGCTGTCCTAACAGGTATGACCACATTGTTGGAGACGACTTGTCCGGTTCGGATCAGCCTGCCTCTCCCACCGGATGATTCCAATTCGACCACCAGGAACATCATCATCATCGTCACCCTCTTCGCCGCGGAGTTGATCTCCGGGGTTATGTTCTTCTGGGTGTTCCTGAAGAAGTACATCAAGTACAGGGACATGGCCAGGACCTTGGGGCTGGAGTTACTACCCGCCGGCGGTCCGAAGAGGTTCTCCTATGCTGAGCTGAAACTCGCAACCGCTGACTTCTCGAGGCCGATCGGGCGAGGCGGGTACGGGGACGTGTACAAAGGAGAATTGCATGATAAGAGAGTTGTTGCTGTTAAGTGCTTGAAGAATGTGGCTGGTGGAGATGCAGAGTTTTGGGCAGAGGTCACGATTATTGCGAGAATGCACCATCTCAATTTGGTCAGGTTGTGGGGTTTCTGTGCTGAGAAGGGGCAGAGGATTCTGGTCTATGAGTATGTGCCTAATGGCTCTCTTGACAAGTTCCTCTTCCCCGCGGGGCACAAGTTGCCATCCGCGGGGGAAGAGGACGTCGAGATGCGTCCCTCTGCGGTGGAATGGCGTGAGCCGGTGCTGGATTGGGGAATCAGGTACCGGATCGCTCTCGGTGTTGCGAGAGCGATCGCGTACCTGCACGAGGAGTGCCTGGAGTGGGTTTTGCATTGCGATATCAAGCCCGAGAACATACTCTTAGGGGATGACTTTTGTCCCAAGATCGCGGATTTCGGGCTCGCCAAGTTGAGGAAGAAGGAGGACATGGTGAGCATGTCCAGACTGCGGGGCACCCGGGGGTACATGGCCCCGGAATGGGTGAGGAGCGATCCGATCACGTCTAAGGCCGACGTGTACAGCTTCGGGATGGTGCTGCTAGAGATTGTAACAGGTATGTCACAGTACAAGTATAACCTGGTGCATTTTTTTCGAATTCATGTTATGTTGTGACCACCGTAAAATTACTCAACAGGTATGAGGAACTTCGAAAACCGAGGCTCCTTGATGGATAGCGAAGACTGGTACTTCCCTCGGTGGGCGTTCGACAAGGTGTTCAAGGAGATGAAGGTGGAGGACATCCTCGACCGGCAGATCAAGCACAGCTACGACGCCAGGCTGCACTTCGACATGATAGATCGGATGGTGAAGACAGCAATGTGGTGCCTACAAGACCGGCCGGACGTGAGGCCGTCGATGGGGAAGGTCGCGAAGATGATCGAAGGCACGGTGGAGATCCTGGAGCCGAAGAAGCCTACCATCTTCTTCTTGGCTGATGATTAAAGATATAAAGTGGATGCTGGTTTATCTTGACCTCCGTGTGCAGAGAAAATATTTGAGATTATGTGTAGCTAAGTGCAAGGGAGATAATTTTAGGGCGGTTAAAAGTAAATTATCGTGTTTGGTTGTATATTTTTATTGGCCGATTCTAGCTAGCACATAGTATTTCTAGGACAGTTTATGGTTACTTATCAGCCTCTGTTTGTTGCTTGATGCTCGTTCGCCACACTTTGCACTTTGGATTAGGAACGGAGTGAAGGAAATCATTTCAAACGGTTTAGAGTGAAAGGGACTGCGCTGGTATACCCCGTTATGTGATACTAGTATGTCCCGTTATGTCATATTTGCTAGTGTATTTTTCGTGTTTTCGACAGTAGCATGTCCCGTTTACGATACTGGCATGTGTGACTTTTTTTTATTTTGGTCCATATATTTTTACATTTTTGCAAAAAAGCTCTCGCGTATTTTTACTCTAAACCGTTTGGAATGGGGGCATTCTGTACCCAATCCCACCCCCACACTTTGTATTACCAAATCCATCAGTTTTTTGTTTTCACCTGCTTAAATCAACGGGCGAAAAAATTATTATATTTTAATTAAGATATTTGAACTATTTATGTAAGATTGTCAAATATTTGTTAGAAAATTTTTATTACATTTAAAAAATACTAATCAGTCAATATAGTAAATAACATAATATCAATCAACCGAAATATCTACTTAAAATAGAATAATTTTTATAATTTAATCTAAATACTTAAAGATAAATATAAATCTATAAAGAGTTGACATTTTTATGGTTTCAATTTCAAAACTAATGTTATGAATCCCGTTAGGAACTCGCACCAACTCGGACCGTCTATTCTAGGATGATGGTTGATCTTGACCCGTCGCTTTGCGCCTTGCACCGAACCTTAGTGTTGGTTAACTTTGACCCGTAGCAATGGTGAGAACGCGAACCTTGATCTTGAATCGAATACGCCACAAACGGAGATGGGAATTCCGTTTGATAAGTACAAACGCCCTAGCTAAGCAATCCAGCCCGCAAGAACAACCCGAGTATCAAAACTCACGAATTTTCTTATGCCAAAAAGTGATGCCTTTATTGAATTCGTGGCCCTCCTTATATAGAGGTTAAAACTGACCTGGATAGACTCCAAAGTTAACAAGATAAATTCTGAAGAGCTCCAAACTTATCATACTACTTAAACTAGTTCTAAAACGAATATTTATCCTAAGAATTGAAAAACACAATCATTATCCACTATTGGATAACTCTTATTCCTAAAAAGTTATAAAAAGTTATAAAAAGTTTGGATAACTCTTATTCCTAAAAAGTAGGAATCTTGGTTCTACTCCTTTAGGCGTCCAAAATAACTCCAATCACGTGCATGGGCTTTGCATGGACGTCCACGGGCTTACACGAGCTGGTTGTAGTCCAAATCCCTTGAATTAATCCGTTGAGCTCAGCTTGAAGCGTCTTTGCTCTTGCTCTTGTGATTGGTCCAAGTGGAACTCGAACTGGTTGTGGGCCTTGTAGCTCCATAGTGGACGTGTTCACATCATTCCCCCTCTCTTGAAAAGGATTTGCCCTCAAATCTTCACCTACATCAAACGGGCTCAAGTCAGCAACATTAAAAGAAGCAACATTAAAAGCGTCTTTTCTAGTTTTGGTTGAAGTTAACAAACAACTTAATATCTTTTTTTTTTCATTTTTCTGGTTCTGGCCGAAGGATTTTCTTCTTTTTTCATTTTTCGGTTGGGCTGGGTCAACCAGGGTAACAAACTGCCCGATCGGACTGAATTTCTAGCCAGCAGACCACTATTTGGGTTTTAGACACAAAACGACCCGAGATTACTCCCAGGTGGCGATCAGACCGTTGATCCGACCGCAGGTTTTAAAACATTGGAAATCAGAGGACGCAACTTATGAATTAGAATAATATTAAATATAAAAAAATTGGAAACTTCTCGCCTCGGATCTGTCTCTCGCGAGATGGCGTCGTTTCAATCGTCGGCGCCGGCGAGGAAGTTCTCCTTTGACGTTCTAAGCGAGACCTCATCCATCCCCGGCGATCTCGACTCCGACTTCTCCCTCCGCCTCTACCGGTCCAAATCCGAGTCCCCGGCCCTGAACGGCGATCGGAAGCGGAGAAAGAAGAAGAAGAAAAAGAAGAGCAAGAAGCAGCAGATCGTGTCCATTATCCCCGAGGACCGCCCCGATCACTCGTCGCATGATGGATCGCCGGGACGGGGGGAGGAGGAGGGAGACGGCGCCGTTCTGGAGGAACGGAGCTGCGTCAGCTACGCGGGGGAGCTGAGGCAGAGGAATGTGAGTGGCGGAGACGCGTCGACGGTGTCGTTTGTGGGAGTGGGAGGGGAAGGTAGCGAGGAGGTGAGTTCGGTGGAGAAGGAGAAGAAGTCGAATGGCGAGGGCGGCGATTTTGCGGAAGGTACGGCTTCGTCAGGGGATTCGACGGCGGCAGTTACGAAAGGGAAGTTGGAGACGGCCGAGTCGTTGGATTGGAAGAAGCTGATGGCTGAGGATCCTAATTGTGAGATATGCTCAGTGCTGATCACGCTTTTTGTTTTTCGGGTTCGAATAGCTGATGATCCTGGTAGCTGTGTGTTATGAGTCTCTATGATGCGCTTTCATAGTTTTCGGTAACAACTAATCCAGAGTTAGAGCCGAGTAAAGTCGAAAGACCTTCTTCAATAGAATCCAAGTCCGTTCCAGACTATTTCTATTTGGTTGATGATGTGGTAGCTAGTTTGTAGGCTATATGTGTGGTTGATATGGTTCATATGGAAGACGCTTCGATAGATATAATAGTGACGAGTGCCTGATGGCTGACAATCGTAAAATGTGCTTCTGATGAACTTTGCTTCCATGATTGGATGAGTATGTTGCCATTGTGGTTCTTGGATCAGTGTGTTTGGTGGCATTGTATTGCTTTGTGTTTAGTAGCTGGCGTTCGGTTGGCTGGGAGTGGTTCTTGGTTTTGCGCATTGTAGACCTGAACTAAATGTTGTCAATGTGAAGCGGTATCACTACAAGATAGAGGTTATGTGGTGTTCTCCCATGAAAAAGTGTCAAAAATCGGAAATGCTGACGTTTTCTCTACAGCTTCTGGTTGCTTAAAAGTTGAACAGATTTTCTCCCTCCTCCCCTGTGTTACTCTTTCCTTTCATTTTCCGGAAGTCTTTCTTTCTCTTCCCTTTTCAGTGGCTTAACTGGTGTTATGGTACCACATTTGATGTCAGATGTCTTTTCGGTTGAGCAGTCACCTCTCAAGTACTTCATGGATGAAATGCACAAGGGAAATGCATTGAGGAGCACGACAACTATCGGCAGTGAGAAGGAGAGGGAAAGAGTATATGATACTATCTTCCGTTTGCCATGGAGATGCGAACTGGTAATAAGGCCCCATTTTGCAACATCAACCTGTTACTGACCAATTTCCTCACGGTTACTCATGCTTAATGAATGGATGGAATTTTGCAGCTTATAGATGTTGGGTTCTTCGTATGTTTTGACTCATTTCTATCTTTGGTAACGTTCATGCCAACAAGGATCGTGCTGACCTTATTGAGATTTCTTAATACAAGGTTAGTCATTCTGCTATCCCTTATTCGGAAAAAACAAACTTCAATGAACATTAGGAAACTCTAAGCTCTGGCCTCTGTGTATAGACGACAAATAAGGAAATTACAGAAGCTATTTCTTTTTGCTAAATAAGAAATGCCAAGAGTCGAGTCCTTGGTCATATTTGCAAGTTCTTTCTTTTTTGTGCTTTATCTTACTCAAAATCAGTTTTGCATCATGTAATTGTTAGGAAGATGGTATTGTTACATAAAAAAGACATGAAATATATATGTATCTAGTGGATCATCTTCAAACTAGCACACCTCCCCTTGCTTCTGTGCTCTCTCTCTTTCTCTTCCCCCTCTTAAAGTTGGCAGGACTCAATCTGCTATTTGTTATAATACAAACCTGACCATGTATTTGGCAGGCAGTTCAAGAAGCCTTCAGCAGCAGAGATCTCTGACATTGGCTGTTTCATACTTTTGGTCTGCGGCGTTGTACTTCTTGGGAGGACAGGTACGCCCAACGATTTTTTCTGTGTAAGATAAGGATTACTGCCCATTGCTCATTTGTAGGTGAATTTTGTTGTTCTATGAAAAGGCCCACCGATAAACAGAAAACGATGGTCATTCTTGTGTATCATATTTTCTCCTGCCAGATATCAGCTTGATATATCACATGATTCGTGGTCAGGGGATTGTCAAACTCTATGTTGTGTACAATGTCTTGGAGGTGAGATATTAAGTTTTTGCACCGGTTTAAGTATTATTTACTGATCACAATGAGGATCAACTTTTGTATCCTGGCTGATAATCTCTCTCTTATCTTTTGATAGATATTGGATAAACTATGCCAAAGTTTCGGTGGAGATATGTTGGAAACTTTGTTTAGTTCAGCAGAAGGCCTTGCAAGTTGTTCGCCCGACAATTTGAAATTTTGGATGCAGAGATTTATTTATGACCAGGCTTTGGCTACAGCCTTTTCAAATATCCTGGACTTAAGTTGTTTTGCTGCCTTATGCATTGTGAAGATATAAGTGTTCCCTGGTCTTTCCTTGACTGTCTTACTTCTTCATTCTTATATTTTATTAGCTCAGGCAATTACTTTATCAACATGCATTGTTGCTCACAATAATGCCTTACTGGCATTGCTGATATCTAATAACTTCGCTGAGATAAAAAGCAGCGTCTTCAAGCGTTTCAGCAAGGAAAACGTTCACAATTTAGTTTATGCTGGTGAGCTTGCTTTTTATTTTTTTTGCGTTTAGATGCTGTTTTTGTTTTTTACAATAATTTGATGACTTCGGTCTAAATTTCTTTGTTCCTGGTTTGGTTAGGTTAGGTTACTGCTTCTATCTTGTTGCTTTGGTTCACAAATGCAAGTATTTTGTCTTGATATTGGACTTGGTTAGTAGTGTTTGCAGCTGCTGAGCCAGAAGCACTGCTTCAGTAGAGGTAGTGTTCAACATCAGATGTGTGTGAATGCAGTTACATTGGGAATCGTGCCTCTATCTTAGTTTGCTTGTTCAAGCCATTGAGTCCTTCTCATGCTTTTTGCAAACTGATCTTTTTCCATATAGTGGGACCCCCTGCTATCGGTTTTGGGTTATGGGACTGCTCTAGTATTGTGAAATTGACTATAGGAAATCACTTTATGAGCTGACTAGGTACTTGAGCGTGCATCTGGGTGTGCGGCTCAGTTCATTATGGGATTGTGATGAAGTTTTCTCCACAAAAATGAACCACTTTCAATCATTTAAAGTCTCTTTGTGCGACTTAAGTTTCATTTTCTCTTGGTCACAGTTATAGTCAAATCAGTGTCTTCTCTTGAATGGGATGAAAAGCTATAAATAAAACATATTTTCCATGTATGAATATGAATGGGTTAAAATCTACTCCTTGATATTGGCATATAAAACTATTTCGCTCTTGCTAAAATGAAGAATTTGATTCCAATTTAATTATGGCTTTTTTTATGCATCTTCTGCTGACAGATTCAGTAGAGAGATTCCACATTTGTGCATTTCTCTTAGCCGTTTTAGCTCAGAATATTCTGGAGGCCGAGGGCCCTTGGTTTAGGAGCTTTCTTTATGTAAGTTCGATCATGTACCCTCCTCTCCTTCAGTTGATTTACTTTTTTCTCAAATTTCTTGCATCGTTGATCTGCCTAAATTTGAATTTGATTTGAACTATGCAGAATGCACTCATGGTGTACTTATGTGAGATGTTGATCGATATCATAAAGCATTCGTTCCTAGCTAAGTTCAATGATATAAAGCCAATAGCATACTCTGAATTTCTTGAAGAGCTATGCAACCAGGTATGCTCTTGCACACTGGTGGAGTCACACTCCGTTGTGATAATCTCATATGCCAAGATTTAGAAAATTTTCCATGATCTTGTCTTTTCATTTGCTTGCTGAAGAACTTTTAATATTGTTCTTCTCGGTCACATTCTTTCATTTGTCACAGACCTTAGATTTTCAATCGGATAATAAGAAGAAAAACCTTACGTTTGTGCCACTGGCTCCAGCTTGTGTGGTAAGTCCTTCAATTCAGTTCTTTCTCATTCTGCGGTCCATTGTTCTTTTCACCTATTTATCAGCTACTTTATTACCAAAAGGAAATATTTTTTTCTGACAAGGCAATCTATACTCTCGGTTGCGTGATATTTGCCACGTTCATTGCTTGTCATCCATCAGATATCTCAATTTTCAAATCCCGCTTGTCGGTTCTTAGGTTAATGGAAAGTGCTTGATGGATTTATAACTCTTCCTCATTCTTTAGCTTGATCCTGTAGTTTTCAATTAAGGAAATTTAGCAAACTAATGATCTCATGTCATGCCTGTGCCATAGCTTCAACATTCGTCAGCCCGTATACAGTGTAATGTGCTTCATCACGTAGATATACTCATACGCTGCCTGATATGGGTTTCAGATTATTCGAGTCCTTACACCAGTATATGCTGCTCACCTACCCTACAATCCGCTCTTGTGGAGATTGTTTTGGATCTTGCTCTTGCTTGCCATGACCTATATTATGCTCACAAGCCTCAAGATCATGATAGGCATGGGCCTTAAAAAGCACGCTAGTTGGTATGTAAGAAGGTGTCGCAGGAGAAGACACCACCTCCATTATGATTAATACATGGAGAGACGGACAGAGGTCATGCATAGTCAATGTTGTTTAACAGTCGGTCGTTCGGACAATTGGCAACTTGCACAACATTATGAGGCCCGACTCATGGACTCGGAGCTACATGTCGTTGCAGTGAGGATTCAGTCACCTACAGTTGTGCCTTCCCGTTACGACAGAAAGAATACAACAGGTTGATCTCAACCAAAGTTTCAAATCAGCAGCCTCTCGAGTGGTGACAATGTACATAGTGGCCTCCCTGTTAAACCTTCCACAACGACATTCTTGCCTTGGTATAGAGATTAAAGGCCGAAGAGCGAAACTAGCTTGGCTAACATCTTTTCAATTTCGGCCGGAACATATTTGCGCTACTGTCTCAGTGTTCGCCTTCCGATTAATTGGACTCCGTCATGGCGGCTTTTGGTTCTGGCGAGAAGATGGCGGGAAGTTGCTCTTGTTTAGAATGGTGAAGCGGATGACTTTGCTCTTACATGTGGAGCTTCTAGTGCATCTTGTAAAGCTCATAATTGCTAGCAGCCAATATTAGTGGTTGAATGATTATAAAGGGAAAAAAGTTTAGTGACTGTCGTTAGAATCACGTTAAAGTTAAGTGACCACGATTATGTTTTTCACAATTTCTGCCAATACGGCTCTTATCAATTTTTAAATCATCCTTTTGGAACCATTATCACAAATTGTGAAACTATTAATTATGGCCGGGCCGGATTAAGTGCTGACCCCAGCACGAATCTGACAACAGCCATTCTATTAGCACAAATGTCCCAACGGCAAAAACATCTCGATGGCACATTATCTCAACGACACAAAAATTCTTACGGCACATCATCCCGACGGTACTAAAATTCTCACGGCACATTATCCCAACAGCAAAATTATCCCGACGGTACAAATTTTTCAACGGCAAAAAGTGACAGTACATCGATTTAAAAAAAAATAAAGTCATAATTTGTATAGATAGTTAAATTTCTTTTCCGAAAATATATGATAATAGCAAAAATTTTAAACGAGTCAAAAGTTATGGTCCGTCGAAGTTTTGATAATTAAAAAAAAAAAATCTAACACGCGCATCAAACCTGCAACATGGTGCTGTCCCATGTTGCTAATACCGAATCGGCCCCAATTTTGGCAGCGCAAACAATCTTCTCTAAACTTCTCTAATTTTCAACACCCTCTTTCCCACTTGAAAGTTCGGGCATGATTTAAGGTATCTCAGGAAAATTGCTCACGTGAAGAATACAACCAAGATTATCTCAGTCCTCTTTATCAGATTTCATTTCTTTAAATCAATAATTTGATAATGTTAATATTTCTTGTGTTATCATTCAAAAGTCCTGTAGTTGATCCGATGTCCAAATATTAATAGTTTCAACGTAACACTTTTATAAGTTTCGTTTATATTGTAGTTAATAGCTGGAGCAAGTTTGGGATTTCCCAGTAGCCAATTATTCAATTTTTTTTCCAATTGCTTGAAATACCCCATGATTGTGCCTAATTTATGAGTCGCAAATCCGGGAGTTGCTGACTAATTGGAGCAAATTGAGGCCCTGCTGTATTTACCCATCTTTGTCAAACACCTAGACGATTTCTTCTAGCATAAAGGCAATCTTTTGCTTTTTCGGAATTTGGCACTGGAATCATGCCCACTAATTGCTGGATCGAATTGGGTATTTTCAATTCTGTTCCTTTTATTAAATTATTTATAGAAATAGATTGATCTTATTGAATAGTTGTAAGTAAATATTACATACCATTTTGGTCAGAAATTGTAATATACTATTGAAAGAAAAGGGCCCGATGTTGGTCTTTCTATACTAAATAACAATATATGAACTATTAATTTTTAAATAAAATATAAGGGAGTTAAAATAAATAATACATTATTCGCCATAAAATTTTCATTTCGTAAAATTCTAACTTTTAATTATATCAAAACATTGTAAAAAAATTTCCTACCCGGCGGTGACATGACTTGAAATGTGTAGAAACTGTAGCAATTATTAATTTTCTTCTTATTGAGTTTTGAGAAATGATTAAAAAAAGGTTTAGTTGCTATTTGAGTGCCATAATAATTTAATATGTTAATTAAATTAAACAGAGAGTCAAACCCCTTCCAATTTCCAAATCGACGAATATGTTGGACAACGAACCTTATACTTGGAACTCGTTGCAAAATTGAATTAATTAACACAGCAGAAAGACTGGAATTTCTTGAAAATCCAAAAAGCATGATCCAGTCAGTAGGCAAATTTATTACTCATAAAGGATGCTACCAATGAAAAACAACTTAAAATTAGTATACAATTAATTTATTTTCTTCATCATTTTCCATTCTTTTAGTTAGATATAAATTTTAATTGATAGTTAAATTAGAATAATCTTTTGTAACAATTTTATCTTTTGAATATTAATGGATGCCTTTCAATTCCCAATAAATCTTTAGGTGGGCTTTCTCTTTTGGTTTTAATTTTTGTTTCTCGTTATCACATGATATTCGATATCTATTAGTCCAATATTGTTCTTATTATTTATCCTCGCATTGTGTAGCGATATTCATCGTCACATTCCCGCCGTTGGTAGGCCACATTTGCTGGTCCCTCTCTTTCTCTCTCTCTCTCCAAAAAGAAAAGCAGCAAACTAAAATCCCTTTTTACTTTATTGTTACCTATTGTAGTTCATAAGTACTATGAACATATATACTTCTTCCTTATATTAATTCTCTCCTCTTCTGTTTTTCTTTTTTATTGGTTTCCTTCTCTTCCTTATTTGAATCTGAATGTATTGTTGATATAAATGAGAAACTATGCCAATTGCTCCTTCAAAAAAGAAATTTCTTCAATCAAGGACAAACCAAGCAGAACCCACCAAGGAAAAACTGGTATGCACTTCTCTCAACCCAATCGTCCATAGATGAGATTGTTTTGGGGGATTAATTTGTAGATCATCTCGGTTCTAGGTCATGAATTCCAGGTAGGGTGTGAGTTGATAGGGAAGAAAGAGAAGGAGATAATGAACAAGGACAAGGAGTGGCTTGGTGTTCTATTGACCAGTAATTTCTTTGGCCAGTGTCCGAACCATCCGGACGAGGAGAAGAAGAGGGAGGAGAAGGTGTTCTGTATTGAATGTGTGGCGGTTCTTTGCAGACAATGTTCACAATCTCATTGTCTCCACAACAAGCTCAAGATCCGAAAGTATATGTACAATTATGTCATTAGGCTCCAAGATGTTCAAAAATATTTTGACTGCTATAGAATTCAGGTACTTGGATGTTGACTCTAACTTATCAGGATCAGGGTTTGTCTCAATTTTGTTGTTAGATGAAAAATTGATTGATGGATTGCTTGTGGGATTTGTGTCAAGTGGAAATTAGTTCAGGAATTGGTTTGGTGATTTTTTTTTGTTGTCATTTCAGTGGCCAAATTCGATAACGTATCAAGTATGATTGAGCCCAACAGACAATCTTCCAGCGGTGCCTACAAATCGATCTTAGTCTCGTTTTGATTGAAAAAGATTGTTTAATCCTTAGAATTGTGTTTAGCATGTAGTTTCTGCTGCAACCTTGCATTTGGTCCTTTTCTTATTATTTGTTTTTGGGAACTCTAGCTTGTTTTTTGATCATATACATTAGCAGACATACAAGATCAATGGTGAGAAGGCAGTGCATCTTAACCCGCGGCCACAGTCCGAGGATGCAAAGCCATCAACGAAAGCAAAATTTGGAGGCTCATGTGAAGCCTGCAGGAGATACATACAAGACCTTCCCAATCGGTTTTGCTCCATAGAGTGCAAGGTTTATATGCATACACCTATCATACTCCTACCTTAAGAGTTAAAAGTATAGATTTTCCTTAAAAGTGTATGTCTAATTCTTGAGATTATCATATTGTTAGTTACAAATGTAGTGGACTTGTTAATAAATATTGATATTCCACTAACACATTGTCGCAAGATTCGAGTTAGATACGAGATTTTAACATGATATCATAGTAGATTGATATTGTGCCTGTTGTTGCCAACACACGACCACATTTCATCATTATTTTGGTTTTATGATCATATCAGGTATCAGTTGATTCGATGAAGCATAAGACCTTAGACAAGAATACCAATGTCCCATGCAGAGTCCATGAGCTTTCCTTGAAGGCAAATTCCAATCCCGAAGAGAGAAATTGCAGTGAGAATGAGGAATTGTCTTCATTTTCTGATGTTTCCGAGGATAGTCCAAGCAGCAGCAGGAGGGCTTGTCCATTTTTGAAGCCAAGAACTCGTTTGCGTAAAAGAAAATTACCTCGTCGAGCTCCACTTTTTTGATCCATCAAGTTGGTTTTCCTCCAAATACATTTGTTAATATTGATATATAATAATAAAAGTGTACGCGAGACAATTTTGCCATTCGAAGATCTTTACTTGAATTAAAAATGGATTAGTTTACTAATAATAAGAGAGTAAGCAAATATATAATTTCCATTGACTAATGGGAGAGGTCGCCCAATTTAGGAGCCATGTGGAACTGTGAATTGGATTTGTTTGATATTTTATAATTTACAATTACATAAGATAATTTCATGTCGGCTATTATGTTGGATTTCGTTTTCTTGTTGTTAAACTCCAATAATTATTCGGAGGGGAATGTTCAGTCGGTGGAATTTTGAATTTTCCCCCTAGGCTTTTTAGGTGCAGTGGCTTAAGTTTGACCATTGACATATTGTAACCACCTAAAAATGAGAGATCAATTATAGCGAAATATATGGCTTAAAAGGAGAAATTTAATGGTGATTTGTGATAATATTTGGTAAAATTCTACTTTAGTATCATGTAGTTATGTGCTTTGACACTTTATTATTTTGTGGTTTCAATGTTCGATCGAGTAATAGAAATTTCTCTAATTGACACTCTACAATTTGAATAATTTTTTGGACATATATACCCCCAAGTATAATTTTAAAAAATTGGTTATAAATTATCCGTTGAAATAAATCAGAAAAAATATATATTAAAAAATCATTCTTTCGCTCTTGTAGTATTTTTCATATTTTTCTTTATTTTTTAAGTTTAATTTAATGATACTAAGAGGTAATTTTTTCTCAAAACATTATTAAATAAATGGAGTGTCAAAGAGAAATCTTTATTACTCGGTCGAACATTTTGAAACCGCTGAGTAGTAGAATGTCAAAGCGCGCAACCACAAGGTACTAAAGTGGACTTTTATCTTAATTTTTTAATAAAATTTTGTAGAAACGAAATAAATAGGATTGGTAAAATTTAAACTATTAGACGACTTGGTATTCGGATCCTAATATGCCGATAAATTTAGGTTCGAGTCGGGTGAAAATTTTGGAAGGTAGCAAGCTCTTTTGGCAAGTATTTAACATTGTTATAATTTTAATAGCTCGAATTCGAATCCTCTAAGTTAAAATCAAATAATATTTTTATTAATTAATCTAAGTATTTATTAATATTAGACATATCAAATTATACTAGGCGGGAAAAAAAATTTTGATTAATTAAGTGGGATGTTTATGTAAATTTTTGTAGTTAGTTAAGTGGGTCGTCAAAAGATTGACAAGTTTGTCGTAATCTTTGTCGGAAATGTGGTATTTAGTTTACTACTTAGGAGGGTATCGTGTTCTAGTCTTTGTTAGGTGGGGTTTGAACAGGGGTGGGGCCCTTTCCTCATTTTTTTAAATTAAGTCATGCATGCTTTTGTTCTATTGTGAATGTGGCAGACAAAAAGGAGCCGCCAATTGGTTCATGGCTGTCGCCCATAAATTTTCCATTTCTAAAAATATTGCTATCCCACAGAGAAAATAATTTACTGCTCCAAGTCCTTACTTTTCACACGCACGAGACTAAGATAGGGGTAGTTAGTTATGGTTATATTTGAACAGGAGAATCAGAAATTCCGATAATTGGATGTGATGAGATTCTAAAAACTGTTTCCCCACTAAGACTACCTAACTTATTTTTTCCCCATAAAAATTTAAAATATTAAAAAATGGAATCTTATAATCGGAATTTTTGAGAATCATAATTGTAGGTTCTAGAAATCGTCCCGAAACCTTATTTCAAGGTTCGAAATACGATTTCAGTTTTTTGGAACCTCGTAACCGACGGTTCCAAAACCGTAGCTAGAAGTTCCGAAACCTTGTTCACCCCTATACTAAGACGTGTACTTTTTCTATCATTTTTTAACAAGACTAGATTTATAAATCTCAAATTCGAATTAATGCCCAGAACAACGGAACTTCCGTTCTTTCTTTGTTTGAGAAACACTTCCCTTCTTTCTAGGAAGTTTATTTCAGAACACAAATCTTAGCATTGTCAAGGCCCATTATGCTCGGCCCACATTTTCCATATTCCACGAAAAGCTCCCAACTCCCAAGTCTGAACTCATGTAATTTTCCAGTCAAAAATCAAAGGTCCACATTCCATAGAGGCCTGCTGATTTTCGCTCCAAAAAGAAAATGGCCTACTGATTTACAAAGCTCGAAGCGTTTACTTTTGAAAGTTCGGGGCAGCATTAGATCGTGTTTTGGGCCAGATCGGCCCATAATTTTGACTCTCAATATTGGGTATTGGCAAGGGTGAGCAAATGATTTGGACTGAATCCTATTCGATAAATTTTCGTATTTCTTCTCATGCATTTGTTTAATCTAGCTTCCTCTAAATCTATTGTTTAGATTTTCTTACGAAAATTTTCAAAGTCGAGTCTTAAAAATAGAAAGGACGGTACTTGTAGATTCTCACCCAAAACAATGCATGTATGAGGATTTTGGAAAACAGTTTTGTTAAATGAAATTTACCAAATTTTACAGAAGTCTGTTTAATATTATTTCTCCCCTCAATGCCTTTTCCGGCGGCTGTGTGTGGTAGGTGGTGTATGAGGTGGAACCTAATGATCCTAGTCGACTAACCACAACATACAATTATATGAACAAAAAAAATTCACATTCAAAACAAGGAATATGACAACAATATTATAAAAAGGAATATGAAAATATAAATAGAAGTATGTTTTAGTTTGAGGAGCTTGACGTTGATTGATTGATTGGTTGATTGGTTGACCACTTAAAAGGCTCAAATGCCCTTCGAAGACTATGAATAGTACGTCAAGAGCAGACAATATGGACATTGACACGGAAGGCGGATATAAATTGAGTAATTTTATGATGATAAAGTTTTCGCAAATATGCTATTTTTATCTAATTTTTTTATTATTTGGACAAAATTATTTACAGGATGTATGCTCGAAAAGGTCTAAGAGATTTTGTTCCTTGCTACCATGTAGGGTCTCTAGAACCACATGAATCAAACGATCGTCCAAGGCGACAAATGTAATCAAAAATTTCTTTTACATAACATTCTCTATTTTGTCGAGAAATAGCTAAGATGATTACAATATTTTACGGCGATCAAGATATGATTTTGTAACTACAATGACATTGCTAATGTAACCACATAAAAGTTTTTATCCTTCTTTGATGTAAATATTTATATTGAATAATATACATCTATCCGCTGAGTAAAATATTTAGGCGGCCACCGGATTCAAATTTCTTTGTTTATTTATTTTTAAAGTTTCGTGCAACCCACGTTCTAAAATATAGTAAAATTAACAAATAGATCTCTTTGGTGGGTAGAACGAGGGGGAGTCACATCCGGGGGAGAGTAGAACCTCCTCTAAATTCTTCTATAAAATATACTCAACACGTCCGCTCACACAAAACGCACAGCCTAAAACTATCATACAAGCACACAAACAGAAAAAAGAACCATAAAATAAAAGAGAAATCGAGAGATCATAGAGAAATGGAAGAAGATTCCAACAACCAATTCGACGTGATCATAATCGGCGGCGGGATAATGGGCAGCTGTACTGCGTACCAAGTGGCTCGACGAGGGTTCAAAGCCCTTCTCTTAGAACAATTTGACTTGCTTCACTCCCGAGGGTCCTCCCACGGGGAGTCTCGAACCCTGCGAGCCATTTACGCCAAAGATCACTACACCAAGATGGTTATGGAGTCCGAGGGACTGTGGGAGGAGGCCGAGAGCGAGAGTGGCTACCGGGTCTACTTCAAGACGGCCCACTTGACTGTAGGCCCGTCTGAGAGCAAGAGCATTCTCTCGCTAGCGTCCAGCTGCGAGAGAAACTCCTGCCCTCTTGAGAAGTTGAGCCCGGAACAAGTCCGAGATAGGTTCTCGGGGATGATCACCATCCCCGAGGATTGGGTCGGCCTGTCTACTGGGCTCAGCGGGGTGATTAGGGCCACTAAATCCGTATCCATGTTCCAGGCCCTCGCCATCAGGAACGGCGCCATGTTGAGGGACAACACGGAGGTCACCGGATTCGAAGCGGTGAAAGGCGGAGTATGCGTGACCACAGCCGCCGGCGAGAAGTTCCGGGGTAGAAAATGCGTGGTCACCGCCGGACCGTGGACCGGGAAGCTCGTCAAGGCCGTGACCGGACTCGAGCTTCCGATCCAAGTCCTGGAGACGGCGGCCCACTACTGGAAGGTGAAGGAAGGCCACTGGGATGACTTCGCCATCGGAAGTGGGTTTCCGGCTTTCGGGTCCGCCGGCGACCCGCACATATTCGGGACGCCGGCGCTGGAGTTTCCGGGACTCATCAAGGTGACGATCCACGGCGGAAGCCCGTGTGATCCGGACAAGCGGGCTTGGGGTGAGGAACTGGATCTGGATCCAATTAAGGATTGGATCCGGGGTACGTTTTCGGGTCTGGTGGACGAAAATGGACCTGCTTTTACCCAGCTGTGCATGTACTCCATGACCCCGGATGAGGACTTTGTGATTGATTTTCTGGGTGGGGAGTTCGGTGACGACGTGGTGGTCGGCGGTGGGTTTTCCGGCCATGGGTTTAAAATGGGTCCGGTGATTGGGCGGATCCTGGCGGATCTTGCACTGACTGGACATGCCCAAGGCGTGGATCTTACCCACTTCAGGATCCAAAGGTTTCAGGAGAATCCTATGGGAAAGTAGATGGTTTTCCAAGAGTGAAAATTATGTTAGAGTTCATATCTATAATAATTAACGCCATTTAGCAAAACACTTAGAATTTGGATGTCTCTGTCTATTAGGTATTTGGATACTAGTTAACAATAAAAAAAATTATAAATTGTGTCACTTTCGATTATCCATTAAACCATGTATGTTGTATGTTGTGTGAAAAAAAAATTGTTGAAAATTTGTGTTGAGAAACATTGTTTGACTCCGTATCACGGTCCAACCAATCCGAAGGTCGGTTGGGTCAAAAATTTTAAAATCACGGGTATAAGACCTAAAAAGTAAAAATTGTATGGGGAAAGATTTATGGATTACTTAGATCTTAGTCAGCTGTAGTGACTTGTATTTAATTAAGTTAGATATCCTTGTACGGGGATTCATGGATCAATGGATTGCATATGGCCCATAATTGCGTTATTTTCGGAGTCTTGATAAGTTTTTTTCGGCCAAAGAGTATCCAAATACTATTACATCGATTAATTCAAATATAAATCAGGTAAATGGCAAAATTCTTTAAAAGTTATGTTATCTTGGGTGATTTTAGTTGGGGATCATTTGATCAAGTTCTTATAATATCGCGAGGAAATGACCGTAACGGTTCATCATCAACGATACGGGGCTGGGACTAGGAGAAGCATATTCTTTTCTCAGTATGGTGTATTGCGAATTATTCCGCATTCATTAAGAAATAGTACCGAACCTCTTGGACGTTGTTTTCCGATCCATAATATCTATTATAATATACATCATCGCGTATATATTTGATAGTATTTTGTAATGTACCGAGGACTTGAGTGAGCCTTAGTAAGAGTTTAGAGACTGCTTTGTAATAGGCCACATAAACTGTCTTATAGAGGGTATAAATAGTAGTCATTGTAAAGATAGGGACCATTCATGACATTTGATAAAAGAATCTAAAGGAACGATTGTTCCTCCTTCCTTCCCCTATTCTCTTTCTATTTTCCCCCTTTTCTCTAATTCTAGGGTTCTTGATCCCTTTTCTCAAATCAAGAACGTTACATGGTATCAGAGCTACACAATCCTTGGATTCTTAGCTGATGTCGAACTGGACAAATATGGCGGACCAATTTCAGAATCGGAATCAAGTTGGGACGGGTCAGTTTTGGTGTCGGGAAGACGAAAGTGAGCAACGCTGGCACCGATTCTTGGAGGAAGCCAAGAAGGATGAGCCATATTCACATTCCGGGTATTACCAGAAACGGGTATACGAGGTAACTCGTCCAATTCCAAAACCTAATGCTCTTTTAGATGGTTTTGACTGGTGTGGATGGATAACCCGATGTGAAGAGTATTTTGCAATGAAGAACATTTATGAAGGTAGTAAAATCACTATTGCTGCAATGACTTTGACTTTCTTGGAAGGGAGAACAAATGAGTGGTTTTGGTCGTGGGTCGATAACCATAAGAATGGAACATGGAGTGAGTTTGTAGACGATTGGTGTACGCACTTTGGTGGGTACCCTAAAGGCGAGGAGAGTTTTGATTTTGAGTCAGATAATCCCATTTTGATTGATTCCGGGACTCAGACTATCCACTTTCCAAGAAGGGTTTCAGAAGAGTTCTTGTCTGATTTAGGAACTGAGAGGTCCGAGGATAGCAAGGTTGGAAACCTTGAGTTGAAAGAACAAGTAGGTATTGAAGCGGTTGCGGAAATTAAGGGCGAGAATGTTGAAGTTGGAGACTTTGAGAAGAATTTTTGTGAATTCGGAGGAGAAAGCGACGTGGGTTTGACGGAAGACTTAGTTTCAGATGAAGAAACGAACATGTACACGTCTCTTCGTGATGTTGTTCTCGGCGTTATTGATGATGATGAAGCACATTGTAAAGCTGCTATTGTAGAACCTCATGGAAATGGTGTTGTGAAAGGGAAATCTAATAAGAACATGTTTAATCTTGATTGGATATCAAGTTCGGATGAGAAACGACCTTCTCAGCTTCCTATTTTTAGTGCTGCAACAAGAAACAAGGAAGCTAAACATGCTCAAATTGAGTTGGAAGGTTCTATAACTTGTGAGGAGAGTTATGGTGTGAATATTGCTATCACCTTAGAGAGATTGGGTGGTAAAAAGAATGAAGAGAGGATGCCTAGTACGTTGACAGGGAGTCAGAGGACCAATATGTTCACACCTGTTAAATTTTCTTATCCTCTTCGTTTGCAGCAACTTTTGGGTGGTGTTTGTTCGTTAGCTGTTGGGTCTGATATCGATCATTTTGATGTCAAATCTAAGCTGCCTGATCATTTTGAGATGTGTACAGCTGGTGTTAAGGTTGCGAAGGAATGGCTCGTGTGCTTCCAACAGGAATGTCAGCAGAAATTTTGGCAAGTTTGGCCTCAATGGCGGATGAAGGGACGACTTGGATGTTCATCTGCTACTTATGCACTCAAGGTTAATGATTCGAGGAGTGCATTGAGGAAATGTGAAGTTTCTACAGCTTCTGGTACTATTTTTTGTCCACGGCTAGTGAAGTGTAGAGTTGAAACAATGTTGACTTGGATTCAAGGTCTTAAGGATGGAAAATGGTTATGTTCTGGTCTGAACCTTGAGGACAAGGTTCTCTTGAAACCAGGGAGTGATTATGAATATCAAGTGAAGATGATTAAGCTTGATGAGTTGATTAGTGCTATTACTGAAGTTGTTGCTGCTGCAGAAGAGAATGCTGATTTACTAACAACAAGAACTGACTTCGTATCAGTACTGTCATCTCTAGAATTCAGCATTTTACAGTGCTCAAAAGTGTACAATGCTCAAGATGTGAAGGATTGCACATACGCCAAAGGTTTGCTAGATGAGTGGTCAAAACACCCAACATCTTCAGTTGCTTACCGGGTTAGAGTTGATGGTACATATGTTTTGGAAAGTGCATATGCATTGACGAACATAGTGAATATTCCGCTGAGTTCTTTGGCTGTACACTGCTTAGTTGTGAGCGAGTTTGATAGTTTTTGGGGCACCACATTGCTTGAGATGAGTGCATTATTGGGAAATCTTTCTGGCACGTCCAATTGCAGAGGGATACACTACGTTGAAGCCTTAATGTGGCTTATGCTGAAAACAGGGAAGGATGCTATTAAACTCTCGTTCGGTTTACACCAGAAATGGGAATATCATCGCAGATACAGACTGCACCTACAGGTTATAATTGATGATCGATACTCTGAAATAGCTAATCTAGTTGCACGAGGGGCTGAGCTTAAGGTGTTTCTTGTCCCAATATTGGCCCATCGACCATTGCAAATGGGAAAACATGTCAGGGCATCTGTCTTTATTTTAGGGTGTAATTTGGAGTCAACTGCAGCTCAACAGGAAGATATGATGCATATGCGATTCCATTGTTCAAATTTTGATATTCTTTGAACCTTGAGGACAAGATCCTGTAGAAGGAGAGAGTTGTAATGTACCGAAGACTTGAGTGAGTCTTAGTAAGAGTTTAGGGACTGCTTTGTAATAGGCCACATAAACTGTCTTATAGGTATAAATAGTAGTCATTGTAAAGATAGGGACCATTCATGACATTTGATAAAAGAATCTAAAGGAACGATTGTTCCTCCTTCCTTCCCCTATTCTCTTTCTATTTTCCCCCTTTTCTCTAATTCTATGGTTCTTGATCCCTTTTCTCAAATCAAGAACGTTACATATTTATTTTCTTTTCAAAGTTGAAGCCCAATTTTAGTCTTAAAAGACTTACAAACATAGATGGATAAAGCTTATGGTGTATCAAATATTGGTAACCGAATTTAAAATAATCGTTTATAATTGTTCATCTCTTTGGGTACTTTTTTTTATAACTCGAACCTTTATTAATAAGAAAATAAAATTACATAATGGGGATGAGAAGGGGGAGAAAAAAAGAAAAGAAAAGACTAAAAGCAAAGCCAAGGCCTAAACGGGTAACCAGAGTGGTAAATCAGCTGTTATATCTAGTGACTTACCTAAGCAAACTCACAAGTCGGGTAGTCAAGGGTGATACAAATAAGCCAAGGTGTATCAAAAATCTACCTCATACTCCGACCAACGTAGATCCTCACCAGTGTAGGTAGTCCCAGCCCTCTTCCTCTCTTGAAAGCGAGTGTTCTTGGCAGGCGGTAGGTCGAAATCCTCCAAGTCCGATTGCGAATCGACCTCGTCCGCCCAATTGTTCATCATCTTCTTGGTCAACGAGCCCATGAACTTCAACCAGTTCGGAAGATCATCGTTGTCAAAAAAAGTAACGACCTCATTGTCCTCTTGACCCGGGATAGGCATGGGATCCGTAGCAGGTAACGCCGAGGCGAGGCCCAAAATAGACGGTGACAGGCCCTGTAGAATCAGAGTTCCCTTGCCAAGGAATCCCGACTTGAGACCCTTGTGCTTAGAGCTCTCAGAACTCGAAGATCGGCTAGGTAAAACTCCACCCGCAACGACATAAGCAGCCTTCCTAGCTGCAATTTTTGCCAAATCCGAATCTGACAAATGCAATGACAAACTCGAGACCGATTTAGAACTCTTCTTGCACGCATTTTTCTTGCTCGAAACTGAACTAGCACCCTGCGAACTAGGAGAATCTGAAAGAGGCGAACTAGCTCTCGAAATCGAAGACATAGGGTCCGTAACAATTGACAGAGTAGTTTGCGGGTCCGTATTAGTCGAGTCCATTAAAATATCCTCAATCCGCACTCCACTAGGCGTACTTAAATTCATAATATTGGTTTTTCTCCCTTAATGCACACAAGACATACTTAATAATCCATCAGAGGTATAAAAAAAATCCAACAGATCGAGAATTCCAAATGAAACAAGTCTATGAATTCTTTGCATAGACATATGACCTACTCGTGCCATAAAGCAGCAAAATTCTCGTTTATTTTTCCATTTTACGATGCTGCAGTATTCATTGTGGGATCTAACAACATATAGTTCCTTCTAGAAAACATCTAGTTTGTATAGATTTAATTAAAAACCTAGAATCAATACAATTCGAGTTTTGATGTAGACAAATGAAAAAAACCTCAACTTATCTAAATAGAAAATGGAAACTAAATTCGTTACAATAGAATTCCTCTAAAATATATAATTGAATTGAAAAAAATATCACTTTAGTTATGTTATCACATAAAAGAAGTTTAATTTTTGGCCACCAAATCATACACACTAAAAAAATTATATTTTTCTATATATTTAAGACACCAAAAATATATATTTTAGCATTATTTAAAAATTATACTCGATTAAAATATTTTTGTAAAAATCATGTGCAGACGATTAAAAATGAAAGACTGTGCAAAAATTATAAAACAAGCAAGGTTATAAAAAATGAAACTGTGCAAAAATTATAAAACAAACAAGGTTATAAAAAATTATTATCTTAAAATATTTTTCAAATCAATAAATATGTAAAAATATATCAATTTATGCAAAAGTATGAATTTTAATTTAGCACTAAAAATTTCTGGAAAATAATAATTATTATGACCAAATAGTTATTAAAATTTTAGATTATAGATTTAGAGGGTTTTTAATATATTTACGACTTCGAAATTATATACTATTTGATTTTAATTTTAACTTTAACTTTAACCACCGTAGGTCCAGGAACAAAAGGTGTTGGGGTGAAAGGGAACGACAACACCTCCGCGTGGTTTTGAATTAAAGGTGGCATGTTTTCTTCTTGACATCCATCATCTGGACAGATAAAGAATCTGACGTGGCAAGCCGTACGTAAAAGCTTGTCTGTATGCTTGCCAGGTGTTGTTACGAAGTCTTGAGTAAACTCGATTACAGACACTACTCAAATTCGGATTAAAATATCATTACTTTCTGTTGGCCGCGTTCTACAAAGAATCTAGGAATTGGACATCTCATCCTCAGAGAAATAAGAGTAAGAGAAGATATAGTATTTCTTCTAGGAATTATTTCATGGGTATTTTATTTTTATTTCACCTAAATATATATTTCATGGGTATTTTATTTTTATTTCACCTAAATATATATTTTTAGGGAGAGAATGTGGAGGCTTAAAATTGCACAGGGAGATGGAAGTCCGTACATGTATAGCACCAACAACTTCGTTGGGAGGCAGATATGGGAATTCGACGAGGAGGGTGGGACCCACGAGGAGCGAGCCCAAGTGGAGGAGGCTCGCAACAACTACCGCCGCCATGTCCACGAGGTCAAAGCTTCGAGTGACCTTCTCTGGCGTCTTCAGGTACATCAGTATAACTGGTTCTTTCCATTCGAAGAAGAAGCGTCGAGAAATTTAAATTTTATGAAGAATAATTTCGAATTCAAATATAGTAAGTGGTTATTAAAACCTTGGTATTTTCTTAGATTTTGCATGGGTGACCCATATTTTTTTATTTATTTATGCTATTCGTAGGGCCGGGTCGGGATTAGCTCCTTCCGAAAATATGGAAGGAAATTAAATTTGAATTTTAAGTAAATGTTGCGGGAAAAAGGGTACAAGAACGTTAAGATTTTTCGAGACGGATTCGGACTGGTCATCTCAATATCGGCCTAACGGAAAGGGAAAAACCTATGCTAGGCTAAAACTATCCTACGCTACGGAAAGAAAAAGTTTTACATGAAAAAGTAAAGTAAAGTTGGTTGTTGTGTTTGATGGATGGCTTCTCTTGTGCTCGAACCCTCTGTATATAGACGATCCTTGACCTAGCTCCGGCCTCCAATATAGGAAAGACCTTAATCAGGCCGTCCTTTGTATAGGAAAATTCTATTTAGGCCGTTTCCAATATAGTGAGACTCATTCCGGCTTGGTATAGGAAAGTTCTAAACCGACGTCCAAAACAAGGAAACCTGGCCTTAAACAGGAAACCCGGCCTTAAACAAGAAAAACCAAACCGTGCCAGCCAAGTAATCCAGCATAAAATAGGAAAACCAAAGCCACCACCAATATAAGAAACTGGCTCAACATAGGAAAATGTGACCGACTTAACCTTCTCGAACATCCTTGCTAAAATAGCCACCATGTCAAGCCTAAGTTCCAAACCAAGCCGCCATTGTGCAAGCCCAAGCGAGCTTCCATCACCCAGCCCAAAGCGGGCTTCATCTACACGAAGCGGGACCAAAGTGAGCTCTCCGCATTGCCGGCCATCCGCTTTATAACCCAAATAAGGCACTGCACCTTCCACCGCCCGCTTTGCCCAAGCGGGCTCACGAAGCCCAAAGCGGGCATCACCTACCCGAAGCGGGCACCCGAGGCCTGAGGGGGGCGTCCGCTTTGCCCAGGCTGACGTCCAATGTCCACTTTGCCCAAGGCGGGATCCCGCTGCCCGCTTGGCCACCCAAACGAGCATCCGCCTTGACCTTGATGTTTGACCTCCTTCTACTTTGAATCTGAAGAAGTCATAAACTACAAAGTTGTAGGCCTTTGTCTTGTATTTCCATATCTAAAGGAATCAGCTGAATCCGATGTCCGAGTCAAAAGATATGATTGGTCTACTAAAGTCCAATAGAACTCATCGAGCAAACCGACACCGGGACTTGGCGCTCTATTTAGATACACTTCTGATCCGAAATAGGCAATGCTCAAGAAAACAAAGTTTTAGATACCGGTCTTATCTATTCAAGGCCATAAGAATTTTCTCATTCCAACCTACGAGTCCAAAATAACGGCCAATTTACCAAGGATGGACCTTGTCATTCAAGGATAACAAGCCGAAGTGAATTTAGGACAACGTGCCAATGCGCTCTCAATGAGGCGCCAGTCTACCAATCTTGTTGAGATGCCGGTTCCATGAGGCGTCGGTCAGCCAGCCTCAATGAGACACCAGTCTGGACATCAACCGACACCGGTCTTCCAAGCCCTAAGGCACCGGTCTAGTCATCAACCGACACCGGTCTGCCAAGGCACTGGTCTGGTCACCAACCGACGCTGGTCTGCCAAGGCACCGTGTTACCAACCGACGCTGGTCTGCCAAGGCACCGTGTCACCAACCGACACCAGTCTGCTAAGGCACCAGTCTGGTCACCAACTGATGCTGGTCTGCCAAGGCACTGTGTCATCAACCGACACCAATCTGCCAAGGCATCGGTCTGGTCACCAACTGACGCTGGTTTGCCACACCGAGTAGCTCAAGATATGCTGATAATACCGAAATTATTTTGTACCTCAACAATAATAGATCATCCTTCCTTTCTTAATTGAATTTAATCCGAATGAAACTCGGTTCAATCATCTTCTAATTTATAAGTTATTTTATCCAATAGTAATTTTATGGTGTGTTCTGCGGATTCATTTTGTGAATTTTATTGAATATCAATAATACAAACATTCTCACTTGGTAGGAGTGTTTTTGGGTGAGATTAAAAAGAAACAATTCTCGTGCAGTTCTTGAGAGAGAAAAATTTCAAGCAAGAAATAAAAGCGGTGGAAATTGAGGAGGGAGAAAATATCACCTACGAAAAGGCCACCGCCGCATTACGGAGAGCGGTGGTGTTTTACTCGGCGTTACAAGCTGACGATGGCCACTGGCCGGCGGAAAATGCTGGCCCTCTCTTCTTCCTTCCCCCTCTTGTAAGTACTTTTTTAGTTTTTTTCCCCTCAATTTCCTTGGTCGAAAACAATTGGATTACAATCGAACACTTAAGACTTATGAGTGAACACAGTTCTTCTAGCTTAATTAAAAATTTGTTGAGCAGTTTTAAAAACTTGTTAGAAAAACTTTGTTGTTTTTCAAAAAGTTAAACCCAATTTAACCTAGATTAACTGTTAGGATACCAGGTGTTATACTTAGATTATTATTATTACTATTATTATTATTATTATTATTTTGAGAGAAAATTATTTAAATTATACCCGTAACAAACTCTTACACGGCTGATTATGTGTTTTTCTGTAAGTAATTAATTTTGTAGCTTCAAAAGTTATGAACAAAAAGTTAATATAGACAAGCACGGTAATGGCACGTCTTGTTTATAAATATCTTGGAAATATTCTACTATGGTTGGGACAGTTAAACCAACTTTGGGTGTATTTCTATGAAATACCAGATGAAAAAGAACGGTCTTCACTTCAAAATGGTAGAATGAAAGTCATAAAACAGATTGCATCAACTAAGCATGATTGGCCAAATGATTTTCCAAGAAAATTTAAATATAAAATTAGGTATTCACTACTCAAATCTGAGACCATGTTGTCTATTCTTTGACTCTGATTTCTTTGATTCCTCGCACAATCGTGCCATATTGCAGATTATGTGCTTGTACGTCACTGGTTATCTGGACAGTGTGATAACTGCGGAGCATCGGAAAGAAATGTTGCGTTACATCTACAATCACCAGGTATGCTCTTATTGAGACTCGATTGAAAGAATCAGGAAATCGGTGGAATGAACTGCAAATAGTCGAAATGTATAGATTCGTCAGTATCGAACGATGATTTCAAATTTTAAGAACGATTTTCCATTCCATTCTTTTACCACTTGAGCTCGATTCTCTGACGATGTTTGACGCAGAACGAAGATGGTGGATGGGGATTACACATAGAGAGTAATAGCTACATGTTGTGTACGGCTTGGAACTACGTATGCATCCGTATTCTTGGAGAAGGGCCTAATGTTGATGCCTGTGAAAGAGCAAGAAATTGGATACGAGACCATGGAGGAGTCACGTATATACCTTCTTGGGGAAAGACTTGGCTCTCGGTAAAATTAAACCTACAAATTAAGTTCTTCAATTTATTTTCTTTGCATGTCTATAATATCATTAAAAAATATGATTTAACCTATTTGTACACCACAAGATAGTGGTTAAAAATGTTCAGTCAAGTGACAAAAAAGAATTTAGTTGACTCCAACATTTTTTGGGATAGAAATACTCCCATGGAAAATCAAATTACAAATCATATGAAAAATATTACATTTTCATATTTTTCTGATTTTTTCTATAAAAAAGTGTTCAAATAGTAGGGTTCCAGCTAGAGAAACGTCAATCAATCGGTCAAATATTTTTAAACTAAAAAGTTTTGCATATTCTGTGAAACTAAGTGATAGTAAAATTAATTTTATTACTTAGATACTTGGAGTTTACGACTGGTCAGGATGCAACCCAATGCCTCCAGAATTTTGGATGCTTCCTTCACTTCTTCCTATACATCCCGGTGAGCGACAAGTTACTAATAATTAATTTGGGGGGTTATAGCAAAAAATATTTTATATTGGGCGGTTTTTTTTGGTAGTTTTCCGGAATTTTACAATTTCATGCAGCTCATTTATGATTACTTGCAATTGACTCCAATTCAGCGAAGATGTGGTGCTATTTCCGGTCAATTTACACTCCCATGTCGTATATATATGGGAAAAGGTTCATCGGTCACATTACTCCTCTTGTTGAGCAATTGAGAGAAGAACTCCATACTCGACCTTACACTCAAATCAATTGGAAGAAGACACGGCATCAATGCGCTCCGGTTAGTAAATTCCGATCAACTTTTTAATAAGTAAAACTTTTATTATTATAAAATTTGTTACACCAATGCCAAATGTGCAATAAAGTATTAATCTCCTATAATATCACAAGATAACACATATTTTATTAGCTAGAGTTATCTTTCAATTACTCGTGTTAGTGGCAACTTCACGTAATGTTTGAAGGATAGTTGTGACGTTTCCTTCCCATGCCATGGTAAGCCTCTTTGCGAGGTCCCAATGTGCTATCTTTGTATCTCCTTTATGTGCCTCCAATCTTGAGTTATAATTTGACATCTTCTCGATTCGTTACAATACCACACCGGAGATTGATTCGTTTTCGACATGTTCGAATATTGCAGGAAGATCTCTATTATCCACACCCTGTAATCCAAGACCTGATATGGGATAGCTTGTACATAACAATGGAGCCTCTTCTAACCCGATGGCCATTGAAGAAATTGGTAAGGAGGAGGGCTCTAGAGATGGCCATGAAACACGTCCATTACGAGGACGAAAATAGCCGCTACATAACCATGGGATGCATAGAGAAGCCCTTGTGCATGCTTGCTTGCTGGATTGAAGACCCGAACGGAGATTATTTCAAGAGGCATCTCGCCAGGGTCCCAGATTACATTTGGCTCGCCGAAGATGGCATGAAAATGCAGGTACATAATTAGCTGGCTCGTTAGAATCTTTGTATTCGACCCAGGACAATAATGCGTATAATTGATTTGATAATGGCAGAGCTTTGGGAGCCAAGTGTGGGATGCTGCCTTTTCCATCCAAGCTTTACTCGCAAGCAACCTCACCGATGAGATCTCGGATGTACTCAAGAGAGGGCATGAATTTTTAAAGAACTCCCAGGTTGTTTGGACAAGTCAATTTTATTTTGGTCAAGCTCGGCTTAATACGTCGCGGTGGTAGTTTCACACGTTTTTAACAAAGTACCGTATGGTTCGAAAACTATGGCAGATCAAAGACAATCCTTCAGGCGACTTCAGGAGAATGTATAGGCACATCTCTAAAGGGGGTTGGACCTTTTCTGACCAAGATCATGGTTGGCAAGTTTCGGACTGTACAGCAGAGGGATTAAAGGTACGTAAAAGACAATCTTAAGGAGATCTCGAATTTGAACTATACGAATGACATTTTTTGAGTTTCGACTCATGGGTTTGTTCTATGAAGTGTTGCCTGTTGCTCTCAATGATGCCACCGGAAGTGGTAGGAGAGCATGTCAAGCCCGAGAGGTTGTTTGATGCTGTCAATATCCTTCTTTATCTACAAGTAAGGGTCTTATCTAAATGTTTCATAATTTTTATTTCGAGTTTTAATTAATTTGCAATCTTTTTTTTTAGTTCTTGGTATATTCTGGCGATTTTTTTGATGTAAAAGGAAACTATAAGGTTGTTATTTGGGATTATCGTGAATATTGCAGGCTAACAAAGATAATGGAGGAATGCCGGCTTGGGAACCAGTAGCAGCCCCGGCTTGGTTGGAAGTGAGTATATATCAACATGCTCTTCTTGCTTCGTCCAAATCAAAGCTATTAGATTACTTTCTCCGATGTCACGGGACGTGTATAAATTGACTAAAGTCTAGGTTCATTATAACCAAAACCCATAAAATCTAATATGTTAGCCAAATGCCACTTGCCCCAATAGCACAAGGCGTTGGTGAATTGATGAAAATTCATGGTTCAATTTGTGAAGAGTATAATATTATCAACTCTTCCACTCCAGGTACTGAATCCGACGGAGTTCATGGCCAATGTGGTCGTAGAGAGAGAGTACGTCGAGTGTACCGGTGCAGCTATCCATGCATTAGCATTGTTCCGGAGGTTATATCCGGACCATAAGAGAAAACAGGTGGACAATTTCATCTTGAACGCCGCTGGGTATCTGGAACTAGCACAAAATCAGGACGGTGGATGGTGTGTTTTCAATGGCTCGAAGTCGAGACCTCTTGTTAAACTAAAATGACATCTTTACTCATTGATCTGATATCATGCCCCGTAGGTATGGGAGCTGGGGACTTTGTTTCACATACGCCGGATGGTTCGCACTGATGGGTTTGGCTGCCGCCGGCAAGACCTACGACGACTGCGCAGCCGTACGGAGAGGCGTCGATTTCCTGCTCAAAGTCCAAAGAGATGATGGAGGTTGGGGCGAAAGCTACCTTTCTGGTTGTCGCCAGGTACTTATATTCTTCTTCTAATTTTGTGGTAAATCTAATTGGTTCCTTTCGATTCCCATAAATCAATGATACGAATTGCCCTCAAATGTAGGGTATTTCTCTTTTTTATAGAAAATTTTTGTTGTCACTTAAATTGTGCAAAATTTTCAATTTGATTCCGCAGAGATTTTAGTTTGCACCTGCAGAATTGGTATTCTCTAGAAAAGTCTTGATAACTGAAAATAAATAATATTTCTGGGTGATGCAGAAATTTGTCCCTCTTGAGGGAAAGCAATCCAACTTGGTTCAGACAGCTTGGGCCTTGATGGGCTTAATTCATAGTGGACAGGTACGAGTACGGCCCAAATGAGATCTCTTTCTTTCCCTTCTAGCATCTGGCATCCTTTTGTGTGATATATCTCATATATTCATCATATATTTTTTCGTATTTATATTACCAAAACTATATACAAAACAATCGAAACAGATTGTTTGATCCAGTACATCTAAGTATGTACGAGATTGTAATAAACGCACCCTTATGCATATTTAGGCCCACAGAGATCCAAGACCACTTCACCGGGCGGCAAAATTTTTGATCAATTCCCAACTGGAAGATGGAGATTTCCCGCAACAGGTACTTGTTATAAAAATAAAATACGTAGGGTCACTCCCTTTTTAAAACATTAGTGTGAGCGTATTTTTCAGTAGTTTACATTATAAAGTGCAAACTATTTTGTAAGTCAAAGAGTCCATGCGTAAGGCATTGAGTCTTAAATTCGACCATGGATCCTACGAACTCTTATGGTACGAACTCTTATGATATGACTCCTATTTCATTTGTGGCACTTGGAAGCAAACACATATTTCATAATATAGAAGGTAGATTAGCAATGAATTCTTTATTTTGGTGTATAGTTAAGTTGGGATTGAGATTAGGGACGTGACATTTTATTTTTTTGGTGTCGATATGTGCAGGAGATGACAGGTGCTTTCCAGCAAAATGGCGTGTTACATTATGCATTATACAGAAATGTTTTCCCATTGTGGGCTCTTGGTGAGTATCGCAATCAAGTCCAGCTGCCTTCAGACAACGTAAAATCCACTGGAATGGGAGAGTAACAAAGGATTGTCTTTTGTCAATTCTCCGACTTTAATTGTCACGAGATGGTATATGTCTCAAATTCTTAATTAGATATTTTCTATTGTAATAGGAATTCTAATCTCTCTATTGTAGATTAGGAGTAGCGTTCTATAAATAAGAGGGCAGGGTTTAGCCATTCCTCGGGCTTGAGTAGTTTAGTTTGGAGCAAACTGACATCCGGTATTGCTATATTGAGATCCACTATTACTACAGAGAGAGAAGCAAATAGAAGTGACAATTGGTAGAGTACGAGTGATCTTTACTATTTTTATAATATATGAGAATGTAAGAGTTTTAAATTTAGGGGAATAATTTTTACATCTTAATTTAGATTAATCTAACTCCAATCTATTAAGGTAGGATCTTATTTAGGACTATAGGTAGAAATTTGGATCTGGGTTTATATAAACCATATCCAAATTCAGACCTTAATTGTAAATATTGGCCATAATTTTACTCTTATCATTGAATTGCCTACGAGACCCTAGATTCGTAGGGTAAAGTAAGAGTATGACACACGGACATTTCCGCCATCGCTCGTAAGCCCAGCCCAAGAAAAACAAAACAAAACCAGCACCATCTAGGAAAAGGAGACCCAAGTTGCCACAATATGGAGTCTCAAAAACTAGCTAACAATGTCCCAAAAAAGACATTGATAAAAATATATGTGCACTGTGGAGTGACCATATAAGAATATGTTAATGTATCTTATAAAATGAGATTATAGTATATGACAGGGTTTACAAAAAAAATATTATGCATTGATCTACCATAAATTTATGGTAAAAGTCCACTTTAGTACTCTATAGTTACGCATTTTGACACTCCACTACCCTGTGGCTTCAAAATGTTCGACCAAGTGATAAAATTTTTACTGTAATTAACACTTCACTACTTGAATAATTTTTTGGGGAATAAATATCCTCAAGTATAATTAAATTAAACTTTTTAAAAAAAATAAAGAAAAATATTATAAGTGCTGGAGAATGATTTTTTCGTATACTTTTCATATTTATTCATTGGATAATTTATAACCAATTTTTTTTCTTAATTATATTTGAGGGTAATTTGTCTAAAAAAGTTATTCAAGTAGTGGAGTGTCAATTACATAACTTTATGTCACTTGGTCGAACATTCACAAAGTAGTAGAATGTACCGAACTCTTACCTAAATTGATTCCAAATTTGGACAATAAAAAATGATTCTATAAATTTCAAATAATTTTAGGATGGACGCTACGAACACGAGACGACAGTTACAACAGCCATCCATCCCCCAGCCTCCTCCTCTGCGCATCTTTTCCTGTCCGATGTGCATGGGCCTGTAAATCTCATAACTCGGAAATACTCCTCCTCCCACCAACGAGACCTTGAGATGTCGGTTCGTTCGTGTCTCTCTTTACTTTGGTTTTGCCTCTCCATTTCCATTCTCCATCGTGTCCTTAAAACGACTCACATTTGCATCATCATTCTGCAGGTCACAGAGACTCCCGCGGATCACCAAGCCGAACCACTCCCCCAGTCGAATCCCCCGTCCAACTGGACGATCAACGTTTCGGATGTGAGTACCGTTTACGTTCCGCGATCTGTGTTTGAACCCTTATCAGATGTAAATAAACCATGTTCTAACTTTGTACAGGTGAGAACGATCAAAGTGAGCAATGTTTCATTGGATGCAACTGAGAATGACATCAGAGGGTTCTTCTCTTATTCCGGCGAAATCCGGTACATTGAACTCCAAAGGTCAGTAATCACATATAAATTGCAGAATGGCAGTTGGAGTGGAGGACTAATGGTGTTCTGTTTGTAGGCATAGCGAAACTGCGCAGGTCGCGTATGTTACGTTCAAGGAGCATCAGGGAGCTGATACCGCTCTTCTTCTTAGCGTACGTCTTCTTGCTCCCCATGGATGCATTGGTTTCTCTGTGTTCATGTTCATCATTATGATTTGTGGTTCTTATTGTAATCCGATGATGATGGCCCGAGATTAAGGACCAACAGATGCACGGGCTGAATCCGGAGATCAAAGCCTTACCGGTTTATTTAGTCATTCATCATTGATTGGATCTGTCTTCGTTTTGGACCTGCCAAAGGATATAACATCGGAATTTAGTCTTGGCACATCAGCATACAGTTAGAGCATTTACTGTCTTAAACTAGGAAAGTTGGGCTGTTGGAGTTAACCAAATTTAACAGATAGAGTATATAAATCATTGATCTAACATTCAGGTTAGATTCATTTAAATTTTATACATGGTATCAGAGCACGATCGATAAGTGGACCGTTACACATTCTGGATGAGAGACTATCTGTTCTTTCTTTCACATTCCTTCACTTGATCATCTGTTGGTCATTATCTGGTGCTACGAACTTGGTTTTGTACTGTCTCAGGGATCTACCATAGCCGGTCTTCCTGTTAAGATTTCGCCGGTTGAGGACTACCATCTGCCCCCTGAAGCCACCGCATCGGATACGGTAATGAAACTTGTCCTAATAGTAATGTTTAACCCTGTTGTCAAGGGTGCAGCAAGTTTGAATATGAAGCTCACATTGTCGTCCTATTCTTTTCAAGCCGCCAAAAACACTTGCAGCAGCTGGTTCAGCAGTCGGAAAGGCTGAAGATGTAGTAAGTACGATGCTCGCAAAGGGATACGTGTTGGGGAAGGATGCTCTGAACAAGGCAAAAGCTCTTGATGAGCGGATTCACCTGACATCAAATGCCTCAGCGACGGTCACTGCGCTTGATCTTAAGATGGGCCTGAGCCAAAAGATCAGCATTGGCAAGTCAGTGGTGAACGAGAAGGTCAGGGAGATGGACGAGCGGTTCCGTGTCTCAGAGATGATGAAGTCTGCCTTCGCCGTAGCTGAACAGAAGGCGAGTAGCGCGGGGAATGCCATCATGAGCAATTCTATTGTCTCGACAGGGGCCTCATGGGTTTCAGGTGCGTTTACTGCGGTAGCAAAGGCTGCTAGTGATCTGAGCATGATGACCAAGGAGAAGGTCGAAAAGGCCGAGGAGGACAAGAAGGAAACTCTTCTCATAGGCGGCGTTAATGACTTGGCTCGAATCCATCTTGACGAGCCTCCCAAGGAGGAACGTCCGGTGGCTCCTGTTAACTCAGAAGATCCGAAGCTCGGAAATATATGATTTACTTTTGAGTTGCTCGTTAATTTTTTTTTGCAGAATATGTAATTCGTTTACTGCAGATGATATCATCATATAAGAGGCTCATCGGGTAAGACAGCTAAGTTGATTTCTTCTTTACTCTGTATTTGGCAAATCATACCAGCTAACTAGATCGAGATGGGAATATAATGAAGTCCTATCCTAGCCATTCCGAAAGGTTCAAGAAGCAATGGCAGTTAGCTAGTTTTCGAACTTGAAGCCTATCATTCGAATTTTCTAAACAAATTCACATGGATGATCAGATAGACAGAGCATCATAAACTTCTCATACTAGCCCAAGATAACATGCAGTTCTGGCTTGAGGAAGATTGTGGGAAGTGCATTTATGCTGACTTGGGGTAGAAAACATCGGTTACCTGGAGAATGCGTCGGAGTTCTGTTGCTCTAGCTATTTAAGGTCGGCTGCCCAAGCAGGCACATCGACGCCAGTTACGAGGGAAATTGGAATAAGGTAGAGACTGATGCTTTCATGATCGAGCTACGATCATCGAGATCTAAAGCATTTCACCACAATCTGGATCAAGGCGTCTCTATCCATCTACTCATTCTGATCAACAAGAAATATCGGCATTGCATTGTCAATGCTCTACAAGAACAATACAGTATGCAGTCAACAATTTGAGTATTTGTCTATCTGATATAAACCTATCTTTGCCTGCATTTTGCAGCAGAGTATCTCGCAACAAAATGATGGCAGATTGGCAAGAATTAGGCCTAGAACCTTATATTAGCTGTCTCCAATAATACTTTTATCTCATCCTACACTTATTGAAGGATTACAACAAGCATATACTGTTAAGTTTTGCAAAAGAATTGAGTTTCATATTTCTATTATTGGCCATTATAGCTCTACGATATTCCCATTCGCACCACCATTGCACCTCTGATGACCGAGACGAAAAGTTCATCAGACAAAAATCTGGCGTCCCAAATGTATCATACTAATCAGCTAGCAAGCGAACTGTAGTAACCATTCCAGATTCTGTCACCATCAAATGGAGACAATCAGCAGAAGAAAAATCCAAAACCAGATCAGTGAGCCTTTATCGGGGCACAAACTACAAACTTGTGAAAAAACAGATATACGATCTCATACCTGAATGCATTCTTGCAGGTCGTTGTCTTTTGTTCTGACATGAACCTGAAAATCCAAACAACCAATTAGACACAGATGAAGCATACATAGAGAGGAGGTCCACTATCACTTGCCGTACTAGTTCAGAGCCGAAAAACCGATTGCAGCAAATAAACCCACAAAGGAAAAAGAGCTGTTCTCTGTACCTCACTGACACGTTGGTAGGTCGACATGTGATTGCTCTCATGAGAAGCCAGAATGACAAGGGAGGCTGCAACTGTTGAAGGCCAGTAGCCAAGCTGTTCATGATCTGCTATTGCCAGCACGGCGAGATATTTGGCCCTCTTCTCCACTTGTTTGTCAGCTCCAGCAACCTTAATGTAAAACCTGCAAACAGATCATAGAGCGTCGATCTAGAATGCGAGGTCCAAATTTACAATCATATGATTAGATGTCTAGATTCTTTGTCTTTAACCACAAAGCACATCAAAAGCAAGCGAACGTGAAGTTGCTAATATGATGAAGCTACGAGAACAACAGAAGAGCAAGAATGGAAGTTACCCCAGAAAGTTGTAGATGGTGGGAGAGAAGCACTGGAATTTGAGGACCTCCTGAACCAACCATTCCATGGCCACAACTTCGCACCTGCTGTACACCTCGCTTCTCACGGAGAACTGCTTTTTCTTCACACTGAAATTCACCCACGGCAAATGGAAAATTCATATCAACGTAGGATTCTCGCTTCAATCCGAGGAACTGGTGAATTAGAAGGGTAAAAAACCTAGAGGTACGCTCTCCACCGTAAACTGAACCCTATATTTTTAGCTATTTGGTACATGCAATTGCAAGGGTGTGATGATGAATCAATGGACGTTACCTATTGTAGGGCTGGTTTTCTTCAATCCTGGTGGACAATGCAAGACAAGCGATACCGACAATTTGAAGCTTCCTTTTGTCGCTGAAGAAGCCTTTGCTCAGGAAACGGTCCAAAAGGCTTACCGCGAGGAACATAGTCCCCGGTTGAAGCTCCCATGAATGCTGTTCGTGAAAACCAAAAGGCACCGAAGACGTTGAGAGAATTTAATTGGAAGAAACTTGTAACAAATAGAAATTAAATCCGGCATTAAAAGAATATAAATAAGTTTGACAGAGATTCACCAAAGTAGTAGTTTAAAATAGTGTAAATCTGTTTTCAATTGAATATAGTTCTGCATAACATTAAATTGGATTTATTATTCGGCGACATTGTAGCACGAGGCTAGAATTCAACCGATTTAAATAGCGACCGCAGGCTAGTAATTAATTAGGTCAAATAATATAATACGGTCCTTTTCATGATTTTCACCGATCGCGACATAACGCAACAAACTGAAATAAACTCCAAAAGTGATCAATTATAAATATCAAATGACAATACCGAAACAAATAGCATAAACTTGGCAAGCTTCAATATATCGAATCAACTGTCGAAGAGCTGACGTGGCAACAAAAACTGGCCCACGCCTAAAACGCGTGCTCGGTACTTCTTCTTGAACTAACTAAGCCAATGTGCTCCGTTTCTAGACTTTAGACAACGGCAGCTCAACCCGTCGCCACTCGCCTGGCGGCGCCGATTGAACTGCCTCGGCGACTGGCGGCGTCTATTTCAACTTTTAGGGAACAACATTAACTAACTAACTATAACTCGCGAATCATTGAGAAACTAATTATTATTATATTCCATGGCAGAAGAGGAAACGAAGTGATTACCTCGGCGATCCAGTGGACCATAAGTGAGCGTTGCTCGACGATGAGATCGCCGCAGTCCGTAGTTGACCGGTAGCCCTCGCTATAGTCGTAGCACATCGCGTGCCTTCTCTCCCTCTCCCTTAGCCTCCCATAGCTCTCTTCCTCCTCCTCGTCTTCAAACCTCACAAACTTGTGATAGAAAATTCCCAATTCAAAATATGAAGAAGAAATTAATTCGAAATGGAGCGAGTTAGTTAAGTTTAAACGATTTACGTACGTTGAGCTCCGTTTCGTTGAACGAGTTTGACCTGCTCGGAAAGCAGGACGACCTCGAGAAGTGGTTCCGGAACTGGATCAGGAGGGAGAAGGTCGGTGAGGGATGGGAATCCTCGCCGGCCGATTTCTCGGAGAACTCGCTGTCGGTGCTCAGGAGCAACGTCGACACCGAGAAATCCGACGAGTCCGCGGTGCACGACGACGAGCAGTAATCACCATTGTTATCCTTGCTATTATCACGATCCTCATTCAAGAAACCGTAGTAGTCCGAAACGACATCGTCTTCGTCGTCGTCGCTACCGAGCTTCTCTTCGCAGGCGAGGTCCGAGACGATGTCGTAGCCAGCGTTCTTAGTGGAAGCTTCAAAAGAGACCTGATCCGAATCCTTCACCGTCTTCAAGGAGGACATGCAGGAGAAGGACTTCTCGGCCACGGAGTTAGAAGCGAACGAAACAGAGTCGTTGGCGGCGGCAGCCTTGGCGTTGGCTCCGTCGTGACAATACTCCACGAGGCAGGAGGAAGTCTCGCTCACTTGAACCTCTTCATTTTCTTTGATCCGCCGAGTCCGCTCGGCACCGTTCACTTCCACGTCTTCGCGAGGACGTTTCCGCCCCGAGGAGTAGCTTGCGACGTCCTCGCAACCGTACGACCTGAGGTTAGTGCACGTGCTGGCCGAGTAGTCCTCCTCCACCTCCTCCGCCTCAGGCGGCGGGAGCTTCTCATACTTCTTAGAAGGAAGCCGGATCGGGGAGATCGGAGACCGGAGCTTCCGGTTAAGCTTGGTTCGTTGCTTCCTGAAGGACGACGGCGCCGTTTGTTTAGCCACTCGTAGCACTGGCTCGGCCTTCCTCGTAGGTCTTGGTCTTAGCTTCATTTTCTGTTTCGTTTTTCTCTTGCGCTCTCCACGATGTTGAATTTAATGTGAGAGAGAGAGAGGCGGTTACTAGCGCGGGTGAAGAGGAAGAAGAAGAGTTCGAGTACTTATAGGCTGTGTCTCTCTCATGAGAGGCGGAGGGCTTCTGTGCATGGAGACTGGGGTCCACTAACGTGAGAGAGAGAGAGAGAGAGTGGGGAAGTTAGTTATGCTCTATTGTGCACGCACATGGCCTCTAACTACACACTAAACGTACCACCAAAAAATCGACCCAAAAAAAAACGTACCACCAAAAAAGCTTACCAAAAACAACTGCACACTAAACGGGCATTTTTAGGTTTTTTTTTGTTGGGTGAAACGCAGTGCAATATAGCAACAGAATTTGATAGGAATAAATTATTCTAATTTAAATCAAAATATATCGAATTAGAAAAGTTTTGCCCCTCCCAAAAATTTCGCCTGGTTCATACCATTCTTTCCTAAGCGCTGTCAGGGATACTCTCGCGATTTTTCAATTATAAAATGTGTTTTTTTGTTTTTTTTCAAAAGTTGAATTTATTAAAATTCATACAAAATAAGAATATGAGTTTGAATTTAAAATTTGAAGTTGCATTATTTATATTTTTTAAAATGCTTAAAGCTATAATAAAAAATAAAAGATACAACTTTCCATTTTTAATAAACCACCGGATCGAAAGATCAATTTAACTATAATCTTCGGTGTAAAGTTTCCAAATACCTTTTATCGTGACTGCATTTGCGACTCAATTACAATCAAAGTTTTCGACCGTAACCGCGCAATTTAAATATGAACATGCCAAAAACCTCAAAACATTTCATATCACATAATATGCCCTATTATCTACTAAATAAAATGACATATTATTTTTAACTACTCGAATTTAAATTATTTTATTTGGGGAGATATTAGCTTAAGCTACAGAAAATGGGCCACCGGTCATAACTCATAACAAAGCCCGAGGTACCCCGGCCCACTCGTTAAACCCAAGCAACCCACTTGAAATTCCCAACAAACACAATCAATCGGCTAGGGTTTTTCCTCGGGGGAAAAAAATCTCTCCCCCTCTCTCTCCGCCGCTCAAACTCGAAGGATATAAATAGCTCTCCATCTTCTCATCCTTGCTTTCAATGGTTATTTTTATTATTTATTTTTAGTTTCTTATTTATATTCTTTTTCAAACCGGTTTTATTATTTTAGACCTGCCTCTGGTGATGATCAAAAAAATAACTTTCGTTCTTCCGAGATTTTCACATGCGGAGAAATTTTTTGGAGACCTGAACTGAAGAGGCATTACAATTGTTAACTGTGGTTTTAATTCTTGAGTACAGTTTGGTCATCGTTCACAATACCGAAGTTTTTGGTTTTGAAGCCAAAAGTGGTAGTTTTGTAACTGTGACCATGATTACTTGTGATTTTTGAAATCATTGTGATAGTTCTTATTAATGAGTCGACTTAATATTATCAAGTATTAATGGTCCTTTACTTGATGAATTTTAAAGTGGTTATTAACTATCAAATGTCCCAAATATAACAATGGCCGGCTTTATGTCTGAATATTTTCCTACTTGTTGGACCTTGGGCCCATTAGGCAATTATTATTGTGCCTAATTGGGCCCGGGCCCATTAGGCCCAAAAAGTTGGGTTGGATGGGCCGGTCAACCCGAGTTGACCGGCCCGATGCCATGCAAGCGCTGGCGCAAAGCTATAGGTAGCTTCGCCACGTGGCAGGCATGCGGTCGAAAGTGCCACGTGGCGCGCCACGTGGCGCGTTTTCATTAGCCGGACTTTCCTATAAAAGGTGAAATCCGGCTGGATCAATTAGGAACTTTGCCCACAACCACTCAATAAGAAAGGAAAATTCTGGATTAGTTCCTGAATTTTGAACAGATTTTTAATAGAGAAAATCTCGTGAAAATTAATTACGAATCCGTTCAAACGTGATCGTAATTCGACTAGCACGAAGACATTGCGGACCCGAGCCTGTGGACCTCTTGCTTCAACAAGTAAGTGATTTATTATTAACGAATTAGTTTGTTAATTAAACGGATTTAACACGTAATTACTCGTTAATTACGCGTCGAATCTGTCAATTGGTATCAGAGCGTGGTTGAAACCATGTTTTGATGATAATATGATATTTTAATTCAAATAATTATGTGATTTTTTGGGTTAAAAATCGTATTAATTGTGATTTTATTGAAAATCATAATCTGTTGGACTTTAAAATAATTAATTTAGAACCAGCGGGACTAAATTAAATTTTGCCTAACCGCGCGGGCAAATTCGCGCACGCGCAAAACTTTAAGGTACCAATCTAAATTTTGACCGCTTACGTGGCACCTGCGTGTCATGGACTTCGGTGTAATTTTTGGAAAACTTGGGGATTGATTGGAAATTTTCCCAAAAATCCCAAAATCAAAAATAAACCCTAATCGGGCGATTTGGGCGATTTCGTCCGAAATCGAATTCCGTCGATTTCGTCAAAAATTCGACGATTTCGACGCAGTAGATCGACGATAGTCGATTCTCCGGCTTCTCCTCGACATTTCGATATCACTTTTGTGGATCGATGTCCCCGGAAAACGAAGATCGACGCCGACGATGACGGAGAGACGCGGAACGGAGAAGACAACCGCGACGGAGAACGGCTGGACGACGGCCCGCGAGGCTGATATGGCCGTGCTCGCGAGGCCGAGACGAGTCGATTGCGACCGGTCTCGGTCGTTCTTTCGCCGCCGTTACGCGGCGGTCGCCTTCGCAGTCGGGGAGAGAGAAAGAGAAAGGGAAATATGTGAGGGGCAAAATTATAATTTCATGATTTTTTCCCAAAAATATTTATACCCGGGTCAAGAAAATCAAAAAATCGGACGGATTGGCATGGTTTCTTGGTTCGACCCAACCTGATTTACGGTCAATTTTGACTTAAATTGGACTTAAATATTGGTTTTTTTCCTTTTTTAATTGGATAAAATCAGTTTTTATTCAATTAAAATCCAATAAATTGATAAAAAATTTTGAGAAATTTTTGTCAATTAGGTTTATTAAAATTATAACGATATTTTTAATAAACTTAAAAAGAAAATATTTTGGAACGAGTTCCGAGATATGTTAAATTTAACTAAAATCACATGAATGGGTCCATAGTATGATCATCAAAAGATTGAAAAATGAGTTTTTCAATCCTATTTTGGGAGAATATGAGAATTAACCCGAAATTGAATTGCAATTGTTGCAAGATTTGATGGATACTGGAGGAAGGTATCTGAACTTCTGAGCAACGGAACTTCGACAGAAGATTTTGAAGCGCCGTTTACCGCTGCGTGTGCCTCAGGATGACATGTTTGTTATCGTCGAGCACATTGAGGCTGTTCACCGGGAGATGCAAGAATGCATCTGGGCCGGAGGTTACGATCATGGAGAGGACTGGCACTCTATGTTTCAAGACCTCCTGGTCACGCTAAAAATTCAAGAAGATATGAGTATCTTCTCGGCACCTGAGTTCAATACCCATAGAGATGCTCTCTATGGTTTGATTCACTATCTCGAGGAGAGGGGTCTTCTCAGAGAAATGATACCTTCTCCTGTTCTGGAGCTGCGAAGCGGTTTGATCTTGAACCGCTACCTCGCTAAGGAATACCATTACAGTTTTCCTCCGCTCCTGATCATCTGGATCATGGATTCAATTCCAGTTCCGGCAAGTACCCTGGAACTTCTCGCCGGATCGTCCTCGCACCCGGTCCCCACAGGATCGTCCTCGCACCCGGTCCCCACAGGAGGTCTCAAGAGAATTTCAACATGACTACTTGCAGAATTGAGAACAGCCTTTAGAGCTTAATAAATGGGTGATTGCAGTTAGCACGGGAAAAGGATTGGCAAAGCTTGATCATCACGACTAAGCTTTCTCTACCTCTACCTTTATGTTAATTGCTATCATATTCTTCGTTAATCTTTTGTGCTTTATTAACATGCTTAGCGAGTAGTTCTCTTGTGAGTGTGATGCCCTAATTATGTGATTACTCGTCTATGTTAGCTATGGTTTGATTATCTTTCGTAGTAGTTATCAATTGATGATCTTAATGCTTAATCTAACTTGATCACTTAGATTATGATATTTAGTTGATAATAATGGACCGGAAGGCATTAGAATCAACGGAAGAGTCAATTGACATGTCTTAAGGTATTAATGAGGAATCTTGATACTAAGGGATAACCCGATAGGAGTTAACTTCATAATTGAGTTTAGTTTAGTTCTTGGTCTAATTAATGAGCGGAAGCGTTGGTTAGTAATCATGATCTACTCTAGCTTAGTTTTGTCATCCTAATGAGCGGAAGCATTAGGGAGATGCACTAGAACACTCCGGGTACTAGTTAGAACTTCATAAAAACCAAAGTCTCGACATAGGTGGGTAGTCCATAAGGGTATCGTGCTCGTTTATCTCCATTGATTTACAACTCATCTTTTATTTGCGTTTCTGATTTCATTTATTTACCTGCAATCTTTACAATCTTTTAATTCTCTCGCTTCACAGAATTATTTGCATTGATTTTGTGTGGCAGAGGCAAGTTTGCCTATATCATTCTATGGAGATGCGCTCCTGACTGCCGCATACGTTCTAAACCGTATTCCATCTAAATCTGTTACAGCCACTTCTTACGAAATGTGGACAGATCGGAAGCCCGATTTATCCTATTTTAAGCTATGGGGGTGTGCGTCATATGTCTATTCTACCTCAAGTACTTTCGGTAAATTAGGACCGAGAGGTAGAAAAAGTATCTTTATAAGATACCCAGAGGTATCTAAAGGGTACGTCGTGGGTGAACTGGACAATGGACATGTAACAGAATTTGAATCACGCGATGTCACATTTTTGGAAAATAAATTTCCAAAGTTGGGGGAGGTTAGTAGTAACCTTACCCTTTATGAGACAAATGAACCAGAATTATCTGGATCACTTCTTTCGAGTGGGAGAATTGAGGAGGAAGATAGAGATTTTCTAACTCAAAATAATCTGGAAGGTCGTGATCTAAGTCCTGAAAGGGAGGTAATTCCTTATTCCAGTGGGAGTACGATTCCTGGATATGATGAATATATGAGAGACGTTTATCAAAACCGGGAATACCGTAGGTCTAGCAGAACTAGCATACCACGCCGACGATTTGACATCGAAGGCGAGGCTAATGCGTTCTTGGTATCACTAAAGAAATTTGGTGGTCCAAGTGAAATTCTTCTGGCCATCCTGCAGGATGAAGATGAACCAAAGAATGCATCTGGAGCTTTGTCATCTCCAAAATAAAATGAATGGATGAATGCAATGGAAGAAGAAATGTCTTCTATGATCAAAAACCAGGTTTGGGATCTGGTTAACCTACCTAAGGAGCGTAGGGCAATTGGGAATAAGTGGATTCTCAAAATCAAGCGCAATGCAGATGGCAGTATCGAAAGATACAAAGCGCGTTTGATTGTCCAAGGGTTTAAACAACAGGCTGGGATAGACTATGAGGAGACTTTTGCACCTGTTGTTAGGTTTACGTCAATTAGGGTCATTTTAGCTATGGTTGCTAACATGAATCTAGAATTATATCAAATGGATGTAAAGACTGCTTTTCTCCACGGAGAATTGGATGAAAAAATCTATATGATTCAGCCTGAGGGCTACGTTCAAAAAGGGTGCGAACACAAAGTTTGCAAATTGAATAGATCAATTTATGGCCTTAAGCAGTCAATTAGGTTTACGTCAATTAGGGTCATTTTAGCTATGGTTGCTAACATGAATCTAGAATTATATCAAATGGATGTAAAGACTGCTTTTCTCCACGGAGAATTGGATGAAAAAATCTATATGATTCAGCCTGAGGGCTACGTTCAAAAAGGGTGCGAACACAAAGTTTGCAAATTGAATAGATCAATTTATGGCCTTAAGCAGTCGTCAAGACAGTGGTATATTTGCTTTCATAATAGCTGGAAATGACATGGGATTTCTTGTCGAAATCAAAGATTGGTTATCTTCCAACTTTGAAATGAAAGACATGGGTGAAGCGGATTACATACTCGGAGTTAAGATTTCGAGGAATCGTTCGAAGAGAATAGTGTCTCTTTCACAAGAGACATATATTCACAAAGTAGTAGAACATTTCAATTGTGATCACAGTAACCCAAAGTATGTCCCATTGTTTAAAGGTCATAATTTGTGTAAGGACATGTGCCCAAAAATAGCTAAACAACGTAGGGACATGGAGAAGATTCCTTATGCCAATGCAGTTGGATGCGTGATGTACGCAATGTTGTGTACTAGACCTGACATTTGCTATGCTGTTGGAATAGCAAGCAGATATCAGTCTGATCCAGGCAGTGCTCACTGGAAGGCTGTCAAAGGGATTTTGAAATATTTGAACACTACTGCAGAATACTCCTTGTGCTATCAAGGTCGTGACCTGATATTGAGTGGCTATACTGATGCTGATTGGAGAGGCGACGTGGACAAGAAAAAGTCTACATCTGGATTCATTTTCTTGTTGAACGGGGGTGCTATCTCATGGAGTAGTAAGAAGCAAACATGTGTATCCCTGTCAACAATGGAAGCGGAATATGTAGCTTCAGCTCATGCTGCACAAGAAGTGGTATGGTTGAAGAGATTCTTAAGCCATCTCTCCCTGATCAACTCGACGGAGCCCGTAAGTTTATTCTGCGACAACCAGGCAGCTATAGCATATGCTAAGGATCCTAGATTCCATAGCAGAGCTAAGCATATAGATATTAAATTTCAATTTGTTAGAAATTTAATAAAATATAAAGAACTGCGTATGAAACACATATCTATACGAGATATGGCCGCAGATCCAATGACTAAAGCATTACCTCGAGAAGTGTTTGAGAAACATGTTAAGTCATTGGGTTTACGACGGTTTCATTTGTAATCCAATTAGTTGGAATAAAGAATTTTTATTTGGCAATATGAGTTAAAAGTGAAACATGTCGAACAGAGAAGTAGCCCACTCACACGGGTGTTTACTTCAGTGGGAGTCAAGAAGTTGATTCCTAGATGAGATGAGGCAGTTATTGGACATACATAAGTGCATGTCCTATGACGGAATGCCGTCTTGCTCAAGAGCAAGTTTCCTTATGGGATGCAGGAATAAGTTGCTGCATTTGGATTTTCTACAATCCATATGATAAGATATAAGTGGAACTTATCATACTGTCTGTCCTATTAGCCTAGAGTTAAGCTAAGGCTGATACTCTAGTATGGTGTTAAATGACATGTGTTCCTTTATAAAAGAAAAGTACGCCGTAACACGTGATTAGTATCATGTGTGCTACTCGACCACTGGATGGGATGAAAATGTTGAGTGATTTGACAATCCCTGGTGTGAGACCAATTTTCGAGAACTGTGATTTCCGAAATCTACCCTTAAGATCCTAAACGTATTCTGGAAGTATGATCCAGTGCTGCTAGCTTGGAAAGTTCATGAAAAAGTTATGGCATAGCGATTCGACCTGGCAGGGCTGACCAGAAAAGCAGGCTGTATCATTATGAAAAGAATATAGTTAAGGGAGAAGGAACTCTGTTCATCACATTCTGAGTTTCGTGGTTCAGGTGCACCAATTGTATTGAAAAGTACAATAGTGAACCCGAAAATAATTGTTTGAAATCACTGATGTGAACAATGGAATGTGACATGAGTCCTGGGGTAATAGCATACATTATACAAGAAGGTAGTCGAGATGCTACTATTCAAATAGCCTGGGTGTCTGTGCTCTTGAATTTTGCTTAACATACTCGACGTGTGCTGGTCGCACAAAATCCTTTAAAGAAATCTGATAACTGTTGATCAAGGTCAATAATAATTGAGTGGGAGATGTCGGACCTTGGGCCCATTAGGTAATTATTATTGTGCCTAATTGGGTCCGGGCCCATTAGGCCCAAAAAGTTGGGTTGGATGGGCCTGTCAACCCGAGTTGACCAGCCCGATGCCATGCAAGCGCTACGTCAGCGTGACGTGGCGCTGATGTCATACATTGTAGTCCACGTGATGCGTCCACGTGGCACCATGTGGCAGACATGTGGCCGAATGGCACCACGTGGCGTGCCACGCGGCAGACATGAGGCCTGAAATGCCACGTGGCAAAACTATGGGTAGCTTCGCCACGTGGCAGACATGCGGTCGGAAGTGCCACGTGGTGTGCCACGTGGCGCGTTTTGATTAGCCGGACTTTCTTATAAAAGGTAAAATCCGGCTGGACCAATTAGGAACTTTACCCACAACCACTCAATAAGAAAGGAAAATTCCGGATTAGTTCTTGAATTTTGAACAGATTTTCAATAGAGGAAATCTCGTGAAAATTAATTACGAATCCGTTCAAACGTGATCGTAATTCGACTAGCACGAAGACATTGCGGACCCGAGCCTGTGGACCTCTTGCTTCAACAAGTAAGTGATTTATTATTAACGAATTAATTTATTAATTAAACGAGTTTAACACGTAATTACTCATTAATTACGCGTCGAATCTGTCACTACTGCTTTCGGGTTAAACACCGATTCATGAATTTTAAATCATATGATCATTAATTATCAAACGGACATTGACTTGGTTTAAGCAGTTGAACAGAAGAATACTAAGAACATCCCAAATATAAGAATGGTCAAGGCAATGATCAGATCCGGTTGAAATGGCAATAATCGCTTGAGAACAATTGGAAATCATTTGACGTTATGAAGTTAATTAACTTCGACCACGAGGGACTAACATGTCATCAGCAACTCTAATTTGGCCTCTAATCTCCATCTCCCAATGATCTCCACAAAGGAAAAGGCTTCATTAACAACTACAGGATCAGGTCTTTTTCTATTAGGTCCTATTCGCTTAGGATAATACCTGTAATTTAAAAAAAATTAACAACTACAGCAAACATCTAGAAAAGAAACGAGAGAAAAAAAAACAAATTCAAGTAATTTAATTTTAGGTTAGGATAATCAATTAGTGCCAATAATATCAAGAACCGTGAGATATGGAGATGAGGTGCTAATGGTTAAAATAAGGAGAGTATTTTGGTAATCTCAAGTGACAAGTTAGACTAAAATTAGTTTCAGGAACTAACGAATTCGACTTTTCAAAATTTATGGACTAATTTATTAAGAACCAAACTTATTAGTACAATATATCAAAACTTGAAGACTTCTAAGTTTTTTTCTCTTGAAATTATTATTATTAGCCACTAGGAATCAGGTAATAGAAGAGAATAACGTGATTAAGCGATTAGTGCTTATTAATGTCAAAGATTAGAAGCGTGTGTTATTTGAATAGTCTGAGTATTATATAAATAATTGAATGTTATTAGAATATTCGTAGCAGATTTTAGTACGATATTATCGGTATATTGTACCGATATACATTTGGCATAGCTTTATAAAAAATACTTCCGATATTTATAAATGCATAACCTTAGGTTCATTAAAAAAAGCTTTCGTTATAAATTTCATACAATATTAATTTTCCAACACCAGCTATTACATGATTATCCGTATCAAGACTAGGTGTCATTAGATCAAACTAGCTCAAGCACAACTATTAGAGCAATTTTGGTACGATTCGGCTATAACACAATACAATATCCACTTGTGGTTGCCCCTTTTTTGTCACATATATTGTATCGTTCATCCTTTCTGAATCAATTGTATATTGTACAATTTGAAAATTATATACAAATTCATATTTTTCAATAACCAATCGAATGAATATTCAAATAATTTAATTTGATCTGATCCTTTGCTGTGACACGACCTAGCCCACCTAATGGGATCCCTACCGGCTTTAAAAATTGACCAACTTCCCCCCTCTCTCTCTTTGTCCTCTTCCAATGCGTCGGGGGACGCCAAATTAGAAAAAAAAATGGCGTTCGAAAGCGGTGGAACATTTATATTATTTTATAAGTAATTATTTTATTAGTATTAATTAGTTACATATTAACTGTAATATACATAGATGGTGCCCATCCACTCCTAAGTGGTGATCCCCGTACAATAGTACTATTTGAATAGTGACTCTTCTATGATAGTACGAGGATTGTAATCAAGATTTTACTAAAAAAATTATCATCAGAAAATTTATTGAAAAAAATGATGATATTTGATGACACCGCGATACACAATCTACCACTCACATACTAGTAATGAATAAACTTGTTATCGAATTGCCCCATTTAGATACATAAATTCTGGTGTGTTATACATAAAAAGTTTCGTCCGTTTGTCTGCTGTAAAATTTTCATCTATTTCGAGATATAGAAATTTAAAAGTATTATTAGAAGAATTATTCCGCTCCTAACCGTACTTTAGATAAAAAGGGACGGTGTGTAGGGCACGCGTCCTCCACGCACCCTCTTACTGTCGCGCTACGATATAAAGTTCTTGCTTCGACAAGTTTTTAGTACGTTTTGTTTTGTAGAGGTTGAGAGATCAAATAATTAGTAAAAGAGTTCGGAGGTTAGAATCTAATTTTGTATATAGATTCATATGATAATTAAGGTAGTTTAATTCTATGTCTTATGTAATTGTATAAATTCCTTCTTTCATCAAAAATTAATAATATGTTTTTGTAAAGATAAATTTTTACAGCACTCATGTATTGAACCTAGACATAAATAGATATACATTGTACATTTAAGTTAAATGCGCAACGACATATTTTTCGTCGTTAACTAACCTCCAGATTAGCCAAAATAAATATTTGGTTCGACGATACAAAGTATATCATTCAGAATTCAAACCACAAAAATTTATCGATACAAAAACTCTAGATTAATTTTTTGAATGCTTTTTCTATTTTTCACTTGTTCCTGGACGACAGTTCGAATCTTTGTACACCTCCAAGCTCCGACCAAAATGTGCATCGAATTATTGTGGTGGGGAATATGATGAGCAACCATGTTTCAAGGTACCCCACACCATGGTTTTAAAAAACGACCCGGAAGTTGACCCGGGATTTCTCCCGTCTTCTGGGTCGGCCGTTCGGACTGATCGAATCACCAGTCTGACCAATTTTTTTATTTTTAAATATTTTAAATAATATATATATATGTAGGTTAAAATATACTTATTTTTCATACAAAAAAAAGTAGACTTAATTTTTTATCTCTCCACTCTATAAATCTACTTTATTTATTTATTTATTACTTTATAAATTTGTCAAATCAATTTTTTTTCTCGAAAACTACCAAAAAAAGTCAATTTTGTCCATTTTTGTACTAACCAGGTTCGACCGGTCAGGATGGACCTCAAAATTAGCCGGTCTGACCAGATTTAGTCCGGTTAGTACAGACCCCGGTCAAAAGTCTAAAAACGACCCGGTCTAGTGCCCATTTCACAGTCCAACCAGTCAGACCACCGGTCGGACCGCATTTTTTAAAACCATGCCCCACACCCTTACTTTCACTTTTAATTATAATTTCTCATATTTATAGCCGAATATTATCCGGTCTATTTTATATGTGATTCTTACAACGAGCCATCCCTACTTTCTTTTAGGTGTGCAAAGAGTGGTGGGTGGAACAAAGTTGGAATCTTCAAAGTATTTGGATCCCAAACTCAACTACGAGATTGAGGTAGTATAGCTAGAATATCCGATTTGTGAAAAATCGAAATAAATATAGTTAGCTGTTTTTAGTTTTTTTTTTTTTGCAAAATAAAATTTTATTTATTAAAAATAAATTACCTAAATAGTAAGTAACTAAACTCGCTATTTATTACAACATATAGTGCTCACGAGCACATTTTGCCTAAACAACATCTAAACTAATTTTTCTTGTATCTTCGATGTAAATAGTAGGTAATTAAACTTATTCTTTACTGTTTTGAGTTTGAATTATAAAAAAATAGTTATATTAAAATTTTAAAAATAGTCATATTGAAATTTGGTGAGAAGTGCGACACACTCTGTCTTACTCGATCCACATTTGAATTAACTGATACAATAAATATTGAATAATTATCACAAAATAAAAAATATATATTCATCATTGATGAGTCATGTAATAATGATCAGCTACATTCTTCCAAAGACGATAACACCGAAATAAATGTATTCAAAAACTGAATATGCTCCATTCATGATGTCATAGTTGGGAAAGTTCCACTCAAGCTTATGGAGGTACAAATAGAAACAATTTACCTGTGATCAATGGCGGGAGTTGAAGTATCGGTTCTATGTTCACATAGCTGCAATTACACGGGACATCAAAAATTTATCCAGCGAATATCTAAATTCATACCACTTAGTTTCTGGATATCTACTGGATTCATTAATATAGATTAGAATAAGATAGTAACTGTGAAAAAATTCTCTCATAACTCTCTCATGTGTTTTTAAATTTTTGAACCAGCTGAGAAAGATTTTACATCTCAACTAAGTGACACATACTAGCACAAATTATCCTGTAAGTTATACAACATTAGTAATTTTAGCCGCATGGTATAACACATAACTAATTTTAACCGCATGACATGCCACTTCACTAATATAAGAAAAAAGATGGGAAACTCATTTGAATCTGGACCAAGAGGACATAAACAATGCCCAAACATCTCATGCCAAAGGACTAACGGCACAAGATATTATAAAAATTTAGGAAGTCGAGGATTCAAACAATGATATGTGTCATGGTGTGAAAATTTTACCTTTCAAAAAATGTGGATAAAATTAGTAGTGTGACATGATAAACAAATAAAATTTTGTGATGGATATGACACAAATAAAATTAGTGATGCGACATGATACGCAAAATAGCTCAAGTAAATATGACTAGTGAATATCATTTGGTTGTCAACTAGTTAAATTTATATCACCTCGTCGTACAATTTAAACAACTCAAAATAGTGATATGGCAAAACATGACTAAATGGTAAAATAGGCTTGAACCTAAAAAAAAATAGATCTCAATGTGCCAATTATTTTTAATGGGAATGGCATTAATCTGACTATTGGCATCATTAATAACGTTTTCACTTAACGGCCAATCTCTATTAAGTTATTAATTCAGGGCCAGCCAGGATCTATCCTTGTGTTATTTTTTGGTCTCTTTCATTATGCTTTAATTATTATTCTACCTTGGTTTTCTTCTTCTCTATTTGGGTGGCTTATGGCTGCCACATGCATAATGGACAAAATAGTTTGGTCTTCAAATAAACCGAAATAGGTAAAGGCAAAAGCAAATATCAATATGCTTCTTCCCCTATCAAAAGGTTCGTTGGCGTTCGATCTTTAAAATACAATTAATAAGAGTTGATCAGAATTATACTAGATATTAATTCTCTTAAGAAAATATTACATTCAAATCTAACGAATAAAAATATATTATTAAAAAATTATTTCATAAATAAAACTTATGATGAATTTTATATACTATAGAAATTATAAAAAAGAAAAGCAATTTTATGGTGTAATCTTTTGTCTCTTTTGTTATTAATAAAATCTCTACCTATCAAAAAGAAAAGGGCAAATTACCCTCACGTCCCTGGACTATGGTCAGCCTCCCCCTAGGGTCCCTGGATTTTAGAAAATGATTGTCCCGTCCCTAAGTTTTGATGATAATAGACTCCCGGGTCCCTGGAGCCAGAATATTTCCTTTTCTCCGGCGCACCCCCACTTGAAATGACCAAAATGCCCCTCCCCCACTTAAAAAAAATCCTCTCCCCCTCACCTTCTTCCCGACAACTCCCCCACCACCAACAATCTTCGCCGAAGCCTTCTCCAGAATCGATTCAAGAACCCAAAATCGTTGCTCGACAATCTGAGATCTTGCCCAAAAATCTAAGATCTCCAGCCGTCCCTCTTGCTTAGCTTCGCGAGAAACACAGCATTTCTCCCAATCGTTGCTCCCTAGCTCGGCCAAATCACATGTTGTTGGTTCTCTTAGTTGTGGGTTCTCTTCTTACAGATTAGATTTTGGGCAGAAATGTTTACTTTTTTTTTAGGCAGAAATTTTAACGTCGGGCTCCCAATCATTACTGGGCTGCATCACCGCCGGGCGAAGCAAGCTCCTCTCCTTGTCGCTATCTCCCTGGAGAACGAGAACATAACAACTACACTTCATAAAGCAGGTTTAAAACCTCAAGAGCCAAACCCAGCAAAATGCATGTGATCCTCACCGGGAACATCAAGAATTAATTAATTATATTCAATCTCAAATGTCTTGTTCAAAAGCGTGGTGTTCGTGGGACGGGAGGGGTCAGAGCGAAGGACGAGGGTGGTGGTGAGGGAGAGCTCTCGGAAACTCTCCGCTCGTCGTCACCTTGATTTTAATTTTGTGTAATTAAAAAAATTTGATAAATCTTTTGTTTAGAGATTGAAGATGAATTGGGGAAGAAGATGAAAAGAGAAAGAGAGATTTTTTATTTTTTAAGTGGGAGGGGTATTTTTATCTTTTCAGGTGGGGTATCGCCGGAGAATATGGAATATTCCGACTCCAGGGACCCGATAGTCTATTATCATCAAAACTTAGGGACGGGACAATCATTTTCCAAAATCCAGGGACCCTAGGGGGAGGCTGACCAAAGTGGAGGGATGTGAGGGTAATATGCCCAAAAGAAAAACACATGGGAAATGGAGAACGACATTGTGGCAACCAGCAGGAGAAAGAAATGATAAGAGCTACTTTTAATAATAGTAAAGGAGGAAAAGAAAGATGAGCAACTTTAACCACTTGTATTGGCGAGATGACAAGTGACAAGCGGCTAGTTTGTCATACAAAGAATTATCTTTTCTTTTTTTGTATTTTTTTGCCTTATCTTATTTTTTCTTGTCTTTTCTTTCATTTTCTTACATTTTCCTTGACTTATCTTACTTTTTCTTGCCTTTTCATTGCCTTTTCTTTCATTTTCTTGCATTATCTTTCCTTTTCTTGCCTTTTCATTCATTTTCTTGCCTTTTCTTGTCTTTTCATTCATTTTTTTCCTTTTCTTGCCTTATCGTTCCTTTTCTTTCCTAAAAAACATTTCTAGTTGAAAATTCATTAATTATATACAAAATCATACGTTATTTTGTCAAAACTTTCGTGTCCAATTCAAAATCTTACTATAATATGTAAGATAATCTCGACATGTCTCCTCAAACAAATCTTATTAAGTTGAAGTTCATAGTGATTTTGACTTTGTCAACGTGCAGTAAAAATAAATCATGTGAGGACGAAAATATATGCGACATCAACTTTGTTTATCACATAGCAACCCAAAATTTTAAGATAATATATAAGATGTATTTTCTACTGTCGTAAACAAATTTACCAAGCTTGTAATTAAACAATGTGATATGAATGAAGAATGAAGAATGAACCTCGAACGAATTATAATTAGGCCGAAATTTGCATTAGTTCTGAATTTATCAACATGCGATGAATTCAGAATCATATGATGATGACAATAAATACGAGATCAACTCGTTCTAATATCATGTTAAAATATGAATATCTAACCCAAAATCAAAATTGTGGTAACGAGTAGGTTGAAACTTAGAAGAAGATAATGTGGAAAGAATATTGGACGTCTCCCCCACAAATTATGCTCTTCTCCATCTCTTTCGTCATCCGGTTTCCCCCAAACCTAAACTATTAGTCCTCCTTTTGTTGTATCTGATCAACGTGGGTGTCCACCACCACCAAGGCTTGTGCCAAACACACGTCTACCTTATCTATATTCACATGCATTCCACAATTTCTCAGAAAAAGCGAGAGAGAGAGAAAACCTTTTGGCTTTCCTCACCATTGATTTGACCATAGTACTGGCTCTTGGCTTGTCACATCTCTTGCCAGACTTGTGCCTGCCACACGCAAAATGGACCACTTAGAATTGACTCGTCTACCTTATTAAAATTTTATAATCATTCGTCCATAAGTATGATTTGTTAAATTTAATGATTAAGATTTTATAATCATTCATTATTAAGTAAAATATGAATTCATTTTATGATATTTTGAGTTCAAATATTACAAATAGAAAAATCGATATTGAGAGAATTACAGCTAATTAGAACCCAACAATTTTATACTCAAAGAATGTGAGGGGCGGACTGCCTCGCACGTCCCGCCCATCGTTGCGAGGTGCCTCGCATCGTATACCTATTAAAACTTTATAATCGTTCGTCCATAAGTATGATTTGTTAAATTTAATGATTAAGATTTTATAATCGTTCATTAATAAGTAAAATATTAATTCACTTTATGATTACAAATGGAAAAATCGATGTTGAGAGAATTACAACTAAATAGAACCCAAAAATTTTATACTCAAAACATGTGAGGGGCGGACTGTCTCGCATCGTCCCGCCCATCGTTGCGAGGTACCTCGCACGCGTTGCATCTCGACCATAGGAGAAAGAGCTAGGTCAGATGAGTAGGAGGAAACGATGGTCGGTGCAAAATTCAGATCATGAGTTCGAACGTAGTGACTATTGGTTCGAATTTGTGTCGTAGTAGCAAAGTACATTATATTTATTTAATACGTAACATTGTATTACCTATCAAAATTTTATGACATATGTTTACGAGTGTATTACTGCCAAAAGTATATTATATATCTCTCTCATTTTTTAAACGGAACCTACCGAACCCCTAAAACCCGATGTAATAATGTGCTAAGAGACAACAAACATCAATAATGCAATCTAATACAAATCCACACTTCCTCCTCTATAAATAGCGCACCCAATTCTCTTCTATAGTCTCATATCAATCCCTCTCATAGCTACATAGTATTTCGATTTTTCCAACACTTCAATTAATTTGCTTTTACAATTTAGTGGACCAAAATTCACAAAAATGGGTGAAAATGGCTATACCGACCCAGAGAAGCAGACACTGCTCCTCCGGGAGCACGAGGAGAAGCACTTTATGTCCGGAGAGGTTGTGCGTGACATCATCATTGGTGTCTCCGATGGCCTCACCGTCCCGTTCGCCCTCGCCGCCGGCTTGTCTGGTGCGGACGTGTCCTCCGGGATTATTCTGATCGCCGGCGCCGCTGAAGTCGCGGCGGGAGCTATCTCTATGGGCCTCGGCGGGTAATGCATCCTCTCGCAATTAATTGCTCGTTAATTAAAAAATATATATATCAGTATATAAGATTTGACGTACCGATATATTTTTCGGTTGATATCGATAGCGAATATTCAATGGATTGATCAACTAAATCAAATTTAATAAGACGTTTGATGTTTAAAAAAAATTTACTTCTACATTTTCAAGTGCTTGAATTTGATATCTTAAACTAAAACAACAAAAAGTGAATATAACTAAACGATTATTGGTTGGGTACGTATATATTTCCATTCATAACTTAGCAATGTTCGTAATAATATAAAGTTTCCCGTTCATAGACCTTCCATTTCTATCATTTAAGTGAGTTTTTAATCTGCAAGAATTTAATGAAAATTCGAAGCTAAGAATTAGTCAAATTAACGTAAAATTTGGAAAAATTCGACGTTACTGTCAATTTAGGCTAATTATTGAGGTTTCATTTACCTTTTAAAATGTCGATTTTGGTAAAATCTTTTGTAATGAGATCGGAAGGGAAAAAATTACATATAGCAGCTAAAACAATTTGGACCAACTATGTAATTAACTGGACGTTTATTTTCGTGGTATGTGGAATATTACATTTTTAATATCTAGATCGACTAATTAAGTTCGAGCATAATATTTGCAGGTATCTCGCAGCCAAAAGTGAAGCAGATCACTACACGAGGGAGCTGAAACGAGAGCAAGAAGAGATCGTTAGTGTTCCTGATATAGGTTTGGATACAATCCTTCTGCCTTTTTATTTTCTCAAAACATATATTTACTGGCATATCAAATCACTGAAGGTCCAATATATCATTCAATTACCGACAATTATCGATTTGACGTAAAAGTTATTTTAACTAAAAAACTTCGAATTCGAACCATTAAAAATACAATATTAATATTGTTAAATACTTATTGAGAAATATTTTTTATAATTATCAACCTTAAAAAATGTATCATCTTGATCAAGTCCAAAAGGTTATAGCGAAAGGCCACTGCTTTTCCAATAAACCAAACACGTGAAACTTTCACAGAGCAGACAAAAGGAATTTACGTAGGACATGGGTCTTATGGTTTTCTAAATATCTGTCTTTTTTAACAAGTACATTAAATATAATAAACCCATTATGATCATTGATAACTAATAGTACAGAGTGGTCATTGTCGGGTTCTATTTAGAGCGACTCTCCGAGTGATGAAGAGCATTTGAATCTCTGGTTTTAATCCTGCAGAGGCAGCTGAATGCGGAGAAATACTGTCCCAGTACGGTGTGGAACCACATGAATATGAGCCTGTGATCATTGCTCTCAAGAGGAACCCTCAACACTGGCTTGACTTCATGATGAAGTAAACAATTTCAACCTCTCCTTACTCTTAACTTTTCATTAATCAACTGTCACAAGAATTTAACGAACTAATAACGGAACCAGGTTCGAGCTCGGATTGGAGAAACCGGACCCAATGAGAGCACTCACAAGTGCACTGACCATAGCAATCTCCTACATAATCGGAGGACTGATCCCCCTGGCTCCTTACATGTTCCTACCAATGGCTGACCAAGCCGTGGTGGCTTCGGTTTTTATTACCATATTGGCCTTACTTATCTTCGGGTTTGTGAAGGGCTACTTCACCGGAGATAAGCCCTTCAAGAGCGCCATCCAGACCGCCTTCATCGGAGCTGTTGCTTCTGCTGCTGCTTATTCCATAGCCAAGATCTTTAGAGCATGATCATTTAAGTTTCCTTCCCCAATCCTACTCTTGCTTATTTAAATTATGGCTTCTATGTTGTAGTAGGCAAATGCGGAATATCGCAAGTCTGTTACCACTCGTACTTTAATTATATGTTTCACTCAAGTGCAAGACTTGGAAGAACAATATGAACTTAACCTCATACTGTTCACAAAAATAAGCTTATATCTGTAAGCATTATAGGAATATAACCATGAAGAGCTAGAGAAACACACCTATGGTGTCCTGTCCGTGTGGTTGGTTTCAGAAGCCAAAAGACCCAGTTGCTTGGTTAGTATCTCCAGGCTCTGAGAACTCTTGAGCCAAGCCTCAGGATCCGTCGTATTCCCCTCCGAACCCCGAGACTTCTCCAACTCTTCAGTTAAGAAATCAAAATCTCGGAGACCAACCATGCCCTCTAACTCGTCTTGAGCATGGTTGGACTCCTTGTCAGGTTGTTTAGGATCTTCAACGTTCTCTAAGAACGGACTGCGTAGAAGAAGCTGCTCCCATGCTCGGTCGTCTGATAATTCCGGTAGGATAAAGGGAGCATGATTATCCAAGGATGGAAAGTGGTCATCCATTAGAACTTTTACAAAATCAGGACTCAAGAAGACATTTTCATCTCGTCAACTGCAGGGCGTCTGGTGGGTTCTCTGAAGTTGTTGTGGGACTCATTGCAGCATTGGCCATTTCACTGGTAGGAGGCTGATACCTCACGATCGTCCCGTCTATTGCGAATAGTTCCCGATCATCTATCCACTGTTCTGTAATGCTTCCTGGTTCAGCCATGCGCCAATTGCTTTCTCCATTCCTTGAACGCGTTTTGTCAAGAGAAGCAAGTTGTTGTCGGAAATTTCCTGGTGCTGCCTGAGTTTCTTTAGCTCCAACATTTGAGCATTCTTGTCAGTCTTCAGATTCTCAACTCCCTTCCTTGGATTCCCGTCTTCAACTCTCTCAGAAGGTTCCGCTATGTTATCATGTTCTTCCACCGCCTTTCGGTTATCTATGCTTTGAGCGTTTTTCCTTCTCACAATTGTTTTCAACAACTCTTTTTTCTCTCTGATGAATCCATCATTTGCGAACTCCCAGCGATCTGTATCAATCTTCCGAAAGCCCTGCAAGAAGGCGGCCGCGAGAAACTACTTGAGGAACAGACATTGTTTATCTCATATCATCGAATTTCAGCATCATGATTAACCAACTAGAAATAATGTGAATCACAACTCGGTGCGCAACCTCGTACAAACCAAACCACATTGGAACTTTCCGGAGGAACAAACTGGCAGTTCTTTTTCTGCTCTAAGGACTCAAAGGGGATCCTCTGGAGGAGGTAACTAAATAAACTCGAGCTTGGATTTCCAAAGTCTCTATCAGCAACTATAAACTGCCAGCCATTATCAACCCAAACAGAGAGCATTCCCACTCTCAGACTTGTTTCAATACAAGCGATTCGCCTTCCAAAAACCAGCAAACCATATGCCAATTCTGTTTCTACCTCCATCAGAGCATCAATGTCGTCCATCTACTAGTGATGAAGAAAGTAAAACCTCATGTTAAGAGCACGAAATCATTCAACTTGATCGTCTACCAAAACGCTTTGGATCCACCAAAGAGAAAACCTCAAATGTACAACCATAATGCACTAGCAACCTCCAAATTTCACCTTCAAAACCTCAAGAACAAACAGCACCACCAATCTCCATATTACAAAATGCTCACCTTCTTCTTGTAGACACTCAACCACCCGTCAAAACTGCTTACACCAAACGTTAACCAATAGGAGTTGGTCCAAATAAGAAGGGGCTTTGATTCCCTATAGCAAAGTCACGTACTCGAGAATCCCATTTATTGGACATGACCGTGCTCGATTCTTGATTAGTCAGAGCGGATACTCGACAATCATAGACCAAACTTCCCAGCACCCATTTGGAGGAAAAAAATCAACCAAACTCACAGTCCACGGCTACGCATTTCAAACCAAAACCACCCCATTTATTCAATCTGACTCTGGGTTAGTTATTGTCCGAGAAAACAAAAGCGGATACTCGTCGATCATAGACCAAAGATCACAAACTTCCCAGCACCCATTTGGGAAAAATATCAACCAAACTCACAACCCACAGCTACCCATTTCAAACCAAAACCACCGCATTCATTCGACCCGACTCTGGATTAGTCATCGTCCGTGAAAACAACACGGATACCCGAGCATCATAGACCGAAATTCCCAAACTTTCCAGCACCAAAACCAATTGGGAAAATCAAAAATCAAAACCAAAACCAAAACCAAACAACCTCACAATCCACAAGCTACCCATTTCAAATCAAAACCAACAATAGGAACCCAATTGAAAGAAACCAAAGAAAGAAGACTGACATAGATGTTGAGCTGCCCGATAAAGCTGGAGAAGTTGCTGTGCTTGAAGTAGACAGGGAGGGAGGAGGCGGACGGAGAAGTCGGTCGCGTCCCAGATGACCAAGCTGCTGCTGTCGTTTCCGGACCACGAGATAACGGCGTCCGTGGAGCTGTCGTCCACCATCTCGTACCACTTCTTCAGGAACCGACGACTCCTTGTCGCTTGACTTCACCATTGTTCGTTCCTAGGACAAGGACAAGGAAAGGTCCAGTCTTTAAGTTACGTTATATAATAATAATAATAATAATAATAATAATATAGTGCAAATTACTCTCGAATCATCAGCAATTAATTTATTATTATTATATTCGAAAAAGACTGTTATACCCCGAGGTCATCCTCTTCGACCCATCCTCCACCTAGCAGCTTAAATTCGAAAAAAGAGAGTGACGACATATATCCATTCTGCTTTAACGTGCATTATTTTTTTCAACCGACTAATTTTTTATCAGTTGATCTAAATATTTATTAATTAATGTGCAATATTTTTGTGATGTATAAATATCAATCTGAATAAAAAAGCTAAGGTGGAGCATGAGTTTTTTTTAAATAAAGTCTTGAGGAGTAATTTTATATAGGTGTTACGTGGCTTATACGAAAATAAATAGTAATCTGTGGTTAGAAATATTTTGTATATGATTTTGTGGTTTGATTCATTTTCTAATATGAAAAATATGTGAAGTAAATATGTAGTACACAAAATTGTTGAATGTGAAATTTTAATTTGGTTTTCATGATTAGCATCAAAATCAAAATTTACAAAATCTGGGAAATAAAACAACTTTTTCATTACAACAGATTTATTTTAAAGTTCAGAATAAATTTCCGTACATGAAAATAATATTTTTATTCAAATCTGATATAATAATTTAACTTCAATATGAAGTGATTTTTATAACATTAAAAATCAAACAATTCTTAACTCATCTTAAACTTAAATTAGTCTGAGTATACTTGCTATAAAATGTATAGGTCGTCTTAAACCGAGAGAGAAATAACTAAAAAATGTGAAAGACAACAAAATGGCGCCAAAGTTCCGACCATTTGCCCGTTACTTGAGCTCCGTAGCGCCAAAATCCGAGGACCAAACGGCCACTCTTTTGGCCACCGCCCTCCAACAACACATCAAATCCGGCGCCCCTTCCCGCGGCCAAACGATCCACGCCCACATCCTCAAAACTGGGTTCCCACCCAACACCAACATCTCCATCAAGATCCTCATCCTCTACCTCAGATGCGGGTGCCTGCGGTACGCCCGCCAGCTGTTCGACGAAATGCCGAGGCGGACTCTCTCCGCGTATAACTTCCTCATCGGCGGGTACTTGAGGCGGGGGCTTGCTGGGGAGGCTGTTGGGTTGGTGCGGCAGTTGGTCGGCGATGGAGAACGGCCTGACGGGGTCACGCTGTCGATGGTTCTGAAGGCTTCGGGTGTTGGTGGTGGTGGCGATGTGGGGCTCCCGCGGAATGTGGGCGGGGTCATTCATGGACAGGTAGTGAAATGGGATGTTGAGTGCGATGATGTGATGTACAGTGTGTTGGTTGATTCGTATGTGAAGAGCGGGAAGGTTGGTTATGCGCGGAGGGTTTTTGATTCTATGGCGGATGAGGACGTTGTATGTGGTACGTCGGTGATATCGGGGTACATGAACCAAGGCGATGTTGGAGCTGCTGAGGAGATTTTCTTTAGGATGGCTGAGAAAGATGTGGTTGTTTACAACGCAATGATTGAAGGGTATAGCAAGTCGACGGGAACTGCTGAGAAGGCGCTCGAGGTTTATGTTCATATGCAAAGGCTCGGGTTTAGGCCTACTTTGGCGACGTTTTCGAGCGTGGTTGGTGCTTGCTCCATGTTGGGTGGTTTTGAGATTGGCCAGCAGGTGCAAGGCCAGCTCGTGAAGAGCGATTTTCTCGATGGTTTAAAGATGGGAAGTGCTCTGATAGACTTGTACTCAAAATGTGGGAGGACCGATGAAGCACTGAGGGTTTTTAATCAGATGCCAGAGAGGAATGTCTTCTCGTGGACTTCAATGATTGATGGGTATGGAAAGAATGGGAAACCCGAAGAAGCTCTTGAACTGTTTGACAGGATGCAACGGAACGGCATGGAGCCAAATAATGTTACGTTCCTTGCGGCTCTCACAGCCTGTGCACACGCTGGCTTGGTTTTAAAAGGTCGTGAAATCCTCGAGAGCATGGCTAGAGACTACTCAATGGATCCGAGGATGGAGCACTATGCTTGCATGGTTGATCTCTTGGGTCGGTCGGGAAGTTTAGATCAAGCATGGGACTTCGTGATGGGGATGCCCAAGGAGCCTAATGCCGATGTGTGGGCTGTTTTGCTGAGCTCTTGTAATCTGCACAGCGAAATGGACATGGCCAGAATTGCTGCAAATGAGCTTTTCAAGCTAAATGCCACAGGCCGTCCTGGAGCATATGTTTCACTGTCTAACACGTTCGCTGCAGCTGGTAAATGGGACAATGTAGATGCACTTAGGGAAACGATGATGTCAAGAGGGATTCTGAAAGAAAAAGCCCGTAGTTGGACCGGGACTGCGATTGATCACGAAGTTTCATCTTGTGTCGTGAATCATGTCCGGTCTTACCAAAATAATAGCTGACAGAGGAATCTGTGTCACTCTGACATCACCAAGACTCAGATACTCGGAAGGATCCACAATCCTGTCGAGAAAAGGCTGAAGCCTCCTCCATGACTGCAGAAGGATTCATCTCAACTTGATCTTGAAATATGGCCCAGACAAACAATCGACGTGGACAACCAGATGCATATTCTACCAACTCTTGCTGAGACTCAAACAAGCACTTCTGATGGATCTTGTAAAACGTTTATCGACGGATTTGCTCGACACTGAATGGAACACAACGGTTGGTGAAGAACAGAATTCACTAATAACAACATCCACTACATAGACGGATAGACCCGAGTCACGAATGGTCTCCTGGATCCTACAAAGTATAGGACAGGTAACTAGCTGCAGAAGGAATTACTGCAACCGACAAGCGATCAGGACCATGATCCTCCGAGCACGAACGGCCCGTGAGTGATTTGTACTTGAAGCTAGCTGGTAGTCTGGTGGAATTAGCAGCAATGGGTGTCTCTCAGTTCCTCAAGCTGGTCGCGCATTGCCTTGACGAAAGACGCTGTCTCTTGCAGGGGCACCTCCATTGCCTCTTTCAGCTTGCTTAGAGTCGCGCAGTACGTTTCCTGCATCCCTCAGACAAGAATAGTCTAGTCAAATTGGCATTTGGAAGTAGGGGATAGACATTCTATATAATGAATTAGATTCTACTTGCAAATTATCTTACTGGTTTTTGGTTGAATATGAAGATTACAATGCGATATTAGAGCAGTTCGATCCACGGATCACATGATTTTCCGTTTCACAACATGGGAGCGTGTTGGAGTATGAATCTCATATCGAGACTAACGATATGCGACAAATGTGGTGCATGTTCATACATTTTTCAAAGAAGTATTCACTTGGACACAATGGATTTGACGTAACGTTTAAGAGGAGTACTCCAAATATTATTGTGCCTTAATTAAGGAAAAGAGGGAAAAAAAACCCGAAAATGGATAGAATAGATACCATGAACAGATCAAGGTCAGCAGAAGCAAGGTCTCTGTTGAGTTCAGAATTTGTTTGTTTCGATTCCTCCGTTGTGTGCGCTTCTCCAAATTCACCCAAGGACACCTGAACAGTAGAAATAGGAAGCAGCTATAGCGAAAAAAAGGAGACCAGATATTCAACATCATAGAGACATTTCAACCATCCACGTGTACTGTCTCTATATCCATCAGATAGAAACTCATGAAAAAACAACAAATACTCAACAATCTTAAATATTTGTTTAACACTTTTTTAAAATTCTACTCGGTTCGAATCTGAACTAATCGGTGTAGCAGTATGTACAGATAACATGTAATATAAACCAAAAAAAAATATAGGGCAAATTATTCTCAGGTCTTTGGTGTTTTGACTCCCGACCTCTCGCGTCCCTAGATTCCCGAAAATAATTTTGCCATCTCCTGTGTTTAGTTTTATTATACTCTCGGGTCCCTCGCTTAAGTCATCACCCGAAATCAAACACGGACAAAATCATTTTCGGAAATCCAGAGACGCAAGAAGTCGAGAGTCAAAACACCTGGGTCGTGAGGGTCATTTACCCAAAAATATATCCATCATCACCCGAAATCCTTACTGTTTTGTGTAAGCTAGGTAACGAGAAAGAAGAGTGGATGGATGCAAATTAACGAGAAAACTAATGAAGAAACATGGCCTGGGGTTGATCATGAGGTAGCTAGCTAAGCTAATGCATTTGTAAACTATAATTAATTACCTTTAAGCAATCCAAGTGCCTCTTTAACAAAATCCCATAGAGAGGATGCTCCATGATTCTCTTCTTCAAATTCTCCTCATCACACTTATCTCCCTCTGCATGGCTTCCACCTTGTAATTCCTCCAAAACCCTAGCTTCACTACTTCCATTGTTTTTGCCATTTGGGTCACTATTACTAAGCTCCATCTCTCTCTCTCTCTCTATAGATCTTTCTCTAAAAATGGCAATAGGAGGAAATCTTAGTTGAGACTAATTCAAGTTAGTTGAGGAGACCTATAAGGCTGTGGGTCGCTGGTGTAGGACATGAGACAAGGCACTTACTATTTACTTTATTTCTTTTGCTTCTTTGCGTAAGCTTCTTTCCTACATTCAGAAAGCAACTAATCATGCAGGGGAACTTTGACCCCGCCTCGATTGAATTCAACAATACACATATGTTAAGAGACTTGGTAGCTGAAAGTTGGAACTATTTTGTCTTTTGCGATCCGACTCTGAATTAGGCGATCTAACGAGTAAATTTTTAACGTGGGAGGAAACGAACAGTGTGATTGTAAGGACAGCCATATATGTAATGAAATTGACATGGTAGTTTCTGATCACAACGAGGACACGTCCTTTTCCGGTCCTCACTTTGAGTGTTGTCGCTTTCGCCAGAGGTAACTCTGTTTTCAGCTACAGAACTATGTGTCTCGTTTATTAGGATTTGGCACAATTCGATTTTACTTCGTGCGGGATTGGAAATGAGCTGCTCGAGAATCTAGGGAATCCATTTCTTTGAAACGACATTTCATTTTGTTAAAAATTGCTTGGTGTCCAGGCATCTACAAAAGGTTTGCGAATTCGCAATGACAATGGATCACGACTCTCTGACAACAGTGTGTTATAATTTACATATCGCACCCAAAACTTTGAAGCATTGACAACCCGATGTTGCCTATTTTTTTGGTAGAATGGGAGGGCCAAACAGCTCCTACATATAAACGAAATGGCCAGTTACATACTACTTAGTGCATGGCCCCATCCCAATCTCTTATGAGATTGTGATCATTGGCCTCGTCAAAACCATTTCACAAAAAAATCCAGTAGAAAAACTTGCGAGAAGAAAATAGTATCTCGGAAAGAAAAATCTCACTTGACGTTTGGTATGTTACAAAATTTGACCACCATGCACCGTTAAAAGTTAAAACATCACCGAATCCTCTAACCAAACGCTTACAACGTGGGAGACTATTTAGAGGGCCTATTTAATATTTTAAAAGTTGCTTCATCTCCGGATACTACTAGTTGGCTACTACAGGCTTTTTTTGGTCTTATCTGGGCTACTACAGGCTTTTGTTATATAAATATTTGAATGAAGCCCAAATATAGCGGGCTAAGGGAAGAGCCCAAGATTTTTTTCTCTCGAAGAATCAATCTACTTCCAATTGATTCTTCCAGATATCAATTCCTTTTCACGTTGCAGTTTTTCAATTTGACCTTGCACTAGATTTTATTAAAACCCACAAATTTTTACTTTTTCAAGAATAGTCTTCGTAATTTAAAATTAAATCTTTAGCTTTCTTCATAAACAAATATTCCTGCCTCCACTACTTCAGATAATTGCATTATTTGGAATAATTATCTCCTCTTCATAAACTGTCATAATTCTATAACATAGTATATCGAATTTTAAGCATATTTTCTTTCGGAAAGGTCTCAACTCTATTTAAAACCGCATATTTTCTCAGTTTTTTTTATTGACAGCGATAGGATATCGGAATATCGTACATATTGTACAAAAGTCTAGCTTGTTTACAACATATTAGCACGTGCGATAATAAGAATTAGAACCCAATAAATGTTTACAGCTTAATAAAAAATGCATCTTATATATCGTGGGCCAAATGTAGACTTCGGTTACACCTAATCCGGGGTTATCAATTAATGTTGCCATGGCAATAGGTTGATTAGCTCCTTAGTTATCATCCTATGTAGCTGCATTATTTAAGCGTGGACTAATATTCATCATTAAATTTCATTTTGGCACGTGTTGCACGTGTTTTGCTCTACTGGAGCTATCATTTTGAACATTTGAAATCACAGGAATCAGATAATTTTTGAAAAAAAAATATTGTGACCGCGAGCTTCTCAAGCATACTATACTATCTATTGTCAGACCCGTGAATGACTATATTGTTCAAAGACACTGAAGAACATTGGGGACCAAGAACTTGAGCTATTTTAGGACTCTTTTCGAATTCGATAAATTCACGACTTCTACTTAGAATCTTTTATAAATAGTGAATTTGTTCACCTCTAGTTTTGGTCTTTTGTTCCTTTGTCTCTGTTGTAAGTTCTCTTTTAATTTTCATTAATAAAGCATATTTACCTACTAAAAAAATTAGTAATCATAACATTGCAACATTTGTTGCGATCACGAACGGTCAGGATTTTTGTTACCCTTTGTGACTAGCGAGTTTGGGAGGATGACATATGAGATCACACATAATACGGGTACATAATCACCAAGCTCAAACGTGTATACCTAACTTTATCATATTTCATATTTCATACACGCTAATCTACGAATCTCATTAGCTATTTACAAGCCCAATTGCAAAAACAAATCTTTGTAAACTACTTGTGCGCCTAATGGAAAACCAATGTGGAAAGTAGAACTCTTGACGTTGTTGGGTTTGACGTTGTTGTCTTGTCGTTAATAATCTCATCCATCTTTGGTTTAATTGTGACAAAACTCCTTTCATCTCACCGGATTGATTAGTGAAAAAGAAATGATATAATGTGATATATACTCCAAGCCACTATAAAAGTCATATATGACTAACTTTTTAGGTAAATTTTGTATTATTCCAATATAACAATAGTTAAACTGAGCCTCCCGGTATGTGTGTGATTACTATTTAATTTTTCGTTACGAAAAATTATAATTTTTTTGTCAGTACAATAATTATTTGAATAATAGAATATTTAGATGAATTCCACTCATTCTATTATGCCCAATTATGGGGTCAGGATATTTGACGAATTCGGATCCACGAATCTACCATAGGTTTCCAGGCAGGCAGTCACAAGGGCTCCGCCCGGTTGGCAACAATAAAGCATACTCTTATCACACACACACACACAAAAAAAAGTTTACTTTAGTATAATGTAGCATAGCCCAAAATTACTTTAGTATCCTGTGGTAAAAAATAACTAATCGAGTCCTACTTATTCTAATTAACATAAAAAAGGTCCACGGACAGTTGCTCGAACTTGTCCGGACCTGCCCCGATCCTGCCCGGCCAACTTGGCCGGCCACATCACCAAAATTTGATGACGTGGTGCCCCGTAGACATCCCTCTCTCCCCCTTCTCTTCACTCTCTCTCTCTCTCTCTCTCTCTTCCCTCTCTGTCCTCCTCCTCCTCCTCCTTCTTCTTCCTCTTCTTCTTCTTCTTCCCAAAACCCAGAAAACTCATTGAACCAAATTATCTAATTGTTCAAAAAATAGACCACAAAGATCACAAACCCATTGAACCAAATTATCAAAACCATTCCCCTCAAAATTTTTTTTATTGAAACCGCATGAAACCAAAGACGGAGCACCCAGATAACAAAATACTTAAGCTAGATGAAATTGGCCAACAAGAAGCACAAACATTAACCAGGAAACTACCAAGTTGGGGTAAAAACAAGAAACCATGGATACCATCAGCTTGTCCCGTCTTCGCTTGAGCATAGAACACAGAATTTAAGCCAAAGGGAGAAGGTTTCGTTGACTTCTTTTCACCTTCACATCAAAGCATCCAACACACATTGATTCATCTTAATTCAACCAAATCAACAATATCCCAACCCCGAACCTCTCAATCCTATCCTCGAATCCAACATGCTTATCCTCAAATTTGGTGCTAGCTAAAACCCACAAGACTCAACCTCACACAACGAAACCCTAAGCTGAACAGAGCGGAGTAAATCTTATTGTTTGTCGGAGGTGGTGTACTTGATTAGGAACTACGGCAGTCGAGGCAAGTGTTGGACACTTTCTCCGTAAGACGAGATTGCCACGTATATTTTAGTGCGGTACGGGCTACGGCAATCGTCCCCAAGATACAACGACTGTTAGGGCATTTCCAAGAACGTTGCACACGTATCTCGAAACTTTCGGGCGAACCCTTATATACCCAGAACTTTCGGATGGACTTGTAAGTGAAGAACGGGGGAGAGAAGAAGACAATAATGTTATGGAGAATGCATTTGCTGCTGGGATGAGGAAAATGGCAAGGGGGCAGGCCTCTCCGGACCTGGGCAAAATACTTAAGGCTCCTACAGCTCCTCGCGACGATGCGCACGTGCAAAGTGCCAAGTACGCCACAAAGCGCCCATTGCGACCTGCGTCCAATGCGCTATGCACACACGCGTGTGCTCGTGCGCGTGCTCGTGCTCGGATGGTGCTACGCACTATCCTCGCCGCGGTCCGAGTTGGCTGTCCTTCCAGGTGGTCAACTTCTTTCCTAGCTAACAAGGAGCTTCTCCTTATAAACTAAGAAAAGTTAGTGCCACTTTCCAATGTGGGATGGCACTTTCCATTTTTCTTTTTGGGCTTTTGGACTTTGGGCCTTCTTTGGGCTCATTCACAAATCCAACAAATCTCACTCAAAAGAGCACGATAAGGATGAGGAGGAGAAAGAATTGTTACATGGAGATGGTCGTCGACCCAGGGGGAGCTCGTACGAGCAAGGAATTAGACGGGAACGAGAAGTCGAGGTCGCTAGAGATGGAGATGGGAGAAGAGATTTGGGAATTAGGGCTTTTGCCAAATTGCGGGTGTCGTTGGGGTTGAGGCGGAGAGAGGGGATGAAGGTGGGTTTAAGGATAGGAGGAGGAGGGGTGGAGAGTGATGGAGATTGGAGGGTGGGGAGAGGAGCTTATCCGACTCTCTTCCTTGCTTTAATTTGTTATTTTAGTTCTTGTTCCAGAAGAAGAAGAAGAAGAAGAAGAAGAGGGGAAGGAGGGGGGAGAGAGAGAGAGGGAAGAGATAGAGAGTGAAGAGAAGGGGAGAGAGAGATGTCCATGTGGCACCACGTCATCAAATTTTGGTGACGTGACTGGCCAAGTTGGTCGGGCAGGGTCGGGACAAGTTCGGACAGCTGCCCGTGGACTTTTTTACGTTAATTGTAATAAGTATGACTCGATTGCTCAATTTTTTACTACATGGTACTAAAGTATTTTTGGGCTATACCACATGGTACTAAAGTGGACTTTTTCTAAAAAAAATAAAGAATACTCATTGTAGATACTTAGATACCAGAATAAATTCTCCTCCTACTCCTTTACGTAGCTCAATTGGAATCAATATTACCCAATAAAACAAACATTTGGCACGTACGATGAAACCGAATCCTACCTCATTTTTCATAGGTCGGTGGGTCAATTCTCATTATTTGTGAAAATAAAAAAAATTTACTTAGAAAGAAAACAAAGCTCAATACCGTCTAAAAACAATAGATTTTGATTTCAACCAACAAGCACTTACACGAATTGATGAAAATTTTATTTTAGTTTAATCAAAAAATTTTAATTTTGAATAATTTAAAATACATCAAAATTAAATCTTATTTGGGAAGCTTGATCATCTTTCAAATATTTTAACCAATTCAAAACTAAACTAGTCGTATAATTGATCTGTATAGTTGGCAAGATGTTAGGTGGTGTGGATAAAAAACAACAGTTTCTCGACCCACCAACGAGCAACTTGGTTGGACACGTTTCGTGGTCGTGCCTGTCACCTATTGGCGTCTCATTGTATCAAAGTGGAAATGAAACTATAATCGGAGCGACAAACTTATCCTAAATTATACTTGTGGAAGCGACTCTTTTCCCATATGTGGTAAGAAATTGACGATTTGGCAAGTCATGATATCTGTTTTGTTGGGTACTTATTTGAAATTAGAAGAAACATCGCAAAAAAGTTGTTCTAGTTTAATTAAAAAATTTTGAGTTCGATTCTTAAAAACGTAGTTAGACATTTATTGAAAGAACTTTGTCGTCCTATGGAACTATTTTTTTCGGAAGTTGGGCATCCCCTGGTGTTGTGGGTTGGCTGTCACTAGTTTTTTGGAGACTTGGATGAGGCTTGTTCAAGATGGCATGGCTAAAAAAGTATGATTTGTACTTTATGATGCAATTATTTGGAGATTTGGTTGATGAAGAATCAAATAATTTTTCAGGATAATAAGTATAACCGAGAATTTCTTAGTGATGTCATTTTTACCCGAGTCCATGCGTGATTACGAAGGTTGAACTCCATCTCAGATCTACGACATCAGGAGCTTGTCCTGTATTTAGATTCGTTGAAGTGAAGCTGCCTAGGGTTGTATGGCGCTTCTTGTACTTGGCTATCTGCTTTGTACATTGGTGTAAATTTTTGCATTTATATAATCAGGAACTTAAATTAGTCGAAAAATATAACATTAAACGCTTTTTAGGTTTGTGGCGAGTACCAATTGGAACACGTAGATGTGTGAACGGTGTCTAATCTCGATTAATTAGTTTGAAGAAAAAGGGCAGACCACGACGAGTAATCAATTAAGAATTTGCATGCTACTTATAGTACAACATTGGGGTTATTAAAAAGTCCTAGTTGGCCCACTTGGTGGAAAAATAAATGTTGTATCAAAATTAATACATTATTAATTATTTTAAGTTAGATATAAAATTTTTAACAAATGATTAGAATAGATTGATCTCATATCTTTTCTTATCCTCAAATAAACATTATTGTATCGCTTGTCGACAACTGGCTCAACCTTTAAATTTCTTACTTTATCTACCTTCGAAAAGAAATATTTTTATTTAGAAACCTTATCTCGAATTTCTCGTTGGTCAATGCACGCAGGACACATGTATATATATATTTATGAAAATGGCCGTCGCCGGCTGGTGGTGCTCTGTCGTTTCTCTCCTCGGTTCCTCTTGTCGTTTGGACACGTGTCGCCTAGTGCAACATCGAACTGTTTTAGGATACATTGCCATAATTTTGTTCTAAAAAAAAGAGCATTAATATTTTAATAAAATATATTATAAATTTGTTATTCGGGAAATTTAAATAATTTAGTATATGAAGTTATACTTGTCGAGTGACTATTTTTCTAGATTGGTTGGGGTTGTTGCCTATTCACTGTCTAGTTTCACAAGCCCCTCTTTTGTAAGTGTGTAATTGTATTTAGTGTTTTCCTAAGACTAGTCACACAACTCACCTAAACTAGTTCATATAATAAATAATTAATTTTTTTTTCATCCATATCCAATCCAATCCAATTATATATTTTGCTACTCACAACAATAACTTAGTTCACATAATAAATAATTAATTTCTCTCTCATCCACATATTATCTACTATCATTTTTTTAATATTAAAATTACATAACACGAAAATGATTATTTTTTAATAAGAATAAATATTGTGATTAAGTAACAAAATTACGAATGTAAAAGTTGGAATACTAAATTAGAAAGAAATAATTCGAGGTAAAAATAGAAGTCAAAAATGATAAATTACGAATACGAAAATTTTAGGAAAAAGTCCACTTAAGTACCCTGTGGTATCGCAAAAAATTAAGTTAGTACACTGTAGTTTAAAACGTATCAATTGAGTCAAACTTATTCTAATTAAAATCAATTAGAGGCCCGGGCAGCTGCCCAAACCCTACCCGTCCTGCCCGGACCTTGCCCTGCCACGTGGACCAGCCACATCAAAATTTGATGCTGACGTGGCGCCATGTGACATCCCTCTCCCCTCCTTCCCTTCTCTCTCCTCTCTTCTTCTTCCTCCACCCATCTCTCACCTTCCCCGTTAGCACCTATCCAAAATAACACATCCAACTCCAAGAAAAAAAACCAACAAAAATAGGGGGCCGATTAATAATTGAAGCATCCAAAAACTAATAATCCCCATCTCTCTCTCTCTCTCTGTGAAACAAGAAACCCACGATGTCGTGCTCCTCGGTGACCAACCCGGTCACCCCCGCGTTCACCATCCTCCTCTTAGCGCCAGCCCGGAGCAGAAGCTGGTTGGGTTCCTCGACGGGGCTTTGAAATCATCGACGTTGAGTAAGACCGCGAAGCTATCCATGTCATCGACTTCGACATCGGCCAGGACGCTGGCCAGTACATGAATCTCCTCCACGCGTGGCATCGCCCCCTCCCTCCTCAAGCTCACCGAGGTCTCTGACAGGGAAGACGAGGACCGGTTCGTAGTGGTAACCGAGATGCCGAGCCGTGTCGCGGAGCGCGTCGGGGTCCAGTTCTTGTTCAAATTCGTCTAGCTCGGTAATCTCGACAGCCTCGCAAAACTCACTCGCGCTTCCCTTGGCGTTGACGAGGACGGGGCCGTGGCGGTTAACTTTTTACGTTCAAGATGTACGGCGGTGATTAATTGGTTCAAGCTCTACCGCGTCGATTAATTGGTTTGGTTTTCTGTGGGTTTTTTTGGTGTGGTGATGTCGATTGAATTAGGGATAAATTTTTGGGAGGAGGAGGAGGAGGAGGAGGAGGAGGAGGAAGAAGAAGAAGAAGAAGAAGAAGAAGAAGAGAGGAGAAAATAAGGGAGGACGACCACGTCATCAGTGAAAGCTGACGTGGCTGGTCCACGTGGCAGGGCAGGGTTCGGGCAAGAAGGGTAGTGTTCGGGCAACTGCCCAGACCTCTAATTAATTTTAATTAGAATAAGTTTGACTTAATTGATACGTTTTAAACCACATGGTACTGACTTGATTTTTCGTGATACCACAGGGTACTTAAGTAGACTTTTCCCAAAATTTTAAATTAGAAATACAGAAATTTTAAATTACATAATTAATTATCGTTTCAGAACTTTTGCAAAATATGCTCAATTAAATCATTTTTCAAAGCGTTATGAGCTTCTCTATTGCGAAGTTGTTCCCTAGCATCTCTACCCACAAGACGGAAAATTGTTGAAGATATGGTGATTGGATCTTATGAGTTAGATGGGATTGAATAATTCTCCTTCTTCGATAGTCTTTGACCTCTTCGAGCTCCCACCACTTTCTATATCCTCCTCCTCGTTCTGCGGAGAAAAATATGTTGAACCGTGATCTCCTTCTTCAATTTGCCACTTGGGATGTTTACACATAACTTCATTAAAAACATCAAGGTCGAAAAATTTGTTGCCACCATTCCCTTCATAAAGTGCTTAAGCTTCGGTCTCAACATCGGCCTTGCTCATGCCGCTCCGTTTCTCATTTCAGTACTTCTCGGTATGCACCAACCCACTTTGCTGCATTGACATTAAGTCGTTTATAACGACCTTTCATTGAAGGCATGTTTCTTTCATGGATCTCTTCCATCTTTTCTGCTTGAGCATCATGGTACAATGCACTCACTCGGGACCATAGCGAGGCACCCTTCTGATTTTTTCCAATAACGCTATCTTCGCTACAGAAGATGAAAGCTGACATTAGGGTAGTGTCTTCTTTGACACCCCAACTACTTGGTGTAGGCTTTGTAATTTTTTTCTCACTAGCCCCATCGAAGGACAAATGCAGTGGCATATTTTGTGGGGTTTGGTGTTGGACAAATGGAATTTGGAAAAGATTTGGCGACAATTGAGAGGTATAAAAAGGTTGAGAGATCATATACTCTCCAGAATTTAGATAAGCTGAAGGATTATAAGATCCGAATGATTCATAATTTGGAAAATTAGGAGATCATTTGGATCCATAGTATAAATAATATAACAGAGAAAATTTAAAAGAAGAGATTATGTAGTGAAAGAAAAGAGAATTTTAGATGGTGTATGAAAATATGTTAACATTGGACTCTATTTATAGATATTTGAAAAATAATAATTTTTATTTTTTTGTTTTGCTAAAGATAAGGTCAGTTTAGATAACCACGAAAATATTATCCGAAAAAATCTATTTTTACGAATAACATTATGGCAAGTGGAACTAAATAAATAGATAAGTAGAAAAAAACTGACTGAGCAATTTGGGCCGCGCGCGAACACGGAGCTTGTCAGGCTCCATCGCGCGGCCGCGCTTCTCTTTTCTACCTAATTTTTTTAAAATAATAAAATACCACCCGCGCGTAAATCGCTCGCTGCTGCGGGTGGTCTTACCGTGACCAACCCAAACCGGTCAGGGGAAGAATACAAAAGAGAAAAAATGAAAAACAATAAAGGGGGTGATGGTTGTGACCAAGGGTGGTCAGCCAACCCTGACACGCGACCGGTTGTAGCTTATTATATTATTTTGTTTTGTTTTTTTCTTTCTCGATTTAATTTAGTAATACATGATACAATATTATTTGGTAAAAATATAAAAGACCGTAATTTTTATTCTTTATATATATAGTCTAATATTTTTAAGTCGTATTTTTTAATTCTGAGACCCCAATAAATTCATATAAATATATATGTTGGTGAGAAAAAATTAATTATTTATTTAGTGTCACGTGAGTAATAAAATATTTGATTGGGTTGAATTATAGGTGGACGACAAAATAAATTAATTAACTAGTTGGATACAGTCACCACTGTGAATAATCTAAGAGTTTATTAATTAAATAATGTTCGTTGTTTGTATTGATTAACGAGCTTCTTTGTAAGGATAAGAATGGATAAGATCCCCACTTGCATCGTGCCTCGTTGGCGTGGGTCCCACGGAGAGATGATGTGGCGGATAGGTCAATGTGACGTCCAGCTCTTGTCTCCGTATCAACCGTCTTCGCGGATTGAAAAACCAAACACCGCTGAAAAAGAATAAATTAATAAAAAACATTTCTCAAAATACACTGCAAGTAAAAATAGTTTTATAAAGAAATTTTCAAATTTTTTATCCTACTCGATACTAGACTAGTTGGAACAAACCAAAAAATATATATTTTTATGAATCGAAATTTATTGTATTTTTTTCTTTGAAAAATTAATTCATCAATTAATTTATGAGTTGTCGTAACGATAAATACTCACTTAGAGACGGGGTATTCTCCGTCCGCTCGGGTTACTTTATTGATTTTCAGAGATGGTGGGAGAATTCAGAACTGGTCGCAATCCCAAACCACCCTAAGGAGACGTGGAAGAGTGTCTGGAATCTCATATGCCCTCCAAGGATCCGATCATTTCTTTGGCGGCTCCTAGAAGGTAACTTACCGCTTCGCACCAATCTGGCCAGACGTGGAGTTACGGTGGATGTGGGCTGTCCGATATGCCACGGGAGTGTGGAATCGGCGGTCCACCTAATTTTCGAGTGCCCGGCTGTTTCGCGATTGTGGGCTTTGGGCGGAATTGATTCGAGTGTGTTTCAGGGGCTCTCTCTAGTCCAGACATGTTCGAGACTGTTTGACATAACTGAGAGGATGAACGTGTTGGTTATGGGGTTTGTGGAAAGTGCGAAAGGAAGTCGTGTTCCGAGATGCATCGTTAGACAGTGCAACAGGAGTTCTAGAGTCTGTATATCGTCTATGGTTGGACTACGTTGCTGTCAATGTTTCAGTTCACTCGCCAAGAATTAGACCGGCAGAGTTGTGGCGACCACCGGAAGAGAGCTGGTTCAAGGTTAATACAGACGCTGGGATTGCATCATCAGGAGAGGCTCAGGTTGATGCAGTTGTTCGGGATGCCAGGGGACATTTTGTAACAGGCTTCGTTCGGAGATTCGATGGCCCTATTCATCCTACCCTGCTCGAAGTACGAGGGATGCTAGTTGGGATTGAGCTCGGTCAAGCACTTAGCCTCAGGTACATTTTATTTGAGTCTGATTGTTTACCTTTGATAAAGGCTTTGAACAAACATGTGGCCGATAGAAGTGATTTGGCACTACTAGTAGAGGACTGCAAAGAGGGAGCCCGTGCTTTCTTAGACTTTCGCTTCTCATTCGCGAGGCGGGAGGCAAATAAGGCGGCACATTTTCTCGCCAAATACCAGCTGGATGAAGGGAGGAGTTTCCAATTTTTCTCTTTTCCCCTATTGGATATCCGAGAAATCGTGGAGGAGGATCAATGGAGGAGCTGTCGAACTTCGCCTGGGTGCTGAGGGTTGGGTTGGGTTGGGTTGGGTAGTAGTAGGTTCGGGGAGGAGGGTATACTATTGTACTGATGGGGAATGGTTGTATCAGGGACAACACATAATACTTGGGTTTAGCAGTGATATCGCTAGAGCGGGTTCTTACCGTGATGCGCTCTTTTCCTATCTCCTATTTTTTCCCGATAGGGGCGGGTCTTCTGGAGTAGGTTTTTTTCGAGGCCGGCTGCTGCAACTCTGTACTATTGTGCGGGGAGAGTATTATGTGTTGAAGGGTAGTTTTTTCAGCTGGGTAGTATTCTCGTGCTGTTGTGCAGTAGATCCTAGGATGAGTAGTTTGGTTAGTTTTGCTCGTAGGGCTAGGCGGAAGATGGTGAGATTAGGTGAGTAGTGCTCTTTTCATGTTATTTTACGTTTGGAGTTTAGGCTTTGGTTAGAAAGTTGTTCTATCATATTTGCTCTGTTGGATGTAACTGCTTTTGATTATCTGATTAATGAAATGGAATCATTTATCCCTAAAAAAAACTCACTTCGTCATGATTATTTGATGGATGCGGCAATTTCTAATTTTATTTTTAATAAAGAGGTCATTGACTGTTGTATTCTCCACACACAAAACTTACTACGAGCAGACTTAAATGTTAGAGTTACTTAAACAATACCAAAAAATAAAAAATTGGGGAGATTTTTCCAACTTCTTTTTTCCCAATGTCCTCATATTCTGACCATGAAAATAGTCAACTGCATGATCAAGCTCATTAATAATTCATCTACCTGAGCTGACCCTTTAACAATATATGTAGTCCATAATAATAAATTGAAAATTAATATTATTATTGGATCAATATATATATATATATATATATATATATATATATATGGACTACATATAATAATAATCTTGTTTCAAAATAAAGATTATGGCTGCTCTAGAGGGCCGATCATTGCTAATTTACTCAAGGATAATAAATTTAATGAATTTGAGTAAAACGATTAGTTCGAGTCAACAATGATATTAATGTTTAATTCAAATGACAAAAAGGCATACTTCTAATACTGTACTCAGAATTGTGGCTCAAACTATGAAATCAAAGAGTTGGTTTAACAGATATGAGACCAAAAAGTTAGAAACATGGTTGGGGGAGAAAAAATGGAAACATTGCCAACGTAATTTGAGGAATTATTCAACGAAATCCATTCAGCCGCAAATAGAGGCCCGCATTCCATGGGGACAAGGGTAGTTCCCAAATTTGGGGACTAAAAGAGAGATTGTGGTAATTTAGGTATTAATAAAATAGTTAAGGGTAAAATTAAAAAATTAATAAAAATAAAAAGGAAGATAGAAATTAGCTGGCACACTTTTTTATGGAAAAACTAAAAAGGTAAAAAAAATTTAAACAAATCTCACGTGAAAAGAGGAAGGGATTCTCTCTCTCTTTTTAAATTATTGTGAACTTCAAAAATCCTACCAACTACGAGATTTTTTTTAATAAACTCAAAGAACCAAAGAATAAAAATTTAATAGAAAATCAATATCACTAAATTCGAAAACCAATATTACTACGTTCAGAAACCAATATCACTGCTTTCGAAAACCAATATCACTACATTCGCAAACTAATATCACTACCTTCAGAAACCAATATCACTACGCTCGAAACCAATATTACTACGTTCGGAAAACCAATATCACTACGTTCGGAGACCAATATCACGATGTTTGGAAACCAATATTACCACATTCAAAAATCAATATCAACACATTCGAAAACCAATATCTCACCACGTTTGAAAACCAATATCACTATGTTCGAAAACCAATATCATTATAGACTAGAACCAATAGCATTACTTACTCAAACTAATATCATTACAGACTCAAACCAATATCAGTACATACTCAAACCAATATCATTACAGACTAAAACTAATATCATTAAAGACTAAAACCAATATCAATACATACTCAAACTAATATCAGTACAGACTAAAATCAACATCAATACAGAGTTAAACCAATATCAATACATACTCGAACCAATATTATTACAGACTAAAACCAATATCATTACATACTCAAACCAAACAAAAGAGGTCACAAAAACTAATATCAATACTGTAGAAAACTAATATCACTACTGTAGAAAACCATTATCACTACTGTAGAAAACCAATATCACTACTGTATTCTCCTTCCGTCGTTTCTTCTTCTTCTTCACAGATAGCAAGCGGCGGCGGTACTCCAGGCGACAGACGAGCACGTCTCCTCTAGGCACGGCGTGGGTTCGTGGGCTCTCTCCCCGGGCTCTCTCTCTCCGCGAGCTCTCTCTCTCTCCTTGACGGCTCCTCCTTCTTCCACCGAGCTCTCTCTCTCCTCGACGGCGGGATGACGCCGGGCAGCAGCGGACGGGACTCGGCCAGCAGACCCGTCGCCAACACCATGGGACCCATTTCCTGGATTCCTGTGCCGGAGGTGGGTGGTTCTTTGGTTGGGGTGGGGGGAGAGAGAGGGAGAGATTTTTTAATTAGTGAAAGAGAGGGTGGGAGAGGAAGAGAGATGGTTGGTTTAACCTAATTTTTTGTTTAAAAAGTCAAAAATGTCCCTGATTGGTTATTGACCATTGGATGTAAATTTTTTTTTTTAAAATCGAATCTGAGGGCTCTAAATCTAGTCCCCACCTATGGACAACTTTCTATTAGTCCCCACTCAATCCGTCCTCCATTGGTTGAGGTAGAGATTAGTTTTAGGTTGAGCTAGAGGTTGGTTTGGTTTGCTCTTGCCTATTGGTGAGAGTTTGTCCTTTCTGACTTTTCAGTTTGTGGGGTTGTTCGAGACTAGATCTAAATTTTCTATCTTGCTGCTCGCTTGGTTAGCGGATGACGAGGCCTGAGTTTTCGGTCTCCCGCACTGTAACTCATTTTCTTTTATATCAATAATAAAGTTTTTTTAGCCAATTAAAAAACAATTGCCTGTACCAAACAACGCAAAATAGAGTGCACGTAAAATATAAATTTGTAATATTAGAGATTACGTAGGGTCATTCGAAAAATGTGAGATTATATAATAGTAGTGATACACTATGTTGTAAGTAGTCATATCATGTAGCGAGTAGTAGTATACCACGAAACGAGTAGTGGTATGAAATGGTGCCATGTTTTTGTGCGTATGCTTAGACCTGACCACGGTTCGAATTTGGACGAATTCGAATCGAATTTATTCGAATTCGAATTCATCAAAACATTAAACCGTATTTAATTCTTCACAAGACGAATCAAATACGAATTATGAATTTTTTAATTCGAATCAAATTATAATCGAATTATAATCGAATTATAATCGAATTATAACCGAATTTTCCCCTCTCAAATCCCCCCATTTTATTTGAATTTTTGTTAACATATATTATTATTATATGTACATAAATTTGAATCGAATTTAACACGAATTTAACTCGAATCAAATTTTTGAATCGAATTCGAATTAAATTCGCTGGTTTTGCGAATTATAAATATCTTGAACCGTATTCAATTCGTTTTATGACGAATTCGAATCAAATTTTTTACGAATCGAATTATTGACGAATCGAATCAAATTTTTAAGTAATCGAATCGAATCACGAATCAGATTCAATTCGTGGCCAGGTCTACGTATGCTGCTATCAACTCTATTAGAGGCTGCATCAATTCACTCTCCCCAAACAACGTATGAATCACGGGTCTCTCGTAAAAATCATTGACTGTCATATTTGAATCTACACATCAAACTTTTCACACAAAAAAAGGAATAATTTATTCTCACCCCTGTCTTTCGACAAACGATTAAAAATTTCCTATAGTTTGGTAAAATTATACCATGGGGCCCCTCGCTGATGTCATCGATCATTTTTTTTTTTAATCATAAAAATGACATTTCTACCCTAAAAAAAAAATTCATCGTAAACCTCCAATGGAAATGGCATTCCCCTCTTCTACTTCATTTCTTCCTCCGGCGGTCAATCTCCCACCCAATGCCACCGGCCACTCTCCCACGTCGGTTCACATTGATTCCCGTCAGTTTCAGTCGATTCACGACCTCTCGCCCCGACCAGGTCATCGACCTCTCCCTCGGAACGACTACGACGACGACAACATTGGAACTACGGCGACAATACCCTTCCCAATCGCTCTTCAACCCAAACCGTCGCCGACCCAGGCGAACCCCGAGTTTGGGTTTGTGATTTTGAGTTACGGCATCGATTCTTACGGCGCCGTCCTGTTTCCTGTGCAGGAGGGAAAGAGCTGCCGGGAGATGGCGGGAAGTTCGGGTGGGGCGGGGCGGGAGGGTGAGGTGCCTCGGCGGGGATAACGGCAGAGATTCTAGCGTCTCCACGGCGGAGCCTCCAAAGGCAGCAGAGGAGGAGCGAGGCGGGAGCAAGCTCGGGTCCGAGATAAATCGAACCAGTTACATAAATCGAAAATAGCTTTTTTTGTGTGCGAAGAAGATAGCTTTTTTATTTTTTTAAGGATGTTTTTGTCATTTCTATGACAAAAAAATATCTGCTGTCAATCAGTGAGGGGTTTGAGAGTATAATAAAACTAAATCTTATGAAGTTTTTAATCAATTTTCGTAAGACAGGGGGCTAAACACCGAATATACCAAACATCAGAACTTAACAGTAATTATCCCAAAAAAACTACACAACAAACATACACTTTTAAGATAATGAATAATTAAATTTTAAATAATTATAAATAATTTTACAACACTCGTAACCAACAATGCGATAATTCATAGGCTAATTAATTTTAGATAATAAACCGGAGATGACAGTAAAAAGGAGTTGTTGTGGCGGAAGATTAGGATAAGAGTTAATTAAAATAAAGGATAAGAGTTAATTAAAATAATTGAGCGGGTTAACCAACCATGAGGCAGGGATCTCGAGGGGCGTTAGTATTCGTGATGATATTGTTCCAAGGGATTATAAGTTATTAACTCATACTATTAATTCAAATGGGTACATACCACGTGTCAGCTCACGAGGAGACAGCTGAATTCCTGATATTTAATTTTAGAACGAAGTGGTAAGAAATTTTAATCTTTACAAAAGTATACCAGGTTTTATTAAATATTTTAATCTCACAATAGAGAACTCTACACTAAATACGTCGTAACTTGTAAATACAACTATTGATAAACTCTAATTATAAAAAATAAGGTTACATACATTTAATTAAATTGCATGAGATTGACTTTGACTTAACAGAAGTAATTAAAAGTCCAAAATATACGATCTATATAATTCTGAGTACTTCAGATATTATTTTTAATCCAGTACAATGCTGAGATAGAAAAGAGGAAGACACGAAATAATCTTCAAATTAACCAAAAATAAAATCTTAAAACAAAAAGAATGATACAAACAGTTAATTTGAATCGTGAAATAATTCTATCAAACAAATATATAATAAAACTGCAGAAAAAGAATTGTTAATTTATTTTTCTTCTTTGTTTCGTAGGCGGGTCCCACATGATAAGAACCAGATAAGCACAACAAAAACCAGACTTGCTCGTGCTGTTCTTGTCCGTGTCAGTGCCTCCTTATCCACACCATCCGTCCGATCAAACCACCTCCAACCAAGATCCAACGGCCCAGATCCCTCCTCTCTCAAAACAGGGGGGAAATATCCAAAAGGAAAGAGAAGGATAATACTTTGACCCAATAAATAAATTCCCTCCCCAAGGCAAAGTTGCGATTTTTATGCCATTTTTAAACGCTCCTCCCCTCTCTCTCAGAACTCCAAGAAGGTTTATTTATGAGCCAGCTCTCTGTGTGTGCCTTTGAACTTTGGTCCCATCTAAGTTTAAAAGATTTTTAATTTTTCTTTTTTGCTTACCCTTTTGGATAATTTGTTCCTAGAGAGAGAAAGTCCAAGACTTTCTGGTTCTATCCCACCACAGATCAAAAGGGCAGATTAGAGTTTCCTTGGGGAAGTGGTAAAAATCTCTTCTTTCCTTTTGGCCCTAAAGATTGATGCTTTGGATGATTTCTTAGTTCCTTGAATTAAATTGGCTTTTTTTTTGGGGTTTCCTCCAATATGGTTAAATAAAATAGTTTCTCTGTGGGTTGCTGCTCTTATAATCTTGAATCTAATTCCATTTCACTTTTTCTTTGCTCCGTCTCTTTCTCTCTCCTTTTCCATCTATTTGGACAAGGATAGACTTCTTGGGGTTTCTCTCTCCTTTGTGATTGATCCTGGTTGGAGAAGGGTTTTGAATTTTTTGTTTTCCCTTCAGTTTTGGAGAATTGGAGTTGCTTAACAGTGTCAAACCCGAGTTGGGCTGCTGCTGGTTTGGTAGGAGTGAGGTAATATGGTGTCGAAATCGTATTCGAACCTGTTGGAGCTTGCCTCCGGTGATGCTCCTTCGTTCGGGCGTATGAGCAGGAGGATACCGCGGATCATGACTGTTGCGGGCCTTATATCGGACCTTGATGATGATCCGGCCGATAGTGTGTGCTCTGACCCGTCCTCGTCGGCCCAGAGAGACCGGATTATCATTGTGGCCAATCAGTTACCCATAAGGGCTCAGCGGAGGACTGATGGCAGCAAGTCCTGGATGTTCACTTGGGATGACAATTCGCTTCTGCTTCAACTGAAGGACGGACTTGGTGATGACGAGATTGAGGTCATTTACGTTGGTTGCTTGAAAGAAGAAGTTCACCCTAGCGAACAAGACGAGGTCTCTCAGATACTGTTGGAGACGTTCAAGTGCGTGCCAACTTTTCTGCCGCAAGATCTTTTCAACCGGTATTACCATGGATTCTGTAAGCAACAACTCTGGCCTTTGTTTCATTATATGCTGCCATTGTCACCAGATCTTGGTGGTAGGTTCAACCGGTCTTTGTGGCAAGCCTATGTCTCTGTTAATAAAATTTTTGCTGATAGAATTATGGAGGTGATTAACCCAGAAGACGATTTTGTCTGGATACACGATTATCACCTGATGGTGCTTCCGACATTCTTAAGAAAGAGGTTTAACAGGGTGAAACTTGGGTTTTTCCTCCACAGTCCATTCCCTTCGTCGGAGATTTATAAGACATTGCCCATCAGGGAAGAGCTGTTGCGTGCGTTGTTGAATGCCGATCTAATTGGTTTCCACACTTTCGATTATGCAAGGCATTTCCTGTCTTGCTGTAGCCGAATGCTTGGTCTGACCTATGAGTCAAAGAGAGGATACATCGGTGTTGAGTACTGTGGCAGGACTGTAAGCATTAAAATTCTGCCTGTTGGTATACACATGGGCCAGCTTCAGTCAGTATTGAGCCTCCCGGAGACTGAAGCGAAGGTCGAGGAGCTCATGAATCAGTTCATTAACCAGGATAAAATCATGTTGCTTGGGGTTGATGACATGGATATTTTTAAGGGAATCAGTCTGAAGCTACTGGCGATGGAACAATTACTTATGCAGCATCCGGAGTGGCAGGGAAAGGTGGTTTTAGTGCAGATAGCAAATCCTGCTCGGAGTAAAGGAAAAGATGTAAAGGATGTCCAGGCAGAGACGTATTCAACTGTGAAGAGGATCAACAGAGCATTTGGAAAACCTGGATATGATCCCATTGTGCTGATTGATGCACCGCTGAAGTTTTACGAAAAGGTGGCATATTATGCTGTTGCCGAGTGCTGTCTTGTCACCGCTGTGCGAGACGGAATGAATCTCATCCCGTACGAGTATATCATCAGTCGTCAAGGTAATGAACGATTGGACAAGGCGTTGCAATTAGAGCATTCTACTCCCAAGAAGAGCATGCTGGTGATTTCTGAGTTTATTGGATGTTCCCCATCTTTGAGTGGTGCAATTCGTGTGAATCCGTGGAACATTGATGCAGTGGCAGATGCCATGGATTTTGCGCTAGAGATGGCCGAAGCAGAGAAACAGCTCAGACACGAGAAGCATTATAGATATGTCAGCACACATGATGTTGGTTATTGGGCAAGAAGTTTCCTTCAGGATTTGGGGAGGACTTGTCGTGATCATTCGAGGAGGAGGTTTTGGGGTATAGGGTTTGGGTTAAGCTTCAGAGTTGTGGCTCTTGATCCAAACTTTAGGAAGCTGTCAATGGAGCATATTGTGTCAGCTTACAAGGGGACCACTATGCGAGCAATTCTCTTGGACTATGACGGTACTTTAATGCCCCAGGGAACGATCGACAAGAGCCCATCTCAGAAAACCATAGACATCTTAAATAGCTTGTGCAAGGACAAGAACAATATGGTGTTCCTTGTCAGTGCTAGAAGTCGGGGGACTCTTGCCGATTGGTTGTCCCAGTGTGACAAATTGGGGTTAGCAGCAGAACATGGCTATTTTCTCAGGTAAATGTCTTCTTTTTGTGCCCTTCAAGTATGGTTTCGTGGCATGGTCTAACTCAAAAGTTGATTGTCCGTAGGATATCGCGAGATGCTGAATGGGAGACGTGTGTGCCGGAAGCAGACACTTCCTGGAAACAGATTGCAGAACCGGTGATGCACCTTTACACGGAGACGACTGATGGATCCACCATTGAGGACAAGGAAACTGCTCTTGTGTGGAGTTACGAGGATGCGGACCCCGACTTTGGTTCATGCCAAGCGAAAGAACTTCTTGATCATCTCGAAAGTGTCCTGTCTAATGAACCAGTCACTGTTAAGAGCGGGCAGAGTCTGGTGGAGGTTAAACCTCAGGTAAGTGTTTCTTTCACCTGATATCAAATCTCTTTGTAGAATTGGTTGATGGGGTAGATATTAGCCGAAAGGGAAGGGGCGGGTTTGTAACAAGTTGATGTTAGTAAGGCAGAAGAACCAAAGGCATTTTGTAATGCACATCACTGGTATGCACAGTTATGATATGTTTTTGGAAGTGCAGAAACTCGAGTACGTCCCTGTCGGGATTAAGCTAACCTCGGGAAATTATTCTGCTTCTCTTACATGAATTCGTTATTGAACATGCTGAGCGATAATAATGCAACTTAAGGAATTAAAGCTGTTTCCCAGCTCCTGACAAGGTTTAATATCTGCAGGGTGTAAACAAGGGACTTGTAGCCAAACGTCTACTTTCAACCATGCAACAGAAACAGATGTCGCCAGATTTCGTACTATGCATCGGGGATGACCGGTCCGACGAAGACATGTTTGAAGCAATCATCAGCTCCATGGCCGGGCCATCAATTGCTCCAAGCGCGGAAGTGTTTGCTTGCACAGTCGGCAACAAACCCAGTAAAGCCAAGTATTACTTGGACGACACTGCGGAAATCGTTCGGTTGATGCAAGGTCTGGCTTCTGTCTCGGAGCAGATAGTTGGGGCGTAACCGGTTAACTCCTGCGAAGCACAAATACGACGGGGCTGAATCCGTGCGGTTCTCGTCATCTCCGCTGCACTTCTCGTCGCTGTAAATTGCCACCGTAGGTCGTAAGTAAGAGAAGCCATGGCACATGAGCTTGTTTTGAGGTTTGTTGGGGTGCACCGAATTTGTATATAGACGATTCTGCAATGAATTCAGGTTTCTCCTTGGCTTGATGCTGCTTCTCTTCACATGGCACAATTACATAATACTACCTGGACAAAATTGCTTTTGTTTACTTATTGACATTCCATGGAATTTTTAGGAGAATTTTTTTATCGGTTGATCTGTTCGCATGTTGATTAGTCTTCTAGTGGTGTAGCTACAGTCGGGTGCATTTGCTTACATTCAAATTTTATTTTCATTTTGCCCCATTAAATATGAACTAGATTTTTTAAAGAGTAAATTACTCTCAAGTCTCTCGGGTTTGCTTAAATATAACTCAAAAGTCTTCAGTGATTGTAAAATACATGCCAGTGTCGCGCGTGTTTGATTTTAGTGTCGCGCGTGTTGGTATATTTCATGCTCGCTCTCTTGTATCCTGATAATCGATTAAAACTCCCCGAGATTTGGTTTTATTATACTCTCAGGCCTCTCGCTGACATCAACAATTATTTTATTATTATTTTAATCTTAAAATGACTATTCTACCTCTATAGTTGTCTCCTACCTTCCCTCCGACGACCGGTCATCTTTCCGGCAACCAAAATCAATTCAATCCACCTCACTCTCTCCATTATTTCTCCTACCTTCGTCCCTCTCTCCCTCCTTCCACCTCACCCATTAAAGCAAGCAAACAATTGACAGAGATTCATCAAAATATTTCCAATAATTTCCTGGTACTCCCAAAACCCAGTGGCTACTCTCTCCCCCTCCCTTAAATAACCGCATCCAAGGAAATCCCATTAAATTAAAGAGGGGATGATGAGGTCGAAAAGGGCGACGGCGGTCTCGTGAATTTCTCCCTGGCGCCAGGAGACGATGGAGATGGAGGATTAAAAGCCAGGTAACTTCCATCGTGTTGGACCTTGGGCCCATTAGGCAATTATTATTGTGCCTAATTGGGCCCGGGCCCATTAGGCCCATAAGTTGGGTTGGATGGGCCGGTCAACCTGCGTTGACTGGCCCGAAGCCACGCAAGCGCCGCGTCAGCGTGACGTGGCGCTGACGTCACATGTGGCAGCCCGCGTGGCAGACATGTAGTCCAAAGCGCCACGTGGCAAAGCTAGGAGTAGCCTTGCCACGCGGCAGACGTGTGGTCCAAAGCGCCACGTGGCGTGCCACGTGGCGAAGCTGGGGGTAGCCTTGCCACGTGGCGGACACGTTGTCTGAAACGCCACGTGGCGGACGTGTGGCCCAAAATGCCAAGTGGCGTGCCACGTGACGACACGTGGCACGCCACGTGGCACATTTTGGTTGTCCGGATTTCCCTATAAAAAGGAAAATCCGGCTGGACCAATTTGTAACTTTTCTCACAACCACTCAATAAGAAAGGAAAAATTCCGGATTAGTTCCTGAATTTTGATCAGATTTTCTATAGAGGAAATCTCGTGAAAATCAATTACGAATCCGTTCAAACGTGATCGTAATTCGACTAACACGAAGATGATCAGATTTTCTATAGAGGAAATCTCGTGAAAATCAATTACGAATCCGTTCAAACGTGATCGTAATTCGACTAACACGAAGAAGTTGTGGACCCGAGCCTGTGGACCTCTTGCTTCAACAAGTAAGTGATTTATTATTAACGAATTAGTTTATTAATTAAACGAGTTTAACACGTAATTACTTGTTAATTACGCGTCAAAACCGTCAATTGGTATCAGAGCATGGTTGAAACCATGTTTTGATGATAATATGATGTTTTAATTCAAGTAATTATGTGATTTATTGAGTTAAAAATTATATTAATCGTGATTTTATGGAAAATCGTAATCTGTTGGACTTTAATGTAATTAATTTGGAACCAGCGGGACTAAATTAAATTTTGCCTAACCACGCAGGCAAATTCGCGCACGCGCGAAACCTTAAGGTACCAATATGAAATTTGACCGCTTACGTGGCACCTGCGTGTCATGGACTTCGGTGCAATTTTCGGAAAACTTGGAGGATTAATTGGAAATTTTCCCAAAAATCCCCAAATCGAAATAAACCCTAATCGGGCGATTTGGGCGATTTTGCCCGAAATCGAATTTCGTCGATTTCGTCAGAAATCCGACGATTTCGACGCCGTAGATCGACGATAGTCGATTCTCCGGCTTCTCCCCGACATCCCGATACCACGTTTGTGGATCGACGTCGCCGGAATCGCGAGATCGAGGACGACGACGGCGGAGAGTCGCGGAACAGAGAAGACGATCGCGGCGGAGAACGGCTGGACGACGGCCCGCGAGGCCGCTACGGCCGTGCTCGCGAGGCCGAGACGAGTCGATTGCGACCGGTCTCAGCCCTTGGTTCGCCGCCGTTACGCGGCGGTCATGGAGAGGAACGGCGTCCGGATTTTTGCCTTCGCAGTCGGGGAAAGAGAAAGAGAGAGGGAAAAATATACGAGGGGCAAAATCGTAATTTCACGATTTTTCCCAAAAATATTTATACCCGAGTCAAGAAAATCAAAAAACCGAACAGATTGGCCTGGTTTATTAGTTCGACCCAACCCGATTTACGGTCAATTTTGACTTAAGTCAAAATTGGACTTAAAAATTGGATTTTTTCTCTTTTAATTGGATAAAATCAGTTTTATTCAATTAATATCCAATAAATTGATAAAAATTTTGAGAAATTTTTTTCAATTAGGTTTATTAAAATTATATTTTAATAAACTTAAAAATATTTTGGAACGAGTTCCGAGATATGCTAAAGTTAAACTAAAATGACATAAATTGATCCATAGTATGATCATCAAAAGATTGGAAAATGAGTTTTTCAATCCTATTTTGGGAAAATATGAGTATTAACCCGAAATTGAATTGCAATTGTTACAAGATTTGATGGCTACTGGAGACAGGTATCTGAACTTCTGTGAACAGAACTTCGACAGAAGATTCTGAAGCGCCGTTTACCGCTGTGTGTGCCTAAGAATGACATGTATGTCATCGTTGAGCACATTGAGGCTGTTCACCGGGAGATGCAAGAGTGCATCTGGGCCGGAGGTTACGATCATGGAGAGGACTGGCCCTCTATGTTTCGAGACCTCCTGGTCACGATGAAAATTCGAGAAGTTATGAGTGTCTTCTCGGCACCCGAGTTCAATACCCATAGAGATGCTCTCTATGGCCTGATCCATTATCTTGAGGATAAGGGTCTTCGCAGAGAAATGATACCTTCTCCTGTTTTGGAGCTGCGAAGCGGTTTGATCTTGAACCGCTATCTCGCTAAGGATTACTATTATAGTTTTCCTCCGCTCCTGATCATCTGGATCATGGATTCAATTCCAGTTCCGGAAAGTACCCCGGAACTTCTCGTCGGATCGTCCTCGTACCCGGCCCCCACCGGATCGTCCTCGGACCCGGATCCAGATATGTATCTGGATTCTCCTACATCCGATCCCTGTGTGATTATATGTTTAACTGTCCCCATGTACATATGTTGGTTTTGGGGGACTTTTGTACAATAGGTTGAGACTTTATCTGAGTTTTTTGTACATATGTGTATAAGCTCAGAATGTACAAATGCATGTAATTAAATAAAGATGTTTGTTTAATTGCTTCCACTTGAATTTACTATCGATGAACTTTAAACGGTTAAAGTTTAAGATTAATACTTGAATGGTGAGGGGAAGCATGCCCGCGACCCACTTCGATTTTGAGATTAATCAAGAACTCCATATCGTTAAAAGTTATGAGTGATTAATAAATTGAATCATATTGCCAAATCAAATTTCTAATATGTTCTCATATTAAAAATTCCTATAGAGATGTCAGTCGCTTCTAGATCCATCGTAGCTGAGCTAAACCGTGAGTTAAAACTCAACGGTGAAAACTATGACAATTGGAGTATGAAAATCCAATATGTACTTGAGGAACAAGAGGTTCTTGAGCACATACATGTCATAATGGATGAGCCTGAAGAAGGCACAACTGCTCAACATAAGCGAGATAAGGAAGTTTATGTTATTTGGAAGAGGAAAAACTTACTCTTCCAAATAATTTACTCTTGATTTTATTATACTTTCAGGTCTATATATACTCTTTTTTTCATTTATGTCATTGAAATGACAAAAATATCCTTAAAAAAAAATCATCAACTTCCTCGTTCTTACTTACCGGTGGCAAGTTCTTCCTTCCTCACCGACATAAAAAAATCACCATCTTCTTCGTATAATGCAGTCGATGCCGCCCACCACCTTCTCCGGTGGTACCCACCGAAGAACCACTCTTGGAATATGCAACGGCAGCTGCCCTGTGAAGAAACCCATCTCGGAGAAGAAAACGATTATGAAAATCCAAGAAACCCGTATCCATCTAGCCACCATGTCGATAATTTAAGCCCAAGAAACCCATCTCGGAGAAGAAAACAATTATGCAAATCCAAGAAACGATTATTTAAACATCTGGGAGAAAGAAACGAACATGAAAATCCAAGAAACCCACATCGAAGAAGAAAACCCAAGAACCAGAAACGATTATTACAAGAAACCCATACCCATGTCGGAAAAAGCCACCATCTCGGAGAAGAAAACCCGTATATCGGAGAAGAAAACCCATATAGGGGAAACAATTATTTCCAGAAAAACCCATCTCGGAGGGGAAGAAAACCCATATATCGGAGAAGAAACGATTAGAATTCCAAGAAACCCATATCGGAGAAGAAAACCCTAAACGATTATTTCCAAGAAAGCCCAAGAAAAGAATATGAAAAAAATGAAACACATGAGGGTTTCTGGTGGTGGGTTGTCGGGGAAGAAGGTAGTAGATAATTTTTAAATTTTTTTTTGTTTTGAAGGGTATTTTGGTCATTTTATTGACAAAAAAAGAGCTACTAACATGTGATAGGGTCCCGAAAGTATAATAAAATCAAATACAAGAGGCGTCGGCGTGTATTTTGCAAACACGAAAAACTTTTGAATATATTTAAACAAACTTGAGAGATTTCAAAGTAATTTACCCTTTTTATATCTCTAAACTATTTATAATAATTTAAAAATTTATAGATGATTTCCACTATTGACCAACAATCCCGACTACGCCATTATTATTTCGTATATTTGTGGTTTCTTTTGGCTTTTTTTTTCTTATTGAATAGTTAAATTATTACCAATATGATCTATAATACATTAGATATATTAAGAAAGACTTATACATTAAAAAAAATTTAAGTATTTTGATTGTACTATTCTTATCAACAAGATATATTTTTTTTTGACAAATATTACAAAATTTTTAAATAAAATTAAACTTGTTTGGCCTAGAGTGATCAAATCACGGGGCATTAATGGTCGAGGTCAATCGGTCAAAGAAGACTTTGACTCACGCGGGTCCAACGTTCCTGGTGGAATTTTCCGAGGCATATAATTGTAGGGTTGATGTTAATTAGATTACGTGCCCGGCCATCTAGGATTTTTACCTAAAATGGTATTATAGGACAATTTTATTACCAATATGATATTAATGTTAAAAAAATTTCGAGAAAGGTGTCCGTTTCTTAGATCGAAAATTTTTTTGACTTAGAATACTCAGATCGAAAAAATTATTTGACTTGGATCTAAAATCGAAAAAAAAATTCGAATCGACCCGGGACTTAGGACGAAAGTTTTTTTCGACCTGAGAAGAGAGAAACCTCGGGTCGAAAAAAACTGTCGATCTGAGTCTTCTAACATTTTTTTGTTGAAAGAAGAGGTGACTTCCCGCACACAGTTCTATAGCATGAATTGAAATTAACTATTGATTATCTACTATTGGTAAGAGGTGACTTATTTGTTTGTAAAGGCAAAAACCCTAGCATAACATACAAAGTGTAATTAATTTTTTATTAATCAAGAAATTTTGAGGAATATATTCATGTTAAATATTTATTTGAATTTTTTAATCATTTTTTAAAAACTTTACTCGACTCATATCTAAATTAGTTTGTACATTATATCAAAAAATAGATTATCTATTCTTTATGAAGATAATTATATATTATCTAGATCACATATATGAAATTGTGCAACAATTCTAAATTTGTAATTTTAAGTGGTCGTTCTGAGTCATTGTTTAATTATGTGATCGAGTTTGGTGACATTCATTACCAAATATATAAATCAAGTGACAATAAATTATTCTAACAAAATAAAAAATTTCAGTTGAAATGACTTCTAAGAACAAATAAGGCCTATTACCAATAGTTAATTTCAATTCTTGACATAGAACTGTGTGCTCCGGCACCTCTTCTTTCAACCAAAAAATGTCAGAAGACTCAGATCGAAGGTTTTTTTTAACTTGAGGTTTCTCTCTCCTCAGGTCGAAAAAAACTTTCGACTTCGGTCCCGGGTCGATTTGAATTTTTTTTCGATTTCAGATTCTGGTTGAATAATTGTTTCAATCTAAGTACCTCAGGTCGAAATTTTTTTTCGATCTCGGAAACGGACACCATTCTCAGAATTTTTTCAACAGTAACACTATATTGGTAATAAAGTTGTACTGTAGCACCATTTTGGAAAAAAATCCGCCATCTACCGATTAGAAATTTCAGTTGGCTGATTATTCATATACGAAAGTAATTTTTTTTATATCACTTAATATCCCGAATATTTATTAGATCAATTAATTCAGATTCAATTCCAATAATACATTTGAATGATGACAAAATTGTCATAACAATTATTTAACATTATAGACATCTCTTAATACAAGTCGATATAAGATTTTGGTCATGTTCTAAAGTAGGTCATAACAACGACATGGTCGTTGCAAGATAATCCATCTGGCCATTTTTTAATATTTTAATTATGGCTGAAGGTTAACAGGGTGATAGATTTAATGGAGAGACATTTGTACGAAATTTCACCTCAATGATTGTTCTGTATGACATTAACAATACATCGACGTTTGGCGGCTGCATTAAGTTTTTTTATATTCTTTAAATCGAATCTAATATGAATTCTCCCAAAACGTATTTAATAATTAGATATTCTCAAACTTTAAAGATTCTAGCTAAAAATTTATTAGTTAAGATAAAATAATTTTCTTACGAGTTGATCTAAATATTTTTATGCCGCATTAAGTTTCAACATCGGGAAGCAGAAAAATAAGATTTTCTGGCTATTGGAAGAGTTAGCTTAGCTTAATTATTTAAGTTAATACGTAATTAATCATTTCTTGGAGGACTTAATTAGTGTGGACGGAATCTTTCCTTTCACACTTTCCTTGACATGATAGGCCTCTAGTCAAGGGACACTTGACTCTCTGACTAGGTCAAGTATTCAAATTGACTCTGCTATTTTTTTGGATAAATAGATAGATTTTATTCCTCCTTGCAAAATAGTTACAATCCAGGGAATTCCCAACATTTCCACCATAAGGAGGAACTACTGTACATAAAATAAAACCTAATTACATAAGAAATGTAATCAAGTTAAATTATAGTGGAATCAAGGTAGAGCAAGAAATTTTGTCGCGCCAAATTATTAGTGTTGTTTGTCGGAGGTGATGTACTTGATTATGAGCTAAGTCGAGGCAAGAGTTTCACTCTTTCTCCGTAAGACGAGATTGCCCCGTATTCAGTGCTTACGGGCCACGGGAATCGTCCTCAAGATACAACGACTTTGTTGCTTCCAAGATCGTAGCACAACGATTCTCGAAGCTTCGGGCGAACCTTGGATACTCGGAACTTTCTTGAGAGAGATGGAAAGAAGAACAACTATTGCTAAAGAAATATTATGCAATGAGTTGTGGGGTAAGATGCAAATGAGGAGGAGATGCCTATTTATTGGCTCTGGATAGGAGGAGGCAGCCACTTCCGAGGGAGCACGAGGCAATTCCGAGGAGACGGACCCTTTCATCCAGCAGGCAGGCTGCCCTTCAGGCACCTCTTCAGCCAGCCAGTTTTCCCGTGGCTCTTCGGTGGGGCATTCTGGACAAGCCCCTTCGCCAGGCAGTTCGTGGTTCTTTGGTGCTCGTAGGCACCCCTTCGGGAGGCAACATGCAGCACGCTCGTGTCCTTTCGGCAGCCTATAGCTCTCCAGAATCGGGTAAAACTTTATGGCTCTTCGCGACGATGCGCACGTGCGAAGTGCCAAGTGCACCACAAAGTACCCATTGCGACCTGCGTCCAATGCGTCATACGCACACGCACGTGCGCGTGCTCAGATGGTGCACAATTGACCTTGGATAGCACTCCAGGTGGAATACTTAGTTCCTAACTAACAAGTGAGATTTCCTTGCTTCCACTTTCGATGTGGGATAAGAAGTATACCCCCACTTTTGAACTATTCCACTTTGGACCTTCCCACATTGGGCTTCCTTTGCTTTGATTGTCATTCAAATCCAAAAATCCCCCATATGAATGATGATTAATGCATGCTGACACTTTTAAGAAAAGTTTCGACGAGTTATCATTGCATCGAGATAGGTAGATTACGGCTTTGAACTTTCTCTAGTGAGATGTTATCGGATTTACTTACTGCTCAGTGAACGCGATGTCTTGAACTGGTCAGTTTTTTTTATGTAAACCAAAACAATAACATTTACACAATGATATCTCTAATATTCTTTGGTTCTCACGTTTTGTTCGTTTTAGCCATGGACCTTATCTTGGATTCATAAGTATTTTTCCATTTGAAGCGGCCTCACTTCACACTTATATAGGTGATCTCCTATCGAGAGTATCCTGCCATACTCTACCTTTATCTAGTATATGAATCATTAAAAGTGTAAATACTTAACCTAACCACACCTCTGCAGGTTCGTACTTAGGCATGTTCTGAGAATGGGATGAGTTCCAAGTAATCATCTTAACAATCCATAACTTAGTTATCTCATTGAACCAAGTTTGTGGGATCTCCACTCATCATGATTTTTAATTTGTGGGTTTTAACCCCATTCTCCTTACTGCATTATATATTTGATCTCTGTTGATGCCTTTCGTCAAAGGCTCAGCTATGTTGTCCTTGGACTTCACATAATTAATGGTAATTATTGTTGGGAAAAATTGAATGAAAGTTCAATGCAAAACCCAAAGTGGAAGGCCCAAGTGGAAAGCCCAAAAGTGGAATGGAAAATGGCAATCCCACATTGGAAAGTGCAACATTTTTCTCTAGTTTATAAGGAGATGCTCCTTATTGACTAGGAAATAAGTTGACCACATGGATAGCCAACTCAAACCACGGCGAGGATGGTGCGTAGCACCATCCGAGCACGAGCACGAGCACGAGCACGAGCACGAGCACGAGCACGAGCACGAGCACGAGCACGAGCACGAGCACGAGCACGAGCACGAGCACGAGCACGAGCACGAGCACGAGCACGAGCACGAGCACGAGCACGAGCACGAGCACGAGCACGAGCACGAGCACGAGCACGAGCACGAGCACGAGCACACGCACGAGCACGCGCACGTGCGTGTGGCACATTGGACGCAGGTCGCAATGGGCGCTTTGTGGTGCACTTGGCACTTTGCACGTGCGCATCGTCGCGAGGAGCTTTAAGTATTTTGCATGAGTCCGGAGAGAGCTGCGTAGCTACTGAAGTGACGAGGGGGTGCTAGCGCCTTCTAGGACATCCACGAAGGGACGCGAAGAGGCTGGAGCAATCTAATAAGCGAGAAGCCACGAGTTGCCCACCGAAGAGACACGATCGTTCTGATTGGCGAAGGGGTGCCTGAAGGGCAGCCTGCCTGCTTGCCGAACGGATGCAACTCTTCAAGCTGCCTGCCTCCCTTCCATCCAGCAGCCTATAAATAGGCCCCTCCCCCTCAATTACATCTCACCCCCACAACTCATTGCATAAGCATTCGTTAGCAATAGTTGTTCTTCTCTCCCTCTCTCAAGAAAGTTTCGATATTCGGATGGTTCGCCTTAAGCTTCGAGGGTCGTTGTGCTACAAACTCGGAAGCAGCCAAGTCTTTGTATCTTGGGGACGATTGCCACAGCCCATAAGCAAAGAATACAGGGTAATCTCGTCTTACGGAGAAATAGTCTAACTCTTGTCTCGACTATACCAGATCCTAATCAAGTACACCACCTCTGACTATCAACAATTATACCACCAGAGATCAATTATCTAACGGCGTTATGTCTCCAACGGATGTGTCGAGACTTACCGTTATTCATAATACTTTGTGCTCTCCCGATTGCTGACATGCTATCACAATGTATCAATACAAGAGGCACATGCTTGTTCCAACAAGGAATATCCTCTAGGAAGTTTCTGAGTCATTCAGCTTCTTCCCCAGCTTTATTTAGTGCTATAAACTCCGACACTATGGTGGATCGAGCTATGCACGTTTGTTTAGAGGATTTACAGGACACAGCTCCTCTACCTATGGTGAACACATAACCACTAGTGGATTTGGAGTCTTTAGTGTCCGATATCTAATTCGCATTACTGTATCCTTCCAATACAGCTGGATATCTCGTATAAAGTATGCCATGGTTCAAAGTATGTTTTAGGTACTTTAGAACCCTTTCCAGAGCTAGCCCGTGATCTGTTCATGGATTTCTTGTGAATCTACTAAGCTTGCTAACTGAATATGCAATATCAGGGCGTGTACAATTTATCAAGTACATCAGGCTCCCAATGATCCTTACATATTTCAGTTGAGATAACGGGTCCCCTCTATTTTTGGCTAAATGTAGACTTAGGTCTACCAGAGTCTTAGTCGGAGGTTTTTCAAAAGCTTCAAATTTCTTGAGTACATTCTCTTCGTAATGAGATTGTGACAAGACAATTCTTTCAGTCGTCCTAGAGATTTTGATCCCTAGTATGACATCAGCTAGACCCATATCTTTCATGTCAAAGTTATTTTTTAACATGTTCTTAGTTTTTACGATAAGATCATAACTGCTTCCAATGATTAGCATGTCGTCTACGTACAGACATACAATCACGTAAGCATCAGGTGTGCCTTTAATATAAATACATTTATCACACTCATTGATCTTAAAGCCATTTGGCATCATTGTTCTGTCAAATTTCTCATGCCATTATTTCGGCGTATGTTTTAGTTCGTACAATGACTTAACCAGTTTGCATAATTTATGCTCTTGTCTGGGGGTAACAAACCCTTCATGTTGTTCCACATATATCTCATCTTCCAGTTCTCCATTTAGGAAAGCTATTTTTACATCCATCTGATGTATCTCGAGGTTATAAAGTGCTACAACGGCTATGAGCACTCTAATAGATAAAATTCTAGTAACCGGTGAATACGTGTCAAAGTAATTATATCCTTCCTTCTGTTTGAACCCTTTTTCTACCAATCGAGCTTTGTACTTGTCATTGATCCATCAACTTTGTATTTCCTTTTAAGGATCTACTTGCAACCTAAAGGTTTGCAACCTGGTGGAAGATCCACGATTTCTCATGTGTGGTTTTGCATGATGGACTATATCTCACTGTTAATAGTTTCTTTCTAGAGAGGAGCATCCGGACTAGACAATGCCTCTTAGATTGTCCTAGGTTCATTTTCTAACACATATGTCAAAAAATCTGGACCAAATGACTTGGCCGTTCTGGCCTTTTGCTGCGTCTAAGTTCCTCAACAACTTGATGAGAACCTTGAGTAGCTTCATGAGCTATTTTATCAGAGCTTGGGTTTTTCCTCTCCTTGTTTGGAAAGATATTCTCAAAGAATATTGTATTCCTTAATTCCATCACCATTCCCTTGTTGATTTTAGGATTTTCAGACTTGTGCACTAGAAATCGGTATGCGCTACTGTTGTAGGCATATCCGATAAAGATGCAGTCAACGGTCTTGGGTCCTATTCTCACCCTTTTAGGTGGAGGTATTTCTACCTTAGCTATGCACCCCCACACTTTAAGGTAACCGTAGGAAGGCTTTCCCCCTTTTTATAGTTCATATGGAATTTTGTCCCTTTTCTTGTGTGGGAATTTATTTAGAATGTGGTTAGCTGAGAGCACAGCTTTCCCCCATATGTTCTGGGGTAAGCTCGAGCTAATCAACATAGTATTCATCATCTCCTTGAGAGTTCGATTCTTACGTTCAGCTACGCCATTTGATTGAGGTGAGTATAGTGCAGTTGTCTGATGAATAATGCCATTTTGTTTGCAGAATTCCTCAAACAGAGCTACATATTTTCCCCCTCTATCACTTCGAATCATTTTGATTTTACTGCTAAGTTAATTTTTAACCTTATTCTTATAGCTCTTAAAGGCTTTGAAGGCTTCATCCTTTCCTTTCAAGAGATATACATGGCTCATCGATAAATGTGATGAAATACTTTTTCCCACCTCTAGTTTGCACGTGTTTCATATCGCAAACGTCGGTATGAATTAACTCTAAAGGTGTTGTACTTATTTTCACTGAATGGAAAGGTGTTTTGGCCATTTTTGCCCCAAGACATACTTCGCATTTATCATTTTGGTTAAACTCTAGTTTAGACAATTAATTTAAACTTACCAACTTTCTTAGTGAGCTTAAATTTACGTATCCTAATCTATCATGCCATAAGTTAGAACACTGAGCCAAGTAAGAAGAATTAACAACTTTATTCTGGTCCTCAAAGGAACGTTGTACAGTTATTATTTTCAATTTAAAGAGTCTCCTATCTAGGTAACCCTTTCCTACAAATGTACCAGCTTTGGTCATTACAAATTTATTAGCCTAAAAAACTAGCTTCAGCCCAACTTTGCTTAACAGGGAGCCGGATACTAGATTCTTGCGAATGTCTGGGACATGTAGCACATCCTTGAGGGTCAGCACGTTGCTTAAGGTCAGCTTCACGACCATCTTACCCAACTCGACTACCTTGAAAGTTGCAGAGTTATCCATAAACAGCTTCCATCCGGTGATCGGGCTATAGGTCGAGAATATCTCCTTGTCTGAGTAGATGTGACGGGTTGCCCCTGTGTCGACGAACTACTCTCTTGGGTTATCCACCAAATTGACTTCAAACACCACGCCAGATTAGCTTTCTTATGATTGTCCTTCTTTGGCAGACGATAATCCTTTGCCATGTGACCGGGCTTGTCGCAGTTGTAGCAGTTGTCCTTGATCTTCTTGACCTTTTCCTACTTTGGCTCTTGCTTCTCCTGCTTATTGTCAGACTTCTTTCTCTTCTTGCCAGTACTTCCTTCAGCTAGGTGTATCGTGGCTTCAGAGTTGGTCTTGTTTATCTTGACTTCAAACTTTCGATTGTCTTCCTCAATCCTTAGTCTCACAATCAAGTCTTCAAGACCCATGTCCTTCCTCTTATGCTTGAGGTAGTTTTTGAAATCCTTCTGCAGGGGTGATAGCTTTTCGATCATTGCCACCACTTGGAAGGACTCACTTAGTTGCACTCCTTCGGTATGAATCTTATGCAGAATTAATTGCAGCTCTTGTACTTGATCTATCACCTTCTTGGAATCAACCATCTTGAAGTCGAGGAATCTTTCGACGATAAATTTCTTCAATCCGGCATCTTTGATCTTGTACTTCTTTTCCAGGAAATTTCACAATTCTTTTGCAGTCGTGGTTACCGCATAGACATTGTATATGGTGTCGTCTAATCCATTCAGGATGTAGTTACGACATAAGAAGTCGCTATGGTTCTATGCATCCAAGGCATTGATCTTCTGTTTATCAGCCTCATCTTTTCGCCACCTTCGGAGCCTCTTGCTTCAAGAATCGGACCAGGATGAGTATTGTCAAGTAGAACATCATCTTCTGTTGCCACCTCTTGAACTCGGTGCCATTGAACTTTGCCGGCCTTTCGGCGTGGACAGTTCCTGGGACCGTCGGTACTGGTGCCTGAGCATAGCTTGATGTTGCCATCTTTAGCTTGATGTTGCCATCTTCAAGTACACAAATCTCGTCTTACGATTGTTGTTTGTCAGAGGTGGTGTTCTTGATTAGGATCTAAATCGAGACAAGAGTTTCACTCTTTCTCCGTAAGACAAGATTGCTCCGTATTTAGTGCTTATGGGCTATGGTAATCGTTCCCAAAATACAACAATTTTGTTGCTTCCAAGATCGTAGCACATCGATTCTCGAAGCTTCGCCCGAAACTTGGATACTCGGAACTTTCTTGAGAGAGAGGGAGAGAAGAACAACTATTGCTAAAGAAATATTATGTAATGAGTTGTGGGGTGAGATGCAAATGAGGGAGAGAGGCCTATTTATAGGCTCTGGATGGGAGGAGGCTGCCACTTTCGAGGGGGCACGAGGCAATTCTTAGGAGACGCATTCTTTCATCGAGCAGGCAGGCTGCCCTTCAGGCACCTCTTCGGCCAGCCAGTTGCTCGTGGCTCTTCGGTGGGCATTCTGGACAAGTCTCTATGCCAGGCAGTTCGTGGCTCTTCGGTGCTCGTAGGCACCCCTTCGGCAGGCGGCATGCAGCACGCTTGTGTCCTTTCGATAGCCTGTAGGTGTGACCTGCGTTCAATGCTCTATGCACACACGTACGTGCGCGTGTGTATGCTCGGATGGTGTGAATCCTCGCAATCGGCTTTGGATAGCACTCCAGGTGGAATACTTAGTTCCTAGCTAACAAGAAATAACTTCTTATAAAATGAGATTTTCTTCCTTCCACTTTCGATGTGGGACAAGAAGTGTACCCTCACTTTTGGACTATTCTAATTTGGGCTTTCCCACTTTGGGCCTTCCCACATTGGGCTTCCTTTGTTTTGATTGTCATTCAAATCTAACAATTAGAAGATAACTAATTTCAAGTTAGACCCTTCCTGTTTTACCTCCTTCAATTTCAATAACTAATTTTACCCAAAATACGTGCCAAGCGACAGTCTTAAGTAAACAGTTTTTATAGAACATAGGCTTCCCAAAAAGTAATGGAGGCATGCAAAAAATTTCTCGGGCTGGACAGAGATCGGCTTCAAGTGCAAAGGCTGACTTGTTAGATGGACGTCCCATTGGCATGCATCGAGCCTACGAATTCACCAATTATGAGTTGGGTGCTTTAACCATCCAGCCATGGATGTTTAGCGGAGATCCTCGAACTGCAGTGTTTGGGCCCTTGCAACATCTTTAAATATCTCTGGAGAGATAAAAGATATATGACAAACGCGAATTGTGAGAAAAATGAGCTTTTGGGGGCTATTCAAGAATTAGTTATACATGATTCCATGTGAAGGAAAATAATTTCTGTCTGTTTTTCTTTGGAGCTCCAATGATATTATACTAAAAAAATAAATAGAATATGATACAAGAAAATATGGAAAGTTAGACGATACATCTCCGATAAACTTTACACAATCGGCTCTCGGTACAAAATAAGGTCTTGATGACATATTTTCTTTATAAAATTTCACCGCAATAATCATCCATGAACATAGAAAATGATACAATATTGTTCGATCCAAATCTCACATGGCTTTGAAGAAACCATTTTCGACGTCTCGGAATTTAAGCCATCACTCTGTGTGGATGAAGGAAAAGAAAAATCAAAGAACATTAAAAAATGAGCCTAGGTGACACTTAAGGCCTAGTTCAAGTAAAAAAAAAAATCTGTCTATGAGCGAACCGATTTGAAAGCAAACGTCTTTTTCATCTGACCAACGCGTTATGGTCTTGTTTCTAATTGTTGGGTCCTTTAGCATCCGAGTTCAGACTATAAGCAGATATATAGGAAAGGAACAAGTGTAAACGGGTATTGAAGCCAATTCCACGACGACTATGAATAAAATGATTCAATTCTTACGAATAAAAATAATATTGAAATAGTTATCGACATAAGAATGGTTCAACAAGAGGTTAAAAAGAACCGGAGGCAACAATCAATTAAAGTAATTGTCGGTCGTTTATGGAGGCAATTTTCGTTTGTATATGATTCAAGTGAATTGCCTACTAGCAATGGCAATCTATATGGATTTAAAGAATTGTGTTGCTAACAATTTACGTTGTTGGGAAAAGTGTACTTTAGTATTCTGTGTTTTGACAATTTTTCAATTGAGTACCATGTCGTATAAAAATATATCTAACTATTTTTAAATTTTTTCACTTGGAGGACCCAGTTTATGTATTTTAAACCATTTGATACTCAAGTAAAAAATTGTCAAACCACAAAGTATTAAAGTACACTTTTTCTATATTTTTGTTGTATGTTTGAAGAAAATAAAGTATTCATAGTTGATATTAAAATATTTCACGTTAGCAAATTATGGTTTTGTGTAGTTGTGTTACCATAATCCAACTTAAAATTTTAATACTTGTGCTAGAGGAAATAATATTGTTTTTTGACTCTTTTTTAGGTGTATTGAAAATTTTCATTAGGTACGGTTAACTGCAAAGTAAAACTAATTTAGAATTTGTGTAGTTCTTCTCGAAATGGGTGCGGAATAAAGTGAATGTAGTCCTCTTAAAGTTGGATGCATTATTCTAACTTTAAATGGAACTACACTTATTTTACACTAATTTAATATTGGTTTATCTTTTTTAGAACCCAAAGCATTCAACGAGTCTAATAGCATAAAAGAAGGGTGAAGATTTTGGCTTGATCAGGGTTCAATTCATATCCTTTGTACCAAAATTCTACTTATAAGTTCGTAGAATTTTTGTTAGGAGTTGTGACGAAAACTAGAGAACTGGCGACCGTTAGTTTATTAGCGATAGTCAATAGTGAGTTACATAATATACAATTTCGGGGGAATTAGCAACCGCCAGGCGTCGTAGCGGCTGTTTTCCTGTTTAGCTCGGACTATTGTTTTGGACTCCTAGGATGATCTAGATATGTATCGTGATGTGCAAGAGTTTGTCTAATATATAAATGCATGTTACCCTAGTTTATGTATGGCTTTGTGGCTCGAATCTCATCAATAAAAATTCTCATTTCTCTCCGTTGACGTAAGCGTTAGGCCGAACTACGTAATCTCTTATGTCCATTGTTCTTGTGTGCGTTCTTGTTTCCTTGGTGATTTCCTAACAAATTTTGCTTGACTCATGTAATTTTTCGAGCATTTTTTATTTTTGATTACTATTCTAGTGTCACGCTTTATTTGAAATAATGAGATTTTTGCAAATTCACCATGTATTGGATGAGAGTAGCATTTCTTTATAAGTAACTTTTTAATTCATCAAATATAACTAATTACGTATTTACAACAAATTTAGGTGTAAGTTCTTTCGTACAAAATTACAGTTGCACGCATTGTTAAAATCCCGTTGTAATAAAATCTAATAGAAAACTTACAACATAAAATCAGAGTGTTCGAGTATTAATGCCGCTAAAGCACAATTCAACACCCAAAACATACCCCACTCCAATACAAAATAAAATCTTGGTTTACGAGTTTCGGAATGGATGCGAATAGTAGTTGAAAGGTATTAATTAATATTGAACCAAAAATAGAGCCATGGGCCAACAAATTAACTAGTCAATTTCGTTTATGCCATTCTTAAATGCTCTTTTATCATATATGGCTGCCGTCAACCAAGGATATCATCAATGGATTTTTTTTTTCTCAAAAAATAGATAATGTCTTTTTGGTAGACATAAACCAGACCTCTTTAATTGCAAGAATTTTAATCCCTTTATTTTATACAGAAATATTTTTTTATTTTTACTTGTGGGAGTTTTCAAGTCTAATCCTTTGGATCGTCTGATATAAAATTAAACAATAATTCTTACTTTTACGACTCTTCCTTAATTACCGCATTATTAATTATAAATATTGTAAATTTATTTATAAGTGTTGAAAATATATCTAATTCATTACCTTACGTTTTATAGTTGACATTCTAGCACTCTTGTTGGTTTGGCATGCTTTACTTATTTTTTAGGATCGTCTATTCATGCATATGACAAGGTTTATTAGTTACCTCCAAATCAGGTAGTTCGTAAAATTTGTAACGACACAAAAAAATGAGTTAATGTCAATATTATGTTTTATCTAATTGGTCTTGTTGGGAACTATTCTGGCCATACACCGATCCATTAGTCCAATCAAACAATTGATTACCTCTTGCCGCTGGCATATTGCAGATAAAAACAACATTGACAATAATGGATATTTTGAAAGGTAAATGTTACGGTATTAATTATACCTTGTTAGGTTTTTTGTCAAATTCTTTAATGTCTTGTGCTACATATTTAGTAACAGACTTTCATATTGAAAAACTACTATACTTTAACAAAAAAAATTCATTTCGAGTCCAGTTAAAATTAGCGGTAGTTTTAAGATTTATTTTAATCAAATTTGAATTAATTATAGATAATTCTGAATAATAGGTATGATTGACCAAAAAAAAGGAAACTCTTTTTGTCTAATGGGAACCTCGAAGATTGAAGTAAATTTTGTAAATTCAGTGTACATCGTCTGAGAAGGACCATTTTCTGTTTACGGCACTATTAGTGGTCAAAGTCTAGCTTAAAGACAAGGAGCAGCGGACGCGCAATTTCCTAGACTTAATTCCCCCTTTTATACCGTTTCACACCTTATCGTGTGATACCTAGAATTACTATACACATATAAATTATTATTCACCAAAATAAAATGTAAATTATTTACGATCAACCACGACCTATTAGAACCAACCAATGATCTTATCGACAATTTTCATAGAACAACATTGGTCTTTTTTATCCGTCTCGAAATTACTCAAAGTTTGCTTAATTTTGAAGTTTTCTCATCATGTTTGACAAAAAAATAAGTACATCTCGTTGATATGGATAGTACAAATAAAATCTATAGGTGAAAGACGACTCTCGAATTTGAGTCTTTAGAAATGTAACAGTTTTCGACCCAGTTAGTTTTTGGCCTTCCTTTGTGAGGTTTAGGTGTTTGGCCTTTCTTGCAGGGTGATTCGAGGGTTGTGGATTGTCTCCTCGTTATCAAGGGATTTAAATAGTATTTATTGATTAGGTTCTACTTTAATAGATTATATCTAATTTCATTAGGGATATATTTATCCGATTGAAGTTTTTCAAGAAATAATATACATTTTACTTATAAAAAAAATATCTTGTCATATCAAACGGGTTCCATTGGAACTGTACTATATTGTACTCGACATTCTCTCTTCTTTGGTCCCTGGCCAGCCTCTCAATTTACCATTATATATATACGGTCAATAATCTAGGAACAACAAAGAGATTATACATCAAAAGGTTGGAGAGAGAGAGATAAATATGAGCAATGGAATAGTGGAGAAGGCTCTAAGTAGCCTCGGAAAAGGGTTCGATTTAACGTCGGACTTCCGGCTCAAGTTTTGTAAAGGCAAAGAGAGGCTCGTCTTGCTTAACGAAGCTGACACAAGAGAGCTCCTAATTCCTGGTTTTGGAACCATTCCGGATGTCCCGATTGATATCAAGTTTGACAAAGGCGATCGTACCCGATACCAATCCGACATCCTCGAATTCAACCAGGTACGTCAGAAAATTTGTATCTCTTATTACTTGCACAAACGAACGTTATTGTTTCTTCCTCTAATTGTGCCATATCATTTGGTTCTTGTAGATGTCAGAACTTTTCAACCAAAAATCGTCGATTCCGGGGAAAATTCCATCTGGGTTATTCAATTCTGTGTTTGGATTTGAAGGGAGTTCTTGGGCTAAAGATGCTTCCAACACCAAGTACTTAGGAATCGACGGATATTTCATTAATTTGTTCAATACACACATCGATCGGTATCCGTTAGCTCTCTCCGACGAGGTCAGAAACGCCGTTCCATCCACCTGGGACCCTAGTGGCCTTGCAAGGTACGTAGGTATCTTTTTCGAGAATCGAACTATCGTTACCACTAGTGGCCTTCCGTTACCACTCGAACCAGACCTTAACGATTCTGGTTGTGTATAAATTTGACTATTTCCCATGTGATTTTCTTCTCTAGCACCTAACACCATACCTTCTTCTCCACACGCAAATTAAATTGACTAAGTCGCAATTAGGGATGGAGGACTTTTTTTTTAATGACACTAAGTGACGTTTTGTGATCTTTTCGATTTGATAGCACTTAACGAATTTCATTCTTTATTAGTTCAACCATTAAGTTTGTTTAATTTTTTTTAATTTTAGACTTGACTAGAGCTTGTATGGTACGTAATCTTGCTTTAAATAATATGCTATTTTATTCTCACTGCTATTTATAGTTATATATAAAATAGAAACTCAATTACAAACCTTTTAGTTATATGGTAGGAGATAATGTGTTTTCAGTCCTCTCATTGACTTTTGTAGATAATCACCCCTAGTCGCCAGGTAATTCTAATAATATTCACACTATATCATGTGGACCAATTAATTTTTAGTACGGATTAAATAGAATCAAATTCCAAGAAAATATAAAAATGAAATTGAACTTCATAATATCTACTATAAATAAAAAATAAAATTCTAAAATTGAATATACCTAATTATATTTTCATTTGATTTTTTTCGTCAATATATCCGCATTTATTGACAATTGTGCTGTCTCTGTCCCTACGAAGCAAGAAATGACTACTCTGATCCTTTTCGATTCCTTCTTTTCCCATTTCAACCTCCGTTTTTCCAAAAGCTAAAGGTGAAGAAAGCGAGAAAAGGACAATTGTCTAGATTTGATCCTTTCCGAACCCGTGATAGCTGATAGTTAATAATAAATAGCCGCACACACCCACCCTGTTTACTTGTATTTTTTTCGTATTCCGAAAGATTAATACATGTTTGAGATTTTAAACCCAATAGAATATTTAAAGTGACAATACTCTTCTAATAATTAATTAACATCAATGCATGCTAAAAATAACTTGATTAAAGTAAAACAACTCTTCAACCGTTTATTTTATTTATAATTAGCTTATAATTGTCTTCGGTGACTGGGTATTCCAATAATTTGTACAAATTAAGATCCTGACGTGCTCACCATTTCCTTTTGAAAATAGAAAAGACGTGCCCTCCTAATTTGCCAAGGAATTTATTTTCTTGACCCGGTGTTAGTCAATGAGATAGTTCTGGTTGAAGGTCAACAAATAATTGTTGTTCATGTGGTTTGATATCTATCATAGTGAACAATATTTATTATTAATATTGTTGAGAAAATTAGCAAAAAATTTAGAAAGGAAAATCATTTTTGAAAAAAGTATAAAAATTTCCTTGAAAACAATTTTTGAGGAAAATATCTTGCATGGTACAAATTGCAGATTTATTGAGAAATACGGGACCCATATCATTATTGGGCTGAGCATTGGAGGCCAAGACATGATCCTCGTAAGACAAGACAAATCTTCCAAGTTGGGTCCATCCGATCTCAAGAACCACTTGGATGAGCTTGGAGATCAGCTCTTTAAAGGGACCTGCAATTTTTCTCCCAGAGCCAGAGTGCAAAAACAAAAGGTGAAAGATTCTTCGTATCGAAATTTTCTAAGTAAATTTTGCGTTTCTTGATTAGCAAAGGGCCTAATTTTTTGTTCCTACACATGATTTAGCAAGGAATTATAAATTTTTATGAGTAGAATTTTATTTCACCATAATATAAATAGTCACATATTTACGACGTTCGGTGTTAAATTTTCGTACAAATACAAAACTGCTCGTTAAAACTGTACCGCATTAAAACCTAACGAGAAACTTGTATCTAGAAAAAAGAGTATATATGCAGCATGGTCCTGACTTGGCAACCTGTTTAATTATGTAGACACCACAAGCCTTTAATGTCTTCGATCCGCAACCAGCCACCTTCAATAGCTACTCTTCGGTCACCTCCAAAGATGTAAGTCTTATAAATTCAACTTCAAAATTGTTCTCGAACATTAAAAAATGAAATGAAAAGCAGAAAATTGCATATTTTGAATCAATTTGTAGGTGTAAAAAATTAAATTGATAGTATTTAAATAGGAATTTAATTATCCTCGCAGGGAATAAATGTGGTATGTTTTAAAAGGGGGGGCGACCTGTCGTCCGATAGCCACGCAGAGTGGCTTCTAACAGTTCCATCCATCCCCGACGCTGTACATTTTAGCTTCATACCCATAACTTCTCTTCTTAAAGATGTCCCGGGAAGAGGCTTCTTATCCCATGCAATTAACCTTTATATCCGATGTAAGTCACTCCTACTTAAATTATCTCCATCTATCCTCTGAAATATTTCTAGGTTAACGTTTCTTTTGTGTCGTTGAAAAATACTTTATTCTTGTTTAACATTGTTTTAAAAATCTTTAGTCCGACCGCAACCAAACAATGGTACAATGTTGTTTTTATACAAGAACCTGAATATCGTTTGAACTAGCCAGTTCATCCGATTGGAACAGTCGATCAAGACCAAACTATCCAAAAATCTATTTTTATAGTTTTGTTAGATTAAAATTTCAGCCATTTTAAACAATCTTTTCTATTTTGGTAGAATTATGTATTTTCCGGTGTAATCCGAAAATTTGATGTAAATGTCTTGCAGATAAGCCTCCTATATCAGATTTGCCATGTTTTCTGGATTTCCAATCTCACAAGATTTGGGCTCCAATGCACAATGAATTTCCATTGGGTCCCACAACCAATATGTCAAATTCACGGCCTTCACTCCAATTCAGCTTGATGGGTCCCAAACTGTACGTAAATACCTCTCAGGTGATATTAATAAAATATTTTTTTCTATTTTATGCATTAATTTTTATGAATTTTCCCTCTCATTTATTTGAGAATTTGACTAGCTAAAGCTGCCTCGATTATCATTATTAGGTCACAGTGGGGAAGAGGCCAGTGACTGGGATGAGGCTATATCTTGAAGGGAAAAAATGCAATAGGTATAACAAGTTTAAATTTGTCATTATAAGTCGCCATTTTCCAAGTTTCCAATTCGATTCTCAAACATTTTACCGTCGTATATTCCACTGACACATTGCAAATATAACATATAAACACGAGATATTGATTAACTCTCTCCTTATTTCAGGCTAGCAATTCACCTCCAACACCTTTCTAATACCCCAACAATGCTGGAAGACAAAATCGTAGACGACTTAAAATTATGGCAGAGTTCAGAGAACATCGAAAACGAGAAATTCTTCGAGGCAGTGAATGGGAAAATGTTCTCCCACGTATGTACATCCGCAGTAAAATACGATCCCAATTGGACTACTACACCAACAACCGACGAGGCCTACATTGTCACAGGTTGGTAATACCAATTTTTTCTTATTTCTCAGACTCGAAACTTAGTTGTAGATCAATGCGAGAATCATGATCTTCCTACTTAACATTAATGTTCATAAAAACGGACCAGGAGATAACTCAAATTTCATCAGTTTTTCGACTGATTAGTTGGATTGCCAGTTCAACCATAGATGTTTAGAAAAAAATATTATATTATTAATTATATTTAGTATTAAAATTTCAAATTATTCTAACTGATTTTATTGTAAAGTTTAATATTCACAAGTATAAAAATCATAATTTAATCATTTCAAATTTAACAAAATTAAAAAATTTCTAAAAATAATTTAGTCGACAATAAATTCTTGACCGATTTGTCAAACCAGATAAATTAGCGGTTCCAACCGCCAATCTTAATTTTTATATAAAAAAAATTCGTTATCAATAGTGAGTCGCGATTAGATCAGTTAGACCGCAGTTTTTTAAACAACCCTTAACGCCAAGTACACTATGCTCTTCCTCTATGAAAAACGTGCATTGTCACAGGGGTCCAACTCCACGTGAAGAAGCACAACTCCAAGAAGGTCCTCCACCTCCGGCTGCAATTCTCCAAGGTACAAGACACCTTCATAGTTAAATCCAACTGGGCACAGGGCCCATCTGGGTTCTCTCAGAAATCAGGGATCTTCTCAGCCATCAGCACCTCCATTACCGGGAACATCCGCAACAACAACAATTGTACGAAGGAGATTCCGCCGCGGCTCACCGTGGTGGACTCCAGTGTGTTCCCCGGAGGTCCGCCGGTGCCGGTTCAGGCTCAGAAGTTGCTGAAGTACATTGACACGTCACAGGTTTATAGAGGGCCTCAGGATTGTCCGGGGCATTGGCTTGTGACTGGGGCTAAGCTTGACCTAGAGGATGGGAGAATTTGCCTCCATGTTAAATTTTCGTTGCTAAGTTATGGTTGTTCATCGCCATGACTATATATATATATATATATATATATATATATATATATATATATTTGTAAAGGTGGTAGTGATCATAAGTTGTTGATTATTTGTTTATTTTTTGTGGGTTAATTATTCTGGATGTCGTGGGAATCGAAAATGTGCATATTGAAATATTGCTAAATTAGTGTTGTAATACGAATATTTTTTTGGATTAATGGATCTATATTAACTCGCACTCGGTATAGTATAAAATGGATCTAAATGCACCGTTCTGAAGATTTTGGCTGAAATTTCACGGTTTGACTTTGGATTTCACCAATTGGGTGAATAAAAGGGGAAAATACAACGGCTGACGAGCATATTCATGAGGCTGGGTGTGATAACTTGTTAAGATCTATTAAGAAATATTTTAAGTGATTTGATTTAAATTATTTATATCGATAAGGTGTACTTACTTTACTGACACACATCTTGAAAGAATTCTAAAGTTAAATACGTTTGGTCTGGAGAAATATTATAATGGGTGATTTTCTGAGAAATTTTTTTGGATGCATATATATGAAGACAAAACATATTGAAAAAGACTCTTGTTAATTTGTGAAGATAGTATGTTTGAGCGTTATACCAGAATCACAACTAATTTGGTAGGAGGAACAAGAAAGAGAAGACTTTGGATGACACACTTAGAGCAAATGGACAATTCACTAGCTGTTGGTTTTCTTTCTCAATTTGTATCGGTTTGCTATTGTACAAACCAACACAATGAACTATTAGCCTATTAGTTCCCTTGTGATTCCTTAGTTTAATTGATTACTTATTGAAGTTTAATTAGATATTTCGAATTTAAATTTTGAAAATGTACATGTACTAAAATTGGAAATGAAGAATTTGCAGCCCTTTCTATTCCAATTCAACTTGAATATTAATTAGCTTGAACAGTTTCAGATATCAAGTAGTTTTGACTTTAGTTATTAGTTAATCATATGTTATTTTAGTTTAAAAAAATAAATCGAATTCAAATTCTCTAAATGCACTAGTACGATAGAAAGAATTTTGCAGATTTTTATAATCTGATCCAATTCGAATATTCATTAGCCGAAACGGTATCAGAATATCAGGTAGTTTTGACCAAAACTAAAGAATAGTCAACACAAAGAAAATCAGGTTTGAATTCATACAGGTAAATTTTTTTACTGTTTTACATGATATTACTATTAGAACTTTTACCGATCGGTCGTGTAATTAATTTCACATTTGTCGCTATTTCGTGATGTTATCACCTAGCTTCTTTCAACCAAGAATCACCAGTTTCTTGAAAAATACAAAGGAGAAAAGCTAAAGGGCAAATGGAATATTTCTCCCAATGTAAAACGGCACAACATTTAACAAAGAGAACAAACCAACACTTTGATTAACGAGTGTTGGAGTTGTCTTCGTTCAACCAGATCTCGAGTTTGAGTCTTTAAGAATACGACAGTGTTAAATAGTTGTTACAAGAATTTTGTCATCATTCAAAAATTATACACGACTCGCATCGAATAAATGTTCAGAAGTAACCAGGATCAACAAAAAATTACAACGGGACGACTCTTTATTATTGTCAATGACGCCATTTGAGAGGGCTACTTGTGAAACAATACGACAACTGCACCCGGTTGCTCGGAAATTTAATAGGTCGTCACTAATTTGGACAAGGAGAATCTCCTGTTTCAGAAGGCGGCTGTCCACGTAATCACAATGACATTATATATACTTTTTTTTTCTCCAAACCAACCAGTAATCAGGTAAATTCATCAGGGCTTGAGATTAATTATCTCTGGGATTGATCAAGAAATTTGAAGAGATTACAATGAAGAGACAGTCCGAAAAGACCGACTGGTTGGTATGTGCACAGCTTGATTAGTTCATTTGCGTAATTTTGATTGAAACTGTCTAATATACCAATGTTAATTAGATCGACTAATCAAAATTTGAACAGTTTTTTTTTGTTATAAATGATGCAGAGGTCGAGAGCTACGCGGGTTAAACACTTGATCGAGGAAACGATAAACAAAAATCTGGACGTGAAGGGTCTCGTGTCATCCTCCTGCAACACATTCCGGATGGCGGACATGGGATGTTCATCTGGGCCAAACACCTTCTACTGCGTGGAGAATATACTCGAACCGATCCGGCGGAAGTTCCGATCTCAAATGATGGCCGACGATGATGACTCCGCCGAGTCCCGGAAGCTTCTATTCCAAGTCTTCTTCAACGACCTCCCCGCCAATGATTTCAACGCCCTATTCTCGTTGTTACCGTCCGAACAGCGCTACTTCGCAGCCGGGGTGCCGGGATCGTTCTACGGCCGGTTGTTCCCTGATGCATCCCTTCACTTGGTGCATTCGGCCTACGCGCTGCACTGGCTGTCGGAGGCACCTCCGGAGCTGCTGGACAGAAGCTCGGATGCGTGGAACAAGGGGAGAGTGTTCTGTAATGGCAATGCCCCCGACGAGGTTGTCAAGGCGTATGCAGACCAATTCGCGAGGGACATGGGGTCGTTCTTGGATTCGAGAGCCGAGGAGATCGTGGCAGGAGGGATGATGGTGCTAATCCTACCTTCAATCCCTGACGGGATTCCTCTTTCTCGTACACCACTCGGCAAATTGTTTGATCACCTAGGATCCTGTCTGCAGGACATGTCCAAAGAGGTATATAGTTTACTCTGAAACCATTTGAACTGCAATGGTTGGCGTATAACAACCGCGGAAACTCGTTTCAGTTGATCGTAGAGGAAGTCGTGGCGGACTCGTTCAACATCCCGATGTACACGGTTTCTCCGACAGAGATGAAGCAGATCATCGAATTCAACGGATGCTTCCTGATCGAAGAAATGGAAACAACAGAATTTCGTACCCCGCAGAATTACCAGCCTAATGGACGTTTGATCACCTTGGACTTGAAAGCGGGAATGGCGGGAGTTGTTGGCCGGCATTTCGGGGAGGAGATCACAGACGAACTGTTCGACAGGTTCTTGGACAGAATCGACGAGTTGATGGAGTTGCTCGCTTCAGCTAGCACAGAGGGAAACCAATTGACTGTGTTCCTGAAACGGAGATGATAGAGATGAAAATGTTCAGTGACGTGAACGGAACTCATTGTGATTTCCATGGCAATAGTGTTTAAAGAAATCTTTCTTGGTTTATACCACCTTGACTAATTCAGTTCGAACCGAAAAGGACATTTGAAAGGTTACAAAACTCTCGTAAAATAGAGTACACATCCTTGATTGGATGGATCATGAAATATAAAGAGAGAAAACATAATAGATACCAAACTAAATGAATCTTAGATCTGCATTCATCAATGCCTTGATTATCCAAAAGCTCTTCAAACTTCTACCATGTCACTGTAGAAGGACCAGAAGCAAATGGTACACCTTAAATCTAACAAAGAGAGAGCTTAATCCTAACCCTTTCGAGATCAAATGCAACAATGGCTAAGGAGACAGTTCCATAAACAAAAAATACCGATCCCAAAATCACCTCGACAAGTACCTAAGCTGAAACTCCGTAATCCAGGGGAAAGGGAACTATAGTAACATCTCAGCAATCTGCACAGCATTGAGTGCAGCTCCCTTGCGTATTTGATCACCGCAGACGAAGATGTCCAACCTGTTGGGATGGATTGTTGGAAACACGGCTTCTTCGAGAAGCAGACAAGATTGTTCGAAAAGAATGTAAAAAATTCAGTGTTACCCATGATTCCCATATTGGGATACGTCGCGTCGGATCCTGCCAACTGCGACATCATCTTTGTTTGATACCTCCAAGGGTATGGGGAAGTGATTCGATGAACGGTCATCAATGACCACCACCCCAGGAGCATTCTTCAGAATTTCCCGGGCTGTATCCAAGAGAAAGAACAATTTGATTCAACCACTGATTTACTAAACATCAACATCCCATGGAAAAAAATGGGCAAGAATACTTCAGGTACCACTAAGTCTACATGAAAAGTAAGGGACAAAAGGAAGGAGTGGTCAACAAATAACTTCGATAATATCTGCAGAGATATAAATGCCACACCATAGCCCCTCCGTTGCGGATTTAGAGCGACGACAGGAATTGGTAGAAAAGCCACTACTAGCGCAACATGAGGTAGTGCAACATAATACCTCATCAAGGGGCGTCTGAAATTGCAGATTGACACTTTCAGCATGAGCTCGCATGACTGGGACTCGGATACGAGTGGCAGTCACTTTAACGTTCTTGTCATTCTGCAAGTAGCTAATTTACAGAGGCATTTTCATTAAGAAACAACTATAATCATAAAGCGTGGTAACTGAATAAACTTCTGATCTAAGACTCACCCAGATTTTCCTGGTTTCTTTCACCAACTTCATTTCCTCCTCGTTGTACCCATTCGGTGTAATAGGTGCATTATGTGAAAACAGACTAAAAGCATACTGCAGCCAATGATACCAAGAGGTCAGCTTGGGGTACTTGATAACTGATAAAGCTAGCTTCGGGCACATAGCCAGTATACAAGCAAACAAACAAACCTGTTGGTTAAAGATGTTACAAGTTGGTGGTTTCCCTTCCAAAACCTTGAACAGATGTAAACGGAATCATCAGCAAAATATGATGAGTAAGCTGATAATAACAAAATATGACCCGAGAGGAAAAGACAAACCTCACGAGTTTGCAGCTCAAGCTCTTCCATTTTTTAGCAGCACCAGCACCACTGGCTGCCTGTTATGTACTGACAACCATGCGCAGCACCTGCGAGTCCAAACTCCACAACGTTGTTCAAATTATCCGAACGTGTATCACTAGCTCAATGAAACGAGCAGCACAGAAATCAGTAACCATAAACACAAAACAGTTCCAAAAAGCTAGCCAGAAATTTCCATTCACTGAACGAATGACCAGAAGCCCAACCCGACTATGATACCGACCAAAGACTATCATGTTCGTATCAAAAAAGTTCCAACAGGAACACAAACACTACCAAACACTCATCCTACGAGACCTAATGAACCCTCAATCAGTCGCAACTCCACTGTATGCAAATCACAACAATTGTTTCCGACACAAAAGGCAAGCATTCAACATCCGGTGACTTCGAATTATATAAAATACATACATTTCCATCCCGGTGACTTGAAAGATTTGAACACGAGACAGGGCCATAATCCGAAACAAATCATCCCCCTAACTCCGAACTCAAAAGACGATAGATACTTCACAAAACAAAACAACGGCACAACAGACATAAACTTTCAAACTCGAACACGACCATGATCAGACAGCCAAAAGAAGACGCGGGTCCCTGGTGACTTCGGAGTAGATAATGGTGGAGCAATTCGGGTTGTAAACAACCCGAAATTGCTGAACCAACACTCTCTCCCAATCCTAATACATTTCTCTCTCACCTTAGCCCGCCTAACTATGCAATGGCGTGGCGGCCATCAAGCAGATAATGGTGGAGCAATTCGGGTTCGAAATCAAGCACCCTTTACCCGACCCGGCCTTGATCCCCGCCATGGCCTCCGGGTTCACCTCCGGGATCACCAACGGCACCGTCTCGTCCATCCTAAACGCCGAGCTGTTGTCCACCACAACCGCCCGCTTGGCGGTCGCCACCGGCCCGAACTCCTTGCTTATCGACCCCCCGGCCGAGAACAGGGCGATGTCGACGCCGCGAAGCTCCCGACGGTGAGCTCCTCGACGGTGTAGCCCCGGCCCTGGAAGGTCATCTGCTTCCCGGCGGAGCGCCGGGAGGCGAGCATCTTGATGGAGCGGTAGGGGAAGTCGCGGTTGGAGAGAACGGAGAGGAACTCCTGGCCGACGGCGCCGGTGACGCCGACGACGGCGAGAGAGGGGCCGGACTCCTGGAGGGACATTCGGATCCGGGCGGGTCCCGGTCGTCGGGTCCTGGGTTTGAGGGTGGGGTTGGAGAAGAGGGCTTAGGTCCGGTTGGTGAGGGTCGCCATTTGGGGGGAGGAAACGGGTTTCGGGAAACGGGTCGGTTTTGGTTTGGTTTTGGGTTGGTGGAAGATTTTGAGTGGGAGAGTGACCGGCGACGGCTTGGTTTATCTATAACGAGGCGGGTTTAAGGGGGAAAAGAACGTTGACCTTATGACTTTTTGACTTTCTTTTTTGAAACCTGGCTTTTACGTTGTTGCTCGGGTAATGTCATGTATTTCATACCATCGTTTCAGGGTGACCAAAAATATTCGATATTCGTTATTTGTATTTTGTATCCAAAATATTTTTAGATTTGGATATTTTTAAATTCAGACTCGGATACAGATTATTCGAAATAAATATATTGGATTCAGATATTAAAAAAAATATAATAAAATTGATATTTAGAATATCCGAAATATCCGCGTTCAAAATCAAATTTATGAATCCCCTTAAGCCCATTTCTAGCGGTAGCCACAAACACTAATGCTAGCTTGTGTGAACTAGTAATTGATAGGTTGTGTGGAACATATATTTTTGCACTAGTTAGGTTGTGTGAAATTATACTAAATTAGTGGAAGACTTGAAAAATTGGATTATCTGTATCCGAAATAAATTCGGATATCTGATAGTGAAGAATTCGGACTCGGATATTAAAAATACTTATTAGAATAGTTCAGATAGTTATAATTTTGGATACGAATAATCCGAATACTCACTCCTACCAATGCTTAATGATTAGGATTATAACAAATTATATCTCGTTTTTCAAAAATCGGTGGGTGAATTCCTACATTTCTGCAATGGAAAAACCTTCTTCCGTACGGAAACAAAACCCAACGCCAAGAAAAGAAATATTACGAACGGTGAATTTCTTATTACGAAAAGAAATATTTTGGTGCAACTTTGTGAGGAATATGAGTACATCGGAACCATTTTATCTTTCGTCATATATATTAATATATCTATCTTTAAATACTTAGACAAATTATTCTTAGGTTCCTGGTTTATAGTTTTATTATTCGCAGGTTTCTAGCTTTCGAAAATAGTGTATGAGGTCCCTAATCACCGGATCGATCTTTTTAAAAATTATTGTTTTAAAATACGGGTTTTGGTAAGGGCCGGATTTTGTCTTTTTTTTGCCTGACCGGTCCGACCGGTCAGACTACTGATCAGATCGGACTTTATAATTAAATTTTTAATAATTTTCAAATATTATGTAGAATAAATAGTTGAAATATAAGTTTCAAAATCTATATTTTAGAAAATATCAACCAATTTATAACATATAAAGTCTATTTTTCTTTGTTGATTAAGAAAAATCGAGCATACAATACTATTTTTTGTTTAATTTTTTTACTGATTTGGCTAAAATTCGGTCAGACCTAACAGTCCGATTCAAAAATCAGTACGAATCATCTGGTCTGACCGGTTTGACGGGAGGCCATTTTTACCCCTAAAAATGGACCACTCCGGTCGGACCGCATTTTTTAAAACTATGTTAAAAATCTCCGGAGAAAATTTCCGATCTGGTGACTAGGGACCTCGGACCAATATTTTCTTAAAAAGCAGGAACCTCATACACTATTTTCGAAAGCCAGGAACCTACGAGTAATAAAACTATAAACCATGGACCTGGGGATAATTTACCCTAAATACTTTGGTGTATCTTCCTCGTGTCACTTGTCTAGAGAATAGGTGTATCCTCTTCTTCTTCTTTTCCTATGGACACAGCGGTCGTAATGTCTCAAGGTACGAACGAGGTTGCATTAGATTGATTGCACTCCAAATCCATGGCATTTCCTTATTACATTGGAAGGGTTTGAACCGTTCACTTCCTCACAAATATGGAGCAACTTTCACCACTTGACTGTATGCTGGCGACTGTCTAGGAGCCTGATATGTGCACAGGGAAGGGAAGGGAAGGGATTCGGGTTGCGGATAAAGTTCAGATTTTGAGCATGAGATTATTCGAATCCAGCGTTTCGTGTTTTGTCAGATTCATTAAGCTTTATGCAGTTGCAGAAACTTGTCAACTCTCTAATGGACGTAGTACAACTTCCTGTATAGCTACAAGCTTTGCTCGACCACCGTACTCTTCCGGCAACGCTTCTTCCCCGACGTCCTTCACGAGATCCCGTCTATCTCCCTCGTTGGTTACGATCACAATCTGCGGTCATCAAACAAAAAAAACACGTGATTGAATATCCAAATACTCGAACTCGGGATATTGTTCGAAGCAAATACCTTTTCAAGTGTAGCCTTGTCAAGGAAATAAGAGATCATCTTCCAGACACAAACGAAAATCTGTGGCATGTGTAAAATGTAGCACTTTGCCAATCGCTCCGGGTAGTAAGACTGCACGAGTAAGAGTTAAAAACATATTCAGCATAGGTATAAATTACTTTACTTGGCAGACTAATCCATGTTCGAGCCGGATAACAAAGCTCTCTCGACAAGTAGATGATCTATACAACACATGATAAAATTATATAGGAGAAGAGTAACCTGCAAGAATTGGAATCCTGTTATAAATCCACGAGCATCGATGTTCTTGTATGTAATATGTTGCAAATCAAGGATCGCAACCAACTTCTCATCTCCAATTTCTCTTCCTTTGAATGAACTGAGACAGGGTCAGCAGATACCCTCGTGAGAATGTAGATCCAAGGAGCACACTAAATGGAGAAAATAAGCAGTGGAGTAGGTGGATTTTCCAGCGTGCGATGAGACGTGGGGTCAACAATAGGCTACGGGATCAAGATATGTTAGAATCTCCATATTCAACTCAGAACGTCAAGAAAATGAGTATGTGGATTTTCCACACTTATAAACAAGTTCACCACACTTGTAACTAACAATGTGGTAATGCCAACACGCCTTTCACGTCTCAGGTAGTCAGGTTCACTAAGACGGTTGAAGAATACATTTACGAATGTTTCACAATAACGTGAAAGAAGTGAAAATAATTTCATTTAACAGATGGAGATAGATAAATACTATCAATCAAAGATATAGTGATTTACTCAACATCAGTAGTTTTTAGTTGGTTCCTCACCTGGCAATGGTTTTGTCTAGGGAATGGACCACAAACTCTACACAAGATGAGACCGCCATCAATCAGATGTTTTTACTTGTTCTTCTGACCATAATGGATAAATAAGTGAGCCTTTCTAACTAGGCAAATGAGAGATTGGTTTCGGTTCATCATAAGTTTCAAGAATATGCAAGTTCAATCACTGAACTACCAATTCTCAGAGGAAGGGCTAAACTAAAGCAACATTGAACTGAAATTTAAGCAGTTAGATACCCACTTTATTTAACTTTTTAGCCCATCTATTACTAGAAACCAAAGGGATCAGAGGGTAGAGTCAAACTAATTACTCTTGAACTGGGGTTGGTCCTTGGCAGGAAAATGCCTGCTTGCTTTGACAAGCACAAGCGGGTGTCCGGTTCTAGACAAACTTTGCAAGAAGGCTTTCCTTGTCGCCAGTTCATCTTGGACTTGGGATTCTGGGATGAACCCGTCAGGGACAAACGAAGCCCTCCATTTCTGCCACTTCACAAACATCTTCGCCGCCTTTTCCGTGTCCATTGACCTTGCTACCAAGAACCTCATTAATGTTGGATCCCCATACTTCTGTACATTAGCACCAATTCAGAAACTGGTCCTTCTAAGCTCAACTGCATCAACAAAGGTACTTATGATCTAGATTCACTCATTCAACATTTTCAAACTACTCGTGAATACCTAGCTTTCATTTGAGCATTCATGACCAAAGAAGTCAACTTTTTTTTAACTACTTCTTGTTATCCAGAGTTGATCATTACCGAACCTTGCTTAGGGAGACTGTCCGAACCTCGTTTAATGAATCCAAATCTATTATCAACTTCACATGAGTCAACTTTAACCTAAAGATTCTATCTTTGAGGTGACAAACAGGAAAAAAATGGCAACTTTGACCTTACCTCAGTGGAAGAACCAAGGTGGAGAATTGAATTCCCTATCTGGGTCAAAGCAAGCTCTTGGCTTCCCTCCATCGTTGCACCTAAGAACTGACAGAGAAGAGGGAATTGAGTTTGGGTCGATTCCTGTCTCAAAAGGTACACTTCAGTTAAAGGCTTGGACTTTCCCACTCATTAAGACATCAAAGGAATTAATAAAGAGAAAATTACGCTCAGGTCCCTGTAGTTTGACATCCCTCCCTCTGGAGTTCTTGCATTTTCGAAATCGTTCTTGACGTCTCCGAAGTTTGGTTTTATCAACTCTCGGGTCCCTGACGACTTTTTTTCATTTTTTGTCATAGAAATGATCAAAATACCCTTAAACAAAAAATAAAAAAATTACCTTCTTCAACCTTTGAATAAAAATATCAACCACAAAAAATCAACCCAAAACCAAGATCAAACTAACTAAAATCAAGAACACGACCAAGAACATCAAGAAGACTCTCTCTCCCGCTCCTTTCCCTCTTTCCCTCTCTCATCCTTCCTCCTTCGTCCCCTCTTCTCTCTCCCCTCATCTTCAATCCTCCTTCACCTTCAACCTCCCACATTCCTTTGAAAACCAATTAAACACACAAAAATATCCATGGACGCTCACTCCCAATAACCCAGCAAGCTGGTTCCCTTCGCAGGGGAGACGCAGGTGTGCTTATCTATTTCCTACCGCTCGTGTGTGCAATTCAAGGTCAATCTCGAACTCAATCTCGAACATTTGTCTAGACTCGGCACCACGGAGCCTCCAGCAGATGATTCTAGTGCAAACAAACACGATAAAAGTGACACTCATCCTTCGAGTCCCCAATTTTTATCAAGAACCCCCAAAAACCATAAAGGAAATGACTTTACTAAGAAAACACTAAGTTACTAGTCAAAGCAAGAGACTTCGGGTAATTTACGAGGACCCATGAGCTGGAGAAGGGGAGAGGGGAAGACCCAGATCAAGAATTCTCGAGAAAATGTCAAGTCTTGAACTGGGTCAACATGGGAACACGATAACAGCTGAACCATAAAAGGAATGGAACCAAATTGGTAGACCCGAGAGATTAATTGGAATCCGAAAATTGCTTCGGGAGGACTCAAAGTTGATTTCCCGTGAAGAAAGGTAGGAACTTGAGAATGGATGGTGAGAATCCGATGAGAGAGATAGAGAGGGAGGGGATAAGGTGAAGAGCAAACATAAAATTATAAACAAATTTAATTACTTTGATAGCAGGGCCGAGGGAGTAAGGCTTCAAGGATTGATGATTTGGTTAGTTGATTTTTTCTTAATGTTCTTGGTCGTGTTCTTAATTTTAGTTAGATTGATCTTGATTTTGGGTTGATTTTTAGTGGTTGGTGTTTTTGTTCAAAGGTTGAAGAAGGTAATTTTTTTATTTTTTGTTTAAGAGTTTTTGGTTTTTTCATGATCAAAAATGAAAAAAGAGCCGTTGGGGACCCGAGAGTTGATAAAACTAAATTTCGGGGACGTCAAAAATAATTTCGGAAATACGGAACCCTAAAGAGAGGGACGCCAAATTACAGGGATCTGAGCTTAATTTTCCCATTAATAAACGGTGGGAGAAGCTGAAGAAGATCTTAGTCTGGCATAGGACAGTGACATGTTAGCTGTTTCTGGTCACTCATCATTTCAGATTTTTCCAATACTATTAGAGCAAGTGTTCGGATAATTTGTTAGTAATGAGTCAATTTGACAAAATATAAAAAACAATCATATTTGTTTATAATAAGTGTACGTGGATTAGTCTGGCAGATTTGTAGCGGAAGCAACTGAGACGATTACGTGCAAGAATAGTGGGGTTGGATTGGGTACAAAATACTTCCATTCCAAACAATTTTGAGTAAAAATATGCAGGAATTTTTTTGCAAAAATGCAGAAATACGAAAACTAAAATAAAAAAAAGTCACACTGGTCGGTATCGTAAACGGGACATGCTACTATCGCAAATACGAAAAATTCACTAGCAAGTAAAAATAACGGGACATGCCGATATCACATAACAAGGCATGTCAACGCGGTCCCCTTCACTCTAAACCGTCCAAAATGATTTCCTTTACTTCGTACCCAATCCAAAACTCGGGAATAGTGGATTCGTTTTATTTCTTCGCATGGCCGAGGTTTTGACTTCAATTGTTCCCTTCAGGCTTGAGCTAAACATTGAAGTTGTCCTATATTACGTTTTTTGGTATAAAAGTTGTCCTATATTATTACTTTAATACCAATTAGATTGATTTAATAATTACAAAAAGATTATTAAATTTTTATCTTACTAGTTACTACAAGTGTTATATTTTTATTTAAACAGTTCTGATACATGTATTCGTTCAATGGGTAAATATGAAATTTTTAAACATGACTAATCCTATCAAATACAAAATACCTAACCTCAATTGATTTGAGATTTTGATGCAACTTAAACAATAACAACTTTTGAGTGATAAATGCATTTGATGGTTAAATCTGAAAAATTAACATTGGTTAAAAATTTGTCACAAAAACTATCAAATTTAAAAATTTTGTTATAAAAATAGAAAAAATTAAATCACATGATATTAAATTTAAAATGCATGAAACCATAACACACTGAAAAAAACTCTAAATTACAAGACATCACCACCAGCAAACCAAGCAATGTTGAGCATCAGGATTCTCTCTAATATTATAACTAATGAGAGAGTTAATCTAACTTAATAAAATGATCTTGAGTTCGTGTCATTAGTAACACAATAGTGTTAAATACTGCTTTATTACTGTCCAAAAATTTTACATAGTTCAAATCTGAATTAATTCGTATAAACTAAATAGAAAAACATTGCCAAGTCAGTCCGAATCATAAGTTGTCAGATTTTAATTTAATAGTTGTCAACCGCCGACAATCAATTAGATATTTAGATATCCGCTGCACCGACTAATTCCAATTCGAACCAAATGAGCTAGCAATCCATTTCAGTCAGTTAGATGTAACAAACCGCTTGATAAGTCAAAGATATACAAACAAAGCCCTTGATTGCACAGAGAAGATCGATCAGCATCAACACTTGGCAATTGCACATTCAATGAGTAGATGAAGCATCATGTCACCAACAATAAGCTAATAGCTACTACACAATTATGATGGCAACAGGCCATCCAGTTGAAATCTGATGGTACAAACTTATTTTTCCTAGAGACTATTACAAGACAACAACAATACTAGATTCTAGCTGAATCACTCCCTACCATCTGCATTGGCTCATCCAACACAGATGTGAACCTCCCCTATGTATATACTACATCTTGGTATGCGAACAAAGCTTTGAGCATGAGTCTCTCCTCCACATTTTGAAGATAGGAGAACCCGGATCGAGAACGCCCGGCTCGAACATGCGCATAAATACCTGTTGCATATTCGTATTTGATTAGGCGGTTCAATGACGCTACACAAAAAGGAAAGGGATTATAGCATAGATGTAAGACTCCCGAAAATGTATCTACACTTGCAAGCCATTAGTATCAACTTTTGTTTATCAGGCCAAAAGGATTCCCTCACACGAAATGCGACGCATGCAACCAAAACATCAGAATACAAGTCCTAACTCGAGAAGAATGTGAACATGCAGGAAAAAACATGCATCAAAGAAACCAAACGCGGATGTCAAAAAGGCACTTACAATAAAGCCAAGCAGCCAAACAACTTATTCCGTGAAAACGCTCATGAGATCATTTGGATGGAATTGCTGATATATCGGAAAGCCAACTCTTGTACCATCCAGGACAATTGTATCAGGCTCTTGCTTCACTTTGCTTACCCTGTTCTCTGGGCACATTAACCCATGTGTTGAATTGCCACCTTGTAATTCCAAGTCGTCCACTGCAAACCGACTAGGGATGCAAGTACCTTTACCCACGAATCCAAGGCTCTTAAGTATTCCTTGATCAACCAGTTCACCCGCCTTAGCACTGTAAGTAGCCTGGTTATCAGAAGAACTAGGAGCATGCCCAGACAGTTGTCTTGATGCTTTAAACCTCATGGCTGAGCTTTGAATTGTCCAGTTGGCAGTCTCACCGTTTACAGAACTCGATGACATGGCAGGAGACGCCGAGGCTGGGCCTGAATACCTACCAACATCTAGTGAGTTACTGGATTGAGAAAGAAGACTGTAATCAAGTATTACACTCCTGTTGCAGCTCTGATTAACTGAAGCTGGGATATTCCCGACCTGGATAGAAGCTGAATGGGATGGGACTACAAGGCAAGATGGCTGCACATTAATAGAACGGTTAGCCTCCAAGACAGAAGACTGCTGCAGTAGCTGTTGCCGTTGCTTTGGCTGCGGTTGTTGTTGCTGCTGCTGCCACAGTACCATATCCATCAGCGTGTTACCATTTTGGAGGTTCACACCACAATTGCTACCTGGACCAATGGACCCAACAGTGACAGAGGGCCAAGCACCAAAACCAGCGGAAATCTCTTCCATGGATACGACATTCTGAGGGAAACTTTTGGAAAGATTGGACTGGCATTTTACTAAAGGTTGGCCATATCCCATGCCTTGTTCACCAGAAATACACTTGAAGCTCTGTAGAGATACTTGTAAAAGGTTTGCTTGATCTGCTGCTGAAACTAATCCGTTGGCTGGTCGACCAAAGAGCTCAGCATGTAGAGCTGCCAATGTTTCCGGAGGAATCTGACCGGAGGCTGCCAGCGCTTGGATGTCAAATCTGCCAAGTGGATTAAGCTTTACTCCAGAGTCCAGGGGCCCACAGAAGGCATTAGTTATCCCACTTTGTTGAGCCATCCCACTTAACCTCTTCAGATATAGTCTGAATTTCTGCATACAGACATCAAAAGAAATGCAGTCAAGTGCTCAGCCCTTTGCGAACTCACACCCCAAGCACACATCCTAATAATAACTCCTGAATAACACTTAACCTTACATGTAAAACATTCAAGTATTTTTGTATTGCTTTCACACACATCATGAATAACACAAAACCTTCCAACAAAAACATATTAATGTGTATCTGACGTGCTCGCAATAATAGATCTGATAGTGTAGCCACAAGATCGAGATTAAAAGATAAAGAAGATCATACCTGCAAATGACTTGCAACATTTTCTCTAGTTAAACCAGGCACGTTCATCAATTCGAGAATTCTTTTGGGCACAGCCTCTGAAATGAATGCCGAGGTAAGGAAATTAGGAGATAGTGGTTAGTTTGGTAGCTTAATTCTATATAATTATAATATTCCCATGATCTTGGATATCTTGGCCCAAAATAAAAGCAAGAAAATAAAAGGAAAAGCAAAGGTCATGGAGACAGTACTGTCAATCCCAAGCTGATTCACAGCAGTGACAAACTGCTGGTGTAGTTCCACTGACCACACAACACGTGGTTTCTTCGATGTAGCGGGATCATCGGTTTCTTGTTCGACGTCATCCTCATCCTTTGTGTTGCTTCTCTTTTTTTGACTTCTCATAACACCTTCTGGAGCTTCATTAACAGAAGAAGCATATTCCACTTCATCACTCCCTCTCTTATGCCGATCATTATCCTCGAAACTACCAGAATACTCATCATGTTCTTTATTCTCAATGCACCTTTTCCTAAGAACATGCTGCCATATATTCTTCAATTCTTCCTCACGTATAGGTTTAATTAGATAATCACAAGCTCCATGTTTGACGCCCTTCATAACAGCACTTGTTCTTGTGTCAGCAGACATCACTACACCACAAACAATGGTATTAGTCACACACACTCAAAACAATAGAAAACCAAGCAGTGGAAGAAAGTAGCAAAGTGATACTCACTAATAACAGGAAGGTCCATTTCTAGTCCAACGTGTTCTAGAAGCTTATAGCCATCCATATCAGGCATATGAACATCACTTAAAACAACATCGAAACAGCCCTTCCTCTCCCGAAGAATATTCAAAGCAGCTGTGGCTTGCGAACAGGTGGTAACTGGAACCAGTACACGTACAGCAAAGAAAATGATTCCTCATATCACAAACAATACGAAACCGCATTATGTCATTGCAGATGACTCAAATGACAACCGAGTAAATAAAATGCATGGGCACTGACTCAACATATTCATGTCAAGAGAAATTATTTTCCGGTTACCATTTTCAATCACGATATCAAACTATCCCCACACCACCATACCTATCTATATACAGAACCAAGCTCGAACCTGGCGAACCGAAGTACTAGAAGCATGTTTCGGGTTCACAAACCTATCTCCTCAGCCCCACCAATCCATTAGACATTTTTCAAAACAAGAACACTAGATCAACCTAAAGCCCAAGTCCTCACTTAAAATCCTGATCCAATCTAATTAACGACTAAAAATAGAACAAATGACGAAAGCGAGAGAGATTAAGAAAGAAGAGAACTTGGAGCTAACCGCTATAAAGGCACCGCCGAAGCATCCGCTCGACGATCTTCAAACAAATGACGTCATCATCGACCACCAGCACACGGAGCCCCACCGGGAACTGCTCCGCCGCGTCGAGCCCTACACAGGACGCGTAGCCGCTGCTCCCGGCGGTGCTGAAGCTGGACCCCACTCGCTGCAAAGCGGCCATCTATCCTTCCTTCTTCCACCTCCAACAACTAAAAATCAGAGGAAAAAGAGAAATGGGTATTGTTCACCACTTATCAAAGACCTTGATCCGGCGAGGCCCGGAGCAGTAGCGAGCTAAAATTGAGCATCTTTATTTTGGGAGAAGAAACCCTAATCAGACCAAAATTAAAAATTAAACCCTAATTAGATAAGGGGGTTCAAAATTGAGACGGACCCAGGTGGAGGGTGTCTTGTAAGAAGGGGAAAGTTTTGTTCTTTAGCTAAGGAGGTGGCTAGATCTGCTTGTTTGAGAGGGAGAGAAAGGAAGCGACTTGAGAGAGAGAGAGAGAGAGAGAGTGAAGAAGGTGGGTTTTTTTTTCAGTTCATCAATTGAAGTAGAAGCGTTGAATTTTTGCAATCAGCAGCTGAGAGAGAGAGAGAGAGATAGAGATGGATGGATAACGCGATTGGTCCGCAAAGGAGGAGACTTTTTGAGAGGAGGAGAGGAGCGGGGTCAGATTTAGCATGAACAATCCCCGCTGAGATAGATCAAAAGAAGTAATAACATATTTAGGGGTAAAAATGAAAAAATATTATTAACCTAACCAATCTACAAATTAGGGTTAACAGAAGGCAAAATTTTTTTAAAAAGAAACAAAAAACGCGGAGCAACCTTTGGTCTCCCTTTGTCAAAAACCAATGCATAAAATATTCAAACTAAGACAAAAACTTTTCTGTTTCTCATTCTCTTCGAAACAGCAAAATTTTGTTGAAGAACATAAAGATGAATGTTCCAATGGGGAAATAAATAACATACGATTAATTGGAGGTAAATACAATGTTAACTGGTTTGAGAACGTGATATTGGTTTGCATCGAATTTTTATATTGGTTTGCATCGAATTTTTGGTTTGTACGGTTTGCAATCTTTTTTTAGGGGCGGTTTGTAATCTTTTTTATTTATTTATGAAGTTAAGAAAAAAGTTCTAGTGATATACGTGGATTTTATTATCTTTTACGATTCTGAATAGATTTATCGATGATTGACTGAAGAAAAATATTTGGTGGCTAATGGGGATGCATAATCATTTGACAAATCACCTCGAAGATGAAAAGTCTCGTAGCATCTATCTCATCAATGTTGTTCTCCGATACTTTTAAGCAAGGGAATCCAATTTTATTCTTGCAAAAATTTCCACCGAAAGTTCTTGTTTCTGCATGTTGTTTCGTCTTGTTTTCTTATCTTAGAACTGTTATTTCGTACCCTAAAAAATTGCTATTTCGTCCTTTTCCAGTAATAAACAATTCTGAAAATCGAATGTGATATTGGTTTTGCATCGAATGTGATATTGGTTTGAATCGAAAGTGATATTGGTTTGCATCGAATGTGATATTGGTTTGAATCGAAAGTGATATTGGTTCGAATCGAAAGTGATATTGGTTTGCATCCATTGTGATATTGGTATGCACCGAAACTGATATTAGTTTGTACCGAAAGTGATATTGGTTTGCACCGAAAGTGATATTGGTTTGCACCGAAAGTGATATTGGCTTGCATCAATTATGATATTAGTTTGTATGTAAAGTGATATTGGTTTGTTTGTGTAGTGATATTGGTTTGTATGTGTAATGATTTCAGTTTGGATGTGAAGTGATATAGGTTTGTATGTGTAGTGATATTGGTTTGTCTGTGTAGTTACATTGGTTTGCATGTGTACTGATATTGGTTTGCCTGTGTAATGATATTGGTACGATATACAATAGATACTGGCACAACATACAAATGATATTGGTACAATATACAGATGATATTAGTACGATATTCAAATGATATTGATACAATATATAAATAATACAGTTACGATGTACGAATGATACTGGTACAATTAAAGGCCAAAGACCCAAACTTTCAACCCCGTCCAGATCTTTCACTTAAGCTTCGATTGATCAAATTAGCGAATAAAAAACATGAACCAACCAAACCACGGGAAAAAGCTTGTAAATTCCACCGATCCCAGATTAAATTGAAGCGAAAAAGTACCGGGTCAAAAAATTACAGTTGTTCGCTTGATTGGGGTAATCTTCCGGATTGAGAAACTAATGTAGTTCGCTTGATTGGGGTAATCTATCGAGAATGACAAGGATCGGAAAAATTACATTTGTTCGCTTTATACCATTGTACCAAGAAAAAAAAACTAATATCACTAAAATAAAAATCAATGCAAAAGTATCAATATCACTACAGAAATATCAGTACAAATAAAAAATATTTTTTTTTCTTGGTGATAAATAATAATTGTTTAATTGTTGGATAAATAAAAAAATATTTAATTGTTTGATACCATAATCACATCGCATGTATACCAATATCAAGTAATGTGTATACCAATACTACTACAGAAATATATCATTGTGACTTCACATATATACCAATACAATATGTGTCAACCAGTGTATACCGATATCAGGTATCAATATCAGTACAAATAAAAAAAATTAATTGTTTGATACCAATATCACATCGCATGTATACCAAGATAATGTATATACCAATATCACTACAAAATTATATCATTGTGACTCCACCTATATACCAATACAAACTGTGTCAACAAACCTTCAGGCAAGTTACAAGCTGTAACGAACCCAGCCAACAACCAGTGTCAAAACACCAAAGAACTGCAGTACATCAAAGGAAAATGCAGAGAACCAAGGAAAATATGAATGCACAGTCCAAGTTGCAGAACAACACCAAGTCAGCAAGAATGCCTGAAAATCATCCCAACCCATGAAGGTAGAGAAGCGCCTAATAGTAGAGGACGAAGTTGACGAGATTAGCCCAAAACACGACGACCCGAATCTCCACTGTCATCTACTGCCCCGAAGAGAAGCCAACACCAATGACACATCTTGAAATTGAATCAGCCGCCAAACCAGACCAAAAAGTCCAATAAAAAAAGTTCATAAGGATAGAAAACATCACACAGCAAAACCATGTCCCTATATTCCTCTCTACAATCAGAAATAACAGGTATGCTGTTCCCGGGCATACTGAACAAAATATCATCCCAACAAAAGATGAAGAAGACAATGTGGAATGCTAATGCACCTTATTGCAAAGAAGAAAGATGCCAAAACATAAAACTCAACCTAAACCAAACCCAAGCCTGTTATCAGCAGTAAAGAAGACTACTAACAATATGTCTGCCAGGACAGCCAACGACACTTGTTGCTCCAGACAGAAATCGCTCTCCATAACTCGGCACAAACTGTTAATCTCCAAATAACCTGCAATCCCCAAATGACAAACCCCACAAACACAGACTAAGAGAACAAACCCAAGAAAAAGTTGTACCACTTGAGAACCGGCAGTATGTCGGCTACCAGTAATAATTTTTGGAAAAAGTTAATTTAGAACTCACATAAACCCTAAATCCTAAATCGTACGACAATGCAAGGGGAAAAGAGGAGCGATTACGTGGGAAAGTCGCGGTGGGGAACGTCGGCGAAGGGGCGAGTGACGAAAGAGATTGTCGTAATCAATGTCGTGGAACCCTAACTGGAACGGGAGAGGAAGAGCGGAAACGGATCTGCAGCGACGGCGCGAGAAAAAGATGGAAAGGGCCTGCAACGACGCCGCGAGAAGAAGCACGAAACCGGGTTTGAGAGGAGAGGAACAGAGAGTCGGAAGAGATGGGGATTTTGTTTTTGGATTTACGCTAAAGGAAAGGCGTGAATGGACGTTAACTCGTGGAAACCCCTGAGGTGTTTTTGGATAAAAATTCGAAAATATTCTCGATGGATTCTGGCCATTAGATTAATTAAAAAGGGAATTTGACTAGATCCAATGGTCAATAATTAGTCCATATGATGGGGACGATTTTTATGTTGTCTCCATTCAATCCAAAACCGGAGAGGAGCAGTTGTTTTTGGTAATTTCGCCACCTGTGTAATTATTGGATCATGCTTGTGTCGGAGATAATTTCTTGTACTTTCTCACACGATGGGATCTCCTTTCCTAGGATGTGCCAAAGAACATCAATGTTTTGTTTAAGCTCTTGAATTATTTGACCAATTTTAGCAATAATTTATAAACATACTCTAGTATCTTTTATTATATGAAAAAGACACTGTATTATAAAAATACTCACTTTGATACCCTGTATTATTTTTAAAAGACACTTAGAATATTTTTCTCATATGAGTTTTGATTTTCGTCGTTGTGATACTGCAAATATGGTTTCAAATTGCTGACATTACACAAATAGATGATGTGTCAAATAATAGATCTGAAAATTACAAAAATATCGGAGCATTCATTAGCCTCCGGAAAAGAATCTTTTACTTTTTTATAAACAAATCTTAGATTATGGGCGTTACAAAGACGGACTACAAACAATATTTACCAAATGTGAGTAAAAAAAATATGTCAGTAACATTGCAAACTTGTAAAAAAATGAGACAACATATATGAGCGTGTAAAGCCTGGGATGAGTGGACCCCGGGATTGTTTCTGAAATGGAAAAAAAAATATATATTTTTTTTAAATAGACAAAAAGTTATACATATTTTTAAAATAGGTTAAAAAATTATTTAATAATAAAAATAATTACACAGTATTATATATATATATATATATATATATATATATATATATATAAAGGAGGCGTATGAGCATGTAAAGCCTAGGATGAGTGGACCCTGGGATTTTTTCTGAAATAGGAAAAAAATATACATATTTTTCCTAAATAAGTAAAAAGTTATATATATTCCTAAAATATATATTTTTGGATTCTTAAAAAAAATCTAAATGGACAAGTATTAAAAAAAATCAAATGGAGGCGCCAAACAACTAGGAAAAATATTTTGTGGATTCTTTCAGTATTTTTTATTATTAAATAATCTTTCAACCTATTTTGGGAATATGTATAACTTTTTGCCTATTTAGGAAAAATATGTATGCTTTTTGCCCATTTCAGAAAAAATCCCGTGAACCCCTGCCCAGCATAACACCTCGGCCCAGAATTCAGCTCAGGAGGAGCTGCACAACTCTGCTCCTAATGCAGCTGCATCTTTTGCAGACTACCTTGCTTCTGCTCAATGTGTAGCTGCTGCAGAGGACCATAAATGGCACCACCTCATGATCTAGGGGTGATAGTGAACTGTGACGCTCTTTGGCGCAAAAGTGATCAACGCGCGGGTCTTTCTGCTGTTGCTAGAAATAATTTAGGCCATATTATTGGTGGTCAACACGGGTCCTTGCGGACTAATTCTGCAATTGTAGTCGAGTTACAGGCTATTTCTATGGGACGATCATCCAATCTGATTGCCAAATTGTAGTAAACTTCATCAACAGAAAGTCATGGTGCATTGATTGGACAGTGGAGAATCATGCACTTTTGTTGAAGCTTAAGTTTAGCCTTCTTAGGAAGTGTAAGCTTTGTTGTATGGAAAAAATTTACTTTAGTACCATGTAGTTTGACCAATTTTTACTTACAACCCTGTGGTAAAAAACTTCTTAAATGGGTCCCTGAGGTTTCAAAAGGACCTCAAGCTCCCTCCCTGCCTGAAATCAAAACTATGTCATTTTGATGCGTGCGTGGCATGCTGATGCAGGGGAACGTGGATAGGAGATCGCGAGTCTGTTGATTCTAAGAATACCCAGAAAATACGATAGAGTATCGATCCGTTGATTCTACGAATACCGGAAAATGACACAGAAAATAGGGAAACCCTTGTTGTTCAATATCAATATTCAACTAACCAAAATAACATAGTAGATGTCCTATTTATAAAGAATCAAAATAAACTTATTAACTAGAATCCTATTATAAATTAAAATACTAATAATAATATAAAATTAGATATAACTATTAAACATATGACTATTCTTTATCTCCATCATTCTCCCCTGATTGGAAAAATTTATCCTCGAATTTGGTGTCGTTGGCCAGTTTGAGATCTTCTTGCATGAACTATTTAACACATTCGAGCAACGTGGTGACACTTGATATCGTCCATTCCAGCAGAACAAATACTTGGAACCTAGGCAACCGCAAATATTCTCCAGATGAAAGACCATGAACTCTCTTTTTCGAGTAGCTTGCTCTATTTTCTTTAGCCATTTCCACATAATTAACAAAGGAGAAGCTTCAGCGTATTCAAACTCGTCAACTCCAAGAAAGTCAATGTGCTTAACGTACTCAACCTCATAATCCTTGGCAACCTGGGATAAAGGCACATCCACCAACTCACCAGCTACAACTTCTCCAACCTCGTCCGCCTCACTAGAGTAAGAGTCATAAATTGGTTCAACAATATCTACATCAACCTCGTCCACCTCATCCTCCTCATCAAGGTAAGAGTCATAAATTGGTTCACCAAATAAGTCATCAGTGGATGCACCAACCTCTTCCCAAACCAAAGCATCTTCAACTTCTTCTGACGGTGTAGTCTCTTTCTTCCTCAAGATCTCTGCCATCTCTTGTCTCAAATCATCCAAACTAGCTTGAAGCTCATGCAACTTCTGAACCATTTGACGATTATATTATTCACAAAAGCGTCGGTGCTTGTTACCAACAGCATTCCAAACTTCGTAAGCATGTTGAGAAAATAAAGCATAAATCAGCTTCTCTTTCATCTTAGGCCATCACAATATTTTTTGCTTACCACATCGTTGTCGTCGAAGATTTAAATCAGACCACCAATGCATAAGATCACCTCGCAATCATCGTTTGATAAATCTGACTTTATACTACTTCGCAAACTTGTGAATATCAAAGTATATTTCCACATTGACAAGCCACTTAATGAATTCTCTTCTCAGAATTCCGCAATCGAGATCAGAAAAATCACACAACGTAGGAATATGCATCATAGAATTAAGCATCTTCAATTCAGCCCCAAAAGGATCAATCTATAATTTAGCAAAACTTGATGGGATCAAAATGAAATTATACCCACTGGCAAATTCTGAACCAGTCATGAGCTCAGGAAAATTACCAAAAGATCTTCAAACTTCTGTCAATTTCTGAATCATTCCCAAAAAGAAAATCCACAATTCAAGTTGAAACCCTAATTAGAGAAAAGGGAAAAATCTCAAACCAAAAACTAAGGGCGATGGCGGACCAAGCGGTTGGACACCAAAGGGCGACGCGGCCTGGTACTGGCTGGAGAGCAAGCGGCTCGCGTCTTGGCTTTGCGGGGATATCAGAGTCACCTCTTGAAACCCACAGTCGGTAATCACTTTTTGAAGGATGTCGGCTATGGCTGATCCTGACCCGGTAGCGGTGGGAGGTCGTTGGAGGCGCCGGGAGGTCTTCAGTAGCTTCGGAAGCTCGATCTTCGGCGATGGTGCTGGCAGGCGTCGGTGCCATCGTGGAGTTGAACAGCGCTCCTTGGGTTTCGTAAACCACTAAACAATGGTTGTCCAATTTTTTTTTTGATTTTTTTATAGAACGAACTCCAGATCGGAAGGATCGAACACGATCGAATACCACGAGGATTGAACACCACGAGGAACGAACTCGGCTCTTGATACCAACTGATGCATGGGAACGTGGATAGGAGATCGCGAGTTTGTTGATTCTGAGAATACCCAGAAAATACGATAGAGTATTAATCCGTTGATTCTACGAATACCGAAAAATGATACCGACAATAGGAAAACCCTTATTTTTCAATATCAATATTCAAACCAACCAAAATAACATAGTAGATGTCCTATTTATAAAAAATCAAAATAAACCTATTAACTAGAATCCTATTATAAATTAAACTACTAATAATAATATAAAATTAGAGATAGCTATTAAATATATGACTATTCTTTATCTCCATCACATGCTAGCTCGAAACAAATGGGACCCCGGTGTTGCTGAGTTGTCGAGTTGAAAATTTCTAAAACAATTCCACCCTAGTTTATATTTTTCCAAAAAAATCCCCATTCCCCTCCATCGCTCTCCTCCCTCCTGCTTCTCTTTTCGTCCTTAAAAAGAAGCTCAGGAACCCATAAAGACTCCATATCTTCATTTCCTCCCTTCGCGCCTTCCACTGATCTATCAATATCTCCGCCAAGTCTACCATCGCTTCTTCCTTGGTAAAGTCATTCAGACCCATTCCCAATTTAGTACGAGAATATCTGAAAAAGAAAAAAAATAAAAAAGGAAAAAAAATGCACGTGCAGCCTCGAAATCCCCAACGGCTCAGGACGAAGGGGCGTCGGCGGAGAAGCTCCGAGCTCTTCAGTCCCAGTTCCTTTCCAACCACCACAACAAGATGTACAAATTTCCCTCCCATCCGCCACGGCGCTGATTCCACGCAGATCTAACCACAACTTCAATCTCCTCTACCCCGTTACTATTCGAATTTTATTTAGAACCAATCTCAACCGTCGATCCATCACCGGCGGCCGGAGGATTCCAATGGAAGAGGAGGATGGTGGTGGTGACGGCCGTACGGAATACATCAACAACATGCTCCAGGGCATCTCCGGCATGGAGGTTCTCATCCTTGATTTCCAAACGGTACAAACCCTAACCAACCGAAACCAGATCTTTCTCTAAACATAACGCCTTCTCTTTTTTCTTTTTTGATATTTTCGATTATTTTTTAGTGTTTGAGATAATACTAGATGTAGTTGAATTACCTAAGGTTCTCATATAGTCCCAGTTTATCCAGTACCTAATATTAACTAATGCATTTTGGGTTTTTGATTAGAGAGGCGGGTGGGAAGGAGAAGCGGAAGGTTCTGGCTTCCGAAAGAGGTATTGGCTTTAGGTGTGTATTTTTTTAATGATTGGAGGAGCATGGAGGTTCATTTTCGTATTTGCGGAATTGTGGATGGAGAAGAGTCAGATGAGCTATTTTCCAAAGAAGATGTTATTATGGCCGTGGAATGTTTGATGGAAGAAGAGGCGAGGAAGAGGAAGAGAGAAAAGAATGGAGAGAGAAGCAGGAGGGAGGAGAGAGATGGAGGGGAAGGGGGTTTTTCTGAAAAAATGTAAACTAGGGTCTTATTGTTTTAGAAATTTTTACCACACAACTCAGCAATACTAGGGTCCCATTTTTTTTAGAGATGGCATGTCACGCACGCAACAAAATGACATAGTTTTGATTTCAGACGGGGAAGCTGTTCGTGAGATCCTTTTAAAACCTCGAGGACCCGTTTAAAAAGTTTTTTTACCACAGAGTTGTAAGTGAAAATCAGAAAAACTACGGGATACTAAAGTGAAATTTTCTCTTATTTTATTCCAAGGTTGGCTAATGAGGTTGTCAATTGGTCGCGATAAGATCATTGCGAAGGATTTGTGCACCCAATTAAAAACATCATCCACATGTGGACTTACGAGTCTCATTGTGTAATGACTTTCCTTAAACCTTAGGGTTCCTCTGTATTCTGACTTATTGGCAGACCCTCTACTCTTTGGTAATATCTTACAGGAGTAATTAATATATTGAAGTGGTTGGATTCTAAAAAAAAGATATGAGAAGATGACTACAAAAATTGAACCACCAACCTCCAAAACTGGACGAACACTTTTTCTCAGCAAGTCGAAGAGGGTAACGAATTTTTAACTTGAGCTAATGAATTCTCTCGATGAGGCTACTTTTATAATTTTCAGTAATATTACTTGACACATTATCTATTCGTGTCATGTCAACAAGTTAAAGTCATATCATCAGTGCCACATCAACAAGAATCAAACCTCATATGAGAAGAGAGTTTTTAAGCGTCTTATAAAAATAACACAGGGTACTAAAGTAGGTATTTCCATAACACATGGTGCAAAATGTCTATTTCATATAATAATGGTACTAAAGTGTCTTTATCTTTTTGCAAATCATTCTCAAGTCCTTGTAGTTTAGTCTCTCTCCCTCTCGAGTCCCTGTATTTCTAAAATTCATGATGACATCCTTCGTGTTTGGTTTTTGAAACTGTCAGGTCCCTGACTAACGTCATCAGCTATTTTTTCATTTTTATCATTAAAATGATAAAAATACCCTTCAAGAAATTCACCCCCTTCTTCCTTCCTCTCAAAAGATCTATCTTCTTCCCTGCGCATTTCCCCTCTTCTTCTTCATGGAAATCAAACTCAATTAATCAAATTTAAAATCAACAAATTACTGAACCAAAAACAAGAATGACAATTACTCCTAAAATCAACAAGGTTCAATTGGGTGGTCTGGTTCCCATATGGCTCGCAGGTGATAAACTATCAAAATTATAAACAGATAGCACCTTCACGAACTGAATAAAATCTCGAGTTCTTAGTTCAAAGAGGGTAGAGCTCGAGATCTTTACTCGAATTGGATAAAAATTGAATAAAAATTAGTTGTAAAGTTGAGAGTTAAAATAAAAACCTGGACGAAGAGCTCGAGATCTTTGCCAATAAGTAGGAGGACCATGTTGCGGTCGAAGCAGAAGACGTGAACGCGGCTATCGGAGCTGTCGGCATCAAAGATGATAGCATAGTTGCGATTGTCGCAGAGGGGCGAGGACATCCTACAGCCAACGATCTCGTAGTCGTCATCGACGCCACCATCGGGCATCAGTAAGAGAATGGCGGCGATGAGGAGGAGCTGGGTAGAGATGATGAGGAGGACCCCCCGGTAGCCCTGAATCTTGTCGCCACCGGCAGACTCGAGGAAGGGGTGCGGTAGCGAATCTGGTGGCCGTTGATGGGCGGCTCCTGAGTGGGATCCAGCTTTATTTGGTCGCCGACGTTAAGGCTCTGATCCCGGTGGATTTCTTGGGAGGGGGATTGAGATTTGGGGATTGTCAGTAATTTTCTTGGTCTGGTTTTTCGGCATTAAGGCTCGGATCTAGTTCCAGCTGAAATAGGTTCATTCTTCATTTTAAATTTGATTAATTGAGTTTGATTTCTAGGAAGAAGACGAGGGGAGATGCGTAGGGAAGAAGATAGATCTTTAGAGAGGAAGGAAGAAGAAAGAGGTAATTTTTTTAAGGGTATTTTTTGTCATTTCAATGAAAAATAAAAAAAAAAGCTGCTGACGTCAGCCAGAGACTCGAGAGTTGCTAAAACCAAACACAGGGGACGTCAGCATGGATTTTAGAAATGCATGGACCCGAGAGTGAGTAAGATCAAACTACAGGGACCTGAACATAATTTATCCTTTCTAAAATGATACTGCTAGGATGGATTTTATGTTCGTAAGATTGGGAGTTAGATTGGGTTCTGCTAGGCTCTTAGCAGTACCAAGGGGACAATTGATGTTAAATGACAAACTTGTAATGTTAGATAAATATAAGAGTAATTTTGAAAAATATTTGGAGAAAAACTCGGGCTTTTGGGCATAAGGAGAAACTTGGCCGAATAATTTGGAGGAGAATTTTCATACGAAGGCTAGGATTATATTGGAAAAATTATTTACGATATAGGATGGGGAAGTCTTGAACTTCCTAAAATTGAATTAGTGAAAGACAATATAAAAGGGTAATACAGAGGTTTGGGTAATTTGTGCCAAAGATATTATCTATCTAGTATTGTTTGTTATTTTGATAGTCGAATATCTTTAATCATTTTTAGGAGAATTTACTTAACAAAATTATAGGTGTAGTACATTCGTACACATTTGGCGTAACTTTTTGACGAGTAAGAAATATATGTTTTGATGACTCCACAAAATATATGTATTTAGTGAAAAAATAATAATTTAAAGGAAGTCAAATGGTATTTCATATAACAACAAAAAAGTAGTATTTTATGCAACAACAAAAAATGTAGTATTTCATTAATTTCATGTCTTACCATTTACATTTCATTACCATTTTTTTTTAACAAGACACGAACCATTTTTTCTTCAAATTGTATTGATGAGTGTGCTAATATTATTACTCCACGAAGATGCTTCTTCTTCAATTTTGATAAGTAATATTTGATTTCAACCTAAATGATTATTCACCCAAGGAAAATATGTTAAATTGTAATTGTATTACTGTATACAGGTATCATTACTTTGGAGAAATTAGATACTATATTTTCACTAAAATATTTGTAAAGTGATATTCTCTAAAGTGATAACCTCTCTAAACTGATAAAAAACTCGATCTCGAGTCGGGACCAGTGTTAAAATTTAATAAATTCTTCTATCGTAATGATTAATACTTTTTCAAAAAATAGTGTTAAATTTCAGTCCCAATTTTTGTATTAAGTGATATTTTTGAATAATACATATATTTTTACATACTTTATGAATCTAAAAAATATTTTGAGATACTAGTTTGAACTACACTTGATTGTTTCATAAATTTTACATCATTATTCATCTTCTCAATTATTTCAAATGGTCATTGTGATAGATTTGATCTTGATTTTGCAAAATCTGAGAGCCCAACACTTTGCTTGTTTTGATTTTTAGAGTTGTTCTACACACATGCCTATCTTGGGCAAATTATAAGGAGTCATGTCTATATGCTTGTAATAAAAGGCCAATAAGGCGTCTTAATATAGTTCAATAAAATATTTACCTATCAAAAATAGACAAGTTCACTTAAGTACCATGTAGTTTGTGCATTTTACTTAAGTAATATGTAGTTTCACTTTTTTCATTTTGGTGACGAAATTTTCAAATTTGACACTTTTGATGACAAACTCTTAACCAATATGAGTTTTTCCCAGTTGGCATTTCCACACTGTTAGGAATTCAGCAACTAGGGAACAAAATGCGCAAAGAACACGGACGCAAGAGATAATGTGGTTCGGCCTAATGCCTACGTCCACGGAGAAAAAGGAGAACTTTTATTGATGAGTTTCCAAGCCACAAAGCCATACAAAAAACCTAGGGTAACATGTTTTTATATAGAGACAAACCCTTGGTGTACAAGTAACCTATCTAGGTCGGATTATGAGTCCAAAACCTAGTCAGAATAGGAATAGGAATAGAAAATAAGTCTTTCCTATTTCTCGCCATCCAAACAATCTCCACCTTGGCGAGAAATCATCTCGTGGAAGAACCATGAAGCTCCACCCGAACTTCAACAAACTCCACCTTAACAAAACACCGCCCCATGAAGAACCATGAGATTTTGCAAAACCAATCTGATTCTAACGACTCCATCTTGGACCATAGATAACTGCATCAATAAGACCATCTCAACTTTCTCTTCACCTTTTGTTCAATCACTCGGAGCCAGCCCCCAAACTCGAGCTTCTGAGCTTGCTTGGCCTATTCTCTCCAATCTCCATCGAACCCTAACTAGCGAGTCCACTTTCTGAAGCAACCTTGCGACCAATAGACGTACCCTATATTTTTCGATCAGCCCTATGCTCCGCAACCTCGAACCGCTCTTCCGTTGGACCTTTTTGCCTCAAACCAATGCTACTCGCCATAGCATACAAAGGGAAACCTTTTGTTCTACTAAGTAGAACCCTCGACATGCCTCGAACTCTACTGTTTGGCCTTGAGTGAGATACCCGATTTGCCCGTGGTGTCACCAATGGCTTTGCATGCCCAATGCAAAACCTATCCAACACCTTTGACGTGCACGTCCCTTTAGACAACCATAGCAGAGCCCAGCTAACAATGCTTCTCTGAGACAACCATGGTTCCTTGCTAACCATGCCTCCACAAAACAACCATAGCTTGCTATCCATGTCTTCGCGAATCCCAACTACACTCAAACCATCCATGTCAAGCCTTTGCTCCCTCATACGAACCAACCTCATATGACCTGAGCTTTTTCCCACTTCATCAGACCCATTGATGCGACTCCACCTACAATAATGTTCTCCACTAACATGTAGGTATTTTCTTTCACCCTTCATCCCTACCATCGCATCATTATCCATCTTTTTTAGCCTACCTTGATAACTATCATAGTTATAATTCAAGGTCACTAACGAAAAGAGATTACCAGGATGTATTGGACTTGATGAGACAGAAAGCCAGTCACCATCTAACCCGTCTGAATATGTGGCCATGGTTGTTGATGCCGATCCCTCCTTGTTGTCTTGATCCCCATTTCATCCTGGATAGTCCCCTTCATGTTCCCTTCTCAGCACTTAAAGCCACTTCCATTGAACTTCTTTGACTCCGATCCTCTTCAACAACCCAGCTGGTGGCTCCTCATCATCCGTCAAGCACAAGCGAATCTTTGCTACCGCCTTGGCCTCGAACTCTTCCCGCTCTTGCTCCTCCATCTTCTCAGACTTCTTCTCCGAGAGCGCGATAACCATCCCTTGTTGCACGAGGAGATCTTTGACACGCCTTTTAAAATAACCTGAAATTCGATGAACCATCGAACTTCACAAGAGCAAACCTCGTGCCGTCCGACATCCTCCAACCCAAGCTCTTGATACCAATTGTTAGGAATTCAGCAACCAGAGAACAAAATGCGCAAAAAACACGGACGCAAGAGTTTACGTGGTTCGGCCTAATGCCTACGTCCACGGAGAGAAAGGAGAACTTTTATTGATGAGTTTCCGAGCCACAAAGCCATACAAAAAACCTAGGGTAACATGTCTTTATATAGAGACAAACCCTTGGTGTACAAGTAACCTATCTAGGTCGGATTAAGAGTCCAAAACCTAGTCAGAATAGGAATAGGAATAGGAAATAAGTCTTTCCTATTTCTCGCCATCCCAACACACACAATTGCCACGCTATATTTCCCTATGGCGTTGATGTGAAAAAGAGGAAAAAATTATGCTCTTAAATCACTAATCTACCAACACAAAATGAAATATTACGCCGATCCTTAAGTGTAGATTTTTTAATTTTTTCACAGTAGTGCCACTTAGGATAAAGGAAAAATAACATGATGCTGACGTGAAAAACCATGGAAATGCAAACATAGATAAAACTAACCTTCGTTAGAAATTTGTCAACAAAAGTGTAAAATTTAGAAAAATAGCATTTAAATAAAAATGTGTGAAGATTATCCCTTATAAATTTCCCAAGAGCTCAAATTCTCCAATATTGGAATCTGCAATTTTAATAAGCATCAAGTTTGCTTTTCAATAAAAAAGAAAAAAAAGAAATTTTAGTTATTTCCCGTCTTAGCAAGGCTCATCATGCAAATGATACATCCAAATTTTGTGGAGATGAGTTATCGACCACGTAAGACTATCCGCAGCAGCGAGCAAACGCTCGTGCGAGTAGTATTATATTAATTAAAAAAAATTAGCTGCCAAAAGGGGAGGAGCGGCCGCGCGATGCTCCTCACCCGATCAAAACTCGCGCGCGGCCAGGCAGTCACATCAATTTTTTTCTCTACTTATTTATCTATTTAGTTCCACTTGGAATAATGTTATTCGTTAAAAATAGATTTTTTTGGATAATATTTTCGTGGTTATCTAAACTGACCTTATCTTTAGCAAAACTAAAAAAAAATTTATGAAAATTATTAATTTTCAAATCTCTATAAATAGAGTCCACTGTTAACATATTTTCATACACCATCTAAAATTCTCTCTTCTTTCACTTCATAATCTCTTCTTTTAAATTTTCTCTGTTATATTATTTCTACTATGGATCCAAATTATCCAAATTTCTCAAATTATCCAAATTTTCCAAATTATCAATCATTCAGATCTTATAATCCTTGCTATCTAAATTCTGGAGATTATCCGAACTCTCAACCTTTTTATACCTCTCAATTTTCGCCAAATCTTTTCCAAATTCTATTTTCCTAACACCAACTCCCCATAAAATATGCTACAGCATTTGTCCTTCGATGGGGCTAGGGAGAAAAAAACTAAAAAGTCTGCACCAAGTAGTTGGGGTGTCAAAGAAGACATTACCCTAATGTCAGCTTTCGTCTACTGTAGCCAAGACAACGTTATTGAAAAAAATCAGAAGAGTGCCTCGTATTGTGGAGGCGGTTAGTGCCAATGATCAATATTTTCAACAAAGAACAAATGCTGCAGGTACCCTTGGTCTGACAGCCTTGCAGAAATGTACTGGAGCTATAAGGGTGTTAGCTTATGGGACATCAACTGATGTCGTTGATGAATACCTGAGAATGGGTGCATCTACAACACGGGAAGCTCTCATGAAGTTCGTAGAAGGTGTAATTTCTTGCTTCGGGAATGAGTACCTGAGAAGGCCCAATGCACAGGATTTGGCAAGACTTCTCTACGTCGGGGAACAACGTGGATTCTTGGGCATGATAGGTAGTATTCACTGTATGCACTGGGAATAGAAAAATTATCCTAATACATGGGCTGGGCAATATGCATGAAGGAGCGAAAAGCCTACAATTATTCTGGAAGTAGTTGCATCATATGAGTTATGGATATGGCATGCTTTCTTTGGAACACCAGGTACTCTCAATGATATTAATGTACTGCACCGATCTCCTATTTTTAGTGATGTCATGGAAGGCCGAGCACCAAAAGTGAGTTACGTCGTCAACGATCGACAAAATGATATGGCATATTATCTCACTGATGGGATATATCTTACATGGGATGCATTTGTCAAGTCAATTACATCTCCGTTAACCCTAAAACACAAGTTATTCGCTCAACATCAAGAGGCTGTTAGAAAAGATGTGGAGTGAATATTTGGAGTTCTACAGGCTCGTTTTGCATTCATTCGACGTCCATGTCTTCTTTGGGACAAGGAGTTAGTGGAAAGAATTATGAAGGCTTGCATCATATTGCACAATATGATAGTGGAGGACGAACGAGACACATATCTCCGTTATCATGATCCAGCCGAATTTCGTAATGAAGAGGACAATGAAGAACCTTTTCAGTTCTCTACTGAACGCATCGAAAACCTATCCACTTACATGACTGCTAGGGAACAACTTCGCAATAGAGAAGCTCATAAAGCTCTGAAAAATAATTTAATTGAGCATATTTGGCAAAAGTTTGGAAATGATAATTAATTATGTAATTTGAATTTCTATATTTGTAATTTGAAATTTTTGTATTCGTAATTTATCATTTCCGACTTTCATTTGTACCTCGAGTATTTTTATCTAATTTAGTATTCTAAAAAATATAGTAGATAATATGTGGATGAGAGAGAAATTAATTGTTTATTCTATGAACTGGGTTGCTGCTGTGGGTAGGAAAATATGTAATTGAGTTGGATTGGGTTGGATTGAATATGAATGAGAGAAAAATTAATTGTTTTTTCGTGAACTGAATTAGATGGATTGATGTTGTGGGTAAAATATTGCATTAAAACGATACAAATGAAAAAGTGCTTTATTGGGACAACCACTTGCGAAATTAAAATCGAGCATTGCTTGGCTTAAAAATCAAAACATCCCAAAAAATTCCACCTCGAATATGCCAGAAAGCTAATTATTAATAATGTAATTATAACTTTAGAGTACTAATTTGCTAGAATTTGAGACAAACCCTAACAAATCTCCACATTGGACCAAATTCTATGACTCCAACATCAACGCTGCTCTACCTTCACCACCAGCCCCTAAGGGCAATCAGCTTCAAGCATGAACACCTACCAAGTCCAAGCAATGCTCGAACTTAGTACCAGAAAGCGGCTTCGTCAACATGCCTGCAGGGTTGTCCTTTGTACCCACCTTGCTCACAACAATGTCACCTTGAGCAATATGCTCCCGAATGAAGTGGTACCTCACATTAATGTGCTTTGTCCTCTCATGATACATAGCATCCCTCGTGAGATGGATAGCACTTTGACTATCACAGTACACTGTACTGACCTGCAGCTTCTCACAGATTTCACTGAAGAAACCTTTCAACGAGATAGCCTCTTTCACACCTTCAGTTATAGCCATGTACTCCGCCTCAGTGGTAGACAATGCCACTGTGGCTTGTAGACAAGCTCTCCAACTGATAGCACATTCTCAAAGAGTGAAGACATATCCAGACAAGGACCTAGACTTATCAAGGTCTCCAGCATAATCTGAATCAAAGAAACCAACAACTCCATCATTGGTGCTTCCAAACTGTAGACACACGCCCTTGGTACCCTTCAAATACCTCATAATCTACTCCACTGCTCTCCAATGGCCTTCTTCATGATTTGTCATAAACCTGCTAACGACACTCACAGCATAGGCCAAATCCGGGCGTGTGCAAACTATAGCATACATCAGAGAACCAACAACATTGGAGTATGGAACACCAAACATGTAATCGACCTCAGCAGCTGACTGTGGAGATAAGGCAGACAAAAGCTAAAAATGTGTACCAAGAGGAGTACTCACAGGATTACCAGTCACATCAAACCTGTCAAGTACCTTTTTAATGTAACTCTCCTGGCTCAGAAATAATTTCCTTGCTCCTCTATCTCTGGCAATCTCCATGCCAAGAATCTTCTTAGCAGGACCCAAATCTTTCATCTCAAACTCGCTACTCAACAGAGCTTTGAGCTTCCTCACCTCTCCTTTGTCACTGGCAGCAATTAACATGTCATCCACATACAGGAGCAAATACACTTGGGAACCGTCGCGTAGCCTTTTCAGGTAAACACAACTATCATACTTGCTCATCTCATAACCATGAGAAATTATAAAGGAGTCAAACCTTTTATACTATTGCCTCGGAGACTGCTTAAGGCCATACAGGGACTTCTTCAACAAGCACACATGGTCTTATTTGCCTTCAACATGAAAACCCTCAGGCTGTGCCATACAAATCCGCTCCTCAAGCTCTCCATTCAAGAAAGCTGTCTTCACATCAAGCTGTTCAAGCTCCAAATCCTGCATAGCAACAATACCAAGAAGAGAACGAATCGAGGTATGCTTCACAACTGGTGAAAATACCTCATTAAAGTCCACACCAGAAATCTGACTATATCCTCTAGCCACTAGCCTAGCCTTGTATCTAGGCTCTTCAACTCTAGGTATACCATCCTTCTTCTTGAATACCCACTTGCAACTGACAACCTTCTTATCCTTAGGCAGCTTAGTAATCTCCCAAGTCTTGTTCTTGTGAAGAGATTATATCTCTTCCTCCATAGCAACCAACCATCTAGCAGAGTCTTTCGACTTCACAGCATCTGAGTAACTAGACGGTTCTTCACAGCTATCAACTTCTTCTGCCACATTCAGGGCAAAAGCAACAATATCAGCCTCACCCAACTTCTGTAGGCTTGATAATTCTTCTGGGCCTGTCTCTAGCAATAGAATACGCTGGCTCCTTCTCAACTGTGCCAACATTCTCAGTTTCATCAGACAACCCACCATGAGTAGGACCATGGCAATCAACATCACAGAAGGAACTCGCTTCTGGATCAGCATCAAACTCCAGCTGCACTTTTAACTTTTGCAAGTCCACACTTGGAGCACTGAAAACACCAGGTGAAGAAACATCCTCCCTCTTACTCAGCATGTCTGTCTCTTTGAAAATAACATTCCTACTCAGCAAGACCTTAGACAGCTCAGGACACCACAACTTGTATCCCTTCACTCCAGAAGCATAGCCAAGGAAGATACATTTCACAGATCTTGGCTCTAACTTGCCATTATTCACATGAGTATAGGCAGGACACCCAAATATCTTCAAAATAGCATAATTAGGAGGATTTCCAGACCATAATTCTTCAGGTACCTTGCCATCAATGATGCATGAGGTGAACGATTGACAAGGTGACAGGCAGTGGAAGCAGCTTCAGCCCAAAATGACTTAGGCAAACCAGCATTTGACAGCATACAACGAACTTTCTCCAACAAAGTTCTGTTCATTCTTTCAGCGACTCCATTCTGTTGAGGTGTACCAAGGATTATCTTATGCCTGACAATACCCTCATTCTTGCAGAACTCATCAAACCAACTAGAGCAAAACTCCAATCTATTGTCTGTGCGGAGATGCTTGACATCTCTCCCAGTCTGCTTCTCAATCATAGTCTTCCACTGCTTGAAAGTGACAAAGACATGATCCTTGCTCTTCAAGAAGAACGCCCACACCTTCCTCGAATAATCATCAATAATAGTCAGCATATACTTGGAACCATTCTTTGATGCAACTTGAGATGGTCCCCAAAGATCAGAATGAACATAGTCAAGTTTTTCCTTTGTAGTGTGCACACCTTTCTGAAAACTGACTTTCTTCTGCTTGCCAAACACACAGTGCTCACAAAATTCCAGCTTCCCAATACCCTGTCCACACAATAATCCTCTCCTATTCAGCTCGGTAATACCTTTCTCACTCATGTGACCAAGTCGCATATGCCACAATGAGGTATTCTCAGAATCTGTCAACGAGCCAGATGCAGCAGCAGCAGTCCCTGTAACTGTAGAACCCTGCAAAATGTACAGATTTCCAACCTCCTTTTTGGCCTTCATATGCACTAATGAGTTCTTACTCACACGAAGAACTCCACCTTCTCCGGTATACTTGTACCTCAATGTATCAAGAGTACTCAGCGAAATCAAGTTCTGCTTCAAATCAAGGATATGCCTCACATTCATCAAGATTCGAATGACACCATCATGCATCTTGATCTTCACTGTGCCAATACCAACAACCTTGCAGACAAAATTATTTTCCATGAGAACATTACCCTCCGCACGTTCATATGTTGAAAACCATCCCGGATGGGGCACATATGAAACGTACAAGCAGAATCAAGGACCCAAGCAGCATCAACTTTAGACTTCCCATCAATTACAGACAAAATGTCTCCATCATATTCTTCTTTCTGAGTGGTGGTGGCAACACTAGCACTGTCGCTATCAGAACTTTCTCCTTTCGGAGTACTAGACTTTTCGCCTTTCTTCTTGTTCTTCAACTCCGGACAGAACTATTTAATATGCCCAACCTTATGACAATTGAAATAAGTCTTATCCTTGTGCCTTGACCTTGATTTGCTTCTGCTCTTCTTCCTCGAACCAGACTTAGCATTCCTCTCTTCAGACCTCCCCCTCATAACCAAGCCAGTCCCTTGGCTATTTTCAAGGAACTCACAGTGTGCTTATCAATTCTCTCTTTCTCCAAGAACGAATCATGAACATTATCCCAACTCAGAGTATCATGGCTGCACAATAGAGTATCCCTGAATTGCTGATAAGAGGTAGGCAACGAGCACAGCAACAATAAATCAAGATCTTCATCATCATACTTCACATTCAGAGTTCTAAGATCAGCCACTATATCCTTAAATTCATTAAGGTGGTCATGAACAGACTTATCTTCTTGCATCCGGATAGAAAATAGTCGTTGCTTCAAGCACAATTTGTTGGTCAAACTCTTGGGCATGCACAACTTTTCAAGCTTTGCCCATAATGAGGAAGCTGTTGTCTCCTTCAACACGTCCCACAAAATATCATCTGACAGATGCAACTGGATCTGACTCACAGCCTTACGATTCTTTGACGCCTTCATTGCAGCATCCCAACTCGAAGGCATCGACTTCTCATCAAGTAGAGTCTCATCCAGCTCTAAATATGTCAGAATAGCGCGCATCTTCACCTGCCACAGGGAAAAATTAGTTTTCCTTGTCAATTGAAGAATTTCGTACTTCATGGAAGTCATCCTGAAACACCTCGAACCAAAGAAATCAGCCCAAAATTGGTTAGAAACTAAAATCAGCCAAAACAGTTGACTTTTGGTCAACCAGTCAAACTATTGACCGGTCAAATTGTTGACCAGTCAAACGGTTGACCAAGTCAACTCGGGAATATGGTTTTTCAACCCAAAAAACCCCAAAGAACGTGGCTGACGGCGGGACCACCACGGTGGGCGGCTGAGCGACTGGAGGATGACTCGGCCTTGGTCAGCAGAGCACGGGGATGGTTTGGGACGGTCACCGCGGGTTTCGATCTCCCCTGAAACCTCATTTTCTCTCTCTCCCCGATTTTCTCCTTCCGCCGTTTCTTCTTCTTCTCAGCGGCGACGGTGATTCCGGGCAGCAGCAGACGACGGATGGGCGATAGGGGCGGCAGCAGGCAGCTCCGATAGGCGAGCTCTCCTCCGTGCGAGCTCTTTCTCTCTCGCCCCGTCGGTCCTCTCTTCCGCCGTCAGTCCTCTCTTCACACCTCGAGACGGGACGACGGAGAACACCTCTGGCAGCAGTGGACGGACGAGCGGGCGGTGGTCGAGCGGGCGGCGCTCGGCTCCTTCGTGGCTGAACGGCGGCTCCAAGGAGGGTTGATTGAATTTCTTCTCCAAAACCCTTCTTCCCCCTTCACGTAAAACTTCTCTGCCTCCTCTCTTTTTTATTTATTATTTTTTAATCTCAAATACTCGAATCTCAGATCCGGCTCTGATACCAATTGTTGAAAAATAAGATCGAAACGAGAAATATGAGACACACGAGAATTACGTGGAAACCCCAAGACGGGGAGAAAACCACGGGCAAAGGAGAGTCATCCACTATGCGAGTCAAACAGGTTACAAGGCCTCCGTGAGGGTTCTCTCTACCTCACAACTCTCAACTATTACGCAAAAGACCTAGGCATATGCCAATATATACAGGAGATTGCATCCCTACTCTAAATAGGAATAGAGTACTAATTTGCTAGAATTTGAGACAAACCCTAACAAAGACCCTCTAGGCCGACCGACCGACCAGTCTGGATCAAGTATTTTTTGTTTAATAGAAAAAATATAATTTTTGGCTGGCCGACCGGTCCAACCGGAAAACCCATTGGCTGGGTGAAGCCCGGCTCCGATTTGGTCCCGATTCGGGCGGGACTGCGCTTTTTTTAAAAACAAGATATTTCTATTCTCTGTGTTCTTCTCTCTCTCTCTCCCCCTCCCTCTCTCTATCTAAATCTATATCATATCTATCTCCTTCCTTATTATCTTCTTCTTCGTCTTTTCCTTGTAATTCTTCTTTTCTCTTGTTGTAACTTATTCTTCTATTTCAATTATCATAATTATGAAATTCTATTTAAGATCGTAGCACGCTTCACGTTAATCTCCGAAACCCTAATCCCCAAATCGCATCTCCCCTAGTCCCCAAATCACTGACCGGGTCTACCTACCGTGCTTCGCTAGACACCTCAAGGTACGACATCATCATCATCATCATCATCTCTCTCTCGGTCTAATTAAGGGTAGGGTTGGTATATATTTTTTGGTACTTGGAATGTAGTAGATTGGATCAGTATTTTTTACTTTTTAAGTGAAGGCTTGCTTGGGCTTTAGGTTGATTTGGTGTCCTTGTTTGAGCTTCCTTTGGTTGGGGAAAAATTGGTTGTCTTTTGGCTGCGGAGATAGCATTGTGAACCCAAAAGATGCTTCTTCTAGTACCTACCCTGGTTTGCCAGCTTGGTTCTGTATATAGATAGGTCGGTCTGTCTGTCTGTCTGGTGTGAGCTTCATTTGAGACCATGATTGATCATAAGAGTCTGTCTTAATACACCAGAGTTGACCAGAAGAGAATTTCGCCCTTACCATGAATATGTTGAGTCAGTGCTGATGCACTTCATTTTACTTGGTTGTCATTTGGGTCATCTGCAATGACATACTGCGATTGTCTAATTGTTCGTGATGACGAGGAATCTTTTTCTTTTCTTTTTTTGGAAAAGGTAGAAATATATTAATCTGTCTTAATTCTTTACCCTCTGCTCTCCGATTCTCATACTAGCACATTGGATTATTCAGAGAGCTTGAAAGAGGTTCTTCGGCTTTATTTCCCTCATAATCTTTTTCTTTTCTGTATGTGTTCTAGTTCCAGTTACCACCTGTGTGCAAGCTTTGAATGTGCTTCCGCAGAGGAAGGGGATGTTTCAATGTTGTTTTAAGCGATGTTCATATGCCTGTATGGATGATTGCAATACGCTTCTTGAACATGTTGTACTGTAAATGTACCTCCCTCTCATTAATGACGATGACCATTGAACTAATTATAGTGTATTGTCTTGTTTGCTTGTTGCAGTAAGGCTAATTCCTTCCTAGTCATGGTGCGTCAGAGGGTCAAACAGGTTACACTCATCTCTCCCTTCTTTTTCCCTATGTCTTTTGTGCTTTTCCAACTCTTCTTTCTCTGGACAATCTCTCTTTCTACTGTAAAACTCTGGCGAGTTAAGAGCCCCTTGTTCTATTTCGTGGTTGCGGTTCTAATTGTCACTAAAGATGTCCCACCAATCCACCTCTGGCTTGTTTGTGTTGGGTTTCTGCTAATTGCTCCCCTTTCCTCTTCAATTCTCTCAGCGTGTGTACTTGGGTCCAGATTGCTTCAAGAAATTGTCTGACGATATTATCATCGATCGTATCTTGCCCCTCCTGGACTTGAAACAGAGAATGAGAAGCAGCGTGCTTTCTCGGAGATGGAGAAATCTGTGGAGGCACACCCTTGGTGGTACCTTGGTCTTTCCCCATGGTTTGGAAGCTTGGGACGAGGTTTATCATGATGATGGACCAGGAACAAATCTAGGGTGTCATTTCAAGTGCCACCATGTTAAAGATAAACGAAACCACTATATCTATTGGGTGGACTCCACCCTTGGATCCTTCGCCGGCCCTGAACTCGATTGTTTCAGTGTCTGCTACGAGTTGGATTCAAGATTTTCTCAGGTTGTTCACCGTTGGCTAATGTGTGCTGTTCGGTTGGGAGTGAAGAAGTTGTACTTGCACTTAGGCCACCTTCGGGGACGTAAACCCAATAACAATTACGAATTCCCTGGCGTGGACAAGCTTTCTAGGCTTCTCTGCTTGGACCTTAATGCTTATACCCCCTGCACCCTCGGAATATCGCACCTTAGGGAACTCTCCCTCGAATTTGTGAATATTCCGGGGGAGATTGTTGATTATTTGTTGTCTAGCTGCCCATTGCTCGAGTTCATATCTTTGAAGAAGGCTGCATGTCGGTACCTCAGAATTGTCGGTCCATCACTCAAGTTGAAGTACCTGCAAGTACTCGGTTGCTCGGCTCTAGAGAAACTCGATATTTCTGCCCCGAATCCGATCACGCTCAAGTATGATGGCCCAAAGAAGGCTCTGTTTTTTACCAGCATTACTCGTGTAGAACATCTTGGCATGTCTGGCAAGTACTTCGAGCAGTTTTGTGACGAGTTGCAGCAACGTCCCTTGCCGCATTTTGGAGTTTATTTCTCTCATCTGAAGAGTCTTGAATTTAAAATGACTGAAGGGGTAGGTGCTATTACTTGCAAGTAATAGTTTTGTTGTGTTTAATCCTTTCAGTCGTTGTAATCTTATATGGGCTTCTTTGAGAAGAGTCTCTTCTTTAAGTGCTTGTTTTTTGTGTCATGTCTTTAATCTTTGTGTAGCAAGTTGGCGCCAGTGGGTCCATCCCTCTGGAGCTTCCCATGCTTTTGAAGCTTGAAGAGGTGAAAGTCATAATGCAATCAAGGAGTGTCAATGTTCTCCTATGGCCATGTTGCCTGCTTAAGAGTGCTCCTCGTTTAAGAAGATTTGTAGTTGAGGTCAGATCTCTTTTCCTTTATGATTTGGCTATGTGACTTCTGTTCATGGTTTCCCAATGCGAACTGTACCAATTGAGTGGGCTGTTTGATCCCGACACGATTGATTTGAATCTTACATATCTGTGGTATTTTTCTCTTGACAGCAAGATTTGCAGTTTACTTGGTTTTTTCACAAGGTGCAGGAGGTTAGTATTCTCTTTTCATCTACCTTCAGCTGTCTCTACCGGTCTCTCTTCTTACTTTGTGGGTTTCCTTGGTCTTCTCTTCCATTATTCCATGGCCATATTTTTAGAGTTCGCATTTGCGAGTCGAACGTCTCATTGTCGAATGCATCAATGACAGGAAAATTACAGGCGCATGACCGAGACTATGAAAGAAGCTACGAAGTGCAAGCATCCATGCCTGAAGGTGATTGCCGAATCACTTGAGAAGCTTGTTATTGATACCGGCGGGAAGCTTGATAAATTTGATTTCTTGCAGCATTGGGGGAGGCATATACCATCTGATGCTCAACTGGTGCTACTTTAAATCATTAGCTTGTACGGTTATGAATGTTTAGGTACTTTAAATTATTAGCTTGTTCGGTTGTGAATTGTTAGGTATTTTAAATTATTAGCTTGTTCGGTTATGAATTTGTACTCTAATTTATTAGTTTTTTCTTATGCTATTTCGTATTGAGTGGATAAATTAAAAATTTGAGCCGCATGAAACTTGAGAACCAATTGGGGACTTAATTCACAATTCGAAACCACGTTGTCTACTTCTGAAAAGTGAAACCACGTGATACTAATGAGACTTTTCCAAATATCTTTTTTAGTGCCTCCTTTTTTTGGCTTTTCCCCAGTCAGGCGTTAAAAAAAACGACTTTTACCAAAATGGGGTTTCTTTTAGAGATCGGTCCTGGATAACAGACCATTGGATATACATGGGTCAGATCATTAGATATATATGGAACAGACTAATAGATATATACTGGACGAATCATTTATCCGACCCCTTCTATTATGAGACAGTCCCAATTTATTCGAGAAAATTCTCGTAAAATTATTTTATCATAACTGAATAAACTAATTTATCTCTCCTCGTTGTGTTGACCGCATCTTTTGAACTCATCCAGTTATTTCTTACCTTTGAGACCAAATTGGTTATTGATAGTCAAAATTGTAACAGATGTTGTACCAGACACTATACGGAGTTGCTATACTACTACATAACAGGCTCCAAATATGAAAATTATACATCTCTGGGTCCCTTTTCCTAAACACAGGGATACAGCAGTTGGAACACTTATCCTTTTTTCGCAGGTATTATGCAATCTCTCTAACTCGAGTCAAGTGGGGTAACCAAATTGAAGAAGCTTATCTAAATACACACCAAGGCACATTGGCAGCTTTTTACTTGGTAGGTATAGCCCTTGACGAGCACTCCTTTCTTGGCTTCCTCGCTCTCACCTTCAGCACAGTACCTTCCGAGCTGAGCCAGGGAGTTCGCCTTGGCACGAACAAGGAGAGACTTCTGTGCGGCTTCAATGTTCTCGAGGCGTCCTTGCCATGTCTTCTTGAGCACAGTGTTTTGCAGTGCCATGGGTTGGGAGTATGGTTCATCGAGTTCAGGTTAAGAAGTTGCCTCCACTTTGGATTGTCCTCCAGACGAGAAGTGCAGAGCAGTTTAGAACAATACTGAGTCAAAGCTACTGATGAAACTAGCAGAACCTCGAATTTATCCATGAAGATCAATTAAACAGCTATAACCATGCAACTAGACCTTAACGGGACCGAAACAAATCAGCAATGAGAAGCTAGCATCTAAATTCACCTTGCTCAATTTGGGACCTTGAAGATAATAAAGTTCACTAAAGTACTTCTACATACAGCGGAGCAGGAGCAAGGGATAAAGAGAGGAAAGCACAATGAAACATTCTCAAGTACAGGAGTAATAACCTATTAAAATAAAACAATCGCATTCTTGATCAAGCTAGGATCGGGAAGAAGTACCATGATTCCCGGTAACGGCGGGAGGTACTCTCCTCCTAAGCATTGTCAGGGTGTACTCGGCTATGGTATTGGGTGAAGCTTTCTCCTTGTGTTCTGCCCCTGGTGTGGTGTTACCAAGAAGAGAAGAATGCCCTCGAACAAGACATTGTTCTCTGCCAAGTAGGACAAAGACTTGTGACCAAACTTTCTCGGCCACTTCACGCGTCCGGTCAATTCCATGATCTCCATCAAGAAGAATCCAAGGCTCAACAATGGGGACAAGACCATTGTCCTTCATATAGGCAGACAATGAAGATCAGCAACAAAAGGAGTTAGTTGCTCAGTGATTGACATAATATCATAAATGGCAAGTCTGATATGCACAGTCGTTCCTCAAACACAAGCAAGATGGACCAATTGTTAGTTAAAAGAGTGGGGGAGCTTTCTTGCCTGAGAAAGGGCGGAATAGCGCGCAAGTCACCGTGGGGCTTCCTTAACAGCAAGAGCAGAAGGAACACAGGGAATGCTGACAACTGTCCTCCTGAAATCCATGAAAGAAAATGTCCAAAACCCGGAAACAACAGACACTTGTAGTAGCATAGCCACAAAAAAAAAATGAAATGCATAAAAGACGAATAAAACAATACTGAGCTTGACTCCAACAAAAGACTCCTCACCACTTGCCAAAATGAGCAGCCTGCTTGTAGTAGTACTCAGCAGACCTTGAAGCCAATCCGTCTAACCCGTGGCACCAAGACTCGTTGTTTGATCCAGACCCTGAAACCAAAGAAGTCAATAGGATTCAGCAACAACCAACCATCAATGAGGAACCCAAGGAAAGAAACAATTTCCTCCTCCACGAACATGCCTTGTCAACTTTGATGCCAGCCAGGTACGATGTTCTCCTTGCGCAAGCACTCCACAAACTTGTTCCCGTCCATCCGTGGTTGACTGGTACAGTGTCTCTTCAAAAAGGAGGTTTCGGCGAGGGGGAGAACCTTCTCGCAGGACTTCAACGCCTTTGCATGATTCAATAACCTCCAACATCTATAAACCATAATCGTCACGGTATAATAAACAAAATAACTAATCATGCCCCTTAAAAAAAAATAACAACCGTAAATGGCTTCGAGGTACGATGACATGGAGCTGGAGTACAGCCCGCTCCTTCTCGAGAGGTACCTCCCGGCGCCGCTCCTCCAAGGCTCTCTTCATGAAGGACGTACTCTCCCGCGACTTCGGAGGGGAACTCACTCGCGTACGTACTTCCTTCCCTCCTTCCCTTTCCAATCTCCCGCGTTTCTGATTTGTGTTGGATGAGACGCTCGCGTAGAGAACTAGCGTAGCGGTTGATTCGGAGATTCGAGACGGTAATTATTAGGCCGCCGATATGGCAACGGGGACTAGAGGTTGTTGACAGTTAACCTAATGTGCCAGCCAGCCAGCCAGACGTAACGCAGCTCTCTCTCTGTTAACCGCTCTCGCGGTTTTTTGATGCGAGTTATGCATTTAGGGAGTGTTTAGTTCGTTCGTTCGACCTAACTTCACGGGAAGTAGGGTAGTGGCCCTGAGATTTCTCAATTTAATCCTTCTTGTTTTGGTTTATAGATGTTGGAGTTATTGAATCTTTCTACTTCTTTGTTCAACCAAACAGGTCGAAGAGCACAGAGAGAGGATTATATCCAACTATCAGAGAGAGGATTATTGTTTTCTTGACAAAATGTTGTCCCGGTACTTGTGTTTGGGAAATTGGTTTCTCGCCTATAAAGACCTACTTTTCATCTTTTGAGTTATATCTCATCGTTAGGCATTCATGCGATTCCTTTTTACTGGCCATGTTGGATTTTGTTCTGGAGACCTTTGTTCTCTCTAACAGTGACGAGACGACGGATGTCCTAGTTTCTTTAAGAGCGATTGGTAGGAGCTCTATGCCACACGTGCTTATTTGTAAATTTTGTGGAATTTCCTTCTTCACATGGCAGCTCCTCTTCACATGGCGCTGTATACGATGTCTCCTTGAAGCTTTCTTTCTGCCTTCGTTTCTCAGAGCAATCAATGGGAGTGCCGAGCAAAGTATAGGAAGCATTTTAGTTGAGCCATAACCAGGAGAGTGTATGCATTTGATATATGCTTCAGCCAAGTTTCTGCGAGATGCTGATAACTGAGGTACAAACACATTTCGTGAAAGAATTGTGATATGGATGCTACCCTTATGCGTGCGCTTTACTTCGCTTGGTTTCTTACCCGGTTCTAGCCACATAGGTTGAGAACTTTGAGAATTGGGCCCATGGTACAAGATTCTTGTACACGCGTCCAAATACAATGAACAAATATGGTGCCGTTCTTGATGACTTTGGCTTAGAAAACATGGGTTGACTTTGGATTCTCACCATGGGTTCTTTTTGTTTAATATGGAACTGACCCGGGATGTGGAGCTTGGTAGGTGCTTACATGAACTGCCTCCTCTAATGTACCCGTGACACACTGAAATGGTTAACAAAACTAAATCTTCCACGCATTGTACATCTAGTCTTTACTACTTATATATTGGCGTTTATTCTTTCTGTTGCATCAATTCTGCTATCTTCTATTTTCCACGTAAAGCTCCTTGTCTATTGGCAGTAAAGGTCTTGTTGAATTTCTAACTAGGAGAGCGCTAGCTTGGTCCTTCATCATCTCCTTCTTCTTCTTACTCCTGGTCTTCAGCCTCCAACTTTTTCAACCATCTGTGGTTATATCAACTGCCTTTCTGTTGTAGGTTTCCACGTGGATGTCAAATGTTTGCTTGGGCAATCAATTTTCTGGTGGTGAACTCTTCTTTTGTGGTGTTTGATGTGATAAACATTTGAGTAGTGAGACCCAGCCAGAGGTATGCTAGTGTTGGACATCTCTTTGGTCTTTAAGGGCATCTTCATGGTTTTCTTTTCTACTGTTTTGTCTTGGTTTGAACGGTGATTTTATCGGCAAGATATTGATATGCTTTACTTTACTGATTGCCAAATTTAGTGAAGCTCGATGGGTTCATCCAAGTTGATGGTATCTACTTATTTTGTTAGTTTAAACCTAGTATGATAGGGAAGTTACCTGTTCCCGAGTCTTCCAGCAGAATTTGAATAAGTTGGTCTGCTTTTGCAACTTGCCATTATGGGTTAAAAACAGTGTTGTAGAGCACTATGTGAATATACCTCGTTGGCTATTCTGATTGAGAATTGCGCTCACCCGATGTTTTCAGGAGGCATCGCCATGTACCAGGTCTCGTGCAGTTCTACTACATTGTGGTTGTCACCGGCATGGTGCTAGAGCTACAACTTCTGGTCGTCGGGTCAACTTACGCCTGTGGCGGCTCTTTCCATCAATATTTCATTTGAAGTCAAGCTCGCTTGCTTGCTTGTAGTCGCCGTTATAATCCACTGCACTATGGTTGAACTAGTTCTCTCCTAATTCTTAGCAAAACTAGCTTCACAATGATGCCCATTTATTTACCAAGTCAAGGATGTAGAATGCACTTGTATCTATAGTGGCTTGCTAGCATCACTACATTCAAGCACATCAAGTGCTTTGTTGTCTCACCTTTCTCAAAATTTCCCTCTCGCAGCTCAGTCTTCCCGGGAGCTGAAGAAGTATAAAAAAGATTGCTTCTAGTTGGTGTGGAGAGTGTCGGCGTGACAAAAAAAAAGAAAAGAAAAGGCAACGAGTGTCAGTCGATGCCTCCAAATAAAATTGTAGCCACATTTTGAGGCATCATTTGGTTTGATTGCTAAAAAGAATTGATGTTGGTATCTACTTTTCCCCAGAAGAGAGATGGTATATCGGCGTCTTGAGAAACCTGCTTCACTTGGAAGTTGCAAGATTGCAGCAGAATTCTCATCCTCATATGTACTTGTTCGGGAAGCAACAACGGCTTGTGCCGTTCTGTTTGTTGAAAGCAGTCTTTTTTTCTCCTCGTGGGGTCTCGAGTCTTGGCATATTGCCAGGTTGCTCCGCCGCTATTTTTTTGAGCAACACTTTGCTACAAATTGGGATCAACTTTAAACTTTGGTCTAAACCTTAATTTGACTCTCAACAAGGAGAGTAACCTAATCTTTGTGGCCCATTAATAGAGAAGACATTGTTATGATCATGACCAAGACCATAAATATTATCAACACCCATTATCCAAATAATTCAAATTTGAATTTGGTAGAATTTTTGAATAGTGGTAAAAATATCTTAATAAGTATTTAATGTTGTTGGCAACCCGAGACTAACAAAAGTTAGGATTCGAACCCTTAATAAGTATTGAAGGGTAATGGTGGTGGTAGAAGAAGAAGAAATAGAGAAGGAAAAAAACTAGAAATAGCCTAGCCTCTCTAATTACAATATAACAGAACAGACCCCTCAAAAAAAGAAAAAAAAAAGAAATTACAATATAAACTAATCCTACGACCCGACCAAACGACCCCTCCTCACCGCTTATATATATATCTCTCGTTCCTTTTTAGGGTTTGAGGAGCTCGTCCCCCAACCAACAACAGAGGCGCCCCTACAATGTCGCTCGTCCCCCAACCGAGGCGCCACGAGGTAATAAATAAATAGCTTTTTTTTTAAAATTTATCTCTTTCCTTTATGTAAGATCAGATTGATAGAAGGTGAATTTGATAATTAGAATAGCGTATATACTGCAACTGAATAGGAAGTTTAAATAGCTTATATATCGTGACACTTCAATTTAATAAAATATATTTTCTCCTCCTTTTTAGACGACCAACGTCACGTCACCATCAGCAATGCGGAAGATCACGTCTCAGAATATGTTGCCGGTTTGGTGGACACGTTCGAGCGATGGACCTTGTTCCGTCGCAAGAGTACCAAACTCCAACAGCTGGAGAGTGATGTCGCGGGGTTGTCTCTGAGGCGCGTTCTCAAGAGATAGAAGGTCTTCGGGCTGCTTTGGTGGGTGTTGAGGAGGGATTGTATCAAGGCCTAACAAAATGCATGAAATTGAGGATTAGGTATAAGAAAGAAGGCCACATCCAACTTCGAATGCCCGGAATTTCAAGCACCAGTTTACACGAGTACCACCCGCCCTAGCCATTGGTGCAATGTGTCGGACCACGAAGAACCGCGAGTTCAAGCGACGTAAATTCATAATCTCCTCAAAAGTGAAGTGAAGGTTGAGAGACTCCGCTCAATCCGGATGATACTCGATTGTCTGGGGGTCAAGTATGAAGTCCCTGCTGTCCAGTACGCCCAGGTACCTACTAATGATGATGAAGGAGATGATGATGATGATGACGGAGATGGAGATGGAGATGGAGATGGAGATGGAGGAGTCCCCCCTAACCCTGATGATCCTGATGATGGTGGTGGAGATGGAGTTGGAGTTGGAGGAGTCCCCCCTAACCCTGATGATCCTGATGATGGTGGTGGAGATGGAGTTGGAGTTGGAGGAGTCCTCCCTAACCTCCCTAATCTTGATGATGATGGTGGAGATGGAGTTGGAGGAGTCCTCCCTAACCTCCCTAATCTTGATGATGATGGTGGAGATGGAGTTGGAGGAGTCCTCCCTGATGATGGACCTGTGGATCCTGCCATGTCGCCGATCAGTCATCTCCTCCAAGACTTTATTCCACCCGGGCCCCTACTCTGAAGGTACTTGTCGAGGGTATTTTTGTTAAAGTTGAATGATCCAAGCTTTTTGTTGAAATCATTGAGGGATTCTGTGTTCTGTTGGTGGGTTTAGGGTGCAGAAGGGGTGTTTTTGGAGATAGTTTTTTTATTAGAATAAGTGGAGTTGGTAGTTTGGAGAGCAGCTTGCTTATTCTATCTCTTATAGTTTTGTTAAAATTGCAGCTTCTTTAATCAAATTTGATGGCTTCAAGATGATAATATTTTTCCATAATCACTTTTCTTCCTTTTGATCTCCTGGGCATTAATCAAATTGGAATTCTTGATTTATCTGAAGTATTTTTCACATGTAGGATGAAGATGAGGTTCCTTGCCAAGGAAGAAAATGAATTCAGGACCATCAACACTATCATTTTATTTTCGTATTTGGGCGTTATGTGTTTATAGCCCACGTTATTTTGTTTTGTTGGTAATGCGGAAGGCAAACTCTTTTAGCCTAACTGGTGCTATGGAGATGAAACGTATATATGACTAGCGGGATACGAGCACTCGGATCAATTAATAGAGAACTCTCTCTTTTTGTTTAATCAGTGTAGTGTATGGATACTAAGTGCATGTACGAAATAAGTGGTTGGGTTTCTCGCTCCAATATTTTCCAGAGAGAGAAAAAGTAGTTGAAACAAATCAGTCAGAGACGAAAAAGGTCAAACAGCATTAGCCTTTTTTATAAAGGGAAAAGTTCACAAATTGGATGGTCAACGAGGTTTCAGTTCACTCATAAATTCTGTGGACAAATGTAAAATCAAGGATCAAGCTGCTGAGTTTTAGTGGCTGTTTTGTTATGTAGGGGAAAAAAAACCCTTTAACTGCAATCAATATGCTGATTGGGTACCCTATTTATTAAATCTTTTAAAATATTGTTACTCACTCTATATTCCTGGTATGGAATTAATATATATTATATCAAATAACAAACATATGACATCACTACGAGAGGGCAACCATACAATGTGACGAGGACGGATCGTCATCACATGGCTCTGAGGGGCCGGTGCCGCTATTCCCTCGCTCAAGGTCCCAAAGCATTTTAGCAACCTACCCTTTTAGCTTTAAAATTCCCTGTCCATCAGGTCCAGCATATCATTGTCCTCCAATCATTTTTACAAGGGACAGAGAATCTACAGATTAAATTAATTACAATGAATGCATCAGGGTTAAGCCTACATAGGTCAACCCGGAACTAGCTTGATCGTATCCGGCGCAGATGTCAGGCAGGCGAATTCCAACTCGAATGCAGAAAACTGGCACGAGTCTGCATCACCTCTTGTTATTTTGCCCGGGGCATAACCAAAATGCTGTGCACAGATCCCCCGTAACAGGCACTAGGGTCTGTGGCACTTCTGTCCGATCGCCCTCCTCATCCCTAGAGGAGGACAGGACTAGCAACGTGCTGACACCAAAAGTGGCTGGTTTCCGGGGACGGCCCAGAAGCCTGACTGCAGAGGATGATGTTGCCGTCCAAAAACACCAACAGATGGGATTTCAGAAACGTTACCATAGTGATAGTGATGATCCTTCTTGCTCTTCTTCAGCAGCACTGACGTGATTTACATACTCATGGCCCGACTGGGTCTCACCCATCAGCCACTGCAGGGCCTCAGCTGCAGCATCTTTTTCTGCACTCCTCTTGTTGTTACAAGGCTGCCCCATCATCTGCGTTCCATTAAATTCAACAGCAGCTCGAAGTTGGTTGTTCTTCTGCTGCTTCGTTTTGTAGGTTGGTGCAGCATACCCAGCCCTTGTGAGCAATGTTTGCAGCTGGTTCTTAAAAGTTTTCACCCCCATCAATCCTCGACACTAATACTACTGGCCGTCTGGGCATAGCAGGGCCCTTTGATTTGATGGCTTAAGAACCTGGCAAATCTCCCCTCGCACGGGTCCTCCGAAATAACTAACCTCTCTGCAGATAGAATAGAAGTTGATGATGTGTGTGTATGGATTCAGAAGCTGTCGATATTATTACGAAACCAGAATGTCGATTTTCAAGATATACAGACAAAAAGAACCAGAACACTGTTGCAATATGGCTTCCATAAACACCAGCAACCAGATCATGCAGGTCTATTTTTCACAAATTTTAAAAGTGCAAGTTGTTGGTCTTATATTTGCTTACCTTTATCTGAATATAAGCGCAGCAGGTTCTCTCCTCAAGCTAAGATATACATTTCTGCTAGACCAGGCTTCATGAAAAATTCTATATATCCTCCCAACATCTTCAACTGGCCATCCTGTCAACAACTTACAGCATCAGTTGGTGGTCAAATCAATAATTAGGAAGTAGATCAAATAAGCATAAGGCAGTAGATGAAAGAAGTCCCAAGAAAAATATATACTTACAACTTCGCCTTTCAAGATATTTCCACCGAACAGAGGCAGTGCTGAATCAGAGACTGCTGTAGAATCTCGCAAGAAAACAGCATTAACTTTAATATATCCTCATCTCAAACCAACCATGGGTAAGGAATGTTAGATTCTCTGGAGTTGACCGTGTTCTGCAAAATAACCATTATCAGGTTAAAAATAATACAAGCAGGCTTCCATATACCCTTCCAGAAGATAAAAGAAAATTTTTCAGAACCAGGATAACTTGCAGATGACACAAGAACTTGGCCATCCTCCTTAGTTTCCAGAGAAAACGATTTCCCAGTGTTCTGGTGCAGAGGATTGAATTAGAATCCACAAAAAGGTAGAAGCAAATTCGGTATACCATATTGGTTATTGTGATAACATTTAAGACAAGTAATAATCCTAGAGCGAAGACTGGCAGAACAAAATACGCAGGAAAAAAAATGCACCACTCGAGTAACAGATGACTCACCTGTCACCCACAAGAGGAGATTCCAGGATACAGACCATACCCAGATAACAGCTCGAACGAGATGTTCATCATAACTCCAGGCATTATGGGTGCTTGTGTTACCATCGACAAGTCCAGTATCCTTTAGCAGAGAGACAAATTCGCTGCAGAGAGAATCGATGGGCTTCATCGATTGTGCAGAAAGCAAGTTCTTCCAGCAGTAATCATATCCTGCATGAGTTTTCTCAGCATCATTACAGCCCTCATACGCCCGGATAAGGGCAAGGTGGTCACTATAATTGCGAGAGAACTGAGACTTTGATGCTTCAGCTAGCTGCGCATGCAATTCACAAATAAACATCACAGTCAAACATCACAAGACAGATAGTAATATACCCTCTTACCCAACGCAGCATAAAGATCAAATGTTACGTCACCTTGTTTCTCATCCTCCATAAGGTCCTTCCCAGTAGCTGCTAGATTTTTCCGATTTATAAGCCTGTATTTTTGTTCCAGTTCAGAGTCCAGAGAAAAGCACCAAAACATGGGTATGAGCTTCTCCAACAAATTTTCAAAGCTAGTATGTACTCAATCACAAGGAGGAGGTTCTAATGCTGCAAGTGGAAACTTGATGTGTTGACAGTACAATCAGATGGCTCAGATCCATGTTGCAATGCCAGCCAAAAATAATGATTTTACTCTAAGATCTGAGCCATTTGAAACAACTAAATCAGCCATAGCTATTAATAGGCAAATGACATCATGATAGGATAACTGACAATGACAATGAAAAATATTATGCTTCCATGGATAACTCTTTGTGATGAGTTGATAGAAAATTCAACAAGACAAGATGAAGGAGTTACTTCATCCAAGTGCTTAGAGGAAAAGGTGTTATTTTACATATAACTGCCATTAGTTTAAATTAACTAGTGCCTACACAGAAAAAACAAATCAAGAACAACAAAGTTTCACAATAGTAACAGGAAAGTGTTTCTAGGCTACAAGGGCAGGAAGTTGAGGCAAGGAATTCAAGGAAGCAGCTTACATGCGATCAAGGGCAATACATTCTTCCTTCACAAGCAAGGCTGGGAGCCCGCATGTAGAGCCCAAAAAGCACAGGATTGGCTCCCTCCATTCTCTGGTAATATTGAAAATTAAAGCCTAGAATCTGCAAAGCATGTGACTGCAAAAGAGCAACAAGTTACCGAATTTGACTACATTGTTTGAGGCTTGGTTTGCTTCAACTGCATAACAAGTCAAATTAACAAATATATCCGAACCTTTGGGAAAGTCAAAAGACTTTGTTATCTGGTTGAAGTTCCAAACAATCTAAAACCTAGAATGACAAAAGAAATCACTTTTAGAACATCCAAGCCATTACAAACAGAAGAGAAAGCACACAACAGAAACAACTTACTATGTCGAAAACACGATTTGGGTCCAGATCAAATTGCCCAATCAATGACTGCATAGGATGCCATTAAGCATGAAAATATAAGTGGTAAGTGTAACATAAAAGAGAGGCTAGAATCAGTAACAATTACAGACAATAACCTTGCTGGTGCCTATTATTGCTTTTGATGCACTTTCAGATGCATCTTGAGAACCCCGACAAAGAAGAGTAATCTGCCAAAAAGAATAACCCTAGTAATCACAAGAAGGAAACATTACATAAACGAGTTGCTCTATGCAATTAAATAGTTTTTCGAGCCATACATAAGCAATCAGCATCAGGTTTAACTTGATATATTAGGTGACCAGAGCTGTTCCCAAACGTTACTGCCTCATATCATGATAGCTCTGGTTATCCATAATCCACCGTACTTAGGAAGAGGGAGACGACGATGAGTCGTCTAGGGTTTCATATAATCGTCTTCATATGGCGCGTTTCGTCAATAGCCGTTGGAGCTCTTTTCGTCTTATATAAACACATCATCATTCATTGTACATGATCTAGTTATCATCAATAACAATTATACTTCATACTTCCAAGTTATGCTCAAGTTATCTACTTAGTATTGTAGTAGTAGTTATATAAGGATTCGATGGTAGAGTCCTTATCAAAATTTGTGTTGTAATACTTGCATCAATAATATTCAATATGTTTTCCGCTCAATTCATTTTTCTATACAAACTACAAGAAGCATCAGCAATACGAGGGACCTCGGGGCAAGGTAACTATAGATGCGATGACCTTCAAATATTATAGTTAGACCCCCAACAAAAAAGAATATTATAGTAAGATTTCTGAACTTGGTAGGATTTTTCACTTTCCCTTGAAAGTTAGAAGGGAACTTCCAAGTTTGCGGCTTAGCATAGGAAGATTTTGAGACCCCTTCAACAAGAGTTGAGCCCCTTGGGCCTCTTAATAGAATTCTTGCTGGCATCTGCCATAGTGACATCTTGGTCCGACGTGTTAGATGGCTCGATTTCCTTTGTAGATAATCTCTCGTTGATATGCTCCAAAGATAATCTCCCCGAAGCATCAGCTATGTTTTGCAAAATCTCTCGTTGAAAAGGGTTTATTGAGGGCTGGTTACTTCGGCTTCGGGGGAGAGGCGGCCTCTGAGCTCGATCGGATGTCGAAACGACGACGCTCGAATGTTGGAATTATGGGTTTTGTTTTTGGGATTGGAAACGGCGTCAAGCTCTCTGACCTGACCTCGAGGAGGATCAGCCTTGCAGCGCGGCGGAGGAGCTGGAAGCGGTGCGTTGGGAGTGAAAAAGAGTCATCGTAATTGGGCCTCTGAGCCCAAATATAAGCCCCTGCCCAAACTGGATTTAATTGCGAATCGACCGGGAACCAGGGTTAATTTTCATAATAATAAAAATATATACTGGGACGCTCAAGTTTCGAAAATTTAAGCTAAATTAAAACTAAATTAACTCATTCAATAACCTAGCAACAATTTATAATATATTTTTTTAAATAAAAAAAATACCTCTGCCACTGCCCCAGGTGATGGAAGCAAGGCCAGATTTGAAACGTCAGTGGATGGACTATGTATTTTAAAAAATATTTTATTATTTTTTACCTATTTTGAAAATACATGTATATTTTTACCTACGTTGAAAATATATTTAACTTTTAACCCATTTTAGAAAGAAAAAAAAAGATCGATGGACGAATGAGGGAGATAATGATGAAGTTATATTTATTAATTAGTTTTATGTTTTAGATTATTATCATGAGTTTTATTTATAGTAGTATTCTAATTTTTTTTTGTTCATTATAAATAGAATTTATTGTCTACTATTTTGGTTGGTTGAATATTGAATTAAAAATGAGGATTTTTTCTAATCTCTATCGCTTTCCGATATTCCTAGAATCAACGGATCGAGATTTTATCGTATTTTCTGGGTATTCTCAAAATCAACAGATTCGCGATTGTCTATCCACGTGCTCTGCTGCGTCAACAAATAGTCTATATAAATAAGTAGACATATTTAATATATCTTTAAAATTTTCAAATCTTGAATTAAATTTTATAAGTGGTTTATATAGATATTATACTCGAATTATCTTACTATAATAATGTAAATATTTTTTGAGTGGTTTAGTGTGTCACATAGAAATGTCTAAACTACCCCCAAACCCAAAACCCAAACCTCAAATTCAAAACTCCCTACCTCGAACCCCGAACTCCCGTACTCCTGGACCGCGGACCACCGGACTCCGAACCCCCAGAGCACTGACCTTTGGACCATCGGACCACGGACCTCCAGACCTCAGAACCCAGGACCCCCGGACCACTGACCTCCAGACCCCAGAACCCAAGACCCCCGGACCACCATACCCCCGGATAGCGGACCATTGGACCACCGGCTCCCGTACCCTGGAATCCCAGATCACCGGACCACGGACCCTTGGACACCGGACCACTGGACCCCGAGCCTTGAACCTCCGGACCTCCGAACCTCCGGACCCCCGGATCACCGGCTTCCGGACCACGGACCCCCGATCCTACGGACCGCCGGACCCCTGGACCACGGACCCCTAGACCACGGACCACCGGACCCTCGGGCCACCGGACCTCCGGACCCCTAGACCCTTGGACCACCTGACCCCTAGACCCTCGGACCACCTGACCCCCGAACTGCAGACCCCTTGACCCCGGACCCGCGACCCCGAAACCCCCCCCGACCACGAACCCTGACCCCGGACCTAAGACCTCCGGACCCCAGACCCCGACCCGTTCTGTTTTTATTTTTGTACAGCATAAAAAAGAAAGTCAATGAACGATATATTTTGCGAATTTTGAAAGAGAATGACACCCTATCGCGCGTGAGTATTTACTAGTTGAAATAAAAACGATATGTTTTTTACGTACTTCAAATATGCAAAATGATAACTTATATTTTTTGGGACTAAAAGTTCGAAACTGAAAAAAAAACATAAAATATTATACGTATTAACAACCTCTTTGACTTTTAAGTTTTAACCTTGGATTAGTTACTTTCTTATAAGCTAATAATTTAAAGGGCAAATTACCATCTTGTCCCTGGTACTTGGTTATTCTCTTTTTGGGGGTCTGTGGGTTTTTGAAAATGATTTTAACGGCTCCCATCTTTGATTTTAGAAACTCTTGGGTCCCTGACGCCGGAATATGTCATTTTCTTGTCAGAATATGCCATTTTCTCCGACGAACCCCTTTCGAAAAGACAAAAATGTCTCTCACACTTTAAAAAAAATCTTCAAGTAACATGAGAGAAAAAAGCTAGATATTTAGTCGAAAATAGATCATTCTCAAATTTCGATTAATATCATATTATGTATTTCAATATTCTCTTAACAGTTTAAGTGACCCATAGTCTCAAGTCATGAACTGCAAACTTTTTTTCATATAACAAACCAAAAGAATAATTCAATTTAACTAGACATTTACAAGAAATTTATTAGCCTAAAGAAACTTCTTACCCATGCTAAAGAAATTTTCTATATTCTTCAATTATCACATCAATAGAAGTATTATTATCTGTAATTGTGTATAACCAAAAGAGATTGAATTTGAGTATTTATGGACGCAGTAGTGTTAAATAATTGTTAAAAAATTTTTTTCTACATTTCAAAAGTTTACTTTAGTATCATGTGATTTGGACCTTTTCTCCAGTTGCAAAACTGACTTCAGTTCGCCTAGTTCTTGCTTTGGCAGCCGCTAAAGGCTGGTTCCTTGACCAGATGGACGTCAACAATGCATTCTTCCATGGTGATCTCGAGGAAGAAGTATATATGGATCCTCCACCAGGTTGGAATACAGGGGGAGGAAAGGTCTGCAGATTACGCAAGTCAATTTACGGATTGAAACAAGCCAGCCGACAGTGGTTCGCCAAGTTGTCTTCCTTACTTATCTCTTTTGGCTTCAAACAATCAAGATCAGATTATTCAGTTTTTACATTCAGCAAAGGTGACCTCTTTGTGTGCTTGCTTGTTTACGTCGACGACATAATAGTCGCAGGGAACAGCATGGAGCTCATTGGTGAAATCAAGCAGTACTTAGACCAGAGATTGAAAATCAAGGATTTAGGAACTTTGAAATTCTCTCTAGGCCTTGAATTTGCTAGATCAAAAGCGGGCATTCATATATGTCAACGCAAGTATATGATAGAACTGTTGCGGGATACATGATATCTCAATTGCAAGCCAATCCGAAGTCCTGTGATAAACAATCTCCATTTAAAGGCCAAAGATGAAGAAGCACAACTCCTGGAAGATGCTACTTATTACAGGAAAGTTGTTGGCAAGCTAATCTACTTGACAAACACAAGGCCGGACATCGCTTTTGCAACACACAAGTTAAGTCAATTTTTTTCAAATCCAAACTCTATACATATGAAGGCTGCGACTCGAGTGTTGCGGTATTTGAAGAGACAACCAAGTCTGGGCATGTTCTATCCTGCAGATGCGGAGATCAAACTTAAAGGATATTGCGACGCAGATTGGGCAAGTTGTCTCGATACAGGAAGATCAACGACAGGTTTTTGTGTATATTTGGGTAACTCGTTGATCAGTTGGAAGGCAAAGAAGCAGCAGACTGTATCACGTTCATCCTCTGAGGTAGAATACAGGGCCTTGGCAGATATAGGAAGTGAAGTACAGTTTCTGAAAAATCTACTAAATGATCTGGGAATTCTTCATGAAGAGGCAGCATTGATTCATTGTGATAATAAGTCAGCAATACACATGACGGAAAATCCGGTCTTTCATAAAAGAACGAAACACGTTGCAGTCGACTGTCATCTGATAAGGGAGAAGGTGGAAGAAGGTTTGATCAAAAAATTTCGTGTCCCTGGTACGCATCAAGCAGCAGACATGTTCACAAAAGCATTGTCTCCAACGTTGTTTCATGAACATCAGCTCAAGCTTGGACTTAGAAGTATTCATAGTTCAGCTTGGGGGGTATCAAGCCTACACAAAGCCCATCGTCCACCATCAGCCTGTCCTGTAGCTAGATTAGAATGTACATATATTGTTACCGGATACACTCTATTCGAAAGTACCTTTCCATTAATCAAATAGGGAAAAACTCTCCAACTTCTTTTCCTTTCTTTCACCGTTCCAGTGTACTACCATGGCCACTTGAGTTATTTTCTTAATACTCTTTTGTCGACACAAGCGGACAGCTCTGAGCTTCTCCTCGTATATCCGATTTTCATTGATTCTCTCTTGGCTAATCCTTTCGTTGAGGGCTACGCGCCTCGGGTCATCTTGTGCTAGAAGATTGAGGCTGCCCTAAAGTTCGACTTTTTTTTTTGCGACTCGTGTAACAGCTCATCCAGCTCAAAGAGTTTGATTGCGTGCAGAGCGTAATCACAGACGTAATCCTCCGTTAGAGGGAGGGTGACTCCGTCTTTGGACATCTAAAGAGTAATCCATGAAAGCAATCCATAAATTGCTACCTAAACAAACGCAGCAGAAATATATACTTGCAAAAAGAAAAATTAAAGAACGGAAAGCGGCAAACCCTGGAGAGTTGATCCATATGTAAGGGATGATATAAATATTTATCGTAGATTGTTTAAGAATCTCATACGTGGTCCCTTAAGTTAACATAAATAACTCTAGAACAATCTACCCTAAAATAGTTTGAACACTCTTTTTTACCTACACTTGTGCATCCGATGAATTACATCGATTTTTAGGGCGACTGAGGTGCATTGAATGTTATAGATTTGAACGCGTTTATCATCTAGTTAATCTTTTCTGACCTAACTTGATCGAATATTGATTAATTGGTCTAGTCGATATCTTGGTTTTGAAAAAAAACAAGTAAAGTAAGTGCGACTATCAAATATAAACGAGACAGAATATGGACTACCTGGTTACTTTGGCTTCGGGAAGAGGCGGCCTCTGGGCTCAATCGGATTTCAAAACGACGACGCTCTAACGAGGCAATTAGGGTTTTTGGGATTGGGAACGGCGTGGGGAGAACAAGAGGGAGAAGTAGAGTTGTCGTATCGTTATTTATACCAGAAAATCTGGAAGGAAAAGGAAATTATGGAGATAGAGACTAAAAGTTCGTTACTGAAAAAAAAACGTAAAATATTCTACGCATTAAGTATTAACTTCTTTTTTATGGGCTGGATTGGGTACAGAATGCCCCCATTCCAAACGGTTTGGAGTGAAAGACACGTGAATTTTTTTTGCAAAAATATGAAACTACGGGAATCAAAATGAAAAAATCTATGCAAGCCAGTATCGTCAACAGGATATGCCAGTATCACAAATATGGAAAATACACTGGCCAGTATGACATAACTGGGCATGACAGTATCACATAAAGGGCATATCGGTATCACATAATTGGGCATGCCAGCGTGGTCCCTTTCACTCCAAACTATTCAGAATCATTTCCTTCACACCGTACCCAATCCAAAGCCCCTTTTTATTATGAATTAATTATAGAAAAAAGGACAGATAAGTACCTTGTAGTTTCACATTTTTACAACAGGGTACCATGTGGTTTCAAATTGGTAATTTAGTCCTTGTGGTTTTCGAAAATTTTCCCGGGCAGGTCCAGGGTAGCTACCCGTCCATATGGTCTTCGAACGACGTTGTTTTTGTCCTACGTGGCTGACACATGGGTAAGGTGGTTAATTACATATTTAATCCTCAATTTGTTTATATTTTTTCAAATATCCCTTCCCCACCGACGACGACAATAAACACCACCCACCCCGGTCCAATCTGTATCAACAACACCTATAATCTTTAGCGGTTTAGAGGGTAATAATAATTGGAGGCGAGGATGGAGGCGGCGGTTGAGGGAACGCCGTTCGCGGCGGTTCTGTACGACGGGAAGCAGAGGAGATCAGCATCGAAAGTTACATCGTATGGCCGTCGTTCAACGTCAAGAAGTTTCGGTCAGTCATCAGTGAGATGATTGGGGTCTCCGAGAGCCAGGTCTCAATCTACCTCGCCGACCGGCGGGGCTCCTGGCTCCCTCTCACGCATCGGGTCAACATCCCCGCCTTCTGCCTCGAGCATCCCGGCGCGTGGTTCTTCCTCGTCGTCTTCAAGCGGTCGTCACGGAGACCGAAGGTGGGTATGCTGCCACCGGTGCCGGAGAGATACTTAGCGAGGAGCGGCGTCGTCGATTGGAATTGCGAGGAGTGCTCGAAGGGGACCGGGGAGTTCCACAGCTGCGTAAATGATGTCGTTGCGTACCGGTTCAGGTCGTGGGCAGGCCCAGTTCTGCGACCCGATAAGCGACCCGTTTACCCTTACCCGGAATACCGTATTTTTCCTCAGTATAGATAAAATTCTTGTTATCTTTTTTTTTAAGGATTAGGAAACCCAGAACCGTCCAAAGATTCTAGGTGTTGTTGATACAGATTGGACCGGAGTGGGTGGTGTTTATTGTTGTCGTCGGTGCCGGCGGTAGGGCGGTAGGGGTTAGTGGAGGAGGAGGAGGGGTAGGGATATTTGAAAAAATATAAAAACATTGGAGACTAAATATGTAATTAACCACCTTACCCACGTGTCAGCCACGTAGGACAAAAAACGACGTCGTTCGAAGACCATATGGACGGGTAGCTACCATGTACCTGTCCGGGAAAATTATTAAAAAATCACAGGGACTAAATTACCTATTTGAAACCATAAGGTACTCCGTTGTGAAAACGTGAAACCACATGATAAAATTATTAAAAAATCACAGGGACTAAATTACCTATTTGAAACCACAAGGTACTCCGTTGTGAAAACGTGAAACCACATGATAGTTATCTGTCCTTTTCCCTTAATTATATCACCTAATTATGTTAATTTCTCTCCTTACTTCCGCTATGACCAATTCTTTGCACATTTTCTTAGTGGAGTATAACTAGTGGATCAATACCTGCCGATTAACAAGTGCCAACTAGATTCATGGAAGGATTAATTAATTAAATTCATTAGTGACTGAGATAAATAATTATGGAAACAAAATCATGTAATTATTGCTGGCCTCCTACCTTTGGAATGTTTGGTGGTCCCTGAACAAACTCATCTTTGAAAATCAAAGCCCCTGCTGGAATCAACTTCTTCTTTCAATCCTAAGGAATGTCTCTGAACGGAGCTTTTGGTCGGGACTTGCAGCTGATGTTCACTTCCAGGATGTGTGCTTGTTGCTGGACTCCTTCCTTACGGATCAACAGGTAATTGGGGAATGCTTGTAGTTCTCGGGGCTGCCGTGTTTTGATCTCCTCTTCACAGGTACTTCTCTGGGCTGCACTACCGTCTCGGATTTGTTTTCGTTGTTATTGATGTAATTTTGTTTCAGCTTGGGGCTTTCTTAGATGTCTTGGTCAATCACGTTGCAAACCTAGTTGCTTTCTCTGCAACTCGGTTTTCTTTGTACTGGGGGACTCCTGTATCTCTCTCTCTCTGTTTTGTGATAATAAAATTCATCTACCTCTCAAAAAAAAATCATGTAATTATTGTAGTATAGGTTGAAAAAAAATCGATTCCTAAACAAACTTATTCTATTTCTAGAAAACACAACCAAGCCATTATTGGGAGACTTAGATTCAAGTCCAGTTATATTTTCAGTTTTCCTAAACAAAACTAAAAGGGAAAATTATTCTCGGCCCCTTGGGATTTGCCTAAATTACTGTTTCAACCTCTCCTGTTTTGAAACCCAAACTTTGGCCCCCTAGTTTGCTTTTATTGAACTATAAGACCCCTGCCATTGATGTTTCGAAACAGCACAGAGCATAAAACAAGTTGATGTTCCGATGGCAAGGGCCTTAGAGTTCAATAAAAGTAAACTAGGGAGCCAAAGTTTGAGTTTCGAAACAGGAGGGGTTAAAACAATAAATTAGGCAAATCCCAGGGGGCTGAGAGTAATTTTCTCAAATTAAAATCTATAATTGGAGAAATAATTATAAAAATAAATGATGAACTTGTGATGATCAAAAACGGAAAAATTAACTTATATTTTTTTTGGAGAAAAGAAAGCAACTACACATACTTCATGAATCATAAAAAATAACACTTCACAAATTGATCTTGAATGCAAACTTTCTTTTTACTATTGAGCAAACTTTTTTTCTGTATATTTGAATTTTGATTGTATATTTTCATTTGGTTTCAAGGTATTTTTTTTAACGAAGAAAACAATTTCAATGGTCCATCAGTGTCACAGGTACCTCACATTTTTTCCTTTCTAAGTATCTATTTATTTTGTTTGTTATTTTCTTTCATTTTTTTAGGGAGAAGGACAGACAAGTACCCTGTAGTTTTATATTTTTACAACGGGGTACCCTATGGTTTCAAATTGGTAATTTAGTCCCTGTGGTCTTCGAAAAAATTTTCGGGCAGGTCTAGGGTAGCTACCCGTCAATATGGTCTTCGAACGATGTCGTTTTTGGTCCTACGTGGCTGACAAGTGGGTAACATGGTTAATTACATATTTAGTCCCCAATTTGTTTATATTTTTCAAAACAACCCTTCTTCTTCCTCCACCATCCCTTCTCTCCCCACATACTATGTTCATATCAATTGTTTCATAATCCCAGTTTCCGTGTAGTTTTAGTAATATAAAAGCTGCAATTGACTAATTTCCTAACTGTAATTTCCATATATCCAAGTTTGAATTTTAATGACAAAAATTAGTAATACAAAAACCAAAAATTTCCTCAAAAAAAAGAAAGAAAAGCCAAACGCAAATAGGAGGCATGTCCATGGTTAGGGTTTTCAAAACTTTGTTGAAGCTCAACGCCATAGCCTCTCCTTCCTCTTCTTAGGCTCCGACCCATGCAAAATAAACCCCAGAAGAGACCCAACCCGACAAGCCCGACCCATCGGCTGATTCTGGTGCAGAAGCGTTCGCCATCACACTAACTAGAACAACGGTGACTCAAATATGCAAGGCAGCTGGAGACCGGTCGACCTGGGAATCTGCTCTTTGAGGCCCTCACACGGGCCGCCGCCATCTACATCCAGAACTTTGCCGTCCAACCTCCCCGACCTTGTCAGCGCCCTCCACGACATCATCGCGCCGTCCACCGTCAACATCCTCCCCGGCGATGACGTCGTTTCATCGAAAAGGGAGCGGATTTGATTTGGGGGTCCGTCCACCTCCACCGTACCACTACACCTCCACCATCGTTCCGTCCCGCCTCGTCCCTTTTCCTTCATTAGTTGTTATAAAGTTTTGATCTTTAATTGTGTTGCATCTGCGATGAATGTGTTTGGAAGGGAAAAGATTCAATTTTTTTATGTTGGTGTTGGGTGTTTGTGTGGTTGAAGCAGATAGGATAATAAAGATAAAGATTGATTTTTACGTTTTGAACCTGGGAGTGAAATTGAAACATGGTTATTTTCCGGATTTAAAGGATGAAGTGGGAGAAACAGAGAGCGAGGATAGAGAAGGGTGGAGGAAGAGGAAGAATGGTTATTTAAAAAAATATAAATAAATTAGAGACTAAATATGTAATTAATCATGTTATCCACGTGTCCATCATGTAGGACCAAAACGATATCGTTCGAAGACCATATGGACTGGCAGCTGTCCTGGACCTGCCCGGAAAAATTTTTAAAAATCACAGGGACTAAATTACCATTTTGAAACCAGAGGGTACTCCGTTGTGAAAATGTGAAATTACAGGGTACTTATCTGTCCTTTTTCCATTTTTTTTATTTCTTAGATAGTCTTATCAATAAAGACTCTACTGTTCTGGATCGTGGATATTAAAATTTAATCGATAAAACTAAAAATTACAAACGAGAGAGACATGCCATTGCCTACAGACAGAGGCACAACCTCGATCAGAGGGAATAATGTCACAAGCGGAAGCAGAAAAGATCAAAAATAGAGATGGAGATCAAGAAATAGAGATAGAGAAAGAAGGTAGAACGAGAGAGAATTGATAGAAGAGTAAAAAGATGTAATTTCTTATTATAATTTCAGAATACCTCTCCCTTGTAGAGAGTACTTCTATTTATACTAATGTATACAATCGTTTTCCCGTCTAGAACCCAAACTGATTCTCCCGCCCAATTAACCTATTGGCTAACTAACTACGCCACCTCAGCATGATGCCACCTCAGCTGGCTATTCCCGTCACAAGTCGTGACAAATAATTTTGGGGATTGGATCGATCTCGAAACGGTCGATCGATTCGAAATAAAGCAAAAATAATTAGAATAATTCCCATCAAGATGCTATTTCAGAATTAAATTTAGGAAAAAGTACACATAAGTACCCTGTGGTTAAGCGAATTTGGCATTTAGGGTCCGTGGTTTAAAATTTTATATTTGAACCCTATGGTACTTTTTTTGAGACACATCAGTCCCGGGCAGCTGCCCGGCCATTTGCCAGCCCACGTGGATTCTACCTCAGCCTAAACGTCACCGTATATTGTCCTACGTGGACAATTCGATGTATATAGAAAAAAAGAAGCAAAAATGGATCGAGAAAGAACCAAAAAAAATCAAAAAAGACCAAAAATGGATTAAAAATAAACCAAAAATAATAAAAAAAGACAAAAAATGGACCAAAAATGGATCGAAAAAGATTTATATATCGGACTGTCTATGTAGGACAACATGCGGTGACGTTTAGGCTGAGGTGGAATCCATGTGGGCTGCCAAATGGCTGGGCAGCTGTCCGGGACTGAGGTGTGTCAAAAAAAAAATACCACAGTGTTCAAATATAAAATTTTAAACTACGGACCCTAAATGCGAAATTCGCTAAACTACAGGGTACTTATGTATACTTTTCCCTTAAATTTACTTCCCAAATGTAGTCTAGCCGTCAGAACATCTCATCATCAAAGGACTAATTGTACGAACATCTCATCATCAAAGGACTAATTGTACGACAATCACAAAAAAAATACTAAATGAAGTAATTAAAAAAATCAATAAAAAAAGTGAAAGAAAAGATTTAAATATACCAAATTGTAATCATATATCTTTCGACCAATGACCAAACTCAAGAAGAAAGAAAAGATGATCTACTTAATCTAGTCTCCATCACATGGAATACTACACAAAAATATATCATTATTGGTCAAGAGAAGGTTGGGTCTGGATTGAGCACGGAGTGAAGGAATCGATTCCGTACGGTTTGGAGTGAAAGGGGACCGCAGTGGCAAGCGTAGTTATGTGATAATGGCAAGTGCAGTTATGTGATAATGGCAAGTGCAGTTATGTGATAATGGCATGTGTATTTTGTGACAGTGGCAAGTCCCGTTGATGATAATGGCGCGCGTGGTTTTTTTCATTTTGGTCCCCCATATTTTAGCATTTTTGCAAAAAGGTCACACTGGCATGCGTAGTTATGTGATAGTGGCATGCACAGTTATGTGATACTGGCATGCGCAGTCACGTGATAATGGCATTTGTATCCGGCCTGCGTTTGTGCGTGGCTTTTTTCATTTTGGTCCCGAAATTTTAGCGCGTTTGCAAAAAAGTCCCCGCGTGTCTTCATTCCGAACGGTTCGGAATCTGAGCATTCCGTGCCCAATCCAGACCCAGAGAAGGTTACCCAGGGCTTAGGCATGGAAGGCGAAGATTTTGAACTCTTACTCCAAACCAAAAGCATAGGTGGACTAGTTTTAAATTTTTTAATCGGTACAATGTATTTTGTTAGGATTTGAATTTTGAATTTTCATCAAATTATCACATGTTTTATACTGATAGGTCAAATTTTCTTTTGACTTGTTACAAAATTGCTTAAATGAGATATCTTTCGGATTCATGGCAAGTAATATTTTTACCCCTTGCAATTAAACATAAGTTAAATCACGAATTAAATGGGATCGATATTAAGTTGTTAACCTTATTAGAAACGCGTAATCAAACACAAGTTAATTTGGCTAAGCAGGCTTAAGTTAATTGGGTTAGTGCCATGTGGTTATTGGGTTTTCAAGCTTTTGATATGGACCTAGACCTGACCACGGTTCGAATTTGGACAAATTCGAATTCATCAAAGCATTAAACCATATTCAATTCTTCACAAGACGAATCGAATACGAATTATGAATTTTTTGAATTCGAATCGAATTATAATCAAATTATAACCGGTTTTTTCCATTGAGATTTATCTGGGCAGAGTTTCAGGTCACAGTTGTAACCTTGTACAACTCGTATAAGGGGATTCAACTTCGTCCACTTTTTCCATTTTTTCCCTTTCTTATGACGTAATTCACAAGCTGGACTATTTTAAACCAATTTTAATGGTTAAAATTGTTCACTTGCACTGATCACACATATTCTATCTTTACCAAAAGAAGTCTTAAGTTAATTATGCTTAGCTAGCCACGACAAAAGTGATAATACTCGTAATTTACATCAAGCACGATCTAAGTCAACCTCAACAAAAAGATGTTCAATTAATTGTAATCATAAATTGTATGGACTATCGTTTTAAAATACGGATTTTGGTCTGTGTTCCAGGTCGTTCGGTCCGACCAGTTGGACCACAAATCAGACCAGATTTTTTGTAATATTTTTTTACTATTATTCGATAATATATAAACCAAATAGTTAAAATATAGGTTTCAAAATTCACATTTTATAAATATCAACTAATTTATAATATATAAAGTTCATTTTTCTTTGTTGATTTGAAGAAATCTAGCATATGATATGACTTTTTTATTTTAATTTAGATAAAATCTGGTTAGACTGGGCAGACCAAGTCAAAAACTAGTGTGAACTACCAGGTCCGACCAAATTTTGGGCAGTTCAACTGGAGGCCATATAAACCTTAAAAAATGATCCGTTTTTATGGGCGATTCACGTTTTTTAAAACTATGGTACGGACACCGTAGCTAAGAAACTCGTTCTCCATCCAAATATCATGTGCACAGTCACGTGCTTTCCAGTAATTTGAGAGTTTTAAAGTAAGTATTTTTAGGGTAAATTACTCTCAGGTCTCTCTAGTTTGCTAAAATGACTATTTTCATCCCTCCTGTTTCAAAACTGATACTTTAGTCCCCTAGTTTGATTTTATTGTACTCTCAGGTCCCTCGCTGACATCATCATTTATTTTATCATTTTTTAATTACTGGAAATTACATCCCTACCCTTAAAAATTAGAGAAATTAATTTTTTCTTAAATTTAAAGTAAGAGTATGATAGTCATTTTCTTTATTAAAATATAATAAATCGAATGATGACGTCAGCGATGGACCTGAGAGTACAATAAAATCAAACTAGGGGGACTAAAGTATCAGTTTTGAAATAGGAGGGATGAAAATAGTCATTTTAGTAAACTAGAGAGAACTGAGGGTAATTTACCCTTTTTATTGTGCAAGATGTATGGTCGCGTGCTTTAGAGTAGTTTGTGGTTTTAAAATAGGGAAAAGTCCACTTTAGTACCTAGTGGTATAGTCCAAAATCACTTTAGTATACTGCGGTAAAAAATAGACTAATCGAGTCATACTTATTCCAATTAACGTCACTTAGGTCCACGGGCAGCTGCCCGAACCCTTCCCGACATGCCCGTCCAACTAAGCCAGCCACATCACCAATTTTTGATGATGTGGCCTCTCCCATCTCTCTTCTCTTTCTCTCTCTTTCTCCCTTCTTCTTCTTCTTCTTCTTCTTCTTCTTCTTCTTCTTCTTCCTCAAATTCAGGTTTGATTTAAAATGTCATCTTCATGTACTTCTAGACATGTTAAATTAATATTTGAAGACTTTGTTTGAAAAAATTGTATAACAAAGTTGATAAATATTTAAACTTAATTGATATTTAATTATTTTTATGCTAAATTAAATTTATTTTACTATATTTAATAATTATTTTAAAAAAGTTATGGTCTGACCGAAGATCCGATCGGGTGGACCGTGTGAACCAAAAAATAGAAAATTTACGGGTCACCTTCTGGTTCGATTTTAAAAATATTGCTTTTAACCTTGAATAATAGGTAATTGAATTATTTGAGCAAAGTATTGAATTTAATTTATTTTAAATTCATCCTCCACTATATATTAATTGATACCACCGAAGGGCTTGTAGCCTAGCGGTACAAAGAGTTGTAAAATTCAAGGAGGTCCAAGATTCAACTATTGGCAAGGTGTAAAAAATTTTACTTTTCCAAAAAAAAAATTAATTGATACCGTGAAAATGGGGAATATTTGAGTCATATTGATAAATCATGTAATATTTTAGTGAAAAGTAGCAAGTCATAAATTGAAGTACAAAAACTTATAAATGAAAATAATAATAATAAAACCAGCGACTACAACTCCGAGCCCAGAGATTAGTGCCTAGGAGGTAGTCCTTCGGGCATAATGCTTCGAAGTTAGGCGGGTAGTCTTCCAGGCGGGTATTGCGTAGAGGGAGTGGTTGTAAATTGTAATTGGGCCTTTGAGCCCAAATAGGACATACAACTAAAAGTTCACTACAGGTAAATAATTTTATAGCTCAAAGAATAATAGTCTTTGGTAGGAGTTGGGCTTCAATTGAAATTCGTTTTCGTAAAAATAGTTGTGCTTGAAAAAATTGATTAATTAAAAAAGTCTTTCGATTCATTTTTTCTGGTTCAAAATGGTTATGCATTGCGTAGTTAAATATAAAATGGTTGCACCATTTTTTTAATTTCTTATACCATCTTATCCTTCAAATTTTTTTTTACAAGTGTATGAATATTAATACTCCATGAAGTTGCGTGTTCTTCAATTTTGATAAAGTAATACTTGATTTCAACCAAAATGATTATTCGCCAATAAAGTTATGTTCCCCTAGGCTAAGTTAAGCAAAACTGAACTTGTATTGCTGTATACAAGTATCCTTGCTTGGAGAAATTAGATACTATACTTTTACCAAATAAAATATTTACCGTCTATTTTTCAAAAATTCCACCCAACTCAAAATTTTATTAATTGACTTGATAGGTGTCATCTTTACAAGCAAACAATTTAAAGTAACACTAGTTCAGAAGGTATATTACGCCTGTAGTTGTTCAAGTATTCAAATTCCTCAAGCTTTCCGCCGGTGTCAAAAACAAGTTTCTCAAGTGATTCCGCACACGAAACCAAGTGCTGAGCAAGTTTCATCTCGCATCCAATCCCACCAAATCCGACATATTCAATCACTTTCAGGCATGGATGCTTGCACTTAGTAGCTTCTTCCATAACCGCGGTCATGCGGTTATAGTTTTCCTGTCATTGATGCATTCGACAATGAGACGTTCAACTCGCAAAACAACTGCAAACTTGAAAGCACGGCCATGGAATAATAATAATAATAGAAGAGAAGACCGAGGAGGACCACAAAGTAAGAGGAGGTACGGGTAGAACGGGTGAAGAAGGTAGATGAGAAGAGAACACTAACCTCATTTCTCCTTGAGGTATCGGGCACGCATCTTTGCTGTCAAGAGAAAAGGGTTGCATTAGCTCAACCAACTTTACATTGAGTGAGCTGTATGATCCCGACGTCGGGATCATACAGCTCACATAGCCAAAAGGGAAAGAGATCTGACCTCAACTACAAATTTTTTTAAACGAGGGGCACTCTTAAGCAGGCAACATGGCCATAGGAGAACGAAGAAGCGCCTCGAATACATTTTAACTTTCACCTCTTCAAGCTTAATAAGCATGGGAAGCTGCCGAGAGTAAGACGTACTTTCTTCAACTGCCTACAGACATAACCGCAAACTCAAATGTATGTTAACACAAACATTTACAAAAATAAACATAAAAATGAGGCATACGGACAGGCTTTTGTAATAGGGCCTTCCGTGTGCATATTATTGCTCCGCAGCTAATCTGGCAATAACCTTTGTTATATGTCAAAAATGGAGCTCACCAAGAAGATGTAGCTAAGCGGAAAAAAAATTGGATTATCTTTCTATTTCACCAAACAAGCAACCTAAAGAAGTGACTCTTCTCAAAGAAGCCCATATATGATTACAACCACCTAGAGGATTAAACGCAACATTACTGTAACGTGCAAGTAATAGCGCTTACCATGGAAGTCATTTCAAATTCAAGACTCTTCAGCTGGGCGAAATAACCTCGAAAATGTGGCAAGGGACGTTGCCGCAACTCGTCAACAATCTGCTTGAAGTAAGTGCCAGATATGCCCAGATGTTCTACACGAGGAATGCTGGTCAAAAACAGAGCCTCCTTTGGGCCATCATACTTGAGAGTGATCAGATTCGGAGCAGAAATATCAAGTTTTTCCAGGGGCGAGCAACCGAGTACTTGCAGGTACTTCAACTTGAGTGATGGCCCGACGATTCTGAGATACTGGCATGCAGCCTTCTTCAAAGATATGAACTCGAGCAATGGGCATATAGACAGCAAATATTCAACAGTCTGGCCGTCAATATCCACAAATTCTAAGGAGATTTCCTTGAGGTTCCATATTCCGAGGGTGCACGGGAGATAAGCATCAAGGTCCAAGCAAGGAAATCTAGAAAGCTTGTCAGCGCTAGGAAATTTGTAATTGTTATCTGGAGTACGTCCCCGAAATTGTCCGAAGTGCAAGTGCAGCTTCTTCACTCGCAGCCAAATAGCACGCATAAGCCAGAAGTCAACAACCCGAGAAAATCTTGAATCCAAGTCATAGCAGACACTGAAACAATCGAGTTCGGGGCCGGCGAAGGATATAAGAGTGGAGTGCACCCAATTTAGATAGGGCATTCGTTTATTTTCAACATGTTGGCACTTGAAATGACACCCTAGAAATGCTCCTGGTCCATCATCATGATAGACCTTGTCCCAAGCTTCCAAACCATGGGGAAAGACCAAGTTACCACCTAGGGTGTACCTCCACATATTTCTCCATCTCCGAGACAGCACGCTGCTTCTCATTCTCTGTTTCAAGTCCAAGAGGGGCAAGATACAATCGATGATAATATCGTCGGACAATTTGTTGAAGCAATATGGGCCCGAGTATGCAAGCTGAGAAGGAATGTTGAGGCAATCGGGGCCTGAGCAGACACGCTGAAAGAAATGAAGAGGAAAAGGAAGCAATTAGCAGAAACCCAACTACCAAATGGCATAACGCGTATAAGAATTGACGGAAACCTGTTTGACCTTCCGATGCGCCATAACTTTGTTACTGGACGAACAAGGAAGGAATTAGCCTTACTGCAACAAGCTAACAAGACAAAACACTATAAGCGATCGAAGACACGTGATCATAAAGGTATGTAATATTCCCCAACATAACAGATCAATTAATTAGTTCAATATTCATCATTATTATAGCCCTAAGCAAAATTAAACGAAGCACGGAGCACGAGACAACAAAATAAAAACAGTAAAGATTTAGTGCCATATTGTCCATCCCTAAGAAGAGATAACGACTAAGACAGATGATAAACACAATGTGATTATTGTCTGGTCCTACCCGCATTGAATCTGTATTAATCAGTCGATTGGGCTGATATAAACCAAAAAAGTGATTGATTGTCGAGTAGCAGTGAAACCGTCAATCCTTCCTATATGGTATTTCATATATAGTATATGCATGGTATTACGGGAAACTAACTAAAAATACGATCGGTACCTGATTACTTCAGCAACGGCGGCGGCCTCTAAACTCGATCGGATTTCAAAACCACGACGCTCGAACTAGGGAATTAGGGTTTTGGGAGTTGGGAACGAGAGAAAGGTTAGAGGGATGATGATACTTATATCTTTTGGACTAAAATTTCGAAATTGAAAAAAAAAAGGTAAAATATTCTATGTACACACTAACGAGTAACGACCTCTTTGACTTTTAACCATGATTTTTCTTATAGTTTCTATAAATATGATACTGAAAATAAACTCTTCTAAAGTCATTAAAATGAAAAAATTAGTCATGCGCAACAAAAAAAAAGAGTTCATTTTTATTCAAATATTTATTTTTCATACTCCGATACCAATAAATAAGAGACTCATAATGACTCACGGTGATTAACTCTCACAATGCAAATCATTATAGTTTTTGCATAAGCACAAAATACCAACTTTGTGGTCCACTAAAGTAAAATTAGTCATCACGCAAAAAAAAGGTAAAATTAGTCACCATTTTTTATATTTATGAACTTCGTCATTTCGAATTGATAATTTCTCAATCACAAAACAAATATTAATTTTCTCAAATACATACTTATTAGGCATCTACCGTTATAATATTAGTGGATAAAATTTTAATCTCTATAATTACACATGACCATTCCTATATATAAATATTCATGTACTAACATATCTATAGAGAGGTGAGAGTTGGTTTAAGTGACAAATAATTTAATTCACATAAAAATGTATTGAGTTTAAGTATATTACAAACTAAATATTTAATGAACCATTCTCAAATTCCGATTAATATCATTAATCGATAATCTTTTAACGGTTTAATTGACCAATAATCTCAAGTCACGAACTGTACGTTTTTTTCCCAAATAACAAACCAAAAGAATAATTCAATTTAACGTTACCATCACCTGACCTTCACCTTCAATTGCGTAACCAAATTTATGTTATCCCGAGATATCACCCTAATCTGCTCACATGTTTATTTATTTTATAATATCTGGTATCCAGCTCAACGGGCGGACTAATCTAATTCGATCCGGACCCTCACATGTTTATTTGTGTAACGTATGAAGAAGCACAATTTTTTTATTAGATTTTATTCCTCAACTGTAAACCGTTACGTCATATCCATGCTAAAGAAACTTTCTATATTCTTCAATTATCGCATCAATAGAAGAATTATAATTTATAATTTTATTTAACCAAGAGGTATCCAGCATTTTGTTGTTAAATATTTGTTATATGAATTTTTTCTGCCTTTTAAAAGTCCTATCCTACTCGAACCAAGATTAATCTACACAGTGTTTTGATACCAAATTATATAAACAAAAAAAAAGTATGTTTAAGCACATAATTATCAACTATCTCTAGAAAAGTTTAATTTATTTTTACGTGGTTTGAGCCCATTTGACTTGGATATCATATGGTTTAAAATGCATCAAACAAATGTCTGAATTGTTACCATATGGTTTAAAATGCATCAAACCAGTATCTCGGAAAAAGTTTAATTTAGTGTTACGTGGTTTGAGCCATTTTGACTTGGGTACCATATGGTTTAAAACATATCAAACCAGTGTCTGAACTGTTAGCATATCAGCTCCTTCCTTCCTGTCCGGCCACTTAACATGTCACGTCAATCCGGATTGCCATGTGGACTGTAGCATTCGCCCACGTGGTTTATAATGCGACATTTGAATTGTTAACTAGGGACTAGATTATACTAAAAACTACAAATTTGTTTATAGATAATTCAATTTAGTACCTAAGATCATGCATGTCTCTTTGTTTAAAGATGATCTTGGACTCTTGGTTTGCCACTGTCACTTGGCATACATGGATGCTACACAAAAAGCGAAGATTTTGAAGTTTTTAGTCCAAACCAAATCTAGAACATGGGTAGACTAGACTTTAAAAAGATGTCTATAACCCACTTGTTGCAAATGGCAATCTTTTAACATTTGAAACGATCCATCGCCTATTAAATAGTACTAAACTCTTACGATCAAACCCAAGTTAATCATCAACTAAATGAGATAGGTCTTAGAACTTCTAAAGATGTTAAACTAATTAGAAGCATAATCAAACAATACTAAATTTAGGCAAGCGAGCTTAAACAAAAGTGACAGTACTTGTAAATTACATCAAACGCAGTCTCAACAAAACATGTTCAATTAATTAAAATAAATTCAGAACCGCAAGAGCTTGATCCCAATCAATGAGATCCGGCGAGAGAATGTTCACCAGCCACCTTCTCTTCACAAGGAGGGCCTGCACAATCGATGCCAAAGCACTTGAAAATGGATTCAATTGGCTTTTGGGAGCAATGCCTACAATGGTTGCTGATATAAAACTTCCCCTCCTTGAACTTATCGCGATGCTCCGAATTCTTGCACATGACAGCAACCGCCAGCGCCGATGACCCGCGGATAAACCCGTGGGTGTAGCCACCACGTTTCGCGTGGTGCTCCGTGAATGAGGCCGTAGCTCGTTTGAACTGACCCCTCCTTCGTCGACACAAGCGCACAGCTCCGAGCTTCTCCTCGTATCTCTTATTTTCATTGATTCTTTCTCGGCTAATCCTCTCATTGAGGGCAACCCGCCTCGGGTCATCTTGTGCTAGAAGATTGAGTTTTCCCTGAAGAGCTTCGACTTTTTTTTGCGATTGGTGTATCAGCTCATCCAGCTCAAAGACTTCGATAGCGTAAGCAGCGTAATCACAAACGTAATCCTCCGTTAGAGGGAGGCTGGCTCTATCTTTGGACATCTAAAAAAGACATCCATAAAAGCAATCCATAAGTTGCTACATAAACAAACACAATGAAAATATTTACTTGGAAAAATTAAAGAACCGGCGAGTTACAAGAAGAAGAAACGTTAAAAACCCTAGAGAGTTTTTTTTTGTAAAAGTATATATTTTATTAATATTCTAAGCCGAAAAAAAACTCACGATTTAAAATCGTGATAAATTAAAACTCAAGAAAAGAGTGCCATCAATAGCACCACCAGGACAGAGTTCTCTACAATAAAACCCCAAAGAGTTGATCCAAATATAAGGGAAGATATAAATATTCATCGTAGAACAATTTACCCTAAAATAATTTGAACACTTTTTTACCGGGTGCATCCGATGAATTGAACTCGCTTTAACCTGACTTGAAGATCGATATTTTAGGGCGACTTGACCATTGCTGTGGTGCATTGGATGTTATAGACTGAACGGGTTTATAGTCTAGTTAATCTATTATAATCTAACTCGAATCGAATATTGATTAATTGGTCAGTCCATACCTAAGTTTCAAAAGAAAAAAAAACAACGTGCCACGATCAAATATAAACAAGAGAGAGAATTTTTTTTTTGAGGGGAACAAGAGAGAGAATATGGATTACCTGGTTACTTCGGCTTTGGGAAGAGGCGGCCTCTGAGCTTGGGACGTTGAATATTAGGGTTTTGGGGATTGGAAACGGCGTGGGGAGAACAAGAGGGAGAATTAGAGGTGTCGTATCATTATTTATACCAGAAAATCTGGTAGGGAACGAAAGAGATGGAGATAAAAGACTAAAAGTTCAAAATTGAAAAAAGAGTAAAATATTCTACGCATTAAGTATTTAACGTCCCTTTTATTATGAATTAATTATATCACCTAACTTGTTAATTTCTCACGTAAATTCCGCTATCACCAATTCTTGGCACATTTTTCCTACCAATTTACAAGTGCCAAGTAGATTTGTGGACTGACTAATTAATTAAATTGATTATGATATAATATTATGGAAACAAAATCAAGGAATTATTGTAGCATAGGTTAAAAACAACCGTTTTCTAAAGAAAGTTATTTTATTTCAAGAAAACACAACCAAGCCATTAGTGGGAGACGTGGATTCAAGTCCTGTTATATTTTTAGTTTTTCTAAACAAAATAAAATCGATAATTGGAGAAATAATTATAAAAAATATATGATGAACTTGTGACGATAAAAACCGAAAATTTAACTTTTATGTTTTGGAGAAAAGAAAAAGCACATACTTCATGAATCCTAGAAAATAACACTTTACAAATTGATCTTGAGATCAAACTTCTTTTTTACTATTCAGCAAAATTGAGCTAAAATTATTTTCTGTAAATTACTTATAAGAACTAACGAATTTAATTTTTCAAAAATTAAAAATTAATTACTAAAGTATAAATCTTCGAGTACATTATATAAAAAAATTAAATCTTAGAAACTTCTAAACTTTTTCACAAATTTATCTATAAATAATTGTATCGAAGTTCAATGCGTGATCCGTAGGATAGTGGGAGCGGCCCGCACCAAAATATCTATACTGGGCCCGGATGTCGACGTGGCCACCGAGCTAGCGGGAGGTTGGCCTTGGCCGGCCATTTAGGATATTTCCTCCGACCAGATATTTGTTCTGATATTGTTTTTTTGTCACTGTATCGACGTGGCCTCATCTTCTTATCTCCCGCCCTCAACTTGACGCCTAATTTACCATATCGCCATCCCAACTACTAAATAGTATATATCATAATTTTTCTCCATGAAGATTATTGATTTTTTTTATTACAGAAACTAAAAACGATAATACATTTATACTTTCCTCGGCCTTTCAAACCACGGTAGGGTATATTAACTAGTAACAATAATTCAGAAATCAGAAATTTAGCTATGTCGAAATGTGAGAGAAATTTTTCGAAACATTTTTTATGGTTAAACTGTTTAACATGGAACCAAGAGGCACTTGGATCAATTTTTCTCCATGAAAATTATTGATTTTTTTTTCAGAAACTAAAAACGATAATACATTTATACTTTCCTCGGGCGTTCAAACCACGGTAGGGTATATTAATTAGTAACAATATTGTATTTTCATAAAGATTTTGAATTTAGAATTCAGAAATTTAGCTATGTCGAAATGAGAGAGAAATTTTTTGAAATATTTTTTATGGTTAAACTGTTTAACGTATAACCAATAGGTACTTAGATCAATTAGTGAGAGAATTGTTCTAACTTAATTAGGTCTCGGGTTCGAGTCCTTGGATACGCAGCGGTGTTAAATACTTGTTGGAAGAACTTTGCCATCTTTTAAAAGTCCTACCTGACTCGAAATTAGATTAGTCTGTTCAATAGGCTGGATACTGATTGATTAAAAAAAACTGTTTAACGTAGTAAGCCATAGTGACCAAAGATGAATCATAGATATTTTTATACATCTAATGGGAGAGGGCAATTTCGGCATTTCAAACAACAAATAAAAGAGTACAAAACCCAGTAGACCACCTCCTCTTCTCTTCTCTTCTCTCTCCATCTTCCAAAAACAAATATCTACAGTATCACTTTCCAAAAAAAAACCCAGGAAAAAGCACAAAGCCATGGCTAAGAGGGAGGAAGAGGACGGTGAGCTCACGGAGGAGGAGGTGGAGGTGGTCCGGAGCTCCGGGAAGAGGCAGAGGTGGCCCGAAACCCGGGCCCAAGATGACGAAGATGAAGAAGAAGAAGAGGGACTTGGATTTGGAATGGGAATGGAAGGCGTCGGGATGCCGTCGTATTACCCGACCACTCCGATGTCGTTTGTGGTGTCCGACGCGGCGGAGCCCGATTGCCCGATCATCTACGTCAACAAGGTGTTCGAGATGTTCACTGGGTACCGGGCCCACGAGGTCCTTGGTCGGAATTGGTACGGTAAAAAGTCTTAGCTTGTTCTTTGTCTCTTGGAACGTTTCGAGTAAAGGTTGAGTCTTTCTTACTGGGTTAGCTTGCTTTGTTGGTTTTTGGTATGAAGTTCGAGTCTTTGGAGTTCTAATGGTGATGGTGAGAGAGAGAGAGAGAGAGAGAGAGAGAGGAGGATTTGGAGGGGGAAATTTGCAATCTTTGTGCTTGATTATGGCTTCAATTGTTAGAGTGGCATGTGGGTTTGTTGAGGAATTAGCTTAGAGTAGTGGTCAAGGATAATTGTTTAGTTTTGAGTGTTCGAGTTGGATACAGAGATTCTAACACGAGCCGAGACTAAATACTCCGTTATAGAGAAGTTGGATGCCAATCCAGCGATATCGAAAGTACCTCGGCATTGCAGGGACATTTTCATTTGGCTGGATGTTTGAGAGGGAATTCTCTTTGTTTTTCGTTTTCACTACTCAAATCGTTTCTTGAGGGGTTTCCTTTTTGTTACTTGTACCACTTAGTTGAAGTTTTTGATTCGGCTAGCTGAGGCACATGAGGATTGTGTTTGTGCTGTGAAGTTTCAGTTGTGTGGAGATTGATTGATTTATCTGCGTTTGAAATTTCAGTTTGGTTTCATATATTGACTGTTTGCGATGTTGCTTCTTTCTCAGCCGCCTTCTGCAGTCCAGGGATACATCTGCTCACAGGCGTCATCCTTTGGTTGACCCCGTCGTTGTTTCTGAGATCAGGAGATGTCTGGAAGACGGAATTGAATTCCAAGGCGAGCTGCTGAATTTTAGAAAGGACGGCACCCCGTTGGTGAACCGGCTGAGACTCACACCCATGTATGATGATGATGGCACTGTCACTCACATAATAGGAATCCAAGTGTTTCAAGAAGCAAAAGTAGACCTGAATCTTGTCTCTTACCCGGTTTACAAGGAAACTTGTTGCGAGGAATTTGAGCAATCTGCCAAATACTCCCGTATGAGCGGACAAATTTTGATCAGTCAGCACGAGGAGTCTTGTGGGATGTTCAAGTTATCTGATGAAGTATTGGCTCACAACATCTTATCCCGTCTGACTCCAAGAGATGTTGCATCCATTGGCTCTGTTTGCAGGAGGATCCGGGAGTTGACAAAAAACGAGCATTTGAGGATGGTGGTTTGCCAAAATGCATGGGGAAGAGAAGTTACTGGTGCATTGGAGCCGATGACAAAACAATTTGGTTGGGGGCGACTGGCAAGAGAATTGACAACCCTTGAGGCCGTATGCTGGAGGAAACTTACAGTTGGAGGAGCGATTGAGCCTTTTCGTTGCAATTTCAGTGCATGTGCAGTCGGAAATAGGCTTGTGTTGTTTGGAGGAGAAGGAGTTAATATGCAGCCGATGGATGACACGTTTGTTCTCAATCTTGATGCTGTTAATCCCAAGTGGCAGAGGGTTATTGTCGGATCATCACCGCCTGGTCGTTGGGGCCATACTCTATCATGCCTCAATGGTTCCTGGCTGGTGTTGTTTGGAGGACATGGGAGACATGGGTTATTGAATGATGTGTTTGTAATGGACTTGGATGCCAAACAACCAACATGGAAAGAAGTTTTTGGTGGAACTCCGCCTCTTCCGAGATCTTGGCACAGCTCTTGCACGATTGAAGGTTCCAAGTTGGTTGTCTCAGGTGGATGCACAGATGCTGGAGTACTCCTCAGTGACACGTTCTTACTGGATCTCACTACTGATAAGCCTACATGGAGAGAGATTCCAACTTCTTGGGCTCCTCCATCTCGATTGGGGCATTCTCTCTCGGTTTACGGTCGGACCAAAATTCTTATGTTTGGTGGCCTAGCAAAGAGTGGGCACATGCAACTAAGATCAGGCGAGGCCTACACCATTGACATGGAAGACGATGAACCGCAATGGAGGCAACTAGAATGCAGTGTTGGCGGTGAGAGTTCCGTGGTTCCTCCTCCTAGGCTTGATCATGTTGCTGTTAGCATGCCTTGTGGAAGGATAATAGTCTTCGGTGGATCCGTTGCTGGTCTGCACTCTCCGTCTCAGCTATTCCTGTTGGATCCTTCGGAGGAAAAACCGTCGTGGAGAATGCTCAACGTTCCCAGTCAACCACCCAAGTTCGCATGGGGTCACAGCACTTGTTTGGTTGGGGGAACAAGGGTCATGGTGCTGGGGGGGCATACCGGAGAAGAATGGGTGCTTAACGAACTGCACGAGCTATGCTTGGCTACCAAGCAAGACATGGAATACTGACCCGATTCCGGCTAGGCGATCACGGCCAATGTACATAACCTGTATGCCAACTCCTGCAGAAAACTCTCCTCTCAGCAAGCTGCGTTCTTCGAGGTTTTGCCTTGGGACATCGATCATTTGTTATTGTATTGTAGTGATTCCTTTTGTAGTATATGTATTCTGCATCTTGTGTTCAAATGTATGGTGTTGATGTCGCTGTACCACTCTTTGAACTTGAGTTTCAATGTATAATACGCCAACTCGACCGACAACTATAGGAATTTCCATATCCTACCCAAAATTTTAAGGTAGTGAGTAGGTGGATCATCCACACTTATAAATAGGTTCAACCCACTTGCCACTTCCGATGTGGGATGTTCTCCAACACGCTCCCTCAAACGAAGCTCATTGGGCTGAAATTTGCACGGGTTTAACTACTGCCTCTCGTGTTTTTGAAGAGGGTCGTGCGGGCCATGGATCTCGTTAGAACAATTGGCTCTGATACCATATAGGAATTTTTACATCTTACCCAAAATCTTAAGATAGTGAGCAGGTGGATCATCCACACTTATAAACATGCCCAACCCACTTGTTACTTCCAATGTAGAATTCTCTCCAACAACAAGTGTCGCTTGAGTTTTTTAGGCAAGTAACATATATTAAGATTTCCTAGAGAGAATCTAAACGAAGTCGGATTAGTTGACTCAAATGGGAATAATGCACTATATAATCTGGAGCTCCCGAGTTTAAAGACAACCAAACACACAAAAGAATGTGACCAGCTGGTCAATGCTGTGATGTTCTTCTGTGGTGATCAAGAGAACAACATTTAAAGAAGTGGGAAGTGAGCACTTGAAACTAAAATCTTCATCATTTCCATGCGACCGAGTCGATCTCGTCCCTGGCCGACTTGTATAGCTCGAGCCGTTTGGCTATCTGAGTTCTTCGTTCCATGAGTTGCGGGTCCTCGTCCAACATCGCTCCGAGCCGCTCCTTCTGCAACGAGACCAAGACGAATGCGTCACCGATGTTAATGTGCATTCACTATGAAGATTGACGTTGTGGTAAGGTCTAACAGATTAGAGCTTTACCTCCCTTCTCCCAACTTGTGTGTAGAAATGGTTGAGAAGAGACCGTTTAGCCTCCCGAACTTGACAAAACACGACGGCCTTCGGGATCGAATTACGTAATGTATCCAACACCATGTTGATATACGCGTTGACGTTAGATCCTGAAATAGGATATGCCTCGGATATCATGATGCAGTATCTGGTTGTTCTCTTCACAGTAGAAATCATAGAATTAAGAACAGTTGAAGGTCATGGGAAGCTGACAATTACATACCAATCCTCCTGAAATGCATGTCGGAGTAACGGTCTATATTTTGGGCAGGCGGATGGTCTTTTTCTTTCGAGTTCGGATTGGTCGGCTTGTCGGGTTCAAGGGAAAGCTTCCTGAAAAAGTCTACTGTAAGGTAGCTAGACTCCATTTCAACAAGTCGCAGAACTGTTTTCCTGCCTTCATCCCGAAACTTTTCCAGTGCTTCGTTCGCAGCGGCAGCAATATCAGATTGTAGCGTCGGAAATCGTTTAAGTTCCTACGGCCGAATGAAGAAGATTACTGTCCAAACTCTGATCAATAGAGAAGCTAAAACTCCATGGCACCTTTTGGGAAAAAAAGAGAGACGTCGAACACGCGGAAAGATTACTAACCTCTGTTTCTGCTATTGACTTCCGGACAAGTTCCTTCAGAACGAAGTGCACCTGAGGGCAGGAACGTATAAACGACATGTCCCTGCAGTATATAAAGCAAAATAGGCCAAGATCTAGATATATGAGTTACTTTGACAAGAATACTACCGCATCGACACAGGCTTCAGCTGGACCTTTGAAGAAGCCGATGGATCCATCAATCAGCCTTCTGTATCCTTGTTCCGGAGCAATCAAATGTGGCTGGTAACCGTCGGCTTCTGAAACTACTTTCTGGACGTTCTTTAAGGAGAGATGATGATCGAAAGGTAGCTTTTTCAAAGCAGCTGGAAGTTGGTGGTCAAAAACTCCGTAAATTCGATCTCCACCGGGGCGGCTGAACAGAAAAGACAACAGAAGTCACTCTTTGGTGATCTAGAAGCATGTATACTTATTTGTACATCAGGATAACGAAACAGAAGAGACAGGGATGTGCAAGGTGATCACCCTCCATCCAAATGTTCCTTAAACACCCGGTCAAATGCACGGCACATTTCAAGAATTGTGTACAGCTGGGCCTGGAAATGAAACAGTATGCATCAAGTAAGCAAATTACATTCTCCAATCATTTCATCCGGACCAGTTCAGAACCCACGTTGTTCTCATTCTTACCCCTGAGTCTACAGCAATAGGCCTGCCTATCCGGTCCAACTCTGCATTGAGCTCGTCGATGGTCTTATTAATTAATGCTATGATGCTAGGAATCCGCTGTCTGATAACTTGCTCCAAGTGCTGATAAAGAAGTAACATAAGAATGGACAGAAGAAACACCATTATAACGTGAGTATAAAAAATAAACGCAATAGTCCTTCCAAATGTGAAGAGATGGGAAATACCCTCGACAATAGTTTTGCCAGATACTCCGCGCCCATTTTGCTGGCCAAATGCCCATATTCCGAACTTGTTTCAAAATATTCACGTTCCTTTCGGCGAGCAGCAATCATATCAACATTCTTGTTAATATCTGCTTGGGAACGATTAACAATTCCAACCCAAGGATGCTGAAGTCTGTATGACCTTCCTTCGAGAACCTTGACAAAAATGTAGAAAAAGGTACTAATTATAACCAGGTCAATTGGTTGTCAAAAAATATGTATCAGCAAAATATCATGGTTCCTTACATCCAGAGCATTGGTTCCCTTGTCCATCAGATCTAGCTTTGTCACAACGCCAAATGTTCTTTCACCTAAGTACATCAAACGCAGCCGAAATGCAATCCTTTAGTTATCAGGCAGAGTAATCTATTAACAGCCAGTACTTAGCAACAGGTGTCATGTTTACCAGAAGGGTCCACTTCTCTGGCCAGTTTTATGGCATCTGAAGTTGCAATATCCTGATTAGCTGGAGAAATAGCTAAGATAATACAATTGGGCTGCCACATTAGAAGATCACATGAGTTCGAAAACACAGAGTGTGATATAAGAGAATTCAAATGATTCAATACTTCAACAACCTCACAGTAACACTACAATTGTGGAAAGAATAATAACTCAACAGTTATTTTTTAGATGCATGCAAGGTCTTACAGAGATCTTTAAGTTAAGAACTACTAGACGGCATTCAAATCACACATCGATCTTAATTGTGGTTTAAACTTTCCTTAGTGCTTTCTGAAAAGCTTCCATCTATTACTCGACAGTAATTGATACGCTACAAGCTGATTGCTTCTTGTTTCCCATTTTTTGTAGGATAAAGAGTAAAATGGATGAAAAACGACACTTATTCTCACCTTTTCCACATATGAGCGGACCATATTTTCAATGTCTTCAACTATATTCTCTGACTGTCCCTCTGCATGATTGGGTTGCAGCTTTGCATGAATATGACTGTAATTCTTAAGGAACTGGAGGTATCAATAACGCAATTTAGTGAAGGATGCCAAATTGCTCATTTTCGATGTGCTTACCTACTGCAACCTTTGTCAATCCAGGAAGATCTATAAGGGTCAAGTTGACAACTGTGGAAGAAAGCATTGGTCAAAAAGCGGAATACAATCAGAAGCTGTAAAGCGTGAGAGAACACGGCCCAAGTATCGGCAGAGACAAAAATAGATACAAACCATTCGGAGAATAAATGCTGAGCTGAATTGGAACATTCGAGATTTGCTTTGACTTCCCAGTTATTCGATCAGTTTCATCAGATATCTCCTTACGCACAGCAGCTACAAACATGGAGGAAAGATATCATTTATACAGAAAGGCAGTACTGCAAATCCCAATAGAGCAGATAGCATTGGCATATTGTAGTTAGACAATTAACCATGCGAATATTCTAACATCACAAACCCATATTTGGAAACTTGAACCATCTTTCAGCTCGAAGATACGATCTCTCTTATTTCACATACCAAAGTCAGTGAACTTCCTTTTGGGTGCATGAAGAAACTCTGCATATTCGGTCTTCCCATCTTCTATCTTATGAAGTTGCAACACCAACGGTCTCCGAGTGACGATACCTATCAACAAGGATCACTCGAATTAATCAGAGTATTTCCTACTGCATCTGACATCCCCACTTCAACTATCTACAACAGCCATTCAAACCAAAAATTTTCTTTCTACTGAACCAGGTTAAACAACATTCATGACCATAGACTACCAAACATGAAAACGCATGAACCTTCCCAAGCCAAAAACAATCCAGAGCCTAATCCATACCAGATCCACGAGGCAGAAAATCTCTCCCCACCACGCTTTCCAAGACCGAAGATTTCCCAGAACTCTGCATTCCCATGATGACACCAAAATGTGCATAATTTTAGTAACATCAATCAGCTCATGAGCTACAAAACCCAGAAATAAAAATCCAAACTTTGGAAGACCCAAAAGAGAATTTTTTTTTATAAAAAAAATGGGGGAAGAGACCTGGCCACCAACAACAGCAACAGTAGGAAGAGCTTCCCAAAGGGACATCCCTTCTCCTCCATAATCTCCCAACACCGTACAAGCTCTCTGTATTCTGTTCACTAAACCGATCAAGCTCTCCATTGTAGCCATCCTTCTTCCCCTTTTAATCTAGAGAGAGAGAGAGAGAGAGAGAGGAAATTATGGTATTGGGAATTGGATTTGGATGCAATGGCTCTGTTCTATTGCTTGGTGAATACAAAACAGAATGGTTTTTTTTTTGGTATCAGAGGAGGAGATATAAAGATTGAATGTGGAGAGAATCAGAGGAGAAGGTTCTTGTTCAGATCGATCGAGAGAGAGAGAGAGAGATGAAAGTTGCTGGTTGGTTGGTTTGGAGATGGAGACGTTAAATTGGAGACGGTGAAGAGGGAGGAGGAGATCAAGGTAAAAGCCTGGCTTTTTGGTTTCTTATATTTTGTCTTTAATTTGTTCCGGCTGTCTTTTTATTGTTCTTTCTTATGTCTACCTTATTAAATACATAAGCTCATTTTATTACAATAAACAATGCCACTTGAAAGTCCAATGGATATCATATGGAAGTGCTTGATTTGTGTATTAATTTGCCTTAGAAATGGCCGGAATGGATCTATTAATGTAAAATTCGGACCCTATTGAACCATGCAAATTTTAATTTTACAATTTGAAATCGGAATTCCTGATTTATGTGGCTTAATTATGTCAGAGTAAGAGTTTCTTGTCATAGATGAAGCAATGTGGTTTTAAAATAAAGTTAAGTAACAAGAAAATGGAATTACGATCAATTCAACTTCAGAGCAAGTAACTTTCTAGGCTCCATCGTTGACCAAGGATCCGTTTATATCCAAGAAATCGACAAAATAAAACTCCCGGAGCCCAGAAACAATTATGGAATAATTTTTAGTGGTTTGTCGTTTGAATTTTGAATTGAAGCCCCTGGAGCCAATATTTTAACTCTTCCAAAAAAAGAAGCTAATATTTTAACTCTGCCTTTGTCCCAGTGCTCTTGAAATTTTGAAATATGGGTTGGCGCCCAATACTCAAAACGACACCGCAGCAGCCGTCGGATTTGGGAGGAAGTCGTATTTTGCTTTTGGCATCTCCGACCAAACTCTCTCGTCAATAAGTCTCATAAAATGGCCACTTCACGAAGAAAACGTAGTAAATCAGTAGTTGGAAACCCACGTAGTGCCAACTAATCCAAGTTCGAGATAGCAGTGCCGACTAATCCAGGTTCGAGATAGAAGAATGAGACAACCACAAGAACCGGAACTTCATCTGATTACAAGAATATCAACAAACTTGTACAGACGACGACAATCACACTAGTTGCATAATAATAATGCAAATATGATGAACTGCAAAATGGTTGGAGAAAAAAACCATAAACGTCCATAAGCTAGCTATACAACCACAATCACTGCCCACTCTCATACGTAAACCCGACACGAGGTTAGCCCATAGTCAATACCTTCCTTCCTTTCATCTCTAAGTAGAGGAATACACTCTATGTCAGAAACACGCCGATCTCTCCTCCGCGGAAACTTCTGCATCCATCCACTTCCCTTGACGATTTCGGTGGAAGCACGGTCATCAGCGGCATACAAGTTAAAATCTTATAATCAATCATGGGGATAACTGGGGATTAAATAACAAATATAGAAGCAGCTGAAGAACATGGCCTATCCAGATCCAACTCCCCACCAACTCTGCAAGTGGAGATCGTTGTCAATGCGTGCTGCGTGTCAAACTGCTACTACGCGGTAAGGTTCTGCAAAAGTTAGAAGTTTCAAAATCTTCAGAAACTCGTTAAGAACATATCAACACCGATGGACTACCTATCTTGCTTTTAGAGACTACAGAATCATATCATGGAAACAAGATCTAGCTGCCATGTAATAGTGGTGTCATTGAATTCAAGAGTGTTTGAATTGAAACCTTAACATCAATTCCCAGGATCACTCTAGTTCATTTAGTTTCTAACGCAACTCGATAAGGTATTGCTTGCGTCTTTCGGTTTTGTCGGAGCTGCTCTCTGACAATTTACAACATTAAAGCAGAAGCATTAATCACAACGACCAAACTTGACAGGCTTCCTACACCAGGGCATGGCACTGGTACATGTCAACTCTGTTTCTTAGCATTACACATTGAAAGATGTCAAACACTTCTTTAGATCATTTATCCAATAAACACAAAATGTCCCAGCATAAAGGTGTTGCTTCGGACAGGGTTAGCCTCATTCGTAGTCACGGCAATCAAAGAAGCAACAAGAGACAAAAAAGAATTGCTTAAGCTGTTCAATCTAGTTTTCCAACCATAGACAGAACGAGCTCAATCCGATGCATGACTGTAACACGCAAATGTAAACCGAACTTTAAATGCACTATGTACCTTACGGGAAGCATCTGACCACTGACAGGCCCTTTTGAATTACCAAGCCTCTTTGCCCTATTCTCATGTTCTTTGTCTACACGCATGGCAGCTACTTCCTTCTCCATGGCTGCTACTTCTCTCCTCATCTTTTTAGCCTCGACCTCCATAGCCTTGGTTAATGTTTCCACCTTCTTCGCGAGCATCTGTAAAGTTGGTCGTCAAAATGAATTAAATCAATCAAATCTGAGTAAAAGAAATGCATTGATGAGAAGATGGAGAAAATTTTACCTCAATTGCATCATCTTTGTCTTTTAGGCTCTGATCTTTCTCATGGCCAGCTTTCCTTAAACCTACAACCTCTTTCTGTAATAAATCATACAAAACAGATGGAACACTATCCTCCGTATCCACCGGAGGAAATTCATGGGGTTTCTCATCGGAATTCTCCTTCCAAGCATTAGGCGCTTCTGTCTCCTTTGTTCCCTCAGAAGGCTGGTTGAATGAATTGGTTGGACTAGTCCCATTGAGGAGTACTTTCGTACCTCTGTCTAGTGATCTTGTACCTCCATCAAATGATCTGGACGTCCCCTTAGCATGCTTAAGAACAGCATTGGTGCTGGAAGACAGAGACCTAAACTGAGAAGTCGGAGTTCTCTTCGGCAGATAGCCATTAGAGGTCAATCGTGAGATGTTATCTGCTCCACCAAGAGACTGTCGACGAGAAGACCCATTGCTAACACTTCTTCCATCCGAACCACTTCGAGGTGGACCTGAAGAACCTTTCAAGCTCTCTTCTAGCACTTTAAGGCGCAATTGGTACCTTTCCTACAGAAATCATGAAAAGAGATTGGTGCCATGACAAAAGACGACTCAAACCAGCAAGCAATGTTTAATAATACCTTCAGCTGAGCTTCAGACTTCGCAGCTCGCTCTGTGATAACAAGCTTGTCTCGGAGTTGCTGCATTTCTCCCTGAAATGGTTGCACCACCAGAGTGGAATGTTTTAAAAGAAAATTTCCAAGCTCAATAATTTCAACTAAACGAAGGATATACTACAATCAAACACAGGAAGGAAGCTCAATGTTTACCTGCAAGAATCTGCGTTCATCGAGCCACTGCTTTACGGGCATCACTTTGTCGCTAGCATCTTTCCATTCATTGGCTACCACTGTTGCTACCCTGTTAGCAGTTACCTTTGCACGTGCTAGCTCCCGGTCTAGAGTTTTTCTTTCCTCCTACAGAAAACAGATTGCATTTACAGTACTTGTATGTTTAAGGAAAATAAATGAAAGAATTAAATAAGATCACATTACATTCATCTCCTGAACTTTGCGCTGGTAATCCCTCACAGCATTAGCAGCAGCACCACCTGTAAGAACTGCCTCTTCCAGTTCCCTTACAGTATGAGTAAGCTTTTCAACCTCTGCAACCTTTTGCCTGTGCATTTTGTCCAGAATTTTGTTTTCCTCCTGCCAATGACAATCAATATCATTATTGAATTCCCCTACTCATAAACACTTGAAGCTAAACATCCAAGCATTTCAAATTCTAGAAAAACCACATGCCCTCTACTAACCTGGCAAATTTCAATCTGTTTCATTAACTCTTGGTTCTTATTTTGGAGATCATCCACCATTGATGCCTTAGCCAAAGCAATTTGGACAGTCCTCTCAGCTTCAAGGAGAGCTGCTTCTTTTGATTTGGTTAGACGATCTAAAGCCTTATTATCATCTTGAAGCTTGGAGATCTGAAGGGATAACAGGGAAATAATCAATCAATTAGATATTGGGAACATGACAAGTATTTGTGGAGCAAAAGATGTACCTCTTGGCGAGCAAGCTTGAGCTCAGCCTCCAAGGGTGCCAGAATGGCCTCAATTGGAGGCATATCATCATCCTTCTGAGCAGCATGAACTCTCCGAAGAGTTGCCTCAGCTGCAAATTGAGCTGCCATTGAAGCTTTCTTCTCATCGTTCAGTTTCTTGATTTCTAGATTCTGCACACGGATTTACATTAAAGAAACATATATGGGCCAGAAATCCAGAGTAAGTCAATTTCATGCGAGTTCAGACTAGTACTCTGGTTTCTAAGAGGGACTCTGTCAACTTGAGCTTCTCGTCCACCTTGGAAAGTTCTTCAGTGAGCTGCAGCATAACAAGAAGTCGGCAAGAAACTGAAAATACTTTCGAATAAGGATGATGAATCTCAAACAAATTTAAGCATTTGGTAGCAGATATGTTGCAGCATAGAAATACGCAGAAATTCGAAACTGAAGGTTTAAAGAGAATTTATTGAGCAACCAACTTTAACGGCACAAATAGAAAGAACAATCGCATATGAGATGCCCATAAATCAGGCAGAGTTACACCCTCGGCTCGACTTTAATGCTAACAAAATCAGAATATAAAGTTCCACAGAGAAAACACTCCCTGGGAAACCCACATGGGAGGGAAGAGTTACGATAGGGAACAACACGAAAAGCGTCTAGAATACCAACTACCCGCATCATTTTCCCCTTGTTAATCCAACAAGGCAACAAAGTTAACCTCATTCCTCATCAAACAGCTCAAGAGAAGCCCTCTATTATAGCCAAACAGACTATCCATGATCCACATTCCCTTCTTAGCTACGAATCCCCATTTGAAACTCCGACATTCTGAAACTTCTCCCCTTGCCGAAAAGAAACAGACACAAACCATAACCCCAAACTAACCAAACGAACCTACTTCAAAAATTAGTTATCCCTTGCTCAATCAATATCCGAACCCAATGACAATCAAATCCCTTATTCAAAATAAAGAAAGAAAAAATAATAAATAATAGGAAAATAAGTTAATAGAGAACCTCTTCAACTGCTTTCTCTCTAAGCCTCTCAGATAGCCTCAACGCCTTGATCTCCGCTTGCGCTTCTCCTAATTCCCTGTCCTTATCTGCACCAAACGACAAATAATGTACAATTAATTAACTCCAAATTAAAAAAAAAACTGATGATAGAAGAAACCCTAGATCCAAGCCACATTAGGACCTCGGACATCGTTCTCGAGCCGGTTGAGCTCCACCTTGACCGGATCGGAGCCGTGGAGGAAAGTCATGAACTCGTTGTCGGCGTCGAAGGAGCCTCTCCTCATCGCCGGCGGCGCATTCGACGCCCCCGACGGCATCCTCCTCCTCGACGAGCTCCTCGACCCCTCCCTGAAAGATCCCGACACCGTCAGCGCCGGCGCCGGCGTCCCCTCCTCTCCGGTAACCTCCGCCATCCCCGATCCCGATCCAAATGCAGTAAGATCCGAAATGCGAGCTTCCGGAACCGAGTAACCGCTCTCTCCCAGTGGCAGTAAACTGAAGATACTTTCTAGAGAGAGAAAAACGGAAGGAGGGAGGTAGAGGTTTAGAGAGAGAGTAAAGTGGTGTTTGGTTGCGTTGCGAGCCCTGGGGGCTTGGGTTTGGGGGTGTGCTTTTTATCGGGACTTGCGTTATTTAATTATTCCCAGCTAAAATAAAACAAACAGATTATAATTAAGTAGAGAGACAAAGGAGGAGGAACAAAGGCCAGATGTTATTTAAATACCTTTAAAATAATTATAATATTTAGAGTTGAGGATCCGAAGGTGTTTGTGTTTGGCTTAGAGCTTATGAGTACTGTGTTTATGAGTAGGAGATAGCTACTAATATAGCTTTAGTTAACTGGAGACAGAGGAGAGAGAAAGAGACAGGAGGGGGAGGGAGAAAATTAGGATTTGAGGTTTAAATCTGGGTGGGCTGGGTCTTTTTAGTTGCAGGCTTTATTATATTCTTTCTTATCCTTTTCCTTTTTCCCTATTTCTTATTCTTAATTGGGTTTTGTTTTTCACCAATATCATTTGGATTAGCTAATGAAAATGTTGTTCTAATGTTATTAATTTTTCGAATTTAAGTTCTTAAAAATATAATTAAATATTTGTTGGAAAATTTTTTGCACCTTTCGAATGTCCCACCCTACTAAAATCTTGATTAATCGACCTAGTAAGTTTGGAATACTAGATGATATAGACAAAAAAAAATTGGATTTTGTTTTTTATATCACCTCATACCAATATCATTTAACTTGTTAATTCATATTTGAATTGTATAAAATTTCTAAAAGATAATAAATTCGTCTTACAAATAATTAATAAATATATTTTTTTAATATCATAAATTTAATTTTGTTAATTAAATTAGAATAATTTTATTTGTTTGGTGCTCGAACTTCATTTTTGTCTGTTTCCGGATTCTTCCACTTTTGTTCCGAAGAGTGAACTAAAGGTAATTTGTTGGATTTTGGCAGGTTGAGATCACCCGGGGAGCTAACATCTAGGTAATCAGTTTGGAGAGTGAACCAGTTTGTAAAGGATTTATTCATTTATTCTCACTTAGCCATTATTCTTATTTTACCATAAATTTTAAATTTGATTTAAAATATACAGTTGTACTAAAAATTTTGTTTGTAGAATAAATAAATATTATAAATCAATTCTAACCGATAATTTCGCCAAGAAATACCATCTAATTAATCTCGAATATGCAATTCTGAACTCCGAACTCTTTAACCACATTTGGAGAAGTTTTCACTAATCACGATGAAAAAATGGTTTAACTTTTACTTATTACATTGAGAGATGAAAATTATGGTGTTTTTGTTTCTGGTCTTGGGATGAGACCACCAGAGGAATTGAGATTTTGAATTATATATAACTACAAGGGGAGGAAAATACGTGGAAGGATGAAAATATGTTTTGTGTTTTTTTGGCTTTTTGTTAGTAGAAATATTTAAAGGTTCCGGGGATATAATTCGCTCTAGTAAAGACCATTAGAGGAATTAATTAATCATTGCTGGAGAATTGGATAGTTTCTTAAACAACTATTTTATTTAGTAGGTAACATTGATAAAGTTAGAAACTATTTTATTAAAAATCTAACTAATTATTTAAATTCAAAATTTTTTAATTAATATTTGTGTGAGTGTTGTTGGTTCTTGAATTTGTTTTGCTGCGTCTTCGTTTTTGTCTCAGTCCGGATTTTCTACTTTTGTTCTGAAGAGTGAACTAAGATAATTTATTGAATTTTGGCAGGTTGATACCACCGGGGGAACTAACGGCTATGTAACTTTTTTCTAAATTTGCCTGGAGAGTGAACCAGTTTGTAAATGATTATTCTCGTTGAACTATTATACTTATTATACCATAAATTTTAAATTTGAATTAGAAATATATAAATGCAACGTTTGGTGAGAAAAGTTAATTAAATTACCTAATCAATTGATTATATGGTATCTGATAGATTTGACAAAAAAAAATACCGCGACCTGCAATAAATTAATAAAAGGTCGCCGTGAAGGAACAGATATAGATAGAAGCAGCGGTTAACCACACATGTCACGCAAATGAACTGTTCTAAAAATTATTCACTGCAACGTTTAAGAATTTAGCAATATTAAATATCTATCAGAAATTTTGACATCATATACAAAGACATATTCAATTTTAATTGATTAATCAGTCAAGTAATATTTAGATACAAAATGATTTATAAAAATCTAAATGTTTCACCTGGATAAGTTTTCTTTAGTCCGGCTTGTTGTTGGCGGATTTTACCTACTTGTCCCTGTTAGTTGTTCTATACCATCTTGTATTCTATTATTTTGTCGACTAATCTAATTTTGATTTAGATTAGATCTTTTAAAGGTGTTAAAGTATTTTCAACAAATATTTAACACTATTGTATTCTCAATGATTAGAATTCAAGATCTTTTGATTAAAATACTAGTTTATCCAAGTATTCGTCTACTCTCTATTAATTTACCTAGTCAAAACGACTTCGTTGAATACCGATGGGTTTCTAAATCTAAACAAAGTATTCACTATTCCAGAAAGGTTATTTAAAGAAGAGTTCCTGGTGTAAATGTTGTCCTACTATATTCGAGGGCTAAAAAATAAATCAGAAATAGATAAATTATTGACAAAATCTTTTTGTGCCAGGATGCATATAATATATCACATACAAGGAATTGCGAGAAATTTTAAAAATAATTTAATTAATATATTTAAAAGTGCAATTTAGGATTTCCAAGTTTATTCGTCCAGTGTGTAGAATCAATGCTCTTCAAAAAATATTGTATAATCGATTAACGACATTAGGTATAAGTTTGTTTGTTACTCGATTCGACTCAAATTTAAATTTAGTATGTATACGTATAAATAGGATGGTTTAAAAGTTTAATCAGCCAGCCAGTTTTATCCCATTAATTCAATTATTCATGTTAACTTCCAAGTGCCAAACGCAGAAGTTATTTTTTTTTCTTGTCCAATTCCTACAATTTAAGGTTTAAAATATACTTCTATGGCAAGTTCCCTGTTACTTGCCGGAAGTGCTACTTCTTTTCCCCATGTACCCTAATAATTTCCCACTAGCTAAATCGGTATTCTTTCACCAAATCATATGGAGGCATGTGGTTTTATTAATCACACCGTCCAAGCATGTCACGTTCAATTCATATTTATTTTGACAAGTCACGGTCAATTGATTAGTTAAAGCATATTCAACTGACATCTGTTGTTGTATTTACGGGTTGAGAGATTAATTTAACCTCTATAGATGACTTGCATAAGAATCCTGCACAAATGTTTCATGGGTAAATTTAGCTGGTTGAAGTTGAAACTTTGGCTGATTCTCGGTTAACCGCACACTATCTTGATATGAAGATTAATTCAGATCGTAGAATTGATAATTGAATTAATATCATCAACCTCAATTCTGTAGCTTGATTTTGTAGTACTAGATTATGTAATAATATCTATCATTGTAAAGGTAGACGTTCTTTTCCACCTTGTACTCCAAATTTATAATTCATGAAAACTTCTAGGCCGTCTTCTTAAAATTGAGCAGGATGAAATCTTTGTTAGCTTCGAAATTATCTAAACTTGGGAATAAACCGAAATTGGTTAAAAGAGAAGAAGTACTATTACTTATATTTCATGCAACGTCCATGTCTCCAACGTTGCAATCCCACCTCTCAATTCCCAGCTCCTCCTCTGTTTGGGAAGTTGTCGACAACGCTAATTATGTGTAATAATATTCGCTGTCCCGTGACAAAATATATATCTTGTTTAGCTGCTTTTCGTAATAAGGGGACCATATGTTTACTTTTTTTTACGCAAAGTTCGAGGAGATACTAGCCCACTAATCTTTGTTAACCGTAAACTGGCGAAAATGTACGCGTACAATGAGGCAAACTAACACCTCAGATGTCATCTAAGTACACACCAATACAATTAAGCAAAGGAGAGCTCATCAATACATAATCTAGCCCCAACGATAGGGCATGCTTCGACAGGACATCAGCGATACGATTTTCCTCTCTCCACGTGTGCTGAATCTGTAAATCCCATGCTTGACTCAGGAGGCCCTTCGCTTGACCAATCAGGTTCCGCAGCGGATGGAAAGGTGCAACATCACTATCAACACATGACAGAGCTAGGGAGGAATCTATCTCGAAAATCAGGCGACAAAGCCCACGCTCCCATGCCAGCTCAAGTCCTAGAGTCAGCGGTCATAACTAGGCCATAATCTATGTGCATGTACCAAGACCCTTGGCATAGCCCAACATCTAATGGCCCGAAGCATCTCGTATGACTCTCCCAGCACCGGACAAACCTGAATTCCCAACAGAAGCTCCATCATTGTTCAGCTTCACAAAACTAGCTGGGAGGCGGGTCCATGAAACAAGAACCTCTTGCCGTAGGGGGTGTGGAGTATTCTGGTTAGTCATAACGTGAGCAAACTTTTGTGCCTGTGTAAGAATGAAGGAAGGGGAGAACCCCGGTGTGGATCCAGGTAGAAAAAATATCTATTTGCGTCACTTTCATATCCACCAGCAAGCAGTAATAAAAATAGTCGCCCAAGAAGGGCCCTCGCTAGGATCCGTCAAATCATATATGTTTCCAACAAACCACTCCATGATGTCAGTAGCGCCAAAGAACGATGCTTGCTGTCTAGGAACCAGAGCCAACAATACATCTTTCGAAAACTTGCAATCACAAAATAGGTGCATTAACCATATATTTACTTAGGAACAACCAAAATAAAATATTAACTTGTATCTGATAAATTTTGACTCTGAATTTTTTAACATCTCCAGTTTACCACACCCAACACACATATCTGACAATTGGCTAAACAACTCAAATTCTAAAAAACCATGGTTTTAAAAATATACAAAAGTCGACCTAGGATTTCTCTCGTTCTTCGAGATAATTGGTCAATTGACCAGACCAGATATATTTTTAGAAAATAGATTATTTATTATAATGTACAAGCAACAAAAATATAATTTGATCATTTTTAATCAAATAAAAAGAAATCTATATTTTTAAATAAAAATTAATTGGGTTGGGCTGACTAGTCTAAAACCAAATAAACTAGCTGACTGACTGATTGTCGTTGATTACCAGTTTAGGATAAAAAAAATACCCCCAATTCAAAGTCCTATCGGTCTAATCATTCGTCGGACCAATTTTGTAAAACAATGCTAAAAAATACATCCAGCCAACCATTTGTATAATTTTCCTAATTTTTGGTTAGATCCCACCCTCAAAATACCCTACTCCTGGGGAGTATATGCATCTACGTGGAGGGTCTATAATAATACCAATTAATTGTCCTTTCATGACCTCCCAAAATGACAATTCCCCTTATTTGTGCAATTTCAATTGGTGAAGCAAGGATCTAGTATCACGAGTAAGTCGACCACTAGGGGACCAATATTTTTGGAAGCCTCGAATAAACAAATACACTTAAATTAACAAATACTTAGATCAACTTTTGAATATGTTATTTTAATTTAACAAAAAATTTTAAATTTTGAATGCATGAGAGTGCAAAAATATTAGGTAATTGTTAAAAAAAATTTGTCACATTTTAAAAATATCGTTGAACTTAAATCTGAATTAATAAGCTATTGATTGTGACATTCCATCGGTTTATATATAGATTATGTATCTCATGATATGTGGAGGCAAATATATCATAGGTGTCCAAGTGTACAATTATTGGTGTCTCTTGTTCGACGAGGCCACGTGTTTGCTATAATGTCTTAAATTTGACCAAATTCAAGGTAATCTTATAGTAAGATGAAGTTCTATGTACTGAGTTTACAGTACTTATTGGTGGAATTATTATAGTACTTACTTTGTCTAAGCAAGACTACGAACATTGTTCCTCGGACTAGTGTCTAGTCATTTTGTATAGACCAAGACCAGAAACAAGCTATTTGTTGCAAGGGAAATCTACAAGAATGTAACGAAATGAACTCGAGATGCTCCAGAGTGGTTGTCCCAAGGGCGATCTCAACGAGCCACAAAAAAAACGAAAGAGTAAAGGGATAGAGTTGAGGAAAAAAGGAGTTCATTGAGAGAGAGAGAGAGAGAGAGAGAGAGAGAGAGGAAAAAATAGATTATAGAGATTTTTTGTGTGTTTGTTGTGTGGTGTCTCTAAAACGAAACCCTGCCTATGCTTATATACACAAAAGACTCCCAACCCCGGCACACTACCTAAGCCGACTTTTAGTCGGATACAACGACTCAAAATTTATCTTCCTAACACCTATCGTAATCTGACTCAGGCTTCCTTAGCCTTTAGAAGTTCATCTGCCTTTGACGTCTTCATCTCCTCTAGAGTCCATGACCAACTCCAACTTTAAGAGCCCGAGTACATCCAGCCTTAGGCCGTCAAGTCGATGACTCGACCTTGCCCTCTTTTAATATGACAATTTTGCTCGTCCATCCTTTAAATAGACAACCATTTAGCTTGCTTAATTCGACCATTTACACCCAGATGAGTGATGATCACTTCAAGCAGACTTTTGTCTCCCTTTTGCTACAAATTTGAAGAAGTCATCAACTATAAAATTGTAGATATACCCCTTAGTTGCACAACAACTTGAATAACATCAATCTGAGGTATGAGTCATAAGATATGATCAATCTACTAAAGTCTGGTAGTCCTTACTGATGAAGTCAAAACCTAGACTTGAAGCCTTGTTTTTACCCTTTTTGATGCAGAATTAGGCGAGGCTCTTCAAACATAAGTTGGAGATATACCTCTTACATTTCTATAGCCAGAAGAATTACTTCATTTCGAGGTCCGAGTTGAGCGTTACAACTAATTTAAAAAAGATGGGTGTTCTGAGGCAGCTCCTATATGCCAATGTGCGCCCGTCCTCTCCAAGCGAATGACCCATCCTGACTTGAGCAAATTCGTTATGACCTGAGGGTAGCTCAAGCTGAGGCTGAGTGTAACCCAAGCCGACTTGAGACTAAGAGTACCCAAGCCGACCTGAGGCTGAAGATACCTATAACTAGAGGTTGAAGGTAACTCAAGCTTAGCTGAGGCTGAGTGTAACTCAATCTGACTTGAGAGTAACCCAAGCTGTCCTGAGGCTAAGTATCACTCAAGCAAACATGAAGCTGACCTGAGGTCACCCGACCAAGGTAAATTGACATCCAAACTCGAGTACCTCGATGATCTCCTTAGTCGACTCCGAGCTCCAAACATGTTATTTATGTACTTTAATGCAATTTATTTGCCACTTTGGGTCTAGAATTTGTTTTGGAGAGTGGGGTAGCTAGATTAAACTTGGAGAGCTATATGTGATATTGATTTAGTTAAGCGAAAGGTTTATTATTATTTTTTTGACAAGTAAATTTTTTTAAAATAAGATAGTTACATCCTACAATGAACGATTAAAGAATCGCCACACAAAAACAAAGCAACAAATAACCGTTCATATTTTGATACGACGATAAGCTATATTTGCAATATATTATCTTTTTAGTAACACAGCCATAATTTGTATGATGTACATTTGGACGTAAAATGTGTACAAAATATTGATGCATCATACTTAATTGAAATTCGTGACTTGTGTTCAAATCAACGTCAGCAATAAAAAAGCGAATTGTAAACACATGGAGCCCAATACCCATTGACAATTGTAATTTTTTTTGGGTAATGTAATTACTTGGAGCCAAGTTAAGAAACTGTTATTATTGTTTTTGGACGTTGAAAACAGAGATCCTGAAAGTGAGAGTAGACAGAGGTTTTATGTTCCCTGAACAACCTCAGCCATGCCAAATTTCCAATGCTTCGAATAATTAAACAAAAAATTAACAGTGATTCCTAGATACTCTCCGGTGCTTGCTATTTTTTTATAACACGTATTTGAACTAGATCGGATTTTTGAAAAAAATAATGACAAAATCGTAAAAACTACAATGGTTTTTGCTAATTTTTTTTAAAAAGGATTCTTGCTACTTTATGGACAATGCGAATGTAACACTCTACCCACTACCTGCCGGTTTTTTTCCAAAATAAGTAAAAAATTTAGATATATTTTTTAAATAGACAAAAACTTAATATATTCTCAAAATATGCAAAATTTTAATTTAAAATTAAAAAAAGGGTGACGACCCACGTAGGGTCGTCACCCCAATTTTATATTAAAAAATAATGGAGGCAACCCAACACGTTTTCTTTTTAATTTTTTTTAATTTCGGTCGATCGAACTCGATCGATCGAACTCGATCGATTTTTGACTTCAAATAAAATTTTGACATCGTTACACTCCGTGTTTGGAAAAGTTATAAACTATAAAGTTGTAGATATACGTCACAGCTTTGCACAGAAACTTGAATCAACTCAATTAGAATCTGGAGTAAAAATTTGTATCTCCTAACTGAAATTAGTCGATCGAACTCGATCGGCTTTTGACTTCAAATTTATTTTTGACATTCTTACACTTTGAATTTAAAAAAAATTATAAACTACAAAGTTGTAGATATATGTCTGAGCTTTGCATAGAAACTTGAATCACCTCAATCGGACTCCGGAGTATGAAGCTGCAAAAATTACTTTTTTTCTTCTCTTGTACTTTGATTAAAAAATTAATTTTTGCAGCTTCTTACTCCGAAGTTCGATTGAGGTGATTCAAATTTCTATGCAAATTTGAGATATATATCTACAACTTTGTAGTTTATGATTTTTTTAAATTTAAAGTGTAAGGATGTCAAAAATAAATTTGAAGTCAAAAGCCGATCGAGTTCGATCGACTGATTTCGGTTGGGAGACACAAATTTTTACTCCGGAGTCCGATTAAGTTGATTCAAGTTGCTGTAAAAAGCTGAGACGTATATCTACAATTTTATAGTTTATATCATTTCCAAATATGAAGTATAACGATGTCAAAAATTTATTTGAAATCAAAAGTCGATCAACCGAAATTAAAAAAAAATGTGTCAGTCTCCATTATTTTAATTATTTTTAAGGCACAAAGAGGGAGTCGACATGTACATGGATCATCTCCCTATTTTTATTTTTTTTGAATTAAATTTTTTCCTATTTTAAAAATATATTAAATTTTTACCTATTTAGAAAATATATCTAAATTTTTTTTTCTTATTTTGGAAAAAAATCCACTACCTGCAACACGGCTTGCGAAGATAACTCGGGACCCTTTTTCCCATTCCCGCCTGACGTTTTCTTTTGCTATATATTTATTTTCAAAACAGTATTTGTATTGTGTTGATTAAGTCACATTAAAATACGAGTCATATTAAAAAATTCACAAAAAAATTTATATTATATTTTAAATTTTGTATTCTCAAACTTTTGATGTCTGATTAATATATAATATTTTTTATTAATTGATTTAATATTTTGTTGTTTTGATTGTGATGCACTCGGACATAACTTTGCATATAGAATCTCATACTATTAGATTCTAAAGGTTTTTTTTATGTTCATTATTGCTGTTTTGCTGTCATTTATAAGTTTTTGTAATGCAGTTATGACTTATGACTTTTCAGGTTCTTTTCCACCGAATTTTACTGCGACGGAATTTTAGTGAGGCTGACGGTCGCAACTTCGTAAGAAGAAATTTAATTAGTTTGAAAATATTATTATTATTAAAATTTATTTACCAAAAAAATTATGACTTTTCAGTTAAATATGACATGTTTTGTCATTAACATAAATTCAAATTCAATACTTCACTCAAATAATTCAATTTACCTGTTATTTATAAGTGGGAGTCAAATATTCAAGGTTAAAAGTTATAGAGGCCTATATTTTTTCTCTCCTTATAAACTCATAGTTGAACTTGTCCTAATTGGGCTCAAAGGCCTAATTATAACCACACACACTCGAATCTTTCATTTTGGGTAAGACGCGTTCCTCTTTTTATTTCCTTTTTTGAGTGTTAGCTTGATATAGAGTCGGGCATGTACTATTTTTAAGAATGATTCTCGAATAATATTTTTTAAATTTGTGAGACTTTAATTTAAAATATTTTTAAATAACTTGTAGTCATTTATCACTTGATGAAATTATTGATTTTCTCTTTCCCTTTGACACCTTTACTATGCTGGCTAAATCTAATCCTAAATCGAAATCGATGTTATAAGTTATTTGCTGGCTATAATGAAGTCACCGGTCACAACTTCATAAGAAAATATTATAAATATTACTATTAATAAAAAAGATAAAGACACTTTAGTACCGTGTGTTATGTGAAATAGACACTTTACACCAAGTGTTATGAAAATATCTATTTTAGTACCTTGTGCTATGTGAAATAGACATATAGGACATTCTTCTCATATAAGCTTTGACTTTTGTTGACGTGGCAATGATGACATGGCTTCAACTTGCTGACATGGCACATATCGATGAAGTGTCAAGTGATTCTTTTGTTCTTTCATGAAATTAATGGGAAAAAACCATTGTCTCGAATTTCTGGGTTTGTCAAATTTTTTTCATTTCATAAAATATCAAACACTAATTACTTGACATATATGCGTCGGTAGGTCTAATTCATTTCATAAAATTTACAGTGTAATTTAAATTTTTTTTGTTCTTTCTAATTCATTTCATAAAATTTATAATTTTAGTGTTTAATATTACTTGACACGTCATCTATGACATGTCAGTAAGTTGAAGCCACATCATCGTTGCCACATCAACAAAAGTCAAAGTTTATATGAAAAGAGGGTCTTAAGTATCTTATTTCACATAAAACAGGGTACTAAAGTAGATATTTTCAAAATACAAGAAGTAAAGTATCTATTTTACATAACACAGAATTTAAAGTGTCTTTATCCAAAATAAAAAAATTCACTTATCCAAAAAAAATTGGAAGTCTCAGCGCGGAAGATTTAAGAATTGGCAGGAAGATCACGGTTAAGAATTCATTGGTTGTTGCTGACGTGTAACTAGTAGTATAAATAGGTAGAAGAGAACAACAGTGACCATCCAATAAATTGTACTCGTTATTTTAACTAGTAAAAAACTTAGATTTACTAATTAAATTTGGTTAAATCTCTGAAAAAAATATGAACGATAATATCCGATATTATTCTCGACCTGATTAGTCATTACTATCTTCCCTCAATACAGTCTCTTCTACTTCTCTGTTCTTCCTTGTTCCGCAAGAAACCCTCTTCTACAATTGACCCCCCTCTCCCCACAAAAACCCTAATTCCTTTCGTCGTTTTAAAAACCCGATCGAGCTGGGAGGCTCCCTCCTCCCGCCGCCCATCATCCGAGTCCTTCCTTCGCCCGAAGCCGAATAGATCAGGTAAGCCCATGCTCTATCCGTCGTTTATCACTAATTAACTTCCAAATAAATTCGTAGCGATTGTATTTTAGTTAGTTTCCTGTATAGCCACATGTATATGCTATATAAGAACCGTGTATTCAACTTATCTCGTCTTGTCTTATTTGCTTGTTGCAGTATGGGGCGTCGGAGGGTCAAACAGGTTACTCATCTCCCCCTTCTTTCTCCGTACGTCTTTTCTGATCCTGTGTTGGGTTTCTGCTAAATTGCACCCTCTTCAATTCGCTCAGCGTGCGTACTCGGGTCCGAATTGCTTCAACAAATTGCCCGACGATATTATCATCGATCGTATCTTGCCCCTCTTGGGCTTGAAACAGAGAATTCGAAGCAGCGTGCTTTCTCGGAGATGGAGAAATCTGTGGAAGTACACACGTCTAGAACATCTAAACGTGTCTGGCACGTACTTAAAGCACTTATGTGGCTACTTGTCGCGAGGTCCCACCCGCATTTCGGATATTATTCCCGCCAGCTCAAGAGTCTTGAATTTGATATGACTGTCTCCGTAAGTGCTATTACTTGTACGCTATAATTTTGTTTATTTGTCTCCGTAAGTGCTATTACTTGCACGCTATAATTTTGTTTATTTTTGCATACGTTTATGTTAACATACATTCGTGTTTGCTAGAGCGTCCCATGCTTTCTAAACTTGAAGAGGTGAAAGTTAAAATCCATTCAATATGCGTTATGGTTTTCCTATGGCCATGTTGCTTGCCTGGTCAAGAGCGCTCCTCGTTTAAAAAGATTTGTAGTTGAGGTCAGATCACTTTTTCTTTATGATTTTGGTATTTTCTTAAGGAAATTTATGCCAATTGTCCAAAGTAAATGGCACAAGATTTCAGTTTCCATTGTAAATGCCTTTTCCTATAATAACAATGTAACACGGTGTAGCTAACGGTCTCTATGCTCTTTTCTCTTGACGCAGCATAGACGTGCCCCTATTTTCGTGTACCCTGTTGGCGGTGAATGTAAACGTCAGTTTAGGGTCAGTATTCTCTTCTTCATTATTCCATGGCCGTGCTTTAGAGTTTGCAGTCGAATGTCTCATTGTCGAATGCATCAATGACAGGAAAGAAACGAGCAAACCACTGCGAGGATAGTAGAAGCTACGAAGTTCAAGCATCCATGCCTGAAGGTGATTGAGTTTGTCGGAGTTCATAAGGTTCCAAACCATAAAGCACTTGCATTTCACTTGGTATCCTGCGCCGAATCACTTGAGAAGGTTGTTTTGGACACTCTCGGGAGGCCTGATGAATTTAAAGAGTACGCGAGGAATTTCAGACGTCGTATACCATCTGAGGCTCAACTGGTGCTGCATTAAAATTATTAACTATCTTGCAAGGTTGTGAATTGTCGAATGATCGACTGATACATTGATATAGATACTTACAAGAAAGTTGACACTCTATAAAAATTTATTTTTGATATATCAAATCATATTTGTGATAAACAATTCTAGAAAATTTCTACGTAAGAGCTTGGCCTCAATATGCATTTATTACCTTTCAAGAAAAATAGGCTTTTATCTAATTTTGACAGTTATCGTTCACACTTTTCATCATATTGAGATAAGATATTGTTGTCGGTTTCAACTTCATTATGTTTGTGAAGACGCGTTACCGGTTACCACCGCCGGTAACAAAAGTCATAAAAATCGTCATCTTTCTATTCTTTCCCTTTGCCCACTCTCGAGGTGACCGAAGTACCCCATTCAAGATGATTTAAGAAAAACAGTGATAAGTTGGATGTGAGTAGTTTCTCATTTCCAAACTCTTGCCGGTGCTAAATTCCAATGTAATATTTTCATATTCTGATCTTACTTTCTCATTCACAATCATAGTTTAATATGCAGCAAAAATTATGTATAAAAATCGACCAAATTAACGCAGAGCCAACTACGCAACATTGGCAATTGTAACTTGCAAGTTTTTTTTAAGGTTTAATTACTCATTGTAACGCAGAGTAAGCCTATACAAGTGTTGGGGATCATTTTCGTCCTTCAACAACAAGAATTTTGAAAAAAAAATTTACATCAATATTAGCGGTTTCAGAAATTTTCTATCATTTACTTCCGTATGTGATATAGTTACTGACTGTGCTTATAAGCACCCATCTCGTATCATGTTGCTCCGCGACGATGATATGTGTTTATCGTAGAGTAGATGACTGTTTATAATCATACGGGGTGTAACTATATTTTAATGGAGTAATAAAAATTTAACTATAAAAAAATGATAAAGTTTTAGAACCACATAGTATATAAACTACCGATTATTAAACTGGAAAAAATTGATATTGTGGTACTAAAGGCAAGGTTGCCTGTCACTTGGAAAATGACCAAATGATAAATGAAATACAAAAGATTTGAATTCTATAAAAAAATATAATTTCAAATTTTAGAAATAAAAATATAAATCAAAAGAGACACTTCGTATATATAATTCGATAGTGCTCGATTTTATTTCTTCCGACTCCATACTAACAAAAAAAAACCCAAAAGGAAAAAAAGAGCTAACCCTTGACAAGTATAAAAGTTACGGCCTAAAAGCCCTCACTCAAGAACTTAAACGTCCACGTACAAATAGTTTAAGAAAAAATTAGACAAATACCTTAAATCCGGCATTAGAATGAAAACTTAGTAAACTACCAGTGACTACGATGAAGTTTGCCATATTTAAAAACCGAACCTAGTGCGCGCAAGCCATTAGGTAGAAGGAGGCGAAACCTAAACAAGCTCCCGCCCTCCCTGGCCATGGCGATCGAGTGTCTCGTCCTAGGTACCTACCTACCCACCCCGTCTCAAATTTACCCTTTTACCCTCCACAGGTTTATCTCTAATTCTCACTGATCTGTTTTCAAGGGGCGGGGCAAGAAGTAGGGAAGAGCTGCGTGGTGGTGACGATCAACGGGAAGCGTATAATGTTCGACTGCGGGATGCACATGGGATACTACGACCACCGCCGCTTCCCGGACTTCTCCCTCGTCTCCCCCTCCGACGGGAACTTCGACGACTCTCTTCACTGCGTCATCATCACCCACTTGTACACAACCAACCTCCCTCTCTCTCTTAATTTTTGAATATTGTTTTTTTTTTAAATTTTGGATTATGGGTTTGGATTGCAGCCATTTGGACCACATAGGCGCGCTCCCTTACTTCACCGAAGTCTGCGGGTACAACGGGCCCGTTTACATGACGGTATGTAGGTGCGAGTGAGGTTGCGTCGTACGTGTTCGATGAAATGCCTAGCTGGTGGTATCCAATTGTGTTTTGCGTTTTGCAGTACCCGACAAAGGCATTGGCGCCTTTGATGCTGGAGGATTACCGGAAAGTGATGGTTGATAGGCGGGGCGAAGAAGAGCTGTTTACAAAGGATCATATTATGAAATGCTTGAGCAAAGGTAAGGATTCCTGTGCTGCTTTTTTTTCACGGTCGAGTGTATTATGCTCGATTATATGCACGGAGTTGTTATTTTTTTGTCTTCTGCAGTCATTCCCTTAGATCTGAAGCAAACTGTGAAGGTTGATGATGATATTGAGATTCGTCCATATTATGCTGGACATGTAAGTTTTTAACTCTGTTTCTGCGTCTAGTTCTATCCTTTGTCATTGGTATGTTCGGAGCCAGATATATTTTCTTTTTGCATCATGCTCTCAGGTTCTTGGAGCAGCAATGTTTTATGTTAAGGTGGGAGATGCTGCCATGGTTTACACAGGGGACTATAATATGACCCCAGATAGACATCTTGGAGCTGCCCAAATTGATAAATTGAGGCTTGACCTTCTTATAACCGAGTATGTGGTGTTGGTGGTTAATGTAGATCCTGGACTTTTGTTCTACATGTCTCCATTCTTGGTATACAGCTATTTAACGGATTTACATGCATTCCATTTAATGCATCAATCAACCTGTAAGAAGATAAACTATTATTTTTTCTGCTAAAGTTAGCCAACTGTTGACAATATGAGTTGAAAACTTTGTACTATATCAGATTATTTTGTTTATGATCGCCAAGTGCATTACTCTGATCAGTTTTTACATGAAAAATCCACTTATAAAGTTTGAAGAATCAAGATACGGTGTCACCCACTCTATATTATCACATAGAATACATAGTCTTGTTTCCACTGTCCTATTTTATGTATTTGTGACTGTATATAGAGCCTTTCTTGGCAATGCCTAATCGTCTACTTCTTTTGGACTTTTCTTCAAGGTCTACCTATGCAACAACTGTCCGTGATTCAAAGTATGCTCGAGAAAGGGAGTTTCTAAAAGTTGTATGTACATTTTTTATCAGATCCTCAAACATGCATTTCCTTTTCCATTTAGTTTTTGAGATGGACTTAATTTCCTACATTTTCCTCCGAGCTATTAGTTGCTTATCATCATGCAAACTTGCAAGTTCTCGGAAGATTGATATATTACATTCAGAGTTCCCTTGCAACAAGTCCGTTTAATTAGATTGTTGGAAGGTCGCTGGATAGGATGAGACATCTGGCATTGTTAGATTCAGAATGAAAAGATTGCTTCTTTACTGATTTCCTGTTGCAATATAATATCTTCTCATTAGTGACCGTTAATGAGATCATTGAGTTTTCCTTGTTTGCAAGATACAAGACTAAGCTTCTATTAAGGCAATCTTTCAAATCACTTTATTGAAAACCTGAATACAGTTTAATGCGGATATGAACGTATGCTAGTTTTATGCAACAGTTATTCTTGCATCTTGTTTTTTGGTGACAGTTTTGGCAAACCATTAACGTAGGTCCATGGATGTGTTGCTGCTGGAGGTAAGGTGCTCATTCCAACATTTGCACTAGGAAGGGCTCAGGTACTTTTTTCAAGAGGACAGCCTATCGAATTCAATGGTTCTTGATCTCCACCTTTTTTCATAAATCACATCTTTCTTATCAAACAGGAACTTTGCATACTGTTGGATGATTATTGGGAACGCATGAATCTAAAAGTTCCAATATACTTCTCAGCAGGTATACTCATTTGCCCCTGCGGTGCTCGGTTCATCCGATTTCAACTGTTTTCTCGTTAGTCTGATGTATTGTTCACTTTTCAGGATTGACGATTCAAGCAAATATGTACTATAAGATGCTTATTAGCTGGACCAGCCAGAAGGTCAAAGAAACGCATGCTACGCGGAATGCATTTGACTTTAAACATGGTATCTTATATGTCTTTCCAATCATGTATAATTTAGATAGCCCATGGTCGAATCACGTTTGATGAAATAGTTACTGGTGAGCAAGCCCAATCTGATAGATTTTATTCTCATTCTGGTAAATAGGCCAGGTCTGCAGCGAGTAATACCAAATAGTAAGAGGAAAAGGAAAAACAAGCATATCTTCTATTTTCCAACAAAGTTTGAACAGCTAATTTATCTAGGATTTACCTGAACATCATTTGGTCTGGATGCCACAGTTAAGAACTTTGACCGGTCGTCGATAAATGATCCCGGACCTTGTGTTCTCTTTGCTACACCTGGGATGATCAGTGGCGGCTTATCACTTGAGGTCTTTAAGCAATGGGCTCCTTGTGAGAAGAATCTTGTTACACTCCCAGGGTAAAGATCTCGATGTTCCCTCTATACGTTAGTCATATGGAGGAAAAAGGTTCCCCTGTTACTTTTCTGTTATTTACTACTTGCTGACCATCTGCATCTGGCCTGGCTTAGGCACAGTTTCTCAACTTGTTGCCACCGGGATTTTCCTGGACCCATTGCTTCCAATTTGAAAATCCAGGATCTCAGCTTTCCTTTACATATTAGTCCATATGTGTATTGTTGTTGGACTTAATGGCATTGTTATATCCGTTTTTTCAGATATTGTGTGGCTGGAACCATAGGCCACAGACTAATGTCTGGTAAGCCCACCAAAATTGATTTGGACAAGGACACACAGATTGACGTGCGATGCCAGGTATCTGCTCATGTATTCTCTCTGCATAAACAGCATCACTATCTTTAACTCATTGCATAGTTTGAGTTTAAAACTCAATCCAGATTTTTTTGATATACCCTCATTGAGTTTACCCTTGGAATATGGTATAGAATGCCCCTTCTTGAGTTGCTTCATAAATTATATCCTCTTCTTCAGGAATGATATATTGCAAACTTGTTTAGCTTGAAACGCGTAGGAGGGCAGAGTAGCTAAGATATACTAGATTAATGTCCCCTTTTAAGCCTGTAGTCTTTTTCCATTTATATAGCATACGTTAGTATCTTTGCTTATTTAACGGGCAACTACAGAACCTTCAGGATTCCATTCATCTGAATACTTCTCTGCTGCGTGGCCTCTTGTATATCACAAACTTCTATTTTAGTGGTCTCTGCAGAGATACTGACATTATGCTTATGTTGATAGATTCATCAGTTGTCTTTCAGTCCGCATACTGATTCAAAAGGGATCATGGATCTTGTCAGATTTCTTTCTCCTAAGCACGTGATTCTTGTACATGGTGAAAAGCCTAAGATGAATACTCTGAAAGAGAAAATTCAGACTGAATTGGGTATTAAATGTTATGTTCCTGCAAATACGGAAAAAGTAAGCATAGCTTCAACTCTCTTTGTGAGAGCACAGGCATCAGAATCATTCATTCGCCACTGTTCGAGTCCCAATTTTAGGTTCACAAAGGGAAGTTCAGGACATGGGTCTGATTTAGTTTTAGATGCCACCAATGTCAATTCTCAACCACTGGTTACTGATGATCGGGTAAGTGAAGGGATTTTTGTTGCAGAACGGGGCAAAAAGTCGAGGGTTGTGCACCAAGATGAGCTTCTAGCTATGTTAGGGGAAACGAAGCACGAGTTGCGGTTTGCCTATTGTTGCCCCATTCAGGTTGATCTCACAAAAGAAGCTGGAGATGGAGACAGAGTCGTTTCAGTACATGATGTGCTTGGTCTTTCAGAGAAGTCACGCATACTTCAAGTTTTGTCCGAGGAGATTTTGGATAAGTTACCCAGAACGGATGTCAAAAATGTTGGAGAATGTTTACTAGTAGATTCGTTTCACATGTCTATATGCTCGAAGGACAATTGCCCTCACAGAATAGCTTACGCTCCTGAACAAAGTCATTCAGCTCTGTTTTTATGCTGCAGTTGGTCTGCAGTAGATGAAACACTTTCGTGGGAGATCATCTCAACCATAAAGAACAGTACGCTCAAGTACCCTTTCACCATCGAGAACATGTAGTGAACTTTGAGCTAGTCGACTGAATATTCATGGAGTTTGAGAGTTGGTTGGCTTCGATTCACCAATTAAGACCACTTGCTCTGTGGATGATCAGAAGCTGAACATAGCTGGTGATTGGAAATCGTCACCCTTCACAATACTAGCGTTTTGATGAGGGTTGAGAATATCGTGCAATGACATCGGCATGCTGACTCTAGGATCTCAGTCCCTCGCCAGAATCTGGCGATCCGTATCATGTGCTGGCTGAGTTGTCCTTGCACTACAAGTTCCCGACTGATGCAAACCACCTGTCCAGAGCCACGGGTCAAGTTTCCGGCATGTTAGCGACTGCCTCCGCGACCAAGATCAGGTACTTAAGCTGCTCCCCGCAGAGTACACACTCCCGGGAGACGAGTTTGCTGTCAACTCAGCATTCCCTCGTAAGTTACTTAGCTTAATGTAATTTATGCTGCAGATACCCATTTTATCTTTGTTTGCCATGTTCAAATTCCAACCAGTTCTTAACCCACTGTATTGTTAACTTGCATAAATTGATATTATATGAAATTTTTTATCCAGAGAAAGTTATATAAAGTAATTATTTTGTTGTCACATCTCATTCCATTTGGAAAGATACCCTAATTTTGTCTTGCAAATTCCATTCCGAAATGTTGAACGTAGCGCTAGATTTCCCATTTTTTAAGTGATCTAGATGCTGCATGAATCCTGGGAAATACGTAACCATCTGGGTCCGGAATGAAAAGGACCAGTGCACCAACAAGGTCCAATTTAAACATGAACATTGGAACCGCCAAACACGCAACCTGAAAACGATTATTCGAGATTGGCAGAATCAGTGTCCGAATACCTAGTTTACTTCCAAAAGTCAACCATCCAGATCTCCTTGAACATTTGATGCGAGAAAAATTGAATCCTTTTCTGTTTGGGATTCTTGTCACTTCGCCTTTACTTTTCTTAAATACAATTCTATTTTCTCGGCGGTTCGTATTTTTAAAAACTAAGCTAATATTACAAATATCTAGTACATATTGATTTAACAATTATAGCATTTTTGGATAGATAATTAAAGAAGTATAACAGTATCATAAATAAAGTGAGGGAGAACTAGTAACATAAATCGCACCCCACTCACATCCTGCAATTTTATGTTACCTGTTAAATATTTATTTCTAGAAAGTATTATTATTGTACATTATCTCTTAGATGATATCACCTGTTATTCCAATCTAATTTTGAGTTGTGTAAATTTTTTGAAATATGGCAAAGTTCTTCCAATAAATTAACATTACAGTAAAACCCCTCTAAAGTGTTATCGGTAGGACCAGAGAAAAATATCATTTTAGAGAGGTTATCACCTAAGAGAGGTTTACGTTTTTTATTTCAAAATTATTAAAATTAATTTTTTGGTCAATAAATGCGCAAACACCAAAAAATTACTTTGTCTATATTAAGTCACATAAAATATCGGCTTACAATGTTATTCAAATGCAATACTTGATTGAAATATTTTTTGTAACAATAAGACGACGATAATAATGACCATTTGAAAATAATTTAGAACATGAATGATGATGTAAAATTTATCAAACAAACATTTCTAGCACAAAATGTATTTTAAAATTTTTTCACAGTAAAAATATATATATTTATTCAAAAATATCACTTTATGCGAAAGTTGGGACCGAGATTTACCACTATTAGTTATTACGATAGAGGGGTTATTAAATTTTAACACTGGTCTCGACTCGGGAACGAGACTTTTTATCAATTTACAAAGGTTATCATTTTAGAGAGCATCACTTTATAGATATTTTACTATATTATGTTTTTTAGCCAACCGTTTCCGAGTTTTAAATTGTGATTAGCACCAATGAACATTTAGTCTCATTACATAAGGCGTAGATGATTTGGCGGATTTCCGGAATTTTGAGATAGCATTAGAATTCTATATTAAAACAATAAAAAGATGCTAATCATTGTTGGTTAAAAAAAAGGAATAGACATAAAAAAATTAACAAGAAACCCCACAAAGTCACACACGCCAACAAAAACCCCGCATCTACCGTTCAAACCCGAGGAGCCGCCTTTGGTTTCTAGTAGAAGACGAAAGAAGAAGAAACAGCTCCATAAGAGATGTCAGGGAGCGAGGCCCACGCGCCGATGCTGAGGCCGCGGCAGAACGCGGCGCCGGGGTCCCCGCGGGCGCAGGCCACGCTGGCGGCGCTGCTGGGGCGGGCGACCGGTCGTCGGGGCCCGTCGATGCTGGTGAGGGAGACGGCTGCGCGGGAGCTCGAGGAGCGGCGCGCCGACTGGGGGTACTCCAGGCCGGTGGTGTTCCTCGACATGCTGTGGAACGCGGCCTTCGTGGTGGTCTCTGTGGCGATGCTTTCGGCGACGACGGAGGAGCGGCCGAACACGCCGGTGCGGTTCTGGATCTGCGGGTACGCGCTGCAGTGCCTCGTCCACGTGGTGCTCGTGTGGATGGAGTATCGGAGGAGGAGCGGGTCCGGGCGGAGGGGAGGGCAGGAGGGGGAGAGGGGCGGGGGTGGCGGAGCGGAGGGGAGCGAGGACGAGGAGGACGCCCGCGGAGATCCGCTGTCCTCGTCTCAATCGAGGTACGGGGATGATTTTCCTCTTTTTTGGTGCTGCGGTTTTTAGGTATTTGGGTTTGGAGGGAGGTTAGTTCTTTCTTAGCTGGCAAGGATGTGAACGAGTGATCTTAGTAAATGAATCTTGATTCCGAAATACGAGTTCGAGTCTTGTGAATGGATCTCATAAGTAAGTATAGTGCTCGATTCTATATTAGTCATTGATGATGTTGGGGGAACCTGACTGCTTACTTGTGGGTGTCACTGAAGGTTTGGAAGCTGTTCTCAGTAATTTGACGCGTTTTTGTGATCCGCTGATCAAAATAAACACTTTCTGTACGGTGGATAGAGAGTCTGTCGATTTTTGAAGTAGGACGGTATATGGTGTTGGTTTCTGGTTCTGTGGTAAGAGAGACGAATGATCAATATTGATGATGTAATTGCTGTAATAGGTTAGATATAGAAAGTAGGTCATTGGGTTTGGGATAGCTAGGATTCGATAAAGTTAAGTAAGGAGTCATGTTCTTCATCGTTTTCCTTTATGTTCGCAGTTTGGATTGTGGGAATGTTTTATGCCATGATCTGACAATTTTACCGTTATTGAAGAAGCTTATTGCTCGATATGTTACTAATGTTTAGATGTCAGCACTTTGCTAGTTACTTGTTATCTAGTCTCTTTTCTATGATAAATGGAAGGTTTTCTGCATATAACTGACCTGAGTTTTTTTTTTGTAGTATCACTAAAAGGTGCGAATCGGTGAATACAATGGTGTCGTTTATCTGGTGGATAGTTGGCTTCTATTGGGTGGTCTCGGGAGGTGACGCTCTTTTGGATCAGGCTCCACGTCTGTACTGGTATGCACTTGGCCTATACAGCTATGTTTCTTTTGAAGGCTTGGTCTCATTGCAAAACTACTGCATTTGGTTTCTATTCCAAAAGAGTTGTCTGAGCTATTGGTGCTTTTAGGAATAATTCCTCCGCAGACCAGCCCTTTAAGAATTTACTGGCATTAAATAGATATAACTCCAACTTCTTCGTTTGTTACCAGCTGTGGTTGAAGAACCCTAAGGATTTTTTTTTTCTCAATGCAGGTTGACAGTGATTTTTCTTGCATTTGATGTGTTCTTCGCAATATTTTGTGTCGTCTTGGCATGTCTGATTGGAATTGCTCTCTGTTGCTGCTTGCCTTGCATAATTGCAATTCTTTATGCCGTTGCAGGACAGGTATGATCACTAATTTGAAAATATAGAAACTTCATCTACTTGACTAATTAGGTGCAATTATTATCAAGTATCTGACAATGTCAGGTTTACTCTTTTTCTCGCTTAATTAGGAAGGCGCGTCAGAAGCAGATCTTAGTATACTTCCAAAGTACAGATTTCAGGAAGTTGCCGATGAAGAAAAGCCCAAGGTCGGAGCAGGCAAAATGATACCAATGGAGTCGAGCAGTGGAAACCTATCAGTTGAGCGAGTACTTCTCGAGGAAGATGCAGTAAGTTTCTACTACTGTGCTTGTACTTATATGCCATAAAAATGGATTGCTAGCATTCTGAAACCGAACTTGAAGCAGTCGAGAGTGTTGATATGTTTACAAGTAGTATAACTGGTCAGTAATTAAGCATGCCCTAAATTATGGATATCATATTAACCATTAGTACCTCTATATAAACGACCCAAAATGGTCGTTGAAGTGGTGGGAATGGGTTTTTCATCATTACACCAAAGTTATGGTTACATAATATGATTTTGTGAAATAGATAATGTTTTGTTTTAGATAGCCAGCAGAATCTGAACCTTATATTAATTTTATATCCTTGAGCATCGAAACTATGTTGATGAATAAGACTCTTCTTGCATCAGTTTATGCAGCAAGTCTATTGGGGTATGCTCGTTTGCTTAAATCACCTTCAAAATTCTGCTATAAATTTAACTCGACCTCTCTTTAGATGAATTCTATTGTCCGAGATTTTCTGAACTCTATTAATTTATATAGCATACTCTTTCGATGACCCGAGCTTTTGTTTCTTCCCGGAACCAGGAGTGCTGCATATGTCTTGTTCCATATGAGGACGGAGCAGAGCTTCACGCGCTTCCTTGCAACCATCATTTTCATTCGACGTGCATAGTGAAATGGCTCAAGATGAATGCAACATGTCCGCTCTGCAAGTACGACATTCTTAAAGGAAACGATGTAGTGTGAAGTTTGAAGTGATCAAGAAACAAAAGTGTTAATCCGCTGGAGCTTCTGTTATATTGTGTACAGATCAAAACAAAGTCAACAAGTAGGAAGTTCTGTTTATTCATCTGATAAGATTTTATCCTCCCCGTCCGGCCTTAAGGTCATCACTGTTCTTCCCTGACAATGTGACCTCGCTGAAACGTTTAGCGAGGTTGCATTTTTAAAAATTGGCCAGTATATATCTCGGATAAAGGATGGCTGACCAGGTACTCATCGCAGTTGTTTCTCATCGTTGAAATGGGTCTATGCCGACTGGTTGGAGTTGTTCGTCTCGACGTTTGCTAGATGTCGGTATAGAGTTTTGTTGATGATTTTGTTTTCTTTGGAGTCGTTCATGAACACCAATAAAAATTGCTATTGGTAAAAAAAAAACTTTTTGAATTGTACTCGCGTTCAGTAATTTTGCTACTTTTTTCACGTCGATTAAGTTCTCTTGGATTGTGTCTGCTTCTTGCAGTATTTAATAGTTTGGAGCAATCTCTTTATCATTGTTGCAACATAATACTGCAATTTTAACGTTACTACAGTCACTATATTGAATAATTCTTTTTGGATTGGTAGAAATATAAAATATTGATAAAAAATTCTATTACTTCAGTTCAAACTTCAAATTAAAATAGAATTTTTTGGTATATTTATTTAAATACAGATCTGTTTGCCATTGTTATCGATGCTTTTAATAGGATGAAAGTGAAATCAAATTGAAAAGCGATCCCGACTAGTTTTAGGCTCCACTTGAATAATGGATTGTAATGAAAACATAATTGATAGTATATAGGCAGTAACTACATAATAATTATAGCTGCCAAGCATAAGTAAAGATTAGGAGTTACACTAAAAAAGTAACTTTAATATATTATAAATAGTAGTGAGTATCTAAGGCATTACGAGTTGACCATTTTGGAATCGAATTAAAGACCCATTACTTACTAAAAAAACACACACTATTTACTACATTTTTACCACTTGTAACAAGTATTAGCTTTGTTTCTTCCAATCGTCGGTGTCCGTGAAATGTCTCTTGCACTTCTAGCTCTCCAAGTAGACTTTGGAATGAATGCTACTGTGGTGGAAAATCAATAGAGCATGGGCATGAAAACTAGTGTTGCGAAGCTTACATTGAATAAGAGAGGTGTCATTTTTAGAATTTAGGTTGTAGTGATTGGAGATGGAAAACTTTCCAATTGAAATGAATGTAGTTAAAAAAGAGTAAAGTGAAATAGGTGATACACATGCTTATAGATCACATTTTGGACTTATCTGCATAAAAAATTAAACAAAAATTATATAATTTGAATTCCGTTAAAATCACATATAGTTTGCATGAATTGGGTATATGATTTTCTTCATGGTAGAACATCAATTTCTAATACAAGTGGCAATAACGATCATGCTCCAAGAACATAACAATAGTAAATAAAGACAAAACTGTTACATAATTGAGATTACTTTAATTATGTATATCATTAGGATACACCGAATTAAAGACACCATTACTTATAAAAAAACACACACCACTTACTACATTTGCTCCACTTGGAACAAGTATTAGCTTCATAACGTTTATTCCTTTCGTTGGTGTCCATAAAACGTCTCTTGTACTTTTGGCACTCTAAGTGGACTTTGGAATGAATGCTATTTTGGTGAAAAATCAAGAGAGTGTGGGTGTAGAAAGTAGCGTTACAAAACTTACATTGAATAAAAGAGGGTGTCATTTTTGTGGTTGATGTTGCAATGAATAGAGAAAGAAAATTTAGCAATTTTCCCAGTGAAATGAATTTAGTTAAAAAAGAGTGAATGAAATAGGTGGCTACACAAGTTTATAGAGTAAATTTTAGACATGTTGCATGAAGAATTAAACAAAAATTGTATGATTTGGGTACAAAAATTATATGATTTGGGTTCCATTCAAATCACCATTAGTTTGCATGAATTGTGCATATGAATTCCTTCATGATAGAACGTCAATTTCTAATACAAGTGGCAACAACGATCATGTTCCAAGAACATAAGAACACTAAGTAAAGACAAAATAGTTGCATAATTGAGATTGCTTCAATTATATGTATCATTAGGAAATACCAAATTAAAGACAACATTATTTAAAAAATACACTACTTACTACATTTGCTCCACTTGGAACAAGTATTAGCTCCTTTAAAAAAAATAAGTATTAGCTTCGTAATATTTCTTCCTTTCATCAGTGTTCGTGAAACGTCTCTTGTACTTGTCGCACTCCAAGTAGACTTTGGAATGAATGCTAGTTTGGTAAAAATCAAGAGAGTGTGGGTATGAAAAGTAGCGTTACAAAGCTTACATTGAATATGAGGAGATGTCATTTTTGGGATTGAGGTTGCAGTGATTGGAGAGGAAACATTTTGTGTTTTTTCAAGTGAAATAAATTTAGAGAGACACCATTAATCGTTTTAAAAAATAACACGACTTGATGCTACCTTTGCTCCACTTGGAGCATGTGTTGACCTCAAGGTGTTTCTTCCTTTCTTTGGGATCCACGAAGCATTTCTTGCATTTGTGACACTCCAAGTGTGTTTTGCAGTGAGCACACTTTTGATGAGAAATTAAGGTTGAGTGGTTAGGAAAAGTTAACTCACAAAGATTGAACCAAACTAGCATTTTCTCTGTACAACAAAAATATTGAATGTCACTTGTTGGGAAGCACTCGCCTGAAACATTGAAGGTCAAATTACTTCCAAAAATATTCAAAAATAGGAGAAGCTGTTACAGGTACCTTCTTTTTCATCTGTCTGGCCTTCATCATCTAATACTTCGTCATCGTGGGAGATTCTTCATCATCGGCTCCCAAACACTCAAAAAATGCGTCTCACGATGAGAAGAGGGAACTTTATGAAAATATACTTTGCAAATGTCGTAGGTATAGCTGATAGCATTTAGACTGAGGAGTCCAAATTTTTTGAGAGACATCTGGAACAAAAATATAAGTTCAACTGGAGTTAATAACTAAAATATAAACAGAAAATATAAGTTCATCGAAGATTCTAACAGAAAGTTTCAATCGGGAGCAATGTTGATCATCGGAAAAATAAATCAGAAACAGAGTTAAATCAGAAAAGAGTGTTCAATCAGAAATCTAATTGGAAAAACTCAAGAAAATGTTCGAAAAAGAAGTTCAGAGTAGAGGTGGTCACCTTCAAGATTAAAGCAGATTGGAAACATTTTTTATCTGAAAAGGAGTCCAATCGGGAACAATATTGATCGGAAAAGTAGTTAAATCGGAAAAAGAGTTAAATCAAAAAGAGTGTTCAAACAGAAGATAATTTGTTAAAAAATTGGAGTTCAATCGGAAACTAATTGGAAAATTCAAGAAAATGTTCTGAAAAGAAGTTCAAAGTAGAGGTGGTCATCTACAAGATTTAAGCAGCGTAGTAATGAGAAGTTCGATCGAAACATTTTTTTATTGGAACAATATTAATCAGAAAAGCAGTTAAATCAGAAAAGAGTGATCAATAAAAAGATAATTCGATAAAAAAATCAGAGTTCAATCGGAACTCTAATTGGAAAACTCAAGAAAATGTTCGAAGAAAGAAGTTCAGAGTAGAGGTGGTTACCTTCAAGATTGAATGAATGCTAGTTTGGTAAAAATCAAGAGAATGTGGGTATGAAAAGTAGCGTTACAAAGCTAACATTGAATATGAGGGGATGTCATTTTTGGGATTGAGGTTGCAGTAATTGGAGAGGAAAAACTGTTATTTTTCAAGTGAAATGCATTTAGAGAGACACCATTAACCGTTAAAAAAAATAACACTACTTGATGCTACCTTTGCTCCACTTGGAACATGTGTTGACCTCAAGGTGTTTCTTCCTTTCTTTGGGATCCCCGAAGCGTCTCTTACACTTGTGACACTCCAAGTGTGTTTGCTGTGAGCACACTTTTGATGAGAAATTAGGGCTGAGTGGTTAGGAAAAATAAACTCACAAAGATTGAACTGAATAGGAGGGGTGTTATTTTTTGGTACCGGGAGGTTGTCATCTTAAATTAACAAAAGCATTAAAAAATAAGGAGCAAAACTTTTTATAACATTTCATTGAATAAGACTTCCTTCATGTTCCAAGAACGTACAAATAGTAAGTAAAGGTTACATAATTGACTACTTCAATTATGTCTATCATTAGTAAACACTGAACTAAAGACACCACTGCTTAAAAAAAAAACCCTATTTACTATATTTACTCCACTTGGAACAAATATTTTCTGCTAGATGTTTGTCGGTGTTGTTGAAGTGTCTTTTGCACTTGTAACACTCCAAGTGGGCTGTGGAATTTTGGTGGGCAATCAAAAGAGCACGAGTCTCGAAAATGGCTTCACAAAGGTTACATTCAATAGGCGGGGGTGTCATTTTTTAGACTGGATTGAGTGGGGACTAAATTTTGGGCCGTCAGATTTGATTGTCTTTAAATCTGATGGCCAATAACCTATTAGGTGATATTGGTTTGCATGTAAAATGATATTAGTTTGCATGTGAAGTGATATTGGTTTGAATGTGAAATTATATTGGTTTGCATGAGTATGGTTTACATGTAAAGTGGTATTAGTTTATATGCGAAGTGATATTAGTTTGCATGTGTAATAATATTAGTTTGAGTTAATTCCATAGATGAGGATTAGCCAAGTCCCTACCAAATTTGTCCTGGTCATTTTTGGGATTGAAGTTGCACTAGATAGAGAGAGACAACGATGAGTTTTTTCCAAGGAAAATATATTTCGTGACCCGAAAGGAGAATTTTAGACATTTACATAAAGAATCAAACCAAAATTGTATGATTTGTATCTAACCGTTTCATGCGACTAATTATCCAGGCATCAGATTGTTACCTGCCCCTAGATTCATCACACTTGGGTCTAATATTTCGTATGACAAGTAGGTCATACCGGATCCTGTTCGAATCCTTATTTTTTTAAAATAAGACATGCATATTAGTTTATAGAATTCCACCCGGATCCTACACAAATTTTAAAAAAAATATTAAAATAATATGTATATATATAATATATTAAATACCAAATTCTTTTCTTGACATCCACTTTTTACTAAAAAGAATTCAAAGGAAAAAATGTCTGCTTTTCTTGCAATAGAAATTAAAATATTCCTTAGAAAATAGTTTTTATCAAGCAAAGTGCAATGATTTGATTGGAAGATGGATCATGGACCAATTTGGTTTAGAAAATAAATTTTTCGAGCACTTATCAGTTATCACGGCTGTTTCCAACCTTGCTTTAGATTATTTGAACCCTCATACCTAATTGAACGCAATTCGTCTAAATTTATTTAATGCATTTGGCCCAAGTTGGAAGGCCCGAGCTGAAAAATCAAAGTTGGAAAGCCCAAGCTGAGGATGGAATTATCACATCGGAAATTGCAAGAGAATTTTCCCTATTTATAAGGAGAAGCTCCAAGCTGGTGTAACATTAAATGTTCCACCTGAAGAGCTGACCGAGGCTGCATGCGAGGATGGTGCGAAGCACCATCCGAGCACGAGCGCATTGGACGCAGGTCGCAATGGGCACTTTGTGGCGCACTTGGCACTTCGCACTTCGCACGTGTGCATCGTCGTTACCCAAGTCCGGAGAGATCTGCGAAGCTACCGAAGTGACGAGAGGCTGCGAGCGCCTTCCAAGATGGTCACCGAAGAGGTACGAAGGGCTGGAAGGATCCAGAATGCCACCGAAGAGCCATGAGCGCCGGAGAAAGAGTCGAATTCTTACCTCGACTATCCTAATCAAGTACATCACTTCCGACAAACAACAATTTTTAAGAGAGACATTTGAATATGTGGAGAGTTGCCACTAATATCTTTTCAATATTGGATGGAAACAAGTTTTAAATGATCCGGGAGTTTTTAATTTAATCATTCTGTCAAGGTTCAAGAATGAACTTGATGATCTAATTTCGTTGAGATATTTGTCACCAAAATTTACTTATTGTACATGAAATCCATTTAGGTAGTCTCGTCTTTTTTTTACATCCTTCGTGTAAATATTAGGCAATGACATGTAATCATGGAGCTCGGAGTAACACAGTTTTAAATCTCCAACACACAGAAGGGAGGAATTATGATCTTTACACGTAATATGATCTAGACCATGCCAAACAAAATCGACTTAATACCAAATTTTAAGTCCTAACTTTTCTACTTCGATTTTTTTAATTTACTTGTTTGGTTTATTTATATTAAGTTATTTTAACAAAGAATCTATGACATTCAAATTTTCAAATATCTTATTGATATTACGAAAAATTAATTGGCGGTTAATTTATTTATTTTTAAATGTTTTCTAAATGATGCGGATCCAAACCTGCCCGTTAATTTAGCACTCGCATTCTGCCTGTTATTGGTCATGATCCAGACAATTAGTTTTAAAGAGAATAATGATTTGGATTCACCTACCAGCCCATTAACATTCTTATTCATTATCCCTTTAATACCATCTATTGTTTGGCTTACCCTAAAAAAATCTATTGTTTGGCTTTACAGATTAATTTTAATTGTAGTATAAGAATTTTCAAATTTCAATATGTATAACACCATTGACATGAAATTATTTTACTTTAGTCAAAAGTGTCGAATTTAAATTATTGTTATCCCTGTCTAGCTTCCAGAAAAAAGCATCCTTATACTATTCTCAGTGAAACATGATTAGTTTTGGACTATTAATAGAATAAAATCATTAAAACTAGTATAAGCGCACCCCCTAGTTTAGTAAGAGACTGAGATTTAATTAAAAATATCTTTAATTCGTATCTAAGAAATATAAAAAACAGTATTGGAAAAAATACTCCTGGACCGACAGTAATGGAGTTTAAATATAGAGATCAAAAAAATATATAGGGCCTATTTGTGAAGGCAGCCTCAAGGGTCCCCTCCAGTCTAGAAACATGGCGTCGGGTTTTTGCATGGGCCACACTGTTCGGATCGGGCGGGCCGATAGAGAGCACTCAGACCCACTGCAAGTACTAAGAAGTAAGAACTTCAGTTTTTAATATCTGGAAACCTAATTGTTTTGGGTAAATTACTTTTAAGTCCATGTTGTCCCCGTGGTTTGGTTTTATTATACGCTCGAGTCTCTCCCTGACATCATCAATCGATTTATATATTTTTTAATCATGAAATGAATATTATACCATTGGAATCGTCTCCTACCTCCCCTCTGGTGAACCTTACACCTTCTATGGCGACCCTATGTCTTCTCTGGCAACATCTCATATGAACAAAATACACATAATTTAATCAAATGTATTCTACATCTCGCAACCATCCATCTATCCGGCATCTAACTAGCATTCAATCAACTGTGTAATTATCCGGGGTGAGTCCTCTCTGAACATTTCATCAAATAGCTCCTCAGCCCTCACAAAATCTTTGGAGTTCCTGAGGACCTTTAAGGTCCATCATCCAGAGCACGAGCCACATGGGTGAGGAAGGTGTGATGGGCGATCTCGGAGGCCTTGTTCAGGTGGGGAGCTTCTCGACTTTTCAAGTTGACCCAGACAGACTTTTCGGGGGCTGCTGAAGATGCTGTTTTCGGCCGGAGATGGTGTTGCTGGAGACGGAGCTGTCCTCGGCCAAAGACAGAGTTGCTAGAGACCTAGTTGAATTGGGTGCTGCTGGGCCCCCAGCAGCAACATTCTAATAACTTATATTAATAAGGCGGCCCGCACACCCTTCTACCAGAGAAGCGTGTTTGGTCTAGTGGTAACATTCTCACCCTTCTTCCCTTCGAACGTGAGTTTGAATTCCACAACAAACATGTCATTTTTAACAACGCAACGGCAAAAACCCAACAACAACGGCTAAATCCTCAATGGCATCGGCGAAATCCTCAACGAAAATGGCAAAAACCCAATGGCAAAAAAAAAGACACGTGACAGACACACGCGAGCCCGCAGTAAATGCTGCAGGGCTCGCATTATCAGCACCCAATCGGGCCCTGCTAGAGACGCTGTCTTCGGCCAGAGATGGAGTTGCTGGAGACGCTGTCCTCAGCGTCATCCAACTTCGGTCACGCTCGATGTACCTTTTAATCCAGGAAGAGCCGAGCTAATTTAAGCGACCCAACCCGTAAATAAACGAAAAAGGAGAAGTCCCGCCGTTGGTGGCAGAGGTGGGCCTTCATTCCAGTCTCGTCGTCGGTGGCAGAGGTGGGCCTCTGTTCCAGTCCTGCCCATTTCCCCTTCCTTCCCGCCCTTATAGTCCTTCCCATTCCAAGCGAGAGACGGGGATAAACACGACCTCACTCCAGACGAATCCCTAGCGATGACGGCTTTGGCTCGATGATGTCGAGAATGGTCGATGGTGGCTTCTTTTGTGAAGGTTCAAATGGTTGTTGGTGGCTCTCTTGCCCAGATTGAAAGGACTACCGGTGGAGCCAGAGATGTGGTACGCCAGCATCGACAGAGATGAGGATTCGTCGGTGGCCAAATAAGCACAACATACTCGATTTTTTAATTATTTATAAGGGTAGTCGAGTCATTTACTAAAAAAATTGATTAATGACGTCAGCGATGGACCCTAAAATATAATAGAACCAAACTAGAGGCAGAATTAGAGGTGACCATGGTTCCACTAGAACCGGAGGTTCCAGAAATATTGGTTCTAGTAACCGAATTCGAAATCATATTCAAGGTTCAAAAAATCGTCCTGGAACCTCCTAAAATGGTTCCAGTTATGGTTTATGATTTTTTGGAATCGTAACCGGCAGTTCTGATTGTGGAACTATAACCGGAGGTTCGCGAACTGTTGATTTTTCCTAATTTTTTTAATAAAGTTAATTTTTTTTAATTACTATAAATACTTCATTCCATTCTTCAAAAATTATAACATTTATTCTAAATTTTTTTTAATCTCTATTAATTAATTGATCTCTATAAGTATTATCTCTTCGTAAAGGGGTTCGTAATTTAATTTAGTACATTAAGTTGAAACACAAACTTTAATTAAAAAAAATTCCCCAAAAAAGTTCTTAAAAAATAAAATAAAAGGAGAATCGTGTAACCGGTGGCTTAGAACAGTAATCGTAGGTTTCGGGAACCTTCTCAGAACCTTATAGAATCAGTAGCGAAACTATAGAGACCCTATCGTCTATTTTACCAAACACCAGAGACTTAGGGATAATTGACTCTCTTTTTTGGAATAGAAACCAAAAAAATACTGAATATTATTTAGTTATCAATGACTAGAATATAAAACTTTAGTTCCGAGTGAGCGGAATTCAAAATTTCTAGCTATACCGTAAACAGATAGCAAAATTTGTTGGCTAATGTAAATGTCAGGATGTTTTACTGTGGTTTTTTATGTTGTAATGAAATTTGCACTTAAATTCAGATAAAAAATTTGCACTTAAATTCACAGCTTCAAGATTCCATATTTTATATGCCAAAACATAAATCAAATATTATCACCATAATCCAGATCCATCGATAATACATGCAAAAGAAACATGTTCCAGAAACATAGAAAACTCTAAGTAGCTAAAAAAGGCAAACTCCAAATAAACAGTGGTAAAAATTTATCTGACTCGGGATTAAACTCGTAATTTTCGATAATACTTTGATCTTCCAAGCAAAACACACCAATATCACGATGGCCAACCCTTGGCATCGGGACAGGGTCAAAGTAATAGTCGGTGAAGTAGATTGAGTTGGGTCTCAAATTTTCTGAAATCTTCAGAGTCGGAATAGCAGTGGAGTAGTTGGTCCCAAGAATAAAGTATCAAGTTATTTACCTCCACCTTATTAACCAAGGCTTTAGTCTCTCCGTAAAATTAAATTTGAATACCTTGAAACCAATCGTCTGTGTCAAATAACCGGTTGCTTCTGGATCCCGAAACCTATTAATCAACAAGAGCTCCCCTTTAGATGTCTCCACTAGATGAGACTTCTTGGTACTTGTTTCTGTTGTTAAATACAATTTCTTCGGAGAAACTTGAATAATTTTTGGTGGCCGGTTTGGATCATGGAGAGAAAACGATACCATGTCGTAAAATTTCTAACTACATAAACCGATGATCCTTGACCTCGTCAATTGTACAGATGCCTCATCTTGTCGCTGTCTTTGTTAATGTCACGTTTGGAGCTCTTATATGGAAAAATCCTTCTGGGGCCTTCCCCTACCCTTTCCATAGTAGTTAATAATAGCAAGGGGATTGAGGGTGGCAACTCTTTGTGATCATCTAAACGAAGTTCCAAGATTTGCACACCGCGGAGAAGCATAAGCGATCAACAACGTCCAACATACAAGATTTGGGAGAGAACCATCATCGGAAGATCGCACCAACTCATTGTCTTGAACTCGGAATATAAGATCGGAAAGAAGAACAAGTTACAGAAAAATTTGTCTAATCTCTATATAACCAACCTAGCTGTTAGTACCAAGTTTTTCGTCTAAAAGTCTCCAGTTTCTGATGTCATAGCTCAAAATAGTATGTAAGAAAAAAAGAATTAAGTTATAATAGGTTTGATATGCAAGAGGATAAAAGTAATCTATCTTCTAACCTGATACGAATTCGAGGATAAAATAGTAGGCGGGTATTCCACCATGTACATAATACTAATATATATTTATACAATTTACCCGTTTCAAAAACAAAAAAAGTAATACGTCTTCTAACCAATAAAAAAATTGCAATAAACAGTACAAAAGAATAATAGCTTGAAATTATTCGGTAGTATTAGGATACGTCTGTAACTCCATGTCTCCCACTTCCTTTGAAACTCTCCAACTTTCTAGGGAAGTTATTAGGTAGTAATAGTATTAGGATAAATCACGGGTGTGTCGTGTACAAATAAAAACACAACAGTTTTTAACTCTCTCTTCTTTCCTTTTTTCTCTCTTCTAAATGCTGCTGGTTGAGGAAATCTTTAAAATCTTCATCAAAATATTCTTACCTTGCGTGAAGAGTTTCTTCTTCAGCCCACAAGACAACGTACAAAATCGGCATGAATGGAGTGGCCGCCCTGGATGAAAATCAGTGTGGAAGTGCACAAGGTATATGTCAAGATGGACTGCTAAGAACGGAAGGACTTGGCGAAGATGAGAGAAGTACATAATGCAAGCAATAGAGAAGTACTTTGCAAAGAACGTGTACCTTGAACGCAATTATGTGCGCCACCGGAAGCCCTTGATTGCCATGCCTTGCAAACAGTGAGAGGTCGCCGATAAGATCCAAGACCTTGTGACGGCAAGGTTCGTCGTCAAAACGGAGAGGTGGATTCAACCATCCTTTACTTGAACTATAAAAAAGCAAAGATGGGCAAGTAATTGCAGAGTTAGGCTTTCGTATAGCTTAGATGAGCCGCTATCAAATGAGTGCTTGATAGCATCTCACCTACACACTATGGCATTGTCCAGCGAGCCCCCTTTAATTAGCCCCGCATTACGCATGTTCTCCACCTGCAATGCTTTCTGAAGGTGAATTCCACAGTGCTGGAAACCAAACTACAGGAGTAAACGTCCGCTGTGGATGAACAACGATGATTAACCGTACTACACTAGAAGGCCTATCTCATAGGAGTTTTTCAATTACAAACTATTTGCAAGAGCACCTCAACAGTAAAAGAACTAGGAGCAAAAGAGTTTCTTTATATATTCAGCTTCTGCTTTATGTTACATGATCTTAGAATAACTAGACAATTTATAGAGATTCATGTGGTCTAAAATGGAGAACAATAACTAGTTACGCGGGAAACAAGAACTAACCTCCTCATGTATGCAAAAAGTTCTCGATGGAGCTACTTGTTCGCAATAAAGTGATTCATCCAAAGACGTTAAAGAAAACCACTGGCAACCAATAGCTGAAACCTATATTCCAATCAAAAAGTGTTAAGAGTAACCAATACAGATGATCAAAAATGAATTGAAAGCAGATAGCTGTTGCACTAGACTGCAACCGCAGTAGTAACATTGAAAGGCAAAATAACTAAACATCGGGGAGGTCGATACCTGAGGAAAGTCTATTCCATAGCTAACACGAATTCTTGGTGATGGAAAAGCAGCCACAAAAGAATCCTTCTTCCAAACCTGCACAGGTTCATCCAGATACGGCGCCAATCGCTTGCAGGCATTTCCCGCCTCGTCCACGGCCTCCACCAGACCAACTCTTTTGATCTCCTCCACCCATTTACTTGCGGACCCGTCCAATACTGGAACCTGCCAGCCCTCCACACGTTAAACCACAACTCATTACCACAAGAACATCCGAAAGGCACAAAAACTGACCTCGAAAACTGACCTCCACACGTTAAACTCATTACCACAAGAACATCCGAAAGGCACAAAAACTGACCTCGAAATCAGAGTCCCCGGGGTTAGAACTAACCACCTCAATGCGGCAATTGTCCACGCCCGTGCCCTCCAGCGCGGAGAGCAAATGCTCAACGGTCCGAACCCGAACACCGCCCTTGATCAGCGTCGTACAGAGGGCGGATTCCCTCGCGTAGTCCACCGTGGCAGGGATCGAACAGTTGGCGTGCACGAGATCAAAGTGCCTGCCTTTACCGGCCGGCTCCGGTTTTATCCTCACCGTGGACAGCTTCCCGGAGTGGAGCCCCGCCCCGGTCACCTCCACGTGTCCTCCTACCGTTCTCTGGAGCCTCCCGGACTATCCACGTTTCAAAAAGCTCACAGCTTTACAAAAAAGCAACGGTAAAGAAATACAAAGAGGGAGAGAGAGAGAGGCTGTACGGATTTCCAAGATATGAGCTTGGAGGACTTAAGCGCGTTCCGGACACCGGAAAAGGCCATTCGGGTTTCCTATTGGGACAGAAACATTGTCGTTTTGGGGGGCAGTTGGTGAAGTAAGAAGCCAGGCGGGAATATTTTGTTTTAGGACACGGAGAGGGGAAGAAAGCAGCATCTACCACGCGCCTTTTATTTTAAAATGCCGCCCCGCCTAAGTTCGTTATTTGTTGCCGTTAGTGTTTCATAAAAGTAAAAATGAGATGAACGAAAATAATATGAGATTTTGAGTTCAAATTTTGAGAATATTGTTGGGTATGGAGACTTCGTACTATACGGAGTTACTGTTTACGCGTTGAATATACGGAGTTACTGTTCACATGTTGACTTTTCACTGTTCACTATAGTCCTAGGCTGTGGGCACTATAAATACCCACCTCTCAGTCACTATTCCTGTATCTTCTTCCTTGTGTAGAGAGAGAGAGAGAGAGACAGAGAGAGAAGAGGAGAGAGAAACACCATTGTTGAGCGAGTGAAGCTCTAGAGTGTAGATCGAGCTTGATATAGTGAAATCTCCTGGCTTGGTACGCCCCCGGACGTAGATCGGTTTAGATCGAACCGGGTGACCAAATTTTTGTGTCGTATTCTTGTGTGCGTGAGTTTCCTTTGTGTTTGTCATCGATCTCTAGCTCCGGTATTGTTCGTGTGGTGTTTGGGGCCCTCGTGTTTCCCAACAATTGGTATCAGAGCCCGGGTTTAGGGCGTGGTGGGAGCAATCACGATGGGTGATGTGAGATCGCCCGTGGAGAAGTTCGATGGCGTCGATTATGGCTTCTGGAAGATGCAAGTAGAGGACTACTTGTATGGCAAAGATTTGCACTTGCCCCTTGATGGGAAGAAGCCAGAGGACATGAAGGAAGAGGAGTGGAAGCTCCTAGATCGGAAAGCGATGAGCGTGGTGCGCTTGTCTTTGTCTAGGAACGTGGCCTTGCACACAGTAAAGTCAAAGACCACGAAGGAGATGTTGGAGACGTTGTCCGAGATGTACGAGAAGCCATCGGCGGCCAACAAGGTTCACTTGATGAGGAAGTTGTTCAACCTTCGGATGGCGGAGGGTACGATGGTGACCAAGCATCTTCACGAGTTCAATGCAACGATAGCCCAATTGAGCTCGGTTAAGATCGACTTCGATGATGAGGTACAAGCCCTAATTTTACTAAGTTCTTTACCCGATAGTTGGAATGGCACGGTCACGGCAGTGAGTGCCTCGGCGGGGAAAGTAACGCTCAAGCTAGATGAGGTGAGGGATTTGATTATGAGTGAGGAGATTCGTAGAAAGGAATCCGGAGTAGCCTCTGTTTCAGCTTTGAGCATGGGTAACAGGGGAAGGTCTGAGAATAAGTGGAAGGGGAAGAAGGACCGGGGTAGGTCAAGATCTAAGTCGAAGGGTGGTCCGAAGAAGGACAAGAGCTCGGTGCAATGTTGGAATTGTGAACAATATGGTCATTTCAGAGATCAATGCAGGGCACCAAAGAAGGAAAAATCCGCAAATGCGACAACGGAAGATCACGGGGATGCGTTGATCTTGAGTGTGAGCAGTCCATTGGAGGAGTGGGTATTGGATTCGGGAGCATCATTTCATTCTTGTAGCGATGCAGGGATGATGGAGAAGTATGTCATAGGTGATTATGGCAAAGTCTATCTAGCGAATGATGACCCTTTGAAAATTGTGGGCATGGGAGATGTTCGGATCAATACTCCTAATGGATCTTTGTTGTTGTTGAAAAGGGTGAGGCATATTCCTGGGTTGAAGAGGAATTTGCTATCCGTGGGGCAACTAGATGATGAAGGTTACACAGTGACCTTTGGTTGCAAGACATGGAAAATTACCAAAGGAGCTAGGGTGGTGGCTCGAGGTTTGAAGGAGGGTACTTTGTATATGACGAAGAACACCAATGAGAGCATTAATGTTGCAGGTGCAACGGATGATGCAGATTTGTGGCATAGTCGCCTTGGCCACATGAGTGAGAAGGGAATGAGGGTGCTATGCTCGAAGGGGAAGCTTCCAGGCCTCAAGACAGTGGAAGTGGAACTCTGTGAGGATTGTGTTTTCGGGAAGCAGAAGAGAGTGAGTTTTTCGAGAGCTGGCAGATCTCCAAAGGAGCAGAAGCTTGAGTTGGTCCACAGCGATTTGTGGGGACCAGCACCAGTGGCATCCTTGGGTGGTTCGTTGTATTACATGACCTTTATTGATGATTCTACAAGGAAGCTGTGGGTGTACTTCTTGAAACATAAGTCTGAAGCCTTTGATGCCTTCAAGAAGTGGAGAGCCCTTGTGGAAAATGAGACAGGTCTCAATGTGAAGTGTTTGAGATCTGACAATGGTGGAGAGTATGAGCTCCAAGAGTTCAAGGATTACTGTGCAGCAAATGGGATTCGCATGGAGAAGACAGTAGCTGGAACCCCCCAGCAAAATGGCATCGCAGAGAGGATGAACAGAACAATCAATGAGAGAGCTAGGGCCATGCGACTGAAGTGTGGCTTACCAAAGATGTTTTGGGCGGATGCAGTGAACACCGCGGCTTTCTTGATCAATAGAGGACCATCAACTCCTTTGGATAATGGGATACCGGAGGAGGCTTGGAGTGGGAAGGAGGTTGATCTTTCTTACCTTCGAGTATTTGGTTGTGTGTCATATGTTCATATTGATGCAGGTGATAGGAGCAAACTGGATGCTAAGTCCAAAAAGTGCACATTCATTGGATATGGTGGAGATAATTTTGGTTTCAGGTTTTGGGATGAGAAGAACCGCAAGGTTATCAGAAGCCGAGATGTCATATTCAATGAGAAGGTTTTGTACAAGGACAGGGGGAGTGTATCCGACGAGGTGGGTTCTAGCAGTGAGGTGATTGAGTTAGACATCTCGAACTCAGGTGGGAGCAAAAGGGCACAAGATGGCCAGGTGGCCGAGGAGGAAGCGGAACCAAGTTCTCCACCACCATTGGTTCCGGTAAGGAGGTCCACAAGACAACGTGGGTCTCCAGATAGGTATTCGCCAGCTAATTTCTATCTCCTATTAACTGATGGAGGAGAACCAGAAGATTTTGCAGAGGTTCAGAAGAGTGGACAAGTGGACAAGTGGAAGCTTGCAATGGATGACGAGATGAAGTCATTGAGGAGTAACATGACTTGGGAACTAGTCCAACTCCCTAAAGGCAAGAAGGCACTGCAAAATAAGTGGGTATATAGAGTTAAGCAAGAGGCGGATGGCACCGAGCGTTACAAGGCAAGACTGGTTGTGAAGGGATTTCAACAGAAATATGGTATAGATTTTACTGATGTTTTCACTCCTGTTGTGAAGCTGACCACTATTCGTATGGTGTTGAGTATGGTAGCTTCAGAGAATCTGATGTTGGAGCAGATGGATGTGAAGACAGCATTTCTCCATGGTGATCTAGAGGAAGAGATCTACATGGTACAACCAGAGGGATACTTGTCAGATGGTAAAAGTGAGCTTGTGTGCAGGTTGAGGAAGAGCTTGTATGGCTTGAAGCAAGCTCCAAGGCAGTGGTACAAGAAGTTTGATGGGTTCATGCATGAGATTGAGTTCGTGCGCTGTGAGGCTGATCATTGCTGCTATTTCAAAAGATTTGACAATAGCTATATTATCCTTCTGCTTTATGTTGATGACATGTTGATAGCAGGCGCCAGTGCTCGGGAGGTGAGCAAGGTGAAGAAGCAATTGTCTGAGAGGTTTGCCATGAAGGACTTGGGGGAGGCTAAGCAAATCCTTGGGATGAGGATTGAGAGGAATAAGGCTGATGGGAAGCTGTTTCTCTCACAGGCTGAGTACATTGAGAAGGTGTTGAAGAGGTTCAACATGCAAAAGACCAACCCCAAGTTGACTCCTTTAGGTGGGCACTTTATGTTGTCCAAGAAGGATTCGCCTAAGAGTAAGGCGGAGAAGGCTCAAATGGAGAAGACTCCTTATGCATCGGCAGTCGGAAGCTTGATGTATGCTATGATTTGCACAAGGCCAGACATAGCACATGCGGTGGGAGTAGTGAGCAGATTCATGAGCAATCCAGGTGAGCAGCATTGGATCGCAGTGAAGTGGATCCTTGGTTACTTGAGAGGTACTACTAAGAAGGCCCTGTGCTTTGAGGGCAAAGATGTGAAGCTGACAGGCTATTGTGATGCAGACTTGGGGTCCAATGATCATGATGGCAAGAGGAGCACTAGTGGTTATGTGTTCACACTGGGAGGGACAGCGATATCTTGGGCTTCCAGGTTGCAAAAGGTTGTGGCTTTGTCAACCGCAGAAAGTGAGTATGTGGCTGTGACAGAAGCAAGCAAAGAGATGGTATGGTTGCAAAACTTCTTGGGAGAATTGGGCAAGGAGCAAAGTGAAAGTGTGCTCCACAGTGACAGCCAAAGTGCGATACACTTGGCTAAGAATCCCGCATTCCACTCAAGGACAAAGCACATTGAGTTGAAGTATCACTACATTCGAAGTCTATTGGAGAGGAAGATCTTGCAACTTGAGAAGATTGACGGGAAAGTGAATCCCGCGGATATGTTGACTAAGGTGGTTACCTTAGAGAAGCTGAAGCTTAACATGGCTTCAGCGGGTCTAGTAAACTAGAGAAGAGACCCGGCGTACCAAGCAGTGAAGAGGAGAAGGAGGTCATCAAGTGAATGGTGACAAGTGTTGAGGTCAGTCTCCAGGTGGGAGATTGTTGGGTATGGAGACTTCGTACTATACGGAGTTACTGTTTACGCGTTGAATATACGGAGTCACTGTTCACATGTTGACTGGGTACTATTCATCCGCGGCCAGAAATGTGATTTCTGGTGGACGATTTTGCCCCTGCCGACACCAAATAGTCCTAGGCTGTGGGCACTATAAATACCCACCTCTCAGTCACTATTCCTGTATCTTCTTCCTTGTGTAGAGAGAGAGAGAGAGAGACAGAGAGAGAAGAGGAGAGAGAAACACCATTGTTGAGCGAGTGAAGCTCTAGAGTGTAGATCGAGCTTGATATAGTGAAATCTCCTGGCTTGGTACGCCCCCGGACGTAGATCGGTTTAGATCGAACCGGGTGACCAAATTTTTGTGTCGTATTCTTGTGTGCGTGAGTTTCCTTTGTGTTTGTCATCGATCTCTAGCTCCGGTATTGTTCGTGTGGTGTTTGGGGCCCTCGTGTTTCCCAACAAATATTTGTAAATAAATTTTGACATTTTTTAGTTTAATTAAATTGACTCAAATTATCCTATTATTTTATATAAAAAGAGTAATTAAGAATAGTAATTTTAGATGTTAAAAATATCCATACTATGTGGGTCGAATTCTATACTAATCCTGTGAATATAAGGTAGGTTGATTTTGATTGGGTTTAGAGCAGTATAGGGATGATAGAAATATTCATACTCCGTGGCTCAGACACTATCCTTACCCTGTGGGTTGAGCACTACCCTTATTCGTGGGTCAAGTATGTTAAAATTTCTGGCAGCATTTGTTAGCTTATTTAAATGCCGGGATGTTTTACTGTGGTTTTTATGTTAATGATTTTTTTGATAAGTAAATTTGTATTGCATTGGCAATTACAACGTAATTAGATCTATTTGTACTGAGCGTATAATATCTGACACCTAAGATACTAGATAGACACTTATCTAAATAAGAGCAACTATTTAGCACCAATTTCAAATATAACTCCACACAAAAAAAAACCACCTCTAGCCCTACTTACACCCGAGAACCACTCCAAATCCAAAAACAAACGTTAAAACCCATAAACACCAGCCAAGACACCTAGTTACAACGTACCTAAATCACGATGGGTCAAAGGTCCAAAGAAGATCCGGATCGCGAGCCACACACTTAATCGCATGGAGCATATGAGAGATATCTTCATGATTCCAGATTTCATATGATAAAACATAAATAAAATATTATCACCATATTACAGATCCATCGCTATTACATGTAAAAGAAACATGTTCTAAAACATAAAACAGTATGTAGCTAAAAAGGAGGCAGACTCCAAATAGACGGTGGTAAGAATCTATCTGACTCAGGATTGAACTTATAATGTTCAGTAATACTTTGATCCTCCAAGCAAAACACACCAATATCACGATGACCGACTCTCGGCATCGGGACCGGGTCGAAGTAATCGTCGGTGAAGTAGATAGAATTTGGTTTCAAAATCTCTGAAACCTTCGCTGTTGGAATAGCGATAGAATAATTGGCCCCCAAGAACAAAGTATCTCCTTCTAAGTCATCCACCTCCACCTTATTAACCAAGGTTTTTGTCTCTTCGTCGAATGTGATTTTGAATACCTTAAAACCAATCGTCTTGGTCAAGTAACCTCCCCTTTAGATGTCTCCACTAGATAAGACTTCTTGCTACTTGAAGGCGTTGTCATATCCAATATCTTCGGAGAAATCTGGTTAATTTTTGGTGGCCAATTTGGATCATTGAGAGAAAACGACACCATGTCGTTAAATGTTCCAACTACGTAAACCAACCCCATGTGAACAATGGCATCCGTATAAAGGGGCGGAGATGGATAATCTATATAAGCCCAACAATTACGAGTGGCATTGAAAATGGCTAATGTTGATGTTGAAGCCGAAAAACATACCACCACGGTGAAATCATGTGGATGCAAAGTAGGATCCGAAGTAAGAACAAGTTTTGTGATAGTATACTCGTAGTACAAAAATTTGGAGCACTTGAGTGGAGGAAGCTTGATTGGAGAATAATGTTTGAAATAAGGATTGATCAAATTTATTACCAATTCATCGGATGATTCTTCCACCTCGTCAATTGTGCCTAACCAACCATTAAAACAGGATCCACAAAATCTCTTACCATAAATAACTTCGAGCTTTACTCTCAAGAAATCTCTCGTGGTCGCGTCATATAGATGTTTCATCTTGTCGCTGTCTTTGTCCATGTCACATTTGAAGCTCTTCGGAACCCTCTTCCATGGAAAAATTCTTCTGGCGCTGTTGCCCTTGCCATGGGTAGGTAGCAATAGCAACGGGATTGAGGGTCGCAACTCTTTGTGATCATTGTAAGCGAAATTCCAAGATTTGCACGCCGCGGAGAAGCATAAGCCATCAACAATGTCCAACTCATCTAAGATTTGGGAGAGAACTACCATCGGAAGATCGCACCAACTCATTTCCTTAGACTCGGAATATAAGATCTAAAAGAAGGGCAAGTTACAGAAAAAAATTGTGTAATCTCATTTGATGTGTTATGTTAAATCTAAGCATCGCTCGACTATATAGCCAACCTAGCTGCCTTTGATCATAATCCGGTTAGTTTAAGGAATTACGTTTCTGGTCTTCTTCTCCTATCTAACTTCTACTGCACAAAATTACGTTTCTGTCCTCAAGTTTCTGATGTCATAGCTAAAAATAGTACGTAAGAATAAAATAATAAGTTATATAAAATAGGTTTGATGCGTAAGAGGATAAAAGTAATGTCTTCTAACCAGATTAAAATAATATGCGGGAATTCCATCATTTACATAATACTAATATTAATACAATTTAACCGTTTCAAAGAAAAGATAAAAATATATGTCTTCTAACCATATACAAATTCGAGAATAAAATAGTATGCGGGTAATCCACCATGTACATAATACTAATAGTAATACAATTTACCCGTTTCAAAAAAAGAAGTAATATGTCTTCTAACCAGTAAAAAAAATTGCAATAAACAGTACAAAAGAATTATAGTTTGAAATTATTAGGTAGTATTAGGATACGTTTGTAACTCCATGTCTCCCACTTCCTTTCAAACTCTCCAAATTTCCAGAGAAGTTATTAGGTAGTATTAAGATAGATCACGGGTGTACAAATACAAAACTAACACTTTTAACTTCCTTTTCTTCTTTCTTCTCTCTTCTAATTCTGCTGGTTGAGTAAATCTTTAAAATCTTCATCAAAGTAGTCTTACCTAGCGTGAAGTTTCTTCTTCGGGGCAATCTAATCCATCTTTGAAACTTCAATTCCGCTATGGAGTTCAGCCCACAAGACAACGTACGAAATCGGCATGAATGGAGTGGCCGCCCTAAGAACGAAAGGGAAGTGGTTAAGAAAGGTACAGCCACATCTGCTTAGGTTCGGGCGAAAAGCAGGACATAGTGCATTTATGATGCATGAGGAAGAACGTGTACCTTGAACGCAATTATGTGCGCCACAGGAAGCCCTTGATTTCCATGCCTCGCAAACATCGAGAGGTCGCCGATAAGATCCAAGACCTTGTGACGGCAAGGTTCGTCGTCAAAACGGAGAGGTGGATTCAACCAACCTTTACTTGAACTATAAAAGGAAAAAAAGCAAAGATGGGCAAGTAATTGCAGAGTTAGGTTCTCGTCTAGCTTAGATGAGCCGCTATCAAATGAGTGACTTGATAGCATCTCACCTACGCACTATGGCATTGTCTAGCGAGCCCCCTTTGATTAGCCCCGCATTACGCATATTCTCCACCTGCAATGCTTTCTGAAGGTGAATTCCACAGTGCTGGAAACCAAACTACAGTGGACGAACAAGGATGATTAACTGTACTACACTAGAAGGCCTATCTCATAGAATACTGGACAACTTAAAGAGATTCATGGTCTGTATCTTTCAAAAACCCTTAAGACATGGTCTAAAATGGAGAATAATAACAATTCCGCTGGAAGTGAGAACTAACCCTACTTGTTCGGAATAGGATGATTCATTCATCCAAAGATGTTAAAGAAAACCATTGGCAGCCAGTAGCTGAAACCTAGATTCAGTCAAAAGTGTTAAAGGTAATAAAATGCTTTTTGATGATGTGTAATATTTTTTTATAAAGTAAATTACACAAAGAATACTCCTACATCAGAATTTGAATCCATAACCTCCGTCAAATCTTGCTATGCCTATGCCGTCAGGCCAAATGGCTTTTGGCTGAGATGAACCAAAATAATCTGAGATTTTGAGTTCAAATTTTGAAAAAATTAGTATATGAATTTTGACATTTTTGTAGTTCAATCAAATTGACTAGAATTATCCTATTATTTTATACAAAAAGAGTAATTAAGAATAGCAATTAGGTATGTCAAAAATATCCATACTCTATAGGTCGAATTCTAACCCGTGGATATATGGTATGTTAATTTTAATTGAGTTTAGAGTAGAATGAGGATGGCAAAAATATTCATATTCGGTGGCTCAAACACTACTCTTATCCTATGGGTTAGGCAGTGCCCTTACCCACTACTCTCTAACATAAGATATGAGTATGAGTCCACTTTTAGATAGTGTATCTAGAGTATATGTACACACCATTTGAAACTTGGACTCCTGTCAATTGTTTTTAGGGATCTGAAGCTGTCAATTGAAGTACACATTTCGTACACATTTCGTACTGAAGTCTGAATACTCTAAATTATTAGATCTTGTATGACTCAAACAATAAGAACTAATAAATAGTCTCAATAATTCGAAGATAAAATAGTCATCCTATAACATACACTTCTCTTTAAATTGAACATGTAAAAAATATGTTCTAGGAACATATGAAATAGTAAGTAGCTAAAGAGGAGGTAGGCTCCAAATAGATGGTGGCAAAAATCTGTCTGTGTCAGGATTGAACTTGTAATGTTCAATAATACTTTGATCCTCCAAGCAAAACATGCCAATATCACGATGACCAACTCTTGGCATAGTGATTGGGTCGGAGTAGTCGTCAGTAAAGTAAATAGAGTTGGGTCTCAAAAGCTCTGAAATCTTCGAAGTCGAAATAGCAGTGGAATAGTTGGTCCCCAGGAATAATGTATCGCCTTCTAAATCATTCACCTCCACCTTATTAACCAATGCTTTTGTCTCTTCATCAAATGTAATTTTGAATACCTTGAAACCAATCGTCTTGGTCAAGTAAGCGTGTGCATCTAGATCTCGGAACCTATTGATTAGCAACACTTCCCCTTTAGACGTCTCCACAAGATAAGATTTTAGAGTAGTTGTATCCGTTGTCGTTACCAATGTCTTCGGCGAAACCATGTTAATTTTTGGTGGCCAATTTGGATCATTGAGACTAAACGACACCATGTCGTTAAATTTTCCAACTACGTAAACTGAATTCTTATAAACAATGGCGTCTGTGTAGAGGGGTGGAGATGCATAATCTATGTAAGCCCAACAATTACGAGTGGTTTTGAAAATGGCTAATGTTGATGTTGAAGCCGAAAAACATACCACCACGGTGAAATCATGCGGATGCAAAGCAGGATCTGAAGTAAGAACAAGCTTTGTGATAGTATATTCGTAATACAAACAATGACGACACTTGACCGGAGGAAGCTTGATTGGAGAATAATGTTTGTAGTAAGGATTGATCAGATTAATTACCAATTCTTTGAATGATCCTTGTACCTCGTCAATTGTGCCTAGCCAACCAGGATAACATGATCCACAAAATCTTTTGCCATAAGGAACTTCCAACCTTGCTCTCAACAAACATCTCGTGGTCACATCATATAGAAGCCTCGCCTTGTCGCTGTCTTTGTCCATGTCTCGTTTCAAGGTCTTGGGAATCCTCTTCCATGGAAGAATCCTTCTGGGAAGGTTCCCCTTTCCATGGGTAGGTAACAATAGTAAAGGGATTGAGGGTCGCAACTCTTTGTGATCATTGTAAGCAAAATTCCAAGATTTGCACACTGCGGAGAAACATAAGCGATCATCAACGTCTAACTCTTCCAAGATCTGGGAGAGAACCAACATTGGAAGATTGCACCAACTCATTATCTAGGACTCGAAATATAAGATCTGAAAGAAGAACAAGTCACCGCAAAAAATTGTGTAATCACATACGATGTGTTACGTTGAATCTAAGCATCACCCGGCTATATAGACAACCTAGCTGCCCTTAATCATAATCCGGTTAGATTAAGGAATTACGTTCCTCTTCGTCTCCTAACTAACTTCTACTACACGAGATTATGTTGATAACAAGTTTTTGATGTTATAGCTAAAAAAAAATAGTACGTAAGAATAAAAGAATAAGTTATGCGTAAGAGGATAAACGTAATCTGTCTTCTAACCAGATACGAATTCGAGGATAAGATAGTACGCGAGAATTCCACCATGACATAATACTAATACCAATACAATTTAATCGTTTAAGAAAAGGATAAAAGTAATCTGTTTTCTAACCAGTAAAAAATTGCAATAAACAGTACAAAAGAATGATATCTTGAAATAATTAGTTGGTATTAGGATACGTTTGTAACTCCGTATCTCATGTCTCCCGCTTCCTTTGAAACTCTCCAATTTTCTAGGGAAGTTATTAGGCAGTATCAAGATAAATGACAGGTGTACGAATAAAAACCCAACAGTTTTTAACTTTTTAACTTTCTCTTTGTTGCGGGGATAAGTGAACAAGTAACCCAAGACGGATCCGGAGTGGTCGTCCCAAGGTCGGTCTAGGCTAAGCTATGAACTACGGACTACGGGCTAAGGAAAGGAAAAGCAACAATGATAAGTAAAAGTAAAGTAGTTGTGTGTTGTGTTGTTGGATGATCGATCTCTCGCCCGAGCCCTCCTTATATAGAGTGTCTTGACCTAACCTCCACGCCTTCACAATAGGAAATCCTAAACTGCCTCCAAGACCTTCGGCTCCAAATCTCAATCCCGAGAGATCCGCTTAAAATTATTTGTTCCTAACATGACAGGATCCTCTCGGCTCAATACAAGCCGTTTTCCTTAAATGAGCAAATCCCATCCTCGGATAGGAAGCTTTCAAAACGTGACGACCAAGCGATCGCGGCCTAAAGAGGAACTTACCAAGTTTTACCGAATATTGAGAATCTCGGCTCAAGTTAGGAAACTATAGATCGTTTTGACCTTCTCAAACTCCCACGCAAAATCTTGACTCAAGTCCGTCATCGCCCAAGACGGACATCTCGTCAGGCCCAAAGTGAATTTCAAAATGGGCTCAAGCTAACGGCCTCCACAATCAAAGTGGACCTATTCCCAGAATTGCCATCCCGCCTACGAAGGTCAAATGAGCTTTCCGCTCGGGTCCAAGTTGGCTTCTCACCTTCGGCTTCTCGCCTTAGGCTCCTCGCTCGTCTTCTCGCCTTAGGCTTCCGACCTTAAGTTTCTCGCCCGGCTTCCCGCCTTAGGCTTCTCGCCCGGCCTCTCGCCGTAGGCCTCTCACTCGGCCTCTCGCCACTCGGCCTCTCGCTCGGCCTTTTGCCACTCGGCCTCTCGCCGTAGGCCTCTCACTCGGCCTCTCGCCACTCGGCCTCTCGCCACTCGACCTCTCACTCGGCCTCTCGCCGTAGGCCTCTCACTCGGCCTCTCACCACTCGGCCTCTCGCCACTCGGCCTCTCGCTCGGCCTTTTGCCACTCGACCACTTGCCGTAGGCCTCTCACTCGGCCTCTCGCCACTCGGCCTCTCGCTCGGCCTTTTGCCACTCGGCCTCTCCCTCGGCCTCTCACCATAGGCCTCTCACTCGGCCTCTCGCCACTCGGCCTCTCGCTCGGCCTTTCGCCACTCGACCTCTTGCCGTAGGCCTCTCACACGGCCTCTCGCCGTAGGCCTTCCACTCGGCCTCTCGCCACTCGGCCTCTCGCTCGGCCTTTCGCCACTCGACCTCTTGCCGTAGGCCTCTCACTCGGCTTCTCGGTCGCGTCTCCTACCGACCTCTCGCCTATTTTGAGTCGGACGAGTTTCTTGATAGGACTCGGCCATGTGGGCGAGAAGAGTCCTCGCTTGGTCTCGTCTACGCGGGCGAGAGTCGCCCGCCCGGACACCCTGTGAGCGCTCGGCCTCGTCTACGCGGGCGAGAGGGGCCTCTCTCCCGGGCTCCCCGTGAGCGCTCGGCCTCGTCTACGCGGGCGAGAGGGGCCTCTCGCCCGGGCTCCCCGTGAGCGCTCGGCCTCGTCTATGCGGGCGAGAGGTGCCTCTCGCCCGGGCTCCCCGTGAGCGCTCTGTCTTGCCCTCTCGCCCGGGCTTCTCATTCCGACGAGCTTGAGCCGATTCCCGCACATCCGGAGATATACCGTCATCACTTCGAGACATTAATTTCGTGCTCCAACAATGCCCCCCGCACGTCAATGCTTCGGCACGGCCAGGCGAGAAGCATTGACGTGGACCTTTCTAAACGTCCTTGTTTTAACGAACTTGTGGTGCCAAAGGGTTGCTCACCTCCGCCTTGATGGTAGTAAGTTGCTTGGAGAAAGGTGATGGTCATTACTCTTATCTAGGAGGTCTAGGTCGTCGTCCTCACAGACGTACCCGATCGACTTGTATGGTGACAAAGTGTAGACCTCAAATTACCTTGTCACCTTTCATATCGCCTTACTCCTTGCAAGTAAGACGGACGGCTTGCCCCCTGGGTATGGCACTGACCGGCCATCGGGCTATAAGGACCTCCCATTTGACCGAACTCATACACCAGGAAAACTGATCATCCATATTGCTCAATACCACCCTTGTCGACACTATGAACCCGTCATAGAAGACCACCTCAATGTAGCATGCGGCTGACATAAATGGACAGGCATCGGCAACCACGATCTCCATCTTTCCATCTAATTTCCATTGAATTAGACATTGGTGGTTGGAAGATGGGACTACCTGACCAGAGCAGATTGAGTTTTGTCCTTTCTCGCCAAAGTTGGTCATGACCGTGCTGATCGAGGTTAGTATCTCCCTCTCTTCACTCGACCTTTTGGGAAGTGAGTGAGGAGGGACGTTCACCACCCCGTTGTCCACGAGAACTCTCTTGACCGACTCCCTACTGATGTGAGCCATGATTTAAAGGAGCTTTAAACGCTCGCATCTTCCTTGGGTGGCCTTTGCGATCGTGATGCTGCCATTGAAGTCCCCCACCATAAGTATAGTTGAGTGCGTCTCTCCTACTCGAGGGTAAATAAGGTCTCCTTCAGTCACGTCACCCTTGAAGTAGCTTGGTTGGCCAGGTCTCAATCCGAGGATAGCTGCCGTCACGTTGATTTCCAGCTTGCTTGGGAAGTCCCCAAACTCGATGTACCTCATCTCAAGGTCAACTGAGACTTCCTTCTCTTTTTGGTTGGGTGCGGCCTCTCGATGTGCATCCTTCTTGGGATGGACCTTGGGTACCCACTTACAAATCAACTTACCGCATAGGTCAGTGGGTGCCTTTGGTCGAACTTTCTTGACGTGTTTGGGGTACATTCTCATTGTTGCCTTAGAGGCTTCCAACTCTTTCGCCCAACTCTGAGTCGAGGTCGAATGACACTTCACCCACGGACGAGTTAGAAGCACCTTTTGTTTCTCCAGCTTAACCCTTTTCTCCGCGATTTGCCTTTTGAGGTCCTTGATGGCTTGCCTTCTTTTCTGGATCTTCCTTTCAAGGCGACGTCTCTGGGTCTTGGTCAGGACATCTCGTGTTGGTAGATCAGGGATGACACTCTTATCTCTAAGCCGATTGAAGGCGTACCGGCATGGGTTGGACCCATCTTGAAGGTCCACCTTGATACGAGGATGGCGAAGCCTCCACATCTTGTCCGCTTCCCTCGGATAGTAGAACTTCTGATTTCTTGGGATGCCAATATCGAGTGGCCATTCCTGCCCCCCGAGTCTTGCCTTTTGGGTCTTAAAGTCGGCCTTTCTGACGCAGCTTGAACGCGTGTCAATCAAGGTCTCTCTACAAACTCGCTCGATCTCGTGAGTAAGGATAGATAAGATCTCGTGAATCACGACAACTACCGTCGATCAAACACGAGGGGTTCCGCAAGTGGAACGGCCAGCTGGGGCGTTCGTAACCAAATCAGGGACGCACCCTTGCGAAGTTATTTCGCTTGATTCTCTCCTCTCTCTGGGATTAATTTTTCCTTTTTGTCGGTCCTTTATTTCTGGAATGGAAGGTACAATATAAGGAAGGTGTGAAACGGCCACAATTATTCCAGCCGTCCATCTTTAACCTTCGCTCCTAATGGCAAGATTAAAGGCAAGTTAATTCGTTGCCTTATAAGCTTCCAACGTCCGAAATCTAACCCTCCCACATCATGACAATTTATTACACGGAAATAAAGACAAGGAAATAGACCAAATAACGGAAATGATCACATGCAAACGGTCGGACAAGGCATGAAAGTTGGCAATAGTACGACGTTCCTACGTCACTTTCCTTGCTTAGGACTATCGGCTCCCCTCAAACAAAAGGAGTTCCAAGCCGTTGGAACGCTGTTCTTGGGCAATCTTCCTTGCCCCCCGAGTCTTGCCCCTCGGGTCTTAAGGTCGGCCTTCCCTCGCTTGCGATGATCGGCTCCCTTTGAACGAAATGACTTGTGAGCGTTTGGTATTTCATTATCAGGCGGCCTTTCGTGTCCCTCGAGTCTTGCCTCTCGGAACTTAGGATAAAATTTTCCTTCCTTAGGGTCCGGTCGTCCCTGCCCCCCGAGTTTTGCCTCCCGAGTCTTAAAGTCGGCCTTCCCTCGCTTAGGACCATCAGTTCCCCTTGGACGAAATGACTTCCAAGCTTTTGGGATGCCATTATCGGGTGGCCTTTCTTGTCCCCCGAGTCTTGTCCACCGAGTCTTGGGGTCGGTCTTTATTTTCTTCGGGTCTTGGTAATTCAGCTACATCAACAAGCAAATTAGGCACTTTTGTATACACCAAGGAAAAGGGCGAGTGACCCGTGGACCTGTGCACCGCGCCATTGTAGGCGAATTCAGCAATAGGCAAGGCAAGATCCCATTGCCTCTTTTTGTCATGACAAAGACTCCGAAGTAGACTTCCAAGAGTTCTATTGGTTGCCTCAGTTTGCCCGTCAGTTTGAGGGTGTGCGGTTGAACTATATTGAAGAGTTGCATCAAATATAATCCACAAGGTTTTCCAAAATGTGGCAAGGAACTTCACATCTCTATCCGAAGTTATACTCTTGGGGACACCATGCAACTTCACCACTTCCTTGAAGAACAAGCGAGCAATGGCACGAGCATCCGACGTCTTCTTGCAAGGTATGAAGTGTGCCATCTTGCTCAGCCTATCAACAACAACAAAGATGGAGTCCGCACCCCGTGGAGTTCGTGGTAATCCTAAAATGAAGTCCATGCTCAAATCTTCCCAAATTGCTTGCGGAATGGGCAAAGGCAAATACAATCCCGTGTTGTGCACTCCGCCCTTAGTTGCTTGACATACCCGACAATGCTTCACTAATCTGGCCACTTCTTTTATCATGTTAGGCCAATAAAATCGTTCAACTACAGCAGCGAGAGTTTTATCACGGCCTAAATGTCCCGCAAGTCCACCACCATGCAATTCCCATAGCAAATGCTCACGAAGTGAAGTTCGTGGAATACATAATTGATTACCTCGCATAAGGAAACCATCATGCACGTAGAATTCTCCTTCTCCCTTTCCATTCTTGCACCTGCTCCAAATGCTCCCGAAGTCCGCGTCCTCGTCATATAACTCTCGGAGCTCATCAAATGAAGTGACTCTTCCACGCCATTCAGTTAGCAATGCTACTCTTCTACTCAGTGCGTCGGCCACCACATTGTGTGCACCACTTTTGTGCATGATTTTGAATGGAAATTTCTGAAGGTAAGTGGTCCACCTCGCGTGCATCTGACTTGTGAACTTGGACTGGTCATGTAAATACTTTAAGGCACGATGATCCGAGTAAAGCACGAACTCTTTTCCAATAAGGTAATGCTCCCACGTCTTCAGAGCACGGAAAAGAGCATAAAATTCCTTTTCATATGTTGTCCAAGTCTGGCGGTGTGTGCTCAACTTCTCACTGAAGTAGGCTATAGGATGTTTTTCCTGAGACAGCACACCTCCAATTCCTGCTCCGGAAGCGTCCACATGAACTTCAAAAACCTTCTCAAAGTCTGGCAATGCTAGTACTGTAGTGGAACTCAATTTCTCCTTCAACTCCCTGAAGGCGTGATCAACTTCTTTGCTCCATTCAAATACAACTCCCTTCTTCGTCAATGAAGTCAAGGGAGAAGCAATCTCACTGAACCCCTTGATGAAACGCCTATAAAATGATGCAAGGCCGAGGAAACTCCTGACTTGAGACACGTTTTGCGGGGTTGGCCAACTCTGAATCACTTCTACCTTGCTTTGATCTACTTGAATGCCATCCGCGCCAATAATGAACCCAAGAAAGAGCAAGTTTTTCTGCCAAAACACACACTTCTTCAGATTGGCAACGAGCTCATTTTCTTTCAAAGCCTGGAAGACTTCCTTTAAGTGCTCGACATGATCTGACTCGGACTTGCTATACACCAATATGTCGTCGAAATAGACGACCACAAACTTGTCTAGGAACGGCTTCAATACTTGGTGCATTAGTCTCATGAAAGTGCTCGGGGCATTTGAGAGTCCGAATGGCATTACAAGCCACTCGTATAAGCCATCTCGCGTTTTAAACGCGGTCTTCCACTCATCACCCGGTCGAATCCTTATCTGATGATAGCCACTCCGTAGATCCACCTTGGAGAAGATCTTAGAACCACTTAGATTATCCAACATGTCATTCAGACGTGGTATTGGAAACCTATAGCCTATAGTGATCTTGTTGATGGCTCTACTATCCACGCACATACGCCATGTGCCATCTTTCTTCGGCACCAACAAGGCAGGTACGCCACAAGGGCTTAAACTCTCTCGGATAAAGCCCTTGTTTAGAAGCTCTTGGACTTGGTCTCTTAGAATCTGATTCTCCATAGGACTGAGGCGATAATGTGGCAAGTTTGGAAGTGTGGATCCCGGGATCAGATCGATCCTATGTTGAATATTGCGAAGAGGAGGTAACCCCCTTTGCAAATCTTCCTCAACCACTTCAGGAAAGTCTTGTAAAATTTCAATCACAGGTTGTGGAAGCTCTTCCTTTCGCATTTCCGCGTCCGCACCTCCACCCTTGATCACCATAACATGACATCCTCCCATTTCTTCAATAAGTTTCTTCATGGTTTTCTCCGAAGTAATCATAGTAACGAGCTGCATGGCACTGTTACATTGGGGCTTCACGTGCTTCGGTTTGCTTGGAAGCAAAGTAAACCGTTCTCCGCCCTTCCTTACTTCATACGTGTTCTCCTCCCCTTTGTGAATGATCTTATTATCGTACTCCCAAGGTCTTCCTAATAGGATGTTACACGCATCCATTTCCAGCACGTCACACTCTACTCGATCCGAGTATTTGCCAATTGAAATGGGAATGGAGCATTTCGAAGTCACCTTGATGCCTCCTCCTGTACGGATCCATCCAATTGCGTAAGGAGAAGGGTGTGGTGTGGTTTTAAGTCCAAGCTTCTCCACCGTAGCCAGGCTCACAAAGTTTTCCTGACTTCCTCCATCTATGATCACATCACACACCTCCTTCCCAACGTAGCATTTGGTGCGAAAAAGATTATTCCTTTGCGAATAAACTTTCTTTGCCGCGGTCATCACAAGCCTCCTTAACACCCCGCAATACTCCTCCTCCTCTTCGGAATCCTCATGTTCCTCATCCCCACTTTCTTCAACAGGAGCACAAAGATACGCACCCGCAGACTCTTCTTCTTCACCTACTTTGCACAATTGTGCAAACTTGCGCTTGGGACAGTCACTAGACTTGTGACCATACTCGTTACATTTGAAACAACGCATGCCTGAAGTTGCTACGGGTGCCTTGCCTTTAGATGAGGCAGCTTCAGGTACGGTCTTCGTCGGAGAAGGTCTAGTGTCAGTTGCTTGCGTATCTCTTCTCTCAACTCCTCCTCTTGATGTTTGTCCGGGAGTGTTAAAGCGAGTCAAGACAGGTTTCTTCTTCTTCAAGGCCGATCCTATCTTCCTCGCTTTCGAACAAGCATCATTAAAAAACAGAAAAGTGTCAAACTCCATCCGACTCTTCACTTCAAAATTGAGACCTTCAACGTAACGAGCAATCATTTGATCCTCGTTCTCTTCCACGTTATTCCTCGCAGCCAGCCTCATGAACTCGGATGTATACTCCTCTACACTCTTCCCTCCTTGAGTGCATGTCAAGAATTGAGAATAAAGGGTCTGATGGTAGTCAATAGGTAAGAATCTCTCTCGGAGAGCTTGCTCCATAGTAGGCCAATCACGGATGGCTCTTTCTCCCCTCCGTCGCCGTGATTCTTGTTCTTTTCTCCACCAAACGGCAGCTCCTGATTCTAGCTTGAAGGCCACGTAATTGACCTTTTGATCATCCGTCAAGTCCATACATTCAAAGTACTTCTCGACCGTGTCAAGCCAGTTCAAGAATCCCTCCACATCGGCATCTCCATAAAACTTTTCTATATTCATCTTAAAAGGTCGATCCACCCTTCGATCCTCCTCCCTCAAAACTTCTCTACGTGGAACAGGCCCAAGGTTACCTCGGCCTCCTACTCCTCTACCTCGTCCTCGCAATCCTCGGCCTCCCCTTCGCACATACAAAGTAGCATCTGAATCACCTTCCTCCTCTTCTTCATTATTACGTACCTCAACTGGCGGAGGTTGTCCCACGGGAGGTTGCACAACAAGAGTGTCGAGGCGAGTCAGAATGGCTTCAATGGACGCCTCCATAAGCGCAAAGCGTTGATTCATGTTCATTTCAGGTCGCGGAACATCATTTGGATCGGCCATATTGCAACGGCTTTTAGTGGAGCTTGGTAGATAATGGAGACTCGGATCAGGAGATCACGAAGTCTTGTGGATCGGCTCTTGGATGGGGTCTCTCTCAACTCTCGGGCGATAACGAGTTCAATCTCAATACAAGGATTGAGACGATCTAAACTCTCGCTCTGATACCACTTGACGCAGCTTGAACGCGTGTCAATCAAGGTCTCTCTACAAACTCGCTCGATCTCGTGAGTAAGGATAGATAAGATCTCGTGAATCACGACAACTACCGTCGATCAAACACGAGGGGTTCCGCAAGTGGAACGGCCAGCTGGGGCGTTCGTAACCAAATCAGGGACGCACCCTTGCGAAGTTATTTCGCTTGATTCTCTCCTCTCTCTGGGATTAATTTTTCCTTTTTGTCGGTCCTTTATTTCTGGAATGGAAGGTACAATATAAGGAAGGTGTGAAACGGCCACAATTATTCCAGCCGTCCATCTTTAACCTTCGCTCCTAATGGCAAGATTAAAGGCAAGTTAATTCGTTGCCTTATAAGCTTCCAACGTCCGAAATCTAACCCTCCCACATCATGACAATTTATTACACGGAAATAAAGACAAGGAAATAGACCAAATAACGGAAATGATCACATGCAAACGGTCGGACAAGGCATGAAAGTTGGCAATAGTACGACGTTCCTACGTCACTTTCCTTGCTTAGGACTATCGGCTCCCCTCAAACAAAAGGAGTTCCAAGCCGTTGGAACGCTGTTCTTGGGCAATCTTCCTTGCCCCCCGAGTCTTGCCCCTCGGGTCTTAAGGTCGGCCTTCCCTCGCTTGCGATGATCGGCTCCCTTTGAACGAAATGACTTGTGAGCGTTTGGTATTTCATTATCAGGCGGCCTTTCGTGTCTCTCGAGTCTTGCCTCTCGGAACTTAGGATAAAATTTTCCTTCCTTAGGGTCCGGTCGTCCCTGCCCCCCGAGTTTTGCCTCCCGAGTCTTAAGGTCGGCCTTCCCTCGCTTAGGACCATCAGTTCCCCTTGGACGAAATGACTTCCAAGCTTTTGGGATGCCATTATCGGGTGGCCTTTCTTGTCCCCCGAGTCTTGTCCACCGAGTCTTGGGGTCGGTCTTTATTTTCTTCGGGTCATCAGCTCTCCTCGAACGAAAGGACTTTCGAGCTTTTGGGAAACCATTATCGGGCGGTCGTCCTTGCCCCCCGAGTCTTGCCCTTCGGGTATTAGGATTGGCCTTCTCTTGCTTGGGGCTTCTCTTTTGACTTTGGTCAAAGCCAACCGTGGCGACATAAGCAATAAGGTGAGGACCCATCGATGGCTGGTCCTCCAAGAATTGATGCGGGATAAAATTCTCGGATTGGGAAGATAAGGGTTGCCCTTCTATCCCTTGTGGTCGGGTAGATCCCAATGTCAGCTGACAGTTGACATCGTTCTCATCGAGCTCTTCTTCCCGATTAATATCATCCTCATCGAGCTCTTCTTGTCGATTGACTTCGTCCTCATCGAGCTCTCCTTGTCGATTGACATCGTCCTCATCGAGATCTCCTTGTCGGTTGACGTCATCCTCATCGAGCTCATCATCCTCATCGAGCTCTTCTTGTCGGCTGACGTCATCCTCATCAATCTCGTCATCCTCATCAAGCTCTTCTTTTCGGTTGACATCATCGAGCTCATCATCCTCATCGAGCTCTTCTTGTCGGTTGACGTCGTCATCATCGAGCTCGTCGTCATCATCGAGCTCGTCATCCTCATCGAGCTCTTCTTGTTGGTTGACATCATCGTCATCGAGCTCGTCATCCTCATCAAGCTCTTCTTGTCGATTAATGGGATGGCGATTGTTCTCCTCATCTAGGTCCATCCGCACTTGATGGAAGACTTGGAGGGTCGGGATAGGATTAAAAATCCTTGAGTCGAACAAAGGATTCGTGCAGACATCCCCCCTTTTGAAAGAGCTTTGGTCGGCCGAGACCCTAGATGGGTATGACCAATCTTGGGTCTGGGCCGGTTGGTACCAGCTCGATTCCTCTTGGAGATTGCTAGCCCTCGTGCTTGTAGTCTCGTAGTGTCCCGAGTAGTTCACTCCTTGTGTCCCCATCTCCAAGTAAAAAGTTGTTTGGTGTGGGGGACTCGTAGGAGTTCCTGGTTGTGGATAATAACCAAACACGCATGGCATTGGCGGCGTCGTGGTGCAAGGCATATGACCGGTCCATGTTTGTCCAAAGGCCGGTTGGATGGGTATAGCTGGTCCAGTGGATATGTTCATCCCTTGGTGTTGATTGATGACCATACGTGAGGATGCCTCGTAGTGACTACAAGACTCCTCGTAGAGCTTTCGAGCACGAAAAGCAGCATATGTCTCCATCGGGATGACGGGTGTATAGAACTCCTTCGGGGCAACGTTTGTCTCAGCCGGTTCTTTTGAGAGAGCCGAGGTAGATAAATCTCGCCTCCATGCATACGACTCCAAAACGAAAGGTATCGACTCCTTGTAAGGAACCGGAGCAACAAAGTAATTGGTCATCTTGGCCGGTAAAAGTTAGACCGCCTTCTCAGACGCCCTCCTTAGTCCCCCGAGCGTGCCAAAAATATGTTGCGGGGATAAGTGAACAAGTAACCCGAGACGGATCCGGAGTGGTCGTCCCAAGGTCTGTCTAACTAAACTAGGCTAGGCTAAGCTATGAACTACGGACTACGGGCTAAGGAAAGGAAAAGCAACAATGATAAGTAAAAGTAAAGTAGTTGTGTGTTGTGTTGTTGGATGATCGATCTCTCGCCCGAGCCCTCCTTATATAGAGTGTCTTGACCTAACCTCCACGCCTTCACAATAGGAAATCCTAAACTGCCTCCAAGACCTTCGGCTCCAAATCTCAATCCCGAGAGATCCGCTTAAAATTATTTGTTCCTAACATGACAGGATCCTCTCGGCTCAATACAAGCCATTTTTCTTAAATGAGCAAATCCCATCCTCGGATAGGAAGCTTTCAAAACGTGACGACCAAGCGATCGCGGCCTAAAGAGGAACTTACCAAGTTTTACCAAATATTGAGAATCTCGGCTCAAGTTAGGAAACTATAGATCGTTTTGACCTTCTCAAACTCCCACGCAAAATCTTGACTCAAGTCCGTCATCGCCCAAGACGGACAGATGTCAGGCCCAAAGTGAATTTCAAAATGGGCTCAAGCTAACAGCCTCCACAATCAAAGTGGACCTATTCCCAGAATTGCCATCCCGCCTACGAAGGTCAAATGAGCTTCCCGCTCGGGTCCAAGTTGGCTTCTCACCTTCGGCTTCTCGCCTTCGGCTTCTCGCCTTCGGCTTCTCGCCTTAGGCTCCTCGCTCGTCTTCTCGCCTTAGGCTTCCGACCTTAAGTTTCTCGCCCGGCTTCCCGCCTTAGGCTTCTCGCCCGGCCTCTCGCCGTAGACCTCTCACTCGGCCTCTCGCCACTCGGCCTCTCGCTCGGCCTTTTTCCACTCGGCCTCTCGCCGTAGGCCTCTCACTCGGCCTCTCGCCACTCGGCCTCTCGCCACTCGACCTCTCACTCGGCCTCTCGCCGTAGGCCTCTCACTCGGCCTCTCGCCACTCGGCCTCTCGCTCGGCCTTTCGCCACTCGACCACTTGCCGTAGGCCTCTCACTCGGCCTCTCGCCACTCGGCCTCTCGCTCGGCCTTTCGCCACTCGACCTCTTGCCGTAGGCCTCTCACTCGGCCTCTCGCCGTAGGCCTTCCACTCGGCCTCTCGCCACTCGGCCTCTCGCTCGGCCTTTCGCCACTCGACCTCTTGCCGTAGGCCTCTCACTCGGCTTCTCGGTCGCGTCTCCTACCGACCTCTCGCCTATTTTGAGTCGGACGAGTTTCTCGATAGGACTCGGCCATGTGGGCGAGAAGAGTCCTCGCTTGGTCTCGTCTACGCGGGCGAGAGTCGCCCGCATGGACACCCTGTGAGCGCTCGGCCTCGTCTACGCGGGCGAGAGGGGCCTCTCTCCCGGGCTCCCCGTGAGCGCTCGGCCTCGTCTACGCGGGCGAGAGGGGCCTCTCGCCCGGGCTCCCCGTGAGCGCTCGGCCTCGTCTATGCGGGCAAGAGGGGCCTCTCGCCCGGGCTCCCCGTGAGCGCTCTGTCTCGCCCTCTCGCCCGGGCTTCTCATTCCGACGAGCTTGAGCCGATTCCCGCACATCCGGAGATATACCGTCATCACTTCAAGACATTAATTTCGTGCTCCAACACTCTTCTTCTTTTTTCTCTCTTCTAAATGATGCTGGCTGAGGGAAATCTTTAAAATCTTCATTAAAACAGTCTTACTTTGCGTGAAGTTTCTTTATCTATCCATCTTTGAAACTTGCAACTCCGCTGTTGAGCTCAGCGCTCAAGACAACGTACAAAATCGGCAAGAATGGAGTGGCCGCCCTGGACGAAAATCATTATCATTCTTCACAATCATAGGGAGCATACGGTTGCTAAAAATGCACGATGTCTATGTCAGAATGGTGCTTATGTTCGGGCAAAGATCGCAAAAACGGGACTTGGCGAAAGTGCACCAAGCAGGATATAATGCAAGCAAAAGAGAAGTACATTGCCTTTATGATGCATGAGGACTAGAAGGCATATCTCATAGAAGAAGTAGGAGGAAAAGAGATTGTTTAAATATTCAGCTTCTGCTTCATGTTGCCCAATCAACTTCCATTCGTCAAAATTTTGTTGCAGCCATCGACATGGATGGAGCAGCGATGCAGAAGGGAAGACGTCGGACCTCTCCAAGTATGCGACAGAATCATGAACCAACATTACCTCGAATTCGTCGAGCGGACTTTTTCTTCCGAGGTGTCCACTCGTTTTCTCTTCTTTGTCGAGTCCAAAAATCCTAATTCTTTCTAAAGCTTCCAGTGCTTTCACGGGCAGGGGTCGGTTCCCGGTACTCTGCCTACGACTGTTTGTTGAAGTCTGCAGAAGGAATAGCATCAGGAATTTTCAATGGCTCAGGTTTCTGGCTGGTTTCAGACGCACCAAGCGACGATGGGTCCATACATCGTACATCATTCTTTTGAGATTGTATCGTCAATAATTGTTCTGTTTGTCCCAGAATCAGCTGAAACATCAGGCACGTTTAAGTCTATCAATTTAGGAGACCGGGCCTTTTCTGGACATTCCTTCCTACCTGGGCAGTTCTCACTTTTATCTGCACTTTCTCCAACCAAACTACTGATAGGAGACATGTCCAGAGGCGGTTCCATGACCTTGTCCTCACATGAAGAAGGGGAGGTCGGTGTTCAGAGGCGTATTTTTTACTCTCAAATGTTATTTTAGATGAAAATTAATCCTAGGGATTAACATATTCGATTTTCCAAAATTCATGGACTAATTAATTAAAGTATGTACCTCTTAGTACAATATCAAAATTTAGGGACTTATGAGTTTTTTCCCTAAAAATTAGGACAGAAAAACAAAATATGGAAACTGACTATAGGCAAATTATTTTTTCCTGCCGTGTTCGGCTATAAATATTACATATTAATTCCGATTTTTTTTCTACTGTCGTAAGTTCATTTTTCCTTTAATACCATCAATCGGATTACATGGATCTGACTTAAACTGAAATACAATAAAAATTCTAACAACCGGACAATCAAACATAGCTTATTGCACTTTAAATATTTTAAAAAATTAAATAAAAGGAACTAGACTCCTTGTTTTCTTAATTTTTTATATAAAACATCTGTCACTGCCATGTGACCGCAATAGGTGTGGAGCGGGTCAATTCTCTTTTTTTTATAAAGAAAACTAATAAGTTTTTAAGGTTATATATAATATACTAGGAAATTCTCTCAATAATTTTTTAATCTCTAAATTATGAACTGATTAATCTATAAATCTATGTTTGGTCAATATTTTAATAGTATGTCAAAACTATCCTTTTCTTTTTACCTAACGAAAAAATTGGCGACCACCCTCAATCACCCTCAACGGGTCCTATGCCTAGCAAAAAGACAAACATATATAAAGGGGTCATGCATGGGTATCGAATCGTATTCTATTGCACTGTTGAACTATAAATACACAGCCATATTTATATACTCCCTTCAATTCTTTTTCAAATTATTTTCCGGCTAGTCAGATCAATATAATTTCTCTTTTTTGTTTCATTTTTTCAATTATAGTAAAATCTCTCTAAAGTGATATCGTTGGGAACGGAGAAAAATATCACTTTAGAGAGGTTATCACATAAGAAAAGTTTACGTTTTTTTTCTCCGAAAAAATAAAATTGAGTTTTGAAGCAATAAATACATAAATAGCTAAAAATTATTTTGTTTATATTCAAATGGCGCAAAATATCGATTTATAGCATTATTCAAATGCTACACTCGATTCAAATATTTCGTTTACAACAAGACGATGATCAAAAAAATTATTTGAAGATAATCTAGAACATGAATGATGATGTAAAATTTATCAAACAAGTAAGTCTAGCATAAACTAATATCTTAAAATATTGTTGGCATTCATGAAGTATGTAAAAATATGTATATTTATTTAAAAATATCACTTTATACGAAAATTGGGACCGAGATTTAACACTAAAATTTTTGGAAAAATTATTAGTTATTACGATAGAGAAGTTATTAAATTTTAACACTGGTCCCGACTCGGGACCGAGATTTTTTATCAAATTAAAGAGGTTATCACTTTATAGAGATTTTAATGTGGAAACAAAATGATATCGATCAGACACAGAAAACAATCTCAATCAACGATCTACGTAAAAAGTCAAATGGTCTGATATTGAACTAGCGAAGACAATCAAGAATTGAGGCTATCAATTTTTTGAACCAAATTAATAGCTACGTAAAATGAAATAAACAAAGGGAAAATGAAAATGAAAACGCAAAGGTTATTTTTCATTTTTTTGGCATATGTTATATTTTTAAAATATAATCTTTATCTAACTCCCAATTTTATAATCATCACGGGTGACAGGTTTTTCACTCCTTATCGTTTTCTAATATTATCAGAGATGTGCTTGGGGGTATATCATGGTTTGATTTACTAGTTTTCACATTTATTGATGCGAGTTTGCAAGCGAGCCAGATAGATGAGTTTCTTGGTTTGATCACCAATTTTTTTACTTTCATTTACTTTCTAGGAGAAAGAGAAGAGTAGTTTTGATATTCCACAAAAAATATTATCCAAAAATAGACTCACAAACTAATCAGTTCAATTTCTCAAAATCTAGATACTAAAAAACTATTAAGAAGACCTCCTAGTACTTTTGCATAACCTCATGGACTTGTGCATTATTTTTTTTTAAAATATGTACCTATTTTCAGAGTTTTAGTAATTTGGTACCCAAAACAAAAAAATCACAGATGCCATATATCAATTTAAAAATTAAGTTACTAAATCGTAAAGTTTGAAAATTTAAATGACGTTTCCGTTGGTTTATCTTTTAGCGACGAGCTTGAGGCCCGGTAATTGACATGGGCTCGAAGTAGATTTGACGGTGCTTTTTTTCAAAATTTAAAGTTAAGTAAGTTCTACTAAACTCTGGTGTTTTATTATTAGGTTTGTTTACATCCCAAAAAAGTATTTTTATTTTTGTAAGGGATGAAAATTAGCCGGTCGACTTTTAAAAATAAAAAAAAAACAAGGGAAGATTTATAGTCCTGAACTCCGGGTCTTAAACGTGATGTTGACTGCTCGACCAAAAAAAAAGGTGATGTTGACTGATTTCTTTCGTCGTGTATTACATGCTCTAAACTTCTGATACTACGGTACCCAACAAAGATTTAGATGATGTTTCCTTTCGCATGACAAACCCAACAAAGATGCTCAATGTCATGCATTACGTTCTTGTCTTACCTACACAAATCTCTTATGTTGCCTCACCACTTGTCGTGCCACATCATATTGCATTTTCCACCTGCTCGGTCACATATGTTCATTTTCTTACGTGAAGATCACAAGAATTATCCTAATTTTCTCCAATTTCTTTTATTATTGTTCAAAAGTTCCATTAAAATAATATGACAAACCAATACTTTCAATCTCATTTCCTTCCAAAGAAAAAAAAAGAAATAATTTGAATAAGATATAAGTGAAATATGTTAATTATGTAATGATAAAATTCATATATTGCATTTATAAGAAAGATAATATCTTTAAAATATTTTTATGGCAAAAAAATTCTTCGACATTCGAACACTCATTAATTAAAAATTCAAGTTCGAGGTTGTTCAAAAACTTGCATTCTCGGTGCCCCAATTCAAAATCTTTGGTCAAATCAAACACATCTTTACCCCATGATTTATGTGGTTCGTAGTATTATTCCTTGGTAATTTATGAATCCTTCTTATTTTCCATACAACCTTGACTCAGTTTATTTACAGCAACTTCCTAAAGATAAGCCCAAGTTAAGTCGCTGCTTTGTGAAGGCAACCTCAAGGGTTCCCCTCCACTCTAGAAACACCGCAGCTGGAGCTTTTGCTTGGGCCACATCGCAGTCGAATTTGGACTAACATTATTCGATTTAGTAAATATTCGAATACCGTAAAAGGAACGAAACAACCCGGTAAGTCTAGACTTATCAATATGTAAGCTGCTAATAAGAGATGCACCTTTCTAATCTAGACTCTAGTTTTCGTTTCCTGATATGTTTCATGTCCCCTTTGAGGCTCGGCTAACACGTTGATTAAATACGAGTTTTCTTCGATTAAATAGTCAAGTGGTCTTCACTTGAGATAGAATATTTCTCGTGGGTTTTTTTTCCAACTCAATTTTGACATTTATTAAATAATCCAACATATAAATTATGGAAAAGAAGGTTTCCAAAAAAGTTATAACATTATTTATTTTAAAGATTCAAATCCAAAATCTTTTCTAACATAGAATGATAATATAACATGAAAAAATTAGTAAGTAGCTACAGATAAAGGGAGACACTCGAAGAAAACTTTATTATAGGTAGAGATTATTACATAGTTGAAATCACAGATTTTCAACTATTTAATTAACTAAACATTAGAGATACTCTAATAATATTACCGAATAATTAAAAGGACACCGAAATGGAAAAGGACATATTATAATAGACTATAATATTAATACCGAATGGTAACAACGCCTACGTGCTCCATTTTGATAAGAAACCGGCGTCGATGTGCTTCTTCATCTCGTCCCGATCATCGAACCTCCTCCTGCACTTGGAACATTCATAATGAGCAGTTGGATGCTCCTTGGATTGATGCTGAAGTAAGCTTGCGTGGTGAAAACAACCTCGTCGCAAAGGTTACAGTTAATAAGAGGTGGCGTCATTTTTTGGATAAAAATAGATGGAGGGCTTTTTTCTGATAAGTTGATGGAAAGAGGTGTGTTTTGGTTATGTTTTAAAGCAAACTTGAAATACATTTTTTTAAGACGTTGTACATTATTTATATAGAAAGAAAATAGGCATTAGTTATTGCATGACTAACCAAATTTATTGTGCAATTGGGCTTACTGTGAAAAGCGTCACAAGGTATTTTTTTCATGACGAGTGTCATCCATCCAGCCATTGGGCTACCATACAAATGAAGCTCTAACGGTAACTTTTACAAGTGTGCCAATAATTTTTAACATTGTCGGAACTTATTCTAGAAGTAACTTGCCCAATAATAATTTTTACATTCGTAAAATTTAAATTTAATTTTTTATAACAATAATCCTCTTATAGTTTAGACCAACTCTTATTAATTCTTACTGAGTTTCATATACTTTCTTTCTGACTTTTATCACTGTGATTATTCAAAAGGATTTTTTTTTTGGCCAAAAGAAACTTTATTACTCAAAGAAACGAAAAAATTACAAGAAGGAGAAAAAGAAACAGAAGAGAAGCCAAACACACAGGTCGAGTTCTTCTTTATGGTGATTATTCAAAAGGATTAGTTCAATTACATGGTGGTTTCAATGGTAACTAGATGGATAATGAAATAAAGTAGTCAAGGAACAGTAAACTCTTAAATTGTTACCAAACATGCCGGCGGCAAGCCTTCTCACAGTATGGCCATGCCGGACTGCCCTTGTCTTGTCGCCCCGACCGGCCAGGACTGCTGACAACAAACGGGGATAACCAAGCAAGTCAATGTAGGGGTGGTATAAATACATATGTGGGTCAGATTTTACCTTTACTCTGTAGGTCGAGGGTCTGTTGATTTTGATTGGGTCGAGGGCAGAGTATAGGTATGGGTCTACTTTTAGAGGTGGGGTCTAGAGCAGGATATGAATCTTATGAATTTCTACCTTATTTTTACCTTTTTATCCTACTTTAGACCATACTCTAACTATACCCTAAATAGACCCTAATCTTCACATATTTATTATATTATTATTGTATTACAGAACTAGCTTGAAGACATCTTGAAGAATGAAACCTCAAAGCTTAATCAAATTGTGATCCGCCTCCTTTTTGCTTAGAGTTTTAGTTGAGGAGCTACTAGCTCAGAATTTTTGTTTACATTATCGACATGAGTGACTTTCTATCTTCTTCCAAAGATAATGGAACCTGGAATTTTTTTAGTTATTTATGCATTTGGAACCTCGAAGCTTGATTCCGCCTCCTTTTATGTATTTATAGTTGTTTACATTTATCGACACGAGTGACTTTCTGTCTAACATTTAATTCAAGGGTCAGACCCCTGCGGACCCTGGAAACTTTGCGGACCCTGAAAGTAAGGGTATGGGTCTAATAATAAAATTTTTCGAGGGTCGAAGGTAGGGTATGAGTCCAACTCTTCAGACTAGGGTATGGGTAGGGTCTTAGTTATACTCTACCCTACCTTACCTATCACCATCCCTACAAGTCACAACACGCTGCTCAGGCAAGTGATTGACGCTTGGACACAAAGTAGCATTGTAGATCACGATGCATGACCACCACTGCCTTCTTTGTGGAATCCAGGAGCAAGGGTTTCGATCTCTACCTCCCCTCGTCCTATCCTAGAGGAAGGCCATGATCAATCATCATTCGTGGGTGCTCTACATACAGCATGCATCAATTTAGATCTACATTCTTTATTGCCTCTCTATTGCCTCTCTATCCTTATTTATGGATTTTTGACTCAATGACGGCCGTGGAATAGTGCAAGTACTCAGATCGCCTGATAGTAACTTCTGACTGAGAATTGTCTTTACCTCACGAGAATTCAAGTACACCCGGTCTCCTTGGGGCGGCTAAACTCTTCTTGAGTTTGCCCTACTTCGGCCTCTTTATAGCCACCTGGAATAACCTTACCCCGGGCACCGTCCTTAACCTTTAAAGATCATTGTCCCACTCAAAGTAAAAGGAAACATGATCCTACTTAAGCTAAGAGCAGTTGGCGCCCCTCTTAGTGTCCTTAACTGGCGCTGGGTTTAGGTGCCTTCAATAGGCACCTCATTTGGTGCCTCGTCCGGCACTGCATCTACTTCAAGTGACTTTTTGACATCCTTCTGTCTCAAATTTGAAGAAGTTATAAACTATAAAGTTGTAGTTCTATGACTTACCTTCACATAGCAACTTGAATCATATTAATTTGAGATTCGAGTCAAAAGATATGACATAGCGCTAGATTTACTTCCTCTACCTGGCGTCAGGTTTGCTGCCCACACTTGGTGCCAGTTTTAGACATCCTTCCATTCTGAATTGGAAAGAGTGATGAACTACAAAGTTGTAGGCCTATCTATTATCTTTCCATAGGCTCAAGAATCACCTTAATCCGAGTCAATAGTTATGACCACTTTACCACAAACAGCTAAAACCCCCTTTCCATGCCTTCAGCTAGCGCCAAGTTTGGCTATCAAGAGTTGGCGCCGGGTTTAGTTGCACTCAGTTGGTGTCGCATTTAGTTAACATTGGGTTGGCCCTCCACTCAGTTGGCACTGTATTTAGTTGGCGCCAGGTTGGCCCCCCACTCGGTTGGCGCCAATTTTAGCTAGTGTCGGGCTCACCTCTATTGAGTTGGTACCTCACTCGCTTTAGGAGAATAAACGCTCCAGAAAGGCTTCACCTTCTCAAACTTATGAAGTTAATTATACACCCAACTCCCATACTCGAAGCCCCAACCTTGTAAATTATTTTGCCCGTCAACAGATGGGTATTGTGATATAGCTCCCTCAAGCCAATGAGCGTCTGGCCTCTCCAAATGAGTGACTCGACTTGAGAAAGGCCTTCTATCCCTAACAAGTGTATAACCTAACCTGAGGAAGTTCCACCTCACTTGAGACTAAGGGTACCCAAACCGACTTGAAGTCAGGGGTACCTAGGTCGCCTTACCCTAAGGGTACCTTAGGTGATTTAAGGCTGAGAGTACCCAAGCTGATTCAAAGCTGAGGGCACCCAAGCTGATTCAAGGCTGAGGGCACCCAAACTAACTTGATCATACCCAGCCAAGGTAAGTTGACGTCCAAGTCCAAGCACTTCAATAATCGCCATAGTCAATTCGGCCAGAAGGTGGGGTGTCAAAGGCTATAGTAACCATTGGAAGCTAGATGGGATTTGGCCATGTGGCTCCTTCACTGTTGCGGTGCATACAACACGCAATCTATTTGAGGGGCATGAAGTTTCTCTGAATCATGTATCGAAGGGTGATCATTATTTAGTGAGTATTGATGAGCGATACTATGAGGAACAAAGTATAGAGTGTGCCCGACTTGCTTTCATTGAGGATTGGTGCTGCCAAAAAGGACTACGACATGCCACTAAGTGAGCTACGAGGTCGTTTATTGAAATTGTGGAAAACTCCATCGTCATGGCATATGTTGTCACTCAAACGTGGGTTCTTTTCGTGTCATTTTTTGTCTGAGGAAGATCGTACCCGCATCTGGAAAAATATGGCTTGGAGACTAAGTCTAGGTATGCTTTCCTTACAGCCTTGATTCAAGGATTTTCTACTGTCCTTCATCAGTGGCCAAAATTTGGGTGAAATTGAAAGGGTTAAGTCCAGAGCATGTTGACTCGTTGGCCATTTTGAGCTTAGCTAAGGCCGTTGGAAATTCAATCAGGATTGATTATAATGCGTTGAATAGAAGTTATATTGTGAAGGTATCGGTAGAGGTGGAATTGGCAAAAGGTATGTAGGAGAGGGTTATGCTTGAGAGACTTAGAAAAAACTCTTAAGTCGGAGTGTCATATAAGCAGTTGCCAAATTTATGTTCACTGTGCAAGATTGTTGGGTATGCATTATCCAGTTGCACGAAGGTGCAAACTGGTATGACAATCGTGTCTATAGCTAAGAGCTGGGAAGAGATAGTTGTGGCTAAGACTTGTGTTGATCGTAAGGTAAGTCGTAGGCCTCACGCATGGAGACATGATCGGCAACATTGTAGGGAGGGTCTCCGGATAGCAGAGGAAAGGTAAAGAGGTTGTTGTAGGGGGTGAGAGTTCTAAGGTGCCAAACAAGAAAGGGGGGATGACTAAGTGGGGGTTATTCCAAGGAGGTGGCAGTGATTGGTATGTCGAATACATTCTACTTTTTTGGGTGAGACAGAGAGTTGCCCTCTCTCAGGGTTTGGAACGACAGTTGGTGTTGTCGAGCGATGTGGAGGAGGGCCAGGAGATATTAGAACTGGTAGAAAATGAGGCGCACATTTTAAAGGATGTTTCTGAAGGGACGATAATAATAGGTGTAGGTGGGGCTAGTTTGGAGCGATCGGCTTCAGGGGACGGAGATAAGACTAGTATCGCAGGGCTGGCTATAGTGGAGGATCAGAGGAACATGGGTTAGAGGAAAGATAATTTTCAACCAACATTACCTTTAGTGCCAGAAGAGGAGGTGGTGACAGACACAAGTGGGGATGGTTTGGTAGAGTATGTTCATGCAGGTTTTTGTGATGAAAGTGGAGCTGAGATGGACTTGACGTCGATGCCATATCGGGAGTCGATGGATATTGTTGCTCTCACAGGCTCTTAAGCTAGCAAGATGATATTCATGATGGGGCGAGCTTCTTGAGAGGTTTAGTTACTAACGAGTGCAAAGTTGCAGAATCCATTGAAGATGATGCTATGCGAATAATGTCGATACTTCCGGGTCAGAAGTGAGGTGATTTGGCAAAAAAGGAGCAACCTGTTAAAATGCCAAAACAAACATGCAGCATGAGATCACTGAGAATACCTATGCCTTGTAAAAAAAATTACTTGTATTTTAGGAGATTTCCTACCGACCCACTTATGAATTAGCCAGTGGTGGAAAGAAAATCTTTGCACTGCGAAAAGGGTCCGAAATTCTGCCAACTCCGTAAAGGGATATGATAGTCGCTACAAGCAAGGGACAAATGTCCCTGTCCAGCCGTCCCCTCGGGTACATCTGATAAAATTGAAATGACATGGTGTCAGAATCTCCATATCTAACCTAAAATCAAATATTTTCCTATATTATTTTGTCCTTTCGGGAACATCTGATAAAATTGGAACGATACATAGAAGATTAGCATGGCTCCTGCACAACAATGACAAGCGCAAATTGAGAAATGGTCTAAATTTTTTACGAACATCGGGATCATAAATAGATGTGTTAGTATATATCTTCTCGTGGAAGGAGCTTATTTAACTTTTCGGGCTCAGACATTTTGTTTCCCCGCATCTCCATCTTTATTTTAAGCAACGAAATTTAAATACTGCGGAAAAATCCTTTTAGGTTCTTCAACTCCTGACAGACTCAATGTTTAACACCTCAGCCTAGTTGGTGAGGATGTAATTTTCTAATGTACTGGATCCTATTAGAATTCCAAAGTTAAATTGTGCCTTTGAGGATATTTGATAAAATTGGAAAGATACAAAGAAGATTAGCATGGCCCGTGTGCAAGGATGACACGCACAAATCGAGAAATGGTTCAAATTTTTTTGAGCTTTTTTGAGCTTTTTTCTTATTAATAAAGGTTCGTAAATATAAAAAAGTCACTATCGAGCCAAAAAACTTGTATCACAACAGCATAAAACGTTATAAATACTGCGGGCTCAGACATTTTGTTTACGAACATCGGGATCATAAATAGATGTGTTAGTATCTATCTTCTCGTGGAGGGAGCTTATTTAACTTTTCGGGCTCAGACATTTTGTTTCCCCGCATCTCCATCTTTATTTTAAGCAACGAAATTTAAATACTGCGGAAAAATCCTTTTAGGTTCTTCGACTCCCGACAGACTCAATGTTTAACACCTCAGCCTAGTTGGTGAGGATGTAATTTTCTAATGTACTGGATCCTATCAGAATTCCAAAGTTAAATTGTGCCTTTGAGGACATTTGATAAAATTGGAAAGATACAAAGAAGATTAGCATGGCCCGCGTGCAAGGATGACACGCACAAATCGAGAAATTGTTCAAATTTTTTTGAGCTTTTTTCTCTTTTTTCTTATTAATAAAGGTTCGTAAATATAAAAAAATCACTATCGAGCCAAAAAACTTGTATCACAACAGCATAAAACGTTATAAATAACTAGGGAGTACATAGTTCAAACTAATAGTGTAAAAATTTACCAAAAAATATTCCCTTTCCACTCCGTGTCGTGGGCCTTTGCTCCTGCGAGGAGTGACGTGATGATTTTGGTTTAGTGCTTCTTGATGCTTTTTGATTTAGAGGTGAGCAAATAGACTCGATCGGATCAAACCGATTCGAACTATAATTACCAAAAACTATTTAAGAAAAAAATAGGAGATCCACATCAGAGCATTTGCTCATTGGTTCTAGGCCAGAACTAAACCAATTTTTTTGGTTTGGTCCGGACAAAAATACCCAAAAATTTAAAAAATAAATAAATATATAGACCAAACCAATTAGAATTTGACATTTAGATTTATTGTTCGGAGATGTCGATCACTCGTAAATTGTTTGTCATTATACTATGTGAGAAAAAATATATATTGTTTGTGTGATCTTGCTACACGTGGGCATTTTTATTCTTGTGTCAAAATTTTTGGTTTGATCTGATTTTCTATGGTTCTTTTCAAAAAGATCTGTTCCAGATCTGAGAACTATTTTTTAAGCAAACAAAGAACCAATCCAGACCAATTTTTTTCTAGTTCGGGACTAAATTTTTTTATTTAAGTTCTTGGTTCTTTTGCTCACCCTTAAGTACTTATTTTATTAAACTTTAATTGGCCACCGGTTGGCTTTGCTTACCGTGCTTTATTTTATTTGTACTATGATTATCTCATCTTGGTTCGGACACTGCTGTAATTTTTTTCCTTTATAAATAAAGGTATCATTCATTGAAAAAATATTTATAATAGACGATTATATGTACTTTAGTAATGAATTTCTAACTTCTGATGGAGTAATAAAATATGCAACTTTGCCTTTTCTTATGGAGCAACCTAAATAGTTTTAAAGAGAAAAGTTTATGTAGCACGTGTAATTTAGAAAAAAAAAATTTTGTAATTTGTGGTTTAAATATATAAAATCGGCAATAGAAGTTTGGAGTTTGACATTTTAGTAACTAACACATATATAAAATTGTTTAACTTAGAAAACTGAACTGGTATTTAACTTAATAAAATAAAATTATTAAACCTATTCGATAACATAGGCAATTGAAAACCACTTTCAACCATCTAGACCTTAAAACAATGAATCACACAAGAGAGAATTAACATCACAAAGGTCAATAAATTGATAAGCTATAGGATTACGTATGGTTATAAAGAGAGAATTAACATCACAAAGTTCAATAAATTGATAAGCTATAGGATTACGTATGGTTACAATGTTAATTTTTTAGGCACCCATCAAAAAAATTCACATGTATAATTGCATCTCATCTACCTCACTTCTACACTAAATAAAATTTTTGATTTATGAAAAGTATGAAACTTTTTTAATATGGTTAGTTGGTAAGGTTTGACAGGATTTAAACTCAATCCTAGATTTGCAGATAGGACCCAAATTCTACAATAAATTATACAGGTTGTTAAAGATTCAGACCGAGATCGTTAAAGTTCTGACGGTCAAATTTAAGATCTATATCATATCCATTGACTTATGAACTTAAAAATAACGGCAAATTATTATCAAGTTTCGTAAAATAGAATTCTCAGTTTCCTAACTACGGTACCGAAAAATAACTGTGGCAAAATTAAAACTGCAAGGACCAAAATCCCCATCGATTAAAAAAATAAAAAATACAGTTTCTTCAACCTCTAAACATCAAAAATATCAAGAATACAAGAACATCTCAATTAATAATAAGAACACGTAATTAACTAAACACCCACATCATCCAACTAAAAACCGAACAACATCCAATAATTAAACAAACAACCCTAATTTGAGTACATGGTCAAAATCAAACTAATTAGCTAGGTACATCCAACTAACCAAACCCCAGGGGAAGCGGGAGGGGAGTGCCGCCGGCATCGTCTGAGGAGGTGGAGGTGGAGGTGGAGGTGGAGGTGGAAGGGGAAGGGGAGTGCCGGCGCCGGCTGCTGCATCTGAGCTTTAGGCTGGAGCAGACCCCGCCGGAAGCATACGTGGCCGGTCCAGTCGAGGAGAGAAATGACGTCGTGACACTGGTCAAAGTCGGGGAGGCCGGGCAGGGGACGCTTGCCGAATTCGAGTCTGCCATCTCCAAGGACAGCTCCAAGGCCTGGTTGTTGTGGTACTTCACCGGCGGTGTTCCTCCTCAGACTGTCGGCGACGTACCTCCTCGGAGCTGGCGGTGGCGCGAATCTGAGAATCAATGTTTAGGACCGAGACCAGGACTGAAAAGATAGTAAATAAATTCAAGGAGGAAGATGGAGCTATGGAGGAGCTCACATACGGAGGAAGAGGATGGTAAAAAACTATATTAATCCTCTTGAAAGGAAGGGTTATTGTGTGGGGTCTGGATTGGGCACGGAATGCTCAGATTCCGAACCGTTCGGAATGAAGACACGCGGGGACTTTTTTGCAAACGCGCTAAAATACGGGGACCAAAATGAAAAAAACCATGCACAAACGCAGGCCGGATACAAATGCCATTATCACACAACTGTGCATGCCAATATCACATAACTGTGCATGCCACTATCACATAACTGCGCATGCCAGTGTGACCTTTTTGCAAAAATGCTAAAATATGGGGGACCAAAATAAAAAAAACCACGCGCGCCATTATCATCAACGGGGACTTGCCACTATCAAAAATACACATGCCATTATCACATAACTGCGCTTGCCATTATCACATAACTGCACTTGCCATTATCACATAACTGCGCTTGCCACTGCGGTCCCCTTTCACTCCAAACCGTACGGAATCGATTCCTTCACTCCGTGCTCAATCCAGACCCTATTGTGTGGCTTACATATATGCCAAAAATAAAGGAAGTCAGCATCTACTAGAATATTCCTAGCCCCTATCCAAAAGGAATAAAAATTAATAATTATATCAGCCACCAAAAAATCGTCATCGGATCCTGTGCCCATCCATTATTGGGAAATTATTCCCTTTGCTCTCTCTCTCTCCCGAAGATCTCGGGTCTTGTCCTTTAGTCCGAGTGGGCTTCTCTTCATGTTGGGCCTGCTTCTTCTTTTCTTTTAATTGAGCCCAGGAGCCAAAAAGTGTAGCAGTTTCAACCTATTCTTCCTCTACTGAATTGATCCGATCACCTTCATTGTACTCTGAGAATTTTGACATCCCCCACAAGCTGGACTATGGATACTGAAGAGTCCAAGCTTGGAAACAAAAAATAGGAACAAAGAAGGTGCCAACGGCTTCGTCAGAATGTCTGCAACTTGCCTGATAGCTGGAATATGGAATAATTTAATCAAACCATTCTGAATCTTCTCCCGGATGAGATGGCAATCAATTTCTATGTATTTTGTCTGCTCGTAAAAAACTGGATTCTCTGCAATGTATATAGCTGATTTGTTATCACAAAACACGGAAGCAGGAAGTGAGTGAGAAATCTTCAAGTCCCGTAATAGATAAACCAGCCATTGTATTTCTTTCCCAATGGAGGCCAATGCCCTGTATTCTGCCTCCGAGGAACTGGTTGAGATGGTTGTCTGCTTCTTTGATTTCCAAGAGACCAAAGAATCTCCCAAATACACACAATATCCCGTGGTAGATCTTCTAGTGTCCGGACAACCTGCCCAATCCGCATCACAAAAACCAGAGAGCTTTAACTCTGTCTCTGCTGAAAAGAATAACCCCAAACCTGGAAGCTTCTTTATGTAATGCAGTATTCTGTGAATTCCCTTGTTGTGCACAACTAATGGAGACTTCAGGAATTGGCTAAGCTGGTGTGTAGCATATCATATATCAGGTCTGGTATTTGTGAGGTAAAGGAGTTTCCCGATCAGCTTTCTATATTCAGTCTCATCATCAACTCGAGGAGAATCTGCATCTGCTCTCAACCTTAGATTATGTACCATTGGTGTTTTCATGGTCTTGTAATTCAAGAAACCAGCATCTTTCAAGATTTGAACAGCATACTGCTTTTGACAAACATGAATCTCTGACTTCGTCCTGGCCACTTCCATTCCTAAGAAGAACTTGAGCTTACCAAAATCCTTTATTTTCAACCGATCATCCAAGAACTTCTTTATATGCTAAATCTGGACAAAGTCATCACCTGCCACAATGATGTCGTTTACATAGACTAGTAGACAAGTCATTGAGCTTTCCTTATGCAGTATAAACATAGAAGTCTGACTTGGATTGAGAAAAGCCAAAAGACAACAATAAGGAGGACAATTTCTCAAACCATTGGCTGCTGGCCTGTTTGAGTCCATAAAGCGATTTCTTCAACTTGCACACAATGTTTGATGAAGCAACACAACCAGGAGGAACCTGCAATATATACTTCCTCATGTAACTCTCCATGGAGAAAGGCATTATTAACATCGAGCTGCTCAAGGAACTAACCTTTCTTAGCAGCTATGGCAAGTATCATTCTCACTGTAGTCATCTTTACAACAGGAGAGAAAGTTTCTAAATAGTCAATGCCAAATTCTTGAGTGTACCCTTTGGCAACTAACTTGACTTTGTACCTCTCTATGCTTCCATCTGAAAGCCTTTTAATTTTATACACTCATTGGCATCCAATTGCCTCCTTTCCAGCTGGTAAAGACACCAAATCTCATGTTCCATTAGAATCAAGAGCATTCAGTTCTGCTCTCATTGCCTCCCTTCAACAAGGCTTGTCATTCGCGTCCTCAAAAGTTTTTGGTTCTCTCTCACTATCAAGAGCTGTAAGAAAAGCTCTATGCAAAGCATCAAGGTGATCATAACTCAAAACAGAGGAGATTGGATATAGTGTAGAGGAACCAGTTACTTGACCATTATTTGCTGAAGAAGATCGTTACTGCTGAAAAGGAGGAGGATGATGGATATAGTCTTGAAGGTATGTGGGTTGTTGTCTAGCTCTATTGGACCTTCTAGGTGATGTGGGTTGTGGAGGTATAGGTTGTATTGGTGGTTCCTCAATTGGTTGTGGAGGTATAGCTCTATTGGTTTTGACAAGGACCACCACCGAGGAAGACGAGGGCGTTGAAGAAGGTCACGATCTCCTCGCCCAGGGTGTCGATTACGGTTCTGGGTGTCGTCCCAATTGTTGGGTCTGATGGCGTTACGAACAAACCAAACACCGACGGAGACGATGGCGTTCGAGATGGTCACGGTTCTGGGTGTCGAACCATTTTTTGGTCTTTTGTAATTATTTCCATGTAATTATATCATTCGATTTTGGTCTGAACTGCGACCATTTTTTGCAGGTCTTTTTTAATGTATTTGACTGTTGGTGAACACCATTACATTTGTAGGTCTATTTGAATGCATTTGCTTGTTTTATGTTGCGATTATCAAGAACTCCGGATGTTATTGGTGTTTAATTAATTGGGTATTTTTTATTTTTAAATGTGATATTTTTTAGTGTGTTTTTGGTTTTTTTAATGTTCTAAGGGTTGACAAGTGAGGATTTTTTTTATTTATGGATAATTTGGTCCTTGCATGTAAAATTTCGTCGGACCGATACTAGAACCAGGAGCTTCAGAGTTCTATTTTAACAAACTAGGATGACGAAAAGAAGGATTTTAAACCAGTAAAGACCTATTGGTGAATTCGTCAAATCCCATGAATCTGAGGATAATTTGTCCTAAAAATAATTTTAGTATTTTAATGTAAATAACTAAATATTGTAAAATACGCTCATGCTACCTCCGCTTCAACATTCAATAATATATCCGGAGTTCAATCCTTGCAATTAAGAATTTTTATTTCCAATAAAAATATGCGATAATTATAAAATACTAATGTTTAATTTCAAGTAAAAACGTTAGTGATCTTTCCATGTGAAAATTATAAGATTTAGGGAGAAAATAATATTTATATGTTAATCTAAATAGATCTAAGTATGGTCAAGTAAGATAAGGTCTAATTATGAGTTTATTGGTAGTGTTTGGGTCTTGATTTATATGAATCTTATCCAGACCAAAATCTAAACTTTAAAGTTCAACACATATCCTTATATTTATCCCACACCCAGCAGACCAGTAGAGTAAGATAAGGATTGGTCTGAATATTTTATGTCATTCCTAAGTAAATACTACCCTTGCTAATTAATAAGATTAATGAAAAATCAAGAAATTTCATATTTTATGATTTTGATGAATTGGGAGTATTTTTAGTTTAGTTTATGTAGTTTAGTTGAAGAACTTGGAGATTTTAAATGCAATTACCTTCGGCTAATTGCTTTGAATTCTATATAGGGTCTCGGGTTATTATTATTATCTTAAGGTGTATAGAATTCGCTTAATAATAATACCGGGTACTCCTTCTCAAAAACGTTTTTCCACACAGGTTTTACCACTGCAGTATTTTACAGTGGTTTTGGCTGAAACCTCAAACTTGCATGAGATATCTACACTCTTTTAGTTTATGTAAATATTTATTAAAATCAATAAAATTTACCTATTAAAAAAGGTAGCAAAACAATTGGAGGCTTGTATTTCTCAGTAGCATTTTTTGGGTAGGAATTTCCTAGTAGTAATTCGTGTGCATGTAATGTAGTGTATGTAAATTATTTTACACTTAGGATGCTAATTTTGAAAAGAACTATCAAGACTAAAGAATTATTAATTTTTGGGTAAATTGCCCTCCAGCCCAGCCCTACCTCAGCCCATCGCCGAAATGAAGCCACACCGGGCTTGCCGGGATTGAGGGATCTGAGCTGGGATTGATGGATCTTCGCCGAGATTCTAAGCATCTCCCAAATTCCCGTTTCTGATTGGTTAGAAGTTTACAGGAAGTGGGGTTCGCTCTCTTGCAGCAGCCTGAAACATTATCGTCGAGATCTCGCCGGGAACTTCGCCGGGATCGAGACACCCATAGTTTTCTGAGTCGAGGTCGGGAGTTTTTGATGCTCTGGCCACGGCGGAAGTTTCTGAGTCGAGGTCGAGAGTTTTTGCTCTTAACTGAGATTTGGGGGGAGGATTAATGGTGGTAGTGGTGGTCGGAATGATTTTTGTTCTCCCGAAGGTGGCCGTTGGATTAAAAGGGCGCCAGGGACGGGGTCGGGGACAGAGACGGAGTCAGTTTGTAGACGACGAAGTGGAGCTCGAGGTGGCTTGAGTTTAGTTTGGTGGTGGCAGGAGACAGGTGGAAGGAGGTGTTTTTGTTTTTAGTTTTTTTTTTATTATAAGGATAAAATTGTCAATTTGAAATTATGATAACTGATGATATTAGCGGTAGACGATTGTAGTTACCCTACCCTTAATTTTTTATTAACAGTATCGTTTATGCTATTTTGCCTGGTTGGACTGGGCCCAGCGACACCAATCTAATAACCAAAAAAAGGGCTCGGCCCGCGTGCCTTTTTTAAAAAAATTTCTAGGAATGACTAAATTTCACTTGGGTGTTTCATTTTTTTACATGATTTCATTTTAGGTACATTTTAGTTTTTTCTAATAATGGCTAAATTTTATTTTGGTATCGAAATTTTTTACACAATTTCCTTCTCGTACATTTTAATTTTTTTCAAGTATGGCTAAACTTTATTTTGGTATTGAATATTTTTACGCAATTTTATTTTCCTACATTTTAATTATCGTTCAAGCATTATTTCAACGGCACATCAAGTTTTTCAAAGGAAAATCACAACGGCGCATCAATTTTAACGGCATATCAAGTTTTTCAACGGCAAAAATCACAACAGTACATCAATTTTTAACGAGAATTCAGGTTTTTCAACAGCTCATCAAAATTTTCAATGCACATCAAAAAATTTAACGGAAAATCAGATTTTTCAACAGCACATCAAAAATTTTCAACAGAACATCAACATCACAACGGCACATAATCATAACTGCATATCAATTTTCAAAAAGCCTAGCCGTAATTCAAACTCCAAACGAATCAAAAGTTATGGTACTTCAAAATTTTATAAGTTTAGTCCCAAAAATTAAAATTTTTTTGGCTAAAATAAAATTGCATAAAAATATTAGGTGCTAAATGAAATTTACCACTCCTGAAGTATGTACTGCAGGGACCCTTCTGCCCGCACCCAATCGGCCCCCCTATTCTGCATCAAGCAAATATATTATTTTAAATTCCAAATTTCTAATGTCAATTTATGTACAGATTTCATTAGGGTTTCGATTCTCGGGTATTTCAAAATCTACAGATCTATATATCCCTATCGATTTTGAAATACGGATATGAGCATGATCTAGGTCTAAGCTTGTTTAAAATCGACGAGTACTTCGAGTGTGGATTGATGTTTAATTGTCATCTCTAATTGCAAACTTGACTACCTATAAAAAATGCAAATGATTCTTTCTATTAAAAAAAATTAAATTTTAGAAAGTTCATTTGAAATACAAGATCTTTTCAATATCAACCTAATAATTTGTCACCAATGTAATCCAAAAATCAACAATTTGTTACCAAAGTAAAACAAGGTGAGAACATTTGAATTACGATATATCATTTGAAACTTGGACTCCTGAAGTTGTAAATTTAAGTACACATTTCGTACTAAAGTACTAAATACCTTAAAATATTACGTCTCGTATGACCAAAATAATAAGAACTAATAAATAGTCTCAATAATCCTAAAATAAAATAGTCATCCTATAACGTACTCTCCTCTTTAAATTGAACATGTAAAAAACATGTTCTAGGAACATATAAAATAATAAGTAGCTAAAGAGGAGGAAAACTCCAAATAGATGGTGGTAAGAATCTGTATGTCTGAGGATTGAACTTGTAATGTTCATTAATACTTTGATCTTCCAAGCAAAACACGCCAATATCACGATGACCAACTCTTGGCATAGCGATTGGGTTGGAGTAGTCGTCAGTAAAGTAAATAGAGTTGGGTCTCAAAAGCTCTGAAATCTTCAAACTCGAAATAGCAGTGGAATAGTTGGTCCCCAAGAATAATGTATCTCCTTCTAAATCATTCACCTCCACCTTATTAACCAATGCTTTTGTCTCTTCATCAAATGTAATTTTGAATACCTTGAAACCAATCGTCTAGGTCAAGTAAACGTCTGCTTGTAGATCTCGGAACCTATTGATAAGAAACACTTCCCCTTTAGATGTCTCCACGAGATAAGACTTGAGAGTAGTTGTATCCGATGTCGTTACCAATGTCATCGGCGAGACCATGTTGATTTTTGGTGGCCAGTTTTGGATCATTGAGACAAAACGACACCATGTCGTTAAATTTTCTAACTACGTAAACTGAATTCTTATGAACAATGGCGTCTGCGTAGAGGGGCGGAGATGGATAATCAATGTAAGCCCAACAATTACGAGCGACTTTGAAAATGGCTAATGTTGAAGCCGAAAAACATACCACCATGGTGAAATCATGCGGATGCAAACGACACTTGACCGGAGGAAGCTTATCAGAGAACAATATTTGTGGTAAGGATTGATCAAATTTATCAAATGATCCTTGTACTTCGTCAATTGTGCCTAGCCAACCAGGATAACATGATCCACAAAATCTTCTTTTGCCGTAAGGAACTTTCAGCTTTGCTCTCAAGAAACAAGACGCCTCACCTTGTCGTTGTATTTGTCCATGTCTCTTTTCAAAAATCCTTCTGGGGGCGTTCCTCTTTCCATGGTAGGTAATAATAGTAAAGGGATTGAGAGTCGCAACTCTTTGTGAGCATTGTAAGCAAAATTCCAAGATTTGCACACTGCGGAGAAGCATAAGCGATCAACAATGTCCAACTCTTTCAAGATTTGGGAGAGAACTAATATTGGAAGATTGCACCAACTCATTGTCTTGGACTCGAAATATAAGATCTGAAAGAAGAACAAGTCACCTTAAAAAATTGTGTAATCTCATGCGATGTGTTACGTTGAATCTAAGCATCTCCCGGCTATATAGGCAACCTAGCTGCCCTTAATCATAATCCGGTTAGATTAAGGAATTACGTTTCTGGTCTTCGTCTCCTATCTAACTTCTATTACCAAATATTAAAAAAAATCCAACGATATATACATAAACTAAAAAGGAATTGCTCAAGTAACTCCAGATAAATACAGAATGTAACAGCCCGGGGACTCCGATTTCGAGGTCAGTTGACTTGCACGTGATTTGATATTTTCATAACTTTCTTTAAATTTCGTGATCTTTGAGCATTTATTAGAGTTTCTAAATGTCATTAAATTTTACAAAATTTCTATTTAAGTTTTCTATAAATGAGAGACGTAACTATATGATTCACTAAAGGTTATGACTTGGAGGAGGAGTTTAGAAGATAGAAACTTCACGCTAGGTAAGATTATTTGATGAAGAGTTTAAAGATTTCCTCAAACAGCAGAATTTAGAAGATAGAAAAAGGAAGAGCAGAAATTAAAGCAATAGTTGTGACTTGGCGTGTCCGTGTTCAAAGGAGGAAATCAATGTTTTTTGGTAAACCTATTGTGTTTAGAATTGATAATTGTCTGAGTCCTAATTTAGGGGCCGTTTTGCTGATGATGAGAATAATTTGAGAGTAAAGACCTTTTTGAGAGTAAAGAGAAGACTGATTGTTTTTATCCTCTTACACATCAAACCTACTGTAAGGACAGGCTATTATTCTTCTGTAATGTTGATTGCAATTGTGATATTGCAGTTTGGATTTACGACGACTCCATCGAATTCGTACCTGGAGTACTTTTATCCTCTTGCTCATCAAACCTCTATTATAAATTATTCTTTTTTTCTTAGGTACTATTTTTAGCTATGACATCAGAAACTTGAGGGCTTTTGGGCGAAAAACTAGTTTAAACATAATAGAAACGTAATATTGGGTAATAGAAGTTAGATAGGAGAAGAAGACCAGAAACGTGATTCCTTAAACTAACCGGATTATGATTAGGGGCAGCTTGGTTGGTAATATAGCCGGGCGATGCTTATATTAAACATAACACCACATGAGATTAGACAATTTTTTGCTGTAACTTGCTTTTCTTTCGGATCTTATTCCGAGTCCAAGACAATGAGTTGGTGTGATCTTCCGATACCTATTCTCTCCCAAGTCTTAGATGAGTTGGATGTTGTTGATCGCTTATGCTTCTTCGCGGTGTGCAAATCTTGGAATTTCGCTTACAATGATCACAAAGAGTTGCGACCCTCAATCCCTTTACTATTGCTACCTAGCCATGGTAAAGGGAACGGACCCAGGAGGATTTTTCCATATAAGAGGGTTCCCAAGAGCTTCAAACGTGACATGGACAAAGACAGCGACAAGATGAAACATCTATACGACGTGACCACAAGAAATTTCTTGAGAGTAAAGCTCGATGTTCTTTACGGTAAGAGATTTTGTGGATCTTGTTATCCTGGTTGGCTAGGCACAATTGATGAGGTCAAAGGATCATGTGATGAATTAGTAATAAATTTGATCAATCCATATTACAAACATTATTCACGGATTGAGCTTCCTCCATTAAAGTGCATTCTTTGTTTGTACTACGAGTATACTATCACAAAGCTTATTCTTACTTCGGATCCCGCTTTGAATCCACATGATTTCACCGTGGTGGTATGTTTTTCAGCTTCAACATCAACACTAGCCATTTTCAACGCCACTCGTAATTGTTGGGCTTATATAGATTATCCATCTCCGCCCCTTTACACAGATGCTATTGTTCACATGGGGTCAGTTTATGTAGTTGGAAAATTTTACGACATGGTGTCGTTTTCTCTCCATGATTCAAACTGGCCACCAAAAATTATTCATCTTTCTCCAAAGACATTGGATAGAACAACAGAAACAAGTACCAAGAAGTCTTATCTCGTGGAGACATCTAAAGGGGAGGTCGTGATGGTTAATAGGTTTCGGGATCCAGAAGCAGACGGTTACTTGACAAAGACGATTGGTTTCAAGGTATTTAAACTTACATTTGACGGAGAGACAAAAGCCTTGGTTAATAAGGTGGAGGTGAATAACTTGGAAGGAGATACTTTATTCTTGGGGGTCAACTATTCTACGGCTATTCCAACTTCGAAGATTTCAGAGATTTTGAGACCAAATTCTATCTACTTCACTGACGATTACTTCGACCCGGTCCCGATGCCAAGAGTTGGACATCGTGATATTGGCGTGTTTTGCTTGGAGGATCAAAGTATTACCGAACATTACAAGTTCAATCCTGAGTCAGATAGGTTCTTACCACCGTCCATTTGGAGTTTGCCTCCTTTTTAGCTTCTTAGTATTTTCTATGTTTCTATTTCTTTGAATGTATTATGATCGATCTGGATTATGGTGATACTATTTTATTTATGTTTGGCATATATGAAATCTGGAATCACAAAGCTTTGAATTTAAGTGCAAATTTCATTCAACATAAAAAACATAGTAAAACATCCTAACATTTACATTAGCCAACAAATGTTGTTATCTATTGGTAATTAAGAGCTTGAATTATATTCGGATTCTCTCAGGGTTAGTTAATATGGGGACTCATTTTATACGGGTCAATTTTAAGATAGGTTGTTATAAATCTGGGTAAGGTTGTGTAGATACTTATAGGTTTTTTCTTCTACTTTCGTTTCTACTGTAATTTCTGTTTTTGTTTTATTAATAAAGTTTACTTACCAAAAAAATGCTGTTATCTATTTACAGTATGGCTAGAAATTTCAAATTCGGCTCACTCGGAACTGAAAGTTTTTATTCGATTCACCTGAGAACTAAACAAGGTTGAGTATTTTTTGGAGAATTTTACCACTTTTATAATGGATTGGTGAACAGTAGGTTTCCACTTTCCAGGTATAAGAAAGTGAAGTTCTTAGTAGTTAGAACCTTGCCGTGGGTTTGAGTGCTCTCTATCGGCCCGCCCGATCCAAACAATGTGGCCCATGCAAAAGCCCGACGCAATGTTTCTAGACTGGAGGGGACCCTTTGAGGCTGCCGTCATAAAGCAGCGACTATTATAGGGAAAACTTCACTTTAGTACCACAGGGTTGTAAGTGAAAATCGGCCAAACTACAGAGTACTAAAGTAAAGTTTTTTCTATATTATTTGATCTCTATATTTTTACTCGATTAATATCAGGCCCTAGAGTAGTTCTCTCAATGATGGTTTTTATATTTCTTAAATTTAAATTTAAGATATTGTTAAATGAGTTCCAATCTTTTATTGCTTGGATCAAAAGATCACGGGGTGAAATTATACTAGTTTTAATGATTTAATTTTACTAAAAGTCCAAAACGAATCGTGTTTGAGTAAGATTAGTGTAAGGATTTTTTTTCCTGGATAACCATAATTTTAAATTTGCCACTTCTGATAGTAAAATAATTTAATGCTATACGTATGGAAATTCGAGAATTCGTATATTGCAATTACAAATTAGTGTGTACAGCCATATGATTGATGATATTAAAGGGATAATGAATAAAAATATTGATGGGCAAGATCTCGTAGGATTCAAAGTGCCCATATTCTTACCCCTTTTATGAAGCATTATTTTTTAAGATGCGGTCCGACCGGTCAGATTATGAATCGGATGGGTCAACGTATCAAAAAACCAGTCCAATCTAATGAACCAGATATTTCTGGTCGGACTAGATGGTTGGACCAGAAAAGTGACCCAGAAAATTTTGGTTCGTTAGGTTTTGTCCCAAAAAAGTGAATAATCGAGTCTCAACTTACCGAATTTTGTCATTTTCTTTCCAACTTCCAACCCTAGAATTTAAAAACCTTCCCCGCCACATGTATTCAATTCATTTGCACATGTATTTGATGATTTTTGGAGGTGTAAATGTAATTACATATACGATTATACATATATTCTATATATTTATAATTTTAAAAATTATTATTTTATTTTAAAAAGGTCCGATCCGACTGGTGGTTCAACCAATCGAATTGGTTGACCCTGAGGTCGGCCCAAAATCTGGGTCGGGCTCCCGATATTTTTTAAAACAATGTTATGAAGTGAATCCAAATCCTTATTCTCTTTAAAATTAATTATTTGGGCCCGGATAATAACGGGCGATCCGAGTGTTAAAATGATGGATAAGATCATGTTCACATTTGAGTCCGCATCGTTTAGGGAAACATATATATTTTTTAAAATAAATTAACCGCTAATTAATTATTCGCAATATTAAAAAGATATTTAAAAATGTGAATACCATAGATTTGTTTATTAAAATAATTTAATATAAATAAACAAAACAAGTAAATTAAAAGAAATTTGAAATTAGATGGTTTAGAATTGAGAATTTAGTATTAAGTCGATTTTCTTTGGCATGGTCTACATCGTATCATGTGTAAGGATCCTAGTTCCTTCCTTGTGTGTTGGAGATTTAAAACTGTGTATTAGTACTCCGAGCTCCAAGATTATATGTCATTGCCTAGTGTATTTACACAAAGGATGTAAAAAAGACGAGATTCGCTAATAGATTTCATGTAAAAAAGTAAATTTTGGTAAAAAGATTTTCAACGAAATTAGACCATCAAAATCATTACAGAATGATACGAATTATAAGCTCACGATGATTTAAAACTGGTTTCCATCCAATATTGACGCGGACTCAAATGCGAACATGATCTTGTCCTCTTAAAGATGCGGACTAGTTTGATCCATGATCCCATCTTCGGATCAAATCACTGCTCTTTGCTTGATAAAAAACTAATTTCCAAGGAAGATTTTAATTTCTACAGCAAGAATGGAAGACATTTTGGCTTTGGATTTTTGTCAATGATTGAAATTTGATATTTAATATATGTATATATACATACATATTAATATTATTTCCAAAAAAATGGATAGAATTGAGATAGTACCCTACTAATCAATATATATGTCATTATCCATTTAAAAATAAAGATCCTAGCAAAATTTAAATCTAGACTTGATCAAAGTCAATGTGTCTTAATTTTTCTGAATCTGAATCGGGATAGACCCTCGACATAAGGGTCTAATTACCATCCTAAATAAAAAATTTTAGGAATATCCTATATGAATTTAAAACCATTATGTGTGATCGATATATGGGGCAGGTAACTCTGAAACTTGGATAATTAGCATAGTGCATGAAAAATTCATGGAATGAAATCTGGCGATTTCAACAATGCAATGCCTAAGTCATGCATTTCCATTCTTGGTTATTCATGCAAATGAGTGTGAGAAATTTCTCTATAAAATCTGTTAAGCCACTTACTTCACTTCACACCCATTCAATAATTAAATTGAGTTCATTTGAACGATATATCTCAATTCAGTGAAACCTCATTCCAAACAATGACACCTCCTGTTATTGAATGCAACCTTTGTACCGATACTTTCAACACCCATGCTCTATTAATTACCCACCAAAATGACACTCATCCCAATGCCCACCTCGAGTGCTACAAATGCAAGAGAAGGTTCAAAGACACAGACAACGATAAAAGGAAGAAGCATCCGGAAGAAAATAGCTGTTCTAAGTGGAGCAAAAATAGTAAGTAGGGTGTACTTTCTTTAAGTAATTGTGTCTAATTCGGTGTTCACCATTCCTACGTTCTTCAAACATGTTAGCTGTTGCTACTTTAGAAATTGACTTTCGAAGTCATATATCCTTGTTGCGTATTATTTTCAAATAGTTTCACGAGTTAAGCCTTGTTATGCATTATTTAGTAAGAGATTCTCTCTATTATATATTTTATATTTGTAAAACTCAAATATCTTAAAAATTTTAAATTTTTTATCATCTCGAATAAGATATTTTTTTTAACGGACAGACCAATTAAAATAGATCACCAAGAGCGTCTCATTCTGGTTTACAGTAGTTCTGGTGAGGCTCGGCCCATTCGGCCATGGACTTGAGCACCACTCACACGACAAAAGTTCCCGAAAGATTTTAATTAAAACATTGAATTTGAATTTTTTTATTGAACAACTTAAATCTTATTAATATGATCCACATCGCAACTGAATCGCTTGCATAAATTTTGACAACCTCAAATTTAAATTTATATCATAATTATATTTCACTCGCTTTTAAATTAATTACGATCAAATTATTAATTTTTTATAGGCGATTTACTTAATAGTTGGAATGAAAAACTCGAATAATAAGTTTTTGGTGGACTGTGGGCCTGAGACGCGAAAATTATTGACAAGCGAAATACGGCGAGCAATGCCAAATCAAAGTGATCTAAGCCATGACCCCATTTGCCAAAAGTGATTCTTTCTATTTAAAAAATGGTAGATTTATTCAAATAAGATCTTAAATATAACAAATGTTAATAAGAGAATTAGTCATATTTATTGGATCCAGCTGTATTTGATATAAAGTAATATTGTGTTGAAAAACTATTTGGTGTATGTTAAATTTTAATGACAATGATCATTTTTTATTTTAATCGAATGTTGTATTTGATCAGTTAAAATTTTAACAAAATTTGGTACAATCTTTTGATGGTAATAATATTTACATTTAAAAATTTTAGATATCAAATAATTTTGGAAAATGGTATCAGAAAACAAAAAGAAAAGCCCAATAAACTCGAACAGCTTAAGAGAAAAGAAATTCCTCACAAACAGCCAGCCTTCCAGCTTATTGGGCGAGGCCACTTGTCGTCCACGTACAGATAGACTCATCAAACAAGAAAAATATATATCTTAATAAACAAGACCAAGAAAAATGAACGCCAACTACTTAAAACATAGAAAATAATGAAACCCATGAGGCCAGCAAGAGGCAAAGAAAAAAAATATTTCGAATTTTTTAAAATACATTAATTTTAAATATTTTAATTGATTCAAAATTTAATAAGTTGTCCAAATATAAAAACAATAAACAAAATTTCGGAACCCCGTAATTATCCGTATATATATCCACAATCCCGAAAAGTAGAAAATCACGAGACTTTTAAAGAACCGTCTTTTCCCATCTCAATTTTTTCAATTTCAACATTTAATTAAAAAACGAATTTAATATATATTTTTTAAACAGAAAATGTGCAATTAAACTCCCAACTCCCTTCGGACAAGTTATTTTATTACAGCCGGTATAAATTTCTAATATATATTTTTAAATTTCATTTAATTTTCAGTATTTTGGTCCTCCCTTTCGTTGCCCTCTTCTCCTTTTTCCTAGATCCGATCTTCATCGTCTCCTTTCTCCTCTGGTCTTCTCCCCGTCGCTAAAACGAAACCCTAGGACAGGTAATCCGCGAGAATTAGAGCTCCGATTTGGTCTTGGCGCGTGTCCACGTGGCAGTTGGGAGAAAAAGAGGTTTAGGTTTGGGTTTTCCGGTGGTGGCCTAAATGGCCGACGCGCTCTCGGCGATTCCGACCGGCGTCCTCCGGAACCTCTCCGATAAGCTCTACGAGAAGCGCAAGAATGCCGCTCTCGAGGTTTACTCTCTCTCTCTGTCTCTCTCTCTCTGTCTCTCTCTCTCTCTACTTCGATGACTTTTTTTTATTTTTTTAGGTTAGTGAATTTAGTGTTATTTTTTGTGTGACGTGCTAGATGGAAGGGATAGTGAAGCAGCTGGCGGCGGCCGGGGATCACGAGAAGATATCCGCGGTGATCAACTTGCTGGCGACCGAGTTCACCTACTCGCCCCAAGCTAATCACCGCAAGGTATTTTGCTTATTTTCTATCGCTTGTTTAGGAAGTAGGAAATACGGGATGTTTCGCCTTTTGATGATGATGATTGCTTGTGTGTGTTTGTTCTTTTGAATTTTGATGGCATTTACGCGTTTTTTGTTGTGTTAAGAGCTCTTTTTTGTGTTGCTGTGTGTGATAGGGTGGTCTGATAGGGCTAGCTGCTGCTACTGTCGGATTGACCTCGGAAGCTGCCCAGCATCTTGAGGTGAGCTATGCAATGCGCTTTTTTATAATTGACGGAATTCTGGCTTACAGATTGCTGCTCTACTGACAGTGGGGTCGTAGTAGTAGATATTATCCCTTTGAAGTTCATTTTTGTCCTTCTGGGATGGAATTGGCTTATGTGTATAGTGGGTAGCAAAAGAAACATGCATAATTAAATTAAAGGTGTCTGACTTGCCTAAATATTTCGAAGTTTGATTCTGAATGCACGATTGTGCTGTGACCGAGTAGACTAATTTGTTGTTTCTTGGAAGTAATCCGTTTTAAGTATGAGCTACAAAATTGCAGTGTCCTTTCCGGTCCAGTGATTTATGACCAATGTTGTCAATTAGATTCACCAAGGATCATATCCTCTATGTTTGTCTTAGCTTGAAATGCCGCCATTCTTCTGTCTTCTTGTTAGATCTTTATATGATTCTTACCTTTTCTTGTATGCATATTGTAGCAAATTGTTCCGCCTGTACTAAATTCCTTTTCCGATCAAGATAGCAGAGTTCGTTATTATGCTTGTGAAGCTTTGTACAACATTGCAAAGGTGAGAGAACCGGAAGCTTGTTTCTATCTCAGATGCCATTGTTAGGGTATCTGACTTGCTGAGTTCGTGTGCTCTACAGGTGGTGAGAGGAGATTTTATCATATTCTTTAATCAAATATTTGATGCTTTGTGTAAGCTTTCGGCAGATTCAGATGCCAATGTACAAAGTGCTGCTCATCTTTTGGATCGACTTGTCAAGGTGAAGAATCATACCACCCACCAATTAACTGGTTTATTTGATTCTGCAAAGGTGATAGAAGATCCTTTTGGATGTTTTCTGAATCAATACATTCACTTTGGTGATGCAGGACATTGTTACCGAAAGTGATCAATTCAGGTATGTGTATTTGACTTACAGTACAATATTAGAGATGTTCAGAAATGGTTGTGATGGTCTCAAGATGTTGTAGTTTTCCATTTTTCAGTATTGAAGAATTCATACCGTTGCTAAGAGAGCGTATGAATGTCCTGAATCCATATGTACGCCAGTTTTTGGTGGGATGGATTACTGTGTTGGATAGTGTCCCTGACATCGATATGCTAGGTTTTCTGCCTGATTTTCTCGATGGTAAGAATTCATGGTTAAAGTGTTCTTTATTTAAGCTCTTCCTCAGAAATTACTGAATGTTCCATTCTAGTTCCTCAAGCCTTACTTGGTTCTGAATGTCAGGTTTGTTCAATATGCTGAGTGATTCTAGCCATGAAATCCGTCAACAAGCCGATTCTGCCCTTTCGGAGTTTCTTCAAGAAATAAAAAATTCACCAGTAAGAATTATGCTTAACTAGTTCTTTACAATTTGTAGCTTCTGCTATCCAGTTCGTTCCTTGGTTTTGATATTCTTGCAGGACATATTCCTGATTCTGACATATTCATTATCTTTAACTCAAAAATCCAATCTTTTTTCATTTGCAATTTTCTGACTCGAGCAGTGCTACTGTTGAAGTCTGTAGATTATGGCCGTATGGCGGAGATATTGGTTCAAAGGGCAGCTTCACCTGATGAGTTTACTCGATTAACAGCTATAACATGGGTAAGTTCATCTAGATTTTAAATGCGTATTATTTTATTAGTTCATCGCAAATGGTAGTTTTGGCTTATTTGTTTGTAAAACCACTGTATCTATTACATATAATTATAATCATTGATCTCTGTGCTGCTCATGATGATTTATGAGGAATTCTCTTGAACCACTATTTACTTTCTGGTGGAACAGATAAATGAGTTTGTGAAGCTTGGTGGGGATCAGCTTGTTCCTTACTACGCAGATATATTGGGAGCCATTTTGCCATGTATATCTGACAAAGAAGAGAAGATAAGAGTTGTAAGCTGTTTTAGCTTCTAAGAGTTTCGACTTTTTCCCAACTAATGGAACACATTGTCACATATTCATGACCAAAGCTTTGTTGCTTCTAGTTGTTTTTTTTTCTTCTACTTATTCTTTCTTTCCTGTATAAGGTTGCTCGTGAAACTAATGAAGAACTTCGTGCAATTAAAGCTGATCCTGCTGAAGGTTTCGATGTTGGATCTATACTATCGATTGCCAAGAGGTGCTCTCATTATTATTATTTCGCATTAGTTTAAAACTTCTGAAACTTTTCCTTGTGTTTCATTTGGAGGTTTTATGTTAATTTTACCTTGATGTAATAATTAGTGCATGAATTTTCTTTATTATACAGAGAGTTGACCAGTGAGTGGGAGTCGACAAGAATCGAAGCATTGCACTGGATATCTACTCTATTAAATAGGCACCGGACAGAGGTAATAGGCGTTGCCTTCGTATTTTCTAACTTCTATGAGGTCTACGAATGTTAAGGGTTTCTTTCTTTTCTATAGCAAGTAATGATAATTAAGAGCTTTCAAAACCATACACACCAAGATCCTATTATCACTTGTTGGCCCTCTAATTTCAGCTACGTTGCCAAACTTACTCAATAGGGCAATATAAAGAGGAGAACGCGGACCTGACTACTTATTGAATTGAAAGACCAAAGAGGAAATAATAAAGATCTTGCTAGATTTCTTTTGTGGATCTGAGATATCAATCCCAAATAACTTATTTTCTCCAAAAAAAATTGAGTGCATTTCCTCCAATATGTTACCACGCACACTAAACATTTGGAAATACAAATAATGAAAAAATTATCACGTTGAATGGGAATTGTTTTTCATAGTTATTGATGAAATGCTGTTTATGTTTGGCATTTACCTTCACTTTCTGTCTTTCCTTTTTGGTGTGGTTCAAGTATTATCAGCTTTCTAACTGTTGCGTGTAAGCAGGTCTTATAGTTATTGATGAAATGCTGTTTGTGTTTGACTTTACCTTATCTTTATGACTTCCCCTTTTGGTCTGGTCCAAGTATTGTCAGCTTTCTAACTGTTGCGTGTAAACAGGTCTTAAATTATCTAGATGACATATTCGATAGTCTATTGAAGACCTTATCTGATCATTCGGACGAGGTAATTATTCTGACCCTTTGATAGTTTTCTAGTAGCTAGGATTATGTTCTGTCCTGTCTAAAGAAAGTTATTGCGTCATGTTGATTGACTCTCATTATGACACATTCTACCTTAACTTCTCTTTCATCTCTTTAGCTTGATTTTGATTTTTTGGCTTTGATCTGGATAAGCTTAGATTTATTTATCTTACTGAACCATCATTAAAGATCATCATCGTTACCTATGGGAGTTGGTCCAAGTGGTAAGGGATTTATTTATATTCACTTAAGGAGGTCTTGAGTTCAAGCCTTGCGAACGTAAGAAAACACCATTTGGAGAGTCACCCCGTAAAAAGGGTCCGACAGTGCTCGACTCTGAATAACAGAGGTTCACCAAAAAATAAAGATCATCATCATTGTCAATACTCTGCAAGGTACTCTCTTTTCGTTACCATTTACCCGGACATTTGTTTTTCTCAATGTCAATCAGGTTGTGCTTCTTGTTCTTGAGGTTCACGCGTGCATAGCCAAGGATCCTCAACACTTTCGGCACCTTGTTGTATTCTTGGTGTACAACTTCCGCATTGATATCACTCTTCTGGAGAAGTGAGTATTGATTTTACCAATAATTTATATTTTGATGAGTGTTGATTTACCAGTTTCTGTCTCATTCGTGACTTCAAATGTACATACTCGTATTTTCTCTGCTAAGTTGCTTTCTTTTGATAGGCGTGGTGCTCTGATAATCCGGCGACTCTGTGTACTTCTAGATGCTGAAAGGGTTTATAGGGAACTCTCCACAATTTTGGAAGGGGAAGCTGACCTGGATTTTGCATCAATCATGGTTCAGGTTGGACAAATATGAACTTTTCCAGTGGAAAGTTTCAAACCATGGCATTGCTGATTTAGGGTTTTCATAGACTGGAAGCATTTTCTTCTTGCTGAAAATTGTACCCTGCATTACTTAAGACCAGAAAGCTAGCAAATCAATTTATGTGGTCACGATTTCGCAGAGCTCTGATTACTGATCTCAACATTTTACAATTTTCAGGCATTGAATTTGATTCTACTAACATCCTCGGAATTGGCGGAGCTCCGAGATCTCTTAAAGCAGTCCTTGGTGAATCCTGCAGGAAGAGATTTGTTTGTATGTTTGTATGCTTCATGGTGCCACTCCCCCATGGCAATTATCAGCCTTTGCTTGTTAGCGCAGGTGAGAATTCTGCAATTTCTCACTGTTTCTTAAATCTTAAGTACCAGTAGCTTGGTTTCTCTAAATACACGTGCTCTCTTTCTTTCTGCGTGTTCATGTTTCCGATGCATTTTATCTTTGTTGGCAGACGTACCAGCACGCGAGTGCTGTAATTCGGTCCCTTGGGGAGGAAGATATAAATGTCAAATTCTTAGTTCAGCTTGATAAGTTGATTCGTTTGCTCGAAACACCAATCTTTGCCTATCTTAGATTGCAGGTACCCAACTGCACTCAACTTTCCAACTTTAACTTTATGATGAGTATGGATATTGTTTAATCACAGTATTTGTTGAGCATCTTCCAGGTTGCTTGAAAATGTTTGGATGATAACTTATTTGTTCTTTTTCCCTTTTTTTCTTGGTGGATCTTGCTACATGTCTGTAAAAGATATTAGTTGCATTTTTTTTTCCTGAACTCTTCATTCATACTTTTGCAGTGTTTTGAAAAAATGTCCCACTCTACTGATACTGTTATGTTAGGGTTTCTAGAGACTTCAATACAGATTAGTAGTCTTTCCATTCAGTATTTCCTTTATTACCGTCAATTAGAGGTCTACCTCTACTAGGTTAGGGTTTTCCTATTCAGTTGTTAGCGTTTGGCTATATAATGCCCACGCATCCTAGGGTTATGCATCAAGAAAAAATAATAAGAAGTCTTTCCTTTTTTATCGTTTTCCCTTTTATCTTATCTTTTCCGTTTATGTCAATTTGGTATCAAGAGCCAACTCTACGGTCATCATGCCCAGTTCTGGCGAAGAGGGTGAAGAGGTAACGATAAATTGCCGGAACTGGGCATGGTGGCCGTAGAGTTGGCTCTTGATACCAAATTGACAGAAACGGAAAAGAAAATAAACGATAAAAGGAATACGATAGAAAGGAATAGGAAATAGTAATGCCGAATAAGCCCCATTATCAAATTTTAATGAATCTTATCAGCTTTATTCTTTTGATTGCATGCCAATAAGCCCCATTATCAAATGCTGTCGTATGCATGCCAAAATAGTAATGCAGAATATGTTCCCGTTCCTGTTCCAATTACTATTTGATGCAGACTTTTAATTGTTGCTTGATTTGTCTCTCTCCATCACAAATGAGGTTATGCATGGCCAGCTAGTTTCTCCATTACCTTGAGAACTTCAAGTGCTAGTATTCTGAACCGTTCGTGTACTTTCCAGCTTCTTGAACCTGGAAGATATACATGGTTATTGCAAGTTTTGAATGGTCTTCTCATGTTACTTCCGCAGGTGAAGTACACTCTCTTCTTTAACTAAGTTCTTCATCTATTGGAATTTCAATAGTTTTTTTTCATGTTGCATTTTCTTATGGGACTTCCTGTTTGATTTTGTACAGCAAAGTGTGGCATTCAAGATACTTCGAACTCGTTTGAAAACTGTACCTGCTTATTCTTTGAGTGGAGATCTATTTAAACGTACATCTTCAGGGAATCCGTACAGTCAGATCCCAAGCATTCTATCAGGATCACAGATCTCAGAGGATGGTGATGTGGACCAGGATTTGGGTAATTCAAGTAGCAATAGTGGGATAAACTTTGATTTGAGGCTGCAACAGTTCAAACAAGCACAGCAGCTACATCGGATGCATACAAAGACACAAGCCCAAACACGCAATTGTTCAACTTCATCCAAGGTTTCTTGAGTTTGCTTTAGCTACTTTTTGTTTGCTGTATGTTGCATCTTCTGTTAGTGTTAATTTATAGATGAACATGAAGACGACTTATGTTTACCATTGCTAATGCCGATGACAAACTTCGACTGAACGTGTGCTTATGTCTTAGAACTTGACTATGCTTCGCTTTATGTTACAGGACGTACAAGGACCCGAAGAATCTAGACGACAGCTTCCATCAGACCCGAATAGATCCCCTTCGAGGAGAAGTCCAGGGCAGTTACAGCTCTAAATCATCTTCCTGCCCAGTTATTTTCGGGCAAAGTCGGACGGTCAATGCATCGTTGAAGTCGAGTAAAGTTGTAAAATTGTATATCCTAGTCTTGTCCAGATTCATGGGATGGCGAAAAGTGGGTTTATGTTAAGCTTGTGCTTTCCCTGGCCATTCTTTTTTTCGTTTAGTGAACAGAAGATGCCCATGTGGTTCTGTTGTTTTTTAAAATTGAAAAACCATATGGGCTAGAGCGAAATTTCTTAGGAATGTAGTTTAATTATGAAATAAGTAGTTAGTAAATTCATGTATACGATCATCAATGTCAAAACTATGTACACGTCCATCTTTCTCCGACTATTTTTTTTGCGTGATGTTGAATGTTTTTATGACAATCCGTTCTAAATAGGATCCGTTCTAAATAGGATCCAACGACAGTGCTCAATTTTGAATGTCCAATCTAGTTTAGGGGAAGTTGAGATAGGGTTAGTAGGATCTATCCTTGACAGATGCCAAATTAAGACGAAAATGTGATTGTAACAAGATATAAATAGTTTCCTCCAAAAGGAGCTCTGAAGAAGTGTGCATCCGCAAACACAAGGCAAGTTTAACAACATCTAGCAACAAGAATGACTCGAGGCAGTTCCACATCTAAAACACAAGTTCGTGGGGCTTCATCCCGGATTTGAGTGAGAATCGAGCAGCCAAGTAAGCCTTCAAGTCGGGTATTTTCTCGACTGCTGCTAGAAGTGGTGCATCGATAGCCTTTTGGTCATCTTTCTTCTCTTGCGGGAGAACATTGGATTCCTGCACATAAAATCAAATGAGCTCAGCCCGGTCGAAATGAACTAACAGGACAGGTCACCAACCAACTGCAGAAACTTAAAAAATGACCTTTGTTTCAGGCTCGAAGAACTCTCCCTCTCCCTTCTTTTTCTTCTTCTCGGCCTTCTTGGAAAAATACTTGTCGTCGAACTTATCGGCACTGACCCCAGTGATGTCAACCTTGGTAGAGGTGGCAATGACATAAGACTGGTTGACCCTCCTCAAAGGAACGCCATTGACCTTGAATGGCCCTGTCAGGGAGATGCAAACACGGTCACCGTTGAGCCCAAAAAAGCAGAAAATCTTCCTTGAGGTAATAAGTAACAATAACTCACCAGTGACGAGAAGCAACCCGGAAGCAAGCTGCTTGAGGAAAACAACTCTCTTCCCCTTGAACCGTCCAGCGAGGATAATCAAAACGGTACCAGGGGTAATGCTACTCCTGTAACCAAAACTCGAGGTCAAAACTGATATACAAACCAGTGACGGTGCACCAGCAATCAAACACCAACAATGAACTAACCACCTATTAGGCAATGGCAACCAAAACCCACATCAAAACACAATCGATGAAACATTCGGTATCCCGCAAAAAACCACCAAAAATGAAGAACATAACTTCCACACATTGCTCTCAATTCCTAAATATTCCTCAAATTACACTCGACTCGAGCAACCAAAAAGGCGAAAACTTTAAACTTCTAAAGACAAACCCATTTCTCCTCTAGTCCTAAAACCCATACCCACAAGCCAAAACCTTAACAAAATCAATAGAACAGAAGGGACCCACCTGAGCTTGGCGGGCTTGGGCGTCTTCTTGTTCGGGATAGGTCTTTTAACGTCGTCGGCGGGGTAGAACTTGGGCGGCTTCTCGGCGGGAGCCTCGGGCTTAGGCTTGGGATCGTGGCGAGGCAAAACGCCGCCGTTCTTGGCCTTGATGGCCCACAGACCCCTCTTGTGATACATCTTCGACCGCGAGTACTTGCCCACTCCTCGGATCAGGTCCGGGTTCCTACTCACGACCTTGGTCTTCCTTGGGGCCATTTTCCTCCTCTCCCTCTCTCTTGAGAGATTAGGGTTTTTAGGGGTTTCAACGAAGAAGAAGAAGATGGCCTATCCCTGATTTTATATACTGGTCAAAATTTGATCTCGGGGCCTCGTCCGGCCCATCTTAGCTTGCGACAATTTGTTGGGTTTTGGTCTAGAGGATTTGTGGTCTAGATTTAATTAATTTTTTTATTCGGGTCAAATTTTGATTTGTCCGCTTAATAATTATCTAAATATTTATTGATATAAAAAATATTTAATATGAGAAATTTAACTATTTTGGAAACTCGCATATGTTTTTTTTGAAATTTAAATTGTATTTACAATTTCATATTTTAGACGGTCATGGAATTTGAAAACTCGCATATGTTTAATCGTGATATAGTACGCAAAAAAAATAGAGATGATTTATCATAATAAATAATTTGGTTCAAATTAAATTTAAATAAATTGATCAGGCATAAAACGAATGTATATGGCGAGGTTTAATTCAAATTAAATTTAAAATATTTGACAATAATAAACAAAATCATTAGATTCGTTTAATCTATCCCCTCCAGAGATCATTTAATGATATGCTCTATCGAAATTGGATGATTCTAAAAAAATAGAAATTGGATGATATCAGGTACCTAAATCACAACTTTACATTATGTCAAAAATGGCAACTTTATGAGGTCGCCTGAAAAATTGAAATAACAAGTCAACTACTTAATCTATTGAGCAAGAGAATGGATTTTTGTTATTGTAAATGTGGACAAGAGCCACAAAATTTTTAATCGTCTTTAAAACGTAAAATTGTCATAACAAGTTTAAACGTGGACCAAAAGCCACGAAATTTTTCCGGAATGAAACCAAAATATAATCACATCTCTCTACCATCATAGAGAGTTCTGAAATCTGCGAAACTCTCCATCAAACACTTGTTGCTGCCGCTCCAATTTGGAGATCTCGTCCGACAATTCAGTTTTCTTCCTCTGAGCTTCCTTGTAGAATTCATGTGCCCTCAACACTTCTTTCAAGATGGGCTCTATAAACTCGCACTTGAAGCCATTCAGCTCCAACATGCTCAACTGATTCTTGATGATTGAAGTGTCTTCTAACTTGATGTCGATTGCTTTGATCTTACGAATCGCATTCACCATCATCTTTATGCCTAGGGATGGCAGAAATACCCATACCCTAAGGGTCGGATCCTACTCTTACCCTACGGGTCTAGGGTATGTTGACTTTGACTGGGTCTAGGGTAGGGTATGGGTATGGGTATGGGTCCATGTTTAGAGGTAGGGTCTAGGGTAGGGTATGAATCCATAGCTAGACCCTGTGGGTCGGACCCTACCCTTACATTTTTACCTTATTTTAGACTCTACCCTAATTAGACTCTAGTTAGACCCTTGTTAGATCATATTGATAATATATATAATATACTTTACGGTTAACGTTAACATATTTATTATGTTATTCCGCAACTAGCTTAGAAGATGACGTGAATGATGGATCACTAGAAGCTGACATGCTATATTTTTCTTTTGTTGAATTGTTTATGTATTTCAAACTCTAAAAAAAAACTTTGGACTATTGAAATTAAATTGTAAAATTTGATGTTTCATCAATTTTCTATTGAATGTTGATGTGTAACGTAGTAGATGTCTTGAATTTATTTAAATTTTATTTAAAAATTAAGTTTTGATTAAAAATTAGCAAAATGCAGAACGTTAAAGGGTCGGACCCTGCAGACCCTGTAGACCCTGGGTCTCCAGGAGGGTAGGGTATGAATCTAACAATAAAAAATTTGTAGGGTCGAGGGTAGGGTATGGGTCCATCAAAAAAAACTAGGGTATGGGTAGGGTCCTATCAATACCCTACCCTACCCATTGCCATCCCTATTTATGCCCATAGCTGCAAAGAAATTTGGTACCTTGCTGCCAGCATGGGGCAGGCACCCCCCCCCCCCCCCCCCCCCACACACACACACGTCTCTCTCAAGCTCAGGTGGTGGTAGCCCACCTGATGGAACGAGGGCCGGGGCTCTCTCAAGCTCAGGTAGTGGCAACCACCTGATGGAACGAGGGTTGAGGCTCTCTCAAGCTCAAATGGTGGCAGCCCACCTGGCGATGGATACAGACCTCAAAATCAATTACATGTTCCTTGACTGGATCCTTAATTAGATCATTGACTAGATCCAGACATAAGAAATCCCCAATCTCCATCTTTGCCTCCTTGGTGAAATGTTTAGTTCCTCTACTTAGCTGACTTCCATTACGCCCGACTTCGTAACTATTTTGTTTATGTTTCAAAGACAAGTTCTCTAGTGCAACTTCATGACTGCCCAAAATGCTTCCTCCAAAATTTTACACCAAGCTCAATTTGATTTTTTGACCAGAAATTGGGTGGAATTTCTGCCCAAGCAGCATTCTTACGACCAATTTGGTGACATTCTGGCGGCACAATTTTGCTCACCCTCCTCTTCTTTCTCTGACTAGACATCGAGGGATCAACAACGGGATTTGCAACAACAATCATTAAGATTATTTGTTATTTTGTTATCAATTTTATCAAATATGGCATTGGAGGTTTGGTAACTAAACCCAATCATTAATTTTGGCTACATGAATTAAATTCTTAACTAGATGATATTCAAATCATATTCATATAATTTAAAATGCATTATTTCGAAGAAAAAATCATTTATGTATGAGACATAAAATATGGCACATGCTTACACAACACTTTCTTTTTATTATTTTTAAGCGATATTATGTAGGTGATCCTATTAGTTATATTTATTTTTAATAATGTACAATGTTATTTTTAACTAATGTAATTATAAATGAAAAAGTTCCTTAAATATACAAGATACTATCTCATGAACACTTACCAAATAAATATACTATCTTATGAAATATTACAACGACAAGCTAAATGACAAGACTTTTCCTTTTGAGTAAAAAAAATATGTGATGACTTTTAAATATTTTGAAAATTTATAAAACATTTGGTCATGTGGCGGCCAGTTCGCATTCTTTATTTTTTCTTTTTTTAACTGTATATTTAGAGAAAATTATTATTTTTTAAAATTTTAGTTATTGTTTACCAATAAGATAAAAAATGTCTCCTAATGATAGAATCGAGGAGCATCACTCTGATCTACTTAAGGTACTCTCCTCAAATACCTTAAAAGTAGTTGAATGTTGTAGCCATACAAATAATACATTTTCAGTGTATCAATATAAATCTATTATTATTTTAGTTAGTAATTAGTCAAATTTGTAAACTTAAAAGTAGAAAATCTGAGCTATCTAGCAATATTTAAGGATTTACAATATAATGTCATCATTCCATGATTAAATAATTTTAATGGCTATCTATCTAGCATTTGGTTTTTGTCAATGATTTCAGGATTCTGAACAATTTAGACTTCACAGTTCTAGAGGTTATGGAACTCATGGGAACTTCAAAGTCTTTTTTGATGGTTCTCGGACACAAACTCTTCATCTTCACGTGCTTATGTCGCTCTAAAAAAATAAAAAAAAATTGACACTAAATAAGTTACAAACGAAGCAAAAGTTCAAAAAACTTGACACAAGAATTGTGTCTATCCAAAGCACGATAACCTTGTGAGACTAGATGGTCTCATATGTGACATGTCAGTTTCCTCTTTTTTTGTTTGCTTTCGATAATATTCATAAGTGATGACGATAATTTGCATTTTTTGTACTATATAATATGACAACAATCATTGATGAATCATTTTTCAAAAAGAAAAAAACAATGTTACATATGCAAAAGAATATTATTTTAAATGTTAACTTAATATAGTACCACAATACTCGAATTTGATATACCAGAAAATAACGGCAAAGAAATGAATAATTAACTTAACAAAAAGCTCTAATTTATACCACAAACTATTAATTTGCAAACTTAATCAAATTAATATTTTAGAATCATAACTTTTTTTAGAGTTGGGAATAGTGCACGAAGTTGTATCCAAGTAGAGGTCAGCAGATCATAGGACCAAATTCTTATATGAGTCACATTAGATGCGAAGCCACTCAAAAGCAGTCAATTCCCTTACCGATAAGATCTTTTGAGACTCAGAAACCTAATTGGAAAAATAGAGGAAGCCAACAAATCAATTGTGTCAACCTTCATCCACGATGATGTTTGCATCTCGTCCAAGACCCAAATGTCTAGCTCGCGTGCATCAGAGAGTTGAAACAAGCGAAGCTCCTCGTTGCGCTCGCCTAGCACTTGATCGCGGGGTTTATCCCTCGTACCAGCAGGCAGACTCACCCACAAAATTGGATCATCATCTCAAAGGTTAATATTATATAAGATAGCTTGAATTTATAAACTTAATAGCATAAATTCCAAGCTATCTGGAAATATTTATGGTAAGACACTATAAATTCATGATTCAAAAACTCTAATTATTCTTCATCTTATATTTTGTTTTTATTGTCATGGTAGATCTTATTTTACATTTTATTTTACATCTATGAATTTATCACAGTCGATGTTATATTAATTTAAAATGGATAAAAATATTGAATAGTTGAATTTTTATTTGAATTTTCTAGGCGACTTCCTAAAGCCGGGGCTTGCCATTATTAACATAATACAAAGTTGTAATTTTTTTATAGGTAGGTTGTATTCATAAAAAGTATCACCAAATGAGCAAGTTATTACACTTCGCATCGCAAGACTTAAGGAAAAAAATTCATTTTTATGCACCTTGATTGATTTTTTTACCATATATTATTTTGACTTCATTTTTATATTTTTGTGATAATTTTTTCATTTCTGGTCATGGCTATTTTACCAACTGTTTTGTGTGTTTACATGTAAATATAACTATTTTTTATAATTTATTGACCCCTAAAACTCAATATAAAGAAAACATTTTTCCATTCAATCTATAACTTAAGTTTACCTTGAATTTCAAAAAGTTCTAGAACACAAAGATATTGGAATCCTCGTATATTTGAGATCAATAACAATTTCTCTCTTGAGTACCTACGAATTTAGATTCTCAAAGTTTTATATATATATATATATATATATTCTATCATTAGCGGACATTTTTTTAAATCTTATTAGTAAATAATAACTAAAATTTTACAAACTAACAATTTTCTCTAAATAGATAGTTAAAAAAAGATAAAATAGGGAATGCGAATTAGCCGCCACATGACCAAATTTTTTACAAATTTTCAAAATATTTAAAAGTCGTCACATATTTTTTTTACTCAAAAGGAAAAAGTCATGTCATTTAGCTGTCGTTGTAATATTCTATAAGATAGTATATTTATTTGGTAAGTGTTCACGAGATAGTATCTTGTATATTTAAGGAACTTTTTATTATAATAGTTACATTAGTTAAAAATAACATTGTATGTTATTAAATATAAATATAACTAATAGGATCACTTAAGACATAATATTGCTTAAAAATAATAAAAAGAAAGTGTTGTGTAAGCATGTGCCATACTTTAAGTCTCGTACATAAATGTTTTTTCCTTCAAAATAATGCATTTTAAATTATATGAATAGGATTTGAGTATCATTTAGTTAAGGTTTTACTTCATGTAGACAAAATTAATGATTGGGTATATTTGCCAAACCTCCAACGCCATATTTGATAAAATTGATAACAAAACAACAAATAATCTTATCAAATCCATTCTTGTTCAATGGTGACAATAAAAAATATTGAGTAGTGGACTTGTTATTTCAATTTTTTAGGCGACCTCGAGACTTGCCATTTTTGACATAATGCAAAGTTGTGATTTAGGTATTAGATATCATCCAACTCTTATAGAGCATATCATTAAATGATCTCGAGGGGAACCAAACTTCGCCATATAGATTCTTTTTATGCCTGATCAATTTGTTTAAATTTAATTTGAATCAAATTATTTATTATGATAAATCATCTCTACTCTTTTTTTGCATACTATATCGCGATTAAACATATGCGAGTTTCCAAAATAGTTAAATTTCTCATATGAAATATTATTTAATATATTTTATATCAATTAATATTTAGATTTAGTTCAAAAAAAATTGACGCGAATAATTTTTTTAAATTAAATCTAGACAACAAATATTCTAAACCAAAACCCAACAGATTGACGTAGCTAAGGTGGGCCGGCCGAGGCCCGAAGATCAAATTTTGACCAATATATATAAAATCAGGGAAATGCCATTTTCTGTTTTGTTAAAATCCTAAAACCCCTCTCTCTCGAGACGGAGGGAGGGAGAGGAGGAGGAGAATGGCTCCAAGGAAGACCAAGGTCGTGAGTAGGAACCCGGACCTGATCCGAGGAGTGGGCAAGTACTCGCGGTCGAAGATGTATCACAAGAGGGGTCTGTGGGCCATCAAGGCCAAGAACGGCGGCGTTTTGCCTCGCCACGATCCCAAGCCTAAGCCCGAGGCTCCCGCCGAGAAGCCGCCCAAGTTCTACCCCGCCGACGACGTTAAAAGACCTATCCCGAACAAGAAGACGCCCAAGCCCGCCAAGCTCAGGTGGGTCCCTTCTGTTCTATTGATTTTGTTAAGGTTTTGGCTTGTGGGTATGGGTTTTAGGACTAGAGGAGAAATGGGTTTGTCTTTAGAAGTTTAAAGTTTTCGCCTTTTTGGTTGCTCGAGTCGAGTGTAATTTGAGGAATATTTAGGAATTGAGAGCAATGTGTGGAAGTTATGTTCTTCATTTTTGGTGGTTTTTTGCGGGATACCGAATGTTTCATCGATTGTGTTTTGATGTGGGTTTTGGTTGCCATTGCCTAATAGGTGGTTAGTTCATTGTTGGTGTTTGATTGCTGGTGCACCGTCACTGGTTTGTATATCAGTTTTGACCTCGAGTTTTGGTTACAGGAGTAGCATTACCCCTGGTACCGTTTTGATTATCCTCGCTGGACGGTTCAAGGGGAAGAGAGTTGTTTTCCTCAAGCAGCTTGCTTCCGGGTTGCTTCTCGTCACTGGTGAGTTATTGTTACTTATTACCTCAAGGAAGATTTTCTGCTTTTTTGGGCTCAACGGTGACCGTGTTTGCATCTCCCTGACAGGGCCATTCAAGGTCAATGGCGTTCCTTTGAGGAGGGTCAACCAGTCTTATGTCATTGCCACCTCTACCAAGGTTGACATCACTGGGGTCAGTGCCGATAAGTTCGACGACAAGTATTTTTCCAAGAAGGCCGAGAAGAAGAAAAAGAAGGGAGAGGGAGAGTTCTTCGAGCCTGAAACAAAGGTCATTATCAGGATTTGCAGTTGTTCGGTGACCTTTCTTGTTAGTTCGTTTCGGCCTTTCTGAGGTAATATTCTGTTTTATGTGCAGGAATCCAATGTTCTCCCGCAAGAGAAGAAAGATGACCAGAAGGCTATCGATGCACCACTTCTTGCAGCGGTCGAGAAAGTACCCGACTTGAAGGCATACTTGGGTGGTCGTTTCTCTCTCAAATCAGGAATGAAGCCGCACGAACTTGTGTTTTAGATGTGGAACTGCGTCGAGTGTTTCTTGTTGTTAGATGATGTTAAACTTGCGTTATGTTTGCGGATACACACTTCTTCAGAGCTCCTTTTGGAGGAAGCTATTTATATCTTCCTCTTGCAATTCAATGATTTTGCCGAGGTCTTCACATTTTTGTGTTAATTTGGCATCTCCGGTTATGGTTATTCGTAAACCTCATATTTTGTTTTGTGATTAAGTCGAGGATGGACGCAATAAATTACTCGGTGTTGGAAATTTTTTGTTGGAAGTGATAAAAAATAGATGATTTCATTTTAGTATCGTTTTGGCTGATTTTCATATGATTTTGTGGTTCAAAATGCATTAACTAATTGACACTTGGGGAATTCCGGGTGGGCCTATGAGTATCTAGAAACCTGATCTCTTGATAGACAGAGATCTATGGGTCAAGTAGGAAGAAATGTAAAGAGAGAACGAAAGTTGTTGAAACTAGCACATTAGAAGATTAATCGGCTAAAATAAATATGGCATTGATTGAGGGCATTTGTAGTGACCGAGGGAGGCTGAAGACCAAAAAGTGAGTTAATTATCAACCAAACATTCTTCTTACGACTAGATGTAATTCCCCTTTTCTTGCAGAAAATAAAATTAATTTTACGTTCCTCTTTTCGGGAAGAGAGTACTAAGAAAATCCTATTAATTGTAGCTTTTTTTTAACCTCTGGGAAAAACATGAAAAAAGACTGAATGGTACCCTGAAAAATTTCAAAATAATCCTATTTTTTAACAAATTTTCAAAATCCACCAAAGAACAGATTTTTTTAGAGACTCATCCCTCGCTCCAAGATGACGCCAAACCCAGGAGTCTCGCAGTTTCCGCCCAAAAAGCTTTAAAACTCTCCCACCCGGCCACTCCAATGGCGGCTTCCAAGTCCATAATGGCCTCCCTAACCCACTACCGCCCAATCACCTGCTCGGCCACAGCCTCCCCAACCTCCCTCTCCTCCTCCTCCTCCTCCTCCTCCCGCCTTGTCCCTTACCCTCCCGACCTCATCAAATGGGTCAAAAGGGAAGGCGGCTTCGTCCACCCTTCGGTAAGGATATCGGAGGACGGTCCCTATGGCCTCGGCCTCGTCGCTTCCCAACAAATCCCAAAAGGGTCCCCTCTGATTGCCCTCCCCGACCATGTCCCGTTGAAGTTTGGGCCTGACCGGGACGGGCCCACCTCGGTTCTCGCTGGCCTGGCTAGCCATGTTCCTGGTGAGTTGTGGTTTGGTTTGTTCCTAAGTTCGAGCACCCTCGGGCCCTATTTAAGAGCGGCTCTCCGAATGATGTCTTTTATATTCGTAAGGCTTGAAAGCAAGAATACGGAAAATCCGAGTTCCTTAACGGTTGGACCAACTCCCATTGGTGGCTTGTGTAGTGTTGGGTCTTGCTAAAGATGGGATTTTTTTAAGTGGGGTTTGGAGAGTGAGGGGAGGACATGATGCTAGTGAACTGGTTCCTGGTGCTGTTGTTAGGGATTTGTGAGAGATTGTGTTAGAATTTAGATGCAGCTAGGCCCTTTTCGATAAATGTGGTACAGATGTTGGCGAGGATATGGAAACTTGAGCGTTGTTATTAGTGTGTTTCGGTTCCATTTGTTTTGCGGTATCAATCTAGTTTAGCGCCAGTCTGTTAGCTTGGGGTTCAATGGAAAGTGGTTTGTAACAGTGTAAGGCGAGAAATGGAGGTCGGCTATCACTGACTAGCATAAGAGATTATGTGAGATCTATGTGGTGCATTTATCCGATGGATATCTGACAATCGTTTTCCTGACTTCCCATTTTGCTGAACCTTTTTCTGGACATGATGGATTTGGTGACTTACGTTTTCGGGTTGCACTCACTAGTTTTAAGGGGGAAGATGATAATCATTCCATTTGTTGTCTTACTTTCTCTTAACGTGCTAGATATTGATTTGATGAGGTGAATCTTACTATTATAGAACATCGTCATGTAGGCTTTCATTGCTTTGTATAGGTGTGTAACTTTTCGAATTACAAATTAGTATGTATACACTTTTGAATCTGAGTATACTTTACATCTGCAAGCATTTGACAGATGAACTATGGTCAATGAAATTGGCCTTGAAACTTCTGCACGAAAGAGCAAAGGTCGATTCTTTCTGGTGGCCATACATTAGCAACCTTCCTGAGACTTTCAGTGTTCCTATCTTTTTCCAGAGGGAAGATATAGAGGACTTGCAGTATGCTCCCCTTGTTCACCAGGTATTGCCATCAATAATTGTTGTTTGAGATGTTATAAGGATCCGGTAAAGTACTACTGTAGTACTAAGTTAGTTTAGGCTTCTGACTGAAGGACATTTTCATCTGTTAGGAACGAAATATTTTACCATTTTAAGGACTATAAACATAATAAAATGTAAGAGAGTTAGTTTAATACATGCGTTGAACATTTCTAAAAGCTGAAATTGAGTTAGTTATCATAATTCACATTAGAAAATGGGGACATAGTCGTGGAATGGTTGGTTCGTCCAGATAGCCATGAAGAAAGTTGAAACATCTTATAGTGGATTTTGCAACCGTTGTGGTGGCACCTTTCCCAAAATTCTCTATTGGAATACACCATTGCTGAAGGGTGTCAAAAAATCGAGATGGGTTTCTGCTTAACGGAATCACTTTAGTCATCCTATTTATGCAATCTTCCGACTTTTGACTAACATTTGGATTCCTAATAAGTCATTGATTCTCAATTTATGTTGTGAATGTAACAAACACGTGTTCCTTAATTAGGTAAAGAAGAGATGCCGCTTTCTGCTTGATTTTGACAAACTTCTCAAGAAAGCTCTGGCAAATGTAGAACCGAGTGATCATCCATTTGCGGGTAAAGATGTGGAGTCATCTGCACTTGGGTGGGCAATGTCAGCGGTCTCATCCAGGGCATTTCGGCTGTATGGGGAGAAGCTTCCCGATGGGTCCCACGTAGATTCTCCCATGATGCTTCCTCTAATAGATATGTGCAACCACAGTTTCGATCCTAACTCACATATTGTTCAGGAGAAAGATGCGGGCAAGGATAACATGCTTGTTACGGTAAACTGTTCATTTTCTTTCGTATTTCGGTTGTCCAATGTTTGGTCAGCAGGAATTTAATGGAAGTTCTGTGTTTGCTACACTAGGTAGTGGCGGAAACACGAATCGAGGAAAACGATCCATTACTTCTCAATTACGGCAGTTTAAGTAACGACCTCTTCTTACTGGACTATGGATTTGTGGTGGCTTCGAACCCTAATGACTGCGTTGAGCTCAAGTACAGTCTAGGTCTTCTGGAAGCTGCAGGTTACACGGTCGGGGTTTATTCGCCTAACTTCTCTTCACCAAAGCCATGGCAGCAAAAGATTCTATCCGAGCTACAATTGATTGGAGAGGCTTCAAACCCCAAGGTACTGGTACTTCACAATCAATTTCATTGTCGCTCGAAATCATCTCTGCAATGCTACCATCTAAAGTAAGTCTTTGCGTCGTAGGTCATTCTTGGAGGCGAAGAGCAGGTAGACGGACGCTTGTTGGCGGCCCTCAGAGTATTGCTTGCGACAAACGAAGATGCGGTAAACAAAGTGGACTTGGAAACTCTCAAATCGTTGTCAGCTTTTGCTCCTGTAGGAGACGAAATTGAGCTGTCTGCTCTGCACATTATTGTCGCTCTGGTATCCAATATATTCGAGAGAATGCCGACTAAACCGCACGACGACGACGAGATTTTGCGTCAGCGTATCCCGGATTTGACTAGATTGGTTGTCCAGTACAGAATCGAGAAGAAAAAGGTGTTGTCAGAGGTGATGAGAACACTTGGTGTGAAGGTGAAGGCACTAATGCTTTAGGATGCGGCGGTTGTAGCCTTATCAAGTGTCAATCTGACCAACTACGAGAGAACGTGCAAAGGGTTCGTATCAAGCATTCTGAGACCATTTTGTTCTTACTTTCTCTCTTAGTTTCCGTCTCTTCAATATCTCTTCAGCCTTCATAATTTTGACCTTCCCTGTTGTATTACATCATAATCTACTTCATCCCATTCTCGCTCATAAAGTTCTATTCCAACTCTTTTACTTCTTTTTTATGATGTTCCAACTCAGTTTCTAAGATTAGATTGTTTTAGTTTAATCCGAGGTCTCGAATTGGAGTAGAAGAATACATTTGTTTTAAAGTTTTGTAAGGAGATACTTGTGATGCTTGCCGTCTCACCCAAATTGATTGAATTAGTTAGTTTAATAGACATCTAGAAACAAACATTTTTTCCGAGAATATTATCAGCAAAACAATCGAACACGATTTTTTTCTGAAGACAAATATAAATGTGATGCAAAACTTGTATAAGAAATTCACTAAAATTTGTAAAACCGAACTTTATGAAAAAGTGACAAATGAATTGGTGATTGTGGACCGTGATAAATTGTTGGTTGGACATTTTTTTTCCTCCTTGGTGCTCCAACCACCTGGCTGCTTCTTGCCTACGCCTAATTTGTCGCTATTGACACTTCCAAATGGGAAATCGCAAGTGGGTTAGGACACTTTTTTCCTAAACTTGGTTTAGTTACTTTAGTACACTCGTTCAGCAATCTAGAACGTGCAATTTTTCTAATGTCTCGGACCAAATGACGATGAATAGGATAAGGTGAGGATTTCATCGGAACCTTAGTCGACGAATTCGACCGAACAAGGTATGGGTCTGAGTAGAGTAAAAGAGTAAGATCTACCTTTAATCCTAAGTCAACTAACATGAACTTATAAGATAAGGTTTGAATATCTCAATCTACAAGGTCTGAATTTTTTTTTGCCATCCCAAATTTCCGTCAAACTTTCTTGGTCCACCTACCTTAACTTCCACGCACCAAATTTGTGTCATAATTTTCTCAGGGCCAGACGACAGGAATCACCGGCTGCCGCACGAGAAAGGGGGCCGACCAAAATATTACAATGGTTTCGTTATGGGTCCAATATCCACAAAATTAAGTACTTACTGGGTCAAAAGTTAATTAAAATAAATCGAGCTTTGACCTAATGCTTGTACTCAAGAAAAAAATTAATCATAAACACAAAGAGATTATAATACTAGCAAAATTGAGTGAACTTGATTATTATCAAAGAAAATTATGAGAAAAGACGGAAGTGCAGCTAAAAGACATGTAACGAACAATATAAGGCATTGTGAAATTTAAGAAAGTGCAATTATGAAACTCTGACCGTAAAAATTTACCAAAGACGAAAGTGCAAATTTAAGCTAAAATTATGTACATGGAAGCAAAGGACTTGCGTTTTGATTTTAGCCATTTCCGGCCTATGGTTTTAAATTGACTGGGTTCAGTTTGATTTCCAAGTTTCCAAAAAGCAAACCATTCACAATGCAGTTGAATTCGACGGTCAAACTTTTTGTTATTAAAATTTAAGATACTCCCAACACCTATGATCAAACCTATAAACCACTCTCTAACAATAAGCTAGCCTATCTAGCAACTTGTATAATAAAAAAGGCATTTGAGCTAACTGCGCAAGATGTAAAAGAAATTGACGAAAATCCAAGTTCAATCAATTCCCAATCGAGATTGGTCTAGCAGCCTGATCATGATTCAAACCAAGAGGGGAACGTGACCTCTGCCTGTTGCCCATCATCTTCCTCCTCAAACCTCCTCCACTGCTGACCTCCACCTCCTCTCCAATTGATGGCTGCTTGATCTTCTGATGCTCTTGCTTGATCTTCATCACTTGGCTATGAACTGGGGCCCCACCAAAACCTAGTACTGCGTCTTCTTCAGACAAGTATCCATCCTCTTCCTCTTCCCTTATAGTAGGAAAATTATTGGTGTTCTTGTGATCCATGGCTAAATACTATAGAAGAAGGGTGAAGAAGGTGGCTCACGCTTTATGGCCTTGTGTTACCTACAATTGGTGGAAGGATATGTGAGAGAGAGTTTTATATTTATATGGGAAGAAAGATGGTTGAAAAGGTAGAGAAGAAAGAGAGTTGTAAAGTACGATAAGAGTTGGTACGAGAATTAGATTTACGGTTTTAATTCAAATCTTACGAATGTAAAAAAAAAACTATGAAGAGAGTTATTCTCTAAAATAGAGTCTGAAAATATTTTACCAGAACTAAAATAGAGTTTAAAGGGCATGGTTGGGTTAATTTTGTTCATGAATGTTGTTGGGGGAATTAGGAATATGGAATATACATCGTACATATGTCGTGGCTTTTGGTGGTCAAACTAGTGCGGTTTGAATAAGTTGCATGCCTATTTAGTACACATTTGAATATGGAATATTCCTTGGTCTAATTAACTCTTTAGTAACACATGAACATAACAGTGTTGTATACCTCAAAAATAACATAATAGTGTTGTACGAAAAATTTTGCTACCTCATGTTCGAAAATTGGATATTGATTTATGAACGCTGAGAGAGCGAAAGGTTTCCTAGTGTGTCCGCTTGGAGTGAAAATATGAGTTCAATGTGAAATTAATTCTAGCAATATCAACGTCAACTTAGAGACTTTTTTAGCGCAATATTTTTTTTCTTACTGCTATTTTTTTCCACCAAATTTTACTGCGGTAAAATTTTGACAAGTGTAATTATCGCATCTTCGAAAGAGATAATTTTATTTAGGTTTAAGTAATACCATTAGTAAAAACAACAACTTTACCTATTAAAAAAAGGGTTCAGGGTTAGGTAGATTTTCCAAGAGGGAAGCAATTTGCTTCTTTTGACCGGTCCACTTTCAAACAATTCTTATCCTTTTTTTTGTAGGTAAAAATACTTTATAAAAACTGAAGAAAGAAATTACAAAGAAGCCCTACAATAAGATATCTACAATTGTTACGTGTTACGCAAGTCACGTCCCGTTTTGCATAAAGTCAAGAAAAGGACAGTAAGTTGGGATCTGTAGACATGCGTTAGTCGTGTACATGTAATTAGGAAATGACATATTCAGAATAGGGAAATACACATCAGGCTAGGCTGCTGTCGTAAACCCTAGCAGAACCTAGATCTTGTATATATACGTGAGGTTGATTAATGAGAAGCAGCTCCTTGCGTTTTTCATGGTATCAGAGCAAGTGGAGATCTAAATTAGCATCAAATCATGTCGAGAGTAGATGAAAGCCAGACGAGCGGTGATGTGGAGGAAAGATCCACAACTATGTTGTCCGGGGCTGTTGACTCACAGTCCCCGTACTACATACATGCGTCCGACAACCCGGGGCATGTGTTCGTGAGCAATTTACTCAACGACGGTAACTATGGAGAGTGGGTTGCCGACATGATGAATGCCCTGTATGCAAAAAATAAGTATGGGTTTGTGGATGGCACCATACCACGACCGGCGACAACGACGGCTGAATATCCGCTGTGGATGCGCTGTGACACCATGCTGAAGGGATGGTTGAAGAGTGCAATGGAAAAGGAGATTCGTTCCAGCATACGATATGCCACGACGGCAGCCGAAATCTGGTTCGATCTTGAAGAACATTTCGGGAAAGGAAGTGCACCACGAGCCTATGAACTTAGGCGAGCGGTAGCACAACTAAGGCAGGACAAACTTTTGGTTTTGGCCTACTACACCAAGATGAAAGGGTTGTGGGATGAAATACAGGCAATCAATCCATTGCCTCAATGTACTTGCCGAAAGTGCAAGTGTGACTTGCCCAAACAAATGGCTGCGATAAGAGAAAAATAACGTCTTTATGACTTCCTGATGAGCTTGGATGAAAGTTTCCAAGTGGTGAAGACTCAGATCTTGAGTACGACACCATAGATGAGTCTTGGAACCGCCTATCATCTCGTAGCGGAGGACGAGCATCAAAGGAATCTCTCCAATGCTCGACAAGTTGCTGGAGCGGTCTTCCAGGTTGGCAGAGAAAGAACAAGCAATCAGTACAAAACACCAAAGGGCGAGAAGCCGAGATGCGATCATTGTGGAAAGCTTGGACATAATGACGATCAATGCTTTGAATTGATTGGTTACCCTCCTGGATGGGTCAAGCATGGACATCAAGAAAATCTTTCGAAGCAAGGGAAGATGCAGTCTGCAGGAGGCACATGTCCTAGGGCCGTACAAGTCTCGCATGAGAACAGCCCCGTGCCGGGTCTTGCCAATGACCAATATGCAAACTTGATGAAATTCTTGACTGTAGACAGCGGAGACAGTAAGCTAAGTCCATCTTTTCTGGAACCAACAGTCAACATGGCTGGTAAGACATTCTCAACACAAGAGTGGATTATCGATTCGGGAGCTACCGAACATATAGTGTCGGATCAAAATTTATTTTAGGGACTGATTGAAATGATTGAACATCAACCGGTCAAGATACCGAATGGCACTCATGTCCCAGTTCGTGGAAGAGGAAAAAGTGAAGCTAAATGACAAGATTGTCTTAGATCGTGTCCTTTTTATCCCAGAATTTAAGTACAATTTACTTTCGGTTAGTCGTATGACGAAAGACTTGAATTATATATTCACTTTTACTTCCAACTCTTGCCTTGTACAGGACTTACCAACGAGGAGGCCGATTGGTCAGGGTAGGGGTTGTGACAGACTTTACTACCTCAGCGTGATGCAAGACGGAGGGGTGGTAATGACTGTTCAAAGGTACGATAATTTTCAGCTTTGGCACAGAAGACTTGGACATCCTTCAAGGGACAAGATGAATCATGTAACTCTTGTTCGAGATAAGATAGTTTCCATGGATGTTCAGCATTGTGATTCCTGTTTACGTGCAAAACAAACACGAGTTCCTTTCGTACCTAGTTCAATAAAGACAAGTGCCTGTTTTGATTTGATACATTGCGATATATGGGGTCCGTATCGCACAAGCTCTTTAACTGGTGCACGTTTCTTTCTTACCATAGTGGATGACTATAGTAGGAGAGTTTGGGTATACTTGATGCAGCACGAGTCGGAAGTCGGGGAGCTTTTGCGTGCTTTTTACACCATGGTGCATTCTCAATTCGGTGTACAAATAAAGAGACTCCAGAGCAACAATGGAGCTGAATTCAAGTCGCTTGCCATGCTAAAGTTCTATGCCGAAATGGGAGTGATCTTACAAACATCTTGCATCAACACGCCCCAGCAAAATGGGGTCATCGAGCGTAAACATAGACACATCCTGGAAATGGCCCGAGCTCTCCAGTTCCACGCCAACCTCCCAGTGGAATTTTGGGGCAAATGCGTGTTGACAGCAGTTTATCTCATTAATCGGCTGCCATCGACAGTAATAAGCAACAAAACATCGTACGAGATCATGTTCGGAAAGCCAGTAAGCTACAATCACCAACGCAGTTTTGGTTGCTTAGCGTACGCACATCAGCACACAAGTGACAAGTTCACGGAAAGGGGGAGAAAGTGTGTGTTTCTTGGTTATCCCTCAAGGCAAAAAGGATACAAACTTTATAACTTGGAGACCGGAGAAGTCATAATCACTCGTGATGTGGTATTTTTGGAACAAGAATTTCCATTCACTCAGACCACTACGATTGATGTTCAAAGGTCAGGTGATCAAGCAGGGTCGGCTGGCACAGATCGTAATGTCATTGTAGAGGAAGAGAATGAGATGGTGCAGCCTGCTCCAATGCCTGACGAAAAGGGAGCTGGAAGTACTGAAATTAGGGTGCGGGATGATCATACAGATCAAAGGGAAACTGAGAAAATAGGGGATGCATCCCCATGCAGAGACTTGGTCGTTGTTCCACAATCAGAGATCCGCCCGAAGAGGAACCGGAAACCACCGCAGCACCTAGAAGGCTTCGAAGTGTCATTACCCCCCTTCATAGCATTACAACAACCCGCCCAACCTTCGACCTGCTCCAAGGTATATCCTTTAGCTCACTTTGTCAATTATAATAATTTTTTTGATGTACATAAGGCGTTGCTTGTGGCCATCACGTCGCATGATGAGCCAAGAAGTTTTTACAAGCATTGGAATCCAATGGCACCTGGTCTTTACAAAGGCTACCTAAAGGAAAGAAGGTGGTCGATTCAAAATAGATTTACAAGGTCAAGTTTAAACCTAACGGAGAGGTGGAGAGGTATAAGGCGAGGCTAGTGGCCAGGGGTTTTACCCAAGTAGAAGGAGTGGACTTTCACGAGACATTCACGCCGGTGGCGAAGCTGGTAACCCTACGCTATTTGTTGGCGATGGCGGTAAAGAAAGGGTGGATTATCCAGCAGTTGGACGTAAATAATGCATTCCTCCACGGAGACTTACACGAAGAAGTCTATTTAAAAATACCTCAAGGCTTCCGAAGACCTGGTGATACAAGAGTTTGTCGGTTGAAGAAATCTTTGTATGGGTTACGACAAGCATCGAGGAGCTGGTATTGTAAGTTTGCTGGTGCCTTGTCAAAGATAGAGTTTGTGCAGTCACAGCTGATCATTCGTTGTTTATCTATCAAAAAAGATACGCCGTGATTATGGCCCTAATCTATGTAGATGATGTCATAATTGTCGACACTGATGGGGAAACAATTGAGCAGATTAAGAGGTATCTGGATAAGCTGTTTGGAATTAAGGACCTAGGATCTCTCAAATATTTCCTGGGGATTGAAGCGGCTAGGACGTCTAAAGGGTTGGTGCTCAGCCAAAAGAAGTATACCCCTGACATATGAAAGGAGTGTAGAAAGGAGGAAAGCAGACCGGCTGATTTTCCAATGGAGCAGAACCATCGCCTTACTTCTGATCAAGGGGAAGAGGTGGCCGATCCAAAAAGGTACCGCAGGTTGATTAGACGTTTAATGTATCTGGTGGTGACGCGTCCAGACTTGTCCTATGTTGTAGGGGTGCTAAGCCAGTTTGTTAATTCACCACGGGAAGAACACATGCAAGCAGCAAATCGGGTGGTCGAATACTTAAAAGCCACCGCTGGGCAAAGTATTATGCTTTGGGCAGATGGGGGAGCATTGCTAGTAGCGTATTACGATGGGATTAAGGAGGATGTCCCACTACGAGGCATTCTCGAACAGGCTATTTTGTAACGTTGGGAGGATCGCCAGTTTCTTGGCGTAGTAAAAAGCAGTCTGTGGTTGCAAGATCGTCAGCAGAGGCAGAGTATCGAGCAATGGCCAGCACGGTTAGTGAGGTCATTTGGCTACGATGGTTGATGCACGAATTGGGAATGCACTAAGAAGAGGCAACAACGTTGTATTGTGACAACCAAGCGGCATTGCACATCGCACTAAACCCGGTGTTCTATGAACGAACGAAATACGTGGAGATGGATTGTCATTTTTTTTGAGAACGTATCATCACGAATGAGATAATGCCACGGAAGATCGCTATGAAAGATCAGCTGGCGGACATATTCACTAAAGCGCTTGGAAAGGAGCGGTTTCATCAGTTATTGCGCAAGTTGGGCTTTGCTAACTTGCACGCGCCAACTTGAGGGGGAATGTTACGTGTTACGCAAGTCACGTCCCGTTTTGCATAAAGTCAAGAAAAGGACAGCAAGTTGGGATCTGTAGACATGCGTTAATTGTGTACATGTAATTAGGAAAGGACATATTCAGAATAGGGAAATACACATCAGGCTAGGCTGCTGTCGTAAACCCTAGCAGAACCTAGATCTTGTATATATACGTGAGGTTGATTAATGAGAAGCAGCTCCTTGCATTTTTCAACAATGTTCTACCCAGTCTTACATAGTTCTACCCAACCCATACCCGAAAAACTCCTACCCGTAACTCCCATCCCCCAACTGAAGGACGACTTCCACCGTAAGATAGTACAAGTGTTGTAGTCGAGAGTCTAACAAAAAAAATCCAAAATCGTAAAACCCAGTAAAAAAAAAGCAAAATTGGAAAACAGCAACCTCGTATACACTGCAATACAAAGTCGTCCAACTAGAAAGACTAATAACGAACATCCTCGCTATTTACAAATTTGGCTTTATCATAGTTACTAAAAGACTAACACTTAGCATAGTTTTAATGTTTCCGAAAACAAACTCGTTAATTTCTGATTCCAAATACCGGTCAAAGTTTCGTTAAAGATATATTGAACTTTAACGAGTACTTTGATTTTTAACATTCGGCGTTCTTATTTTTGAAGAATTGAATGAACCAAGGAAGATTGATCGTTTTTTTAAACGCAATCACGATCGATAATAGAATGTTATGATTCGTCAATTTCATCATCGAAATTCAGATATCTCCGAGTATTTGTCCCGAAAATGTCAAAATCTAAACTAAACAATTACATATTTTTTCTTAATTACAGCTATAAAGTGAATATATTTTTTCTGTCTACAAAATAAAATTTTCCCTTTTATTCTTTCCTAAATAATAATAATCAGCTCTTTGGTATTGTCTCATTTGAAAATAGACTCTCTCTGGGCTACAATAATAATAGACTCTTTGGTATTGACTCAGCTCGGAAGAACTTGGGCTATCAAGCCCATAAAAAATCTCCCCAAAAAAGCCCATAAAGATACAGTTTCAGTTTTGGGCCGTCGAGTTCATGGGCCTTCATTTTCCATGATAATGTAGACTTCCGATAAGGAAAAAAATTCATGACGTGGCGTATTAGGGTTTTACTGGTGTATGTAAAGTATTGGGTTCATTTTTAAATTGTTATAATACTATCAAGTGATAAATCACTTTCACCTATAACTAAAAAGACAAGGAGATAACATGCAAGATGACTAGACTTCACAATGACTGTTTCTATTTTGGAAAGTTGCCGCTTGACATTCAGACCAGACATTTAAATTTTCCAGCCGTAGCTTTTCACGGATTAAGCAGTACACTAGGAAATGAAAAAAAATAATTTAAAACCAATAATATTAGAAATAAAGGTCAAATAGATCCCTCTACTAATATAAAAAGTTCAATTAACACTTTCTACTAAAAATGGGTCCATTTGACACCTTATACTTATCAAAACGGACTAATTAATACCCCGAGACCAATTTTCCGGTGATCAGTGATACATCACCGTATTACATGGCATCCAAGTCGTCAATTTATATCACATAAATATTGATAAAATGGGATCCACTTCTTTCAACCATCTCTTCTTCTCCTCAATCCATCACTCTAGATTATCATAATCATTAGGGTTGTTAGGTTTCATGGCCGTTCAGACTTCAGAGTCCCTGACTATCCCTCGCTCTCTAACCCCAAATCCGTTGATGGGTTTAATTGATTTATCATGGATTTTCTTCCCTCAGTAAACGTTGGTGTAGATGCAAATTTTGGCTGTTAATCTAGGTTTTTGACTGTAGATGTCAATTTTCGTTAAGACCATCGACCCAAACTGAGAGGAAGATAAATTCATATCTTTAATCGAAAACCAACAAATCTAAAGAGAAGTGAAAAAGGGGTGGAGGAGAAAACTGTAGGTGTCGTTTGGAGTTTTCTCTCTCATGCATTAATGCACATGTCATTCTTTTTGGTGGATTTTCTCTGAATTAGAGATGACTTTGAATCTGAGTTTGCAAGATTCTGGAAAAGTTTGGTTTTTGAATCTGAGTTTTGATTATTTTGGATATTTTATTTCTGTAATAATATTGAGTGGAGAAGGTCTAAAGTGATGGGTTGAGGAGAAGAAGAGATGGTTGAATGAAGTGGCCCATACTTTATTAATATTTATGTGGTATAAATTAATGAATTGGATACTACATAATACCGTGTGATGTGTAATTGGTTACCGAAAAATTGGTCTCAAGGTATTATTTGGTTCGTTTTGATAAATACGGGGGTTAAATGGACCAATATCTAGTAGAAGATGTTAATTAGACTTTTTGTGTAAGTAGAAGGGCATATTTGATCTTTATTCTATAATATTATGATATCTATCACATTGACTAATTTAAATTTCAACCCTATAAGATCTATGAATAGCAAATAAATTTTCTTATTAACAAAAACTCAAACTTAAATATTATTTGTTAAAATAGAAGAAAGAAATTATATGCGAGTGTTTCTTGGCGGAGGACAAAGAAATTTGTTATATGATAAAAAAAGACAGTAAAGGAAATTTGAGATCATCAATCCTCATCTGAAACGACGAATTTTTTTAAAGCGGTTACCAATACCGACCGTTTCTAAGAATTAAATGTCATTTCTTCCTTTTGTATTCGATAATAAAATGCTTAAAAGTTGTAATATATCATAATTAATTGATCATATCACAACCTAGATACCTTTTGTGATCTTGACATATTACGTGCTTGCATGAATAACTAAGTCACTGAATTTTATATATTTTTTTGTATTCAGATACTTATTAAGTGGACCAATCTGATAATATTTTTTGAATGTTACATTTTTAAAATTTGAATTTGTAACTTCTTTAGTAAGATAACATTAACTCCTTTTATTGGTTGATTCAAGTGTGAAAACGGTGTCATGATACATCTCGCCGATTTGCCAGAAAGAAACTCATCCCCACCATCAATAAGTAAGTTGGCAACCAAAAATAAATGCGTTCAGATTGCATGTGACACGTCGATGATTCCATCAGATAATCTTAAGATTATAAGTTTTGATATTTAGAGCCGAATATTACTTATTTTAATTTTTTATATTTATATTTTTAAAATTTTAATATAAAATATTCTTAAATAAATTTAAGTCAATTATCACGTAACCAATACTTATTTGATTACCTAAGATTTGATTTTAATTTCTGCAGATCCTGCAATAAAGCGTTTACCAGATGTCACTAATTTACTCACTATAAGTAGCTTTCATCCATCAGTTCCCAGTTTCTGCCCACTATATTAATTGTAAGAGACATGTATGAGCCGGCATCTTCTTCAGGTCTCATGCCACTTTGGGAAAAAAGGAAACCACAGAAAGGCGTAGGTGGCTAAAGATTTGGACGCAATCAAGTTTTCTTCCGACTTGTCGGTCGAGTTATGATTGAAAATTTTCTTTTTTTAAAATGAAAAATTACTGTTTAGTTGAGTGGTAGGAACCTCTCGAGTTATTTTACGGTTCTTAAGAAGCGTTCAATTAAGAAAAAAGATAGGGACGCAAGAAATATCTATACTCGTGGACCGGATCCTATCTTTGCCTCGTAGTTATAAGTAAGTTGATTTTGACTGAATTTAGGATAATATATGAGTATGATTCTTTTTAAAGATGGAATCTTAGTTAGGTATAAATTATATAAATTAATATGCTGCCCTACCAACTTATCCTACTTTCAATCCTACTGTAACTAAACTTTAATTATACCCTCTTACCTCTTATGTTTATGTATTTGAAATTTGAAATAAAAAATCATCTACCATTTAACTTGAATTATGAAATTTCATGTTTCATTGTTTCTTGAAATCTTCATTAAATCTTGATTTGTAACATATGAGTTATCTTATATTTATATATTTGAATTATATATATAATTACAATTTTATGCTTAAAAATTATCAAAAATATTTTATATTTAATTCAAAGATGTGAATCTGTAGACTCTATTGACCTTTTGGACTTTAGGGTAAATATATGATCTTATTATAAATTTTTTATAGGATCGATGGTATGATATAAGTCAAACTCTTAAAATTAGAATATAGATAGGATCATACGTATAGCCATTCCTAAGGAAAAAAAAGGTTAAAAAGGAGATCAGAGAAGCTAAGACGTGCGAGGGTAATTATGAATCCAAAATAAAGATGACGAGTATTACCATCCAAATGACAAATGACAAGGATGCCCTTACCGGCAGAATAAACAACAAGCATAAAATGGGAAACATGGCATATGACGGGCATCTAATCTAACCTAAAAAAATGTGCAACGTATGATATCCCTTTCAAAAAAAAAAGTTGGAAGTCTTCTAAGTCATTCTATATTGTTACGTGCTTGGATGTAGCGATTTGGTTAAGGCGACAGACAATAGCCCACACAGGACAAGTTTGTTTTTTCTTTCAAATCATGGGGTATGCGAATATTGATTGGGTTGATTGCAAATTTTTTTCAAATTTAAATTCAAAAATTCTTAATTAAATTAGAATAATTTTATTGATGAGTGGTCAGCTGAATAGGGTGTCACGGTTTGTGCGGCTACATGTGATGAGTCCGACCGAATCAATCCCAACGACTGTGTGTTGTGTTCCTCCCGTGAAGGTCACATGCCTTGTCTGTATTTGCTTTATCTAAAATCGGGTGTATTTGGATTAAGGAACAAGACTACGGCATTAGCTCTCCTTCAGTTTGGTCTGCATTTGGACTCAGAAATCTCACATTGAACCAACTTCTGAACCGAGGAAAGATACTCAAATTTCTTGATCAATTTTGAGCTACATGGATATTAATGGACAGTATACGAATAAGATCTATAAAAACAGATATTTTTGTACTTTTGTAATATAAGCTTTATATTTGTTTAACAAAAAATATACAAAATTTAGATCTTAATATACGAATATTGGAGTTAGGTTGCGCATATAATCAAAAGACTTTGCCCTCCATTAGTATAGATTTTAAATTGGACATATAAACATAAAATAACGGATTAGAGAATTCACATTTTATTATATATATACAGGCTAACTACTTCCTCGACCAAGAGATTGAGACGCATCAACTACTTCCTGGACCAAAAATTGAGACGTTATTATCAATTTTTAAAATTTTACGATAAAAACAGAAAAGACCGATCCGGCTCTAGGGCCAGCCTGAGGTGTTCACACTGTGTAATTTAGTTGTATTATGAACTTTCTTTTTTCCAATGTATATTTTTTAAAAACTGGGAAAAAGTCACTTTAGTACATGTGGTATCCCCTATTCTGACTTGGGTACCTTATAGTTTAAAATTGATAGAACCGGTCCAACTTATTCCAAGTTTTCTCACTTACGTCCACCCAGGTCCGGTTAGCAAATTTTTGGGAAAACGACGTTGTTTTGACGCCTACGTAGCGTGCCACGTAGTAGTGGCTGAGATTAGTCGATGCTGATGTGGCAGTGGATAAATTATCAAATTAGTACCAAATTTTTTAATGGTCTTTTTCTAAAAACCCCGTCTCCTCCCTCTTTCCTCAGAGCTCGGGCTCATCTTGCTCCTCAGCTCACCTCGTAGTCCTTCTCCATCGCGTCGAACTCCCCTATCTCCTCCGACGTCAATTCGGCGTCGTACTGCTCTAATTAGGAAACAAAAATCAATCAGGGTTCTGTAAGAAAATAAAGGGGGATTGAGGGAGGAGTAAACCGAGGAAAACGGCGGCGTCGCGGGAGAGCAGGAGGGTCTTGCGTTCGGACGGAACGGCGGCGTTTGGTTGGACGGAACGAGGGAAGGAGATGCCTTCCTTTAACGAAATCCTCTCAATTATTTTCTCCATCGTCTCTTCCTTTACCCTCCCCGCTTCCATCTTCTTTTTCGCTCCTCTGGTCTCTCTGTTGGACCTCCGCGCCTAGGGGGAAGAGATGGAGGAGAAGCCATAAGCGGCGGCGCCGAGCAGAGGCCATCGGGGGCTGATCCCGTGTTTCTCGATAGGGGTTTCCTCGGCAGAGGCGAGACGGTTACGGTCATCGTCGTGGATCGAAGGAGGTTACTACTGTTGACGAGGTCACAGAGATTGCTTCTTGGATTTTGATTTTGATGGAAATAATTTAGCTTCGTTTTTTATTTTGACAGGCACCGGAGAGGGGAGGGGAGGGGAGAGGAGAAGGGGTTTTTAGAAAAATTACAAATAAATTTGGGAAAAGTCCACTTTAATACCTTGTAGTATCGTCCGAAATCACTTTAGTACCCTGTGGTAAAAAATTGACCAATCGAGTCATACTTATTCCAATTAACATCAAAAAGGTCCTCGGGCAGTTGCCCGGAGCCGCCCGAACGCTGCCTGGACTACGTGGCCAGCCACGTCACCAAAACTTGATGACGTGGCGCCACGTGGACAACCATCTTCTTCCCTCTCTTCCTCTCCTCCTCCTCCTCCTCCTCCGCCTCCTCCTCCACTTCGTCCTCCTCCTCCTCGTCCTCCTCCTCCTCCTCCACTTCGTCCTCCTCCTCCTCCGCCTCGTCCTCCTCCTCCTCCTCCTCCTCCGCCTCCTCCTCCACTTCGTCGTCCTCCTCCTCCTCCTCCTCGTCATCCTCCTCCTCCTCCTCCTCCTCGTCGTCCTCCTCCTCCTCCTCCACTTCGTCCTCCTCCTCCTCCTCCTCCTCCTCCTCCTCCTCCTCCTCCACGTGGCGCCACGTAGTCCGGGCAGCGTTCGAGCGGGTCCGGGCAGCTCTGGGCAGCTGCCCGAGGACTTTTTTGATGTTAATTGGAATAAGTATGACTCGATTGGTCAGTTTTTTACCACAGGGTACTAAAGTGATTTTGGGCGATACCACAGGGTACTAAAGTGGACTTTTCCCAATAAATTTTGTACTAATTTGATAATTTATCTACCGCCACGTCAGAATCAACTAATCTCAGCCATTATCACGTGGCACTCCACGTAGGAGTCAAAACGACGTCGTTTTTTAAAAAAAATCGTGAAACCGTAACTTGGTGGATTTAAGTGAGAAAAATTAGAATAAGTTGACCTAGTTCTATCGTTTTTAAACCACAGATTACACTAGTGAAAATAGAAGATACCACATGATACTAAAATAGACTTTTTCTTAAAAAATTATATTCCCTCCTACCAGAAAAAACTAAAAGTAGACAAATCATAAATAAAGTTGTTGAAAGTGACAAAGAACTTAAATTTTTGAAGAGAAATTGAACTTTATAAATGAAAAGATATCGTCTAGAAAGTTACATATTAGACAAAAATTAAAGGAATTAAAATATCTCATGAACTTTGTTTAGGAAAACATAGAGGGGTAAATTTATTTATAAATATGAAAATTTTATAACAAATTCCAATCAAACGTGTTTCTCGAGTTTTCTGCGGTTATTAGTTAATGAAAAGTTTAATTAAGTATTCAGTAGTTTTGACTTTGTTGACTTTAATACAATAAAATTTAAAACGCATCAAACGGGTGACCAAAGTTCCACGTCTCGCGAAGTTTTTTTTTTTGTTGGTGAGACCACGTCTTGCAAGTTTAGTGTCAAAGACTGCCTCTTCCATGTTGCCTTATCACATATCATGCCACATCAACCAATTCGCCACATGGACTGCTACGGAAGACATTTTTCAACTCCACCACACATTTTTAACAAATGTCCAAAACACCCAAAATGTAAATAATCTCAATTTTTACTTAAAAAAACTCTAAAGCCCTTTTTTCTGGCATATTCTTCTTTTGGATCCATCGTAGTTGATATTTAGTTGAACCACTGGTTTGGTTAACCATTTAAAAATCTTACTTTTTTTTCAAAATTAAAATAATATTATTATGTTTTTAAAAGTTTCAGGCTGTATTTAAATAAATGATAAGCATTTGAGTTTGAATTAAAAATTTAAATAACTTTTTAAAAAAATAAAAGTATAATAGAAATAAAATATACAAAAAATTTATTGTTTATTATCTGTCAAACCAATAATTAACATTTTTTAAGCACCTCTAATCATATCTGTAAATTCATGTTAACGATTAAGACTTATAAGTGTATTAGTAATTTCAAACCAGAATTAGCGGTTGAAAAACAACCGGTTCTCCTGCTTTGGCAATTAGATCTCTCGTAATGCCTATACTAAGTTAATATTTATCAAAATTTTAATTCTTTTTCATAAATTATATATGACTCTAATTTATGTATAAGAAAATTAGTTCCCTTGTACTTCGTATTTGAAGCACTATCTTCTAAAGAATTAATTTATTTTGTTGTTGTAGAAGAAAATTCAACAAACAATGTAGCATTAATAAAAGAGAAAAGCTCATTTTAATACCCTATAATTTTACAGATTCTCACTTCGGTACCATGTAGTTTAAAACGCGTAGAACAGGTCCAACTTATTTCAACTTTTATCAAAAACAGGTCCCGAGCAGCCCGGGTATCTGCCCGCGATTGTTTTTTCAAAACGACACCACTTCTTGTCCTACGTGGATTGCCACGTCATAAATTTTATCTCCATTTTTTAATGACATAGATTATGATAAATTACCATTATAGTACCACATTTGTTTACATTTTTCAAAAAAACTCTCTATATAATACTCTATCTAACCCTAACCTCATAAAATAAGTTGCCGCCCCCCTCTCTCTTTTTCTCTCAAATGTTGAGAAAAACCTAACTTCACAGCCCAATATCGAGCTTCCTTTCAACTTTTGGAGCTTCCATTTTGTCCTTCAACTTTCATCCCCAAGTTCAGGTTCCCCACCAAGTTCTGGTTCGATTTTCAGCCTTCCTCCCCAAGCCCGGGTTCAGGTTCGAGCTTCAGCCTTACCCACCAAGTTCTAGTTCGATTTTCAACCTTCCTCCCCTAGCCCGGGTTCAGGTTTAAGCTTCAACTTTACCCACCAAGTTCTGGGTCAATTTTCAGCCTTCTTCCCCAAGCTCAGGTTCAGGTTCGCCATGAGTAGCAGCTCTTCTCAGTCATTGGAGTATCAAAAATCGAATGTCAAGTTTTGTGGGTGTGGCGTTAGGTCGACTATGCAAATAGTTCAGACAAACAAAAATAAGAATATTGGAAGAAGATTCTATAGTTGCGGGAGATACGGTGAGAAGGGTGAAAAGATGTGCAACTTCTTCATGTGGTGTGATCCGCCCACCTGAACCTATGGTACAGAGTTGTTGCCGTCACTTTTCGACTCCATCAAGCAAAAAAGATAGTGTATATTGGCTCTATCATCGACTGTTATGGATTTGCAAGATAAACTTCGTAAGATTAAGGAGGATGTTCGAGTCATGGAAATGGCATTGCTGAATCGTGAGAAGAAGTGCAAGATATATAGATATCTCATATATTTCATGTTACTTATCGTGACTGTAATGTGGAAAGTAGATGAAAATGAAAAGTTGTCGATTATGTTAAGTTCAAAAGTTGTCCAAAAGATGGTGAGACTGAAAGCTACCGATTACATGTCCAAAATACGAATGAAGTAAACACCTAAACACCAGAAGCGCTGCTGATTACAAGTCTAAAACATGACTAAAGTAATCCAAAAGTCTACTAAACTTTCCAAAAGTAGTCGTTGCAGCTTCTAGGTTACCGAAAAACTATCCAAAAGTAGTCCACACCAATTGTCCAAAAGTAACTAAAAGTTGTTGTAGCTGCCAAGTCAAGAATTGGCCGACTGTTGACTTGCCATAGTTGTCTTCCGCTCTTTTCTCTTGGAAGAGGTCGCTCCTTTGCTAGTGCTAACCGATTATTTACTTGTCATGGTTGTCTTTCTCTCGTTTCTCTTAGAAGAGGTTGCTCATTTGCTCTACAAATAAAAGTACATTATATTAGTCATGACTTTTTAGATGTTAACAAAAAAGATTCTTTGCTCAGTTGCTTTTTATTACCTTTCTTTTCCTTGTATTAGCCGAACCTGCAAGTTTTCCAGGTCTCTTCAGTCTTTGTCTCCTTTGCCATAGTGACTCGCCCGTTACTGCAGCCTTGCATCCACGTACATTGTGACCTTCTTTCTTATAGTTACCACACCTAACAACCCCTCCTATTTGAGTCAGTTTGATGTGGTTTTTAGTCTCACCATCCTATCTTTTTCTCTTCTTTTTTGGCCTTCCAGCTGGCTTGCGTATTATAGGCGGATGCACATCTGGAAATTCAGTGATCGGCCATTCATCTCGACTTGTTAGAGGAGGAATGTGATGACTATACACAACCATATATGTCTCCTTGGAATAGCAGACATCAACGAAGTCCTCCGGTTGTATTCGACATTTATAAATTGTAGCAACTGCATGCTTACAAGGAATGCCCTTTAGCTCCCATATGCGACACGTACAACTCTTCGCATTAACATCAACCACATCAGTTGTTCTATAATAATCAATTTCATACTTCAAAGCACCAGCTGGAGTAGCAAAATAGTTGCGTGCGACAGCCTTGTTTTACTCCAACAACTTAACTATGTTTGGGCAAATGGTTCCATTATACTCCTCCATTTTGGTTCTCTTGACATGTAGCTTTTTTATCATCTTCCTCATAATTGATGAGTGCAGAAATACTCTATCATCTATGTATGTTTTAGTGTTAGTTTTTCGTTGTTTCTAGTATTTTTATTTGTTATGTATTGATGTAATGTCATATTTCTTGCTTTGATTATTTTAGTGTAGTTCTTGTAATTTTTATTATGTTTTGTTCGTGTTTATTGCTAGGAGATTTTGTGGAGATGCGAGGAGGATATTGGTGCACCTTGGATCGTGTCAAAGACGATTGGATCAGCTGTGAAGAATGGTGCATGATTGGGACCTCGAATGACTTAAATGAAGATAACTTTCAAATAAAAAGTCCGATGGAGACGAGTGAAGCAGTTCTAGAAAGAAGACATACGTGGCTACAACTTTATCTCTAATAGTCTTCTTTAAATTTAGAGTCTAAAAGGGTGAAAATGCGTCCAAAATTAAGCTTCAAATCTGAGAACTTTCCTAGCCGAGATGGGCCAAAATTTATGAACCATTTTGGGCCCATTTCGGGATTGTCCATGGCTTTACTTGGCTGAAACTTTAGGAATAGTTTAGTTAGTTTGAGTTGAAAATTTTTGTATAAATAGCCATTGGCTTTCCTTGCAAGCCAACTTAGAACTCTTAGAACTTAGATTTTTTCAAAACTCACTCAACCACTCCACTCACTTTTCTCTTTGGAAGAGAACTTTGCTCACCATTGTTGGAGCTTGTAGAGAAATTGAAAGAGAACTTTTGAAAGCTTTGAAGATCATCTTGAGCTTTCTTTAACCCTCTTTTTATGTTCATGGTTTACTTGCTTTATTTAATGGATGTGTTTAGTTGTGTAGTTAATATGTGTGAGTAGTTGATTAGTGAGTTTGGTGCCTTGATGGCATCTATTTAGCCTATGGTTTAGTGGAGTTAAAATGCTAAGGTTTGTGAACTAGTTAATGAGTTTAATACTTAATCTTGCTTGATCACCTTGATTATGAATGTAATTAATACTAATTGCCAGGAGGAGTTAGGATTAATGGACCATTTAACTAGTTAATTAGTTATCTTTTGACGAGGGGTCTCATTAGGTGGTTAGTTGTCAAAAGAGTGATGGTTATAATTAGTAATTAGTTTGATTATTAGTCACAGAAGTACGATTAGTTTAATTAAGCTTAATGAATAATTAATTTAGACTAATTAATAGTGAGAGCGTTGATTAGTTGATTAGTTGCTTTAGAAATACCCGGACCATAACATGAACTTAATGAACCCCATAGGCCATTTGGTTATCTAGGTGTCATTAGTATCAAGCCCACTCTTTCCTTTATTGTCAATATCATCTTTTAGTTTAATCGTTGTAGCAACCAACTCGTGTTTGGAATTGACAAATCTATTACTTGTAGTCCTAAACTAGTGGTCGAGTCGTATTTGTGGCCTAGAACTTAGTCCTTATGGGACGACAATTCCTTACTTACTCTTTTATTACAAGAGGGGTGTAAAAAAAACCTTCCTTTCACTAATCCACTCCATCATAGACAATATTGGCTTGTCCCTCCCATGCAATATGGTCGAATTGAACGACTCACTGATGTTGTTCACTATCAGATCTATCTTGCAGTGAGTACTAAAATGACTTCTAGTCCAACTCCTTGGGTTATTCTTCATCAAAAATTTGACCACCTCTTCGCCATTTGGTAACTTTTTCATCTTCTCTAATTAGAACTTCCACTTCGCATCACTTCCAATCGAGGCAGTTGCCCAAAGGAGTTCCTTGTATTCTTTACCCTTATACGAGCCTTTAAAATTCTTGTATAAGTGTTTCACACAAATACAATATTCCACACCAGGCATCAGACAGTTTATTGCCTCTTGCAGTCCCTTCAAGGCAAAAGTAACATAATTAGCGAAGTAAACATTCACATCAAGTAAACAGGCTATCGCATTCAAGACTAAAAATTACCTTCTATTTATCAGACATTAAGATCATCTTCGTTTCATTTGGATGACCAAAATCTTCGATCAGGTTCTCCAAAAATCACAGCCATGATCCTTTATCTTCAGCATCAACCACAGCCATAGCTAAGGGATACAAAGTTTCATTTCCATCTTTGGCTACTGCTAACAATAACTGCCCACCCATCACCCCCTTCAGAAAGCACCCATCCAACCCCACAAAAGTCCTAAGTCCAGAAAAGAAAGCCCTCTTATGTGCACCAAACCTAAAGTACATGTATTGAAACATAGGTACAGGTGGAAGAGGTACCATTGCAGGCTGCAAAGACACGGTATTGGTTTCTTTTTTCCATTCGGGGCTGGCCTCTTTTGTGCTAATCTTCACTCGACTATCTTCACTAGTTGTCAAGACCACATTGGCGTAATCATATAACCATTTATACTGGTTAGCTATATCTCCCTCAATGATCTCAATGCCCTTACCTTCGCTCTATAACACTGTTGAATGAAAACTATCACATTCAACCTCTTATCAAAGAACTTTTTCATTGCATCCACCTTCCAATCCGGGTTGTCCCTGAAATTCTCAAGAAACTTGTCACATAAGTACCTAGATGTCACTTGCTTGTTGCAGTGTTTTTTGGCACAATTATGTGTCGATAACTACGTCTTAATTTGGAACACGCCTTCATCATTGATCAAAGAGATATGCACTATGAAACCGCAACCAAGTCTGCATTCAACTGTCACTCTTTGTTTGTTGTTCTTTTTTAATACGTAATCTCCCCCTTTTTGTACGTTCCAATCTTTTAAAGAATTTCTGAGGGCCAAGAATACCTTCCCATTCTCAGGCTGCAACTCCGGATTGAACCATGGGTACGTAGTAACTCCCTCATCATCTGAGTCATTTTTTATGTCAAACAAGTCTGTGTCACCAAATACTGCAGGGTCATCTTCAACATCAACAGCAGCAGCCCTATCTTGCTTGTCTACCAACCCTTCATCTTCAACTACCAAATTTGGTACTTCAACTATCAAGTCTGGTGCTTCATCTATCAACAATTCATCTTAAACTATCAAGTCTGGTGCTTCAACTGTCAAGTCTGGTGCTTCATCTATCAACAATTCATCTTCAACTATCAAGTCTGGTGCTTCTTCTACTAACCCTTCATCTCCAACCATCAATTCTGGTGCATCAACTACCAAGTCTTCATCTTTAAGCACCAAGTCTTCATCTTCAAGCACCAAGTCTTCATCTTCATCATCACTTTTATTTCCATCGAATGCCTCAGCTTTATAGTCATAATCACTATCTTCTTCATCACTTTCCAGATTGTCTGTCACCCTCGGATGCAGATCACCATCGTCCTCACTCCACTGATCTTCTTGAGGAAACATCTAATAATTTTGCAGTGGGTCATCCTCATCTAAATCAATATCCAATCTCTTTTTTAACACATCGAAACTAGTAATAGCCTCACCGTCTTGCACTTGTTCCACGCCATAAACATCAGTGAAAGGAAATGGTTTTGAACTTCAATCATTCTGACAACTTGTTGATCTTCCAAAATCTCAACAAACCCTTCATCACCGTCAACCACACCCATCTTAAACCAGTATCTACACTCAGCTAGAGCCAAGACACTCTTATAAAATCAATTTATATCCCAATAGCCAAACCTATCTACCTTTTATCCAGCATCCATTTCAAATATAGCCCCTCCAACATAAACCATACCTCCATCTTCCTGCCATGTTCTACCAAAGTGGTAGCGAAGGCAAATTCGATGATCCATCAGATAACCCATTGTAAGACAAAGACAGAAATAAAATCAACAAACTGAGCGAAGGACAAATCCTAAAATCATACAAAAACCCTAAAAACCAGCCGTGCACGAATGGAGAACAATGACCTGGCCAACAAACTTAAAAGAAACCAAGAAAAATGAACAAAACCCTAAAAATATTTACCTCAATCGGAGAAGTTCGGAGGAGGTGAGCTAGCGATGCGGGAGAGTTTCGTGTAGGATTTTCAGTGGTCTGCGATAAGGGTCAAGAAGAGGGTCGAAGAGGGTCGAGGGAGAGGGAGTTTCGAGGAAGGTGGATAGGGAAATGGAGGGGAGGGTTTGGATTTCTGTTGGTGGAGAGAGAGAGGATATATAATGTGAAATATTTTTTTATTATTTTAAGGGAGAGTTTTTTAAACAAATATAAACAAATTTGGGACCATTTTGAAACATTCCAAATCGGGGTCCAGTCATAAAAAAGGAGACAAAATTTATGACGTGGCAATCCACGTAGGACAAGAAGTGGCGTCGTTTTGAAAAAAAATTGCGGGCAGATACCCGGGCTGCCCGGGACCTTTTTTGATAAAAGTTAAAAAAAGTTAGATCTGTTTTATGCATTTTAAAACATATAGTACCTAAGTGAGAATTCATAAAACTATAAGGTACTAAAATAAACTTTTCCCATAATAAAATGGAAGCTACCCCCAATTACAATTAGTTAAAAAAGGAAAAAAAATAATACTTCGAGTGCTTTGAAGATATGGCTAAAAAATAAAGAAATATTTTACCGCCAAAAAAATATTTAATTGATGCGGTGGTATTATGATATTATGCGTTGGAAGTTGTGAAATGTAAAATTTAAAATCGAGGTCGGCAGCTGCACACGTGACCGTGTCCCAAAAACTCAATTTCCGTTTATTTTGATTTTTCTGTTTGTCGAAAGATTTTAAAGATTTTAAAAAAATTAGGAAAAAATGATTTAACTTAATTTGAATTAGTTTATCCAATACATATTTTAATATTCAGTGATATTAACAACAGCAAAATTCCTGCAACTGACATTTTGCATTTTAAAATTTCTTATAATCTCCTGCTCATATTAATTTATTTTCCCAATTATTGGTGATTGGGGGGGGGGGGGGGGGGGGGGGGGGGGGGTGGATACATAGTTCCTATTTATTTTAATTTATTTTTTTAATTCTTTGTAGTTGGGGAACAATTTTACTGTTTAATTGACCCCTTTTTAACGGATAATATTTATTCTTTTCTAATAAATAATTATGGTGTTTGTATGTTGTTTTTTGAAACATTTGGTATCAAAACATTTAGGAAAAAGTCCATTTTAGTACCTTGTAGTATCGCAAAAAATTAATTTAGTACTCTAAGGTAAAAAACTATCAATCGAGTCAAACCACATCCATTTAACACCACTTAGGTCCAGGGACAGTTTCCAGGACTTGCCCGAACTGAGCTGATTGAAACGACGTTTTTTGTTAACGACGTGGCACGCCATGTCATTTTGCTTACAAGTGTACTAGAAAATGTTATGTGGCGTGCCACGTTGTTAGCAAAACGACGTTGTTTCAATCAACTCAGTTCGGGCAGGTCCGGGAAGCTGTCCGTAGACCTAAGTGATGATAATTGGATGCGGTTTGACTCGATTGATAGGTTTTTTACCACAAGGTATTAAATTAATTTTTTATGATACTACAAAATACTAAAATAGACTTTTCCCAAATATTTATTGGACTAAGTAATAAAAATTTGAATTTGGTAGACGGGTGACAAAATTCTATTAATAGATATTTAATACTATGGGTTCCAAAGAACTTGAATTTGAATCATCTTTATTATGTTAAATAATTTTCTTGTTAATTTATCTAAATACTCGTTAGATAACTCTTTCTCTTGACCTGTGTTTTGACTTTATTTTTTCATTTTAACAAAATAAAAGTCTATTTTCTTTATTGTTTCGAAGGTTCTAATCTTCTCTGCTGTAAATTAGCTATCGCCCTGCGGCGCTCCCAAAACCGTATATTACTTTTCAACTCAGTGTGCAAAACGATTATTGTGGGCCCGGTGATATCCATCTCATACGGCGTGTTTGGATTCTATTATTCAAATGCGTTAAACAAGAGAAACAAAAACAAAAATTCTCTTTTTTTTAGTTCATATGAAAAATACAACAAAAAAATAAAGACAATAATATTGGTGTGCATTTCCTTCCGAACTGAGTGACCAACCCAGAATTCGTACAAATTTTGACTAAACAATTTTTAATTGAGATTACGACCCAGCTAATTAACTCATGCGTGTTAGTTTTAGCATAAATTAATATTAGATTTACTAAACAAAAATTTCAATATTATATTTAATAATATAAGTACTTTTTTTTAGAAGTTAATAATACAAGTACTGGAAACCAATCAATTTTCGGGACCCCGTCGACTTGTTAAAAAAAAGACCTAGAAGTCCATGTGCAAGTATCAATAGTTCCAAAATTTTTAATTAAAGTATCCATCAATTGATGTCACTTCCTTAATAGCCCTAGCTAGCCCCACTTCTCCACTAATAGCACTCAAGAATCATATATATGTACTTTAAAAAACAATAGACAGAAATAATATAATATAACAAACGGTCACCAAACGCGGCACTTAACTTTTCACCCTTTGTCATAATTATTCCAATAGATTAGAGTGTAATTAGTCCAAATAACAATAGGAGAGCCATGTCTGAAATAATATATGATAGTATTTGACTATGTATATTGTCAAAATCTTTTCACCTTACACGGTGCACAAACACGGCTAGCAAGTTCTTATCTAAAAAACACACGGTTGCAAGTGTGTGGAAAAAATTGATAACACAGTTGGAAAATAAATAATAATAAAAACAGCTAATCATTCAAATTTTAGCTTTCAATATGCTTATATATGTTCCCATATGCATCTTCTTATCCTTAAAAAAAAAAGCTTGTGGCTACCCTGAAATTTCTCCAACTCTCTCTCTTCTCTCTCTCTCAATAAGAAGCTTTATTTCATCGCAATTGGAGATATATTTAGGGCCTTGATTCTTTTTGAAAAGAACCCAACAATTAGTAGTCTCTCTCCATCGTTAGATTTTATCTTGTATCAAGTTCGAGTCTTTGGAATTAAGGACATGGCTTGCTTGGTTTCTCGCACAGGAAGGGAGTTGCAGAGATACGACAACTTGGGTCGTCGCCAAGTTGTAGGGTGAGCCTTTTGTCTCTTGTCTGAGATTTCCTGAATTTGTTATGTTTGAGGTTTAATTTCGAGGCTTAATTAATTGGATTGTCGGCCACTTCAGGTGCATTCCGTATAGATACAAGATTAGTGAGGATGGCTATATTACTGGTGATTTGGAGATCCTTCTTATATCTTCACAGAAGGCTTCTGCTGGAATGATGTTTCCTAAGGTATGAATAATACACGTAACATACGAAATTTTCATGGTTGGGTAAAAAAAAATTCGGAATGATTGTGGATGTTAATTAATATTTTCCTTAATGTCTCAGGGTGGTTGGGAACTTGATGAAACCGTGGAACAAGCGGCTGCTAGGGAGTCGGTGGAAGAGGCCGGAGTCCTAGGAACAGTTGAGGTAATTAGTCTATTTTTTAAAATTGATATAATTTGTGAGTAATTTTTCCATTTTTTTCTGAGATTATTTGAGTGAAAGCTAGTCCAAATGTAATTAAAATTCTAATTTTACAGGGTGAGCTAGGCAGCTGGAACTTCCTTAGCAAAAGATATGGCATCTACTATGAAGGGTATATGTTCCCTTTGCTTGTTACCCAAGAGCTTGATTTCTGGCCGGAAAAAGACCTCAGGAAAAGAACCTGGGTATGTGTAATATATTCAAATGTTGTGTCCGGTTCGAATTTGGATTTCTGAGTTTTAATGATTTTACTGATTTGAGTTTTTTTATGGTTGTGAACAGATGAATGTAGACGATGCAAGAGAATCATGTAGGCATGCGTGGATGGTAGAGGCCTTGGACAAATTAGTTGAGCGTCTCGCTTCCAATAATTCCAACCAAGGGATTAGTATTAAGGAAGAGTTAATTAACTGTTGTTAATTTGATTAACAAAGAGCCGGTCAAAATTGGGTTGATCTTGTACATAAGATCCCTTGGAAACGCAGATTCAAAATATCTACTTGACTCGAATTTGGGATAGTCGGTCTGGAGAAATCGATAGGCTAAGGGGCGATTAAGTTCCAAGCTCATGATGATCAGCACAATTAAGGGCAGATTAGTGACATAGGGCAATCCAATTTAATTTCTCTGCTTTTGGTTCCTAATTTGGGTTTAGGGCCTTTTACTTGCCCTTGGCCATGTTATGAATCATAGGCAGAAGCAGATTTAAATGGAGAAAAAGAAATGTAAATACGAGATCTTTTAGTGCAAGTGACTGCGTCCATTCCTTTTTCCTTTGATGTCATGTTTTGTTGGTTGATGCAATTATTGGAGAATTCCAAACAAAAAGCTATGCTTCTGTTCTTTTTATTGGAAATCAAAAGCTACTCCTTTTTTTTATTTCAAAAAAAAAAAGCTACTCCTTTTTAACCATTGGATTTGGCATCAATGTTTTTAAAAATAATCGGAAAATGAACTAGTCTTCTCTCCAAATTTTGGTCTGATTGGTTGGATTCTCAATCGATCAAGAGACAATAAATATGTAAATTTTTTTATACTTATAAATTGGAGAATTGATTGAGTGGAGACTAAAAAAATTTTGTCTACCGGTAGGGACTTAATTATAGACCGTCAAATTTGATTTTAAATCAAAATATTTGAATCCAATGGTCATTAATCTATTAAGGGTACTTTTGATATTTTACCTACCAATTAGGGATTCTACCCCACTACGATTTTAACTTTTATCTCCCAAAGTTGGAAAAAAAAATCTGGCCGCCATCGCTCTCCTCCATTTTAGAAATAATAATAATAATAATTCTTCTTCTTCTTCCAAATCTCATTCATTCTTTTATTATTTCTCAACTCTAAATAGCCTCCATCTTCTTCTTTCTTTGCCAAGCCCACCAGCGGCGTGGGTGCCCGGAGCAGCAGCAGCAGCCGCTCCTCGCCGTGAAGGTGGAGCTCGAACAACTCATCATCTCCATCTTCGACGACCCATCGGTGAGCCGCGTCATGAGGGAGGCCAGATTCTCCAGCCCCGCCGTCAAGGCCGCCATCGAGCACTCCCTCACAGTAACTGTCGCTCCCCTACTCCAGCCCAGATTCGGGTTCTGGTCGGCCGCAACTCTCGTGCCCGTCCTGAGGAGCCAGAGTTTGTGTGTGAGGGTTTGTTGGTTGGAGAAGGAGGATTTGGTTAGGAGGTTTTTGATTTTGATACTGCAGTTGAGTTCGATTAGGGTTTTTGTGATCTCTTTTGTTTTGTTTGAGTATGTAATGATATTGGTTCGAGTATGTAATGATATTGGTTTTAGTCTATAATGATATTAGTTTTAGTCTGTAATGATATTGGTTCGAGTATGTATTGATATTGGTTTAAGTCTGTATTGATGTTGGTTTTAGTCTGTACTGATATTGGTTTGAATATGTATTGATATTGGTTTTAGTCTCTAATGATATTAACTGTAATGATATGATTTGAGTATGTACTGATATTGGTTTGAGTAAGTAATACTATTAGTTTTAGTTTGTAATGATATTGGTTTTCGAACGTAGTGATATTGATTTTCGAATGTGCTGATATATTAGTTTTTGAATGTGTAGATATTGATTTTCGAATGTGGTGATATTAGTTTTCGAATATCGTGATATTAGTTTCCGAACGTAGTGATATTAGTTTTCCGAACGTTGTGATATTGGTTTCCGAAGGTAGTGATATTGGTTTGCGAATGTAGTGATATTGGTTTTCGAATGCAGTGATATTGGTTTCCGAACGCAGTGATATTGGTTTTCGAACGTAGTAATATTAGTTTTCGAACGCAGTGATATTGGTTTCCGAACGCAGTGATATTGGTTTCCGAACGTAATAATATTAGTTTTCGAATGTAGTGATATTGGTTTTCTATTGAATTTTCATTCTTTGGTTCTTTGAGTTTATTTTAAAAAAAAATCTGGTAGCTGGTAAGGTTTTTGAAGATCACAATAATTTAAAGAGAAAGAAAGAGTCCCTTCATCTTTTCACGTGAGATTGGTCTAAATTTTTTTTAACTTTTTAGTCTTTCCATAAAAAAGTGCGCTAGCTAATTTTCCATCTCCCTTTTTGTTTCTATTAGTTTTTTAATTTTATCCTTAATTACTTTACTAATACCTAGATTGCCACAATCTCCCCTTTAGTCCCCGAATTTGGGGACTATCCTTGTCCCCATCAAATCTTCCCCTAATAAATTGGGTCCAATAATTTTCTATTTCCGACGTAGGAGTCTCCAACATATCATCTCAAATGAAACCCATCAGAATGAAATTTGCACGCATTTGATAACACTTCTTGTTCTTGTTCTTTCAAAGGAGGTCGTCCAATTGTTTTAAAAATTTGGGTCCGACCACGACTCAATATTGATAGATGTTCGTTACTACGATTTTTTCCCACCGAATTTTGTCGTAATAGGATTTTAACGAGGTCGGCGGCCATAACTCTACAAAGAAGAATACCATGCTCAGAAGGATATAAATAACATGGCGAAAAAATTATACTTTTAAAAAAAAACAACGTTTGACATCCTAATTATTAGCCCATTTCGCACCGTGAGGATTACGGCTAAACCCTATGACCGTGAGCAGAGAGGACCTGATTTAAATCGGAATCCTTTTGCTAATTTTTTTTTGAAAGGTAAAAATTTATTAATCACTGATGCAACCAAAGTTACAACACCAGAGTCCATCACCAAAGTTATAACACCAGAGACAAAAACCATTACCAGGAAATTAACAGCACCATGGGATGGTTACAAGCAGCAACACATCTAAACAAGCAGAGAGCCAAAAAATGCAGCCTGAACACAGTGCAAAGGGGATTACCAAGCCAAGTCCGGAAACACAAAGAGACATCCCTAGTGTGCACAGGTGGAGAACCGCCCAGCAGCAAGAGACGAGGGTTGACAAAGTTTGCTAGACTAATTACTTCAAAGAACAAAATAAAAAATTCCTCTTCAACCTCTTATCACTTCAAGCATCACACCACCACGTTTATATTAAAAAGTAATTAAATTTTCTGGTATAACAAAACTAGATTTTCAGATAGTATGATTGGTTGTCTTGATCAATATGACCGACAATTAATTGGATGAAGTGTTAAAAAAGTTGTTCTGATTTAACTACATCTCGAATTCGAGTCCTAAGAAATGTAAAAATATTAAGGAAAAAGTCTACTTTAGTACTCTGTGGTATCGCGAAAAATCAAGTCAGTACCCTATGGTTTAAAACGTATCAATTGAGTCATACTTATTCCAATTAACATCAATTAGAGGCCCGGGCAGCTGCCCGGACCTGCCCAAACCAACCCGACCCCTGCCCGAACTACGTGGCCAGCCACGTCACCCAATTTTGATGACGTGGCGCCACGTGGACATCCTCCTCCTCCCCTCCTCCTCCCCTCCTCCTCCGCCTCCTTCTCCGCGTCCTCCTCCGCGTCCTCCTCCTCCTTCCCCCGCGTCCTCCTCCTCCTCCTCCTCCCCCCGCGTCCTCCTCCTCCTCCTCCTCCCCCCGCGTTCTCCTCCTCCTCCCCCCGCGTCCTCCCCCCGCATCCTCCTCCTCCTCCTCCTCCCCGCGTCCTCCTCCCCCTGCGTCCTCCTCCTCCTCCTCCTCCTCCCCCCGCGTTCTCCTCCTCCTCCTCCTCCCCCCGCGTCCTCCTCCTCCTCCTCCTCCTCCTCCTCCCCACGTCCTCCTCCTCCTCCTCTCCACGTGGCGCCACGTCATCAAAATTTGGTGACGTGGCTGGCCACGTAGTTCGGGCAGGGATCGGGTAGGTTCGGGCAGGTCCGGGCAGCTGCCCGGGCCTCTAATTGATGTTAATTGGAATAAGTATGACTCAATTGATACGTTTTAAACCACAGGGTACTGACTTGATTTTTTGCGATACTACAGGGTACTAAAGTGGACTTTTCCCAAATATTAATTATTTGTTAAAAAAATTTACCATCTTAAAATTTTTTTTATCCAACTCGAACTCAAATTAGTTAATTTAATAAATTAAATACCAAGTAATATAAACCCAAAATTATGTCAGTTTCGAAAGTTGAAGTCTCTTCAATAAGATGAAAGTCCTAAGTCTGTGTAGTCTCTCAAATCAAAATTGAATCAATATTCACAGACAATTAATCCAACTTTGTCAAGTTTCATGGGCTTGTCGTGATCATCCACTAATTAAATAAGATGAGCTCTCCATTTTTTTTTGAAAAAGTCTACTTAAGTACCTTGTAGTATCACAAAAAATTAAGTCAGTACTCTGTGGTTTAAAACGTATCAATTGAGTCATACTTATTCTAATTAAAATTAATTAGAGGTCCGAGCAGCTGCCGGAACCCTGCCCGTCTTGCCCGGACCTTGTCCTGCCACTTGGACCAGCCACGTCAGCATTTATTAATGACGAGGTGCCACGTGGACTTTTCCTTCCAACTTCATCTCTCTTCTTCTTCTTCTTCTTCTTCTTCTTCCCAAAATCCACGCACCCACCTACCTTCAACCCTTCCCACCCAAAAACAAAACCCATAAACTCAACAACCAAAACTTAAAAACCAAATCTTTTCTAATTCCCACAATTTCCTTCACGCCATAATCTACTCTCTTCCTCCTTTTCCAATTTCCCTATCCCAAAAAGTCAAATCTTTCTTATTAGATCCACCCACCTAACTGCTCCTCCTCTCTTCTCCTTCAATGGACGAGTTCGGTGTTCTAACAGAGTGATTCAGTCTGAAGCCGCAAGGGAAATCAGCCCCGATGTTCGCCTCCAGACCACCGCCAGTCCCTTCCCCCGCCGGCGCCTTCGATTTCAACGCTTACTGTGCCAGAGGCCGGTCGCCTCCCTTCCTCCTCGTTCGACTACTTTGACTCTGTCTTCTCCGCTGCGAAGCCCTCCTCCGCGGACGACGACGTGTTCAAATCCTTCGTTTCGAAGCCCGCGCCCGTGGTGGACGATCTACTGGGCAATTTTGGGCTCCCTCTAAGTCGAAGCCTCCCGCGGGGCAAGGGACAAGGCGGGTCAATGGCCAGATTCGATGATTTGATGCCCGAGTTTGGGTCTTCTATTAGTGGATTTGCTCAGAACTTCTAATGTATGTTGAATTTTTTTTCTTTTGATTTATGTAGCTAATGCTTTCATTTGTTTGTTGGATATCGAGTGGGTTTTTAGTTTTCTATGTTATATGTTAATGCATTGGCCGGAGTTGTTTATATGATTTAGGTTTCTTGATGTTGAATTGAACTCTGTTATAATTTTGCTAATTAGGAAGGGTGATATAATTTTGGTTGTTGAGTTTCTGGGTGGGAGAAGGGTTGAAGGTGGGTGGATGCGTGGGTTTTGGGAAGAAGAAGAAGATGATGAGAGGGGAAGTTGGAAGGGAAAGTCCACGTGGCGCCTCGTCATTAATAAATGCTGACGTGGCTGGTCCACGTGGCTGGGCAGGGTCCGGACAAGATGGGCAAGGTTCGGGCAGCTGCCCGGGCCTCTAATTGATTTTAATTGGAATAAGTATGACTCGATTGATACATTTTAAACTATAGGGTACTGACTTAATTTTTTATAATACTACAAGGTACTTAAGTAAACTTTTTCCTTTTTTAAGGGATGATGAGCTCTCTTACCAACTCCAATAAATGCAAGTAAAAGACATGCATTCCAGGACAAATTTGGTGCTCTGTCACTATTACCGTTACGTCTACATCGTAAATTGGGAAGAAGATTAATTCGCTTGCTCAATCGAGGCTCTTCCAATTGTTTGCTTTTCTTTTAGGGATTCCGTAAGTTTTTTGGTTAATATCATTGCATATTCGAATATTTATTATATCGATATAATTCATATTTAAATCGATAAAAATTTGTACCATAATATATATTTTTTAACAAATATTTAATACTGATATTTTTTTTAAAATTCGAAATTGAAATTTTTTGATTAAAATAGAACAAAGATTCTATCAGAATCCGTATGTTGTTCTCAGTTCAGCCAACGCAAATTGGACGGCTACCTACGTGCCCGCTCGAACACCATGCTCTCGTTTCTTCAACTTGTTTGGTCAAATTAATTGGAACATTTTTTTTAAAGAAATAGTGCATTATATAAATTAGATCGGAAAATTCGAATAAATAAGTATATCAAGTTGATCCAGATGAGAATTGACCCAATTCGGAGGTAAAAGTTTAAGACAAGTTTGAAGATAAAGCCAATCCGCTACAATTTTGAGATCTAGAGATGTTCAAGAGAGAACAATGAGATAAAAGGGCTAGAGCTCGTTTAATCTCTATTACAAAATGTTCTAGGCTTCAGTCAATAGTAGACATCGGGTCGGTGATGAAGACAAAAACCACCCGGCAGTCCGTCTCGATAACGCAGGATATATGGCTGTAGTCCGTTGACACCATTACTACGGCCTTTGAGATGGCCATAATTTTCGCCTCCAATGGTGTCGAAGACTTGATAAGTTGAACCTAACCATCTATAATTTGGCCATGAGGATGTCGAACAATGATCCTTATGGCCAAATAATTTAATTTTTTTTGTCGAAAGATTTTAAATATTTTTTTAAAAAAGGAAAAAATAATTTGATTTAACTTAATTCGAATTAGTTTATCCAATAAATATTTTAATATTCAGTCATATTAACAACAGCAAAATTCCTGCAACTGACATTTTAAAACTTTTTCTAATCTCCTGCTCATATTAATTTATTTTCTCAATTATTGGTGACTGGGGATATATAGTTCCTATTTATTTTAATTTATTTTTTGAATTCTTGGGGTTTGTACTTTGTAGTTGGGGAACAATTTTACTGTTTAATTGACCCCTTTTTAACGGATAATATTTATTCTTTTCTAATAAATAATTATGGTGTTTGTATGTTGTTTTTTGAAGCATTTGGTATCAAAACATTTATTAGACTAAGTAATAAAAATTTGAATTTGGTATACAGGTGTCAAAATTCTATTAATAGATATTTAATACTATGTGTTCTAAAGAACTTGAATTTGAATCATCTTTCTTATGTTAAAGAATTTTCTTGTTAATTTATCTAAATACTCGTTAGATAACTCTTTCTCTTGACCTGTGTTTTGACTTTATTTTTTCATTTTAACAAAATAAAAGTCTCTATTTTCTTTATTGTTTCGAAGGTTCTATATCTTCTATGTTGTAAATTAGCTATCGTCCTGCGGCGCTCCCAAAACAGTATTTTTTTAGAAGGAAAATCGTATATTACTTTTCAACTCAGTGTGCAAAACGATTATTGTGGGCCCGGTGATGTCCATCTCTTACGGCGTGTTTGGATTCCATTATTCAAATGCGTTAAACAGAAGAAAACAAGAACAAAAATTCTCTTTTTTTTAAGTTCATACGAAAAATACCACAAAAAAATAAAAATAATGATATTGGTATGCATTTCCCTCCGATCTGATTAACCAACTCAAAATTCGTACAAATTTTTACTGAAGAGTTTTTAATTGAGATTACGACCCAGCTAATTAACTCATGCGTGTTAGTTTTAGCATAACTTAATAAAAAAATTAATATTAGATTTAATAATATAAGTACTGGAAACCAATCAATTTTCGGGACCCCGTCGACTTGTTAAAAAAACAGAAAACGACCTAGAAGTCCATGTGCAAGCATCAATAATTCCTTTCCCCTAAAAAAAAGTGTCAATAATTCCAAAATTTTTAATTAAAGTATCCATCAATCGATGTCACTTCCTTAATAGCCCTAGCTAGCCCCACCTCTCCACTAATAGCGCTCAAGAATCATATATATGTACTTTAAAAAACAATAGACAGAAATAATATAAATATAACAAACTGTCACCAAACACGGCACTTAATCTAATGGCGTCTAGAAACTGTAGTTTAGATAAATCTACCTAAATTTTGATTAGACCAAAATGGAAAAGCGATGTGTGAAATAATATATAATAATATTTGACTATGATTATTGTTCCAACCTTTCCACCTTACACGGTGCACAAAACACGGCTCGCAAGTTCTTATCTTAAAAAAACACGGTTGCAAGTTTGTGGTAAAAATTGATAACACGGTTGGAAAATAAATAATAAAAAACAGCTAATCATTCAATAATCTTGGCCTTCAGTATGCTTATATATATTCCCATATGCATCTTCTTATCCTTAAAAAATAGCTTGTGGCTACCCTGAAATTTATCCAACCTTTTTCCCCTCTCCCTCAATAAGAAGCTCTATTTCCTCGCAATTGGAGATATATTTAGGGCCTTGATTCTTTTTGACAAGAACCCAACAATTAGTAGTCTCCCTCCATCGTTAGATTTTCTCTCGTATCGAGTTCGAGGCTTTGGAATTAAGAACATGGCTTACTCACAGGAAGGGAGTTGCAGAGATACGACAACTTGGGTCGTCGCCAAGTTGTAGGGTGAGCCTCTTGTCTCTTGTCTGAGATTTCCTGAATTTGTTATATTTGAGGTTTAATTTCGAGGCTTAATTAATTGGATTGTTGGCCATTTCAGGTGCATTCCTTACAGATACAAGATTAGTGAGGATGGCTATATTACTGGTGATTTGGAGATCCTTCTCATATCTTCACAGAAGGCTTCTGCTGGAATGAAGTTTCCTAAGGTGTGCATAATAATACACGTAACATACGAAATATTCATGGATGGGTAAAAAAAAAAAATCGGAATGATTGTGGATGTTAATTAATATTTTCTTTATGTGATGGCCGACCCGATTACGATTTGGATCTCCCTAGCCGTGAGTTGTTCGGTACCGTCATTGGCGTCACCGAGGAGGTGGTCCTCTTCGATAGGGACCTGGCGATGCACCCCGCAGCTTTGCTCGACTTCCCCAACACCGATGACGATAGCTTTGATGGCTGCTTTTATAAATCCCGATCGCCAGGAAGACGAGGTCGGTTTGTCCGCTGCCGTTGTCTTTTAATTTGATTATTTCCGCCATCGTCTTTTAATTTGATTATTGCCGTGGTTCAATAAAGCTGTGGTTATTGCCGATGATGATAGCTTTGATTTAATTTTTTTTGGTGGAATTGATTTGATTTATTTGAGTATGGGTTTTGATTGAAGATGGAGGTAGAGGAAAAAGATTTTTATTTTTTAACAAAGTAGGGATATTTTAGTCTTTTCAAGTGGGGATTTACCAAAAAATATGGAATATTTCGGCACCAGGGACCCGAGAGAGTCTGTTATCATCAAAGGACTAGATAATCTTTTTCCAAAAGTCAGGGACCCTAGGAGGAGGGTGACCAAAGATTAAGGACTTGAAAGTAATTTGCCTTTAATAAAATCATGTAACAGATCCATAAGATGAAAGTTGAAGTCTCTCGAGTAGAGCAATGTTAAATTCCCAGTTTCGAAAGTTGAAGTCTCTTCGATAAGATGGAAGTCCCAAGTCAGTGTAGTCTCTCTCAAATCAAAATTGAATCAATATTCACAGACAATTAATCCAACTTTGTCAAGTTTCATGGGCTTGTCGTGATCATCCACTAATTAAATAAGATGACCTCTCTCTTTTTTTTTTAGGGATGATGAGCTCTCCTACCAACTCCAATAAATGCAAGTAAAAGACATGCACTCCAGGACAAATTTGGTGCTCTGTCACTATTACCGTTACGTCTACATCGTAAATTGGGAGGAAGATTAATTCGCTTGCTCACTCGAGGCTCTTCCTCGCTTTTCTTTTAGGGAGTCCGTATGTTTTTTTTTAATACTATTTCATATTCGAATATTTATTATATTAATATAATTTATATTTAAATCGAATAAAAATTTGCACCATGATAATTTATTTTAACAAATATTTAACATTCATATTTTTTAAGAGTTTGAAATTAAATTTTTTTGATTAAAATAGAAAAAAATTCTATCAGAATCTGTATGTTGTTCTCAGTTCAGCCAGCGCAAATTGGACGGCTACCTACGTGCCTGCTCGAACACCATGCACTCGTTTCTTCAACTTGTTTGGTCAAATTAATTGGAACCGTTTTTTTTAATAAAGAAATAGTGCATTATATAAATTAGATAGGAAAATCCGAATAAATAAGTACATCAAGTTCATTCAGATGGGAATTGACCCAATTCGGAGGTAAAAGTTTAAGACGAGATTAACGACAAAGCCAATCCGCTACAATGTTTTGAGATCTAGAGATGTTCAGGAGAGAACAATGAGGTAAAAGAGCGAGAGCTCGTCTAATCTCTATTACAAAATATTCTAGGTTCCAGTCAATAGTAGACATCGGGTCGGTGATGAAGACAAAAGCCACCCGGCAGTCTGTCTCGATAGCGCAGGATATATCGCTGTAGTCCGTTGACACTGTTGCTACGACCTTTGAGATGGCCATAATTTCCGCCTCCAATGGTGTCGAAGTCTTGATAAGTTGAACCTGACCATCTATAATTTGGCCATGAGGATCTCGAACAATGATCGCCGTACTCGCATTGAAAAATGAGTCAATCCATTACTCATCACAATTGAGCTTCACGGTACCTGCTTCTGGGGTAATCCATGAAGATGTAGACATAAGTGGAGCAAATTCAGGGCTGTTGGCCTGCAAAAATTTCGAGCTATTGTCAAAAGCACGTTTAGCCGTAAATCTGGGATCAATTTGGACATTTTCGAAAATATATTTGTTTCTAGCATTCCAAATCGACCAACAGATATAGATGAAATGAGAAATCAGATGAGCATCAGTCCTACTAGCAAGGTTAGTCGTAACATCCACAAACCAATCCTTAAAACCTGCGAAGTGGATATCAAAGAAAAGACAGTTGAAAGAGGAAGCCAACCAGGCAGTTCTAGCATAAGAACAATTAAAGAGTACATGATAATATTCTCATCCTCAACCGAACAGATAGAGCATATAGGGGAGAGAGTTAGATGACGCTTATGCCAGTTTGAGGAGACATAAATTCCATTATTAAGAAGTCTCCAAATGAAGTTTTTAACATTAGGAGCAATCTTAAGTTTCTATAAAGAATTCCAAATTCCTAGATCAAAAGAAGTGTTACTAGAACTAGCAACAAGACTGGCATTCTGCGATATAAGATTCGTTTTCAAAATGTTATAACCTGCTTAACCGAATAACAACCATCCTTTGTGCACCCTTCCAGACAACCTTGTCAGGAGAATCCAAACCTGCAATACAAATTTTAGAAATAGCTGAGATTTCACTAGGAGAAAATAAAGTACGAAATACTTTCCAATTCCAATCCCTAGTATTGGTACAAATGAGATAAGCCACCGAATTAAAATGGCAGTTAATTGGAGGTGTAGACATGATACAGTCAAAAGGAGATAAGTTAATCCACGGATCACACCAAATACTAGTATTTTTACCATCACCAATTCTAGAGAATAGACCGGAATTTAATGAAGTGGCCCCCTCCCTAATGCTGTTCCACATCCAGGAAGGATTGCTGCCTTTCGCGGCATTCAGAATGTCACCATTTGGAAAATAAATTCCCTTGAGGATCCTATAGCATAGAGATGATTGGTTGGAGAAGAGTCTCCACGCTTGCTTCGTGAGAAGGGCAAGGTTAAAAAAATGGAAATCTTTAAAGCCTAACCCCCGGAAGACTTTGGAGCAGTGAGCTTTTTCCAACTTAATCAGTGAGTTTTCTTATCTTCGGGATCACCCAACGAGCAGATTCTAAGCATTGTATCATCCAAGTTATCTCATGCTCATAGATTAAAGTGAAATATCGTGCAAATTACTTCAGTCCAATAGAAACAGTATGATAGAATTTTGGTAGTCTCACGTATTTTGATTGTGGTATGTTTTATTTATAAGTAAATTCTAGTATTGATGTATAGTAATATTTATTGGGGTTTTTTGAGGAGTAGTAAAAATTTTACTTTAAAAAAATTGTAGTAGTGCAAGCCAATCCCCATCAATTTCATTTTAATGACATCCACAAATTAAGAATATTTTAAAAAATAGTAAGACAACGAGTCATACAAAAGTAATTCATTGGCCTTTTATGGATGTTCGTTTATAAACTACTCCGACAAAATACCAGTTTTAACCAAATTTGTGATCCAACGTGTTTTAGACTCTGCTATTTTAATCAAAATATTTTTCTTTTTTCAACGGAATGCAAATGGTATTTTCTTCTAATTTGTTGCTGTAACGGTACACTCGTCAGTTTCCCGCCATAATGTACATTAATTTCTTCTAAACAGAATGTACATTAATGTTATTTGCAGTGGTTCAACAGGCCTTGGTTTCACAAGCACTGATTGTGAGAGGTCACAGGCCTCGAACAGTGCTAAAACCCAAACCGAAATTCAAAGTTCCCCGGTCGGATTTTGTGCTCATCATTGAACATCATCTAATAAGCGCAAAAATGAATTCCGGAATCAAGTTAGCGAACATAAATGACGTTACGAATTCGAAGCATTGAGAAACCAATTCAAATGTAGCAGATTGTTGTTATTACCTGGACTATATCACCAACATTGATCACAAGAGCTCCCGGGACAGGCTTAACGTCCACCCATTTTCCACCAAGCTCAACCTGCAGGCCTCCAGCTTGGTCTTGTAACACAATGGTCAACACCCCAGGATCGGTGTGACATGATATCCGAATGGAAAGATCGGGCTGAGGACATGACGGATAATCGTGACCCACCATCATCCGCCTTTCGGCGCACGCCATCTCCTTTAACCTTCCGGCATCCAATCCGAGCCCTTCACACATGAGCTCCATCAACAGCTCTGCGACCCTTGTAGAATGGTGACTCCACTCAGTCACTTCGTGCCTACATATCTTCGGGATGTCCTCGGGATTAGGTAAGGACGGACCAAGCCTAACCCAAAGAGTGTCCCTGAGAAATATGTAGCAACCAGTGTTGACAGTCATGCATTTATATGCCAGAGAACTGGTCAATAGAATCAAACTGTTGCTGATAAATTATGGTAGAACGTCAGAAACGATCTTAAGAACGGGTCCGGAGTGGTCGTCCCAAGAGTGATTCGAACGAATAGGTAAAGATGGAAGAAAGATGGGGAAAGAGAAGAGAAGATACAGATTAGGATTGGTAGTAGAGAAAAAAATTGATAGAAGAGAAAGAACTTTATTGAAATTATAGGGGAGATGGGGAAGGGAAAAATATAAAAGATAGATAAACTAAACTAAGAAGCTACATATGAATGTGTTGTTGTTTGGTTTGTGGGTCCATCCTCCTAACTCCAAGCTTCATGTACGGCCGTCTCAACTCTAGTCTCAGAATCATGGGATTTAAAAACTATTTGATCTTCATCTTCACATACGTCACTTGATTGTATATCTGTCTCCTCTTCCTCGAAATGGGACGTTGCAAGTTGGATGGCCGTGGTGTCGGCCAACTGTGGACTAGTTGTCTGTTCGACCTCTTGGACAGTTGGGATAAAGTGTTGCATAGATCCAGCCGATTCATGTACGGCTGTTTCAATTTTAGTTTCGGAGTCGTGTGAGTCGAAACCTCTTCGGTCTTCAATTTGATGTATGCCACTTGATGGTACCTCCATTGGATGATCCGATACAGAGTTGGCTACATGTCTTGCTGTAAATCTGACATTCTCAATTCTTCTTTCCAACTCTTGAATTGCCTCCTCAGTAATGGGAACTGACAATAGGTACTTGAAGTATCTCATTGCTTTGTGCCACACAGCCATGCTTAAGGTTTTATTATAGTTAAACCAAAGAACTTCAATTTGTCGCCATCTCCTGTATTCAACTGTCTTGACGTAGGTTTCAATATCATCAACTAGATAATTAGATAATTCACAACCATAATAGGTATAATGAAACCACCTTGAAACTACTAAAGTGGCCTCCTCCCTAGTCTCTTTATTAGCAACTACGAGGCCATGGACATGCATCAAGCTTCCCTCATGGTCTTTAAAGATATCATCTTTTACAGATTGACTAATCTTCGGTATTTTGATCGTAAGTTGCACATTTGAAATCCGATTGAAGCAATCTTGGTGTTCCTGAAAAGCTAAGAGACAGATCTTCACTTTTGTTTGAAATAGTCATCTCCTAATTCGGAAGAAAAAAAGACCAAAACGTCCTCCAATGTCGACTAGACTTCTCAATCATACAGATCGATTGATCTTTAGTGTTTCGGTCGAATCTTCCTGGTACGAACTCTGATTTTTGCGTTCTTAGTATCCACAGACAGAGAAAATAACGATCTTCAATTTTGGTGAAGAAAGTTTCTTCAAATTCGGCTCCAAAAAGGGCCAGAACACCCTCAAATGCCAGCTGACCTCGCTGGACGTCACCAAAACGTCCTCCAATGCCGACTAGACTTCTCAATCATACAGATCGATCGATCTTTAGTGCTTCGGTCATATCTTCCTGGTATAAACTCCAATTTCGGCGTTCTTAGTATCCACAGAAAGAGGAAACAACGATCTTCAATTTTGGTAAAGAAAATTTCTTCATATTCGGCTCCAAAAAGGGCCGAAATATCCCCAAATGCTGGCTGACCTCGCTGGACGTCTTCTTTTAACACAACCTTTGACCGGTTTCGTCCCTTTTGAGGAAGGGCTCGAAACCGTATGTAGAAACTCGTGTTTTTGGATGCAACAATCACTCTTCTCAGACATCCTCCTTAGTCCCACCGAGCGTGCCAAAAAACTGTTGCTGATAAATTGTGGTAGAACGTCAGAAACGATCTTAAGAACGGGTCCGGAGTGATCGTCCCAAGAGTGATTCGAACGAATAGGTAAAGATGGAAGAAAGATGGGGAAAGAGAAGAGAAGAGAAGATACAGATTAGGATTGGTAGTAGAGAAAAGAAATGATAGAAGACAAAGAACTTTATTAAAATTATAGGGGAGATGGGGAAGGGAATAATATAAAAGATAGATAAACTAAGCTAAGAAGCTACATTCATTGTGTGGTTTGTGGGTCCGTCCTCTTAACTCCAAGCTCTCCTTATATAGACTAAGACTCCTAACCTCGGTCTCCTACCGAGACCGTATTTTAGTTGGACTCAATGACTCAAAGTCTATCATCATCCCTACTTCAATCCTTATCAGAGTCTAAGTTCTATCTTCTAAGAAGTCTGTCCTCCTTTGATGCTCATCTGGTCTCTAGAGTCCGAGTTCGCTTGGCCTCTTCAAACTCACTACCTCCTCTTTTTCGGATATACTAGAAGAACTGTCATCCACGCTGGTACCCAAGCTTCCGAGACTTGTAACTCCATTTTGATCAATTTCCTTGTCGAATTTGGAAAAGTCATACACTACAAAATTGTAGATATATGTCTTATCTTTCTGTAGCTTTTAGAATCGCATCAATCGAATATACGAGGAGGAAGATATGACTATTTTATTGAGATATAGTCAAACGAATCTGCAAATTAATTTTCCGCTCCAACACAAACACTATTAGATTATATCGTCGTTGGTTTCATCCAAAAAATTCGAATTTCACATATGCAGAGAGAGATTCAAAGTAGATAAAAAAAATAATGACTTCCACGTAATAACATTACAAGACAAATCAAACTGTCTCAAATCTCGATAAATTAATTTTAGGGTAAATTGTTCTCAGGTCCTGATCTATAGTGAAGTCACTTTTAGGACCCTTGCTTTTTATAAAATTATTTAGCCGTCCCTACTTTATCTAAAAATGTTGATCTCAAGTTCCTGGTTAACGTCATCAATTTTTTTTATTTTTGTCACGTAAAATAACCAAAATACTCGTACACAAAAAATAAAACAAAAATCATCATCTCCAACCTCAAGCCAAAAACACAACAAAACTAAAATTCATCCCCAACCCAGAAATTATGAATATCAAATTCCGATAACCTCAAAACTCTTTGAAAATAAAAAAAAGAGCCATACAAATACCAACACCAAGATTATGAACACTATATTCCCCGCCAAAAAAAAAAGATTATGAACACCATATTCAACATCTAAAGAAACCGTAAGAACACGAACTAATCAATGAAAGATTCCAAATTTTTTTTTCAGAAAATGGACAAAGTGAAACTAAAAAATCTCCATTAAAATCTTTTCCAGAAAAGGCTCCATCTTTAATTCACCACCAAACCAAAAACCCAAACAGAAAAGGAAACAAGATGCAGAGGGATGCGGGGCGAGAGCGGCGGTAGCCAAACTAGAGAGAGTGGAGCCGCTTCGGACCCAGACCCAGAACCTACGGCGATGACCACGACGACGAGACCCAGCCAACTTGCTGTGAGCGAGGAGTCGAGCTGGAGCCAGGGTTTTCGCGGCCTCCCCGGCGTCGCCCTCTCCAGGGAGCTCCCTCTCCATGGCCATCGGCGGGCTCGGTTGTTAGGTTTCGGTGTCGGGGACGCTGGATCTGTCGGGGATGTTGTCCGGGTCAGAATCGAAACCACCATGGAGACCGACGCGAAGACTGGAATCTCGGGGTCGCGTTCTCCGCGAAGAATTATTGAACCGAGAAGATTTTGGGTTTTTGTTGATTTTGGTTGATTAATTGTTGCATTAGGGTCGCTTGGATTTCTGGGTTTGGTGTAGTTGAGTTTGTTGTTTAATTGATCAGAAGTGTTGTTGATGGGTTTGATGTTCATAGTATTTAAAAGTTGAAGATGATGTTTTTTATTTGGGAAAAGTACATTTTATCTATCTGTGGTTGTCTGATTTTGCATTCAGGTCGTAGTTTTAATTTGGTAATTCAGTTTTTGTGCTTTGCAATTTTTTAGAGCATACGGTCCACTCCAGATGACTGGGCTAAAAGTGTCACGTGGCGTGCCGTGGCATGGAAAAATTACAAATCAATACCAATTATTATTTATATTATTTCAAAAGTCCTCACCTTCGTCCAAAAACTCAATTCGATCAAAACCCAATCCAATCAAGCTCGGACACCCCCGACGGTCTTTGGAGGAGGAGGAGAACGTGGAAGGATTCTCTTCAACGAGGCAAAATGTCGATGGGTTCTCTTCGACAAGGTCGCCATCGGTATTCGTTCCGACGCCGTCGTTGCCTCCAAATATGGATGGCGACCTCGTCGAAGAGAACGAGGTTCTCCCCATCGACGTTCTTCTCCTCCTCCAAAGACCGTCGGGGGTGTCCGAGCTTGATCAGATTGGGTTTTGATCGAATTGAGTTTTTGGACGAAGGTGTGGATTTTTTGAAATAATATAAATAATAATTAGGACTGATTTGTAATTTTTTCATGCCACGTGGCACTTTTTAGCTCGGTCATCCGGAGTGGACCGTATGCTCTAAAAGATTGCAAAGCATAGGGACTGAATTACCAAATTAAAACCACACGGCCTGAACGCAAAATCGGGCAAACCACAAATAGGTAAAATATACTTTTCTCTTTTTATTTTTTTAGGAGTATTTTGGTCATTTCCTTGACAAAAATTGAAAACAATAAATGCTGACGTGAGTCAGGGACCCGAGACCAACATTTTTTTGAAAAGCTAGGATGGCTAAATAATTTTTTAAAAAGCAGAGACCCTAGAAGTAATTTTACCATAGACAGTTATTACCTCATTTCGCTCCATATCTTTTCCTCCTTTCTCTCAAATCCTAGTTAATTAATTGGTGCAATGATATTCAGACAGGTGGTTTTCCAAAGAAATCCAACCTTCTTCTAACATAACTCAAAATGACCAAACTTAAGCAAGTGATTAGTCAGCTTATTTGTTTCGAACTTTACTTGTTTCGAACTTGAACTTGAATTTAGATTAGTTTGTTAAGTGGATGGAATACGAAGTGATACAAAATTATAAACCAAAAACTTCAGCAAAAGTGATTAATACCACCAACGAAACGCCGATCCCCATCTCCCTCCCGAAGAACCGAACCTTCTCCGCCACATCCATCTCATGGAAACCCTTCACCGCCCCGGTCGTCCTCTCTATCACCTCCAAGGACACCCCGTGGTTCACCACCTGGAAGAACCCCACCTCGCGGCACGCCCAAGACACCTCTGCCGCGATTGCCCCACACGCTCCCCGCCGACAACTAGAAATTCAATAAAAATAAATGGAGTTTTTTTTGCTAACGTTAAAGTTTCTGAGTTTGATTTATTGCTAACGCATCAGTGTTAAATATTTTTTAGAAGAGATTTGCTACTTTTATCTTATTCGACTCAAATCTAAATTGATTACCCCAGAAGATCAGTACGTATAAACAAAAAATGTGTTATTTTTTTAAGACAATTGCAAAACAATCCTATTCGATTTGAATATTGATTAGTCCGAAAAAGTTGGTAAAATATTTTAACTGAATAGTAAATAATTTTAACCAATAATAAATGAATTCATTTTTAGGTGGTGATAGATTTTCTACATAAAACCGATGTCGTAAAGTTTTGTTATGCATTTAATAAAATAAATTATCGTTCGACCGACTCAAATCTAATGTTTCATTTGCAAATTTGTTCGTTGTTAAATTTATTGGTAAAATAAAATTGGAATATACTTTTTTTTAAGGGAGAAAAAAAAGTTTTGAAGAATGTGTTTTTTTTTTTACTTTAAGGGAAATTTTGATGAAAGTCTGAAGTGTGTGTTTCTAGTATACATGACATGTGGATGCCAATGGTCCGCTTATCTTTTAGCAAATCTTAAGTTCAAAGAGATATACATGGACGCTGTTACTTCTGGAGTTGATATTAGATTTTTTTCCAAAAAAGACAGAAAATATAAGTATATTTTCTAAATAGGTAAAAATTTAATGTATTCTTTAATTAGGTAAAAATTTAAGTAAAAAATAAAAAATAAAAGAGACAACCCAAGTGGATTCTTTCTCTATATCTAAATTAATTAATTTTATTTTGGAGGCGAGGGTTGCCTCCCTCACATTATTAGTATTAAATTGGGTATCTTGTTCATTTGGTATAAGTTGTTTCGATATTATCTAAATTAATTAATTTTATTTTAATTTGTATTATTAGAAATATTAAAAAGGCACAAGATGAGTAATTTTATTTCTAGGTCGTGCCTTCAAATTTTTTGAACACTTTTAAAAATCTGTAACTTGATAATTATTTATCCAAAATAGAACGAACGTTTTAATATAGAAATTTCAAATCTGTTCTTATATTTTCCAGGAAAACAAATTTTACTTAAAACAAAATTTTAACAACCTAACTGCAAATTATATTATTAATATTGTTTACAAAACAAAATGTTATTTAACAAAAAAAGGGAGTTGAGTCGACCATATATTAGGGCGTCATCTTTTTACTAATTTTTTTTACACTTTTATAAATATAGTTGGTGGTGCAGAGATGGAGTCGACCCAACCTCATTTTTTTATTTTTAATCAATTTTTTACTTATTTTAGAAGAATGTTACAAAACGTTCATAGATTCTTCTTTTTCTCCAAATAACAAAAGGCAGCTAATAATTGTTGTTCTCCTACTATTTTGGGTGGCAAGTGGAAACAAACTAGGATATGTTCACTTAAATAGTTTATGGTTTTACACATTTTTATCTAAATATCATGTGTTTGCACTTGTAAATACTTTTTTCACTTTGGTGATAAAAGTTTTTAAATTTGACATTTTTTATAACAAATTCCTAATCAGAGTTAATTTTTTTCTTGTTGTCATTTCAATGTTTAGGAGATTATCTTTTAAGAGGAGAAATTTTTCAACATTTCCACGTCAATGTTTTAGAGAAATATGAAGTAGCATTGACATGGTGCTTATGTAGATAACCATGGAAATACCAATTATAAAATAACTAATATTGGTTAAAAATTTATCACTAAAAATGTCAAATTTGAAAATTTATGTTACTAAAAATATTAAATTTGAAAATTTTCAGTACCAAAATAGAAAAAATGAAACTACATAATTAAATAAAAATGTGTAAAACTATATAGTACTTAAATGAACATATCCCAACAAACTAGCTCACACACAAAATAAGATGATGAGAGATTCAAAATTGTCCAAACCCAAAATGGACATCTTCTTGCACGTCTGCAAGTCTTTCACCGGAAGAACAAGCGAAGCACACCACCTCCCCTCCCACGACCAAAGGAGTTTTGTCTCTCTACTGGCTTCTTCCTCTTACAATCCAAGGCCCTAATTTTAATTTCTCTTTTCGAGAGAAAATACCCCCCAAAAAACCCAACTTTCTGAATTGTTGCTGTGCTGATTTGGTTGGTTTCTATTGAGTGTTTGTGTTTGGGCCGAAGAGGGGAAAAGTTGGGGAATTTATGGAGTTAGTTGGGTTACTTGGGAGAAAGGAAGTTCCCAACTTTTCGATGAAAGTTGGAGTCTCGATACTCTTGGGGCACTCTAGGAGCTATAGAAGACAACTGGGTTGACTCTTGTTTTGTGAATACTGCCTCAAGTGAATGGATTCCGAACCCGATTTGATCAAGTGATGTTTTGTGCTGAAATTTGTTGTGGCACTTTACTTGTATGGGTGACTTGGGGCATGGGAGGTTTCCGAGGCCGTCGAAATTGTTTAAAATTGTCTCATGATAATTGATTTCTCTTCGTGGCTCTGGTTTGCTTTCTGGTGGGGAGTTGTCGACGCAGATATGTAGGTGAGCCCTTGCTGAGTGGATAATAATGTTATACCTGAAACATTTGTCCCACAATAGTTTGAGGGCTTTTTCTTTCCTGGATAGTTGTGTGGACTTTGAAGTTCATTTCTTGACTCCTATTTTTCGAGGATCAGAAAGAAGTGGGAATTGTCCTGAGTGAGCATAAACTTTCAGCGTGCACTTTGGAGGGGGAGACCGGGTGGATAAGTTCTTTAAGATCAAATTAAACTGTAATCCAGAGTTTTGTTTGCATGCCATTTATTGTGTTGTTGGGTGTGTCCTGACAGCGAGCCCTTGTCACCTATGAATTCATACTTGTCAATAGAATGCTCTATCGAAAAGTAATAACTGCTCGGTTTCTCTTGCTACTTTCCAGACTGTTCATGATGGGCGTATCTACCAGTTGAAACTATTTTGTGGGAAGGATTACCCAGATAGTCCTCCGAGTGTGAGATTTCAGACCCGGATAAATATGACATGTGTCAATGCGGAAACTGGAGTGGTAGGTGAACCTTTGCTTCAGGCTATTTTGCTGTACATATTGGAATTGGATATCTGTAACCAAATTTTTGCAGGTTGAACCTAGTCTATTTCCCATGCTTGCTAGTTGGCAGAGGGAGAGTACAATGGAGGACATACTGGCTCAATTAAAGAAAGAAATGATGTCCGCGCAAAATCGAAAGCTTGCTCAGCCCCCTGAAGGTGTGTCAATTGTTTCCTGGTTATTGTTGGTCTATTTACTAATTACTGTCTCTCTTAGGCCCTAAGCTAGCATAAATAACCTGATACGACCGAGGACCTTGTAATAATTTTCTCTTTTCCCCTGCGCATAAATAACCTGAAAGCAACAAGTTAGCATTGAATTTAAGCTCCATGAAGCAGAAAGTTTATTAAGGTCGACAAAAGATTGCATTGCGCTCCGATAAAGGATATAGTTCTGGCCAGTTAAAGTTAGCTTTACAGCACACCGGGGTATTCCTCTCTTGCTAATGACTTTTACGTGGGAATTAAGAATTCCGTAGTGCGAAGAATGAAAAATGGGATTCTCCAATAATGCATTCTTGCTCCTTCTTTTATGTGGTGGCTTCATGCCATGTTGGACTTATGAGGAGTGTTCTGACTATACCATTTGCAGGAAATGAAGAAGCAAGGATTGACCAGAAGGGGATAGTACTAAGATGCTCCGTTCTCTAAATGATGCCAGTGGATGAAGATATCATGTATATAGAACTCGTGAGACACAAGTCTCCTTATATTAAGAAGATATGACATTCCTTCCGAGATTCCCGGATCATTTGCTAACAACATGGTTTGCCGTTTCAATGCTAATCTCGGTGACCTGAGAGCTCCGCCTTCTAGCCGAAGACACCATCCAGGGCGGCTCGGCTCGTGATTCTCTAGGCCAATGCTGGAGGCGTGCTATTCCGATCTATGAACTTGTTCTTTTTGGTCTTGTAAAAGAAATGTTATGTTTGTAAAGAGTGGACTCATCTTTGAACGATTTTAGGCCGACCTGCCCGTGGAGATGCCATTTCGATTTAGCTGCTGAGTGAATTGGGAAAGGCCAAGTCCCACTTCTTGAAAAAGAACGCCTGTACCTCAATTTTTTTATATACGGATGTTCACTTTACTAGGTTGACTAATTTAGATTCGAACCGCGTGGATAAGACTCGACAACACTGACCCTGTCTTAATACATATGAGAGTGAATCAATTTAGTAACTCGAAATTTTGTTTAGGGGGTACGTTAAAATTCGGTTTCAATGATCAAATTAAATTATGACAATCCAATTTGGTGGGTTGTACGTGATCCACATTTTTCCACAAGAATTCAAACGTTGGAGGGACTCCAAATACACAGTCGGCAGCTTTTAGGCTTTATCTATTACGTCGTGACATTAAAAACGAATGATCAAACCAAATATTAGGTACCCGCCATGTTTCCGTCACCGGCTAGTTTAGTACACCTAATTCCTATCTTTGTCATTTTGTCCCCAATATAATTTATAGAAATTATATATTTTTACCTCATATAAGTCGAAAATCCAAGCAATTTTTAAAAACTAAATTTGTTAAACTTCTTTGTTTTGTAATTCTCTAATATACCATCGTTGTCGTACTCGTGAAGACAATTAATTAAAAAATATGTGTGGTAGAATCGTATTAGTTAGTTAGAACAACTCCTTCGACTCGAGTTTTTTGTGTGTGATTCCTTTAAAGCGAAACAACCGTCTGGCTCTTTTTGTGTTTCGCGTGTGCGTGTGCACATGGAATCAAACTTTTTCTTTCTTTTGAGAGGTGAATCAAACTTTATCGGCTATTTATTCTTTTATTTTGCTTGTGCTTTTCTGCTTTTATTATCTTGTTTACACGTCACAAGTTTGTTATATACTATACGAAACCTGACAAAAAATATAATAGACAACGATGGAAACTATATGCATAAAAAAATATACCACGTTGTTACAATTTTAATTCTTTTTATAAAAAACTAGACACTCTTTGAATCAATTAAAATAAATTTGTATAAAGTTAGACTTCAAATAACAACAAAATTCTTCTTATTAGAAATTATATTGTTATTGTCGCTTAATTTTTGTTTTCGGAATTTTATGAACTCACATAGTGGTAGGACTGTAATACTGTTTTAGACTTCTCCGCCACATCCATTAAGTTTATGCATAAGTATACGAATTATATTAAGACTGTAATAGTATTATCAATATAATTAGTATCTCGAAATAGTAAAAAGGTGAGTTTGAATTTAAAATTGGTGTATTTTTTTAATCATTTATATTAGTTTTTCTCTGTAATTTCAGTTGAATTTCTAACACCTACCTCGTGATACTCCAAAAGAAAACCCAATATATACCCCACGTCGTCTTCCTCCCTTCTCCATCTTCCTCTATATATTTCTTTCCACTCTCTTTCTTGAATTAACCAGAACCACTTCATCCAAATTTCTCTCTCTCTCTCCAATTTTGTTACTAATTTTTTTAAAGGTATTTTCTCATAGTAATGGGTTTATCTAATTCCATCTCCGGCTACCAAAAGAAAAATGCAGGTAAGTAGGCAGTATCTGATCTATATCTCAATACCACATCGCTAGTTGATGAATTTTTTCATTTCACATACCTATAGTTTTAAAATTTGGAATTAGACATAGATAATCTAACATGCTACTAAAACGGATTGGATTCATTGCCTATATTTACTCTTATGATTGCTGGCGAATTAAAAAATTTTATGAACTTCGACCCAATGAGCTTTGTGTTGAATTTTTTTTATAAGTAACTTTGTGTTGAAATTACAGGTGTGAAAATTAAAAATTAAGATTTGGTTTGGACGTCAAGAGTCTAACGCATGTCAATCATAATCTTAGTTGCTTTTTTTTTAATTTGCTTGTACAGCCAAATTTGTGCCGGATGAGACCAACTTTCTCCAGAAGCACGTCTTCTTCTTTGATGAGAATCAAGACGGTATAGTTTATCCATGGGAAACCTACCGAGGTATATAATGCGTTGTTTAATCAATAAGGAGTAATTAATTAGTTATATTATTTTCACTCGGGTCCAATTTAAGCATAATTTTTTTGATAAAACCAAAAATCTTTTTAAAAAATCTAAATTTTTTTATCGCTTAGAGTTCAAAAAATTTGCAGGGTTTCGAGCTATAGGAAGTGGGATTCTGCTATCCGTCATCGCCGGTGCCTTCATAAACGTCGCCCTTAGCCAGAAAACTCGCCCGGTATCTCTCTGATCCTAAGTTTTTGCATGAGACATTTGTTTGTTAAATCATTACCCTCTTATAACTAATTTTATTATTAAATATATATTCAACGATTAAAATTCTATCATTTTCTGGATTTATACTATCTTAAAATTGTCTCATCGAAATTATTATGAAAATCAAGAAAATAAAAATACTTGTTTCTTTTTTTTTTGTCGGTAAAAATCGATTATATATATATATAGAGACACCGAGAGATTTACAAACCAATGACAAAATCCCCACTCGAAAGAGTAGGAGATGAGCCAGCGGTCAGAACACAGCCGCCCAAAAACTGAACCCACACAAGGAACAGTAGCTTAATCCAACGAACCCAACAACCTAAACATCCGCAACAGAGTCTAGGAAAAGGAGGAGATCCTGGAAATCAATGTTCCTAGTTGAATTTGCCCAAAGAATCTATTCATTAGCATGTAAACAGATGGAATGCATGAGAAGTTCTCTGTTATAGTTTGCATCGTCGAAAATGGTGCGGTTGCGAAGTAACCAAGTCCTCCACATAACCACGCCAAAGATAGCGAACCAGACTTTTTCCAGCATACCGCCTTTCACCAGCCCCATCCAAAGACTCAAGGAGGTACCCAAAGACGCTCCCGCACACCAGTTAACGCCAACTTTCTTAGCAAAGAAGTTCCAAGTTCGCCAAGCAAAGGGGCAATGCAGCAACAAATGCGAACCAGACTCATCCTCGTTCCCACAGAGAGGGCACAAACAGTCCCAAGGTTCCAGTCTATTAGCCCAGATCAGATTTTCCCGAGTAGGGAGTTTACCTTGAAGGGCCACCCATAAGAAACATTCAACTTTGGATGGCGTAAGGTTGGACCAAACCCTGCACAAGTCCCTGCAAAAGGGGTTAAAACAACCCTTGAAGAATAAATTTTATCTCGCATCCCCTCGACTGAAAAGACCCTATCAATCGCACCATTCCAAAACAAGTAATCTGGCCTAGATCCCGGGGAGATGGGTGACAACAAAAGGAGAAGAGAGGCCTCCATCTCGGACTCCCAAGCCCACAAGGGTCTGCGCCAGATGAGCGACCACACCCAGGTATTATGCACTCTCCTCCCGCAGTCCTTGATGCAAAGTCCTTGTTGAGTGGAGATTGAGAACAGGCTAGGGTAGACCTCCACGAGGGGTTGATCGTTGAGCCAGGGATCGTGCCAAAAGGAGAACCTGGAGCCGTCACCCAAGAGCAGGCGGACATCCTCCCGGAAAAGATTAAAAACAACGGCGTCTTCAGCTACAGAGCAAATGTCAGCCCATGAGCTACTCCCACTGCGTAAGGAAGAGAAAGAACACCTGGCATCCTTTGCCTGTGGATGGCTGAGATAGTTCTAGCCCAGATCGAGTCCGAATTAACGAAGAACCTCCAAAACCATTTGAGCAACAAGAGCTTGTTCTTCATAAGCAACTGATCAATACCAAGACCCCCCCCTCTATCTCGCGGTTGAGTCACCAAATTCCATTTAACCCGAGAAGCCTTCCTGAATTCCTCACCTCCCGACCATAGGAAATGCCTAATTTTCTTCTCGATGGCCTTTAAGATGCCCAACGGAATCCTGTAGATCGATAGAAAGTATATCGAGAGGCACGCTAACACTGACCTAATCAAAGTGACACGTCCACCGAAGGACAAAAGATTCCCCTTCCACGAAGCCAGCCTCTTGTCGATGGAGTCAAGAACCGGCCTCCAAAAATGGATCCTCTTCATGTTGCATCCCACCGGGAGGCCAAGGTACTTAAGCGGAAGATCACCCCACTTACATCCCCACATCTCAATCGAGTTAGCAAGGCTGGCCTCTGGAACATTAACGCTATACATAGAAGATTTAGCAGCATTGATCTCCAACCTGGAGGCAAGGCTGAAAATGATGATAATATGGTGGAGGTTGGATAGACTTTCATCGCAGTTAGCCGAAAAGAGAAGCGTGTCATCGGCAAATTATAACAAATGGTGAGAAAGCCCGTTTGGAAGCTGGACACCTTTCACCAACTGTAGATGGGCCGCCCTTTGGATGAAAACCCGAAGCCCCTCCACCGCTATGATGAACAAGAACAGGGAGAGCTGGTCACCCTACCTAAGTCCTCTGTGCATCTTAAACAGAATCGTGGGGGACCCATTGACCAAAACCGACGCCGAGGCACTTCTGATGCAACCCGATACCCAGTGCCTCCGCCAAAGCCCATCGAGCACAAGGTGTCGTCGAGGTAGCCCCAGTCCAGGCAGTCAAAAGTCTTTCTGAAGTCAAGTTTGAGATAGCTAATAACCTCATTAGTAGTCAAAATATGATATTCCTCCCAGCAATGAAAGCCGCTTGTTCTTCTCCCACAACCTCGTGGACTACCGTCTTTAGGCGGTTTGCCAATATCTTAGCCACCACTTTATAGAGACAACCAACAAGACTGATAGGCCTGTAATTATCCATGGATGTGAGCTCCAGACGGCACTTTTGATCTCATCAGTCGAAGGCAGCGCTTCGAGGAAAACTACCGACGAGGCTGAGAACTTGCGGAAGAGGTCAGAAGGAAGTCGCGGCCTGGTCCTCTGATTAGATGCAAACTGCCTTTCAAAATAATTCCTAAGAATACTTGTTTCTTCTTGTATCAGGACAATCATCGGACCAATCTTCCATGTACGAAGAATATAATAAATATGTATAAGTGTCAGAACGACAACGCTTCTTCGCGGCTCAATTTCCTGAATAAATTATGTGGGACAGTAAAACTTGAGCTTAATTTAGACATCAAGTAATAGTACGAATCTTGAGTGTCTCACGCAAAGTACAAGCACCAACATCCAACATGGACACCGACTTATTTTTATAATATTCCTTTTATTAAAAAAAACTTACTATAGAAATCTCTACATGATAGAGGAGATTAGACATGTAATTAACAAGTAGAATAGATTTTTGTACTACTTAATATAAATATTGGGGTATATAAAATGTAATCTATTAAGGGCCAAATTTATAGTTTATAATGTGAGACTGATCTAGTTTAACATAAGTGTCTCGTATGAGTCTTAAGAATGCAGTTCGAACTTGGCAAAGCGAGTTTGCAACTGTTTATAACTCCGCCAAATGCACACATAAATTAATATGACTTAGTAAGTACGGAACACTTTCTGTTTTTTTTAAAATAAATTAGGGCTAGTGTTGTTAGAATTTGGTCCTTTGTGATTGTGGATTTTTCCAAATTCCATCTACTCGCTGTAGTCACATGAGCCAGCACACTTGAGTGTGGCCATATGTGCTATAAGATAAGGTATAAGATTTTCCATCACCCATTGTGAGTTGGTGTAGACAGGACACCACCACATAATTGAGGCAGCATATTCACTAAGTTTGTTAAATGTTAAATTTTTTCCCGAAGAATTATACATGAACTTCCGTCAATTCTTACATGTTGGCTAAATGCCCTGTAGTAGCATATTCACTAATTGGATCCAATATGTTGAACATGTGAAATTTTTTTAGGAAAAAAAATATGAATTTAGGCTTCAATGACCCCTGATGCGTTTGCTACCGTTGTAGCTATCACAAGGTTAATCACTTCGGTCTCGAATTCGAATCATTTGAAGAGTTATCACTTTGAAAACAGTCGACAATTGACCATCTTTCATGACTTTTTTTTTGCATTTTTTTTCTCCGATATTAATTAGGTCACATTGTTTGACGAATGAGCTAGAAAATCCATATTAATCACGTTTGTACTTTACGTGCAATATCTGAAAATCATTCTAATTTGCAGGGGAAATTTCCTTCTCTATTATTCCCCATTGAGGTTCAGAACATTCATAAAGCCAAGCACGGGAGCGATTCTGGGGTATATGATACCCAAGGAAGGTATGCACCTACGTAGTTCAAAGCGGATCGTAACCACACACTACGAAAATTTATAAATAGTATTCGAGCAGATTGATCTAGATGTTCTTTGTTGCTAGTAGTACATGTGGTTGAACATAGATGAATTTAGTTTATACATGATCGGGTAGTGATAAAATCGCAGGTTTGTTCCGGAAAAGTTTGAAGAAATATTCGCCCAACATGCACATAAGCATTCAGATGGCTTGACATCTGATGAGTTGTATGACTTGCTCAAGTCCAACAGACAGCCCAAAGACGTCTCTGGATGGTAAGAGAATTGATTCTCATTATGAATAATTATACTTAATTAATCAAGTAAGACAACGGATCGACACATTTAATTGCTCCTACGAAAATCGTAATATGCTTGTTTATAATTGTAAAAAATATGCATACTTATTTTCAATTGCTCCTACGAGAATCGTGGTCCACTATCGTTGACTAGTCATGACACGTTAGCAAAGTCAAAGTCTATGCAATTTTGGCCTGATCAGTTTCGATTGAGGAGAAGGCGAGTTTGGATTACCATATCGCTTGCTATGAGTGCGGTGTATTCGTTTATGAATGTAGAAAATTAACCTACCCATTAACTTAAGATTTTGGATTAGATATAGAGATTACAATATTTTTTTAGCAATCCAAATAACGCCACAAAAAATATTTTATTATGAAATTGAGATAACCAAAGTTGGTAAAAAAAATATTTGCAGGATTGCTAGCTGGACAGAATGGAGGATCTTATATTACTTGTGCAAGGACAAAGACGGATTGCTATGCAAGGACACAGTTAGAGGTGTTTACGATGGGAGCCTCTTCGAGAAAATGGCCAAAGAGAGAGATTCAGCTAACAAGAAAGCGTAATCACGACAGAGATCTTATTTCTGAAGATGGTAACCTGAGCCCAATTTGAGTTTTTCTGAAGATTGTATAAAGGGCTTTGTATGCACAGATATTTTTATAATTTTTAATGAACTTTTAATGTTCATTTTTTTGGAAAATTTTATTTTAAAATTTATCAATTGAGTCAAAAAAAAATTTAAATTAAAATCATAGAGTCTTGGGCGACTTCCCAAACCTAGTTGTCCAAAACGACGTCTTTTTTGTAACGACGTGTCACGCTACATCAACTTTTCTATTAGATTTGTAAAATGACGTGGCAAATTGGAAAAATAATAAAATAATCACTGATTTGTTTATAATTATTAAAAAATCCCAATACTCTCTCTCCTCTTCTTCCCCGACACTAACACCCCTTCAACCATCTTTATTCCAAAATCTCTTTACTTGAAATTAAACATAGAAGTAGTGTTGGGTTATAGAGCCTGGTAGGCATTCGAAGAAGGCGTTGGATGATCGAGTGAAGACCACGCAAGAGTATTTGTACTCGTCAAGGGGCTTGGCAAGTGCCAGGTACGTTTTGGAGCTGGAGGTGTTGGCGCCCGCCAAAGGGCTGGCGAGTGTCAAGAGGGGTTTACAGAAAGTTGGGAAAAAGGGGGCTTGACGGACGCCAATCAGGTGGCGGCCGCCAATCTCGCCTGATTCGCCTTAAACTGTTTCTTGTTTTATTTCGGTTAGGATTCTAAACCTAATTTAGGATTGTTCTTCTATATAAACCCATGTAATACTCATTGTAATGTGTGACAAAAAGTGTAGTCACGCACAAAAAACTTAGTGGAGAAATCCTGGTTTGACACGCTCCCAGACGTATTCATTCTTGATGAATTGAATCACTAAATCGCTTGTCTTTTTCGTTTCGATTTCGTTCTTTGTGATTGTTCACCTATTATTGTTTACCAACAAGTAGAACACTTCTCTTTGAAATACAAAGTCACTTTCCAAAAAAGACTTTGTATTTCAATATTGTGGAGTTGTCGAAGTTAGAAACCGCATGATTTTTTATGGCGCTAGCAGAGATCGTGAGTTTTTTTATCGTTCTATTTTATTTCATGTGCGGAAATGGATTTACTTGTCCAATACTATGTTGGATCAATGTAATCAGAATTTAGTGTTGTATCTATAATCATTCAAGGATGTTTAGGTAAGAGCCTTAGTTGTATTCTGATCTTCTAATACGCCAATTATTATTTATTTAAAATATTATAGCAACAAATAATCTATTTATAAAAAAATACGGTAGAATCGTATAAATAGTGCGGCTTTCTTATTCATTTATGTTACATTCTGTTGGAGCATAAATTTATTTTCCCCGCAATATATCCACAATGTTTTTTTATCCAAGGCTTTTTTTTTCCTTTTTTTCACCTCTAGAATATATTAAAGTATGCGTGCCTTGTGTGTATTGCATGTCATGCCTTTTATTTTGTGTCCTTTAAATCAAAACCAACCGTCTCCCTCTGCTTATGTTTCGCGTGTGCTCACACGCCACATGGAATCAAAGCTATTTATTCTTTTATTAAATAATCGAAAACTCATCAAACCCACTAATATAATTCTTTATCAGACCATAAGCGTCGATCCCGGCAATATATAAACGGCAACCATGCGTATATCATCGGTACATGAACGACAACCTAGCAAGCCATAATAAACACTAAATTCTAAACTCTAATCTTTCAAGCCGAGGAGATTTATCCTATGTTCACCCCAATTTTGGTCACAAAACTCTATATATCAAATATTAACGAGATGATATTGCTTTTATCACTTAATATACTGTTTCCAAAATTTTAAGAACTCACGTAGTGACACTGTTTTAGACTTATCCGCCACCTTCTTTAAGTTTATGCATAAATATGGCATTAAACTCGCGATGCTAGAAAACCCCAATATATACTCGTCGTCTTCCTCCCTCTTCATCCCAATTTCTGTCACTCGCTCGCTCTCTCTCTCTCTCTCTAATTTTTTTTCGAACGTGTGGCCATTTATATACGTTCACAATTATGGGTTCATCTAATTCCATTTCCGGCGACAAAAAGAAAGCTGCAGGTAAGTAGGCAGTATCTAATTTATATCTCCTAATCGGTACGAGATTAGCTAATGGCTAGTTGTGAATATAATGAGTTTGTTTATAAGTATGTAAATTATTGGTTGCATATGAAGATTTTAACATGGTATCTAAAATGGATTGAACTTATTGTTATTTCCGCGATCCACCGCATTAATGTAGTAAAGATTCGTACAAACTATGCTTAAAGCACTTCGTTTTTACTTTCAAAAATTTGGTGGTACAGAAAAATTCGTCCCGGATGAGAACAATTTTCTGCAGAAGCACGTCTTCTTTTTTGATGTGAATCAAGACGGTATCGTTTATCCATGGGAGACCTACGCAGGTAGATATGAGTGTTTAATTATGTTTTTTAGGGAATGCCCTTAATTTTTAATAAGAGGTCAATTGGTTATATTTTTAAGGAACATAATAAAATTGACAGGGTTTCGAGCAATAGGAAGTGGGATTCTGTTATCCATAGCCGGTGGTGTCCTCATAAACGTTGCCCTAAGCCAGAAAACTCGCCCGGTATCTCTATCATTTCTTCCCCGGTCTTTTCTTCAAAAATTCAAATGAGTTAGTTATTTTTTGTTAATTTTGTATAACTTTTTGGATTCTACACATTGATCTCACAAAATTCAACAGACAACCGAGCTAGAAGGCCCATATTAATCAAGTTTGTCCTTTAGTGTCATATCTTATATCTTTCTCATTTATTTGGAATTTCATTGAATATTGCAGGGGAAATTTCCTTCCCTATTGTTCCCAATTGAAATTCAGAACATCCAGAGAGCCAAGCACGGGAGCGACACTGGGGTATATGACACCCAAGGAAGGTATGCACCTACGTACTAACGCATATTTTGGTCTATTACTTTCTAATATCCGCTCTTATAATCCACGGGACTAATTTAGAGTCGAGCAGATGAATTTAGTTCATACATGACCATGACCGGGTTGTGATCAAATCGCAGGTTTTGCCCGGATAAGTTTGAAGAAATATTCATAGAGCATGCACATATATACCCAAATGCCCTGACATCTGGTGAGTTGTATGAATTGATCAGGTCCAAGAGGCAGCCCGGTGACTTCACAGGATGGTAAGTGAATGATTCTCATTATTCATAATCTTAATTAAGATAATTGTTCGATAGATTTAACGTCATTAATTTTATCGAATCCGATTAACGTGAGGAAAAATTATTTTTGTATGAAACTCAGATAACCAAAGTTGGTAAAAAAAAGCCGATATTTGCAGGATTAAAGCCTGGGGAGAATGGAGACTCTCTTATTATTTGTTCAAGGACAAAAAGGGGTTGCTACAGAAGGACACGATTAGAGGTATTTATGATGGGAGCACCTTCGAGAAAATGGCCAGAGAGAGAAGATTCAGCTAACAAGAAAGCGTAATTACACCAGAGATATTAAGATAATTTCTATCAAATAAAGAGATCATAGCTGAATATATATATGTGTGTATATTCATTGATGGACAAAATAAGAAAAGTGAGACAAATAAAAACTATATTCTATTTGCGTCAATTCCAATCTTGTCATCTGCAGATGATGCTTTTTCCTACTCCAAATACGAGAAGATTTTCTTCCAATTTTTTTCTTCGGTTTCATAGGTGTGATTATGCCAGTACATAAGATGAGATTATCAGATGACACATTTTCTTGGGATGGCAGTTGGAGCTTGTAAGAAACCAAAGCCGTAAAGACAGGAATTCCGTTTCCGATGAACTCATTTCCTTCGTTTCTTGACGGAAACTAGGGAAGTGATTTGATTCTATAAAGAAAAAAGCCTGGCCTCTAATACCTTATCAATATTCCAAATGACCTCCCACCATAGTTCATCGGGCGCCATACATTGAGGTAGCTCATTTTTCCGGGCAGGTCCAGGGTAGCTACCCGTCCATATGGTCTTCGAACAACGTCATTTTTGTCCTACGTAGCTGACACGCTGGTAACATAGTTAATTACGTATTTAGTCCCTAATTTTTTTATATTTTTCAAATAACTCTTTATTTAAATATATTTAGTCCCTAATTACATTTTTTTTAGTCTTCCACCACCACCAACGTTATTTAGTCCCTAATTATATATTTAGTCCCAAATAACCCTTCTCGTCGGATCGTGATGGAGCTCTCTACGCCAACTGAGAAATTCTGTGCCCTGTGCACCGGCGAGAAGGGGAAGGGCGGAGCGTGAAGGCCAGGGAGGCGACTTCACCGCCGGGAACAGCACCAGAGGGGAGTCCATCTACGGATCCAAATTCGAGGACGAGAACTTCGCGAGGAAGCACACCGGCCCCGGGATCCTCTCCATGGCCAACACCGGTCCCGACACCAATGGCTCGAAGTTCTTCATGTGCTCAGCCAGGTCGTCGAGGGCCTCAATGTCGTCAAGAAAAGGTAATTAATTATTTGCCTCAATGTCGTATTCGTCGAGGAATTATTTGCTGTAATTGGTAATTAATTCGTGTTTAGATGGGAAGATGGATGTTGAGATAGAGGAGGAGATGAAATGGGGGCTTTGATTCTGTGAAAAGGTGAAATGGAGGAGGTTGGGGGGAGAGAGAGAGAGAGGTGGAGAGGTTAGGGTTCGGGGCGGAGAGAAATGCAGATGTGAGGAAGAAGAGGGCCTTTTTTAGTGTTTATATAAAAACAAGATCATTCTGAAAATTTTCTACTTAGCCAAGTTACAAGTCAGATATATCTTTCTTACCCACGTGTCAGCCATGTAGTACCAAAAATGATGTCGTTCGAAGACTATATGGACGGGTAGCTATCCTGGACCTGCCCGAAAGTTTTTTCGAAAACTATAGGGACTAAATTACCAATTTAAAACTACAGGGTATCCCGTTGTAAAAATATAAAACTATATGGTACTTATGTGTCCTTTTTTCTATTAAAAATTTATCTGTCAAAAAATCATCAAGCCTTTTCATTGGGCTTTCTTTCTTGTACCCACCCTCCTGAATTATTATTACCTTGTCCGTGTGGCCCATTTTGTTTGGGGTATCAAAATGGGCTTATTCTTGGCATTAAAAATGTCTTTTTATAAGTACTGTTTTTTTAAAAGTAAAATTTGTATTAGCCCGATATAATTTTGCGCCTATCACCAAGAAGATACAATGGATGAACTCGCTGTGCTTTTAGATAAGAGAGAACACACCTTCAGGAACATATCTGCTTCCCCTCGCTTGGGAGTGGATTGAGCACGGAGTGAAGGAATCGATTCCGTACGGTTTAGAGTAAAGGGGGACCGCAGTGGCAAGCGTAGTTATGTGATAATGGCAAGTGCAGTTATGTGATAATGGCAAGCGCAGTTATGTGATAATGGCATGTGTATTTTTGACAGTGGCAAGTCCCCGTTGGTGATAATGGCGCGCGTGGTTTTTTTCATTTTGGTCCCCCATATTTTAGCATTTTTGCAAAAAGGTCACAATGGCACGCACAGTTATGTGATACTGGCATGCGCAGTTATGTGATATTGGCATGCACAGTTATGCGATAATGGCATTTGTATTTGGCCTGCGTTTGTGCGTGGTTTTTTTCATTTTGGTCCCCGTATTTTAGCGCGTTTGCAAAAAAGTCCCCGCGTGTCTTCATTCCGAACGGTTCGGAATCTGAGCATTCCGTGCCCAATCCAGACCCCCCCTCGCTTCCCCTCGCTTCTTCTATCCACTTTACTATGTTATCCATCATTAGCTTTGCTTGATCGAGGTGTACTAAGAGCATAGGATCATATATCTGTCTATCTATTTCCCTTTCTCGCATTATAACCCAGTTGTATTCATGTACACTTCACGCCACTCTTTCAAAAAAAAAAGCATAGAATCATATAATATATGTTTTCAATCTAATATAAAGTTGTAATACCCCGAAAATGATTTATTTTGTCTGAAAATCTTAAGTGATGTGATTTGACTATCCATACAAACAATGTGCACCTTCTTTTTCGGCACACATCCTGAAAGAACTCTAAAGTTAAATGTGTTTGGCCAGGAATATAATCAGGATGGGTGACCTCCTTGGAAGTCATCCGGGATGCATGCGAGTGAGGACAAAACACTCTTGAAAAGACCCGTGTTGGTTTGTGGAGACAGTTGGTCGAATCACGGGGGCGTTACAAAAGTGATAACCTCTCTAAATTGACAAAAGTCCCAGTCCCGAGTTGGTTCAAGTATTAAAATTTAATAACTCTTTTATTGTAATAACTAATACATTTTTTAAAAAAATTTAGTGCTAAATTATGGTCCCAATTTTCGTGCAAAGTGATATTTTTGAATAAATTTATATATTTCACATACATTACATATTAAAAATTATTTTAAGACACTAGTTTGTGCTAGATTTACTTCTTTGATAAATTTCACATCATCATTCATCTTCTCAATTGTCTTCAAATGGTCCTTGTGATCGCCATCTTATTCTAAAAAAATATCTCAATCGAATATAGCATTTGAAGACGCTATAAGCCAAAATTTTAGGTAATTTGAATATAGACAAGGTTTGGTATTTATGTATTTATAGTTCAAAAATCCAATTTTAATATTTTTGAAAAAAATGTAAACCGTATCTAATATAACTATCTTCTCTAAAGTAGTTTTTTCTCTGTTTCTAATGACATCATCTTTAAAAAATTTTATTGTAATTGTAATATTTGGTGGCTCGTACCGGTCTCAGATTTAATCCATTTAGTGAATATCTAGTAGAGCATCTGGTTGGTCCATTTTCCTTCCTTCATGAAAAAACTGAAGCCGAATTTTTTTTTCCTATTCAAGTTAAAAGCCTTTGCTTGTTGGGCCCTTGATAGTGTCAAGCCCAAGGCCCATCTAGCTCTTAAAAGTTAAAACCCCTTTCCCTCCTTCCATGTTCCCCTTGAAACACTAGTACTTCTCAACCTGAACACCAAGCTACCACAAAGGATGTGCCTGTTTGGTCTGGTCTTAAGCTAAATCACTTGATTCCACAAAAAAAAAAGGCTAAATCACTTGAAGGAGAGACAGATAAGCACCACTCTAATGGCTGAAGTGGAAGCCAAAGGGGTGTTTATAGGTGCAGGTTGCAACCGTGTAGTGAACAACGTCTCGTGGGGCGCCTCTGGTTTGGTCTCCTTTGGTGCCCAGAACGCGGTTGCCATTTTCTGCCCAAAGGTCCAACCTTTACCCTCTTCCTCACCAACCCTGTTCGTGTTTTGTGCTAATGAGATCAAAGTTTGGGACTTTATTGGCTATAGTCTGCCCAAAGATTCAACCTTTACTTTCTTCCCCTCCAACCCTTTTCGTGTTTTGGGCTAATGAGTTTAAAGTTTGGTGCTTTATTGATTCGTCTTTTGTTATTGAGAAGCAGTCTGCTCGGATACTAACTACGCTTCCCGGTCACAAGGCTTCTTTTAATTGCACTCACTGGCTCCCAAGTTTGCTTTTAGAGGTGATTTTTGGAGATCTTTCTTCTCTTATGTTTGACTGAAGTTCTTCGCTTTTTTGGTTGTTCAGTGATGGTTCTTAATAAGAACTTAGACAGGCGGATGTGGTATGCTACTTAGTGAAGTTTTTTTAATCTGTTTTGCTTGCAGAGATGATTTTTGGAGCTCTTTCGTCTTATGTTCGCCTTGGACGTTATGTAATTTTTGGCTGTTTAGTGATGGGACCTGACATGAACTTGGAGCAGGCTCTCTTCACCGTGACAGTGAGATTGTCGAATTTGAGTTGAATTTGGGGCTTTTCTTTGGTTGGAGAGGGAAGTAGGAGCTTGTGGTTTGTTGTAATGAGGTTGTGAATTGTGATCTCTTTCGTAGATGTTCTTGTTTTCTCTGGTTTTACTATTTAGTCCTGGTAATGCTCAAAGAAGAGGGAATTAGGAGATTGTGGTGTGTGTGTCTCGCTAATTTGTTTGTTTCAGCAGGCTCAAAATGTTAGGAGGTCCAAATTAACGCAGAATCTGAAGGTCCAAATGCGAGTATCTTGGCTCAATAACATTCTTCTTAAATTCTAATTTGTTTGACAGTTCATAAGCACATATGAACTGAATTTAAACTTGGTTACAAGTAGATTATCCTTTTCAACTCTGGGGGCCCCCATAGAACCCGAACGGCATTGCAATTTTAGCACATGGCAATGGCGGAGCGTTTCATATGTGGAAGAATATTGGCATAGACATGGATGATTGTTTGGGCGATCACATAAAGTTCCATCAGGTCACTTTGCCTCAGTCACAGATATTGCTTGGGCGAGGTCTGGCTAGTATCTGTTATGTTATCTAGTAGTCATGATCAGGTAGTTATGCGTCATATATGTGCATGTTTAACTCGGGGGCGGATTTGGTGGGGACTGGGCTAGTCCCCACCCATGTAAACTAACTCAAACCAATATCATTACACATGCAAACCAATATCACTTGTTGTATTTGCGTCTTATATTCCAGAGTAGTCCTATATTTGCTCCGTGGCAAAACGATTCTTCCCTAGCAGCTGGGGAAACCTGGCATGAAATTGCTCGCCCTCAAGTTCACGGCCACGACATTAAGTGTCACATGCTTGACCAAAGCCGTAAAGACAGGAATTCCGTTTCCGATGAACTCATTTCCTTCGTTTCTTGACGGAAACTAGGGAAGTGATTTGATTCTATAAAGAGAAAAGCCTAGCCTCTAATACCTTATCAATTTTCCAATTCACCTCCCACCATGGTTCATCGGGCGCCATACGTCGAGGTAGCTCATTTTTTCCGTCCCTGTTTTTTCTTATTGGACTTCACGGCGATTGAATTTTTTATGAAGTTCTCGGTCGCAACTTTGTACTAGAATTACAACTATTGTAAATATTACTATTATATTAAAAATTTACCTCTCAAAAAATCACCAGGCCTTTTCATTGGGCTTTCTTTCTTGTACCCACCCTCCTGAAATATTACCTTTTCCGTGTGGCCCATTTTGCTTGGGGTATCAAAATGGGCTTATTCTTGGCATTAAAAATGTCTTTTTATTACTATTTTTTTTAAAAGATAAAATTTGTATTACTTCGATATAATTTTGCACCTATCACCAAGAAGATACAATGGATGAACTCGCTATGCTTTTAGATAAGAGAAAATCAAGAATAAATAAGTACTGTTAAAAATGTTATTACACAAATCACTTTGTTCCACTAAAATAGAAAAAGCTACTATTAAATTTGCATCTCACAATTTTTAAAAAATTTAGTATAATTGAATAATATTATATATTTTTACCTCCCATGATGAAAAATTCTGGCTATGCTGCTGGTTGAATCCGTCGATCCAGGCAATTTTTAAAAATTGAATTCGTTATACTTTTTTATAACTATAGTATACATCATCATCATAATCACCAATAAAAATAAGTTAAGTATTGTAGAATCGTATAAATGTTGCGGCTCTCTTATTAATTTCTGTTGCATTTTGTTGGAGATTTTTTTTTGATAAGTGAAGTATTGTATTCCTCCAAAAAATTACCAAGAAAGTATACCTCAATGGTACCGAAGTACCCACGCTCTAGTCGCCAGATAACAGGAATCAAAAAGCGAAGCTAATGATTGCCGCTATCTGGAGACATCACCAAGTGTCTCCAAAATATTAACAAAACCAAAACCAAAAGAAAGTCCGAGATTAGGGAGGTTCAAAGCTGAGAAAATGATCCAAATCACAAGCCGCATCCTTGATCGTATTGAGAATACGAGAAGTATCCTCCTCCCACGACAACCCAGTAACAACCGCGAGATGCCACGCTTCAGTCAAGAGTTCCTCCTAGAGATCGTCGTCTTAGAAGACTTCTTGACAACTGGTAAAGGCCTAACCACATCAGGCGAACGTCAAACAGCAAAGTCTATCAAGTCAGAGGTCGATAAGTTGATCACTCCAATGGAGGCCAACATCTTCCTCTTAGAAGACTTGTTGGAGATCTTTTTCCCGCAATATATCCACCATATTTTTTAGTCCAAGGTTTTTTTTCTTTCCTTTTTTCACGTCCAGAATATATTAAAGTATGCGTGCCTTGTGTGCATTGCATGTCATTTTTTTCTATTTTGTGTCCTTTAAAGCAAAACCAATCGTATTAGTGGATAAGATGGTAATAAATCCTATCTCATTTTTCAGTAATTGACGTGTCAATTTTCACCCACATTCCGGAACTAGAAAAACCTTACTGAAAAAAACAAAGTTTAATTACGTTTAAATCTAAGAATTGGTAACCCCTAAATTTAAATCCAAAAAAAAAAAGCAAAACCAACCGTCTGCCCCTTCCTACGCTTAGCATGTGCTCACACTTCACATGCACATGGTATCAAACTTTATCAGCTGTTACCCATAAATATTTATATTTGTCAACGAAAACATTATTTAATTTTAATGAAAAGTTCTGAATTTTGACTATTTAGAAAAGTATCAGCATTGAATATTTGTTGAAAACTTTATCATCTTTCAAAAAATCTGAATTTATCTCAACTTTGTCATCTGCTTTCCGAATAACGTGATCTAAAAGAAGTTAATTGGCTATTTATGCTTTTATTTTGCTTGTGTTTTTCTGCTTTTTATTACTCTTGTTTACACGTAACAAATTGTTGTATGTTTTTACTATATACTATGCGAGACCTGAAAATATAGTATATATAGACCGTGATGGGAACTATATAAATAAAGAATTATATCACGTTTTTATAATGCTAATTCCTTTTTAAAATAACTCGACATTCGGAGACTTGTCCAACCAACTAAATTGAGTACGTGTCATGTTAGATTATAAAGTGCGACAAAACTCTTTTTCGTATCACTGTATTACCGTTTTAGACTTCTCCTCCACCTCCAATAAGTTTATGCAAAAATATGACATTGAACTGGTGACAATCGAAAACCATAATATATAACAAACGCCGTCTTCCTCCCTCTTCGTATATCACTTTCCTCCCAATTTCTCTCTCTCTCTATTTCTTTTACGAACTTGTGGTCGTTTATCTACGTTCATAATTATGGGTTTATCTAATTCCATCTCCGGCAGCAAAAAGAAACCTACAGGTAAGTAGGCAGTATCTAATTTTTATCTCCATATCGGTTTTCAGGGTGGTTTAGTATCCAAACTTCGACAAGTATAATAATCATAGTGTAAAATTAAATTTTTCAAAAAAAAATTATGATCGATACGGTATAAATTGTCTTAAGATTTTAAGTTGGATATGAAAATTTAAACATAGTAGATTGAACACGTTGTTGCTGTCACAATGCGTAGTATAAGTGTGTACTATCTTAAGACTTGATTGGATACTAAAATTTTAAGATACGACAACCGCAAACTTGACGGTACAGAAAAATTCGTCCCGGATGAGAACAATTTTCTCCAGAAGCATGTCTTCTTCTTTGATGTGAATCAAGACGGCATCGTTTATCCATGGGAAACATACACAGGTATAAATGAGTGTTTAATTATGTTTTTAGGGAATTCCCTTAATTTTTTTTAAAATCAATTAGTTTTTTAAGGTGACAGAACAAAATTGGCAGGGTTTCGAGCAATAGGAAGTGGGATTCTGCTATCCACCGCTGCTGGAGTCGTCATAAACGTCGCCTTTAGTCAGAAAACTCGCCCGGTATCTCTCTCATCTCTTCCCCTATCTTCGTTTTATAGGAGCGTAATCCCACCTTATTTACCAAAAAAAATTTAATAGGAAGATCGGAATACAAAGTAGATAATAGCTTTGGTGTTTGCTAGTAAATGACATTAAAAAGTATTAACTCAATGTTTTATATCATGTACGCTTATGCGGCACATTAGGATGTAATATTTTACGTGAGTTACTACAATATTTATTTAAAAAAATAGTAAATATTTGCGCGAACTCCAATTAATATAAGATCAAATTGTTGAGCTGATAAGTTGATCGTATTGTACCGAACATCAACTCTTAGAGATGGTCATCCGACGACCCGCATTAAATTTTAAACGGTCCGATTTCACTTTCTTCAATCTGAATTCAATCCAATCTCTCTCTTTGGATGATTCAATTTTGGACATGTATTCTCTTTCTTCATTTTCTTGCTCTCTTTTTTCCCAAAGGATTTTGATGGCAAGTGTTCTGATTTCTGAATCCTAATTTTTGCATGAGACGAAATATTTGCTAAATGCTTACCTTCTTAAAACTCATTCTATTCTTTCCTTTTTGGGCTTTGAACTCGTACTGAATTGAGTCTGTGCAAACGGCCAATTCTCCTAATTAAGCATCTTGGTAGTACTAATATCAGTATAGATTGGAATTGATATATTCTGCAATTAAAATTTTATGATTCTAGATTTATACTATATTTGTATATGATTCTTTTTTTTTCTTTTATATGCTTTTAAAACTTATTTAAATTATTCACTTATTAGTATTCAGAGTAATTCAACCTTTTTTGCTTGGTTCGATCAAATTATGGTTATGGTACTATTTAATTCCATAACCTTCGGTCTTTTTTCCACTGTCTACAAATAAGATAGATTCTTACAGACTAACATCTTCTCTAATATTGTTGTCTTTTAAAATCAAGAAAAAAAACATGTGTCTCGTCTCTGTTTTGTGTGTACGTTGCAATATATTAGAAACATGACTCCAAGAGTTATCCTACAATAATCGTGTTAATTTATTTATTCGTATAGTATCGTACATACTACATATCCCACATGACGATACATGCGTATAAATCAACCAGAAGAGAGTGATATAATTTAATATAAAAATTTCGAATATGAGTCCTAAAAATACTGTTCGAATCTCTATATCCAACCCAAAACCTTAAGACAATGGGTTGTTGGATTTTTCACACTTATAAAGTTACCCCTCACTCGTGTTTTAATCGATGTGAGATTCTCTTCAACATAATTAATCCATTTTGTACTTACGTGTCATATCTGATTATTTTCTCACTTATTTGGAATTTCATTGAAAAAATTGCAGGGAAAATTTCCTTCTATGCTATTCCCCATTGAGATTAAGAACATCCAGAAAGCCAAGCACGGGAGCGACACGGGGGTATATGACACCCAAGGAAGGTATATGCACATACGTACCAACGCATGTCGTTTTTGATTTGTTATTTTCGGTATTCGTTGTAATATTTCACGAGACTATCGACTCGAATTTAATTCATACATGTCATCAAGTCGCAGGTTTGTGCCGGAAAAGTTTGAAGAAATATTCACCGAGCATGCACATATTAATCCAAATGCTCTGACATCTGACGAGTTGTATGAATTGCTCAGGTCCAACAGACAGCCCAATGACTTCTTTGGAAGGTAAGTGAATTGATTGTCAATATTCATAATTTCAAATAAGACGATGGATCGTCTCATTTATCTTTTTTGAACCCGTTTAACGTCGCGAAAAATTATTTTAATATGAAATTGAGATAACCATAGTTGGCGAAAATACAATATCTGCAGGATTGCAGCCTGGCTAGAATGGAGACTCTCTTATTTTTTGTTCAAGGACAGAAACGGCATGCTACAGAAGGACACGATTAGAGGCATTTATGATGGGACCGCCTTCGAGAAAATGGCCAGAGAGAGAGATTCGGCAAACAAGAAAGCGTAATTACACCAGAGATCTTATGCTAATTTCTATCAAATAAAGAGATCAGATCATATATATTTATATATGTGTGTATATTTATTGATGGACAAAATAAGAAAAGTGAGACAAATAAAAACTATATTCTATTTGCGTCAATTCCATCTTGTCGTCTGCAGATGATGCTTTTTCCGACTCCAGATACGAGAAGACTTTCTTCTTATTTTGTTCAGAACCAAAGCCGTAAGAAAAAGGTTTCCGTTTCCTACGTTTCTTGTTTGGAACTATAACTAAAACTTGGGAAGTGATTTGATTCTATAAAGAGAAGAGCCAGACCTCAATGCCTAATCAAAAATATTCCAATTGACCTCCTCTCATGGTTCATCAGCTAATGACAAACGCGAAGGTACCGAGCCTATTGAACTTGAGACAAGTAGCAAAGACGACAGCAATCGAGCTGCAGATTCACTCAAAATGAGACAGCAGTACAAAGAAAACTCTTGCAAGAGACGCAAACGCACAACCTCGGCTTGATCCGGAAGACAAAAAAAGCCACCTTACCTAACAGCAAAAGAGAATTTTAAGAGACATATGCCAACTACGTGGACTTCAAACCAAATTGTCCACCAGCAAAAAGGAGAGTCCATTGAACAAACAATAGTTTCATGTTCTCTACTACCGGTGCTGAAACTGAAACCACTTGTGTCTGGAAACTAAGGGGGCAACACCAGTCTCCCAGGCAATAAGGAGTAATTCAGACGCACTGAGCATGGTAGGGAAAAGGTGAACACTGCCCCAAGCAGCAACCGATTCAACTAGCTACATGGCATGTTGGTAAAGAGACCACCATCACAACCCTAAGGATATCTCCAAGCATTTTATGCAAAGCATATGCAACCCACCCCAATCAAAGTAAATGTTCTGATAACACGATGAAAAAAGCATTCCATTAGCAGTGATCACAATGATTATGTTCATCATCCTCGACATTTACACCATGACGTTTGAACCCTTGACCTCCTGGATATTTATAACGCCTCGTGTCGTTAGGCTACAATACAAGCCCTTTGACTCCACATTCCATTCCTCTAATTCGAAAGGTAACAAACGTCCTTACGCTTTCCATCATCATCACTAAAAACCAAATGATCTCATTGACCTCTGTGTTAACAAAATTAACCTCAACCGGACCAGGCACCGTAGCAACCGAAAATATCAAACTTGATCCTCGGATCCAAAACGAAACACATCACAGCAGCAAATTACACGAATCCACCGCGTATAACCAGAATTTACGTTCTTAGAATGTACGTACACATCTTAAACACAAAACAATATGCGATCTGTTCTTAATCCACATCCATCCTTAAACTACTCCAAAATTCCCAAAAAAAAACATATCGGAGAGGTAAAAAAGGCAGCGGCGGTTACCCTACGGAGGAGGGCGGATCCGGAGCGAGCGATCGGCGATCAGTCCTTGTTCTTGAGCCTCTCCATGCGCTGGTTGAGCTGGTCGATCTTGACGACGAGGCCGGTGACGGCGTAGAGGAGCCAGTAGAAGACGAGGGCGGCGATGATGAGGAGCGCGTTGCGCTGGCTCTTCATGATGCTCTTCTGGTGGCGGAGGTGCTCCGTCGGGGTACAGGCGGGGCCGTCGCAGCTCGGCCGCGTCTCGTACTTCCAGTAGATGTCCATCAGCAGGAACAGGCAGAACGGCACCACCGACATGAACGGCTTCAGGAGGTTACGCGTAACCGCCACAAGTCCCCGCCGGAGGCCGCCCAGCCCCGGGATCGTCAGAAGCAGCACCATTATCGCCTCCGCCGCCGCGGCGTACCCCAGCACCACCCACTCTAAGGCCATTATCGCCGCGTATAATCTTCCTTTATTAAAAAAATTAATCTGTTTTGTGAATTTTTTCTTGAGCTTTTCCTCGGGAAATTGAACCCTAGATCTGACCTTTTCTGGTTTCGGTGGGGAGTTTATTGGTTTCTACGAGGTGCTTTACCTGGTTGTTAAGGAAAGGACGGGGTCAAGGCTCTGTTTGTTTTATAACAAAATTCTTGTACTACCGACTTAATTTCTTGCCCTCGCATTTTTTATCTCTATAGTTATTTTATAATTAGTCGATTAAAATAATTGTAATCTTTTTGCAATCTAAACCCACAACTAAAATAAATTATAAAATTACAGTAAGAGGGGACAAATAATTCTTTAAATAATATTTTTTATATTCGCAAATTAGAATCCAAGACAGAGACAAACAGAGGCCGGGTGAAGCCACGCGTGGCGAGAGGATGGGACACGTGGCTAGGGGTCGGTGCTTTGGGCTCTGACGCGTCTTCTGGTAATTCCAACGGAACGGGTGGGCAGGTCCTACGGTGTGGAGTAGTTTCTGGAAAGGGTATTTGGTTTGGGCTGGGGTGGGTCCATCTAGCTTTTTACGTGGTTTGTGTGGGCTTTGGAATTGGGCCAGCTAGGCTCGATGAGGAAGATTCGATGTGGCTCTGGCCCAATTATGATATAATGACAATGTTCGGTTCAAGTCTTCAATAAAATTTTGCCATCTTTTTAATATAAATAAAAAATATACAGTACTAAAATATTTAGTGGATTGACTAATTTAAAAATATATGTGAAATACTGTTTAATTTGACCGCCTATTTCACCGACAATTAATTTTAGTTTCATTTCATCATCTAGTATTTGCATTCAATCACGCAAATAGTCGCCGGAAATGAGGGTTTAGGCCTGTTGGGTTCCAAGAGCTATCTATAATAATTGAAACATTATGCAGCTATTCAATATGTGGTCTTCAACTCCAATTGGCAGTACTCTTAATTGAAAATAATAATTCGGACTATATAATTGACTCAATATCCTTCATTAAGTATAAGATAGTTTGAAATAATTACTTTTGCATGTGCAATATGTAAGGCTAACTGGACCACTTAAAATGAGACAATTTTATTTTTTTATAAGTAAAGTTTTTTAAGATAATATTTACAAGTGTAGAATTTTCTCTTGCGAAATTATGACTGTCGGCCTTTTCAAAATCCTATCGTGATAAAAATTAATAGTAAAAATTTACAGTAAAAAAAGAGTGCCTCGAAAAATAGGAAGCTACCGTGAGTCCCTCTTGACATTAGTATAGCTAGAAATAATTTCACACAGTACTTTCCAAGCTAATTACATAGTTTCCCACAAAGCCCACCTATTACACCCGTAAATTGCAAAACACAATATATATAGACATTATTACTGGGCTAATTAGATTAACAATGTGAAGCACAATATATTTTTTTATTAGTGAATAGACATTATTACTACTTTGACTCTTTTTTTTATAAGTTACTACTCTGATTAATTACACTATTGAGAAAAGTAAAGTTGTTTAAGGCATGGCACTTAGTCAAAGGCATGATCATATCAAAGAATCAAAATAGAGAATGAGGTCTTGTTTGCATAATTCTAATGTACATTTAGACCATCGCAAGTGTTCTTGTACCTGAGAGAGAATAATATGAATAAGAAGTTCACGATAACATTATATCTCCAATAACATCTGTTTTACATTATGCTCCATTCACATCAATGGAAAGGAAAGCCACAACTTTTCACAAAGGTGGTTGCAGTTCGTACAAAATAATTTGGGACAAGCTAACATTAAATCCTTGTAAAAGATTTGAGTGGAAGTGTAGGGATAAGGAATCTTCCTCCTTAATGCTACTTTTCTTTTTCACTTTGTTTCAAGGGTAACCTGTTTCCACCTTCTTTCCTATTATCCTTTCTAGGGCATTTCTTGAAAGGAAACGTGGGAAAACGAAACTTTAAAAAGGAAAAGATAGAGAAAGGGGAAGGAAATTAAAGTAGAAAGGAGCATAAAACAAATTAAAAAGTTGATTGAAATGGTCCACCAAAAAGAGGAGCCTAAAAATTAACTAGTTTACCCAAAAGAAAGTTGACGATGGGATGGGAGAATTTCATCATACGTCCACGAAGCTCCAGCTATTTTTCCCCTGAAACAATAACAGAAATTGTTATGATATTGCGTTAAAATTATCATAATTCAAAATTTTAACACAATAGTTAAATAAAATTTTCATAGTTATAATATAACTAACAGTATGTAATCTCAACAATATTTATGAGTTTTGCTTTTGTAGAGAAATAAAAAAAGAAAAAGGGTAGATAGGACTTGGGGTCTCACCTTTTCCAGCTTTTTCGCAAACTTTTCTCAAGAACGAAAGGAATACTATAAGCAAAGCAACACCAGCAATGAGTCCTACCAATATTGTAAGCGTCTTCTCGATCTCGTCGTCATTATGATTATCATCATTATTGCCTGCATCAGATAATGTAAAAAAATAAAATAAAGCAATCGGAGTGATAAATATTAAAGAATTTGCAATCATAATTATTAGTTATCGTGTAACAAGAAAAATCGCAATTAGTAGGTCATTATTATATATAGTTGCGTGAATCGTAATAATTTGAAGCTAATTGGGTACTATACATAGTTCCTTCCCTGCCTAAAGTTCTAGCCATAATTGGTATGGTTCAATTAGTGTTTTTTAAAACCACGACATTATAGATATGTTGCTTTTTGAAAGAAGAAAAACATATCATTACACCAAATTTGGATTTGAAAGGATAAGTAAATCAAACATAGCAAAAAGTATTATGCTGAGTTGTGTGACCAAATTTGAATATACGTGACTAATCCGAATTCGAAATGCATACAAGATTATACTCGATCTTATTGAGGAATTAATGATTCAAAGTGGAGCCCTAGACTTGGAGATGTTATAAATGTAATGTCTCCGTGACTCTGAACTTCATAGTTGGCTTCGAGGCAAGTAGAAAATTAGGGCAAGTTTTTTCCACGACCGTAGACTATTTTATGTCCCAAGTGTAGCAAACACTCTCAATTTCAACGAAGCAGCACTTTCTATTGCAAGAAACTATAAACTTCACGAACTTCTCAATCTTTGGAAACGCGTGCTTAATTAATTAACTCCTTCGGAAAATCTTATCTAATCTTAATAAATCAAAGCGCATATGTTTCCATATAGTTTACGTGCTTTGAATGATTCGGATTACATTAAAATATACACTGCCATATTTCTATATTTCCAAAGAAAAAAATGAAATTCATGAAATTTGTAGACTTTTTTGATGTTTTCATATTATTTTAACGTGATCATAAAATACAATCTCAATTTTCCACCCTTAATCCTAAAATAAATTGGTAGATTACCGAAAAAATATAATGAAATCATGGTCAAAATTAAGGGAAAACTGAATTCATATATCAGTATGAACTACCTAGAATAACTGAATTCATACTATACCTTAGGTATGTACAGTCAATATAATTACTGTTGTGATTATTTTTAGGTAATTTTAAAATAATTTACTTATAAAAAAATACATATTAACGAGAAAAACTTTGCAAACAGAATAATTATGTCCATCGTAAATCTAAATTAATCGACCCAAAAAATATTTGTATTCCTACACTATATCAGAAAAATACATACACTACAACCACCACCACCGCCCAGTACAAGAAGTTAGCCTTCTTACCATGCGAAGACGACGACGACCGGGTCCCACCGACGTTGAACCTGACGTAGCACTTGCCCAGGTACACGTCACCCCAACCGGACCCCCCGCACTCGCTCTTCAAACGACCGGTCGCCTCCTCCAGGCAGTCCTTGCACTGCCCAACCCCCAGGTCCTGCACGCACTGGGCCACCCCGCTCACGTCCCCGGACCCACCCACCCTGTAGGGACCACCGCTGGCTCCCCCATCCGCCGCGACGTAGTCTAAGACGGCGTCGCGGCGAGTGAGCTCATCGGCCGAGAGGGCTACGTTTGGGGGCCCACACTTTTTAAAGACAAGGGTCTTGTCCTCGACGCCGAGGAAGGTGGCGTTGTCGTACTTGACGAAGCATCCGTCGAGCTGGATGGCACCGCCGGAGGCGAGGGAGCAGAGGGCGCCGAGCTCGCCGACGGCGCGGGAGACGCAGCGGAAGCAGTCGCCGGAGGGGAGGTCGCCGCGGCACTGGAAGAGGCCGTAGAGCGGGGGAGGGCCAGCGAGGGAGGAGGTGAAGTTGGCGTAGAGGGAGAAGGAGGCGGAGTTGACCAGGGAGGTCAGGAGGGAGTTGAGATTTGACTCGTAGGTTGACCCCGCCGCGTACTTTAGCTGCGTGCACCCCCCGTAGACGAAGGTGTCGACGGCGGCCGGTGTGAGGGAGGGCAGGATGGTAATTACAAGGAGGAGGAAGGGGGCTCTGTACATTTTGGGTGGTGGTGTTGTTTCTCTGAGGAGAAATTACGTAATGGAGGGAGTTGGCCTTTTGTTTCGGTATATTTTTTGGTTTAGAAATTGTATCCGAACATTATTATTGTGTTTACTACTTCAGCCTTGAACTAGTGAGATCTTTAAAATGTAACAAAGTTATTTTAACAAATATTTAATACTATTATTTTTCAAGAAATTCGATCTTGAGACTTGTTAGTTAAACTAAAACAACGATTTTAGTAGTTTTTTTGTTGAAATAGAGAGGCGGGGTCCCTATATATATCTGAAAAAGTTACATCCTATGATAAAATTCTCTCTTGCGAAATTAAGACTACCGGCATTAAGTAAGAAAAGGCCACCATAGAAAAAGTATCTTGATAGGGTAAATCATATCTTGATGTTGTCAATATCCCTAAACTTGATTCATGAGAATGCATGATTTTTTTTTCTTGTTGAGAATTATGGGAATGCATGATTGATAATGAAATTTGTTACACCTGCATCAAGTTGACGCTTTTGCTTTTTCGTAAGAATAATATTTGTCTGCTGCACCCATATTAGCAATTTGTAGTTTAGAAAATTATTGAAAGGTATTTTTCTTTCTTTATTTATAAATTTGAAAAAAAAGATGAATTTAGTCGTAAAATATATTTAAAAAAATTGTAAATCTTTAAAACGGAAAGACTGATTACTGTAAGAAGTACCAACTTGTAAACAAAAATTAAAAAATAGGAAAACTAATGGTAGGAAACGCTGGGCCTGTAGATTCCTCGTGATCTTCATATAAGCCCATTATATATATATAACTACGACCCATATTAACTCAGACCCATTCAGGCGCTCTTCTTTGGAGCTAAGCCTGAGAAAGAACTATGTACCCCGGAGGGAGGGGGTGGTCTAGATATTGGGCCTTTCCTTGAACATTTTATTATGCGGGCCGTATACGATTATATGCACGACTCTCATTTCATGGCATCCGAGGCAAAAATATTCAAATTAATGAGCAGTGTCATGCAAACACTAGATCAATACTTCATATGAGTTTCGTCTGAGTTGATGAATTTCGCATTGCTTATATGACAGAACATTGCCCTTAAATGTGAATGATAGTTAGTCCAAATAAAATAAAGAATTTGGATTTACTTAAATAAAGTCCGAAGTAATCAACTAACGAAAACATAACATCGCCCTTAACTAATAAACCGAGACACCCGGTACAATCTTAACTAATAAACCAGCTGCTTCATCCATCCAAGCGCCCATCGTTTTAGAGCAAGTTGGCTTATTTTGCAATAAACAATAATTAATTGCACATTATAGGCCATTACTTAATTTTAAAACACTATTAGCATTAGTAAATGTCTAACGATTAGCGTGTGCCTAATATTTGTGATTATATTTAGGAGAGAGAGAGACCATGGTGGATGATTTTTTAAATAATTCTCGTGTTATTACTTTGATTAATTAATTAATGTGATGTTGACTTTAGGAAAACCATGGGCTAGTATATTTTATAATCTGACTCCGATCGGTACATGCACCCATCGAGACTGCAGAGTTGCAATTAACTAATTGAGGTTTTTAATATATATATGTTTGGTATTCTGCTCGTTCAGGGAATAAAATTTATAAAAATGATGTAAAAGATTATAAAAGGAAGGATTAGTTTTGTTTAATAGAAAGAGGCAGAAATGATATTTTATTCAAAATCGATCGAAATCCACCAACGAGAGAACAAGAAAGCGCAAAAGACACAGACATATGATATAATGTGGTTCAGCTTAATGCATACATTCACAAGGAGAAAGAAATTTTTTTGTTGATGAGCACCACAAAACCTTACATGAACTAGTGTAACGTGCCTTTATATAATAGACAAACCTTTGCACACCAAGAAACCTATATAGGTCAACCAAAGAGTCCAAAATATGAGTACGAACAAAATAAAAAAAAGTCAACACCGCAATCCGGCAGGCGCTGGGCCTGCAAACTAGCCTTGGCCTTGGCGGGCGCCAGCCCACCCTCACTTTTTTCTTTTTTAGCTTTCTCGACACATTCCCAATAATCTCCACCTTGTCGGGAAATTATTCCCGTTGACGAACCATTAAGCTCCACCCGAACTTCAACAAACTCCTCATTGATGGAAACAACGCTTCTTAAGAAACATGAGATATTGCGAACTAAACCGACTCCACCACTCCACCTCGAACCATAGATACACCGCCATCAATAAGTCCATCTTCACTTTCTCACCACCTTTTGTTCAATCACTTAGAAACAGCCTCCAAACACGAGCATCTCCTGAGCTTGCTCGGCGTATTCTATCTAAACTCTATCGAACTCCAACATGAAGCAACCTTGTGACCAATAAATGTGCTATCTATTTTTTGGTCACCCCCATACTCCACAACATCGAACTTCTTCTCTGTTGGACCTTTTTGTCTCGAATCAATGTTGCATGATATAGCATCCAATGGGCAACCTTTTGTTCTACCAAGTAGAACTCTCGACATATCACGAACTCCATTGTTCGGGCTTGAGTGAGATACATGATTTGCCAGGGGTATTACGAATGATTTTGCATTCCCAATGCCCAACCTATCCAATACCTTTGAAGTCGACGTTCATTTAGACAACCATAGCAGGGCCTGTAATACCCGACTATATTGGTCAAACTTAGTTAGATTTTTATCAAGTACGACAAGATAATTACATACTACATTGGAAACTAATAATGCAAATTAGTGATTGAGATATTTTAGCAATTTTGTTGGATATGATTTGGACCGATAAATTATTTGAGCTAATCTAAATAAGTAAATTTCAAATTTACTATGATCAATACAAGAAGAAATCAGAACTAATGAACAATTCAAGTATTAACTATGTCACAACTTAATTTATAAAAGATTAATGATTTAAATTAAATACAATTAAGCTTAACAAAATTGAGACAAAAAAATAATTCAAAGGAAAGAAACGTGGCCAATAATATACCCAAAAAAGAAGAAGAGAGAGAGACTACGTGGCTGAATAGAAAAATATACAAAACAAATGAAGAGAAGATAAAGATAGAAAAGAAGGTTGTTAAGTTTAACGGAAAGGATAAGAGTGAAAGAAAATAATTCAGGAATAATAAAAAAAAGAGAGGAGGTTAAAACGTGGATGTTGAAGATAATGACAGCAAAGCACAAATAAAAAAAATAGTAAGGCGGTGAAAATATTATAACTTATCTGTTGGTTAAAAAGCCATTCATTCTCATGATTTCCACCGAGCCACTAAACAGAAATAAAAGAGGGAAAGAAAGGGTAGAAAAGTAAGGAGAAGCAAACAAAGGAAAAAAAATGAAGAAGAAACCACCGATTCAAAGAGAATAGCATCAACAGGTAAAGGCAAAATTGGTCTCCATTATGTCTAGTTACAATATTAAAATTGTACGCTATAAAAAAAAGGAGTAACTAGTACACTAATATTTTTAGCATGAACATGATAAATGAAGTGAAAATGACAACAGAAAAGCTGAGAAAATTATATGTTTGCTATTATAAGTTTGTGTGATTAATTTTGCTAAAAAAAAAAGGGAAGATGAATTTTGTGACAGTTTATTTTTGAGTAATTAATGAAATGGCAAATACGTTCAACTAACTATTGAAATTTGAAAGAATCGAAGGCTCGGCATAATAGGTTTCAGTGGAGACAAGGATTAAAAATTTAAACCGATGGTGAGCCAAAGAAATAATTTATAAGATTAGAATATTAGAGTTTTATTAGAAATTATACGTGGTTAATGGTAACTATGGGGAGGATAACTCTACGAAATTTATAGAAAACCTTTAGAAAGATTGGATATAATTGGCTTCTTAAAGAAAATTACGATTCTTGATCTTGTTTGAAATATAAAAATTAAGTGGTTGGAAATAGAATAAGAAACTAGATGAATTATTATTTAATTGAATTAGAAATTTAGTATTTTTCTTTACTGTAATAGAGGCATCAATTTATTGTTACAGGTTTTGGAGTTTATCTATGAGTTTGAAACCTAACATGGCTGTTATTGAATCTGGAATTCGACAAAGAGGATGGTCCATTCACATGGTCATTGAACCAAAATTGGTAAACAAATAATATGTGACTCGTGCTTTCTTTAGCGCACTCTATTGATTTGTCATGATTTGAATATGATAATGTGAGTGCATTTGTGAATTTGTCATATGAGCATATGGTATGACATTATGATTTGTGAAAGTTTGTTTAATCTGGCCCAGAGGGGCACTGGATATGTTTGATATATTTTGGGAGTCTATGAATTTGTTATGATATGAAAGTCTGTTATATGGATGGCTCCGCTCTGTGATATGGACGTCTAGTAGGCAGAGATCTACCCGTGACCAACCGGGGATGTTGGCATATGTGCACATATACTGAGGATACAATGGATTCTGATATGATCTGTTTGGCCGGCGGGGTTGGTTTCTGATGGCGCCTTTGAGATATGGTATCCTCGTGTCGGGGTTGGAGTGACACTATCTAGATCTTGCCGAATGTTCGTCAGCTCTTTTATATGATATTTGAATTATGTGCCATGTGTCAAATTACGTGACGGTATGGGACGTTGCGTAGGTTGCTCATATTTCTGTGCCTTTGTGTATGTTAATATCTAAATGTCTGCATGATTCAATTGTCATGTTAGTCATATGCATGTGTTAGGTATGTTTGAGCATTGAGTAGCTAAATAAATTGCGATGCATATCTTATTTGTTTACTGAGTGTTCCAAAACACTCATCCCCCCTCTCACCAGTTTTGCAGGAACTCGAATACGAGTTGTATTAGTTTGGAGATCTACTCTGGTCGTACTAAGTCCGCTTTATTCTCCGGGACTGGTCTGAAGGTCTCCAATTTGTATTTTTCTCATTGATCTAGAAGTTCCGTAGTCACAGGATTTGTTTTGATCTTGGGAGTATGTATTAAAAAGAAAAAGTTTGGCTTATATTTCGTAAACTTGGAATATGAAACTAAAGATCATTAGGTTTTAAATTTTATGTTTAAAGGATAATTATTATAAATTCTGAATACATTTGAGGCTGGCTAGATTTCTTTATGATTAAAGGAGTTGAAGTCTAGCGCCAGTCACCGACCACCGATTTGGGTCGTGACAGGGCCTTACTAACAATACTTTTCTGAGACAACCATGGCTTCGAGATAACCATGCCTCCACGAAACAACTATAGCTTACTAACTATGTCTCTGCGAATCCCAACTGCATGTCAAACTATTCATGTCAAACTTTTGCTCCATCATACAAGAGTTGTTCCCCCTCCATCGGAACCCAAAGATGTGACTCCACCTACAACCGTGCCCCCCATTAACCTGTAGGTATTCCTTGCATCCCTTTCATCCTTCATCACAACCACATCATCCTTCTTCACCTCAATTAGTCTGCCTACAACCTTATAGCTGTACCTACTATAATCCAAGGCTCCTAATGAGATTAAATTTCTCTCCAACTTCGAAACATGCCTAATCCTACACAATTTTCTCTCAACACCATCTAACATCTTGATCTGGATATCACCTATGCCGGTGATTCTACAGGTAGAACCATCACCCATAGTCACCATACCTGAATCAACAAATTTGTAGGTGTCAAACTACCCTCTATTGGGCGTCATGTAAAAGGAACAAGCGCTATCCAAAATCTATGAATCAGAATGCTTTGGACCTGACAAAATAGAAGACAGCCACCATCCGACATGTCCGACTATGAGGCCATATTCATGGATGCCGATCCTCCTTCGTGATCTCGAGTTCTTCCTGGAAAATTCTTCTTCATGTGCCCTTTTCCTCCGCACTCGAATCAATTTCCTTTGAACCTCCTTGACCTTGACCTAGATCATCTTCCATCTTTCCCTTCATTACGACCACTATGGCTACCCCTCACAACCAGTCCTTCTATTCGTTTATCTCCAGTTTTTCTCCTTTATTGAAACCCTAGCAAAGCATCTATGATATCCTCCAACACCAGAAATTCTTTCCCTCAAGTTGAGTTGTAACCAAACTCTCGTAGGAACTTGGTAAGGAATTCAGCATCAATAATGCCTTGTCTTTATCCTCGAACTTCACATCGACCATTCTCAAATCACTTACAGTTGATTGAAAACATTGATGTTTTGGCTTAAATCGGAGCTCTCCATCATCTTCAGTCCGTACAATCTTTGCTTAAGATAAAGCTTGTTCGAGAGAGACGTTGACATATACATATGCTCAAATTTTTTCCAAATCTTAGCTGGTGACTCCTCATCCATGACGTGATACATCACATCATCCGCCAAGCACAAGTGAATCAACGCCACTGTCTTGGCCTCCATCTCCTTCCACCATTAGTCATCCATCTTCTCAGACTTCTTCCGTGAGGGTGCGCTTACCATCCCTTGTTGGACCAGCAGATCTTTGACACACCTTTGTCATAACTCGAAATTCAATGAACCATCGAACTTCACCAAACCAAACTTCCTGCCTTGATCCACCATTTCTCGACCTTAGCACTGATACTAATTGTTAGGAAATCCACCAACGAGAAAACAAGAATGCGCAAAGAACACAGGCACAAGATATAACGTGGTTCGGCCTAATGCCTACGTCAACGGAGAGAAAGAAGAACTTTTATTGATGACTAGCCACGAAGTCTTACGTGAACTAGGGTAACATGCCTTCATATAATAGACAAACTCTTCCACACCAAGAAAACTATCTAGATTGACCTAGGAGTCCAAAATATTAATACAAATAAAATAGAAAAAAATTGACAACGCAACCAGGCGGGCGTTGGGTCCCTAGCGAGCGCCGGGCACGCAAAACCAGCCTCGGCCCTGGCTACCGCCGAGGACATGGCGGGCGCCAACCCACCCTCACTTTTTTCCTTTTTAGCTTTCTCCACACATTGCCATCAGATCAATGTCGAGTTTTACTTCCGAGAAGTTTTCTCAATAATGTCTTGTAAGCGAAAATAAGTATCTAACCTCTTCCAACAACTCCCACCCATAAACTATTTCAAGTTTATAACATTTTCTTTAACAAATTTTAACACTAATATATTTTGAGGACATGATGTCGAAACTTCTGATTAATACGCAAACATTAAATTAACACTCGGTTTATTAGTAGTTCTCCGTAATTTTTAAGAGAATCTTAACTAACCATATTTTAAAAATGAGACAATCAATATTTATTTGTATCATAAAATCTTTTTTCCGAGAAAATTAATTTCTACCAAACAAACTTAATAGTTTTTTTCTGATAATGTTACAATATTAAATATTTGTTAGGATAAATTTACCACTTCTCAATAATCTTAATTAATTTCAATTTGAATCTAAATTAGTCGGTGCAGAAGTGGCATAGAGAATTCTAGACAAAACAAACTTAGCCCAAAAAGAAATGCTACTGACCCAAGCTTTAAATTACTATCACAAATTCCCGTACCACTCAAAAAAATTAATACCAAACAGATAATGAATGGATAATTTCCTGCCACATTAACTCGTTCTTTCTTGGAGGCTCTAAGGTGGTCTAGAGATCTACATCGCGGCGGATAGCTATAGCTTTAATTTTCTGTTGGATAAAGATGGCAAGCTATTTTTTTAATTTTCGTTGCATATTGATATGTATACATACATTGAGTCGAATAATAAAAATTCGAGTCAGTTATAGTAATATATTTTTGTGAGCAAATATATTACACGGTTAATTTTTCAAATACTCAAATTTGAAACCTATTAATTAAATTAGATGAACTCATCAATTAATCTAAATAGTCATGATCATACAACGTGTTATATGCAGAAGGCACATGTATTAATGTTAATTAATTACTTGATACCTACTTTATGACCAGATGTCCATCAGTCCAAAATCAATATACTAAGAAATAAAAAAATATGGGTTTTACAATAGTCAATTAGTACACGCCTTGTAAGTGTTACACGTATAAGGCATAAGCATATAGATAGATAACAATAATTACTGATGATGATGCAATTATTTTAGTTTAACAAATAGGTATTGATTAAATACTTTGTCACATTAATTTTCATCTCACATCCGGACTCTAATTTGGACGGTTAGTTCAATAAATATCATAATATTATCTGGTATAAAAAACATACAGACATATAGATATATCATCGTATTTTATTAGAAGTATATCATCGTATTTTATTAGAAGCGCTTTGTATTGTGGTTGCAGTTGTACGGATAAGACACAGGCATGCTTGGCTGGCTGACTTTCCAACAAGACAAGGATTGATTGGGTATTGGGGCCTCTCGACATCCAAATTCATGTCATGCGGATATGCTCCTTTTTTTTATTAATAAGTAAATTTTCATTTCATAATAAATAGTTTACATATTTACAACCTAGGTGTTTAATTCTCTTGTACAAATATGAAGCAGCAACCACAAACTTCATAAAATTTTATCCTAGTATAATCCAATGAAAAATCAACTAAAGAAAGAAAGAGTGACTTAATGTTAGCTATGCGAAAACGCAATTCAATAGTTCAATATTCCCTCTCACGAAGAATGGACCCTCTGAAAAACAATGAATATGCTCATGTTGATGATATTTCTGTTCATCAATTGGTTGAGTTGAATTCAGATTTAATATTATAAATATGAAAAATATTATTAGAAGAACTATGTATATAATCTTTACTAGATTGAGCCCTGCTTAGCTCTAAACTAATTGTCATTCAATAGCTATAGTAGTAGTTTTCAAAAATTATAGATTAAAAAAAGTTGCTCAAAATTGAGATCCACCACACATTTGAAGTTATATATTCAGAGAGCCAGTCGAGGGAGGAAAGTGTTATAATTTGTAAAGCGGCAGTCAATAATTGGGGGGAAAAGAGGACAAATGCAAAGTCAGACTAGAGATATTTAAAAGAAACTTTCGATCCCATTTCATTTTATTTTTTCTTTGCAGAAATAATTGATCCTAACCAACAACTAGTAAAATTAATGAGTGATAAAATTGTTCAACTTTAATCAAAAGATCTCGAATTTTATTAATTGAGAACGTAATCAATGTTAAATATTTTTTTGTGAGAGCTTTGTCATCTTTCAAAAAATTTATCAAACTCGAATTTTATTATTTGGTCCATTAAATATTAAGAATATCGTATAACAAAAAATAATAATTGATCCTAAACTGGCATATCTTTTTTGAGAATTATAAACTGGCATATCAATAGGGTGATACGTGTACTCTTCTGAATTATTAAAAATCCAATACCAGTTTTATACTCAAAGGAGGCCTGACACATGGATGCTAATTAAATTAAGAAGGTGGACTAATATATCAAGAGTTAGTATTAACGATTTTTTTGGGGGGACAAAGTCACCTTTTTTAAAAGTATACTTTAATTCACCCATGATATTTATATTGTATTTAGTGTAATTTTTTTTACGAAATTATAATTATCGAACACGTCAAAATCGTACTATGATAAAACCATATAGGACAAAGTCACCGAGTATTATGAATAGATCGAAGAGATATACTCCTTGCGTAGGTAAATGGATGAATCGAGTTTGAGAAATTTAGCCATCGATACTCATTTTCAGGAGTTGTATTGTAACGAATCTACTTTCAAAAAATTAGGTCTCCCATTGATTTAAATATGAAAGTCGCACATGCTGAAGAGATTTTTTAAAGTGTGGCGCGAAACGTATATTATAATAAACGGTTTATAATACAGAAAGAAAAATATATAAACAACGAACGAGAAAACTGAAATAGAACACAAAATCAATATGATAGGAGACAGCGAGGCACGGGTGGGGTCGAAGGGCGAACGAAAAGCTACGAGAATGAAACGTCTAAAACGACACATGTCGAGACAAGCAATGGCTAATAACGACAAGGTCGCATCTTAGACACAACTTCGTGGACATTTCAATGCATACAATATGCACGCAAATGAGAGCCAAGGTCGGACGAATCCAACCGAGACAAGTTAATCCACCTGCACCAAAAGAAAAAATGTCTAGATTTGAAGAGATCTATATCAAACATAGGTCGATCCAAGCAAAAATATAAGCAGATAAAAATAAGATTAAACCTGAAGAAACTACAAAATAGGTGTGGCTCAGGATCTAAACCGACAAGCAAAAAAAGCGCAAAACGGCGAGCGAGAGGCAAAACAGCGAGGTCCGGGAGGAGGACTTCGAGTGAGCAAAACGCAGCGAGAGGCCAAATCATCTGATCTGAAAAAGGATAAAAATGAAAAGGAAAAGATAAAGAAAAAAAGTCGCAGGAAGAGGAGGAGGAGGACATGAAGAGGAGGGGGACATGAAGAAGAGAGGATTAAGGAAGAGAAAGAGGGGGAAAGGATAACGAAGAAGAGGAAAGAGAAGCTACCACCAGTTAAAGGGAGAGCTTTGTATCGGTAACTTTTCTGTTAGATACTCCTCTTTTCAGAGGTCGTTGGTTCCAGTAGCTAATCGTGTGATCATGAAAACTAACCTCACTGCTTTACTTTATGTTACGCATCTTCTCTTGTCCATAAGAGTGAGCATTCGTATTATCTGAAATCTGAACTATCCGAATTGTGTACTATCCGAATTAGATATTTTACTATCTGAATTCGAATAGTAAATTATCTGAATCTGAATATCCAAATTTTTTTCGGATACGGATAATCTGAATTATCCGATTTACTATCATTAAAATAGATTACTGTGACATCAAGTTAAAACCCAAACTAAAATCCATTCAAGAAATCAATAGAATCGAAGAACAAAACTTCCAAGAAGTAATTAAAAATGGGTAAGCCGTAAGTGAACTTCCAAGCCCAAGAAAATAGAATCATCCAAACAAGCCAATAGTTAGTGACTTACTGCAAATAAAATTGGTAAGCCGTAAGTGAATCACTCTCCGGGGAGGCTAAAACTGAGTCGAGGTCGTGGCGAGGATGGATGCGGCTATACTGAGCAAGGTCGGGCGACTTTTTAATTTTTCTAGAGTTTTTCTGGGTTGTCTCTAAGGTTGGCTGTACTGAGATCTAAAATGGAAGGAAACTACTTCTGAAAAAAAGAAAATGGACCCAGCCTCCCACACTCTTACTCCTAGGCCCAAAGCCCAGCCCATCTAAAGTTCGGATATTTCGGATATCCGAACTTTAAAAAAAAATCTGAATCCGAATCTGAATTTTTTAGTTCGGATAATCCGAACTCGAATCCAAATCCAAAATTTTTTTCAAATTTAGATTCGGACATCAAATATCGAATTAAATGCTCACCCTTACTTGTCTATGTGTTCTCCTTTTATACTTTATAATGTGCTTATTATTATCTAATGAAAGGTTTTAAGCCATATTTCTAAAAAAAAACCATATTTCTCCACACACAAAATTAAGCGAAGAATTTTTTTTGGTTTTTTTGATTTTCACATGCTGAAGAGACAAGATGCCCCGCAAAAATGAAATAAAATATTTCAAACGTCTTTCGCAATTTCGTATGCGATATAAAATTATTGAAAAACTAACGAAAGCGAATGGTTCAATGTAAAGGACCACAATACCTGCCACTTTACATCTGTTCACTATTATTGGGTGTAAAATATTTCGTATCTTTCAGACTTTCACAATCACAACTCCCTATCCAAAGGACACCAAATCTTGGCATTTTTAATGTTCATCTCCTTTTATAATAACACGTATATGGACGCTTTCTTAGAAAAACTATTCTAAGTTGGAGTTTTATAAACCTTAGAAATTGCAAAGTGAGATTTTTTAGTCAAATTTAACGCATTCTCTCGTGAGGTTAATTTTTTTATTGTTTATCTTTGTAATATAGTGTTAGCATTAGGGGCACGTCGTAATACATTTTCTCTACCAAGAAAGGCTTAGACTAATTAGTTGAATATATTATTTTAATTTAATTAAAAAAATTCGAGTTCAAACTTTCAAAAATTCAAAAATCCAGCTGTGTTAAATAATTGTTGACAGAATTTTGTCAGCTTTCAAAAAATTTACCTGATTCGAACTTAGATTAGTCGGCACAATAGTGTAGTTGTTGGTGACTAGATTTGGTAATTGAGTGACATTTTCAGTACGGTCCTGGAGAGTGAACCATTTTATCATACTGAACGAACCATTTTATCCAACCCATTTTATCAGTGAAATTATTTTATCATAACTGAACGAACCATTCTATCATAACTAAGCGAACCATTCTATCATAACTGAGCGAACTATTTTATCCAATCCCTTTTATCCTGATCAGGGTCCCGATTTTTTGGGGACGGTTCCGTGAAACCATTTTATCATAACTGAGCGAACCATTCTATCATGACATAGCGAACCATTTTATCCCCAAAACAGTTCTGAAGTATTTTACACATCCCTGACCGAATCCACTCCCTAGTTATTGTATAGAAAAATACATTTTCTTTCTCCACCTGCTTCCACGGAATCTATAGAGATTATATAAAATCCAAAAGCTAAAAAAGAAGTGCAAGTGGTCGTTTGACATTTTGTCACTATAATAATGATGCTTAATTATAATATCTCGCTTTCTCCATGGCCTATTAACTTGTTATTATTATAATCTTGCTTAATCTGTATGGTTAATTGGTAGATAAAATAATGTAGGCTGATCGTGGTCCCAACATCGACCACCTAAATTTTTTTGCTACCAAGTCGCCGGTAAAGACGAATCATTAAAGTTTTTAAAATTAACACAATACCTTGAATGACTAAGTTTGTGTAATTACCATTCGAGTTCAAAATGTAAAATATTTTCTTGTTCAAATTTTGCAAAGAAAACTTTATTTTTTTAGGCCGATGGTACTAAAATTTAAATAATATGGTCTAGTAAATTTTCAAAGTTCAACTGATTTTTTAAAAAGAGAGATTATGATTATATTAACATGTAACTAATTTTTCTAGACAAAAGTAAAAGATGAATTATTTTTCTGTTTTGTTTCGGACTCCTAATTTGACCTAAATAGATTACTTGATGTACAAATATTTGCCTCTATATAAAGACATGTTACCCAAGAGTTTTGTATTGCTTTATGGCTTGGATCCATCAATAAAAGTTATCCTTTCTCTCCGTGGACGTAGGCATTAGGCCGAACCACGTTATCTATTGTGCCCGTGTTCTTTGCGCGTATTGTTCTCTAAGTTGATGAATTTCTAACAAGTGGTATCAAGAGCTAAGGTTGGAGGATGTCAGATCACGGCGCGAAGTTTGCTCTTGTGAAGTTCGATAGTTCATCGAATTTTGGGTTATGGCAAAGGCGTGTCAAAGATCTCCTCGTGCAACAAGGGATGGTCATCGCACTCTCAGAGAAAAAGTCCGAGAAGATGGAGGAGCAAGAGTGGAAGGAGATAGAGGCCAAGATGGTGGCGACAATTCGCTTGTGCTTGGCGGACGATGTGATGTATCATGTCATGGATGATGAGTCACCAGCTGAGGTATGTGAGAAATTGGAGGTAAGGTATATGTCTAAGTCTTTGTCGAATAAGCTTTATCTTAAGCAAAGATTGTATAGGCTCAAGATGGAGGAGGGCTCAGATTTGAGCCAACACATTAATTTTTTCAGTTAACTTGTGAGCGACTTGAAAAAGGTTGATGTGAAGTTCGAGGAAGAAGACAAGACATTGTTGCTCCTGAATTTCTTACCAGACTCCTACGGAAATTTGGTTACAATTCTAACTTGGGAGAAGGAGTCCCTGGTATTAGAAAGATATCACAAGTGCTCTGCTAGAGTTTCATCAAAGAAGAAAAACTGGCGATGAACAAGCAGAAGGGCTGGTTGTGAGGGGTAGTCATGGTGGTCGTAGTGAAGATAGAAAAGGATCCAGGTCGAGGTCAAGGAGGTTCAAAGGAAATTGCTTCGAGTACAAAGAAAAAGGGCACGTACAGAAGGATTGTCCGAGAAGAACTCGGGATCGCGAGGAAAAAGGATCGGGTTCCGTGAATGTGGCCTCATATTCGGACGGGTCGAATGGTGATCTTCTTTCTGTTTTATCAAGTCCAAAGCATTCTGATTCCTGGATTTTGGATAGCGCTTGTTCCTTTCACATGACGCCCAAGAAAGAGTGGTTTGACACCTACAAGTTCATTGATTCAGGTATGGTGACTATGGTTGATGGTTATACTTGTAGAATTGCTGGCATAGGAGACTTGAGAATCAAGATGTGGGATGGTGTTGAAAGGAAATTGTGTGAGGTTAGGCATGTTCCAAATTTGGAGAGGAATTTGATCTCATTAGGAGCCTTGGATTGTAGCGGGTACAGCTATGAGGTTGTAGATGGGCTAATTGAGGTGGAGAAGGATGTCGAGGTGGTGATGAAGGGTGAAAGGGATGCTAGGAACACCTACAGGTTAGTGGGGAATACAGTTGTAGGTGGAGTCACCTCGTTGGGTTCCGATGGAGGGGAGAAAAGCTCTTCTGTGATGGAGTGAAGTCTTGACATGAATGGTTTGAGTGGAGTTGGGATTCAGGGAGACAAAGTTAGCAAGTTCTCGCTATAGTTGTCTAAAGGGACGTGCACGTCAAAGATGTTGGGTAGGTTTTGCATGGGGAATGTGAAGCCGTTGGTAGCACAACGGGCGAATCAGGTATCTCACTTAAAGTCGAACGGTGGAGTTCGGGACATGTCAAGGGTTCTACTTGGTGGAACAAAAGGTTGCCCCGTTGTATGCTATGTCAAGTAGCATTAGTTTGAGGCAAGAAGGTCCAACGAAAAAGTAGTTCGAGGTTACAGAGCATGGGATTGACCGAAAAATAGAGAGCGCATCTATTGGTCACAAGTTTGCTTCAGCAGGTGGACTTGCTAGTTGGGGTTCGATGGAGATTGGAGGGAAGACCCCAAGCAAGCTCGGAAGCTCGAGCTTGGGGGCTGGCTCCAAGTGATTGAACTAAGGTGGTGAGAAAGTTGAGATGGTCTTATTGATGGCAGTGTATCTTTGGTCCGAGGTGGAATCGATGGAGTCAAATTGGTCTTGCAATATCTCATCTCTTCATGGGGCGGTGTTTCGTTAATGTGGACTTTTGTTGAAGTTCGGACGGAGCTTCATGGTTTGTCCACGGGATGATTTCTCGCCAAGGTGGAGATTGTTGAGTTTGGCGAGGACAAAAGTAAAAGCGTAATTATTTTCCTGTTTTATTTCGGACTCCTAATTTGATCTAAATAGATTACTTGATGTACAAGGATTTGCCTTATATAAAGCCATGTTACCCAAAGATTTTGTATTGCTTTGTGGCTTGGATCCATCAATAAAAGTTCTAATTTTTCTCCGTGGACGTAAGTATTAGGCCGAACCACGTTATCTATTGTGTCCATATTCTTTGCGCGTATTCTTCTCTAAGTTGCTGAATTCCTAACATTTGCCAATATGCAATTCCACGTAATCTTTACGAAAAGCTAGGTTGTGTTATTGTTATGGTGGTAAAAATTTATAGCTAATATTAAATATTATTTCGTTTTTAATAATTTGACATCAAAATTTATTAGTTAAATATTTTTTCTGATCGATCAAAGTTTATTATTGTTACTTTACCCCAACACAAATCGACAAGTTATGATTCTCACCTCACCGGAAAAAATGATTCTCGTGTTACATTGGCCCCATATATTATTGATCTCCGCAACCATAGGCTTATTCACGTGGCGATAACAATTTGGATATTTTTACAAGTTTCCCATTTGGGAATAGTCCTTTCCAAAACCAGACATTGGATAACTAAAATTTTCGTCTCTGCATTGATTGTGTGTCCGTCCTGTCCACCTCTGTCTGAGAACAATCGGTATTTGCAATCTGGTCATTTATAGAATTAATTAATTAAGGATTGAATATGTTAATTTTTTGATTAGTGATAAACAAATTCAAAATATATTCAAACATCTAAATATGTTTCAAAATTAAAAATTATAGTTAAATTAGAAATGAAAGTCAATTTAATTTGTTTTCGTGCGTATGGACCATAAGATGTCAATGTCAATTAGTGCCGTAGCACATGGACGAAATTACTTTAAAAATATGGGGAAAGTGAAGACTCGATCCATCTTTCAAATCCCATCTGCCGGCTTTTATTATGAAAAGAATAAAAAAATATTAAAATAAAATTATTTTATTTCATGTGAATTGTAATCAATATGCAGAAAACGGGGTCCACTGCCAAGAAAAACAATATGGTTGTGAATTAATGTATGGTTATTTTATAGGTAAATTTTTAAAATAATTATACCAATATTGATTGAACTATGGACTTCGTCAACTTCTTCTATGATGATGAGTTTGGGCTGACTGGTTGTCGATTGCCATTTAATTTTTTCATTATAGTTGTCCTAGTTAGCTAGTTGCTTCTATATTTTTTATGGGTAGAAAAAACAAGATAAAATGAAAACTTTCATTTTTCTCCTATCATTTTGTCTATCTCTCGTCTCATATTTTATCAAAAGGTTGACGTGCCGATGATAATTCCAATTCTCAGAGTAAACAATAGTTTTTTAACCGGATAAAAATAAATATATAAAATTCATACATCCGGAAAAAATTGGTTAGTGTTATAGGGCCCGAGAGAAACATGATATAGAAGAAAAAAATCATTGTACTTATAGAAATTCTGACCTTCTGATTTCATATGAGTCAAGGTGTTTTTTTTCAAAAAATTTTTTCTCAAGATGTTACATAGTTATTAAATATTTTAAACTGATTTCATTCGATATATCGTACATTATTTTATGTAAAATTAGGGGTTGCTAAAATGTGCTTTAACCTTCTTTTCACCATTTACCGGCACCATTTTAACAAGGGAAAATGACAGATAAGTACCATATAGTTTTATATTTTTACAACGGGGTACCCTATGGTTTTAAATTGGTAATTTAGTCCCTGTAGTTTTTGAAATTTTTTTGGACAGGTCCAGGATAGCTACCCGTCCATATGGTCTTCGAACGACGTCATTTTTGTCCTACGTGACTGACACGTAGGTAACATGGTTAATTATATATTTAGTTCCTAATTTATTTATATATTTTAAATAACCCTTTATTTAAATATATATATCCTCTCATCCCTAACCCCTCCTACTCCTTCACTAACCCCTACCGCCGGCACCGATGACAACAATAAAAACCACCCACTCCGGTCCAACCACCTTGGGAATTACCGAGTCTAGCCGACGGGGTCCATCCACCTTGGGAATTACCTCGGTGGATGACGACGTCTTCGGTGAGAGGGGGTCGGGGAGGGCGGAGATCTCGTGGTCAGCGAGCTCGATGACGGTGGCGTCAGTTAAATCAAACACAACCCTATGAAATCCCAACTCCAATCTGCTCCAACAAGACAGGGGAAGAAGAGGTTATCAGGTGGGGAAGGTAAGAAGAGATATAGATATGAACGCGGTTGGATGGTAGGGGCTAGTGAAGGAGGAGGAGGGGGTAGGGATGAGAGGATATATATATTTAAATAAAGAGTTATTTAAAATAAATAAATAAATTGGAGACTAAATATATAATTAACTATGTTATCCACGTGTTAGCCACGTAGGACAAAAAATGATGTCGTTCGAAGACCATATGGACGGGTAGCTATCCTGGACCTGCCCGGGAGATTTTTTAAAAATTATAGGGACTAAATTACAAATTTGAAACCACAAGGTACCCCGTTATAAAAAAGTGAAACTACAGGATACTTATCTGTCCTTTTCCCTTTTAACAATATTCACATGGTGATTTAGGTGTTGGGTAACACGTGGGGGAACTGTTGGGGATAGGGTTGTTGACGAGTTACAGCCCCGTGACGCTTCCCGCCTAACTCTCAGGTAAAGTCACAGCCCTGTCATCGTGCAGGGTGGGCCATAATTATCTAATTAAATAAAAGAATAAAACTGAATAATTATGGATCGTACAAATTGGTTGCGGGGTCTAATTTTATTTTCGCTCCGAAAAAATGTGTCAAATTTGAGTTTAATTGTACAATAAAATGCCATTTGAGTGGTATGTAATAGTCGGCTAGTATGAATGTTAATCTGAATAGCAAAATTTTAAATGATGTTGTTCAAGTGTCAAATAAGATTTTTTTTAATTTAAATATAAATAATGAGTAAAAATTTTCTATCATTCTAATCTAGAACGATCTAAAATTTTAACGCTTCATAATCAAGTTTTGTCTCATCATTGGAGATGTTCGTATCACATATTTTTGCAAAATTTTATAATAGTTCATCTACAATTATTATATGATACACTCATAATTTTAACAAGTGACAATTTTATAAAAAATAGTACCGAATTCATATTTTCTCTCCTAATTTTATTTAAAAAATTAATTATTCAAATATTGACATTCTATAAAAAGAACAACATGAAATTAAAGGGTAATTGCCCTCAGGTTCTTAGCTTATGTCGTAATTAAGGTTAGGGTCCCTGCTATTCGAAATATTATTTTGACGTCCCTATTTTTTGTAAAAATGCTGGTCTCGAGTCCCTTATGCCGGTATCGGAGGGCCCCTGATACCTAGGGGAAAGGGTCGGGGTACTTATTTTTTGAATGAGAGATATTTTAGTCTTTTCAGGTTACCCTTCGCTGGAGAAATTCTCTGATACCGGCATATTCACGTGGCGATACAATTCTGGAGACACGTGCTCTATAACAAATGAATTTGTGTTAATAACTGGTAATGTCGGTATCAGAGAATTTTTCGAGCGAAGGGTGACCTGAAAAGACTAAAATATCTCTCATTCAAAAAATAAGTACCCCGACCCTTCTCTATAGGTATCAGGGGCCCTCCGATACTGACATAAGAGACTCGAGACTAATATTTTTTTTTAAAATAGGGACGGCAAAATAATATTTCAAATAATAAAGATCCTAAATTTAATTAGTACATAAGCCAGAAACCCGTAGACAATTTTCCCTAAAATTAATCGGGAGAATTGAACCCAAACCTCTCAGATCACACGTGCAAAAACCGGTTCCACCCACAGGATACCGCCGGTAAACATTATTTTAATAAATAAATTCCCAACTCGAGCTTATTAGTTATTATAATAACCCCATCTCCCAAAATTAACGGTCGAGATCTTGCAAAACGCACGTTCTATTACATAACATCGAAAGAAAAAAGCACGCGTTCCCTCTCTCTCTCTGTGGTCCAAGAAGCTTTATATATTTTCTGGGTTCTTTGCCTTTTCCTCTATTATCTATAGTTCTAAAAGCTTGGGGGAGCTAAATTCAAAGTCTTGGATAGTTTTTCTTTTGGAGAACTTACTTTTTTTTTTTCTGAACCGGGTTGTTGCTATTTTTGGATTTGGTGAGGTGTTTAGAATGGAGAGAGATTTCCTTGGTTTGAGCTTGAAGGAGCCGTTGGCTATGGTCAAGGAGGAGGAGATGACCACTGAAGGGAGCCAGGAGATTGGTATTTGGTTCATTCCTTTACCTTAACTCAACTTGTCAATTGGATTTGCTCCATCAAGTTTATGTCTTTAGGCCATTTTTTAATGGTTTGTATTTAGTAACTGCAAGTTTAAACATAGTTTCAGCTTGTTCTGATTTGCTTTATCAAGGTCGCCAAAGGGCAGTTGTCCGGATGACATGAGGCGTATATGAATTAACGGAAGTCCGGGGGCTTGTGTAACAAAATTTACTTATCGGAAAATTTATTTGAGTGTGCATGTTGGTGTTATGCTTGAATCAAGATTAATAGCTTTAGTATGAGTGAAGATGATCCAATCAAACTAGAGGAACCCTGTCCTTGATTTGTTTGGCTCGAGGGAGTCTGATTCGAATCGAGTTGTTCAGAGAGCGGATTTTCATGAATTTATGGAGACCTTGTTGATCCATTTCTTTGGATGTAGCAGGATTTTCTAAAGGGTCGGGAAATCCGTGGCCCTTTACCAACAAGGTGTCGGCCGTTCCACAATTCATGTCCTTCAAGGATCCCGTGGCACCCTCGGCCTTCATGTCGTTCTCGAATGCTAGTAACGTCTATCACCCTAGTAAGAAGCACGCGGTGGCTGAAGTTCAGGTACTGCTCGAGCTCTGATTCGAGTGAAGTTCGTTATATAGTTGCATGTTTTGGGCATAGTTCATATAATCTGTTCTAGAGAAACTGCATCCGGTTGAACTTGGACCTTTTGCCGCTCGAATTGAGCATAACCAGTCCGAAATGCAGATATATCGTATCCTGATCCGCTAATTTCTTTGCATCTTTGTGGTTCTCGATACAGAAATCGCCAAACAACATCAGGCAAGACGGGGGTCATTTCTCCCTGAACGCGTGTTCCATGCAGCAAGATGCACAGTCTATGTATCGTCCTCCAGCGCCCACCAACCGTACAATTTCGATCTCCATGGGCAACCCGGCCGGAAATCCGTTCTTCAGCCAGAGCCAATACTCTACCAGCAATCTGGGTATGGCTGGCACTGTCATGAAGCCGCAAGTACTTGGAGGAGTTCCTATTGGTGCCCAACATTCGACTTTACCCTCTCCTGCTGTTGGAAACGGTGTCAAGTTTCCCGGTTCTGGTGCTCCATTAACCATCTTTTATGCAGGCACGGTTAATGTTTATGATGGTCTTTCACCTGAAAAGGTTTGTCCTCTTTTCTCCTCCATCTCTCTCAGAAGATGATTATAGCTCCCTTTATGGATTAAGAATCTTATAAGATTTGTTCAAATGATGTTCCAGGCTCAGGCAATCATGTTGTTGGCTGGAAATGGCTCTTCACCCACTGCTAACACAGCTCAGCCTTCAGTACAAGTCCACTCACCTACTCCGAAACCAGTGTCAGTCGAAATTACCCCTGTAAATCGATCTATAATTGCATCACCATGCTCTCGCCGGTCGAGCCCCATATCCATATCTTCGAATACCGGTGCTCACTCTCGGAGCGGGTCTACCAGTACGGAGGAAGTCGCTCCAGCCAAAACCACAATAGTCGCAGCAACTCCTGTCAGCAAGTTGGAGCCTTCTACTGTGATCGGATCTATTACAACCACCACCACCACCACCACCACCATGATGCCATCAGGTATTATCCACATTCTTGAAGTTCCTACTGGATTGTAAAAACGGTTATACATTGCTTGGTACTGAATGACTTTCCATTTTGCAGTTCCTCAAGCTCGAAAAGCATCTCTCGCTCGGTTCTTGGAGAAACGCAAAGAAAGGTAAGCACCAACCCCTAGTTCTTGCAAGCAAACTGAACTGGTTAGCTCCAAGTCCGCAAGAGATTCAACTAATGCCGGGTTTGGGTTTGGAACTATATATATAAGGCTTTTATTTGTATGTGTAGGGTATCGAGCGTGTCACCGTACAACCTCGCCAAGAAATCTCCAGAGTGCACCCCCCGCGGATCCAGTATGTTTGATGCTGCTGCAACATCTGCAGCAAGAGCAACAACTATATCGTTCTTCGGCCGTCCATCGTAGGAGCACACTTTCACGATCTGGGATTTCGACGCTCCGTGGCCAAGTCTCGTCGCAGCATTGTCGGGGTTTATATCAGCAAGGATCTTAACTTATATGTTGCAAAGTCCATATCTAAGTGTATGTACCGTTTTGCTCACCTAGAACCTCAGTAACTTGTAGTAGCTCCCATTGGTTTCCTATCCCGAAACTCGGTATATATACGAGGGATAGCGTTTTTTCTCCTATTAGTTCAGTTTTCTCCTTTGGCAATGGTCGAAGAGGATCCATTAGTCTCCAATTCTCTCACGTTGGAGACATTTTGTAACCATTTAACGTACTCGTTACATTTTGGAATTTACCAGGGAAAGACATTATTATTATTATTATTATTATTATTATTATTATTATTATTATTATTATTATTATTATCAGTTTATTCGTTTTTTGCATGTCAATATAATGTCGATACTTCCCATTTTCCTCATCGCAAATATTATTACTCGGAACGAAAAGATCAACATAAAAATACCATTCAAACGTTTCAGATGGCAATCAAGTGGCCACAGTTAAAATCCACTATATGATATTTATTTAAATAAAATCGTAACAATATTTTATTAAATTTTAAAACTACTGTGTTTTCCCGTCTTTTGCTCAGGTTAGAAATTTTTTTGTTTAGGATAAGATTTGAGTGCTTCCTTTGGGAGAAATATGCTGGACCAGTATTTGGCTGTTCGAGGCCCGATCAGTCACGTTTTCAATGGATTATATGTTTTGTTTAGACATGATACGTTGTTCCTTTCATAGAAATGTCGGCCAAATAAGAAATTGACATTTAATTAATTATTCATTTATTTTGTTTTTTGGGTGGAATATTCATTTATTTTGTTACTACAGTTAAACATGTTTTTTTTCTTGGCGTGTGATCTTTATCTGTCACATACGACGTCGTTGTCGATCCACTTGTCTCATAGTTTGTGTAATTGATTGCCACAAAAGAAAATAAAATTTTCCGCCCATCTTTTTCTTCAAGTTGTTCAGCCCCAAATTTCATTGCAACTAAGAAATTATGTGAAGGATTTTAGCACCAGTAAATAAACTAGAGGGCACTGTCAAATTTCAAAAGACTTCGCACACATGGCACAATACATTTTGCAATTTCGGGGCTTAGAATTCGACGTCTCTAGTTAAGTCATAACAATTCTCGCATTTGCGATTTTGGAGCTTGACCATTATAACCTTCAAGAATACTGGTTTTGTTGCTTCCCGCTCAGACCAACTGTATATATATTGCAGATTGGAACATGGTACATTCTTGTCAATCAAAAGATAGGTCCTTAATTATAAATATCTCCAAGTTCCTTGATAATGCATCAAACATCAAGATGTGAGACTAATTCTATGGTTTGTAGGAGACCTCGATACCGCCATTGCCATGCGCTCTTGTTGCTGTTAAACTTCTGCGACGCCTTTTCGTGCTCTGCAGAATCAGCTTCCTACCTGCGCTGCGAACAAAGAACTAAGCTCGGGTGAGGAAAATGCCGTTCCCTTCTGGACACTGAACTGCGTCGAACTTCATAGTAACATCGAGCTGATGAATTAGTGGTCATACTCGCTCTGGTGACCCGCTTAAAGTGCTGCTGCAAATTGGGAGTTTACCGATCCGAGCTCTTCGCCAAGTTCCTTGCATCAGCCAGCTTCTAAAAGATTTTCTTCTGCAAAAATACATGTTTCGGTTAGCTGTTAGTGTTAAACAAAATGGCACATCGTCAACAAATTCTTTCTAAGCAACCAGAAGTCCCTCACATGTGTTAGGAAAGTTGCCTCCCATCTGCAGGATGTGATGATCATTAAGTCGAGAGATTCACCTCGGGTACTGCCTGAAAACCAGACACTTAAACGAGCATACATCCCGTCCTGAGGTCACCAAATTCATCACCTGCTATCCTTCAGACCATTTACTAATCCTGCTTGTACCAGCTTAGTCGCCAGCTCCTTTCTCGGCTTAGCCGCAAGCCCTTTCTCCAACATCTCTTGCTCATACATTTGAGCCACATCCAACATCCCCTTGTCAATCAAAGCATCGATCAGCGCATTATATGCAAACTCATCCGGGCAACACCCCAACTCCTCCATCCTCTTCCAAACCAGCAAAACCGGCCTCAGAAACCCCCACCTCCTGAACTTCTTCATAAGCATCACAAACGTATCCACCCTCGGCCTCACCCCATCCTTAACCATCCTATCAAACAACGAAAGCACCTCCCTCGGAAGCTCCAGACACCCGAAGAAACAATGGTACGTCATCACATCCGGCTCAACACCTCTCTTCCTCATCTCGTCCATCACCTTGTACCCTTCCCTCACCCTCCCATTCTCACACAACAACCCGATAACACAATTGTAACTAACCACATTCGGCTCACACCCCAATTCCCGCATCTCCCGCAACACCCTCAACGCGAAATCCACCCCGTGCGACAACCCAACCGCGCGCACCACCGTATTATAAGCCACCACGTCCAACCTCATCCCCCTCCTCTTCATCTCCTTGTACACCTTCACCGCCCGCCACGGCTTCCCGCCCTTGCAACAAATGTCCATGTAAATGCTATACGAATGCAGGTCCTTGGCCACGCCTCTCCGGTCCATCTCCTCCCAAAACTCCCTACATTTCCCCCACCACCCCATCTTAAACCACCCTCTCAATATCATGTTATAAACCTTCGTCGGGTACAAAACGACCGGTCGTCCTTCGACCCGAACTCCCCCAAACACCAAGTCCTGGGCCTCGACGACATGCCGGTACTCGCACAGAGCATCGATCAGGCTACAAAACGACCGGTCGTCCTTCAACCCCAACTCGCCTAACCTAGATTCGAATATCTCGACGGCCTCGGCGACGAGGTGGGCGGAGGCGTACCGCTTGAAGAGAGCGCGACACGTGGCGTGGTCGGGGGCGGAGAGCGAGGGCGTTTCGGACATTTCCCTGACGAGGGACCAGGCGCGGTCGAACTCGAAGTACTTGCCGAGGATGTCGATCATCTTGTTGTAGGTGTCGGTGGTGTGGGAGAAGGAGGACCGGGCCCACGTGAAGAAGTCGAGGGCTTTGTTCCAGTCGTTGGAGTAGGAGGTTAGGGCTTGGAGGACGGCGGCCGGCTCTAGGGCGGGGCGGTTGTCTTCGTGGCCGGGGAGGACGGAGAGCAGCCGGACGCCGCCGTTTTGGCGGCGGCGAGCAAGAGCGGCGAGCATTGGTGGACCAAAGCTAGGAGGAGAAGTGTCCCAATTTCCCCTAATCCATTAAAATTAAAAGAAAGGCAACACCTACAGTGTTTTATCTAATTATTTTCATATAATCAAAAACTTTTTTTGGTTTTTTTTTTAAGAATCTAGACATCCACAATGTTTTAAGTCGGATAGAATTTCAAAATTGTATATATATTTTTTAAATAAATATTTAGCATTTACGTATTTTTTAAAATTAGGTTTCATGTTTATAATTATTATTGTTATATTCAATTCACATATTCAAGGAAGGTAACGCGACCGCTGACGCTCTTTCCAAATTTCAGATTGACGGTTGCTGGACTTTGACTCCTGATTTTTTGCTATGTTGTATGGAAGGGGATCTACGTGTGGTTGGTGGCACAGTTTTTTACGGAGACTACGACTTTATGACTACCCGAGCTGTGGACTAACATAGGACATGGTTGAGATTTGTGTGAGTTTCTCTTAACTAGCCGTTCATGAGCTGAAATTAGATGTAGGTTGCTCCCTAAACGGTTGCCCCGTACACTACTTAGTTCTAGGTGTAGGTTGCTCTTTGATAATCCGACTTGTGAATATTCATATGGATGTATGAGCTTTTTTGTGTGTGGGTGTTTTGAACTCTCTTGGCATTTTCTTTTTCCTTTTTCTTGGTATAATGGTAAGAGATACTAGCTGTTTATTAACGAAATTCAAAATGTTCGGTTTCATTTTCTCTACAAACAATCATATCGTCAAATCATAAACAATTGTTATCGCCGTTATTGATAAATTAATAACTTATGATTCCAATTTTATTAATTTGCAGATGTTCTACTATATTTTTCTTAGGATAATCGGGGGATTTAACATGTTCTTTATTGAAAAGCTTTTATGGATCCGATTTTTGATTGAACTAGGCCTCTAGCCATATATCAAGCTAAAACTTGACATGGTCTGTGTTCCATCTAATGGAGTAATGCACCGACTTTTTTTTTTGTTGTTGTTAAAATCCAATATTCAAAGTCGAGTACCGTCGACTCTCTCTATTCTATTGTGCTGAATATAGATCTTCGGATAGAAGACGAGTATACATCGTCGTCAACTTTGAACAACAAGACATGCAGATCAAGCTGAATATGAACCAAGGATGTTCTCCACATGGGACCTGCCATTGCAACCATTTCAACAATCAGTTCATGCTTCTTCTGCTATTACTATTAGCATAAGATCTGGTTTACAAGGTATCCGGAACAAGCTTCGAACGTCTTCTCGGATAGCCGCCAAGGCCTCGAGTCCAACTCCGGATGAATGCTGGATGAGAGTGACGATCATGAGGGATTTTGGACCAGCTTGGGATGTGTGGCAGCATAGATCGACAAGTTCGTGTCCGGTTTCAAGTGGGAAAGGATATGCTGCACATCTGGACGTAGGCTTTCCGCGGCCCTGCCGAAAAGAACCAGCACCTCCGGCCTGGGCTTGCTGTTGGTCTGCACAGGCCCTCCCTGTCCTTCATAGTGGACAATATGATGGCTGGAATACAAAGGAAGTTAGAGCATTTTGAAGCACGCAATCTAGAAAATGGGAATTGAAGCAAAGGAAAAGAACACGGTACTCACAGAAAGTCGACGAGATCCACTATCTCAGATGCTTCCACAGGGCTCGATGGCTGCGAGTTCTTCCCGAAAACGTCGACCAAGGTGCTCAGAAGCAGTGATAGGGTCTGAGAGACAATTTGTAAAGTCAAGTGTAAGAGCAAGTCAAACAGTAGCGAACAACAACATCAAGACATATTCGGAAAACTACAAATCACGGAGCACATCTCGACAGGATTCCATGTAAAACGATGTCAGGCGGGCAACCATTTACGTTGTTACAACCCCTGCAAGCTTGAGTTGGTCTTCCTCCGTAAGGGATTCAAAGATCTCCACCAGGCAATCCACGGAGGAGGACGGCAACCGGCATATGCGTCTAAATTATTATGGGCATTTCCTTGATCTACTATGATATAAACGCGACAAACTAAGCAAGTGCATGTGGGTACCTTGTTGAAAAGAGAATGAGCACTGACAAGCCTCGGAAGCAAAGGCCCCATTATGCGGAACACTATCCGCAACATTGCAACAGATGTTACTGGCCTCAGATTTGTAATGACAGCATGTGTTCCGTCCAGCCATTCATACGGGAGATTGCTGAAGAAAGAGTGTAGAAGAGCAACGATGTTTCCTGCAACCTACAACCGTCAAGCAAGCCAAAAGAAAAAGACTATTTGACACAATAAAGAGAGGAACACGAGAAGTCGGAGCAAACATACCAATCGCGGTAGAGGTATTGTCCTGAGCGGCCCAGCTTGGGTCCAGCAAAGCATAACCAACAGCCGAATCTAGTTCTACTGGTGACCTATTGGCATCAGTGAGCCACCAAGTATCCTTTATTAAGCGGGAGGTCTCCATGTAAAGTTGCACGTGAAAACCAGGAGGGAGCTGAGCCAGGAGGAGACCACAGGCTTGGATAATTAGGCAAGAGAGTTGCTGGCAGGTGTAACCACTTTGTGACACAAAGCTCGAAGTATTGATCCCTGAAACCGAAGGACTAGACCTGCTTGCGCTTAAAGAGTCGGTACTTCCACCAGAAGGCGAGTTTGGCAAACCTGATCCCGGCCCAAAACCAGTTGGTGCTCCATGTAGACCGTTGCTCGACTGGATAAGCGTCGGCTGTATGTTAACAACAATTTGAACGAGGGACGATACAATCTGGGCTGCAGAGACTGGAAGAGAGAGTAGTTCCATAACTGCAGTTTCGAGGACCAGTTGTGTGTTAGTTCCGGGATCCTGAAAATGATAGAACGCCTTTTGACCTTCCGAAATGTTAGGCAACCCAGTTTGAGACGTAGCGGGAGTTTTAGCATGCTGATTTCGCACTAGAATATCTCCAGCTGGTCCACACCTTGTGTTGGAATTCAACGGCGGTATCACATTATTCACAATCCCCAACAAGAGAGTGAAAAAATACTCGGGAGGTGGGCACATGACAGGGTTTGATGAGCCAATATGCTGGGGGAAGGACTCCGAAAACGGGATCTGAAACAGATGTGCGGTCAATTGCAGTATAGTAAGTAGGCATCAATAACACAGGCTAGAGAGAACAAGAACAAAAGACGAGTACCTTGCTCAGATCAAGCACATTCAATATCCTTACAATCAGCTTTCCAGGAAGATGACCGTAGAAATATGCGAGGATGTCTCGAACAAACGAGAATCTTAGGGGATGATAGGCTAGTAGCTGTGAGTACATGGCCAATATTCTGTCAGCCAAATCTACGGCCTCATTTTCTATAAGTCGATAAACAATCAAAGGGATAACTGGAAGCAAACGGGCCACAATATCATCAAAGAAAGTGGGAAACCTGCGGCACAATAGGATACCGCAAATAAGTGTAGGAAATCGCAGAGATTGCCACCTTCACTCAATATTTCACAATAGACATAAATTAATTCTAAACTGTATACACAAGAAACTTCACCTATCTTTCCACGACAGATGATTTCCCAATGCTTTATGTAATTCTAGACGCTTGAAAGTTCCAGAATGAAGCCAATGCTCGGGAGGCCCACGATTCACACAGAACAACTTCACCCTTTGTTGAAGCTCTTGCCTGTCCAGAAGCATAATCTGCCAATTATGATGCCCCTCATTTCATCAGCACACATCCATGATTCAGTAAGTAACATACAAGGTTAAAAAAAAACCTCGATGTATTACAAAAATTAAAGGACGAAGGCGAATTTATTTGCCTTTTCTATTGCTACTTCGGAAATAAAAAGAAAAACATTCATAGGTCAAGGTGTGCACGCTCGTACAAACCAGGTAAAAATACATACCACGATGCGCAAAGCATGAGGATCATCGTCGCGGTCAGTGAGAGCTAAAAGCAAGATATCCAAAGGAAGTAACTCGTGTGTCCAAACAAAAAACACAAGGTTCGCACAGGCTTTCAGCAACAAATCCTGACAAAAACACGAGCCAAAGAAAGAGAAAAAAAGTGACTGACAGATTCATACAGGTATAAGATTCGAGATCGCTATGAGAGGTGGAAACACACTAGAACCTGAGGAGGATGACCATGTTGAAGTTCAACTTGAATGTGATGAAGCAACACATCCACCATTGTGTATATGTTAGCAGTCACTTCTTCAGGAGAGAATTCTCGTAAGACACGTGCCTGAAAATAGTTTAAGGAATTGTCATCCAAACACTGAACAAAGTGAAGAGGACTGTTAAAAGTTGATACATCTTGAATGACCATTTAACAAGAAGAAAAGATTACAATACCAAATTTGCACTGTTGATATTTTCAGGGTGGACCTGCATCAGTATCCATGCGCCCGCACACAGATACTGTCGATGCTGAGGAAAGCTATGGTTGATATATGTAACAACATAAGTTGGATCAGCGGAGGGTGAAAGTAGCTGGTTGCACTGGTTAATTACAGTTGTTTCAGCCTGCAAAACAGTCGATCATCCATCAGTCTCTGCATCTCCGAGTAATGGAGAATATTTACGGTGCACAAAATCAATCCATGTTTCATAGTAGATCTAGATCTTATAATTTTCCAACTGTAAATACTACATGACCTAGTCAAACACCTTAAAAATTCACATCTATATGATAATATAAACCATTTCTGGTGGTAGCAATTGGGACTAACAGGGATCAGTCACCTTTCATCGTGATCAGGAGAATGGAAATGAAGGAAATGAGGGGCTTTAAGGATAAACTTACAGAGAACTCAAATTTGATACTAAAATGGACAATCTAAATTGCTCATTTCTCTACTTCTTTTCTCCTTTCTGTGGTTCTTTTTAGATAATCCACGGCAGATGCTAATAGAACCACACCATAGATTCTCTCAAATGTTAAATCACCGTCTTCAATTTAGAAAATATGCTCATCTAACAAATTTTACGAGTGTGAACTTAAATCATTCGAACAGTTACTGAAACAAAAACATGTCAACCAAAGAAAAACAAACCTGCTGCCATGCTTGAATAGCCAGGCCCCTCTTATCCATCCTCCCTACCAAGGCTTCACGAAGAAATGGAGGGAAATGGCGCAATGTCCTCTCCGACCATGTATGTTGGCTAGTAGCCATTACTTGCTCTAACATTGTTTGGAGATAAATCATATGTTCTGGTTCAGCGATTCCACGTGTCTTTCCGATTATAGCAAGACTAATTATGGTGACACGGTTCAAAGTTTCGGTGAATTCAGTTGGTCCCTGCAGAATTATAAAAGTTCACTCACTTAATTGGTATTTGTACGGAAAAGAATACCATGAATGAGTTTTATGATATGGAAACCAACCTTTCCTTCCCTTTTCACTGCAAAAAAATCTCTCTGCGACAAAATTAGGTTCATGCAGAGGTTTTCAGCCAACCTAAAAACACGATGATCTCCACGTTTCCCTTTCAAGGTGGAAACTATTTTGGTCACATCATACATGAAGGATTTGCTTTTACCTTCATACCTTCAAATAATAAACATATACTTGAGCATGGTTACAGATCACAAAAAGAGGGATATTCGTCATGTGCAAATATTAGAATATTACACGACCTTGTTATGAGAAGACAGCATGTAATCAAATAACCAATGAGTAGATGTACACAAAGGTTATGGAAAGTTATCCACATCTTTTCCCTAATTTGTGGAAGTACATAATTCCCGAGATCTTGCTTCTTATCACAGTTTGAATATTGAGGGTAAAGAGTAGCACCTATACAACGGAAGCAAACGGTAGTTCACAATTTCAAGCACCAGAAGAGTTACTCCAGGCTTGCTAAGCAAGGACGGATACCTTTGTGCCAAATGCTGAAAAGAACATACAAATATCTTCCAGTCATTCTTGCAACTACGGATCACAACAGATGCTTGTAACTTGCAGAAGCTTTGGGTTGGAAGGTAAAGCAACTTACACTGAAGTGAGAACGGAACAATGCATGAGGTGCAATAAGCAGCAACCGACAATATGTTTCAACCATAGCAATGCTTGGAACAATCTGCAAAGAAGATGAGAACCATGTTAAAGGAGCCTAATAATACTGCCGTACAACTCTGTAGAAAAGGAAATGGAAGGAGTACCAGCCCAGCAAATAGTGAATCCTCCATCTGGAAGACCAATTTTGAGCACAGGTTCATTGAAAGGCCAGATAATAATGACATGGGCAATGGGCTCACTTCCCGCATCACTGTTATTCTCTCATTGGCTTGCATACTGGTCCCGGGCAATAATTCAGACACTCCGGCAGACGACAACCAGCTAATCACAGTCTCACAAGCTGGCTGTGCCATAGTGTAAGACACAACCCAAAACATGCCTACTGATCTCTCATCCATAGTCATGTAGTCCATCACCCTGTCTCCTGAAATTGTTGAAGCAAGACAAATCTAATGTTGCGAGAAGTAAAACGAAGTCCATCGCCCTGTTCTTGGACACTTGGATTTAATAGTTAATACGCATTTTTGCAAGCGTCGATAAATCTGACAGTCACATGCACAGAACAAAGATCTGATGACTAGATACCATCAAAGAGACAATACGGGGCAATGGGTACAAAGGAAATGCAAATATTGAATGCACTAAATCTTATTCAAACAAAATCAACCCCACCAATGAAATTCCAAAGACATACCTTTGCTCACTTGCCTCCACCATTCATCAATTTGCTTTCCTTTCTGAAGTTGCTCATTGTTTAGATACTCCCGTGCTGATGTTTTCAATGACCAAATTCTCAAGTTCTGGCAACTGCTTATGAAATCTAGGAGGATACTTTGTGAACTATTATTAGCATCTGAGCTGCGATCTTCTCTGTGAAACGACAGAATCTTCCTGGTTGTTTCTACCTGCCAATAGCATATAATTTCATCATACTGTACTAGAAATCAAGAAACTGTCAGTCCTTTTGGTTCTTTTCCTGGATAAAGTGCAGTTCTCAAACCTCGGATTACTTTTCTATGCACGCTAGTGTTAAGAAACTGTTTATGTTGGTTACAGTTCTGTGAGGGTGGTCGGAATAAGAATAAATTAGCAGCATTGGATACAAAGAAAGCTTTGGATTGTAGAAAGACAACCTTTCTGGTATCTGCATTTAATGCATTCATCACCAGCTCTACCCGAATAACTTGTGCCAGCAGCCAGGTTACATGATTTGTTCGAAGAATTTGCTGGTCTCCCTCTGTCAGACGCATAACTAGCTTGTCCACAAAATCAACAAAATCGATGCATCCATTTTTTATGAGGAAGAAGAAAATATCGGAGAAGACAAGCCAGTCCTGCCAACAATTTACTTCTGCGGGAAAAAAAGAGAGATAATGTGAAAGGACCATCTTAGTACAATCAAGGGACAGTTTAATCTCTATAACACTAGATAAAATCAGACATTTTTTTGTATCAAGAAAGAGTAACATTCTGATGCAACTTTAGAGATGGAGTGCACGAAGAAAATACATTCTAAAAAAGTAAAACCGTCAGATATATAGTAGCATCAAACTAACTAGAAGACTAAAGAAGATAATTAGCAAAATGGATGCAAATACAAGAGACATTCGAAAGCTTTAGAGACGGAGACGAAGACGAAGAATACTAAAGCATCATCATTACCAGAATTTGTCAACTTCAACAGCTCCACAATCCTATCAATAGTTGCCTCACAAATCATGCTGCAACTGAAGACAGCACCAGGACTTGGTGCAGGATTACTTTGCCTGTGGCAAGGAGCAACCAGAAGCACGCGTTTCCACCAGTCTGGGGATGGAGTTGTACGGAGAGCATGTCGTATACAACGCAAAGCTCTTTCCCAGTCCAAGCTTCCCTTCTGAATGGAATTTGCAAGGTCCTACACAACTAAAACAAAAGCAATTTGACAGGCTGCAATAAACACGCAAACCTTTTCTTGAAATTAAAATTTTGTTCCAAATAAATAGCGAAAAACAATTGCTTTGACCAAGGAAGCTTTTGGCACAGTGGAAAGTCAATCCTGAGGGAGACACATTGAATCCAAGCCGGCAGAAGCTTCGGTTAAGGAATTGCCCAATAATTCATGCAATCATGGCAATATCTAACCTCCATCATAATGCATAACGAAACAAAAGTTATATGTCAACATAAGACTACAACCGTAATGAAGTATCAAAATTTATAAAATACCATGAGAAGTTCGAAGAAAAAGGCATCACCTCTCCGTGCAGAGGTTCCCCTAGTACACTTGGATAAGTGATTGGAGACAAACGTAAGTTTGTTGTTGTTTCCACTGGACTGCTGGGAACAGTGAGAGAGATAGTACGATGAGTACCAAACGTGGGGCAATGAAGGTGCTGATCCAGCATTAGCATATGAATCGCCATCATGTCTCGCCTCCTATGGATCTCCAATATCAATGTGAATAAAGCTTCATCATCTGGTATGTTGTCTATGAACTGCAAGCCACTGCGCAATAACTCGTAGAAGGGAACTCTGCACTTATCAGCATCAACCAACAGCCAAATCACATCCAAGCAACTATGTAACCATTCAATTAGAGCCTGACAAGGCCTAATAGATTTGGCACCATCACAATCATCAAGTCCATGCAGTCTCTGGTCCCAATTAACCAGCCAATTCAACATATGGTGGAAGATATTGGCATGTGTAACCGGCTTTAAGTTACACTCGAGACCTGTCAAAATAATCTTGCAACAAAGCTGGCGTAGACTGCTTAATGCACTGTCCCTCGTGGACAAATTTCCCCTTCCCATGGAAGCTTGGCCATTTCCAGAAATGCCAGTCGATTTAGCAGGAGACATAGCCGTCCCAGAAGATGGTTCAACCACTGACAGAGCAGGAGATCCAATCCCGTGAACAGAAGTTAACGGCGATGTGGGATTGGAGGACTGGAAGTTAGATGAACTACCGCCCACACTCGCGGATACAAGCGTTCCAGTCTGTGAAGCCGCTGGCATCACTTGCCCGGGCTGACCAACAGACATTTCTGTAGACGACACATATGACAGAAGGGACGGCAAGAAAGTATCCCAATTAATGTAGCCTATACCGCACAAGCTCCTCATAGTGAAAAGCAGGAATTCTGCACGGGGAGCATGGTTACTGCACTCCACGACCAGAGAAATAAGAACGGATTCCGTGACAGCACGTAACTGATCCTGGTCCTGATGCCAAACATTAATTCATCAGCACAAAAATTGTAAGCTTCTCACACCCTCAAAACCCTCTCAATCCCCACTTTTTCCAATGACAAACATGCTCTTAAGCAACAAGGTTGCAAACTTACAGGGAATTGAACACGGAGCTGCTCGAAATCCACGACGAACTGCTCGTTGGGAGGCGGGAGCTCCCTGTTGAGAGCAAGAACACGCTTCTGGGTCTTGTTCCTACCAAAACAGACCATCATAAAAAACCAAACTTGATGCAAAAAAGGGGTGGCGGGCAACAAGCAGGAACACTCACGGGGGCTCGCGGACGACCGAGTCATCGGGTTTCTGGCGGCCGCTCCTCTGCAAACAAAACCACCAATAAAGTTCCAAACTTGATGCAACATCCAAACACAGGGAGAGGGGGAAAGAGGAAAAGGGTCGAGAGCTATACCCCTAAGTAGAGGTTGAAGAGGTCGAGAATGGCGGGTCGGGCCGGGTGGAACTGGTACCCTCCTCTGGAAGAAGAAGAAGAAGTGGCTGTTCCCGTTCCAGCGGTTGCGTTTGGCGGTGCGGTTGTGGCTGTTGATGTTCCCACCAGCTGCTGCCTCTGGCTTTGATCCATTAACAGTAGAAAAGGAAAAGGGTACTCCTTTTTCTATCTATTACATACGTAGAGGCGCCGTCTTTGGTTCCTCTTTAGCTTGTTTTGGGATCTCAGAGGAGAGAAGACTCTTCTTCTTCTTCTTCTTCTAAGACACTTTTTTGGTCGAAGTGCGGATGGAATAACTGTAGTTGGATTGGGTTTGAGCCTGTTGGGCTTTGCTTGCCTTTGTGGGTCAGGAATCTCAGGATGCCGATGATCATTTCGAATCAAACATGCTCGTAGTCCGTCGGAAGCTAACGATGGCCTGGTAGGAGCGTTGCCAAGTTAACGGAAAGTGAATAAAAAAGGAAATGAGCAATGTTTTAAAATTTATAGTCCGACCGGTCAAATTATCAACTGAGACTAATCTTTACGGCTTTTTACCATGGTTTTCAAATACGATCCGGAGAGCGACCCGCTCTTGTCTCTGGGTCGTATTTTAACCGGTCCAATTGGTTGGACTGTCAGTTAGACCGGTACTTTTATATATATTAAGATATATTTTTATTAATATTTTAATTATCCATGTCCCACAATCCCAACTTTTTCTTTCTTTTTTGACCCACCATAACTTTGAAATCTTAAAAAAAAGAAAATATTGGACCAAACATGATTTTTCTCTTTTTATTAGGGTTTGGTCATTTTTTGGGTCAAAATATCTGATCAACCCTGATTTTTTGGTCAAAATATCTGACCAACCCTAAATTTTTGGTTCAACCTTACGAACCGAAAAAATGGAATCAAAAATTCGGTCAAACTGCCCGGTCCGACCTTTTTTGGGCGATTCGTAAGGTTGGCAATTTTCTGGTCAAATTCAGTACGCTCTTCCGACCAAATTATGGTCTGACCGGTCGAACTACCGGTCCAACCTAGTATTTCAAAACCTTGCTTTTTACTAAAAGTTAGAGAGCGATTCGAAGCTCAAAATTCGGTCGCACTGTTGAGTCTTGTCTCTAGGTGATCCAATTCGCCTGCAACAAGAAAATTTAATATTTATTTTTTTCTATTTTATCCGATTTAATTTAGAACCAACACCTCATCTTCCATACTCGGGGTATGTACATTATCTTTGGATCACAATAAACTTATCTTTTTTTAACAAATTTTGATAATATGCAACTAAGTCAAACAAATTTGACTAATATGTCAAATAAGAAAACCCGTATTATTATCTTTATGTATTTCTAGTCTTGTTAAATTAATGTTTGAAGACGTTGCCTGAATAAATTGTATACCAAATTTGGTGAATATTTGAGCTTATATGGTATTTTATCATTTATAAGTTAAATTAAATTTATTTCACCTTATTTAGTGATAATTAATATAAAACAAAAAGTCCCAGCTTACCAGCAGTCCAACCGCGTGGACTGGGTGAATTGGAAAATTGAAAATGGGGAGAAAAAAATCACTATAGTTTGTCAAAGGAGATTCTTTTCGAATGAAAATACCAAAACGATGATCAAAATCCTTCGATTCTAAACGTCAAGTGTACTCACAAGACCGATCATCGTCCTACAATTATTAGGGGTGAGGAAACGTCGGTGTCATGGTTTTTGGGTATTTTTTGGCGCCGACACCGACGTAGCCAATTTTCTCGAAGCCCAACCGACGGTGTCACGGTATAGGGCAACACCGACGGTGTCACGGTGCGGCGGTGTCACCAATTGATGATCGGTTTGGCGGTGTCACCGATGGAGGGAGGGGACCTGTCAAGGTTGGAGGGAAGGAGATCAGGAGGAAGGTTGGGAAGGAGAGGAGGGGAGGTCGGGAGAGGAGGGAGGTCGGGAATGAGAGGATTGTGAAAATTGATGAACCTGAACTAGAAGATCGATGAAGAAGCCAAAGATCAAGATCGATTTATCAAGAAGCCATGAGAGAGCTTCGAAGCTTATGAGGAAACTGTTATTTTTATTACAGGGTTCTCTACAACTTAATCTTAGATGGAAGCATGAGTTAGCTATATATACAAGTCCTATAGAAGCTATTAGAAGCTAATGGAACAATTGATAACCCAAAAGATACATGGGCCTGGCCCAACAAGATATATATGTAATAGACTTGAGAGATAAGTAGAGAAACTATATATTTTCTCTAGACTGTTCGAGCCCCTTCTTCCCCTCCTCTTCTCTGCCAAAATTTTATTTTTCTCGCTTTCAATTAGATACCACACCTCCATCTCTAGGTAGAACCACCATCTATATAGGTATAACATCATCGAGCTTCATCATCTCTACCCGTGAATCGAACGACATGATTCAACAAGGAGGACAATCTCGAGAGCAGCGGATACCATCTCTGCTTGCATGCAAGAAGTGTAACCACCTAATCTCCAGAACATTGGAATCATTTATGGTCTGTTGGTTTGCAAATGACAATCAGAATTCTGGATGGGAGATTTGGAAGGATACAGGTACTTATAATTATTTAAAACGACATCATTTTTTTCGGGTTATCGGTGTCTCGAGCTTGCAAAAAAAAAGACACCGACTCAACACCGAGAAGTTCGGTTTACCAACATTTGCAACCCATAACTCCGTTCGGTACTTCGGTGCTTCAGTGTGATCGGGTTATCGGGTTGTCGAATTTTTTCGGGTTCACGCTCAGCCCTAATAATTATAGTTTGGCCATTAGATTATAAAAATCTCGTTATTCTGATCGGTAACCACAAGTGTCTTGCCGATCTCACGAAATTTAGAGAGGCAATTGGAGGGGTTTTTTTTTCAGGTTTAAAAAAATGCAGGCCAACCACGGTGCGGTCATTTAGGTGTACCGGGTTTGACAGTTAGTATGTCTATATTGCAAATTGTCCAAAATTTAGTTAGACTAAGCGGTTCAACCGGATTTTTTTTACTGGAAGTGTCTGATCTAACCAAAATTTTGTTCGAAATCAACACAAAATTAAATAAAAAATCACATTAAGAACTCAATTTTCCCAAATCAATACAAAATAAACCAAATCAACAAAAAAAGTGGGCCGGAGATGAACTAAATTGATTGATTATATGAATTTGGAAATATTTATTGAGACTATTTATTCTATTTATTATTTTAAAAATAATACAAAAATAAAAATAAGTGTCTAGTTTGACAGGCCGACCGATCTAAATCAACAATTTACTACAATAATATATCAATCTGATTTAACATGGTTGACATGGAGAACGGAAGAAATTGCGAATCGGTATAAGAGTCTTTTTTAAAACATTAGTTTTTTTCCTTTTTCTGGACTGATATGCATGAGGGGAAAAATAAAAATAAAGGGAAATAATTTTAAAGGATGTGACCGTTGACTGAAATCTGAGCCACGTAAGCTCTTGAACTCTCCTCCTCGGAGACCGTGTGCTTAATTTAAACTAAGCGATACGGGACATGTCACCGGGAAATCATAGCCTGCAGGATCCCATTCCCCAGTTACCGTGCACCTCCGGATCTTCTTTTCATCTTCCTCCCAATCCATCACTTGTTCTGACCTCGCAACAGGTTGGGTAAAGTACATTTTAGTACTCCATAAGAAGTACATTCCATCGATCAAGTTCTTTGTACATTATGAGCGCCTAAATTGTCAAATGATTGATCTAGATTAATCCGGTAAATTGAGTTTGAATACTGAAAATGCAAATAAGTTTAAATCTTGGTGCGAAGAATTTAATAACCAAAAAGGGTTAGTGATAGCTAAAATGCAATTATATTAACAAAATGCATTTAAGATACCAAACATTGCCCTGATTGTCTATTTAGAGAAAAATCATACCGATAAATATTTATATCAACTGAAAATTTTAACCGAGTCTTATATTTGAGTCCCAAGAGATGCAAAAGATTAGACCACTATTTAGTATTTAGCTAGAGCTCATTTCCTTTTAAAGCACAAAATCTAGACTCTCCTCCACTCAACTACTTTCCCAATAGACCTCAATAGTATCCCTAAAAAAAATGGACCTCAATAGTAGAGTACTCTCTCTCTCTCTCTCTCTACAAAGCAACTTCTACTTGAATTGTTTGTTTATTATTATTGTTAAGTCTCGTCCTTGTTCACTTGGACTCTTCTATTTAGACCTGACCATGAATTGAATTATATTCGTGATTCGATTCGTAAAAAATTCGATTCGATTCGTCCCAAATTTGATTCGTTTAAAATTCGATTCGAATTCGTCATGATACGAATTGAATATGGTTCAAGATTTTTATAATTCGTCAAACCGGCGAATTTAATTCGAATTTGATTCGAGTTGAATTCGAGTCAAATTCGATTCGAGTTGAATTCGTATCGAATTCGTGTATATATAATATAATAATATATGTTAAAAAATAAATTTAAAAAAAGTGGGGGAGGCGGGAATGGATCGGGACGGAAAACGGGGGGGAAGAGGAGGGAAGGAATTTTAAAAAATTGGGGGGAGGTGGGGGCGTGGGGCCCACAAAAAAATAAAAAAAGGGGCGGGCAGCGGGAGTTTTATTTTTTGGTTAAAAGATGATGATGTCATCGCCTGCGTCATTGATGACGTCATTGTCTGCGTCAGCGATGGGAAAATTACCGTTGGAATCTGCCCGTTTTTTTTGTTACCGTTTTAATACCCAGGTTACCGTTTTTTTTACTGTTTGTCCTTTTTAATTTTTTTTAATTCAACATTTTTTCCAAACTCTATAAATACCACCTTTTATTCTTCAAATTTTACACATTTCAATCTCAACTCTCTACTTCTCTTATTAAAAATTTAAGCTATATACATTCTCCCTCAAGTTTACTAATTAGATATATTAGTCATATTTCTCATATAATTACTCATATTACTATATAATTATGTCATCAAGTAGAGCAAATAAGGGTAAGGAAAAACGTGTGGAACATCACGATTCTATTGAATCGGATTTTCCACCGATTTCTACTTATCCTATTCCGGAAGAAATGATGAACGTCCATGATGAAGCTCAACGGGAAAGTGTTGATTTAATATTCAACAATCCACAAAAGGTAAAAAGATCACCTTCATTATTTTTTACTAAGCATTTCACAAAAATTTCTACCGGAGAAAAAGGTATCTTCAAAATTACATGTAATTATTGTGGTAAAAAATATGAATTCAAAACCGGGAATGGATATGGTACTTATACTATTCATTTGAATACTAAACATCCACACGAAGTTGGTTTTGAAAAATCACAAACTCAATTATCTACTACACCTAATGTTTTATTTCATTACACCGATCAAAATAATAGAGAGGAATTAGCTAAATTAGTTGCTACCGAACATTTATCTTTTAGTTTTGGTGAAAAACTCAATTTTACAACTTATTGTCAAAATGCTTTAAATCCTAGTACAAAAAAAGTTCCACGAAGTACATTAACACGATATGTAAAAGATTTATACAAGAAAAATAAAGAAAAATTACAAACTTTTTTCTTTGATTTTGATGGTCGAGTTTCTATATGTTGTGATATATGGAGTGATCATTGGCAAACACATTCATATTTTGGTGTTACATGCCATTGGATTAATAATGAATGGAATATACAAAAAAGAATAATTGCATATAGAGTTTTTGATGATAGTCATAGTGGGAATAATTGTTATAAAATATTGCATACTATTTTACAAGAATATAATCTAGTTCAAAAAATATTTTCAATTTCTCTAGATAATGCAAGTTCTAATAATGTTATGGTTAAAGATTTAGAAATTTGTTGTACACGATTCGGAGGAAATTTTTTTCATATTAGATGTGCATGTCATATATCTAATCTTTGTACCCAAGATGGAATTAAAGCTTTAGACTCTACATTAGGACCAATTAAACAAGCACTTAATTTATTATGGGCTCGCCCAAAATTGCTAAAAGATTGGAAAATTTTTTGCAAATCAAACAACATGAAACCAAAACGTTTTCCACAAGATGTTCAACATCGTTGGAATTCGACTTATGAATTGTTAAAAGAAGCTCTTCCATACAAAGAACTTCTATGTAATTTTTTTGCATCTAATGATCAAACTAATAATATTATGTTACAACCTTACCATTGGGACCTTGTAGAAAAACTAAATGAGCTTTTAGAATGTTTTAATTATGCTACACATCTTTTATCGGGTGTTTATTATCCTACATCTCATTTACTATTTTTGGAATGTTGTAATATATCGGAGGCAATATGTAGCGCTTATCAAGATTTTGCATTGTCATCATGCGTTTCTGAAATGGCTAACAAATGGTTAAAGTATTTCGAGAAGATTCCCCAACTTAATTTAATTGCAACCGTTTTTATGCCGAACATTAAAATTGATGGTTTACAAAATTTATTATATGCGTATTACACAAATTTGGAAATTTTTTTGCAAGTTCCTAATCTAGAAGATCATGTTGTAAAAATTACAAACAATGTAAAAAAAGATATTTTGGATTTAATGAGTGATTATAATATTAGGAATAATGCTTCTACATCTAATGAACCAACTCCCTTTCCATCACAAGGTGAAAAATTAAGTTTTACGGAAAGATTGTTAATGAAAAAACAAAAAAGACCCCGAGGAATAAGTTTAACCAATTCGGAATTTGATTTATATCTTAACACACAATTTGATATTCCATTTGTCAAGTCTTCTAGTTTTCCTTTATTAGAATGGTGGAACAACCATGTAGAACAATTTCCGGTTATGTCAATTATTGTCAAAGAATTGCTTGCTTGTCCGATTTCGACGGTTGCCGTGGAACAAACATTTAGTGCAGGAGGTAATATTTTGGATGAACATCGGTACTCAATGACACTGCAATCTTTGGAGGCACAAGCATTACTCGCCGATTGGACCAAGGCGGAAAGACGACAACAAGAAATAGTCCGGGAAAATCCTGACCAACTATACGACCTCGATGATGCCACAACCGGTGAAAGCACAAACACATCCGACTAAGTGAGTTAGCTCCATAAAGGTAAGAGAACTACGTGGGCTTTGATTCCTTCGGAGCTAAGGATACGTAGGCAACTTAATTTGGTACATTAAGTGCAAGCCCAATCTTTAGTTTATTTCTTTTTTCTAAAAAATGTTAAACACTAATTCCTAATTTTTTTAAATATTTGAAGCAAAAAACAAAGTTTTTAAATTTTTCAAAAAATATCAAAACTTTTTAAACTTTTTTGAAAATATTACAAAAATATTCAAAATATTCAAAAAAATTAGAGGTTTTAGAATTTTTTAATTAAGTATTAAAATTATAGAATTAATTCGAATTCAAATTCGAATTATAATTCGATTATAATTCGAAAATTCATAATTCGTATTCGATTCGTCTTTTGAAGAATTGAATATAGTTTAATGTTTTGATAAATTCGAATTCGAATAAATTCGATTCGAATTCGTCTAAATTCGAACCGTGGTCAGGTCTACTTCTATTGCCGGGACATAAACCCTTTCTGGGTTCGCCTGGTTCTGGAAGGTTGAGGTTGGCACTATAATTCTCAGGTGAAAAAAAATATTTTAAAAAAAAGAACAAAGAGAGTAAAAAAAAGTTTCTTCTTCTTCTTCTTCTTCCATGGCTACCCTGTTCCTGCTCTTCTTAGTGGCAGCTTCTGTGGTTTCTGCTGAAGGTAAAACAAGCTCCTTTGCTTCTCTTTCTGGGTTCTTTTGGTCCTCCTTAATATCTTAAGAACTTCTCCTTAATATCAAGTTTTAGTCTTTATGCTTGTTTTAATGCATCCCCAAGCTAATAGATGTTGCTTATTGGCTCCAAGTTTTGATTTTTCTATCTGGGTTATTTGTGTCATCCTCATTTATACCGGCAAGATTCCAACTTTTTCATCTTAGGAGCTTCAATCCTTAGCTCTACTGTTTTGTCTCAAGTTTCAGTCTTTATGCTTGTTTTTTGCTCCTTTATTATGGTCGGTAACTTGGTTCCAAGTTTCATGCATGCCTCTAGCTAATCTGTGTTGCTTGTTGTTTGGTTAAGCTCAGCCATTTTCTTCACTGGATCTGTTTGTAAGCAACTTTACTTTTTAAATGCATTTTCTGTTGGGATTAGATGGGAAAATGGGGTTGTAAGGAAAGTTCAGTAACAATGTTGGTTTTGCTAAGTGTCCGGATAACGGGTGGTCTAAACCAAAAAAATAACAATATTGACTTCTAAAGTGGTTGTTTTGATGTTAGATTTGGTCGGTGATTATTTGGTCAACTGTTGAAGTTAGTAGCTTTTTAGTTTGAAGTCATAATCTTGGGTTTGCTTTACCAAGCCCTCCTCTTCTTTGTTTAAAGCTGCTTGATTAGGGTGGAGGACTTGGAAAATCTGCCACCCTTTTGTTGGTTTGTGGGAGAGCATCTATTTACTTTGTTGCCATTAATGCAATAGGCAATGGCTACCCACTGCAGCAAAGTTTTTTTCCCTTAAATCTTAATGGGACGAGGAGGGAATCTATCTCAGCAATTATGCTTCCCAGCTCATGTGCCTCTGCACCACAATTGAAATGTTTGAGGACTAAAATACCCTTGCATTGGAATATGGAATCAATGTGACATTGCGTGAACTTGGAATCCAAGGACCCTGCTCCCAAGGGTGTTATGGTCAATTTTGGTTGAGTGGTAACCTATTCTGCAGTAAATCATGTGATGTAGATTTTGGCTGTGCCACCTTCTATATTCTCACCCACTTAATGTCATTGCATTGTTTTTAAGTATTTGTTTTGTCAAGATTACCACATTTTTAGTTTCGAGTGTAGTGGACTTGTTTATAACATATAAAAAATTCACATGTTGGGTTTGATATGAAGATTCTAACATTTTATCAGAGCGGGTTGATCCTGTGTTATGCCACGTTGGCGAAATCAACGCCCGTGCAAACTTTGGTCTGATGGGGCGTGTTGAGATTATCACATCGTTAGTTACTCATCTGTGAAATTACCATCCAAAGTACCATGATTAACAAAATCCTGGTGCATTAATTGAATGGGGAGAGTTTGCTTAAAGTAACAACATACATGCATCAGTGTAGTACTTCCTTAAGGCTGATTAGTCTCTTTTAGTGTTGCCCTCATTGCAGAAATGTTTGTCAGTTCTTTGTATATATTTGGGTGTCTTTTGATTGGAAAGGCATAAAAAGATGAATCTATGCCTGCTTTTCAGATGTGAATTATTGTCCTTGTGCTGAGCCTCTTGAAGAGGAGACAAGAGTTCCTTATCTGTATATCTGGTGGCTTTCTGTGACATCTCATCTTCTTTACAATTTAGTTCCATCAACTGGCTGCCTGTAGTCAAGAATCTAAATCATATGGGTCATGAAAACTTGGATATGGTTGAGGAGATCTGTCGGATCGTAATCCGGTAGGACCATCTTGAATTAGATAAGGAGGTAGCATCAAGCTTTACAATTACTGCAGTGCTCTAAGGTGGTCCTGTTACTTGATATTAGCATGATTTGGCTACAGATTTGCTTGCCTAGAGTGCCTGCTGGCCTGTTGACACACTGAACTCGAGAAGGTCGCGATGGTTTGTATCGACTTTGTTAACTTAGTACAGTTCCGTTGGAGCTCGAGAACATCAAAACTTGTAGCTATGACATATACGAAAAAGACGATCTGTTATCTTGTTATCGTCCATGTTTGTTTCCCTCCACCATTGTAACCTCTATTCATCAAGTTGGATTTTCTGTTCTCTTTGCAGATGCCTTCATCGGTGTAAACATCGGAACAGCCCTTTCTGATATGCCAAGCCCGACTGAGGTGGTGGCACTTCTTAAGGCTCAGAATATCCTACAGGTCAGGCTTTATGATGCTGATAGAGCTATGCTTCTTGCGCTAGCCGGTACAGGCATCCGCGTTATGGTGTCTGTTCCGAACGACGAGCTACTTGGCATTGGTCAATCTAATGCCACTGCAGCCAATTGGGTTTCTCGTAATGTGATAGCGCATGTTCCTGCTACCAACATCACAGCCATTGCAGTTGGATCCGAAATCCTGACTGGCCTCCCAAACGCTGCCCCCGTGTTGGTGTCTGCCATGAAATTCATCCATTCCGCTCTGGTTGTTGCTAATCTCCATAGCCAAATTAAAGTCTCCACCCCGCACTCGTCTTCCATCATTCTGGATTCTTTCACACGGTCCCAAGCCTTCTTCAACCGCACTTGGGACCCAGTCATGGTTCCCTTGCTCAAGTTTTTGCAATCCACCGGTTCATATATTATGCTAAATGTTTACCCGTATTACGACTACATGCAATCAAACAGTGTAGTTCCGTTGGATTATGCCCCTTTCCGGCCTCTTGCTCTTAACAAGGAAGCTGTAGATTCTAACACACTCCTTCATTATACCAACATTTTTGACGCAGTTGTTGATGCATCATATTTCGCCATGTCCTAGGTTAACTTCACTAACATCCCTATAGTTGTCACGGAGTTCGGGTGGCCCTCAAAAGGCGACTCTACCGAGCCGGCTGCAGCCCTGGACAATGCCAACACTTACAACAGCAACTTGATTAGGCATATACTTAATGTCACAGGAACTACGAAGCATCCTAGAGTTCCGGTCAGTACATACATCTACGAGCTTTACAATGAAGATCAGAGACCGGGGCCTGTTTCCGAGAAGAACTGGGGGTTGTTTAATGGAAATGGAGCACCTGTTTATATTTTACACCTTACTGGTGGTGGTACTGTGTTGGCAAATGACACAACCAACTAGACGTTTTGTATCGCGAAGGACAATGCCGACTCGAAGATGCTGCAGGCGGCACTTGATTGGGCTTGCGGACCGGGAAGAGTTGATTGCTCAACACGAATCTAGTCTAACATAAGTTGGTCATTCTTGAATATTACTAGCCGAAACGGGCTGGGATTGCTATTGTAACTATCCGACTAGAGTAAATTCTGCAGTATTTTTCTAACTGGACAATCCACATGTTCATTTATCTGAATTTCTGATCGAAAAAAGTCTGGCACTCTTCACAAACAAAACCTGAAGAGCAATCGCCGCCTTGGCCAACGGCATGCCTTGTGCAATAAGGCTTGTTGCAGAGGTTACACTTGGGCAAACGAAGCCAGCACTCTAAACACACAGTATCTGAACAAAGAGCTTCTTCCAGCTCATCGCCGTTGTTGCCGACACATCCTCCACACTCTTCGCACCTCGCAATGCAGAATTCGCACCCCCGACAAGCCGCGATCATCTGGTGCTGCTTCCTGCAGGCCTCCCTCGTGCAGTCAAACACCATCCTGACCTCGTCACATTTCAGACAGACTTCCACATCTATTGCCCTGCGCGACAAAGTTCTGTACCGGTGATGATGATAAACGACCGGCTCCGGCTTTCCCTCTGCCGGGTTCGTTCGAACATAATCCGAGATCATCTCCAGGTGTTGTTTCTTTATGGAGGGTATGCCTCTGATCTGCAGACTCTCCAAGCTGCTGCCTTTCTCGGCTACTGTCTTAACAGCTCTTATAATTCCATCAGAGGTTAAGCCATAGCATCCCGGCAAGTGGAGCTGCATGAATAAAACACAAAGGTTCAATTAAACACACAAAAGGTTCAATTCTGCTACTTCAGTTCGTCTGCTTAGCAAGATTGTTCTTAAGATTCATCATCTATTCCCAAGCCAAAAACCTCAGAGCAAGAGACTTAAGAGAGATTCAATTATTATATTTGTTGGAGAATCCAACATTTGAAGTTGCAAGTGTTAAAAAATCTGCCAACTTTGGATCGGATATGAAAATTATAATACGGTATCACAGCCAATCGTTCATACGAGACTCATGGTCTGTTGTGCTCGCACTACTCCTCTGAAAGCACTAGAGACGGTAGTTTATTAGTGTGAAAAATTCACCAACTCAAAGCCTAAAGTTTTAGGTTAGATATAAAAATTTTAACATAGTATCAGAACAAATTGCTCATACGAGGTTCGTGGTCTGTTATACTCGCACGACCTTTTAAAAGCACAAGATACATTAGTTTATAAGTATAAAAAATCTACATACTCATTGTCTATCGAAATTCGAACTATCATTACCTTAGTGATGAAATGGTTCCTCTCAATGACCCCAAGGAGCCCATCATCAGTGATGTTTGAACAGCTCATCAGAGCCAGACTCCTCATCCTGCCTTCTGCCATGGATGCAACTCTCAAAAGAGTCTCATCAGTGATCCTTGAGTTTAGAGGCTCATCAACTTGGATGTCTAGCCATAGAAGCACATCCTTGGCCACTGCATCCCTCAGTGAAGTGCATGATTCACTCATGACAAGAAGCTCAAGCACATGCAGGTGGGCTAGGACAAGGGAAAAAGCCTCATGGGGTGGACCAGCTGGTTCTGGTTCTTGCTCTAGAGGTTCTGTTCTTCCACTTTGGCTTGAATCAGACAAAGGGTTGATGAGTTCATCTTCTTCCTTTTGGTATTGGACTTGCATGATTTTCTGATTGTATGTTTTAAGATGGTTCTGGGTTGTGTTATATATATATATATATATATATATATATATATATATATCACCAGAGAGAGAGAGAGAGAGAGAGAGGATTTATGGACCAGAATGAGCCAACCTTTCTCTTGCTTAGGTGGTCGGTCCAGGAGCCAAAGTCCGAAGAAATTTTCTTTTTCTTGCTTGCAAAGGAACTGAAATGAAAGTTACATTAAAATCAGTAGAGAATTGTTCTAATTTTTTTTAGAAGAATTGTTTTAATTTAAGCAATCTGAAGTGCATTAAAATTTGGTCTTGTCGTTTTTATGATGTTGGACTCGCATTTGGATTTTTGCTAGGGAGGAAATGAATTTCCATCCATACGGAAGTCATTTTCCTTTCCCCTCCCTTATCTCCCCAACTCATATCCTCAAACATCTAACGTTTTCATGATTTTCCAAAAACAAGAAACTGTTTTTATTCTTCCAGAAAGTGAATTTCTAAGGAAAATGTAAGGTGGTCGTAAAAGATGAACTACTTTAACCGCCTCATTTTTTTTCTCTCTTTTACTAACATATTTATTTTCCTTTTATTGTTGTAGTAGTTGAATCTGGATGTTTTGTAACTTTATAACGCGAAACATTTCATATTCCCAATAACTTGGGAGTTTTGACAGTTCGTGCGGCTCTACAATATCGGCATATGCTGATCGACTTAGTGTGACTGATCGTCCTCTCGGATCATTCAATCTGAATGATTCTTGCCTTCAATCCGTTTCGTGATCGAACATCTTGTACAATCATCAAGTCCTGCGGTTTACATACAGACCAGAGATGAGGTAACTTATGGCATCATCGACAATGGCGACGGCCGTCAACGGAGCTCGAGAGGCTCGACGGTGGTCCTGAAGAGAAGGATGTAAACCTTGTCGATGGAGAAGTACAAGAACCCTCCAACAGAATGCGTGACATACGAGCCGAAGCTGGTCCCAACTATGCAATGCCATGCTGGACCATAACAAGTATCAAACTCCTGCAAAACCGACCAGGAACTGAAGTCACAAATCACGAATTTTCCGACCGGCGAGAATGTTACATCAGCTTCAATCCAGCCCAAGAATATCAACACAGAGAGATCGTGAGTGATCTTTCATCTGAGGCAAGTGTTGGTTTCTTTGAAATTCTATCTGTTGTTAAATTCAGATATCTAATTCTGGTGCTCCGTGATCCATACCTCGGTAGTTCGGACCAGACCCTATCCTACATGTCAGGGATCCCAGAATCATGCCTACATTAATCGAAGATTTCATATTGATAACAAGCATATCAAGAATATTCCGTCAACTCTGAATTAGTTTTTGCGCGTATGTAGGATATAACAAGTATCACAATGACACAAACAAAAACACAGAAAGAACATTCTTATGACCTGATTGTACAAGACGTAGAGACGAATTGTAAAGGTCCAGAGTTTAATTTATAACGGGTATAATTTGATGTAAAAAAAAGAAAAAGCAATAAACAAAAAAAAACGGAACAATAATTAACTCATTGGTCCACCTCTCTGCAATAGCAATACCAATAAGCCTCACTGCCAAGTAGAAAACCCCACTTTTTTTTAAAGATAAATTTTACACCATTACATTTTGTCCTGAGTTATGATTTACTTCCTTAAATTTGACAATATCTTGTACTATTAGGAGAGGCTACATCCCTTTGGCAAAAACCCCACATTTCAAATAAGCAATGAGTGATCATAATGCAATCCACTCCTGTCTATCCCTAGACTAGTCCCTCCCTACACTGCATAAGAGTTAATCAAAACATAAAACTATGACCTTCCCCAATTTTAACTCAGAATGATGTAAGCGAACAAACAAAACACCAAATTTTGCGGAAAATAGATAGCAGATTAGCTTAATAAACAAATGTCATCTCTACTTACTACTTTTGAACTACATAATTCTGTTCGGCCTAACTCAAGTGGGAATGAAAATTTGATATTGTACTGTATGACCAGAGTTCAAATCCTTCGAGCATCAAAAAGAGAAATAGAATCCTCAACTAAGGAACTTTGCGGGAAAAAAAAAACAATAGAGTGACCTTCTTAAGGGAAAGGGCTAAGCGTTTACTGTCCGGTTTGCCCTTAGGCATGGAGTCAAGAAGGTCACGGGCCGACCGGAAGGCTTTGTTCTGCAAGGGAGCGGCCATGTCCGAAGCTCTAACGCGCACATTGAGCCTCGAGTTGTGTTCTTCCTCCTCCTTGGCCCTCTTCCTCTCTATCAACCCGCTCAGGAACCTGCTCCTCCTCTCTAGCTCCACCTCCGCCCCTTCCATTGCCCCGCCACCTTGTTTGATCACTTCACCAACTCGACGCTTCACGAGAGTGGCAAGTGACGAACAAAACCAAGATGAGAAAAACCAAGTAAGGAGAGGGTAAGGGACTAGAGAGACGAAGAGGAGAAGGAGAGTGTGAGTTGGTGGTTGTGAAGGCTTATTTATTTCTCCTTTTTTTCTTTCAGTAGTATTTTTTTCCGTAATTTTATGTATTCAGAGTCGAACAATATCTAATCCTATTTAGGACGGTACTTCCAACCTAACGTCTAAATCCTAATTTTTCTTAATTAATCCAAATCCTGTGTTAGTATTGCTTTTTGGTAATCGACTAGGTCGTTGTTTTATTAGGCCAGGAGGGGACAGAGCTTCCTCTTTTTCCCCGTCTTTCCTGCTTTGATTAGCGGGAAATTTGCTAGCCGAACATAATCAAGTTAATCCAAATAATTAAAATTAAATGATATCTTTTTTTATGAAAAAATTAAATGATATCTTATGAATAAAAATATATCATTGGAAAAATAGTTGATAAGATAATATCCGACGGTCAACTCACATTCCTTGCTCGCGTCACGGGTAGCATCTGACACAGAGAATTCACTTAAGAGATGAGACCAAATTTGTACAAAATTATGCCTCTGAGAGAGATGTGGGTTCAAGTGATGGAAGGCCAACGTGGAATAAATATTTCTTTGAAGACAAATCATTTTCTTTTCCATCGGTGTTAGTTATCCAGATTCAATGTTTATTGAAGAAAACCCACAAAAGAATGTATGTTGAAAAAAAATATATGGCCCGATTATTTATATTTACCCTCGGAAAATGACTTTCCGAATTTCACCAAGAAATATTTATTTTCATAAATAAGCAGTATATTCATTAGAAAGTTTTTTTCGTTTTTTGAAATTATTTACAACATTCATTTACACATTTTAAAAATATTTTCTAGGGAAATAATTCAATAAACGGAATTTCAGTGTGGTTGGCAATCCAAACTTAGAACCACTGACATGGGCTTCCTTTAAAAGGATCTCCATGAGCCGGCCCATTACTTCTAGAGAAGGCCCATTGGAAGATCGTTAAATTCTGTTAATTTGCTCCTTCGGTTTTTTTGGCAAATTACTCTTTGGCCCCTGGTATTTGGTATATTTTGTGCTCGCCCCCTGTATTCCGATAATCGATTAAAAACTCTCAGAAGTTTGGTTTTATTATACCATCGGATCCCTCGTTGATGTCATCAATTTTTTTTTTCTTATTTTATATTTGAAATGATTGTTATACCCTTGCTCTGGTCAATTGAAACCTCCGGTCATCTTCTCCAACCACCCTCCGGCCACTTTCCCAGAAGAGAAGGGGGTTGGGGGTTTCCTTTGTCTATAATTTTTATTGTTCGATTTGTTGTAAATTTGGGGAAGAAGAGATGGTCGGCTTCAGCCACCGTCGGGGACTGGGTGGTCGTCTCCGGCCGGCAACACTAGCAGTTGGGGACGGTGACGACGAAGAGGGAGGTGGAGAGGGAGCTCTCCCGCACGGTCTGGTAGAGGTGTACCAATGGCGGGCTTCTTTGCGGTACTCCCTCCTCGAGAAGAAGCTCGCCTCGTCGGGCTCTAATGGCGAGCTTCTTTGACAGTGTTAACTGTGTTGGTTCTGATTTAGATTTTGATTTAGATGGGTTCAAGAACTCGGGGAAGGAGACAGGAAGGGAGGACGCCGGAATCTGGTCACCGGTGTTGACTGTGTTGCATTTAATTAGTTAATTATTTTTGTAAGTGCATATAAGTCATTTATTAAGAGTATAATAAAATTAAATTTCGAAGAATTTTTAATCGATTATTAGAATACAGAGGGGTGAGCTTTGAATATACCAAAACACAAAGGGTCTGAAAATAATTTACCTTTTTTTATCACTCATATACACTGTGGAACCTAACTTTTTTTCAGTAATAATATTTTTAATATTCGTAAGACTTAAATATAATATCTTATTACCCTAGGTATTACCATATTTACAATAACCATTTTATCCATAGACAAATTATTTGGCGTATTGGATTTCACTTAACTTCTATACACCAAAATGAACATGAATATGCATATTTAAGAATCAGTTTCATGCCTTTCATGTCTCCTTTAAATTATCCAATTTGAGGAACCACATTCACCATCTTTTGGGTAAATTGTACGAGGGATTAGAAGTCTTAAACATTACATTTCTGTACTGCAACACTGGTCACGTGCATCTGCTGCATAGGAATACAAATATCTTCCACCTAATTCAATTACGAGTTAATCGTTGTACGTAGATATGACACGGGATATCATCACCTACTCATGCCTCCTTCCACCACCGGCGGTTATTGGTTATAAATCCAATAAGACATCACAATCAATATAAAAATCACCATGTTTAAAATCACACGGTTCATAGTAATAAGCTGAAAATATGCTAAATAACATGATATGAAATTGATGGCTCTTTAATCTAATATTGGGCTTCTACGTGTAATAACTATGTAATGATGAATTATCTCATGTAACTAGGGTTATGATCACCAGATTATGCGTGCTGCCATACAATATTCTTCCAATTGAGAACAGAGCAAAGACTCATAGAGAAAAACTAAAGAATCTCTCCTAGACACATACTAATATGGAAGGTCAACAAATTTCCAAGATCGAACCATCGATATGGACTTATGTACACTCTCGTATTCTGTTCATCTTAATAACTTACGCGAGATGTTGGATTATGGATCAAGTAGATTTCTCAGATACCAACAAGCACTTAGATTAACTGACGAGAGAGTTGTTCTAATTTAACCAAGGTCTCGGGTTCGAATCCTTGGGAACGCAGCAGTGTTAAATATTTGTTGGAAGAGCTTTGCCATCTTTCAACGGTCCTATCCGGTTCGAATTTGGATTAATCGGTCCAGTAGACCAGATAACAAGTGGTTATAAACAAAAAAAAGTAGATTTCCCACAAAAAATAAAACAATTTTTGGCCAATTTTTTTTTCACAGTGCAGTGTTTTATTACGAGCGTGGGGCATGTAACCCGAATTCTTGGCATAAATTGGGAGACCCAATAGGCTAAGACCAAGTGATCACAATTAGCAGGAGCTCAAATTCATTCAATATGGCCTCTGATCAGACAAACAAACATCTGTTTTTATATAAATAATTTTTTTATTTCAAAAAAAATAACGTAGTCTAAAAATATTCTTGCAGCAATATTTCCGACCCCAACATCTGTTTATATACGAGATTTTACTGAAGCACAGCTATTAACAAAATAGTAGGTGCTTGCATGAGGACCCGTTGTCCACGATTTCCGCAATCCGTCCAAACGTCAGGCAGGGGCACCAAAATGTCACGAAACTGTTTTTTTGAGGGATTGCAAATACATTACAACAGTAAAAAAATATGCTCGTATTGTGTTGAGTTCGAGTTCTAGTTTGAAAAACACGATCCTAATAAATATTTGTTGAAATATATTGTCATTATTCTAAAATCTTACCTATTTCGATTATACTCTACAATAAATATCGGATATAAGTAGTTAATAAAACTAAATGCATTAAGACGGTCCCGTCGCATCGAGCATACACTAAATAGCAAAAAGGAAGAAAAAGACAACGAGCAGCTGGTCTGTCACCAAGAGGAGCATCTATCCAACAACAACCCACGCGCCACAAGCAGCGCGTGACACAAAAGAGAGACTTACGGTTCCTTGCATTGGACCGACGACCCGTCGCAGTGGGACAGATTTGGTGGGGACTGGGCTAGTCCCCATTTATGAGGATTAACTCAAACCAATATCACTTCACATACAAATAAATATCACTTTATATGTAAATTAGCCTCTTGCAAACCAATATCATTTCACATGCAAACCAATATCACCTCATATGCAAACCAATATCACCTGATAGGTTATTGACCATCAGATTTAAAGATAATCAAATCTGATGGCCCAAAATGTAGTCCCCACCTATGGACAAATTTTCTTTAGTCCCCACTCAATCCGATCTGCGTCGCGGTACCCCACCCGGGACGTGGCGGCTCCGTCGTCGGGTAGATAACGGGTGGTCCGTTAGTTTATTTTTGTTCCGAAAATATTTTTTTATAAGTAAAATTTTATTATCCACCAAAATAATCTTCTAACATACACTAGTGTACTACATCAGTAATCTGTGTAAATACATAATTAAGACACTAGATGTACTAAGTTAAATAAAACATAGATCATTGTGGCCCAAGTATTTTACTAATCAACTACCCCATCACAATGACGCTGGGCTTTGCAAAATCATAATTAGCGCTTGTATGAACCGAATTTGATTTCGGGCTTTGTTCCGAAAGTGTAACAACAAATCATTGTTGATTTATTGCTCCAATAGTTTTTTGGTGGAATAAAAATTTAGGCGAGTTGGTTTAAACTCTGAGATCTGAACGATATTAAGATTCGATCCCTCCGAACACAATCTTATCTCTCGAATATTGTGTGGTGGGTTGTTTGGTCTCTTCCACTTTTGAACGGGTCTACCGTCAACGCCGGCTGTCCAAATCAGGAAACGGTGGTGTTCTTGCGTGCGTGTTGGGCTCTTCCTCTTACCGGATTCCTCGACGTGGATGGCAAGTTTAAGTCGATGCTGATGTATCCGGGTTAATTTTGAAATGAATTTGTGTTAGATGTTGTGAATGAAAAGTAAATCAACTGTAGTCGACTTGAAAATTTTGAAATTAAGTCTTAATAATGGCTAAAATTTTATAGTTTGAGAAATGTCTTCAGATAATTCAAATTTGGATTAAAACATTAATTAATATATCCGAAAAATATTTGAATACCAGATAGATTCAACTAAAAATGGGTTTAAATATTAGATTGGAGAAAAAAAATTGGATATATTAGATTATGTCAAAACAAAGTCTGTTAGATACACGAAACCTAACAAGAACACAGGGAAGCAATGGTTTAAGTGCATAGTTTTATGTTTATATAACATAACATCCATTTCATAAGCAGCTCAAACGGTACAAGAGCAGAGTAAGACTTTGAATTCAAGTAATTCGATTTTCATATCCGGAAGTGTAACAAATTTTATTTATATATGAAACGGTCGGATTATACTCTCACTTAAGTTGAACTTCTGATCTGATTTCACTCTGCTGGTGTTTTCTCTGCTCCAATTACCGGTGGAGTTGGAGCTGTTAGTTCTCCGTGATTGATTTCTTCCTCATTTCCTCGCCAACCTTCATAACAAAAAGGTACTCTTCATAAATTCTCGATTTGAATCAGATAGGACAACTACAATTAGTATTATTCACATGGTCGAAATTATCCGGTATCAGTCAGATATTATAGCAGCTCTGACTAAACGAAGTCAGGACCAATTAGAACAACAAAGACGACAAAACTCTCTTCGGATAGCTATTTCACATCTGCATTTTCATGTTGATCTAGACTTATTTTCAAGTTCTTACCCAACAACACTTAGGACACTGACTAAGTTAACTATTCTCGATTCGAGCTAGATCCGTTAAAAAAAAATGACAAAACTAAATTAATCCAAATGTGATGGCTTAGATGATTACCAAGTGAAGGATCAAACCCACGGGCTTGGAGCTCCCGGTACTCTTGACAAAGGGCACAAGGCCTGCAGAAAAGATGGACCAAACAGTCGTTGCAAGGGCCCTCCTCCACGGCGAACTCCTGCCGTATGTGGTGGCGATACAGGCACGTGTACAAGAAGCCGCCGGAGCCGCCCGACGCCAACTCGAGAAGCGCATAAAGAGCTCCGCTCCCGGCACAAGCTGGGAGAATGAACGTGCACATACAGAGTACGTGTTTAATTATAAAAACCAAAAGAATCATTGAAATTAAGTTGTTTTTATCTATTTATTTATGAAAGGTGGGCCAAATTCTTACATGTTGTTCCTTCGTCGACAATCTCAGCAATTTGTCCGAATGTAATCCACGGACACCAACAGGTGATGCAACCTGAAAAACAGCAAGTATACCCAACAAAATATTAATTGCATCACACAACCCTCGTGTGAATAACAATGAGCCACGTGATCAACTTATTACAAGACCGTTTCAACTCTCATAAACAAGGTACGATATTTGCAATTAGCGATACAATAATCTTCTCGATCTCTTCGAGAGAAAGAGTTCTCGAAGGGTACTTACAGTTGCGGAAATCAGAGAAGCAGCCGAAGAGGCCAGTAGACCAAGGAACTTCTTCCACTTTCTTCACTTTTGGATTCTCGTTAATGGCATAATTAAGGTCCTTCTTGGAGCGAATTGGGTTCCCACTTGCCAGCTTTCTTCGGAGTAACGGCGTCAGGAGTTTCATGTTAGCTTCCTCGTTGGATGGTTCCATTTGCTGCGATATGGGTCGAAGTATACACGAGATTTGATTTTTTTATCATGTGCCATGAAATATGAGTGATGTGAGAAATAACAATAACGAGCTACGAGATTAGTCCGCTGTATATCCATCCTACTCCAGAAAAAGAAGAAACCATGGAATACATGAAGTTGAAAAACTAGAATGAGAGAGAGGTACCGTTATTGGCCGGCCGCTTCCCAATCCAATTAACAGAAGAAGGAAATCGGTAATTAAAAAACCCAGTTCGATACGCGAGGAACTGAAAAGGTACCGCTCCTTCAGTTCCTCCAGTACTGGTAGAGTTTGGGGGATACGATTGAGGCCCGGAAAGGCCTTTTCAGTAAAGTTAGAATGAAAAAAAGGGCAAATTACTCTCACGTCTCTGAACTTTGGTCACCCTCCTCCTAGGGTCCCTGGATTTTGAAAAATAATTTTTTCGTCCCTAAGTTTTGATGATAATAGACTCTCGGGTCCCTGGTACCGGAATATTCCATATTCTCCAGCGAACTTTCACTTGAAAAGACACAAATGCCCTTCCCACTTAAAAAAATTACTCTCCCTACACCTTCTTCCTCCCCTTCTTTCCATTATAGCTCAAACTAAAAGAACCCGGAACTAAAATCAATTAAAACTAACCCAACTAGAACCTAGTAAGACTTTGAATTATGCCTTTTTTTTCCATGGTCTCCGTTTCTATGGCTTTTTTTTTTGCTTTGAACGCTAACAAAATTTAGTCCTCAAGGTGTTCGATAATTTTCTAGTGAGACACAACTCCTGGATGGTGTTTGATGCTTCCTGTAACAATCAACCTTGAGCTTCTTCCTCACACTCTCCTCTCCCTTGTTCCTGTGAATTTACAAAACCCAGAAGCGGAAATCATGGAAGGTCTTTGGAGACCGAAGGAACCCTAATTTCTTCAATTAATTTGTCAAATTAGTTTTTTTTCCCGTCTCCCATCTCCAATCCGACCACTTCTCCCGTCTCAGCCGTCTCTAATTTTTGGAAAAGGACAAGTTGCAGTAGGTTAGGGACGGTGTTGCCCGTGAGCGAAATGTTGACCTCGATGATTCTGGGCTTCTTGGGCTTAACCTCCATTGAGCCAGATGACGAGGGGATGAGGACTTGGAGAGGGAGTAGTTGGTGATGAAGGTTAAGCTTCAATGGAATTTTGTGAGAAGAGAGGAAGAGGAAAGGAGGAGAAAGAAAGGGAGAGGAAGGGAGGATAGAGAAGAGAGAGACGGAGGAGGAGAGAATAATATTTTGAATAAAATAAAATTTATTGGGACCATTTGGAACTTTTTTAAAATATAATTTGTTTTAAAGAAAATGTGATGGCATGCCACATCATCAGTCAAGTCTGATGTGGGGCCGGGTAAGACCCGGGTAGCTACCTTGGATCTGCCCGGGAAAAAATGTGTAAACTACAGGGTACTAAATTCCCAATTCGAAATCACATGGTCTTAATTCTGAAAGTCTGAAACTACAGAGTACTTATTAGGACTTTTTCCTTTTTTTATAAGTAAAATTTTATTACCCACCAAAAAAATCGTCTAATGTGCATTAGTGTACTACACCAGTAATCTATGTAAATATATAATTAAGACACTAGATGTACTAAGTTAAGTAAAATATAGATCATTGTCGCCCAAGTATTCTACTGATCAACCACCCCATCACAATGACGCTGGGCTTTGCAAAATCATAATTAGCGCTTGTATGAACCGAATTTGATTTCGGGCTTTGTTCCGAAAGTGTAACAACAAATCATTGTTAATTTATTGCTCCAATATTTTTTTGGTGGAATAAAAATTTAGACGAGTTGATCTAAACTCCGAGATTTGGATAATATTAAGATTCGATCCCTCCCAACACAATCTTATCGCTCCAATATTGTGTGGTGGGTTGTTTGGTCTCTTCCACTTTTGAACGGGTCTACCGTCAACGCCGGCTGTCCAAATCAGGAAACGGTGGTGTTCTTGCGTGCGTGTTGGGCTCTGCCTCTTACCGGATTCCTCGACGTGGATAGCAAGTTTAAGTCGATGCTGATGTATCCGAGTTAATTTTGGTGGTAAAAGATTTGAAATAAATTTGTGTTAGATGTTGTGAATGAAAAGTAAATCAACTATACTCGACTTGAAAATTTTGAAATTAAGTCTTCATAATGGCTAAAATTTTATAGTAAGAGAAATGTCTTCGGATAATTTAAATTTGGATTAATATTAATTAATATATCTGAAAAATATTTGAATAGCAAATAGATTCAACTAAAATGGGCTTAAATATTAGATTGAAGAAAAAAAAAATTGGACATTAGATTATGTCAAAACCAAGTCTGTTAGATACACGAAACCTAACAAGAACACAGGGAAGCAATGGTTTAAGTGCATAGTTTTATGTTTATATAACATAACATCCATTTCATAAGCAGCTCAAACGGTACAAGAGAAGAGTAAGACTTTGAATTCAAGTAATTCGATTTTCATATCCGGAAGTGTAACAAATTTTATTTATATATAAAACGGTCGGATTATACTCTCACTTAAGTTGAACTTCTGATCTGATTTCACTCTGCTGGTGTTTTCTCTGCTCCAATTACCGGTGGAGTTGGAGCTGTTAGTTCTCCGTGATTGATTTCTTCCTCATTTCCTCGCCAACCTTCATAACAAAAAGGTACTCTTCATAAATTCTCGATTTGAATCAGATAGGACAACTACAATTAGTATTATTCACATGGTCGAAATTATCCGGTATCAGTCAGATATTATAGCAGCTCTGACTAAACGAAGTCAGGACCAATTAGAACAACAAAGACGACAAAACTCTCTTCGGATAGCTATTTCACATCTGCATTTTCATGTTGATCTAGACTTATTTTCAAGTTCTTACCCAACAACACTTAGGACACTGACTAAGTTAACTATTCTCGATTCGAGCTAGATCCGTTAAAAAAAAATGACAAAACTAAATTAATCCAAATGTGATGGCTTAGATGATTACCAAGTGAAGGATCAAACCCACGGGCTTGGAGCTCCCGGTACTCTTGACAAAGGGCACAAGGCCTGCAGAAAAGATGGACCAAACAGTCGTTGCAAGGGCCCTCCTCCACGGCGAACTCCTGCCGTATGTGGTGGCGATACAGGCACGTGTACAAGAAGCCGCCGGAGCCGCCCGACGCCAACTCGAGAAGCGCATAAAGAGCTCCGCTCCCGGCACAAGCTGGGAGAATGAACGTGCACATACAGAGTACGTGTTTAATTATAAAAACCAAAAGAATCATTGAAATTAAGTTGTTTTTATCTATTTATTTATGAAAGGTGGGCCAAATTCTTACATGTTGTTCCTTCGTCGACAATCTCAGCAATTTGTCCGAATGTAATCCACGGACACCAACAGGTGATGCAACCTGAAAAACAGCAAGTATACCCAACAAAATATTAATTGCATCACACAACCCTCGTGTGAATAACAATGAGCCACGTGATCAACTTATTACAAGACCGTTTCAACTCTCATAAACAAGGTACGATATTTGCAATTAGCGATACAATAATCTTCTCGATCTCTTCGAGAGAAAGAGTTCTCGAAGGGTACTTACAGTTGCGGAAATCAGAGAAGCAGCCGAAGAGGCCAGTAGACCAAGGAACTTCTTCCACTTTCTTCACTTTTGGATTCTCGTTAATGGCATAATTAAGGTCCTTCTTGGAGCGAATTGGGTTCCCACTTGCCAGCTTTCTTCGGAGTAACGGCGTCAGGAGTTTCATGTTAGCTTCCTCGTTGGATGGTTCCATTTGCTGCGATATGGGTCGAAGTATACACGAGATTTGATTTTTTTATCATGTGCCATGAAACATATGAGTGATGTGAGAAATAACAATAACGAGCTACGAGATTAATCCGCTGTATATCCATCCTACTCCAGAAAAAGAAGAAACCATGGAATACATGAAGTTGAAAAACTAGAATGAGAGAGAGGTACCGTTATTGGCCGGCCGCTTCCCAATCCAATTAACAGAAGAAGGAAATCGGTAATTAAAAAACCCAGTTCGATACGCGAGGAACTGAAAAGGTACCGCTCCTTCAGTTCCTCCAGTACTGGTAGAGTTTGGGGGATACGATTGAGGCCCGGAAAGGCCTTTTCAGTACTGGTAAAGTTAGAATGGAAAAAAAAATAGGGTAAATTATTCTCACGTCTCTGAACTTTGGTCACCTTCCTCCTAGGGTCCCTGGATTTTGAAAATTAATTTTTTCGTCCCTAAGTTTTGATGATAATAGACTCTCGGGTCCCTGGTACCGGAATATTCCATATTCTCCAGCGAACTTTCACTTGAAAAGACACAAATGCCCTTCCCACTTAAAAAAATTACTCGCCCTACACCTTCTTCCCCCCTTCTTTCCATTATCGCTCAAACTAAAAGAACCCGGAAATAAAATCAATTAAAACTAACCCAACTAGAACTCAGTCAGACAAATGACAATTTCAAATCAGAATTTTCAATTGACAATTTCAATTGATGCCAGAGAAGCCGATGAAGCTGTAGTTGACACCTACTACGTCATAGCATGGTCTCTTCTTATGGCATAGAACCCAGTAAGAAGACGTCAATTTCAATTTCAATTTCAATTCGTAGAACCCAGAAGCAGAGATCCCGCTAAGACGAAGCCAAGAAGACGAATTGACAATTTCAAATCAAAATCCCCCAATTCCTCTTCCCGAACCCTACCCCGTTGCAGGGTTTGACACCAGTGTAGTGACCACGGTTCGAATTTGGACGAATTCGAATCGAATTTATTCGAATTTGAATTCATCAAAACATTAAACCGTATTCAATTCTTCACAAGACAAATCGAATACGAATTATGAATTTTTTAATTAGAATCGAATTAGAATCGAATTATAATTCGAATTAATTCTATAATTTTAATACGTAATTAAAAAATTCTAAAACTTCTAATTTTTTTGAATATTTTGAATATTTTTGTAATATTTTCGAAAAAGTTTAAAAAGTATTGAATCAACACTTTCCCGTTGAGCTTCATAATGGACGTTCATCATTTCTTCCGGAATAGGATAAGTAGAAATCGGTGGAAAATCCGATTCAATAGAATCGTTATGTTGCACACGTTTTTCCTTACCCTTATTTGCTCTACTTGATGACATAATTATATAGTAATATGAGTAATTATATGAGAAATATGACTAATATATCTAATTAGTAAACTCGAGGGAGAATTTATATAGCTCAAATTTTCAATAAGAGAAGTAGAGAATTGAGATTGGAATGTGTAAAATTTGAAGAATAAGAGGTGGTATTTATAGAGTTAGGAAGAAATTCTGAATTTATAAAAAAAAAATTAAAAAGTACCAACAGTAAAAAAAAGATAACATTGGGATTAAAATGGTAACAAAAAAAGAGTAAGAAAAAAACGGTAATTTGCCCCTGACGCTGACGCAAGCGCTGGCCCAAGCGATGACATCAGCGCTGACGTCAGCGAAATTCAAATTAAAACCCCCTTTTTTTTGAATCCCCCTTTTTTTGAATTTTTATGAATTCGAATCGAATTCGATACGAATTGAATTCTCAAAACGAATTCGAATTGAATTTGCCGGTTTGACAAATTACAAAAAACTTGAACCGTATTCAATTCTTATCATGACGAATTCGAATCGAATTTTTTGACGAATCGAATTATTGTCGAATCGAATCTTTTACGAATCGAATCGAATCGAATCATGAATCAGATTCAATTCATGGCCAGGTCTACACCAGTGTGACGGCCTCAACGTCTTTATAAATTAAGTAGTGAATTACATTTCAGTCCCATTATTTATTGAGGACTTTTTTGAAAATTACAAAGAGAGTACTGTACCACCAATAAATTAGCACATAAAAAGAAGCAATCAAGGAAAACCCCACTGGTCGTAGAACAAAAAAATAGGGTTGGTCTTTTTCCACGCATATATCGAGCTAGGAACATACTTTTCGAAATAAAAAATATCAAGCTTTTTTCAGAGGGATAAGAAATATCAAGCTAGGAGGTCTAATTTGAAAATTAATTATTCTCTATATATTGTCCCGAAGCAAATTCCCAAATAATATGTCTTGTCTTAAAAAAAATCCAAAAATAAATGAGAAAGCGGCTGGTTAACTGCAAATTGGGCTTAGCCATTGATGAGAATTGACAATGCCGCAGCCGTGGCACCCGTCTCTGTGCTAAGGACCAGCTTGTCCATCATGCCTACGGCCTACGAGCGTAATTTCAAATCAAAATCCCCCAATTCCTCTTCCCGAACCCTACCCACCTTGCTGGTGTTCTCGTCCACGAGCTCGTAGATGTACGCCAGACCGGCGTCCCCGCGCTCGGCCACCCGGTCTCGGCTACCACCACGAGGATGGTCTCGTGGCCCATAATCGCCAGCAAGGTGACCACCGCGTCAAACATCATGTCGAAGAGGTTCCAATACCTCACTCCCGTGATGATGTCATCGCAGAAGTTGAACTGGTGGCCCTGGAATAGAGCGAACCCGAGGGAGATCTCGGCGTTTGACCGGTACATGTTGCAGGGGAAAAGGTTGACTAGAAACGACGAGTTCGTCTCGTGGAGGAACTGAAGGAGCGGAGCCACCACGAGCTGCCCGATCGGCTCCTGGAACATTGCCGACGATGGGGGGGAACGGCATCGAGATGGTGTCGTACTTTGTTCGAAAATCTCTTAGATTCTCTGCAGATGGTTTCCTAAAAAATCTCTTAGATTCTCTGTAATTTGTTCTTTCTTTGTTGATGATGGTTAAAGTTTGAAGCTTTTTGATAATATGGTTGTGGAACAGATGGATGCTTGTTAATAATGGTGAGATGTGAATTTATTTTTGATCTTTTTGTTATTTATTTTTTGGAAAAATTACGCTCAGGTCGCTGTAGTTTGGCGTCCCTCCCTCTGGGGTCTCTGCATTTCCGAAATCGTTCCTGATGTCTCCGAAGTTTGGTTTTAAAGACTCTCGGGTCCCTGACGGCACTTTTTTCATTTTTAGTTATGAAAATGACCAAAATACCCTTTAAAAAAAATAAAAAAATTTACCTTCTCCAACCTTTGAACAAAAATACCAACAACCAAAAATCAACCCAAAAATAAGATCAAACTAACTAAAATCAAGAACACAACCAAGAACATTAAGAAAAAAAAACTATCCTTGTCAAAACAAAAAATCCCAAACCATGGAAAGCAAGTATCGAAAGGGGACGAATTAACAAGCAACGAATCTTAACAACAACAAAGATACCAAAAAATAAGCTAATCAAAATCAAATAAATAAGAAGAAGACAAAATCCCAAGTCCAACAACAAGTTAAAAGCACAGTACAAAAGAATAACCTAACTTCTCGAGCTTCCTCGTCTTTGCTCTCTATGAACCAGATCCAATCCCAGCGGCGTCATCCACCAAACCCCTAATCACGGCGGCTTCATCCCTGGCGATGCTTAAGAACATAGTCCAGTGGCGGGTCCGGTTCGAGATCGAGGGGATTTCTGAGGAGGAGCTCGGGGATGACTGGGAGAAAGTGGTGTTCATGCACGGCCACGACAGGGACGACCAGGTTCCTCAGGTGGTGGGTTCAGTTCCTGGTCAGGGTCGCGGTGGAATTGGGGGTTTAGGGTTATCTTTGGATTTTCTTTATTTTTAGCTTCGTCGATTGTCCTCTGAAGGAATTGTTCGCGATGAGGAACTTCTTACTCGTGTGGCTTCTCGGCGGCAACGAGGGACTCCAAGTCGGAGGAGATGATCGACGACAGTAGGGACGAGGAGGATGTCTTCCCTCTAGCCGCCCTCCCCGGTGTCATTTTTGCCTCCGTCGTGTTGCTTCCATGCCGGCGCCGCGGAAGGAGCAGGGAGGGAGGAACGACAGTGGGAGGAGAATTTGGTTCTACAATTTCTTGATTCTTGATGTTAATTTAATGAGATAGTAAATTTGGTTCTTGTTCATAATGTTCCTAGAAGGATGAAGATGTTCTTGTTCATAATGACAGGGGGAGGTCATGAAGTTCGGTAAAATTAAACATCTAGGTTTCTTGATTTTGATCTCATTTTTTAATTTTGATTAAGAGTGTTCATAGTGTTCTTGGTTGTTGTTGATGTTTTAAGGTTGAAGAAGGTAATTTTTTATTTTTTTATTTAAGGACATTTTGGTCATTTTCATGCCAAAAAAAGGAAAAAATGGCTCACGACATCAGCCAGGGACCTGAGAGTTTCTAAAACCAAACTTCGGGGACGTCAGAAATAATTTCGGAAATGCAGGGACCCCAGAGGGAGGGACGCCAAACTACAAGGACTTTAGCGTAATTTTTTCTTAATTTTTTGTCTGTGGGTTGATTTTGATGGGGATGGGTGGGAGGAAGAAGATGATGGGGATGAATAAGGAGGGTTTTTTTTTTAATTTTTTAAGTGGGAGGGGTATTTTTATCTTTTCAGGTGGGGTATCGCCAGAGAATATGGAATATTCCGGCTCCAGGGACCCGATAGTCTATTATCATCAAAACTTAGGGACGGGGTAATCTTTTTCCAAAAGTCAGGGATCCTAGGAGGAGGGTGACCAAAGTCCAGGGACGTGAGAGTAATTTATCCAAAAAAATAAAATGCGGGATGCGCGTGGTGGGAGGGAAGGGAATAAGGATCTTTTAATTTTTTTCTTGGTAAGGGATTAAGGACGGTTCCGCTTGTTCTTTTTTTCTTTGACTTTACTTTTTTAATTAGATAATCAATAACAAATAATCGGACATACTATTCGATATAATTAAGAATACTATTTGATATAACCAGGCATACTATTTAATATAACTGAGTATACCATTTAATATAACTGAGTATACCATTTGATCTAACTGGGTATACTATTTAATATAACCGGGTATACCATTTAATATAATTTGACATACCAGTCGATATAATTTAATTAATTATTTAATAACCAGACATATTATTCGATGTAACCGGCCATATCGAACATACCATTTAATCATGACTGAACAAACTTTTTAATCATAACAGTGAAAACAATTTGAACACAACATGACGAATTATTTTATCATAAATGTGCAACTATTCTATCAAAGTCAATCAAACCTTTTGATCGTGACATAACAAACAATCTTACCATAATATCACGAACCATTTATTCATAACATAGCACGAGTTTCAACCATTCGATATACCCGGGTAAACCATTCGATATAACCGGGTAAACTATAAAATTGTTAAAAATAGTTTTAAACTCTTCCCCTCGTACACGTAATTTTCTTTGAGAAAATACTTTTACACGTAATACTAAACCTCTTCTCCTCTGATAGACACGTATATACCCCATCTCTTCCCTTGTAAGTTGAAACCACAAGACTAACAAATGTCGATCTCTTTCTCTCACATTTCCCTTCTGTCTCCATCTCCCTCGATAAAACTTTGACCTGTTAATTTTGAAGATAAGTTTCGCAACCAATCTTATGGAAGGCGCTCGAGAGGAAGATCTGTCGCCAGATTCGCGCTGCCAAGGCCGTCGTTAGGCCCATGGCTGGTTCCACCGATGGTCAACGGGGACGATCCTCCCAGCGAAGATGAGAAGGAATGGCAATAGTGAGCCGAGCCCGTAGATCCTCATCCGCTTCTGGAGCTCCATCCACTCCTCGATCCGGCGAGTGTAGTTGTCGGCGGCAGCGAGCCGAGACCGTATCACACCATTTTAACATACGATGCGTTCGCCGGGTACAAGAAGACGGCATTGGAGAGAGAGAGAGAGGGAGGAGCATTTATAGATGGAAGAGATTGAGGGTGAGGGAAGAGAAATAGGGAGAACCGGGGAAGGAAGGGTGTAAAAGTACAAAAATATCCTCTGTAATATTGGCCATCAGATCTGCAATTTTTTAATATGGTTGATCCAACGGCTCCATTTCGATTCAGAATGGTCTTGGTTGAATTTCTACATCTAGGACCTAATCGTACCCTGATTAATTTCCATGAACCAGCATTAACAAAAGTTCTTATTTTCGTAGAAAAAAACAACGGAAAATAAGAAAGTCCTAGAGATGTTCAATGATCCATGTCATTTCCGATTATGGTTTTTTTTTTAAATTTTCCGATCTTGGTATATGGACGTTGACCTTGTTGAACCTATTTGGGTAGACTACTACCAGAAAAATTAATCCTAAAAAGAAAGACTACTACCAAAAAATACTATTTGGGTAGACTGAACGGAAGCCTTGCGTGACATATCGTCAGACCCAAGCACGGTGGTTAAATCTCGCCGAGGCATCACCTGGTCCTGAAAGAATGGGATCCGAATGGTCTATGGTTGAGTTCTCAAGCTCAGCTTTCTATGTCCAAATTCCACATTGTCCATGTGAAATTTTTGTTCTCCTAAAAAAAAGCACTGTTGTTAAAAACATAGTTGGTCTCTGGACTCGACTTTTACTCTGGCGAGTCTTTTGGCAAGGAATACAAATAGTTGGTCATAGAAAGAAGAGATTTTAAAGTCGGGTACGTGAGAATACAACAACGTTAAATATTTATTGAGAATATCTTGACATTATTCAAATATTTTGCTCAAAATGCAAATTTTTTGTAAAATTTTCGATATTCAAAATATAACACTATCGAGCTCTATTTATGTAATTTTTTTATAAGGAATTTATTTATGTGGTTATCGAAATTGTGTTTTTATACAGAGGCTTGAATTTAGCAACCAATCCAAATTTCTTACCATTTAGATCAATTTTCGTTGTACAAATTTGGATTAGTCGAATCAATATCAATAATTTCAAAAAATAATAAAGAGCAACCCTGATTTCCGTTTATTAATGTTTTTTGTTTGGAAAAAGACGACCAGCGAATCAGATATTGGGTAGAGTTCAACGATGTTGGTGAAATTCCATGAACCGGCATTAATGCGAGTCCTTGTTTTCGCAGAAGAAGCGACGAAAAAAGGAAAGTCCTCGAGATGTCCAATTATCCACGTCATTTCCGATCTTGCTATATGGACATTGACCTTGTACTAGTATCAGGATATTTTTATGAAAAGTAGTTGGACTAATCAGTTTAAACTAAATTGACCAATTTTTTTCTAGGAAAATATTTTGTTCGAGTTTTGTAAGATTATAAGTAACCATATTATGACTATAATGATAAATTGTGTAATAAAAATTAGAAGATATTTAACTTTATTTTGACATTTACTACTCAATATAATTATTAAAAAAAACCACGTCCAACCGTTGGATTGAGTAACAGAGAAAATTCAGGTCACTTCTCGATTCGTTTTCAAAACATTCTTAAAAATATTTAGAAAAGATAGATGGGAGTTGGTCCATTTGTGAAGTAATCAAAATTTACGAAGGAAGAAAATGTAAATAGAAAAAATATTTTTTAAATAGAATTTGATCGTACTCGGGCATAAACAAAGAAAAAGCATAACATACAATAATTTTTTTATTCAGAAGAAGTGCAAAATACATGAACAACACAACACACTCCAATACAGAGAATGTAACTGAATACAAATACAGAAATAAAGGTCCAATAACATAACAAACAACCCACGAAAAATACAGTCTGGAATAATAAAGGATTACAGAGAAATTAACCGTTGGAAAGACTAAAGAGTACATGCCACTTGGCCTACTTAAGCTTTGAAAGATGCATTTATTTGGTCATTCCACCTTGAGAAGCTGGCGCGGTTGTCATCGCCACTCCACGTCTCTGTGCATCCATATTCTCATCCCAACCTAGACAATATTGGAACAAGGATTACTTAGATGCTGAGTGCGTTATTTTAATTTAATCAGGTCTCGAACTCGGGTACTTGAGATAAAAGTGACTTTATGTTTCGAGATGAAGTCGTTGAAAACATAACAGTATCAAATTCTTGTTACGAGAGCTTAGTCACCTTTTAATAACATATCGATTCAAATATGTATTAATCGAGTCACCTTTAATTGCAAAGATGGTTTACCTTTAGACAAATCGAAGCCGCGGTGTTGGAGCTCGCGGTACTCCTGGCACAGTGCAAGATGCTCGCAACAGCAATGGACCAAGCAATCATTGCATGGGCTCTCAGATAACATGTGTTGCTTTCTCAATCTTGAACGGTTAGCGCACGACAGTATCCATCCGCAACCGGTGAGCCACATCACAAGCGCATACAGAGTTCCAGCCCTTCCGCATGCTGAGAACAATCACAACAACAAAAATTTCTCTAGGTTCAGTTTACAAGTATGAAAAATATTTATTGCTCTGTCGAACATTTTGAAACGACAAAATAATGGTGTAAAAGTCTAGGAAACTTTGTGATACTGAAGTGGACTTTTTAAAAAAAATTTACCCCGTTTCGAATGAGATCTCTATTGGAAATGGATTATCGAAAAGTGTATGTAGATTTCATATAGTTGTTACTACATATAATTTTATTCTAAATAATAATATTTTAAATTAAATATGAGAGTTCTAACACAGAATTACAAAAAAATCATTGAGAAAATTTGATACGCTTGTATGAACTTTTTTTGTACAACTAGAACAAGTATTTTGAGATTGACTCTAGCTTTGTAATATATTGTCATGTAAAAAATATAATTGTTTGCGTGGATGTTTACAAAAACATATATAAAGGTTAAGAGTATCTTCATTTGTGAAAAATGAACAACGTGAATTTTAATGTATCTGATGTTACTTATGCTCCCTTCGTCAGCAATCTCAGCAATCCGTCCAAAAGTGACACATGGGCACCAGAATGTTAAACAGCCTGCAAACACAAAGACCAATTTGGGTTAATATAACTTTGAGTATCTAAATCGGTGAAAATTTTTACGGACTCTTATTTTACCAACGTGAGGTATAACATGATCACGTGAGTACAACAATTTACTCCAATATTATATTAGAATCTTTATTTACAACCCAAAATTTTAAGATAATAAGTTATATACAAGTCCATCAAGATAATCTCAACACCATAAAAACTAATTATATGCGTACAAGATTTGCAATCGGAGAAGCAATCACAAAGGCCCGAAGACCATGGTTGTTCTTGGAGATTTTGACCTCTTGAGCTCATAACGTGAGTTGGAAATTGTCTACTTTGGTCACAGCTTACTGCTTACAAGTGTCAACCAATTTCAGGTTTAAATAGTGGGCGAAAATGTCGGGAAATAGTTACTTCCTATTTCCAATAATTAGACACCAAGACTTTCTCGAAAATTAATGGGATTTGCTTTTTTTCCCTAGTCCTTATCAATAATCCTCGGCCATAAGTGTAGCTTTCTACTTCACGATATGGCAATTCGGCTGCGATAGTATCACACTACAACGAGTGTCACACTACTAGTACGAAGATAGTTGATTATCTGCATGGAGGGGTCTAGTAAGAGGGAGGTATGTTGGCGGAAGATTTGACGAAACTGACGACCGTAAATTCGAAAAAAAGAATTCAACATATTTGTAAATATTACTTATCCAAAAAATTGTTAGCCAAAGGTTTGATTTGCAATTTTTTTATTCGTATTTGATTTGTGATTTATGGAACAACTATATGGAGATTTTGGATTCATCGAAATTGCTCGATCTTTCGGATCAAGAATGATATTGGAAATCAAGAGCTGGCCTTAGTCTTAATAGGAGGCGATGATGCTCTAATTTTTTTTACAACTAAACTTTTCACACCAAATTATGCCTATCATAAAGTAAAGCTTGAACCTCTGTCAACTTTTATACGCCTTCTCTTTGAACCAAATTTCTTTTGGCTGCGCCAATTAGAATCCAGTAGGATCTCTTTTAGGTGAGCTCTTTGTTTTTGTATAGGAAGCTAACTCGGAACTCTTAAACCAACCTTGCAGTGTGCAAGCTATGTTTATAAGAGGTCTAATAGTGGTGTAAATGTTTGAAAATGGAGTAATATACATTTACTTGTTAAAAAAATCGAGTATCACACTACAACGAATTTATAAATTTAGTTCAGCTATGTGATTAGTCATTCTAGTGTATACCACCTTTTATATATATATATATTTTATCTATTTTGAATTTGGATTAATCATTTTAGTATGTATTCGAATAATATTTAGTAGCAGCAAAAAAAAGACAAACGCCTACTCTGTGATTTAACGTTGAGTTTGTTTTGCCGGAAAAAGCTGCTTTAACAATGTGAATAAGGAATATTAAGAAAAAGACATTCCACCAAATAGTGTTTCTTTCTACTTTATTAAGGTGGACATTCTCGTACTGTCCTGGTCCCAAAGTTGTGGGATTTCAGCTCCCTAGATTTGTTATGGATGATTCTAAATACAGCTGGCAATAAGATTATATTGATTAGCATATATTTATCTTTTTGGTACGTACGGTATGTTAAATAATCAAATCACTTAATTTTTTTTAACATATCTTGAATACCAACGATCACTCTTCTATAGGCCCCTAACGTCAGATGCACACCAATTTCAGTTGAGTTAGTCCCTGGACCACACCGTATTTGTAGAGGTCTTGTTCTGATATCATTTATAACGCCTCGTGATTCGACCGACTCTCTCCACAGACCCATACGAGTCTTTTCTAGCTTTTTTTGTCCTCACTTGTAACACCTCGTGATCTGATCGACTATATTCACAGAGCAACACGAGTCTTTCCCGCCATATTTTGTCCTCACTTACATGCAGCTCGCTTAACCTTAGAATTCTTTCAAGATGTTTGCGAGAAAATGATAGGTAGTACAATCAAATCACTTGCAGCTTGTTTGGAAACACAAAAATGAAAAGGAATTGGAATCATTTTCCTGAGTTTTAAAAAATTGAGTACGTTTGGAACCAATTTTACTCAGGAAAGTGATTCTATTTCCGTCCAAAACTCAAGAAAGTGATTCCTTTGAAAATTGGTCAGAATTCTAAGCACCCAAAACAGAATTGTACCTAAATACCAATTATGCCCCTAGTCACAGTTTAATATTACCTAACTTTTTCTCTCTCTCCTTCGTCACTTCCTCCCTCTCCCGATTCTCTGGACCATGTGATTTCTCATGGTGGACGACGGCGACCGACTCTAATGGCGAAGACTATCTCCTCCGTCGGCGACTCTGATAATCTCCAAGTAATTACTTCCTTTCTCCTTTGTGGTTTCTAGGACTAGGGTTTTTCGATTTTTCTTTTTTTTCTTCTTTAAATTCAAAGTGCTATTAAACTCCTCTTTGCTTTGTGTGTTTTTGTATTCGAGGGTATCTGACCTTTGGGGGTTATTACCCTTTTTGGGATTTTAGGTCATGGAATTTTCATGGTGATTATGGGGTATTTGGGGTGCGATTTAGATAAAAATATATTTGATCACTGGACTGATGTTATGTGCTCTTGAGAGTGAGATGTTTGATTTCTCTATTTTTTATTTTTGGTTATTTTTTCTTTTCTGAGATCGGTTCGACTTGGAGGAAGGATGTTTGGTTGAGGTAGACTTGTTTGATTCATTTGGGTAGCCTAGTTTGAGTATATTTGAGCAATGTTTTCAAAACCGCAGTCTGACTGTTGGTTTGACCAGTCGGACCACTACCCGGGACTAAACCCGGGTTGATTTTTTGCATAAAATTCAGAAAGTAGTATGACAAGTCACAATCTGGTCGGACTACTCAGTCAGGTATTTTCGGGTGATCCGGTTCATCCAAATAAGAAAAATTAGTTTTTGTTTTTTCATTTTATCGAATTTAGTTTAGAAACAAAACCTCCACTTCCACGTTGGGAGCGTGTACATCACTTTTGGATCACAACAAACTTATCTTTTTAACAATTCTAATATGTCAACTAAGTCAAATAAATTCGAGTAATATGTCAAACAAAAAAAGTTGTATAGTCATCTTCTTGTACTTCTAGATTTGTTAAATTGATGTTTGAAGACCTTGTTTAGATAAATTATCGATCATTTTTTATGCTAAATTCAATTTATAAAACTTTATTTAATAATATTAATATAAAAATAGAAGTACTGTTCATACCGACAACCTAACTGGTCAGATCGGGTGAAACCGAAAAATTTAAAAAAATCCGAGTCGCCTTCCGGTGTCAGTTTTGAAAACATTGGATTTGAGGGTTTCGCTGTGGAGTTTGTTGATTTGGATAAGGAGAAGGGGGTGATCTTCTTGGCTAGTTGGAAGGGTATTTAAGTAAAAAGAATGAATCAATTCTTAAGTTTAAATTTGGTTGCAAACATGAAAATAGTTAATGAATTCTGATTCCGTTTATGTTAGGATTGGAAATAAAATCTTTTTCTAAATGGATTTGGTTCCAAACAAGCTGTTAAGCATTTCTTAACATATCCGGGTATTACATTGCATCTATATATATAGGGTGTAATTGGTAAATGAAGTAATACAAATCTATTCAATTATTAAAAAATATGATTATGTTGATTTGGGTATAAAATTGCTGACCCATTAGCAATTGAATATTTGGAAAAGAGAAAAGAATTAGCAATTTAAAATGTGATACCTATATATATATATATATATATATATATATATATATATATATATATATATATATATATATATATAGAAGTACAAAAAGATGACTATACAACTTTTTTTATTTGACATATTACTCGAATTTGTTTGACTTAGTTGACATATTAGAATTGTTAAAAAAATAAATTTGTTGTGATCCAAAAGTGATGTACATTTTAAATCTGCACTCGACATGTTGGTGTTAATATATTTGTAAATCAGCCATTAGTGTCTCTGATCAACATAAGTAACAAGTTTTTTCTATTTCGAAAATATTAAAAAAAGATTTTTAATAGATTCTTCACATCAATGTAGGTGAATTTCCATGCAACAGATCGGAAAGTACTTTATAATTTGTCCCATTATGTAAATTGCGCCTGTAATTTGTTCTTCGGCCTAGCTAGCACTTGAATTGAGTTCTTGGGATAGTAATGAAGGGGAAAAGCTCATGAGGTTTTTTTATAACCAAATTCATGTTATGAGAGACAAGGAATCTGAAATCTCTTAGCAAGTATTGAAATTTAATGTCATCAATGGATCGCAAACATTTAAAATCTTTCTATATAAACACCAATATTGTTTGGTTAGTTGTTAGATGAAATCTTAATAAGAAGTCTCAAATTCAATCTTCTGAAACCAAATTCATGTTATGAGAGACAAGGAATCTGAAATCTCTTAGCAAGTATTGAAATTTAATGTCATCAATGGATCGCAAACATTTAAAATCTTTCTATATAAACACCAATATTGTTTGGTTAGTTGTTAGATGAAATCTTAATAAGAAGTCTCAAATTCAATCTTCTGAAAACACAACCGTATTAAATAATTATTTAAAAAAAATTTCCGTCATTCAAAATTTTTACTCAATTAAAAAACAAGATGCATATCAATTAACGATCGTGAGACAAGCTCATCACTTGTTAGAAACTGAAGTATTATTCCATTCCTTGATGCGACAGTAGGATTAGGACCTACAAAACGTGTCATCATTTTAGGTATGATAATAATTGGACACCGAGGCTTTCTAGAATAAATAGGATTTTCCTTTTTTTTGGGACCATTTGAAAATTTTCCAGCCATAACTAGCTTTCTACTTTTTCCGTTTGGACCGGTGAAAATGAGGAAAATTTGGTTGCATAATAATTTCTAATTTCGTATGAGGTACGTCATAAGAGTACTGAAAATCATGCGACTGAAATATGAACGTGACAGATATATTTTTTACTTAATTGAATCTAAGAACATAATAAGATCTGGGTTGCATAACTCTGTCGGCTTTTACTTAATTGAATCTAAGAACAAAACAGGATCTTAGGGTTGCATAACTCTGTTGGCTTTTACTTAATTGAATCTAAGAACAAAACAGGATCTTATTATATCATTAGGTTATGGAGTGAAGAAGATCTTGGTTGCATTTGAGAGCATCGAAAATTACATAATATCTATATTTTCAGATTTTCTAAAAATGTCTAAATTATTGAGACTGGCATTTTATGATCAATATATCCTACAATATATTGTTAAATTAAATACCATCAAATTATAAATTTGATATTCGTAAATGATAAGTTTTTGAAGTTTTATTATGACTCGGTACCTACCAAAAAGACAGGAAGAGACCGTTCCACTAGTTTCTACTTTATTGAGTTGGCCATTCTCGAACCGTCCGGGCGCACTCAAAACTGTGGGATTCCACTGCAGGTAGTGGATTTCCCAATCAATCCCTGCATGTAAGTAATCCCATCTAGTAAGTGATCACGGAGGACAACTGCCTCAATACAAGCTTCTGTTGAAGATAGAAGTCGAGTTCTGTACGATCATATTTACTGCAAAATATGTGTAGCAGTTTCATTCCTTCGTGGGTTTCATAATAGAATCGGACTGCAAAATCTTAGTTATTATCTCAACTAATCATCAACCATGATTATTGAAATATTGAACTTGTGCCTTTGGAGATATAAACTTCTATATATTTCTAGCTTAGCTAAACGCGTCGCACATTGGCTAGCTGGGACATCCAAGTGTTACGAAACCTTCCTACTGAGCTTAAGGAACTAATTTTGTATGATTTTTCATATATAATAAAATTATATTGATTTGGGTAATAATATTGCTGATCCAAACTGTGGGATTCCAGTACTATTTGGAATTTTTGACATGAAATAGGGCAGGGTGGCCATTTCGCACACCTCTTCAGAATCCGTGCAGCCAATGTCGGCCGGATGGGCCTGAACCGACGGCAGCGAGCTGCCCCTGTGGTGCACCCTCAACGGGAAATGTTGACCGTATCCGACCATGTAAGATATCCTCAGTGGATTGTCCCCGAGAATATAGTCCACCTCACAGGCCCGAAACCAACACAAAGACAATGTTACAAATTTTTTTAAACGATCATCATAAATACTACTTAGTATATTCAACTTCTTTAACTATCGGAAAATATGTAGTACACATTTTTTGGGATATTATTCCAACACGAGAATGCTTAAAACAAGGGTGAGTCACGTGAAATACCATCCAATATAATAGCACGACAACAAGGTTTTGAAAAACAACTCGGAGGCAGACCCAGATTTTTCATGTCCTTAAGGTTGGATTGTAAACTGGACTGAACTTTTATTTTTAAATTTTTACTATTTTAAAATAATATATAAACTAAACAGTCTAAATATAGGTTTCAAAATCTATATTCCGATTAATTTATTTCATCTCAAGTTTACTTTTCCTGGTTGATTTAGAGAAATCGAACTTGTGATGCAATTGTTTAATTAATTTTGTGTTGATTTCGAACAAAATCTGATCAAACCAGACAATCTGAATTAAAAAATCCAGACGAACAGCCCAATTCGGCCAAATTTTGGGCAGTTTGGTTCGCAAAGGACGTACTAACCCCCAAACTTGATTTGTAGTCCAATCAGTAAGACCACATTTTTAAAATCAAGACAATGTGAGCTTACAGCGAAGACTAGACATTTATTCCATATTTCTAGATACCCGTGTTCCATTGTTTAGAACATACAAACATAGTATCCCTTTTACCAATGAGTTTTTTTAGGGATAAAGTTTGCATCTCAATGCATATATTCATATTGGAAAATCTGGAAAAAAATAGAGCATCAAGAGTTTTTTTGATTCCTTGTTGTAATTTTTATTATTAATTCAACTTCTACTTATAAAAAAAAAGAGTAAAGGGGAACACAAAGTTCCAATCCCCAGGGAGGTTCCCAAGTCTACAATATTTACATACCTAGTCGACAACCTGGTTCTGTAACCTACAAATAAGCCAAAAGGAACAACGAGGAAGCAGCAAGAGGGAGTGGCGTTACTACAGGATAAGTGGCTCCAATCTCCAATCCAACTAAGGGTGTGGAACCCTGAGGAGGAGATGAGCAATCCTGCAGTCCGTCTCCAAAGTGATGTCGACTTGCAAAAACTCGGCCCGTATAATCTTCAATGCGAGGAGGACCGCGTGCAGCTCAGCTTCAAGGGAGGAAGAAGCTGTAACCAGAGCAGTTTGATCTTTAAGAAAGAGGCCTCGATGATTCCTGACAACCATGGCAATCCCTGATGGAGAATCGCTTCCCACCCAGGATGCATCACAGTTGATCTTCAAGCTCCCCGCTATAGGATCTTCTAATTAGTCGAAATGTGTTCAGTTTTTTTTATAATGAAACTAACCGATCTTCAAACACTCAACTGCTTGTCGAACTCGAAAATTCTGGTTAAACTTATCACTCTCAGAGGATGGTACAAGGTAAATAATGTTGCTGGTCGATAACCAGGATGGCTGTCGAAAGTTTGCTACAGAGACTATGCAATAACTCGCGGTACGGTAATTGATAAGTAAATATCTGATGGGAGAAAAAAATTGAATATTAAATCATGTCAAAAGTAAATCAAGTTTGTTAGATCCACAAAACATAATAAGCACACGGGGAAGCAATGATTTAAGTGCATAGCTTTATATTTATAAGAGAAGATTAATAATTTGACTTCGGATTAGTTCCATATTAAAATCCCGCAAGTGTAATAAATTTGATTTACACACAAAACAGTCGGATTATACTCACTTTAGTTGAACTCCAGTTCTGATTTCCTCATTGTCTCCTCCAAGCTTTCTCTAAAGTCCATTTCACTCTGTAGGTGTTTTCTCTGCTCCAATTACAGGTGGAGTTAGAGCGCTCAATTCTCCATGATCGATTTCTTTCACATTTCCTCGCCAACCTTCATAACAAAAAGGTACTCGTGAGTCGAATAGGACAAGCACGATTAATATTGTTCACATGGTCGAAATTATCAGGTATCGGTCCAATATTATAGCAAATCTTTCTAAGTTAACTATTCTTTTTTCTACCTTGAATTGGTCAAAATATTCTCTCTTACTCCAAATGCTGTGGTTTAGATGGACACCAAGTGAAGGATCAAACTCACGGGTTTGGAGCTCCCGGTACTCTTGACAAAGGGCACAAGGCCTGCAGAAAAGATGGACCAAACAGTCGTTGCAAGGGCTCTCCTCCACGGCAAACTGCTGCCGTATGTGGTGGCGATACAGGCACGTGTACAAGAAGCCGCCAGCGCCGCCCGACGCCAACTCGAGAAGCGCATTGAAGGGATTCCAAATGCAATCTTATAATCATAATTATAAATATAATTGTAAGAATCTGAAAGTCATAAATTAAATATACTTATCTCTTGAAGCACAAATTCAATTTGAGAAGTATTCTTCTAAGGGTCGTGGCCGTTGTAACGGAAGCTGTAACGGAAGCTTTGTCACTAGTAATCTTACTCACGAACTTATTCAAAGTAAGATTAATTTTCATGGACTAGATGCCACTAGAGGTCGAGAGTGTGTAGGTTATATTTATCACACGAAGATGAAGCCATCGCTTCACTTCGTAACCTTGAAGAAGAAGAAGCATTCGCTTCTATTTTTATCAAAAGAAGAAGTCGTATGCTTCCCTTTTCATGTTCCAGGAGATGATCCCATCACTGAGGGATCAATATACCTTTTATTTTTAACACCCACCGCTTCATCTTTTGTCCCTTTAAAGGAATAAAGCCAGCCACATAATAGTGTGGCTTGGCATCACATGATGCCACCATATCTAAGTGTCATCTTGACACATGTCAAGCATATGACATTTAGATAATTCATACCCACTTGGTACTACTTGGATTAACATGGGTGTAAATATCTAACATCTCTCACTCACACATGATTGATAATAATTAATTCACTCTCTCAATTCATGTTGGCATATACCGTACGACCAGCATATATCGAGTGCACGTTAGCTAAACCCAAGAGCACATATCGGCCACATGGATGATAGCATCTCGATTAACACCTCCATTACATATAGTATGCCTTATCATATGTCTTATCTCGCATTCATGGTTTCCACATGTGATTTCAAAATAATCTATTCGTGTTCACTATTGTGTTGCTCACAACATAATAGGCCACGAAGCTTCTAGAATGTGATCGATAATAACCTTCTCCCTTAACAATATTCTTTCCATCATGATTCAGCCTGTTTTTCCAGTCAGCCTTGCCGGGTTGCATCTAACCATGACCCTTTAAAGACTTTCCAAGCTAGCAGCACTGAATCATACTTCCAGAATATGTTTAGGATCTTAAGGATAAAATTCCGGAAACCATAGTTTTCGGACCTGGTCTCACACTAGGGAAATTGAAATCACTTATTAATAAAAAAATTGCCCATCCATCGGTGGACAAGCACACATGACACGATCCATGTGTTATGGTGATCTTTCCCCTAAAAAGTAGCACATGTCTTCCAAATAACACCATACTAGAGTATCATCCTCGATATTTTTGAACATCGGCCTTAGTCTACTCAAAGACTACTCTAGGCTATCAAAACAGAATTATGATAAGTTTCACTTACTTCTTACCACCGGATTTTGCATAATCCTATAAGATCTCATAACTTATTTAATGCAAACCCAATTGCTTGCACCATAATTAATCTTGCACTTTAACAAGACCACTCTCGTACTTAAGCAAGACATCATTCTCATTTTAGAAAAGGCACTCGACATTTTAATGATGTTCTAAAACTGCCTCATCCCAATCAAGAATCAACTCTTTGACTCCAACTGAGGTAAACACCCGTGTGAGTGGGCTACTTCTCTATCCGCCATGCATTAGAGTAAATGTCACTCAAATTAATATTTACACATGTATTGCTGACATAGCATCAAGTTCCATTGAATAGCGAATTCAACAGATGCTATACAAGCAAAAATAACTCACTCGCAAATCCTGGGACCTGGCATATTTCTCAAACACATCCAGAGTTATATCCTTGGATCTGCCTTCATATCTCACGTAGATATGTGTTTCATGCTCACTTCTTTACACACAACTATTTCGCAAAGAATCCGCTCACTGATTCTCTTGAGGTAGTTAGGGATAAATAGATTAAGACTCTTCTTAATGATATCACTTCTTACACAGCAGCTACAGAAGCAAATTAGTCTGCCCCTATAGCTCATTAGGAGATAGACACAAGTCTATTTATAGCTACTCTACGAGATAGCTACTCCAATTAGCAAGAATAAATCCTGATATGAATTCTCATTCATCCACATCTCGTGCCCAATAGGCATTAGTATAACCCCTCAATATTAAGTCTTGACCTCAATAACCCAATGATGATTCTATAATCATTTTCGAGTACTTCATAATTTCCTTGACCGCTTGTCAATGTGCTATGGTTGGATTGAAATAATCTATAGTATTCATTTAAAGGACATCCATCACATCCTTTAACTCCTGAGGTATTTTTGGATAAAAGTCTTTATTCAGAAAATGATCTTTTGACTACTAGGGCATACTGGAGATTGCTGTCATTACATTTAAATTGTCAAACTCAAACAATTTCTCGAAATCTTAATTTTGAATATCTAATCAACCTCTCTCATATCTTTTATTTCAAAATTGGTCGAAAATTACATTTTGACATCGTTAAGATATTTTCAGTCAATTTCGGCTATTTAATGTCATCTACACATAATATACAATGACAAACTTTTTCAAGAGCATTTAATGTAGAAGTCACAGTAATCGTCAATCAATTCCAAATTATCCGACACACTCGAATTATGATCGAATTACGAAACGACGAGTACAACAGTGTCTCGAAGGCTGTGTGAGGTCATCAACTAATCTCAACAATTAGCAAATTTTATATTTGCTACCTCATTTTGTTGGATGTAACTCTCTGGTTGAACCATATAGGCTTCTCCACCGAGAAGTACAGCCTTTACATCCATTTGATGTAGCTCTAGATCAAATAAGTCATTATAGCCAAAATAAATTTAAAAAGGTATGAATCTCACAACAACCGAGAATGACTTCTCATAGTCAATTTCTTCACGTTGTGTGAATTCAATGACAACTAAGCGAATCTTTTACGCTTAATCCCGAGAATCTATTAATTCTCAAATTGTGCCACTTAGGTAGGTCAATATTCAACCAGTTCTTAAACATGGTTTGGTTTTATAAAAGTCATAACTTTCTTCATTGTTTTAACTAATTTATTCTAATTAGGAACCGATAGAGCATAAAAAATATTCTTATGTTCATTCTCAACTTATAAGATTTGCTAAAAAGAATCTCACTTGTATCTTTATTCAAGAGAGCATTTCCAACACCTTCGACCTCAAGTCGTCTGTGTGAAATTTTTTATTCTTTTAGCTCCACGAATTTCTGGTTTTCATGAATATCTCATATATCCATCGTAACCAGGTATCGTATCCTACAAAAGTAGTATTCTAAACTTTTACTGAAATTTAGAATTCTACTCCCACTGAGACGAAGATCAATCATACTCTCACTGAGATGAAGATCAATTCATACTCCTAATGAGATGAAGATCCATTGGATCATGAATTTTTGGATCAGCTGGAGATGGTACATCATCATTTACCTCCTCTAAAATTCTCCCACTCGAAAGGAGTGATCCAGATAATTCTAACTCATCAGTTTCAAACAAGGCAGGTCGTTAGTCTCCTCTCCCAATTTAGGAAACTTATTTTCCAAAAATGTGATATCTTGTAACTTATGTCACTTTTCCATCGCGTTGTTCGCTGACAAACACGTATCTCATAGATACTTGCGAGTATTATACAAAGATACTCTTTGTAGACACTCACTCAGATGGACGTTAGAAAATTTACTCTCACAGTCTTAAGTAGCTTAGATCGAACTTTCGACCTATCTACATCTGGTGAGGAGTATGAGTGGCACACTTAGAGGGCACACAAGTTAGAACATATGTGGCGGTATGGAGCGCATCTCCATTAAAAGATATAGGCTAATTTTCCTCCGCTATCATATGTCTAACCGTATCAAGAAGAATTCAGTTCCTTTTTTTTTGCTATCTCATTCAATTGAGGTGTGCAGGGAATGAACAACTTATGTTCAATTCATTTCTCATCACATGAAAATTTAAATAAAAAAATCTTACTCATGGTCACGATCAATTCGTAAGGTGATCTTCTAATCTACTTGATTCTCAATATGATTCACGAATGTCTTGAAGTTACACGAAACTTCAGACTTGCGAGAAATCAAATATATATGACCACACCTAAATATAGTCATCTATTAAATGTGATGAAATAATAATAGGCCCCATGCCTTGCCCTTACATTCACTCGACCACATACGTCAGAATGAATTAATTGCACTGAACAACCATATCTAGTTATTCTACCAAATGGCTCTCATTAAGATTTTTCCATCTAGAAATGTTAGCATGTGGGCAAATTTAGCCTTCTCTAAATACTCTTAAGTCCTGCCTACCCAAGACAAGTCATGCGTTCCTGGCCAATATGACCCAGTTTAGAATATCTCAACATAACATCATCTCGAGATGTTAGCAGAGTTATGATCACGAAAAAACTATCATTATGTTAATCTCACATATCAACATCCATGATGAGACCATTCATTAAATAACTAGAACGAGTAAAGACTTATCCAAAAATTAACAAAGTGTGAGGTACTTAGTCATCCAACAGAAACTAAGAGTCATTGAAAATTCAAACAGACATTAAATTCTGTGAATTTCTTAGAGTATATAGCACGGTATATAGAAGTACGATACGTAGGCTCAATCTGCATGAGCCAACCCTTTTAACTTCTACGCGTGTGTATATATATACCAACATAAATAGAACTTGCTCCAGTTGGTACTCATCGAAATTTGACAAAGATTTCACGTTTCTTTGTCACATGGCCGGTCTCTATTGAATTTGTCACACACAATTAAGTGAGATTCAATTAGAAGGATGGAACTAGACACATTTAATTCACTCGTAAGCGAGTTAAATGAGCGTCTCGTCTCTATGGCAGTGCAACCTATTGCAAAGTGCCCTTTCATTTGACAGTTAAAATATTTCGGCTCTGAAATGTTAGACCTTTAGGTTTCTCTCACCCTCAGAACTCTTCTTTCGGGTTGAGTCCGGATTAAGTTAGTTCAGTTTTACTCTTTTATTTTCCAGAAATTCTATTTGCCTTCACCACAATGACCAACCTTGATATTGCTCCCACTGGAACAAACACTAGTCTCATACACTAAAGGATGGACTTTGATGGCTAAGAGGCGACCCTCTTTAAGCTGAAGGTGACAGTCCGCATTCATGAAATGCCATAACATTATCAACATGCATTTAGGTCATTCACATGACCCGATCTTGTAGGCATGGAAAGGTTTGGATTTCATGTTCAACATTGAACAGGTGGCCAGCCATAGCTAGCTTGCTGATCACACAGGACATCTCACATAGACACCTGTTCGTTAAGTGATCAACACTTTTATTGAGTACATCCTCAAACTAGACTATAATCACATCAATAGCCCCAAGAACGTATTGTTCTTTTAGCACATAGCTATTCACATAGCTTTGAGAAATTATAAAGTTGTGTGTCAAGAATCATTTCAGCAATACTATAATTTACTAAGCATTCATAACTTTTAACTTGTATTAAAGTTCTCAACTAATCTCGAATTCGAAGAAAGTAGCGGGCATGCTAACCCTCACCCTCCGAGAATTAATTTCAAACGTTAAATGTCAAAAGTTCTTCGCTTAGTAAATTCAAGTAGATATTTCTCATGGTTATAATCACGCGATTAAATAAACACTTTATTTAATCGAGAACATATGTCTTTATTGTACGATAAAATAACTATGAAAATACTCGAAGTTCTAAACATAACTGTTCTAGAAACTTCCAACACGACCTAACATAATTTCAAATGACTCACACAAAATTGGGAGGGTCTAAAATACATGACTTGGACTGGCAGTAATTCGATGATACTTGTGGCACTAGGATATAGAAATCTGTAAACACATTCCTTAGTGCTAAAGCAACGTACTCGTCATCCACTTGGCAATTCCATTTGTGCATTAAAGACAATTTCCTCAGAAACTCTCCTTCCGCTCAAATATCCAATTAGACATTTCAAAAAAAATGCCTTTATATGTGTCACATCAAAGATGTAGGAAAAACTTAGATATTTCCTTTCATCTTCATCCTCATTAGAAGATGCTTGAATATTGTGCGCCAATCTGGTTCGCGATCATAATCTCAAGTCTAGAGACTCTTGTATCTTTTTGTGAACAAAAAATTATGTGCTCTTCTAGCACTTTTCTACTATCCTTATACTCCCTCCACCAGATACGACACTCCAATATCTTGCCACCATGTTGCGTACAATCGCAATACGTGCTTTGAAATAAAAATACGAGTGGAGATATTATAATTATTTTTTTAACGTCATCGTAAACGTGCAACACGATGCAGAAACTTTGGGTGAATACTTTATTTCTCCCATGGATTAAAAATCTTAATTTTAAATCTAAACGATGATGTCACATATTAAAGATATGTCACAATTTGGCTTTCACGCGTGATCAATAGGTCATGTTCAATTTTCTATTTTATCAGTACACATACTTCAAAACATATTTGAAAAATTAATTTATATATTTTTCAGACACTTCTAAAAAATATTAGGTTTGTCAAAAATTATCGTAATAATTTTTCAAACCAACATGGTTATTCGTATAATTTTTAATTTAAGGAGGGTCCATATTGACTTAGGAACTATTTAAGTCAATTTAATATCCAAATCAGGCCCAAAAAACTAACATGGAAAGTCCATCAGCCCATGGAGCCCTCGTTAACTTTTCAATTCAGTCAACACAGGTTAGGTTGGGGTTTATAGCATCAGGCCCACGGGCCTTCTACCACTCTGGCCCAAATAAAATTAACTGACCCAGATTTCACAAAATCCGACCCACCCTTAATTCGGCCCAATCCGAATTTTGGTTTTTTTTTATTTTACAAATTCGTATAGGGCTCAGGCCCGTACGAATTTTTAATTGGGTCCAAACTTTCCCAAAAAATCTAGCCCACCCAGAAATTATCCCAATCCCGAAAATTAGGGGTTCCAAAAAAAATTCCATTTTCATTCCCGGAGAGCCGTCAGCTCCCCCGTTGACCTCCACCGGTCACGTCTTGCCGGCGAGCTCGACCTCGGTGCTCCTCTTTACCGTGGCGTCGACTCGTCGTCGTGCAGCGCCTAGCATCGCGGCGTCCATGTGGTGCGACCTTCTCACCCCTCCGGAATGTCAAGCCGCGACGTTCTCCTGCGCGGTCGTCGCTTCTCGTCGAGCGTCGTCGCTCGTGGAAGCTACGTTGATTTGTTGTGACCAGCTGAGATCTGATGCGATATCGTCGACGGTTATCGACAATAATCAAGTTCTTTGATGAGAATCGGGAAGAGAACGTGGGATAAAACTCTCTGATTCGGGAAATTAGGGTTCTAACCGGATTTGGGGATTTTTGTGACTAATTACAAATTAGTCCTGTATATTTCCTTGCGTGTGCAAATAAGGACAGCTTCCTTATTCGCTGTCAGCGCGCAGAATATCAGTTTAATCCCTATGTATTTTATGCGTTTACGAATAAGGACAATCTCCTTATACGCTTTCAGAGTGCAACAATTGCAGTTTAATACCTAGAGGTTTCATGTGTATGCGAATAAGGATATAATCCTTTTCCGCGTTTCGTGCGCAATTACACATAGAACCCTACGAGTTTCAAATTATTTCAGGCAAGGACAACAGTAGGTTTCTAAATTAAAACCTATACCAAAAATCCGATTTCTGAACTCAGAAATTTTACAAAAAACATTTTCTTTGTAAAAATTATTCTAAAACCAAAACAGAGCTTCATATGGCTCTGATACCAATGAAGAGATTCCAAATGCAATCTTATAATCATAATTATAAATATAATTGCAAAAATCTGAAAACCATAAATTAAATATACTTATCTCTTGAAGTACATATTCAATTTGAGAAGTATTATTCACAGAGCCGTTGTAACGGAAGCTTTGTCACTGGTAATCTTACTCACGAACTTATTTGAAGTAAGATTAATTTCCACGGACTAGATGCCACTAGAGGTCGAGAGTGTGTGGGTTATATTTATCACACGAAGCCATCGCTTCACTTCGTAACCTTGAAGAAGAAGAAGCATTCGCTTCTAATTTTATCAAAGGAAGAAGTCGTATGCTTCCCTTTTCATGTTCCAGGAGATGATCCCATAACTCAGGGATTAATATGCCTTTTATTTTTAACACCCACCGCTTCATCTTTTGTCCCTTTAAAGGAATAAAGCGAGCCACATAATAGTGTGGCGTGGCATCACATGATGCCACCATATCTAAGTGTCATCTTGACACATGCCAAACATATGACATTTAGATAATTCATACCCACTTGGTACTACTTAGATCAACATGGGTGTAAATATTTAACATGCATAAAGAGCTCCGCTCCAGGCACAAGCTGGGAGAATGAACATGTACATGCAGAGTACGTGTTTAATTATAAAAACCAAAAGAATCGTTGAAATTAAGGTGTTTATTTATTTATTTATGAAAGGTGGGCCAAATTCGTACATGTTGTTCCTTCGTCGACAATCTCAGCAATTTGTCCGAATGTAATCCACGGACACCAACAGGTGATGCAACCTGAAAAACAACTAGTAGCTCACGATATCAATCTGTTGTGATACGATGTTAGAACCTCCGAACCGAATTCAAAACCATAAAACAACGACTACATGAAAAAAAACCCAGTTGAATACGTGAGAGACTATTTGTATAGATATTCCTCGCTGAAAGACTCGGCCAGAGTAAAAAAAAGTCGTAAGAGTCGAGACCAACCATCTGTACTTTTAAACCAACAAACACGTAAATCAAGTGGGTGAAGTGTTGATAATTATTGAGTTCGGATCTTTGAAATTTTAGTAGTATTAAATATTTATTGGTCAGAGATCAATGTCAACTTTTAAAGATCTTATTGGACTCGAATTTATATTATCGGCACAATAGTATCGGATACCAAATAGTATAAAAAATTTTATATGTTTCAGATTCGGAACGATTTGACATAATTATGGATAATTACTTAGATCAATTTGTTCTAAATTAAGTAAGAGTTTTCCAGTTCGAATACAGGATATTATTAAATAATTTTATGAAATCTAGATTTACGACCAAATCAATAATTTCAAAAACTAAAGAGCAACTCCGTGATGGCCGTTTATTAATGTTTTTTCCTTTGGAAAAGACGACCAGCGGATCAGATTTAGAGTTTGGTGAATTTCCATGAACCAGCATTAATGAAAGTTCTTATTTTCGCAGAAAAAAACAACGGAAAATATGGAAAGTCCTAGAGACGTCCACTGATCCACGCCATTTCCGATCTTGGAATATAATATATTTTTTCTTCCGATCTTGGATTTTTCTTTTTGTTTTCCGATATTGGTATATGGACATTGACCTTGCTGATCCTATTTGGGTAGACTTCTACCAGAAAAATTAATCCTAAAAAAAGACGACTACAAAAAAAAACCTATTTGGGTACACTGAAAGGAAGCCTTGCGTGGCATATCGTCAGATCCAAGCACGGTAGTTAAAAAATGGAAAAAGTTTATTGTAGTACCATATAGTATCACGGATTCTCACTTACGTACCCTGTGGTTTAAAACGCATAGAACACGTCCAACTTATTTCAATTTTTATCAAAAACAGGGCCCGGGAAGCACGGGTAGCTGCCCGAATTCTTTTTACAAAACGATGCCACTTCGTATCCTGCGTGGACCGCCAACTCAACATTTTCGTATACACATAGGTGATGATGTGGCAAGTGAAAATTTTGAAAATGGTTCTAATATTTTAAAATTTCTCATGAAGACCTTTCTTCTTCTTCCTTGGTCGCACTATTTTATCCCCTTTACCATCATTGTTAAACCGGAGCTTCCCTTCTCTAGCGTAAGATCCCTAACCCGACCCGATGCCATGGTTTTCCATGGCACGACACCACCCTCCCCATCTCCCGATTTGCAAACGTGTACTAACAGAACCCCAACCTGATGCTGGACCTCGTCATCACCAACAATCCAAGCCACTCCAAATCAGATCTACGCAAGAACCCCAACCTAACACTCCCTTAAATAAAATAAGAAAAGCAGATTTGCCTCCCATCATCTCTCTTCACCAAAAGGTTCATGAGGATCGTGGAGGTGGAGGCGTGGCTGGCGTCTCAGTTTGGGGGATGTGGAAGGAAGTGCTAGACTTCGAGTACACTCCCCGGAACATCGCCCACCTACATCGCGTCACAGTTCGGGGGATGGGGAAGAAAAACCTTCACCAGAAGAGACCATTGTCCTAGTCCGACTTGTAGTGGGACACCCACCGGGACTGAAGGCGACGCTCTAGGGGAAGCCACCGGCGGAGGAGCCGAGGTAGAGGCGGAGCGGGTAGATGTTGGTCCGATGGGTGTAGTGGGCGAGGAAGGGGATGATCAGGGTTAGGACTTTTGGCGGGTAGATGTTGGTGTCGGAAGGAGGAAGGGAGACGAGAGAGAGGATGAGGATGGGTAAAAGAGATAATGATATATATAATAGGGATTGTTTTGGTAATAATCTATATGCCACGTCAATGTCGACTTATCCCGAATTCCCAATCCAGTCGCCACGTAGGAAACGAAGTGGTGTCGTTTTGAGAAAAAAAATTAAGGGCAGCTACCCGGGCTGCCCGGGATATATTTTTGATGAACATTGAAATAAGTTGGACATGTTCTATGCGTTTTAAACCACAGGGTACGTAAGTGAGAATCGGTGATACTACAAGGTACTAAAGTGAATTTTTCCCTAAAAACATAAACATTGTTTAAAAAACCCGTTGTCTGACATGTCGGATCACTACTACTGAATCATTTTTTAATGCAAAATTTAGAGAGCGATTGGACTAGTCTATCCATCTGCCAAAACTTATTTGAAAAAAGATTTTTCCGATCGATTATAAGTGATTACATTATAATTTGAGTAAATTACCCTCAGGTCTTTAGAATTTACTTAAATTACTATTTTAGTCCCTGCTGTTTCAAAATCAAAACTTTGGTTCTCCTAGTTTGATTTTATTGAACTCTCAGGTCCCTGTCGAGTCCTTCGTTGATGTCATTGGTCAATTTAATATTTTTTATTTATAAAAATTACTTCCATACCCTTAAAAAAATTAAGAATTACATCTCCTCTCTCATCTATACCAGCTTCGGCAAAAGATCATAGCCGATCAGACCTCGGAGAACAGTCACCGGCCAGACCTTCTAGCTCATCGCTAATGCCTGGCCCGTCCGGTCTGACCTCGGAGATCAATTACCGACCAAACCTTTGGAGACAGATTGACGTCGTGGATTGCAAGAGTCGAGGATCACATCGCATAGCTTCGTCGTAAAGGTTGGGTGAATGACGAAGGGACGAGGATTCCAAGTCGACGAGGATTCAAGGCCTCGTCGTCAATTCCAGGTCTCATTTTCTAGGTCTCGCCGTCAATCCCAGATCTCCCCGTCGTTTCCCAAGTCTCACCGTCGTTTCCCAAGTCTTTAGGTCTCGCCTCGTCGATCCTAGGTCTGCAGCTCTCACCGTCATTTCCAAGTCTCCATGTCTCGCCGTCGTTTCTAGGTGGGAGCTTCTGACAGAATCGAAGAAGAAGATCGATGCCGGAGAAGATTCTTTAACAAAGAATATCACTCGGAGAAGATGATTTTTTTATTGTAAGGGTAAAAATATTATTTTTAAATTAGGTTGACCGATGACGTCAGCGAGGGACCAGAGTGTTCAATAAAATCAAACTAGGGGGACTAAAGTTTCAATTTCAAAACAGCAGGGAGTAAAGTAGTGATTTAAGCAAACACTAGGGACCTGAGGGCAATTTGCTCTTATAATTTTAATTTATGTATATAATATACATTATAATAAAATTAGAAAATATTTTAAAAAATTGACATTTTAATAGTAAATATAATTATTTTCAAAAAAACCTCTGGTCACTCCTAATTTATTTTTAAAAATATTGGTTAAAAATCACTTAAAAGAAAGATAGATGGGAGTTGGTCCAATTGCGAGGTAACCTAGTTCAAAATTTAGAATGAAAAAAAATGTAAATTGAAAATTTATTTTATAAATAAAATTCGGTAGTACCCTATTATAGATACGAGAGAGTCAAAGAAACACAACCCTAACATAGACCTGGCCATGAATTGAATCTGATTCGTGATTCGATTCGATTCGATTCGTAAAAAATTCGATTCGATTCGACAATAATTCGATTCGTCAGAAAATTCGATTCGAATTCGTCATGATAAGAATTGAATATGGTTTAAGTTTTTTGTAATTCGTCAAACCGGCGAATTCAATTCGAATTCATTTTGAGAATTCGATTCGAATTCAAAAAAATTCAAAAAGGGGGGGCGCGCGCGGGGAGATGACGCAAGCGCTTGCGTCAGGGGGGCGCGCGCGGAGATTTGAAATTCGCTGATGCAAGTGCTTGCGTCAGCGCTTGCGTCAGCGTCAGGGGGCAAATTACTGTTTTTTTCTTACCATTTTTTTGTTACCGTTTTAATCCCCAGGTTACCGTTTTTTTTACTGTTGGTACTTTTAAATTTTTTTTTTAATTCAAAATTTCTTCACAACTCTATAAATATCACCTCTTATTCTTCAAATTTTACACATTCCAATCTCAATTCTCTACTTTTCTTATTGAAAATTTGAGCTATATAAATTCTCCCTCAAGTTTACTAATTACATATATTAGTCATATTTCTCATATAATTACTCATATTACTATATAATTATGTCATCAAATAGAGCAAATAAGGGTAAGGAAAAACGTGTGGAACATCACGATTCTATTGAATCGGATTTTCCACCGATTTCTACTTATCCTATTCCGGAAGAAATGATGAACGTCCATGATGAAGCTCAACGGGAAAGTGTTGATTCAATATTCAACAATCCACAAAAGGTAAAAAGATCACCTTCATTACTTTTTACTAAGCATTTCAAAAAAAAATTTACCGGAGAAAAAGGTATCTTCAAAATTACATGTAATTATTGTGGTAAACAATATGAATTCAAAACCGGGAATGGATATGGTACTTATACTATTCATTTGAATACTAATCATCCACAAGAAGTTGGTTTTGAAAAATCACAAACTCAATTATCTACTACACCTAATATTTTATTTCATTACACCGATCAAAATAATAGAGAGGAATTAGCTAAATTAGTTGCTACCGAACATTTATCTTTTAGTTTTGGTAAAAAACTTAATTTTACAACTTATTGTCAAAATGCTTTAAATCCTAGTGCAAAAAAAGTTCCACGAAGTACATTAACACGATATGTAAAAGATTTATACAAGAAAAATAAAGAAAAATTACAAACTTTTTTCTTTGATTTTGATGGTCGAGTTTCTATATGTTGTGATATATGGAGTGATCATTGGCAAACACATTCATATTTTGGTGTTACATGTCATTGGATTGATAATGAATGGAATATACAAAAAAGAATAATTGCATATAGAGTTTTTGATGATAGTCATAGTGGGAATAATTGTTATAAAATATTGCATACTATTTTACAAGAATATAATCTAGTTCAAAAAATATTTTCAATTTCTCTAGATAATGCAAGTTCTAATAATGTTATGGTTAAAGATTTAGAAATTTGTTGTACACTATTCGGAGAAAAAAATTTTCATATTAGATGTGCATGTCATATATTTAATCTTTGTACCCAAGATTTATATCTTAACACACAATTTGATATTCCATTTATCAAATCTTCTAGTTTTCCTTTATTAGAATGGTGGAACAACCATGTAGAACAATTTCCGGTTATGTCAATTATTGCCAAAGAATTGCTTGCTTGTCCGATTTCGACGGTTGCCGTAGAACAAGCATTTAGTGCAGGAGGTAATATTTTGGATGAACACCGGTACTCAATGACACCGCAATCTTTGGAGGCACAAGCATTACTCGCCGATTGGACCAAGGCGGAAAGACGACAACAAGAATGGGTCCGGAAAAATCCCGACCAACTATACGACCTCGATGATGCCACAACCGGTGAAAGCACAAACACATCCGACTAAGTGAGTTAGCTCCATAAAGGTAAGAGAACTACATGGGCTTTGATTCCTTCGGAGCTAAGGATACGTAGGCAACTTAATTTGGTACATTAAGTGCAAGCCCAATCTTTAGTTTATTTCTTTTTCCCAAAAAATGTTAAACACTAATTCCTAATTTTTTTTAATATTTGAAGCAAAAATCAAAGTTTTTAAATTTTTCAAAAAATATCAAAACTTTTTAAACTTTTTCGAAAATTTAGAGGTTTTAGAATTTTTTAATTAAGTATTAAAATTATAGAATTAATTCGAATTCGAATTCGAATTCTAATTCGATTCTAATTCGAAAATTCATAATTCGTATTCGATTCGTCTTTTGAAGAATTGAATATGGTTTAATGTTTTGATAAATTCGAATTCGAATAAATTCGATTCGAATTCGTCTAAATTCGAACCGTGGTCAGGTCTACCCTAACATACATGAACCTGTTTGTTTTAATAAGTAGAATTCTATTCACCGAAATATAAAATATTTACATGTTTACAACTTGTTTATTCGGAAGAAGTGCATAGTACGTAAACAGCACACGCCAATAACAGAGAATGTAACTTAATACAAATACATAAATAAAAATCCAAATTTATACAAAAAATAAAGCTCCAAATAACACAACAAACAACCCACAAAAAAATATAGCGGAATAATAAAGGACAGAGAAATTAACGGTAAAAACACTAAAGAGTATATGCCACGTGGCTTATTGAAGTGTTGAAAGATGTATTTATTTGGTCATTCCTCCCTGAGGAACCGGCACGGTGGTCATCCCCACTCCATGTCTGTGTTCATCCATATTCTCGTCCCAACCTAAACATCATTAGAACCAAACAGTATTTAGATTAAATAATGAGAGTATTATTTGAACATAATTAGGTTTAAAATTTGAATTCTTGAAAAGAAAGTTATTTTATATTTCGACATCAAATCATTAAAAATACAATAATATTAAATATTTGAAAACATTAGTCACTTTTTAAATGTTATATCGATTCAAATTTAGATTAGTCGGAAAGATGGTAACCTTTAGACAAATGGAAGCCACGGTGTTGGAGCTCGCGGTACTCCTGGGATAGTGCAAGATGCTCGCAGCAGCAATGGACCAAGCAATCGTTGCATGGGCTCGCAGATAACATGTGATGCTTCCTCAATCTTGAACGGGTACCGCACGAGAGTATCCATCCGCAACCGGTGAGTCACATCACAACTGCATACAGAGCTCCAGCCTTTCCATGTGCTGAGAAAAATAACAACAAAAAATCGTTTTAGGGTCTCGAAGTATTGTTTTTAAATGTGAAAATTATTTGTTGCTCGGTCCAACATTTTAAAACTATATAATATTGATGTATAAGTTTGTAAAATTACAGAGTACAAAAGTAGACTTAAAAAAAAATTTAACCGTTTCGAATATGATCTATATTGGAGATGGATAATTGAAAAAGTGTTGTTAATAAATATAATTGTATTCTAAATAATAAAATTTTGAATTAGATATAAGAATTCTAACACTGAATTACAAAAAATCATTGAGAAAATTTGATACACTTATATGAAACTTTTTTTGTACAACTAGAACAAGTATTATGAGATTGACACTAGCTTTGTAATATATTGTAATGTAAAAAATATAATTGTTTGCGTGGATGTTTACAAACAGATATATAAAGGTTAGAGTATCTTAATTTGTGAAAAATTAAAAAGAATTTAAGTGAATTTAATGTATCTGATGTTACTTATGCTTCCTTCGTCAGCAATCTCAGCAATCCGTCCATAAGTGACACATGGGCACCAGAATGTTAAATAGCCTGCAAAAACAATGACCAATTTTGATTAATATAACTTTCAGTATCAAAATCGCCTAATGGATTAAAGTTTACACAAATTCTATTTTTGTGAACGTGCGATAAAATATGATCATTTGAGTACAATAATAGACTACGAGATAAATCAACTTTAATGTCATATTAAAATTTCTAATTACAATCACCTTAAAATAAAAAATTATATAAAAATTCACCACACTTGCAATTAGCAACAAAATAATTTGAATATCGTAAAAACTAATTGTATGCTTACAAGACTTGCAATCGGAGAAGCAATCACAAAGGCCCGTAGACCATGGTTGTTCTTAGAGATTTGGGCCTCTTGAACTCATAATATGAGTTGGAAATTGTCTACTTTGGTCACAGTTTACTGCTTACAAGTGTCAACCAATTTTAGCTTTAAATAGTGGGCGAAAATGTCGGGAAATAGTTATTTCCTATTTCCTGTAATTAGACACTAGGGCTTTCTCGAAAATTAATGGGATTTGCATTTTTTCCCTAGTCCTTATCAATGATCATCGGCCATAAGTGTAGCTTTATTCTTTATTTACGATGGTATCACACTACTAGTACGAGACTAGCTCATTATCTGCATGGAGGGCTCTAGTAAGAAGAGATAAGTTGGAGAAGGTTTGATTTGCGATTTTTAGAGTAATTATATGGATGCTTTGAATTCATCAGGATCATTCAATCTTTTGGGAGGAAAATTGCAACTGCGGGTTTTTCTAACATTCTATTTTTTTTACATCTTAAGGAGTGGCTATTCTGGTTTCCGATCATAAATGATATTTGAAATCAAGTGCTTACCTTATTGTGCGCTAATTAGGATCCAGTAGGATCTCTTTTCTGTGGCATTTTATGATCGATATATCCTACGATGTATTTATTGTGCTCATTTTAATTAATTCTTTTTGTGCCCCCCAATTAAATAGTATTATTACAAAGTATGTCCGCTTCAATAAAAGCCCGGAAGAGTATAAATGGAGTTGGCACTGAGACAAGATAGATGAATGACTACATCAGCATCAAAGAGTCCTAGTGTTAAATATTTGTTAAGAAAAATTTGTCATATTTCAAACATTTTATCTAGTTTGAATTTGAATTGGTCGACTATTGAATACCGGGTGATAACAACAAATAAATGAACTGCTACTATGTGATTTGGGCTGAGTTTGTTTTTGCTGAAAGAGTGCTTTAAAAACAAATTCCACAAAAAACACGAAATCAGTTTTCGGCGAAACAACGAAGCCTATGACAGAATCCGGATCGAGAAGAAAAGAATAAAGAGAGAAGGAAAAGACGTTCCACCAACTCATGTATTGTCTGATGGATACGGTGTCAGTCCTTAAATATGAGGTGAGAGAATCGAATTCCATGATCGTCTAAGATGTGAAATTCTGGAAACAATTTAAATCTCACAAAAAAAAGGTACACATTCTCGTACCTTCCTGGTCCCAAGCTGTGGGTTTCCATTGCACTAGATTTTGGATGGATTTTTTTTTGAACGGTATAATATAATTTTATTCACCTTGAATCAGCAATACTAGATTGATACATATGTTTAAATCTCTCGTGTAATTAATGGCGAGATATATCTCTGGTGTAATTGGTAGTCGAAGTAATACAAATCTATTCAATTGTAAGAAAAATATGATTATATTGATTTGGGTATAAAATTGCTGACCCAATTAGTAATTGAGTACTTAGCAAAGAGAAGAGAATTAGAAATTCAAAATGTGACACCTATAGGTATCTGCACTTCTATGCATCAGCGCAACTTAAGACTCAGACGCTCTTTTCTCTGCCGTGAATTTTATATTGAGTTTTACGACAAGGTTTTAGCGAGGCCTACGGAATTTGTGTAAGGGAATTTCACACCCAAGATCATAAATACATTATTATTTATAGATCTGGCGAATAAATCTATTTATAAAAAAAGGGGTATCTGCACTCGACATGGTGGTGTTAATTTATTCATAAATCAGCTATTAGTGTCTCTGATCAACATAAATAACAAGTTTTTGCTATTTCGGAAAAATAAACAATCAGATTTTTTAGAGTTATATATTGGTCGGAAAAAGATTAATTTTTCATGCAGCAGATCGGAAAGTACTTTACTTTTCGTCCCATTGTGTAAATTGTTATGAGAGACAAGGAATCTGGAAATCTCTTTGCAAGTATTAAATTTTAATGTCATGAATGGATCATAGACGTTCAATAAAAACTTTCTATATAGAATCCAATAGTGTTTCATTAATCGTTAAGCGATATCTTAATCAAGAGATCTCAAATTCAAATTTCTGGAAACACAAATGTGTCATTGAGAAATTTTTTCCCAGTTTTCAAAAAAATTATCCGCTTAACGGTCGCCAGACAAGCTCATCAACATGTTAGAAACTGAAGTTTCTACCTCTGCATATGGCTGCTGCTGTTCGGTGGGCGTTAACTTTGTTTACTTTCTGCGGCTCTTACTACTTGTTTCTGGTGTACTTCTTGTGTTTGCTTAGTTGCGTTCTCAGCAACTTAGCCTATTTCTGATCTTGGAGTCTTCTTGTGTAACCAAACTTACTTCTATTTTTATTAATAAATCAATTTACCTTTCAAAAAAAAAAGTTAGAAACTGAAGTGTTATTCCATTCCTTGATGCGATCATGCGACAATAGGATTAGGACCTACAAAACATGTAATCATTTTAGGTACGATATTAATTGGACACCGAGGCTTTCTAGAATAAACAGGATTTGGTTTTCTTTCTTCCGAGTCCTTATCAATGATCCTCTGCCGTAAGAGTAGCTTTCTACTTTTTTTTTCAATTGGACAGGTGGAAATGAGGAAAATTGTGTTGATGCGTAATAATTCCTAATCCCATTACGAGGTACATCATGGGATTATTGAAAGCATGCCAGTGAAATATGAACGTCACAGTTATATGTTTTTAACTTAATTGGCCTAACGATCTTCTGTAACTTTATTTTCTTTGCGAGGTTGTTTGGATTTGGGTTGTCCTATATTTGGTGTATATTCGGATCTACTTTTTGACGATCTTAGAGTTTTGTTGGCTTTGATTATTTTCGAAATATTTTGGCCTTTGTATTCAGATAGCATCTATCACTAAAGTGCTTATTGATAGACGTTATCTGATATTTTTTATGGATCATTTCTTGGTGGACTATTTTAGTGAAATACAATATTTACTTATTAAAAAAATCTAATTACAAATCGAGATCTTGGTTATATCGTTCACTCATAGAGTGAAGAAAGAAATTATCGGTTGCGTTTGACGCCACCAAAAATTACATATTTTTGTGCTTCTAGATACTCCGAAAATGTCTCAGCAATTGATACTTTATATATAGCGATCTGGCGTTTTCTGATCAATATATCCTACAATATATTGTTAAATTAAATAGCTTTTTAAGTATTGATAAATTAGAGGTGATCAAATTATAGTTTTGATACTTGTAGATGATAGACTTTGCAGGATATGTAGAATAATTTGACATTTTAATGATAAATACAATTATTTTATAAATTATTTTTATAAAAAAACTCCGATGCAACTGATTGTCCAACTTATTTGACACAAATTTGAATTGCCTTCCCGTCCATTTTTTAAAACATCGCCAGCTATGTGATTAACGCTTACTTTATTAAGTTGTGTCTCTCATCCAAAAATGGGAGAAATAATGAAGATAGCCCTGTACCTACCAAAAAAGAAGGAAAAGACCGTTGCACCAAACCGTCTCTTTTTTTTCTTTTCAGAAAAGTAAACCGTGTCTTTTTTATAAATAAAATTTTATTAATCTTTAATAATATATACAAACGTAGAATTTCGTCTTACAGGATGAACCAAAGTGTGTCTCTTTCTAGTTTCTACTTTACCGAGTTGGCCATTCTCGTACCGTCCGGGTGGACCCAAACTGTGGGATTCCCACTGCATGTAATGGATTGCGCACTCAATCTCTCCATGTAGTGCCATGGTAGTACGTGATCATATGTTCATATTTGCTGCAAAATACGTACACAGGTTTTGTTCCCTTGCAGATTTCTCCTGTCCTGAGGGTCGGATTGTCGTCTGACAGAACTTCTATTTTTAAATTTTTTATTATTTTAAAATAATGTATAGATTTAATAGTCTAAGTATAAATTTTAAAATCTATATTCTCATCAATTTATTTTATTTTATGTCCACTTTTCCTGTTAATTTGGAGAATTCGAGCTTGTGATGTAATTTTTTAAATTAATTTTATGGTCTGAATTAAAAAATCAGGGTGAACTGTCGAGTCTGACCGAATTTTGGACTGTTCACAAGGTGGACTTACCATCTCCAAAACTCGATATATCTATATGACCAATTTACGGTCCGACCGATTGGATCATTGGACGGACTAATTTTTTTAAAACCATGCAACACAATGCTAGCTTATAGCGAAGACCGGACATTTATTCCATACCTTTTTTTAGAGGAATATATTCCATACTTCGAAATACCCGTGTTGCACTTTTTAGAACATACAAACTTAGTATCCGTTTACTAATGAGTTGGACATCAAAATTTTAAATTAGAATATCAATAACTTCAAAATAGAACTCGATAATGATATCGATAAATTAAGAATACCATAGTTCATCGGAAAAATGTGCAACCGTTTGGCTCTATCAAGATTAAGAGAAAAGGGCCAGTGCAGGGTGTATTTATTAAATAAGTTCATTTTTCTAAGTTATTTTAGCATTAAGAGGTGCTCTATCTCAAGTTTGTGAGCCCAGATTGGCTTCGACCCATCGTAATACTTAATTAACAGACCAATTAGGCCAGCCATATTTGTGTGTCTCTTATCAGGCCCAAACGGCTTGCAACGGGCCCAATTAAGGCCTGATTCGGTAAAAACACAGCAGAGGTTTTCTTTTAAATTCTGATACTCTGCTTCTATTTTAGGGATGTCTTTCTCAATTGTGTTTTTACATCTGCGAGGTTTGAAATCAAGAATCCAAGTACCAACTCCCATTGATTAAAGTAAATATTGACCAAAATTTGATTGGTTTTTTTAAGAAAAAGGTAAAATTCTGGATCTCCCTGATTTTGTACACGCCTTGTACCGTTAGACTAAATAACATTTGGCAAAATTTGATTCGTCTTGATAAACTAAATTGGATTTCTGTGGTTCATGTTAGATTTTGTGTATTGAACATTTTCCTAATTAAATTATTAAGTTGCTTCTTGATGTCAATATATATTACAAAGCAATTAATATTTTGACACTGTATCCCGGTGACAAAAATGGGCTGAGGACCGAGGCACAATGTCCCATCTCTTTTATATCTTTAAACTACTCTTCTTGAATGTTTATTTTATTGTTTGTTTTTTGGACAAAGGACTTGCAAACAGAAGTATTTCAATTTCGTATCACTACTTTTATGGACAGATGTGAGTAATTTGTGAGTGATGTCTTAATAGTAAGTTGTAATATTTGAATCATTTAAATAGAAAATAAATATTGTGCAGAGCTTATAATAAAATTTAAAAATAGTGAAATCTTAAATGTTTTTTGAGGAAATCTTAAATTTTGGTTATAATACAATTATAAAAAATTATTATTCAAGATATAACTTATAAGTAAGTATTTTTAACGCTTAAATCAATTCACGAGAGAGTTGTTTATCTTAATCAAGTCTCTGGTTCAAATTCGTATTAACCCAAAAATGTTAAATACTTATTGAGAAATTTTTGACATTTTTCAAGGGTCATATCTACTTCGAATATGAATTAGTCGACCAGTAAACTAAATACCTAAAAGTTAAGCACTTTTAACGCTTCCTGGGGCCACAATAGTGTATATATGCACTTTTTCCTCCATGTCAAATTCGATGTTGACTCCTGTCCTGAATAATAGGGAGAGATTGTTGGAAATTGTGGATCAAATTGATGCACTTTTCACTTCATTTCGTTATAAGAGAGCACCATTACGGTGAGACCACCAGATTAGTGGCCATTATACGCCTAACAAGTGCTTATCAATTTTGGGGTCATTTCTAAATTTTTCCTCACATCGAAATCCCATTTCAGACGATATGCCATCATCATCGTAGTCATTTGTACCTGATTCATAATACATGGAAGAAAAATTCTCAAAAAAAAAATACATGGAAGAAAAAGGATATCCATGAGGATTGAGAGAAGAAATACTATTAATATTATCACATCGGTAGTTGTGAATATTGTGGATTTGATTATAAATTTTAAATTTAACATCATATTTTCATAAAGTTTAGGTTGAATATGAAGATTTTAACATGGTGTTTCGTTCGTCCAAAATTGTTCGCACGATCTCAGTTTCACCGCACGTTACTGATATCAAATTCCGTACAAACTTCTACCCGTTGAATCTCGTTTGATGGGGCGTTTTGAGATTATTATTAACAATGTGTCATGGGTTGGTTTATTTTTTTGAAAGATAAAATTTTTTACACCATTATATGTGCCACAGTTTGAATCCTAGACCTCCTTAAAATTGACGACACCTATTATCGTTAGGCTACATATTTTTGGCAAATTGGTTTGTAAAATTTTAAAATCCATAGACCCATTCCTTAAGGATTTCTCTAAGTATCATTTTCTCAAAAAAATAAATGACATGTCTATATTAGCCTCTTCAATACCCGAGTTTGTGTGCCAAAAAGTAAGGAACCAGAAATTGATTGTGTCGAGGCAAATTTGTGGTAGTGGGCTTGTTCTACATAGGGAATCATACTATTTTGATTCGAATTCACAATTGGTTTCGATTGTCTAATTTTATATCTAACTTAGGACATAAAGACCTCTTATTGTATTTGGCCTCTTTACGTTCGAGTATTTGGCCTCTTTACGTTCGAGAGATTAGTCAGTAGTTCCTCTTGCTTGTAAATACTGTTTCTTCAATACAACTTAATCCATTTAAAAAAACATTATGCTTAGTGCTTATAGGTGTCAATGGATTGAAAGAATGATATATATAGTTATTTTAGTTTGATTAAAAGGTTTTGATTTATATTTATGGAAAAATCTACATAAGTATCATGTAGTTTCACGTTTTTACAATTTAGTATCCTGTGATTTCAAATTGGTAATTCAGTCAATGTGGTTTTCAAAAAAAAAAATTGGACATGTCCAGGATAGCTACCCGGACAAATGGGCTTGAAACGCTGCCGTTTTATACCCGACGTGACAGACACATGACAACCGAGAGGGATTATATCTGCCACGTCGGGTACAAAACGACAGTGTTTCAAGCTCGTTTGTCTGAGCAGCTGTCTTGGACCTGCCCAAAATTTTTTTTGAAAGTTGCAGGGACTAAAATACTAATTTGAAACCACAGCGTACTAGATTATGAAAAAGTAAAATTATAGGGTACTTATGTGGACTTTTCTCTTTATTTATTGGGAAGCATCATGCATCACTATTAAATATTTATTGGGATAGTATTTTATTATCGTTTAAATATTTTATCCAGTTTGAATTTGGATTAATTGGCTCATTGGATATATGGATACTATGTGGTTTCAAAAAAAAGTGTGGTTCTCGTTGATTTTGTATTCTATTTCCATTATATTAATTAATTAAACCATAACTTGGTTTCAAGTCAAATGTGTCGGTTAACTTTAATTAAGTTCGGATTGGAATGACATTATTATGCACATATATCCATTAAGTTTATGAATAATTGGGAAGAAAACTTAGGTCTGCTGGACAGAAATACTTGGACATGTTTCATCCTTTTAATTAATTAGTTAACCAATTAAAATGAATTTGAATTTGAATTTGAATTTTTCTAAAATTTCAGATCATATAATATAATTAGCTGAAAAGTTCTATTCTAGTAGGTGGCCGTCACATATCAGGTTTTGGATTATAATGAAGTGGAGAGAAATCCCATTATAATGAAGTGGATTATAATGGGATTTTTTTCGAAATCCCATTAGACTTGATTAATATAAATTGGTATATATTGGCGAAATTAAATTGTGGCTGCAAAACAAGCGCAGACCCACTCTATTATTATTGGTAGCGCATCTATTTCTTTCATAACAGTCTCTAAAGACTCGTCACTTTCATGGTTTTTTTTATTATAATATTTATGGTTTAGACAACAACGAAAAAGGAAACTTATGTTTGACTTCCAAATTGTAAGTTTTGAATTGCAACCCATATGTACTTTACATAACACATTTAATTAAGACATGGTTAGACCATTTAGCAATATTTAAGTAGAATATGGAGATTTTAATATGATATGAAAGCACATCTCTTTTAAACTGAAATTTTTTTGTAATATTCTTTCATTGTTTGTTGAAACTCCAACTGTCCCAATGAATGGATGGTACATGGTCCTTAGCTTGGATTATAACCACAATTGATATTGCTGGTGTTTATTAGATTGAATAATGCAGGCTGATGATACGCTTTATATTATCTTAAATAGGCACATATGCATATAATATAACAGCAAGATTACGTTTCAGAAAATATGTTCATAAACATAGAAATGCCGTTTACGCATTTATATCAAATTTGAGAACCATTTGGGTTCCTATTTGACATCTAATTTTAGTTATGTTGTGAATTGTATCAAAACTGATATAAAAAAGCCATGAAATTTGAGAATCCATTCATAAGTCTTAGATTTAATGTTTCTTTATAGAAATTTAAGCATATCACTCGTAACAATTCGTATTAGTTTTGATGATTTATAGATTGATAAAATAGGTGACGTTCGAATTGTCTCCAATCCTATGGAGTGCCCACCAGAGGGCCAAAATAAATTTGCAAGGACGAGAAATCTTATGCAGGAGCTAGGGGGGGACAAACAAATTAGGGCAAAATTCGGAGCCAAATAAGAAAAGGCCATCCCTATTCGGCTCCCCTTTTGCGCATTCTTTTGTGTTAGTGGTTGACGCAAAAAACAAATTCCGACTCTAATAATTATGGAACTAAATCTGAAATATTTCTGATGATACCTCACAGAGGTTACCAAATAAGCGAACGCTATGTACATCGACGGAAACAAGACTAATCTCCCCGCAAATACTTAAATCAATTAATAAATAAGTTATATTAAATTAATTAATCAAGATATTTCGATTTAAGTAATTGAAAATACAAAAATATTAAATTAGATTTACTAAATGACTTGGTATCTCAGAACATTTCTTAGATCGATTAATTAATATTCGAATCTAATAATACGTTTAAAGTTGTCAAAATCTTTCAACAATTATTTAACTTTCTTTTATTCATAAGAACTCGAAACCAAAATTTATTAGTTAAATGAGCTTTAACCCACTAACAACCATAATCCTGCTTTCTCCAGCTATTGGCAGCCTAGTTTATACATAAACTGTCGTAATCAGAGGGTAACCAATCATTTCAGGAGTCCTTTCTTGGAGGCCGTCAATTTTTTTGAGGAAGTTTTATCTACTGCAATAATGCAGTCCCTTTGTGATTTGTGAGATTTGTGGTTCTCTGCTACTTGGCAATTGGATTTGGGATACTGACGATCATTTAGATCAAGAGATTGTTATTTTTACTTTATCAAATTTTGAGTTCGTATTTTTTGAAAATCAATAATATTAAATATTTGTTGTAAGAATTTTACCACATTTTAAAAATTTTATCCAGCTCGAACTTGAATTAATCGACCAAATATAAACCAAAAAGGCTAGCAATCTGGGGATTTTTTTAATTCAGGTTTGGACTAATTCAGCAGTGTTTTAATTAATTGCATGCACTAAGACAAGGAGAATGGTGTTTGCCCAATAAATTTAAATGGGTTAATCTTATTAGGAATCAGGACTTTTTCTTTATAACCAGCCTAGCAAGATGTAGCCGGAAGATAGAATTGTAGAGGAGAAAATGATATATAGAAAAAAAAGGAAGTTACGTTAAGAGAATCAATTGATTGATTACGTACCAAAAAAAGAGAATGGATTTTTTTTTGAGACGTAAAAGGTTGCTTATTGCACGAAGTCTTGGACTTTTTCTGTAATAGGTTAAATTTCACGTTAGTACTTTGAAATTAAGTTCAAGTAATTTAATATTTCGTGTTTCAAAAATTATTAAATTTGAAAAGTTTGATCTATCATTTTGATTAGTTTTAAATTACATGGTACTCAATTGAAATCGTGTAAAATATCGATGTTCTAAGGTGAGGTTTGATTTAAAAATTAAACAAAAGAAGACCCAATTGCCGTGGTATATCCGCTCCAATTCTAAAAACACAACATGTAACGCTCGTTATCGAGGAGGAAAAAAAATTCAATCTCTATTAAGATTTCTTATTCACGTAAGTGTCATGCATGGCCCAACAAACACTTGAAAACTAAAACGAAATAGGAAAAGAACCAAGTCAAAGTAAAATTGATCCTTAACGAGTTGATCAAATAATTTGGTATAGACTCAAAGATTCTTGTATTATTGTGCTAGTTTAATCAAGAAATTTCGAGTTTATATTTTTAGAAACACATTAGTGTAATTATTTATGGATATAATTTTGTCACCATTCAAAGATCCTACAAACTAATTAGTCGATTTAATAAGTATTCAGATATCAGATGATATCAACCAAAAAACTTAACTTGTTCGCTTTTTAAGAAATTAACTTGTTCACTTGTTGCCTATATAAGCAGGCCTCCATTGCATCCTTAATCCATTCAAACAAACACAAAATCTTCTTCCATCAACAACAAAATTGACACAATACACTTTTCTCCTCCAAAATGGACAAGCTTATTGCCATAATTTTAGGTACCTGTTTGGTCCTCATTTATCCAAAAACATTGGTCCAAGGTGGTGCCACAACAATAACTTCATGTGCCCAAACCCCATACCCAGAAATATGCAACTATTACATTGGCTCCAATCTCTTGGCCACCCAAAACCAATTACAAACCCAAACCCTAAAAAATTTACGTGACCTTTCCTTGTTGGTCACCATGAACCAAGCCAAACAAGCTCACCAAAAGATCTCATCCATGGACTTGGCCTTGTTTGGCTCCATAGCCAAATTGGCCTGGTCCGATTGCTTGGAACTATACGGAAACACAATCGACTACCTTAACCACTCCTTGACCTCGACCGACCCAATCGACGCACAAACATGGCTTAGTGCGTCGATTGCCAACCACCAAACATGCAAAAACGGGTTCATTGACTCCAACTTAGACTCTCACTTGGACCAATTCCCATCCGTGCTAATAAGCAACTTCTCCAAGTTGGTTAGCAACTCCCTTGCAATAAACAAAGGTGCAATCACAACCACGAAACAAGGTGGAGGCACCCGGAAACTGCTCGTTTCAGAGGCCAGGGGATTCCCTCGGTGGGTCTCGGCCAGTGACCGAAAGCTGCTCCAAACGTCCGGGGGCGTTAGTGCCGATGTCGTGGTGGCCCAAGACGGGACGGGAAATTACAAGACCATAGGCGAGGCTATAGCTGCAGCATCTAAAAGAGGTGGGAAGAGATTTGTGATTCACATTAAGAAGGGTGTTTATAAGGAAAATGTGGAGATCAAGAAAACGATGAAGAACATAATGGTGATCGGAGATGGCGCCGATGCTACGATCGTCACCGCAAGCAAAAGTGCTCAAGAAACCACAACCTTTCGCTCGGCGACTTTTGGTACGTATTACTGATTTATTTTTTTTATCAAGTCCTAGTATGATCATTTTTTTATTACTTCTCCAAACTACGTACGGTCACATGCAAAAGCAATATTGAATAGTTACTAAGATAAGATATACGTAGGTGTACTACTTTTGGTTATAACAATTTGGTTTGGAGACTGTGCATGATTCGACTAATCCATATTTACATTAAGTAGAAAATTTGAATGATAATAAATAACATTTACTATTTATGAGTAGAAGAAAAACATATCTTGATAAATACTTGATAAGATTTTGTACTTTGTTCATAAATTTAGTATATATCATATCCAATTAGTCAATTTTTAAGCCGTAACATTCACATAATTTTGACTGCTAATCATTACCCAAATTAGGAGATGTCACTTTTTTTTCACAGATACATAACTAGAAATTAACTAGACAAACTATAACATATCTAGAGACTAGAACCACATCACTTTTTCTCTGTAATTAAACACTTTCGAATCATATTTAAAAATGACACTCAATTTTTTTTCTTCCTTAAATAAACTGATCCAAAGACCAAAAGGCAATCAAGTAAAACCAAATCTTAATTGCCACCAACAAAGTCAAAAGCAAATCATGTTAAACAGGAGCATATTATTATTATTATTATCAATTAATTAACTTACAAATAATTTTCATACATGCAGCTGTTATGGGCTCGGGCTTCATAGCCAAGGACATAACGTTCGAGAACACCGCCGGGCCACAGAAACACCAGGCGGTGGCGCTCCGGTCCGGCGCCGACTTCTCCGTCTTCTACGGCTGTACCTTCAAGGGCTACCAAGACACCCTCTATGTCTACGCCATGAGACAGTTCTACAAGAGCTGCACCATTTACGGCACCATTGACTTCATCTTCGGAGACGCGGTCGTGGTGTTCCAGAGCTGTAATATCAATATAAGGAAGCCGATGAGCGGCCAGAAGAACACCGTCACGGCCCAGTCCCGGACCGATCCCAATGAGAACACTGGGATCGTGGTCCACGACTCTATCGTGACTGCCTCTTCGGACCTCCGGCCGTCCCAGGGCTCGTTCAAGAGCTACCTAGGGAGGCCGTGGCAGAAGTATTCTAGGACTGTTTTCATGAAGAGTACCATTGATGGGGTCATTGACCCCGCGGGTTGGTCGCCCTGGAGCGGAGATTTTGGGTTAAAGACACTTTACTACGCGGAGTATATGAACACCGGGAGTGGTGCCAGCACTTCAAGGAGGGTCTCCTGGCCTGGATACCATGCATTGAAGAGCCCCGCAGATGCGAGCAAGTTCACTGTTGGGAATTTCCTGGCCGGAGATGCCTGGATTCCGGCGACCGGAGTGCCTTTCGATGCTGGCTTGTAGTGTTCTTAAGTTGGGTAACCAGAGGTGAGAAAGGAAACCAGGGAAAGTGGAGGAAGGTGGTGATTGTGATGTGATTGGATAAGGACCTAATTAAAAGCAAGTAGTTGCAATTTTATAGTTTTAAAAATTAAACTTTGTACTTTCGTTAATCTCATGTCTCGTCTGTCCTTGCATTTAATTAACCTTTTAATTAGAAGAAGGATCCAAGATATCTACTGTAACTATTTTAGGTTTGTTTCCCCAAGGTGTAACCTCCAAATAGTAGATGTCTTGTTCTTGAGTTGGTATGACAAGAAAATAATTGTACACTCTTTATCCAAAAAAGTGGAATTTCACTTGCCATATTAAAATTTGGTAAGGAGATATTTGTCATTTTTTTATTCATCCTGTTTTAATTTTCTATCCAGATTAGTCGACCGGCATATATAGTCGATAACAGACAGTTTTGGATGATTCATCATGGCTCAAGTCTACTCTAAATTAATTGGTCAATATATAATAAATGTATGGATACTAAATAATTTCATAAAAAAGAATGTTAATTTCTAACTTCAATCGTTTTCCTAACCATATATATTTTTGTGAAAGGTATTAATCGATGAGCAGGAAGCGGGGAGAGGTCATAATAATATTGTAGGCCAGGTGGTTGCTGAATATCTAGTATACATAATCCAGCGTTATGAAATATCATTTTGAAGCTACTTCTTTTACAAAATTTTATTTAAGATAATACATGTCTCTTGCTAATTAGATTAATTCTATTGGTTCACATCTTTCTACGTCAAAACGTCAATTAATTGGCCACTGGCGCATAATTCGAGTACTAATAACTAGCTGGCAAGCACTTGTCTATTTAGTATACTTGTGTAATCACCGGTATCATCGTACCAGCCATTTTCATGTCGTTCCATGCACAAAAAGACGAATGGGTCAAATATTTTGCTTCATCGTGAATTTTTTTATCAGTTTCGGTCAACAGAAAGGAAGGAAATTCACGTGCATATTTTTTATTTGATATATATATATATGTTAAAAAATTCTAATATGTCGGATCCTATTTTGGGGATGGCTCTCCGAATACTATTTAAAAAACCATCCTTAAAAAAAATTCAATAATGGTCTACTCTTATAAAAATTCACCCAAAAAATTATGCATGTATATATACAGAAAGAGAGATTCAATTTTCCGTAGTTAATTGAATTGTACAATAAAAAGTAGTTAAAGGCAGACATGATATCTAAAATTCCTACTTACCAAAAAAAATTATCTAAAACTCCAGATTGTAACTCTACCACAGTATTAAATGATTAAATCCCCCATTTGGTCTATTCATTTGAAGAGTTGAAAATTCCAGCTGGATGCATTATAACAGTTTGGATTTGGGAAGTCCAAGCCAATCGTACACGTGGATTTATTTAGTCCATACTGATTAATGATGATGGTCCCTAATTAAATAAACTATAACAAAATTTTTAATTGACCACTGAGCAACTAGGATTTTAAAAGGAATTGGATGTGGTTGTGATTAATTAAAAAAAACTAGATCGATGACGATATAACCAATTAAGGGGCCCATGGTTTGGAAACATATATAACAGTTTCTATAAATAATTGCATAACGAGACAGTCTAACCAATGATTTCTCATCTCTCAGTTGCCTAATTAAGATGTAAGAATAACCAAATACGCACAAAGCTGCCTCTTAATCAACGACATCGACTTCCTACTAAACTAAGATGGGATCGTCACGGTCCCTGTAATGGTCAGCTTGTGACAACACCCAATACGATAGTCTTGAGTGTGTTATGTATATTAAATTTTGAAATTGAAATGCGCATGAGAGTTTATCCAAGGATTCACTTAAGGACGTCTTGAACTCAAGACTCAAAAATCCGAGATTTTATTTTTGAACATCAAAACTTGGATGAGTATAGCGGTAAACACTCGTGCGATTACGAGGATGAGTAACAGCACAAGCATGAAGCAGACATAGTAAATGAAAATTATATCCAAGGGCATATGCTTTTGTTATGCAAAAGATGGTGTTGGATCATTCTCACTTTTGTCCAGCTCAGTGGGCTTCTATGTAATGACGGTTGGAGCGGATCGGCCTGTGAATCCTTTCATCTTTGATAGTTTGAGAGCAACCTCCACCTGCAAGGTCGTAAATTGTTGGTATCGGGGTACTGATGCTACTGATGCTAATGAAACGGGGAAGTAAGCGGCCGGATGATCTTACAAGAGGAGCCAGCGCATCTTGAGAATCTCTCCCGGTTTTTGAAGGTTCTTTCTCGTACTGCTCAATGTATAGCCGGATGGTTGCGCCTTCCGAGCCAGTTCCAGAAAGGCGAAAAACCTGCAACCAAATTTCACAGTTTGAGAAGCTATCCTGCAGCTACTTCAGAAGCACATTAATTGCTTACTGGTGCACCTCTACTCTACTCCTAATTATCTATCCAAACATAGTGTTTAGACCTACGCTATCAATGAAAAAAGAATCTTCCTACCAGTCGTGATCCATCCTCAAACAAGTATCGTATTCCCTGGTGCTTTGAAATGGAGCCATCTACTGGATCTTTGTACTCAAATTCATCAGCGTGGATAACCTTAGCCACATCAGATCGTACTCCCTTCACAACCCTGGACAAGAATAAGGTAGCAAGTTCTTTAAAATATGCCGCAAATCGACCCAAAATATAACATTGCATTGACATTATTAAGTGCACAACCAGCCACGCTTTCTATACTCAAGCTAGATCTTCGCCGAGGATGGGATGACGACATCTAATTTACATGCCCACCCCGTGTAACTATTTCAATAGCAATACAACCAAAATAAGAGCTAGAGAGGGGCCGAGTTTTCCCTTCAGACACTAAACAGATTCTGGCAGACCAAAATGGTGATAACTTCAAACAGAAAATGGAATGAACATGCATATATTCAACAATTCTTACCTGTTAACTTCATCAAGAGTAGATTGCAGCTTGACCAGGTAGACCATGACTTCTTTTGCAGCACCAGCATCAACATTCTTCAGAAGATATTCTCTTAGATTTAGAAGATTTATCTTTTAAAGTGAAAAATATAAATTGGGAACGGGTACAATACCTCATAGTCGTATCGCGTGTAGTAGTGACGGCCATAAGTAGTCCAGTGGTTACGGACTATATCTTCAACACTAACGAGTTTGCCTCCATCAAGGTTGTCCTTGTTTTTGCAAGCCAAAATTGAAAGCCAAGCAAGAACAGCCCAGATTCCATCCTTTTCACGTATGTGGTCAGAGCCTGTTGATAAATGTCAGGATCAGTCGCATAAGATTCATTCGTAGAAGAAGATGCATGGCTGTATCAAACACTGACCAGTTCCAAAACTCTCTTCTCCACAAACTGAACAGAGGCCAGCATCCATTAAATTACCGAAAAACTTCCACCCAGTTGGGACCTGGGAACTCAAATCAAACAACAAGTCAACAACCTGTAAATATCAGAAGAACTGGGAGAGTGATCATTCCGATAAGAGATTCAATAACACACCTCAAAAAACTTCAAGTTAAGTTCTTTGGCAACAACATCAAGAGCAGCTGAGGTTGGCATACTCCTGCAAGAGGGAACTGGAGATGTCACGTCATTGGCACACAGTAACTTCAACTTAAATTCTTTGGGTACAGCCAGTAGATAAAATAGAATACGCAGAGACCCTTAAAAACCAAGTAAAAAAAAAGAAAAATCAATGAGATATCCAACGAAATCACGAAACAGTAAGATGAAAAAATCCTTAGATGTCCTTTTGTGTGTGTTTTCAGAAACGTATGCAACTGGCAACTCCACTTCAGTCTATTAGACAAGAATTTCAATGTGACATCATGCAGAAATGAAAAAAAAAAAGCTAGATATTAAGATGATGGACCTGGCAACTCCCTTTAGCCCACCAGAAAAATATGGAATAGCTTCAACTGCATTGGCCGCGATGATAGCAACAGAGTCTGATGGTGTGACAAAGAACCTGAAAAGAGCACCAAATTGTTATGAAGAAACAACAACGATATGGATAGTATTCCTTCCCATCCCTGAGCACAAGTGTACCTTTTGCCAAGGACCATATTGCGATCGGCATCACCATCAGCAGCAGCACCAAATTCTGGTGGCTCAACTTCAGAGCTGGATTTACCCAATCCCATACGTGCAACTAACTCCTTTGCATAGGTAAGATTAGGATCTGGATGACCTCCCCCAAAGTCCTCCTATCGACATTAAGCAAGAACAAACAAACAGAATGTTAGTGATTCATATCCGTGAGTCCTGAGTATCTTTCCAGCTAAACCAAAAATAAGGACCTTCGGAACACAGTTCAGCAAAGAACTCTCTTTTGCACCAAGCTCCTCGACAAAGATACGGCTTGCATAGGCGCCAGCAACTCCATGAAGTGCATCATAACTAGCCACAACATATACAAGTATAATCAAATGAACATCAGCACGCATATAAGAGGTGAATATACTGCCTGACTTGAGACCATATGCTCACCAGAACGTGAATTTGGGAGATGAAAGCAGCTTTCGGATAGACTCGAAGTCAAAAATAGACCTGAGCAATTAGTTACCATAGTAAGAAGAAAAAGAACTATCTTGATCAAAACCTAAACTATAATTTTCCCACGGCCTATCCCACACTTCACCTTTGATACAAGAAAGGTTGCAATTTCTAAGCAACCAGATCAAGAATGATTCACAAGTTGAAGCATGGATCAGGACAATATAACTCGATGCTTCAATGCTAAGACAGGATATGACAAAAAATGTGTGGTTCATGGACAATATTGTGCTCTTTTGCTGAAAACTATTCCAATATCGTCTGATGTAACTAACGAAAGTTCAAAACTATAGCATTTTACGTTTTCCTCATGAGGTAACTGAAGAAGTGCTAAAGGGAACACCACAAGCAAATAGGGGGAAAAATAGTCCACTATTGATGTGCAACAGGGGAATGGTATTTACTACATAGCAACTAGTTTCTCAAACCAGCGTCCTAAGATCACTAGGTGACAAAATGCTGAACTTTGGGTAAAATTTTATCAAGATCCAGAGAAGTAGCTTACTTCATCAACTTCACATAATCATCAGCCGAGTCAAAAACCTCTACATCAAATTGTCCCTCTGGGCCAGTAAAGTTGGTTACACCAATTGAAGAAATATCAACCTGAATGCATCCAATAAATTGCAACCTATCAGTATGTCTGATCCAACTAGAGGCTGGTTATTTCCACACAAAAAACAACTAAAAGATGCAGATATACAGAGCTGAGGAGATTACATCAGGTAGATCAGCTGTGAGGTACTCTTTGATTGTTTTGGTGTTCTCATATATCTTGTCAGTAATTCCCTCCGGAGCTGGTCCTCCATTTTCCATGTTATATTTGATTCCAAAATCCTGAAAATAGATAGATGACCCATTTTCCATGTTATATTTGATTCCTAAATCCTGAAAATATATAGCAAAATGGATCAAACTATTAGATACATAAATGAAACTGGCTGAAAAATCTGACCTCATGAGGACCTCCAGGATTATGACTGGCTGTCAATATAAATGACCCAGTTGCTTTGGATCCCTGGAAAAGTTTAAACAGAATGTCAATACTATGACCACAGGATTTTTGAAAAGATTATAATATAATATTATAATTATAATATTACTTGCACATACAAGTTTCACTTACATCTGCTCCAACTCTTTCACGTATCACAGCTGACACAGCAGGAGTTGAAAGCAGACCATTCTGGCCCACCCAAATACGTCTAACTCCATTTCCTGCTGCCATTTTAGTGATGATCTGCCAATTCAATTATAAAACTTTAAACCAAATACAAAGTTATGTCCAACAAACGGTGCAAGCAAGTGTAAAACCATATAGCATCGGGAGTAGGCAAAGAGAAACAAAAAATATGAACGACAATCATCATTTACATCATAATTAGAAATGCACAAAAGCCTATATGCACTAAGACATATATAAAATGATGATGATGTTGATAGTTGTCTTGATCTTAAATGCAAGTGCGTAGTTTACCTGAATGGCATCTTTTGAGTAGTAACGGCCATCGCCAGAAACAACAAGCGTAGCACCTATCACAGGAAAACAGTCTCAGCATACTACTTGAGAAAGTGAGCAATGGAACTGATGTACGCTACCCCCAAAAAAAACATAAGTGGGCTCGGAGACTCCGATCAACGACTCATGAGCAGACAACAGCATTCACCAACCAACTCGTTACCTCTAACTTTCTCCGCCGTCAGAGCATTGAACGTCGCCTGTACAAAGTTCTGCAAGTAATGCGGTTGCACAAACACTTTCACCTGCAAAACAACATTATCCGTATAAGTTTCCGAAATTCACTCGTTGTTCAATTCAATCAGCCCCGCGACCAAATCAACAAAAATTAAAGATTCAATCTAACATCATCAACAATATATAGCTCAAATCCACTAGATCTATCCAATCACCAACGCAAATCAAACCTTATAAAAACGGCTCAAAACAATATGAAGCAAACAGGAACGGTTAGATCCAAAAGCCGCAACCAGCATTATTACATCACTAAACTCCAATTCACAGAAACGATCGCGAAAGATCCAAATCCGGAGCTCCGAGAAACTAAATCCAAGGAAGAAACAGGAAACGGTTAGAAAAGAACGAACCTTCTTACGGAGGCCGGATGTGCCGGGCTTCTGGCCGTCGAAGGGCGTGGTCTCCACGCGCGACACGTTGAACGCCACCATCTCTCCTCCTCTCCGTTTCCTCTTCCACTCTCCTCGCGCTTCCTTTAATGATCAGATTAACAGAGAGAAGCGAAATAAATATATATAGAGAGAGGGGGAAAGGAGAGAAGTGGTCGTGTTTTAATTTGGGAGGCTGGAGGGGGACACGTGGCAGGATTTGGGGAGCTTGCGCTGCCTTTGGTTTCGGATTCTTTGGTGTTTCGTTTGCTTGGCCTGGCGTTTATGAGTGAGGTGGGGGAGTGTAGGAGAAAAAGGAAGGGGCGGTGGGGAATAAAATAAAGCGGATGGGGAGAATCATTTGGATATCTTATTTTTAAATTGATATCGGATATTCAAGCAAATAAATTATAATATTTAAATAATATTATTTAGTAACTCCAATTCGAAAACTAGAATAACTGTAATGTGAGTACGAAAGCCATGCGTATGATTTCGAGGCGCGTGTGGCCTTTTTTGGAAAGCGGGTGTTTAGAGTTTGAGGATAGCTTCATTTTTGTTTTTTTTAAGAGGAATTCATCTTTTGATTGGGACGTGACCGATTCTCTCGCTTTTCTAAGTTTTTTGTGATTCTTTCTGTGGTCATTATTGCAGGATTACCCCTCAAAAAATTATTGCCGGATTAAAGAGTTTTCCCCATTGTTTTAAAAAACGCGGTCCAACGGTAGTCCGACCGGTTGGACCGTGAAACGGGCACAAGACCGGGTCATTTTTAGATTTTTGACCGGGTCTGTACTAACCGGACCAAATCCGGTCGGACCAGCCGATTTTGAGGTCCACCCTGACCGGTCGAACCCGGTTAGAACAAAAATGGACGAAATTGACTTTTTTGGTGGTTTTTGAGGAAAAAAATTGATTTGACAAGTTTATAAAATAATAAATAAAGTAGATTTATAGAGTGGAGAGATAAAAAATTAAGTCTACTTTTTTGTATAGAAAATAAGTACATTTTAACCTGCATATATATTATTTAAAATATTTAAAAATAAAAATATTTTTGGTCCGACCGGCCAACCCGGAAAATGGTAAGAATTCTGGGTCGTAGCTCCGGGCCGGGTTTTAAAACCATGGTTTTTTCAGTTTTCTGTAATATTTTCCATTATTCACTAATTAATTGACTCAAATTCTAATCAAAGAGCACCCGTTGTAAATGGTTATAAGGAAAGAGTGGATCCAGAATGATCAGAGTTCAAATTCTAGTTTCGACAAAAATCTACTTGTAGGTAATTTTCTCTGTCCAATTTTTTTTTCATTTTCTGTACTTAAAATCTATTTTTTATATTAAACTACAACAAGAATTTCCCAACTTTTATATAATTGGCAGATCATAAATTAGTGATATATTTAGTTTAGTTCATGATGTATGCCTGACAGGGCCAGAGCGGATGTAAACTTGCGTAGAGTGGAGGCAACTACACGTTACACATGTGGGATGGAAATTATTTTAATCACGGAACTACATAATTTCAGCAAAATTCTTCCCTCCTTTCTCTCGATCAAAAGAGGCTTTTATTAAAGCGATGAAGATGCTCGATGATTCCTCCACATCCCAACTTTTTCCTGTTGCTCCTTTAATCGTTTGCGCATGCCGGGCAGCCCTTTTTTGAACTTTAGAAATAGGGGTGGATATTTCAATAATATTGTCGAACTTCAAAATGAAGTCTGCTTAGAAAAAATCAATCAGTTTGAGTGACTTGGACACTACAAGAAACTAATAATAAATACCAACGTTGAGACCAACTCATATTCTATGTTCCTCATAAATTTTGAATTTTTTTTATACGTAGATCTAATTTTATTGAAATATTTACATTTTGTATATGTACTAGTGTAAAATTCTCTCATACAAATACGATACTACTACTACAAGCCTAATCAAAAGTCCTACCACGATAAATGAACATGCGGTTGGTTCAAAACAATGTTTTCAAAATTATGGTGTGACCGGTCGGACCACCACTCGGGATCAAACCTGTGTCGATTTTTGCCTAAAATCCAGAAAGTGGTTTGACCTACCAAAATTCAATCGGACCGCCCGGTCAAGTGCTTCCGGGTGACCCGGTTCGTCCGGATCAGAAAAATTAGTATTTATTTTTTTCCATTTTATCGGATTTAATTTAGAAACAAAATCTCAACTTCCACGATCGGAGCCTGTACATCACTTTTGGATTACAACAAACTTATATTTTTAACAATTCTCGATAATATGTAAACTAAGTCAAACGAATTGGACTAATATGTCGAATAAGAAAACTTGTATAATCATCTTCTTGTACTTCTAGACTTATTTAATCCATATTTGAAAATTTTGTTTGGATAAATTGTATAACAAAGTTGTTAAATAGTTAAACTTATTTGATATTTTATTATTTTTTAATGCTAAATTAAAGTTATTAAACCTTATTTAATAATATTAATATAAAATAAAAGTCTTGGTCCGACCGACAACCTGACCGATCGGACCGGGTGAACCAAAAATTTTAAGAATTCCGAGTCGTCTTTCAGGTCGGTTTTAAAAACATTGATTCAAAATTGGTATAGAAAAAGTTTTGTATGCCTTTACAGTCCTTTATTAATCGAACACGGATCAGTGGTTTCGATAAATATCCGGTTTCTAGATAGCTTCAACAACAACTGGGTTTGCATTTGGGCTTGTATTTGAGCTCCATTGGGCTCCCACTCTAAAACTTTTTGGGCCAATGTACCCGTACATTGCGTTAGTGGAGAAAAATAAGGAAGCTTTTTTTTTAGAAGAGAAAAATAAGGAAGCTAGCTGTACATATACGTGAGTGGTCAGCCCGTTAACACATGCCTTGCGAGGCAGGATCTGAACACGCGAAACCCAAAATTGGCGAAGAAACAAATGATCAAAACGACCACAGGCGCAGAGCGTTTCACAAAAAGGGCAACGAGGTACTACTCACAAGTTCCAATCCCGCTTTTAATTCTGTAGTTAGGCACTGGTGGCATGTGAATGGGAGCCCCAACCATTAATGCATGCAATTTCGAAATCCATATTACATTCCTCGAAATCATAACTGAGAATCATGTCTTGGATTTCAAAACACTTGGTTTTAAAATTTTACAAATGAAAAAATATCGATAAAGAGGTGTCTTTCAAAATGAGTCCAATGGTACCTAACTCTTTTAAAATCATGTCTTGGATGTCGAAAGTCTTGATTTCAAGTCTTGTATTAATAGAAATTTGTCATAAGATATTCAGAGTTGAATAATAATAGACTTTATTTTAGGAATGACTCTTTCAATGATGTTTTTTACATTCATGAGATTTGAATCGGAGATCATTTATAGTGTCTCTTAACATTTGGACAAATTCTCATCAATAAAGACACTCGGTTTTAAATATCAAAGTTCGGAAAAGAAACTAACAACTAGGTGGCATCGGCCACTGAATGACACTATTTTGAAGAGATCGGATTGAGTGGGGACTAAAGAAAATTTGTCCATAGGTGGGGACTACATTTTGGGCCGTCAGATTTGATTATCTTTAAATCTGATGGTCAATAACCTATCAGGTGATATTGGTTTGCATGTGAAGTGATATTGGTTTGCATGTGAAGTGATATTGGTTTGCAAGACACTGGTTTACATATGAAGTGATATTGGTTTGCATGTGAAGTGATATTGGTTTGCATGTGTAGTGATATTGGTTTGAGTTAGTCCCCATGTTTGGGGACTACCCCAGTCCCCACCAAATCTGCCCCCTATTTGAACATACGAGGAGATAAATCTGCGTTGTGTTCCCGGGAAAGGAGCAATAGAGATTTCCCCCGCAAGAATTCAAACTGGGTGATATGGTTCAAGCACTTTTTGTTTAGTCCTGTAAATCATCAAATCTGGTCAAAAGAGGCTTATTAAAAAATTGAACAAAGTGCAAAGGGTAACATGCACCCCAGATCCAACCCAATTGGTGGCTACCTGTAAAAGACTGCCCTAAACATTATCAGGAGGCATAAATAACCCGACAAAAAAAAAGCCTAATCCCATGGCACCCTCACTAATATCTTATCTTTTCTGGTGCCCACTATTATTTTTTTAGTAGAAGTTTGGTCTTCCAAAATTCAAATTTTGGTCCTAAAACTTAATTTCAAATCCCACCATTCACCATTTTTTCGGTGTCATCTTAATCTGAGCCAACAATTCTAAGATCTGAGCCACCAATCCCGTGCTCATTCTAAGATCCGTTCAGTTATCGGGACCCGTCTAATTGGTGCAGGTGGATAATCTTGTCTCGGTTGGACTTGTTCAACTTTGGCTCTCATTTGAGTGCATCTTGTATGTATTCAAATGCCCACGAGATTGCGTCTTTGACGTGGTCTTGTAGTTATTAGCCGTAGCTTGTCTCGGCAGCTTTCGCCTCGAACGTTTTGGCTCTCGTAGCCTATCATTCGCCCTTCGCCTTCACCCATACCTCTCTGCTCTTTTCGAATTGGTTGTCGTGTTCTGTTTCGTGTCTATGTTTGTTATGTCTGTACTTCTCTATATTTTGTTTCTGTTTATCTTAATATAAGTTTTACGCCGCACTTCTAAAAAAAAACAATTCACAACAGAGAAAGGACAGACACCATATTGAGGTACTATATTGGATTGGGTTAAGCAAAACCATAATTGTATTGGTGAAGTACTTGTTTGGAAAGAAGTACATGTACTATTTCTTAACTTCTAGCATCAAACAATTATATATATATATATATATATATATATATATATATATATATATATATATATATATATCCCATTACATGAACCCAGACGGTGGTGCCAAATTCCCACAATTTTTAAACCAGCCGGTAAGTAGACACTTATTAAATCAGCAGATTTAGATTTATGACAAATATTAAATTTGAATTTTTAATTATCCGAACCAAAGATATTTAATTAAACTAGAATTACTCTTTTGATGTAAATGTACATTGGTACCAAATTACCATAACAAAACAAAACTAAGTTTCCTTTCTAAAAGGTATAGGAAGTTGGAACCAGTACCAAGTTCAATTAATTTCCTTCCACCACATCCAAACTTTTTCTTAACAATTTAATTAAAGTGCATCGATAATACTAATATTGGTAAGATCAAAACGCAAAGATGAGCAAATTTACAATGGGAATATCAAATCTCAATGTCCCCCACTTCAAAAGTTCTCTCTCTCTCTCCCCCTTAACAACGACATCCTAAATGAACAACATCCAAACACTACCTAAAACCAAAAAAAAAAAGATTAAAGTTAACCACCTACCATTGAGCCAGCTAATTAACTAACTAAAGACTCCACACTAGCTAACCATAAAATCCGAGTTAAACCGGGAGGGAAAATATCCTTCAAAGAACTACTTCCGCCGGCTCAACCAGCCACCGAAGTAATAGGCGTCTTCGCCTTCGGAGGCCTCCCTCTCCCGCGCCGCTCCCCTTCCGGCGCCGGCGCCGGCGCCGGAGCGACGCTTCCAGCATCAGCGTTGGTCTTCGCCTTCTTCGGTGGCCTCCCGCGGGGCCGGCCGGAGGGCGGAGTCTTGGCTTTCGGCGGGGCCGAGGGGTCCTTGGGAGGCCGGCCGCGGCCGCGGGTAGAGGATGAGGCGGGGGCGGGAGGCGGGGCGTTGGGGTCCTTAGGCTTAGGAGGGCGGCCTCGGCCGCGGCGGGGAGGGGCGTCGGGGTCGGGGATGGAGTAGTTGTTATTGCGGAAGACGAGCTGGCCGGCTGACGTCATCGTGTTGAGGTGGTGGGAGAGGAGGTTGTTGTGCGCCGGCGAGAGATCCGGGTGTACGGACTCTATCTGCCTTGAGATCGCCGATTTGCTCGCCCCGTTCTTGTCGTTCAGCGCATTTATCGCTTCTAGTATCATCTGGAAATAGAAAAAAAAAAGGAGTGAGCTAATTATCTAAACGGTGCGTTTTGAGTGAAGGTTTAAACTGACCTGCGGGTAGGTTGGTTGAGTGACAGCTTGCTGAGGTGGCGGTCCTTGAGGGGGCTGTTCCTGGAGGAAGGTGGGATCTCCTGTCGCTGTAGCCATTTTGGACGTTGTTTACTTATTCCCTGTTCTTCTTTTCTCTCTCTCTTGAGAACTTAAGGAGGAGAGACTTGGAGATGGGGAGAAGGTAAATAAAGGCAAATTTAAATGGAGAATGTGGAAAGGCGGAGGATCCAATGGCTGGGGAGCGGTTTCTTGGGTGTGGGATCTGACGGGTGTGGTTTTTCTTGGATGGGAGCACGGGGATCGCTGACGTGGTAGGTTCTTCTCTTAATTGCCGTTATTCTGGTCGACACGTGTGTTCTTCTTTTTAACCTTTGGACCACAAATTTGACATCTTTTGAACTCCCTCTAAAATTCTAGTTCGGTTCTATATTTTAAGGGGAAAAGTCCACTTTACTATTTTATAGTATAGTCCAAAATCACTTTAGTACTATGTAGTAAAAAATTTATCAATCGAGTCAAATCACAGACAATTTAGATCACTTAGGTCCAAGGGCAGTGCCAACTTACATCACTTTAGTACCCTCTCTGTAGACCTAATTGATGTAAATTGGCTGTGGTTTGACTCGATTGATGAATTTTTTACCACATGGTACCAAAGTGATTTTGGGCTATACTAGAAGATACTAAAGTAAAATTTTCCCTATTTTAAGTTGAAAATTATCAGATTTTATCTGTTTTTGATTTTTTTTTACTTATAAAATTTGAATCTAATATCTCATTAAAAGTATCCGAATATCTTACATTTGATCAACTAACGAGGTAAATGATCCTCTAACTTTTATTCATCGTCTAAAATCATACATATACAACCAATTAGGTTTAGTCTCTCAGATCATCTAAATATATATCTAAACAATACAACAAAAATCATAAATTCCATGTAGTCGTAGAAAATAATCAAGACGTAGTTTGATAACGTGTCGGCTATACAATTCCCGTACTGCCAAATATGTTGAACATGGATCAGTGAGTCTCATCACGTTAGTGTGGCTCTGGGTGCTTTATTTATTCATAAATTCAAAACCTCATTAAAAGATTGAATCAAACTCTTGTTATAATAAAATTGAGTACAATATTGAATCCTTACAATAATCGGGGTGGGTAGGTTGTCAATATTTCAATACCAAGTTACTTTCAATTTGGGTTGTTCAAATTCCTCATTATTTTACGAGACTCTTTTTACCATCTAAGTTTTCCCATCACCTTACTCTATTCTTTCAATTATTTTATCCAAACACAATGTTTGATGAAAAGTACCTCAATTTGTATGCATCCAAAATTATGAGAAAGAATGGGAGTTCAAGCCTAGAGATTATATACACCTATACTGCACAAATAAAGGGAAGAAACCGTTTTATAAGACTAGTACTAGCTTTTCATGGGGCGTTTACCATGAGGATCTGATCTCGGGCTGGTCCTACTAGTGGAACCTGTGGTTGTATTTGCAGATTGTGAATTAGAGCTGGAATATTCGGAAGTACGCGACTCGGAGTCGACGGACGTCCTGCCCGTCGAAGACGTCCACGGCGGCCTGCGCGATCTTCTGTATTGAGAACTAGGGACCCCGGGTCGGACCAGTTCGTCTAGGTTGCCAGGTTTCTTGGACAACAAAACAACGACCCGGTTCATGTTCGGTCGCAGGCTGGGGTCGCCTTGTGTGCAGAGCAGCCCTATGTGAACGCATGTTTTGATCTCGTCGGCGGCGTCTGAGGTTGCGAGCACCGGGTCCACGATTTCCAAGCTCCGGTCTTTCTTATGAAGCTTGTACGCCTGGAATGCAAGGAAGTGAATCAAGACCAAAGTACAAGCTTTACTAGTCGCTAATTTTCACAACAATGTTCTTCTAGCTTACCCAATCGAGTAGATTCCGACCGTCTGCACGTTGATTAAATGACGAATTCTTCTGGCCAGTAATCAGCTCCATAACCAACACTCCGAAGCTAAAAACATCTGCCTTATCTGAAAGACGCCCGTTCATAACATATTCTGGCGCCATGTACCCGCTGTTGCCATTAGAAGAACAAATGTTATCCACTGCCTATGCCCTTGACGGTTCATCGTTACTCATCAGATTAAAGACCAGGCAAACACATACTTGGTACCAGCCACACGGGTGTTTACGTGAGTTTGATCTTCCGGAAACAGGCGAGCCATGCCAAAATCCGAGATCTTAGGGACCCACTTCTCGTCAAGTAAAATGTTGCTAGCCTTGATGTCCCGGTGGATGATGATCTTGTGCGCATCCTCGTGAAGATAAAGCAACCCCCGTGCAACACCAGTTATGATATCAAACCTCCGTTTCCAGTCGAGCAGTTGTCTTCTACTTGAATCTGCCATGAAAATTTCAAAATCTCAACTGAATCTCTAACAGCTCAAATGCGATATGGTAGGAGCCCAGACAAGGAAGGAAGTTGTGTCAATGATCAATGAAAGTGTAAATTCAATTCGACTCAAGAATAAGAAATCGAAGCCGACTAATTATCATTGAATTGTTACAAGTATAATGTTACAAGATCAGACAAGTCATTGCAAGTTTGACAATTGTTACCATAAAATTAGTTGTTAGTTCGGATCTTCCGCCATTATTGAAGAATCAGATATGGGGAATAGCTCCGATCCCGAAGGTTTACCATCTACATAAACCACTCCCTTGAGTTAAGTTGGGCACTAGATTATCTTCGTGTTTTTGGTTAAATCCTTATCAGCCTGTTGGGGAAAACCAACTGAGAAAAACAATAGAAAGGATCATAACATACTCACCGAAGAGAAACTTGTCTAAGCTCTCATGGGCAACATACTCATAAACCAGTAGCTTGTCTGTGCCATGTGCACAATAGCCAAACAAATTTACGACATTGCGATGCTGGACACGTGCTAACAACTTTGCCTCATTTTCAAACTCTTTCTTGCCCTGCTTTGATGTGTTGGACAATTTCTTCACTGCAATCTCTCTACCATCATTCAACTTTCCCTGCAAACAACCGCTCCATCGGTTAGAAGCAGGCTCAATTTTCTTGCTTTCTTCGGACAAAAAGAACGTGAGGTTACCCCTCCAAAACTAATTCATTCATACACGCCGGATCTCCTATTGCCCCTTCCAAGTCATTACAACGCAGAGCATAAGTTTGTATCTCCTATTTCGCCTGCCAATGGGGGGAGGCACCAGTTTTCTCTAATGAGGAAATGCAAGAATGAATGCACTCAATGAACTAAACGCTCCCGAAAGCGAATTGGCACATAAAAACCAATGTCCACAACAAATTACCAGACTCCAGAATCTGCAGTAAAATTTAGGTAAACAGGCATCAGCCCTGACCACACGAACAGTCATCAACTCGTGCATGTTAGAATCTTCATATTCAACGAAAACCTTAAGGCATAGGGTAGGTGGATGTTCCGCGCTCATTGTGCCATGACGCGAGGATTAGTACGCAATGGGCCATGGGATACCATGTTAGAATCTCCACATCTCAAGCATACCACACTTATTAGCATCCCCTAAAATCCAACTGTATGTAATCAACTAATTCCAACTTCTACCATAACCAATCATAATAATTAAGCAACAAAATCAATACCATCTTCATAAAAATGAGAGAATTACCTTATAAACAGGACCAAAACCACCTTGGCCAAGCTTGTGGTTTGGGTGGAAGTTCTTGGTAGCTGCCACAAGGGACTCAAATGAGAAATTCTTCTGCTCTTGGGAAGCAATCCTCTCCAATTCCTCTCCATCTACAGAACCCAAGATCAAAGATCAAAACTTTATCCCAATTCACATCAAAATCACAAGACAAAGGACAAAACATGAACTGGGTACTTCCTGGGTTACCTCTCCCTGAACTGGACCTGAAGGACCTCATCAGATTCTGCAACAAGCTCATGGACTTTGTCATGGTCGTTCATGGAATTCCAATTGATGGGAAATTAAGAGAAGGCTCTTCAATTTTATTTTCCAGCTTTGGGAAGAGAAAATGTAGGGAAATAAATGAGTACGTTGACTCCAGTTTGACCACCGAAGGGTTTTAGTGTAATTAGACCAAGCAAGCAAGCAACCGTGGGAAATCCAGGTTTTGGACATCACGGAAAAAATTCAATACTTCGTGCAATAAGTCAATTCCGTTCGGTGTTATTTCTCTTCTTTCATCTAGATATTGGTCGTCCTAAAAAATATCTAGATAGTTGGTTAAGAACTGTTTACATTCGGGGATATCTATTTTTTGGCGAGTTTTGGTAGTTGACTATTCTCAAGTTTATTAAGTAGTAGTGTTGAAACAAATATTAGTAAATAATGGTTTAATACGAGTATGCAAATATAAATCGTAAGCATATAAAGAGAAGAGTTTAGAGGTATGCTCACAATCACACTTGTGAGTAAGTGTGTACAACCGTCTTCTTCGAGCTAGGGATTTCGGATGCAATTCTGGACGAGGCCACAGTTTTACCGTGTGCCCTTAAACTCTTATTACCCGCCTATATGCTTCAGGCCTCCGTGGGTAAGAGAGTTCCCAAGGTACAACGCCCAACCTCGTGTACAAAGGAAGCACTTTCGTACACCTTTCGAACCTTTCGTAGCCTTAGAACTCCGACACAAATGAAAGTGAGAAATGCTATGCTATGGAGGGAGAAGTAGAGAGCTCAAGGAAGAGTGTGAGCTGGGATGATTTGGAATGAAGGAGGTGGGCTCCTTTTATAGGCAGCCTTGGACCTCCAACAGCCAAATTCGGATTTAATAGGGCCATTAACCCACCCATTAAATGGGCTGTTACAAGACCCATAAAACCCCCATATTCATTAGGCTGTTATCCCATTTATTGGCTTGAATTTAAATTCGAAATTTAAATTCAAAGCCACCTGGAAGGTGAAGAAGGTTCCAGAGTGTGGGCTTGTCCAAACGGAAGTCCAAGAAGCCCAGAGGACTTTTTGGGCCTAGGATCGCTACAACAAGTCCGGCCCAGTTCTAAAAAGATAAGGCCCTGGAACCTGGAACAATTCCCACAATCCCGCAACCCGCAACCCGCAACCGAGCCGGGCCGGGACGGGACGGGACGGGACGGGGCGGGGCGGGGCGCGCGCGCGTGCGTGCGTGCGTGCCGAGCCGGACGGACGGACGGACGGACGGCGCGAGAAGCCTCTCCCTTCTCCACCAGTTTACCCATGCTAGACTTCTAGTCCCTTATAAACTTGTCTCAGCATGGTGCGCTAACCAATGTGGGATTGTGCTTATTTTAATAACAACCATACCACTTTAAAGCCAATTTTTATTCACCCCGAGAATTGGATTTTCGCAAGTGTTATATATCGTTACGAAGCTCTATCAACGAGCTTCGTATTGACCTCACAAACACCCAAAATCAATTGGTGTGACCTTCAATTAAATTAGCTCAAAGTTGCCCACTAATTACTTAGTTATTATATTTAATTAGGATTCTCCCTCTAATTAAATATTTAGGCCAAAGCCCAATACACTCACTTGTATTGGGTCATCTCTTCCTTGGTTAATAAACCAATTCTCCAACAATCCCCCACATGAATGTAAATTGGCTTATATATAATATGAGCCTACCAATGCTACATGCAACTTGGAGTTCTGCGAGAATTTGTTGCATCAGGAAAGGTGGTTGAAAGCCTTGAACCTTCCTTAGTGAAATACCTTCGGATATACTTGCCAACCAGTGGACGCGATGCCTTGAACTGTTCGGCGTTTCATGTATACCAAGACAAAGGTACTCACACAACTCCTTCTCAAACCACTACTTGGTTCTTTCGTTGTTGTCCATTTTGGCCCTGGACTGCCTTGGAAACATCATCGAATGCTCTAGAGATTTAGCCCTTAACTCATCTCTCACATTCGATATAGGTGATCTCTTATAAGGAGTATCCTGCCATACCCCACTTATATATATACTCGAAGTATAAGGATCATTAAAAGCTTAAAGCTTAACCTTCACATGGACAGGTCTATCACTCTTCCGTCACAGGAATGGGCAAGGAACTCAATTTCTCGAGTGCTTTGTTCGACCCTAGCCTCACAATTCGGTTGTCCCTTTGAACCTGCAGATCAGGATTTACGATCCAGGTTGGGTTGCCATCATGGGTTTAGGTCATTTCGTGGGCTTTAATCCCATTCCCCTCGATGATACCTCAACTTGGTCTCTCGTTAGACCCTTAGTTAATGGATCCGCGATGTTCTCTTTTGACTTTACATAGTCTAAAGATATCACACCCGTTCTCAATAACGTTCTCACGGATTTATGTCTACGACGTATGTGTCTAGACTTTCCATTATACACATTATTTTGTGCTCTTCCAATAGCTGATTGACTATCACAGTGCACGCTAATGGGAGGCACTGGTTTTGACCACATCGGAATGTCCTCCAAGAAACTTCGGAGCCAATCCGCCTCTTCAGCTGCAAGATCCAACGCTATGAATTCTGATTCCATAGTTGATCTAGCAATGCAAGTTTGTTTGCATGATCTCCACGAGACCGCTGCTCCTCCAAATGTAAATATGTATCCGCTAGTGGATTTTATATTCTTGGAGTCCGAGATCCAGTTCGCGTCTGAATACCCTTCCAGAACGGCTGGATGTCTCGTATAGTGTAATCCAAAGTTAGCAGTGTACCTTAGATATCTAAGGACTCTAACTATCGCTTTCCAATGTTCATAATTGGGATTACTCGTATATCTCGATAATCTGTTAACCGAGTTTGCAATATCTGGTCTAGTACAGTCCATGAGGTACATTAGACTGCCTATAACTCTAGAATATTCTAGTTGTCTCACACTCTCTCCGCGATTCTTGCAGAGACTCGACACCACTTCCATAGGAGTTCTCGCAATTACATTGCTATCCTTATCGAATTTGTCAAGTATCTTTTCGACATAGTGACCTTGGGAAAGCGCGTAACCTTCTGAAGTCTTAGTGATTTTCATCCCAAGTATTACATCAGCTTGTCCCAAGTCTTTCATATCGAAATTTTGTGACAACATTTTCTTGGTAATTTTGATATTATCATTATTACCCACGATCAACATGTCATCTACGTAGAGACAAACTATCACATAGTCGTTATCATCTCCTTTCACGTAGACACATTTATCACATTGGTTTATCTGAAACCCGTTAGATAGCATTACACTATCAAACTTTTCGTGCCATTGTTTAGGTGCTTGTTTTAGTCCATACAAGGATTTTACAAGTTTACACACCTTATGTTCTTTACCTGAAACCACAAACCCTTCGGGTTGCTCCATGTAAATCTCCTCTTCCAAATCTCCATTAAGGAAGGCCGTCTTCACATCCATTTGATGGATCTCTAGGTTAAACAAAGCCGCCAAGGCTATGACTAACCTAATAGACGTTTTCCTGGAGACAGGAGCATATGTGTCAAAATAATCAACACCCTCAGTTTGCTTGTAGCCTTTAACAACAAGTCTCGCCTTGTACTTATCCACTGTACCATCAGGCTTCATCTTCTTTTTGAAGATCCACTTATGGCCTAGTGGTTTACTACCCGGAGGTAGATCTACTAGTTCCCAAGTGTGATTATGTAAGATAGACTCTATCTCACTATTCACCGCTTCCTTCCAAAGAGCAGAGTCTGTAGAAGACATTGCTTCTTTGTAGGTTACTGGATCCTTTTCTAACAGATATGTTAGGAAATCTGATCCGAAAGACTTTTCTTTTCTAGCCCTTTTCCCACGCCTAGGCTCTTCAACTTCATCTTGAGGTTTCTCTCCCCCCACATTGCTTCCACTTTGGTCAACTTGACGGTCAACACCAGTTCGAGCTTTGTGAGGAAAGGTTTCCTCAAAGAATGAAGCATCCCTAGCTTCTATGATAGTATTTACGTGGATATCAGAGTTATCTGACTTGTGTACCAAGAATCGATATGCAGCACTATCTTGTGCATAACCGATAAACACACAATCCACCGTCTTGGGTCCTATCCTAGTCCTTTTAGGAGGTGGGATCGGAACCTTAGCAAGACATCCCCAAACTCTTAGGAACTTATAGCTAGGCGCATGACCTTTCCATAATTCGTAAGGTGTTTTAGCCAACTTTTTTATGTGGTACCCTGTTGAGCACATAGTTGGCCGAAAGCACCGCTTCCCCCCACAAATTCCTTGGTAATCCGGAACTGATAAGCATCGCATTCATCATTTCCTTAAGCGTCCTATTCTTCCTTTCCGCAATTCCATTTTGCTCGGGAGAATAAGGCGCCGTGGTTTGATGAATGATTCCATTCTCGGCACAAACTTGTGCAAATGGAGATTCATATTCACCACCTCGGTCACTTCGAAGATTTTTGATCTTCTTGCCAAGTTGGTTCTCAACTTCATTCTTATAGTGAATGAACATGTCTATTGCTTCGTCTTTACTTCTCATCAAGTAGACATAGCAATACCTCGTACAATCATCGATAAAAGTTATAAAATAATTTTTACCGCCACGCGTTTGTACGTATTTTAAATCACATACATCGGTGTGGATTAAATCCAACGGTTCCGTCCTTCGCTCAATCGAGTGGGAAGATGCTTTGGCGTACTTGGCCTCAACACAAGTCTCGCACTTATGTTTGTGATCGATGTTAAACTTTGGTAGTAGGTTAAGTGATATTAGCCTTTGCAAAGACTTATAGTTCACATGACCCAGTCTACCATGCCACAAATATGACGAATCCCGAGAATAAGCAACCTTCACTTTCTCATTGGCCTTATCGGCAACATTCATTACATTATTGCTCGTGCTAGCCTTATTGGCGGCACCCACATCAATCTTATCACTAGACTTTGCCTTGGGAGCTAAAGTCATTACACTCATCTTAAAAAGATTGTTGGTCAAGTAACCCTTGCCAACGAACATCCCTCCCTTGGACATGATGACCTTGTCGGACTCGAACACAAGCCGAAAGCCCCTCTTGTTGAGCACCACTCCGGAGATAAGATTCTTTCGAATCTCGGGCACATGCAGCACATCAGTCAAGGTCAGCTCCTTGCCCGAGGTCATCTTCAGCATGACCGTCCCCTTGCCTTCAACCTTCGAGACTGCAGAATTTCCCATGTAGCAGTTCTCATCATCGACCGGTTGATAGGTCTTGAACATCCATTTGTTGGCACAAATGTGGCGGGTAGCCCCCGTGTCCACCCACCATTCCTTCGAGTTCCCACCCACGAGGTTCACCTCGGACACAACGGCCGTGAGGTGCATCTCATCGAGGTCGGAGCTCAAGCTAGCCTCCGCAATGTTAGCATTGGCGGGCTTCTTCTTCTTGCCCTTGCCTGGTCCTGCCGTCTTCTTACCCTCCGCGGCTAGACGTTTGTAGCAATCTTTGGCACGATGGCCGGTCTTGTTGCAAACAAAGCAGGCACCAGTAAAGCTCTTGTTCTGAGCATCTCCCTTGGTGTCATTTGAGCGTTTCCGCTTGTTCCCACGGGAGCTCCCCCCGGTCTCGACCACATTGGCCTTAGCAACCATGCCACTTGGTTTCTTATCAACCTTTCGGTTGTCTTGCTCGATGCGCAACCTTCGAATAAGGTCCTCGAGAGTCATCTTCTTCCTCTTGTGCTTGAGGTACATCTTGAAGTCCTTCCAAGATGGTGGTAATTTCTCAATTACCATCGCCACTTGGAGGGCATCATTGATGGCCATTTCCTCCGTTGCAAGATCATGAAAGATCAATTGCAACTCTTCGCATTGTTCCACAACGCTCTTTCCATCGACCATCCGATAGTCGTGGAAGCGCCCGGCCACAAATTTCTTTGCACCGGCGTCGTCAACTTTATATTTGTGCTCCAACGATTCCCAAAGATCCTTAGACGTTTCTTTGGTATAGTAGACGCCGTAAAGCGAATCGTCGAGAGAACCCAATATATAGTTGCGACATAGGTAATCTTCATGTACCCATGCGCTGTGGATCGCAGTTTGATGCGGATCACTCACATTCTCTTTGGGTTTCTCTTCCTTGACATACCGGCTAAAGTTCAAGGCGGTCAAGTAGAACAACATTTTTTGTTGCCATCTCTTGAAATTTCAACTCTTGAACTTTTCCGGTTTCTCAAGATGAGAGTACGGCAGTGGCATTGGGTGTCTATGACCCGGCATTACGGCCTCAGCGCCGCTAGCCCTCACAACAGGAACCTCCTCGTTCAAGTTGTCGTTATCGGTGTTCGTCGCACCGGAGTTGTTGAGTGGGGGAGAGTTGTTATCAGCCATCTAAAAAATATAGAATTTAGTAAGAAACCAGTTTCAACAATACCAATTAAACTAGTACTTAATTGGTTCGAACCCCACAATATTCTGCACTTTGAATGATCAGTAACGATCGTAACAGGTAAATACTTACCCCGAGCTACAAGATTATAATCAATTGGTGAAATAAATTATAACGATAACTCTATTAATTATCTTACCAGTGAGCAAATACAATTAAAATTCAAAACTGCAACGTGAAAATTATTAATTGCATGAACAACCCAGTAGACAATTAATCGTTCTCGAAAAGATGATTAAAGTACGTAGGCGAATCTTATATATTTTTTTTAAATAGTCACCATAATCTACTAATATTTATGAATCGCAAGAGTTTAAGATTGTTGAAACAAATATTAGTAAATAATGGTTTAATACGAGTATGCAAATATAAATCGTAAGCATATAAAGAGAAGAGTTTAGAGGTATGCTCACAATCACACTTGTGAGTAAGTGTGTACAACCGTCTTCTTCGAGCTAGGGATTTCGGATGCAATCCTGGACGAGGCCACAGTTTTACCGTGTGCCCTTAAACTCTTATTACCCGCCTATATGCTTCAGGCCTCCGTGGGTAAGAGAGTTCCCAAGGTACAACGCCCAACCTCGTGTACAAAGGAAGCACTTTCGTACACCTTTCGAACCTTTCGTAGCCTTAGAACTCCGACACAAATGAAAGTGAGAAATGCTATGCTATGGAGGGAGAAGTAGAGAGCTCAAGGAAGAGTGTGAGCTGGGATGATTTGGAATGAAGGAGGTGGGCTCCTTTTATAGGCAGCCTTGGACCTCCAACAGCCAAATTCGGATTTAATAGGGCCATTAACCCACCCATTAAATGGGCTGTTACAAGACCCATAAAACCCCCATATTCATTAGGCTGTTATCCCATTTATTGGCTTGAATTTAAATTTGAAATTTAAATTCAAAGCCACCTGGAAGGTGAAGAAGGTTCCAGAGTGTGGGCTTGTCCAAACGGAAGTCCAAGAAGCCCAGAGGACTTTTTGGGCCTAGGATCGCTACAACAAGTCCGGCCCAGTTCTAAAAAGATAAGGCCCTGGAACCTGGAACAATTCCCACAATCCCGCAACCCGCAACCGAGCCGGGCCGGGACGGGACGGGACGGGACGGGGCGGGGCGGGGCGCGCGCGCGTGCGTGCGTGCGTGCCGAGCCGAGCCGAGCCGGACGGACGGACGGACGGACGGCGCGAGAAGCCTCTCCCTTCTCCACCAGTTTACCCATGCTAGACTTCTAGTCCCTTATAAACTTGTCTCAGCATGGTGCGCTAACCAATGTGGGATTGTGCTTATTTTAATAACAACCATACCACTTTAAAGCCAATTTTTATTCACCCCGAGAATTGGATTTTTGCAAGTGTTATATATCGTTACGAAGCTCTATCAACGAGCTTCGTATTGACCTCACAAACACCCAAAATCAATTGGTGTGACCTTCAATTAAATTAGCTCAAAGTTGCCCACTAATTACTTAGTTATTATATTTAATTAGGATTCTCCCTCTAATTAAATATTTGGGCCAAAGCCCAATACACTCACTTGTATTGGGCCATCTCTTCCTTGGTTAATAAACCAATTCTCCAACAAGTAGTTCACCTAATAAATTAATAACACATTTTTCACTTGTAAAAATTAAACCGAAAATTTAAAAATAAGTAGTAGTTCATCTAATATTACATTTTCATTGGTAAGACTTAAAAAAGAAAACTCGGAACATTCGTGCATTGCTAAGCCGCGAGAGATTTGGCGGAAGCTCGTTCCCAGGCATGCCCAAAGATGTTTCTTTGAGCTGGATTTCTCCAGATGGTTCGAGGGTAACATCCAGGCGACTTTGGAGCTGGAGAGAGGACTTCCATCAAACACATTATATGCTACCACAAGCTGGTGGCTCTGGCGTAGGCGCAACGATAAGATGTTTAATAATATGCCTGCCTCGCAGTCAGACAAGCTAAGGGCTACATGGAGACGTGGAAAAACCAGGACTGTGAGTGCGTATCTTTGGAGGTGATCACCGAATGCCACCGCGCCGCGCACCCCGCCACCCAGAAGGACTCATCAAATTGAATGTTGATGGTGCCTCTAGCAGAAACCCCAGGCCAGCAGGAGGTGGGGGCGCTTTTCGTGATCACACTGACTCCTAGCAAACCGAATTTGTGTTTCAGACGAGTTACTGTGATGCTTTAACTGCAGAGACTTGGGCTATGCATCATGGACTAAAGCTGGCCCTAGATAAAGGATATACCAAGTGTTAGAGATGTCGAGAAATTAAAGAGGAAACGATTTGTGGGCTTGTTTCCTATTCTATTCGGACTAGGTTTTGGACTCCTAATTTGACCTAGATAGCTTACTTGATGTACAAGGGTTTGCATCTATATAAAGAGGCATATTACCCTAAGGTTTTGTATAGCTTTGTGACTTGGATCCATCAATAAAATTTATCCTTTCTCACCGTGGACGTAGGCACTAGGCCGAACTACGTTATCTCTTGTGTCCATGTTCTTTGCGCATTTTGTTCTCTAGTTGCTGAATTCATAACAAGTGATATCAAGAGCTAAGGTTGGAGGATGTCGGATCACGACACGAAGTTTGCTCTTGTGAAGTTCGATGGTTCATCAAATTTTGGGTTATAGCAAAGGCGTGTCAAGGATCTCCTCGTGCAACAAGGGATGGTCATCGCACTCTCGTAGAAGAAGCCCGAGAAGATGGAGGAGCAAGAGTTGAAGGAGATGGGGGGGCCAAAGCGGTGGCGATAATTCGCTTGTGCTTGGCGGATAATGTGTTGTATCATGTCATGGATGAGGAGTCACAAGCTGAGGTATGGAAGAAATTGAAGGCAAGGTATATGTCTAAGTCTTTGTCGAACAAGCTTTATATTAAGCAAAGATTGTACGGGCTCAAGATGGAGGAGGGCTCATATTTGAGCCAACACATTAATATTTTCAGTCAACTTGTGAGCAACTTAAGAAAGGTTGATGTGAAGTTCAAGGAAGAAAACAAGACATTGTTGCTCCTGAATTCCTTACCAGGCTCCTACGAAAATTTGGTTACAACTCTAACTTGGGGAAAGGAGTCCCTGGTGTTGGAATATATCATAAGTGCTCTGCTAGGGTTTCATCAAAGAAGGAAAACTGGCGATGAACAAGCGGAAGGGCTTGTTGTGAGGGGTAGCCATGATGGTCGTAGTGAAGATGGAAAAGGATCCAGGTCAAGGTCAAAGAGGTTCAAAGGAAATTTCTTCGAGTGCAGAGAAAAAGGGCACGTAAAGAAGGATTGTTCGAGAAGAACTCGGGATCGCGAGGAAAAATGATCGAGTTCCGTGAATGTGGCCTCATATTCGGATGGGTCGGATGGTGATCTTCTTTCTGTTTTATCAAGTCCAAAGAATTCTGATTCCTAGATTTTGGATAGCACTTGCTCTTTCCACATGACGTCCAAGAGAGGGTGGTTCGACACCTACAAGTTTGTTGATTCAGGTATGGTGACTATGGGTGATAGTTCTACTTGCAGAATTACTGGCATAGGTGATATCCAAATCAAGATGTAGGATGGTGTTGAGAGAAAATTGTGTGGGATTAGGCATGTTCCAAAGTTGGAGAGGAATTTGATCTCGTAAGGAGCCTTGGATTATTGTGGGTACAACTATAATATTGTAGGCGGGCTAATGGAGGTGGAGAAGGATGTTGTGGTGGTGATGAAGGGTGAAAGGAATGCTAAGAATACCTACAGGTTAGTGGGGAACACGGTTGTAGGTGGAGTCACATCGTTGGGTTTCGATAGAGGGGAGAAAAGCTCTTGTGTGATGGAGCGAAAGCTTGACATGAATGGTTTAAGTGGAGTTGGGATTCGCGGAGACAAAGTTAGCAAGTTTCCGCTATGGTTGTCTAAATAGACGTGCACGTCAAAGGTATTGGGTAGGTTTTACATGGGAAATGCGAAGTTGTTGGTAGCACCACGGGCGAATTGGGTATCTCACTCAAGGCCAAACTGTGGAGTTCGTGGCATGTCGAGGGTTCTACTTGATGGAACAAAAGGTTGCCCTTTGTATGCTATGGTATGTAGCATTGGTATGAGACAAAAAGGTCCAGCGGAGAAGCAGTTCGAGGTTGTGGAGCATGGGCTGACCGAAAAATAGAGGACGCGTCTATTGGTCACAAGGTTGCTTCAGCAGGTGGACTCGCTAGTTGGGGTGCAATAGAGATTGGAGGGAATAGGCAAAGCAAGCTTGGAAGCTCGAGCTTGAAGCCTGACTCCATGTGATTGAACAGAAAAAGGTGGTGAGAAAGTTGAGATGGTACTATTGATGGTGGTGTATCTATGGTCAAGGTGGAGCAAGTAGAGTCAGTTTGGTTTCTCAAGTTCTCATGGTTCTTCATGTGGCAGTATTTCATCAAGGTGGAGTTTGTTGAAGTTCGGATAGAGCTTCATGGTTCATCCACAGGATGATTTCTCGCCAAGGTGGAGATTGTTAGAGATGTCGAGAAATTAAAGAGGAAACAATTTGTGGGCTTGTTTCCTATTCTATTCGGACTAGGTTTTGGACTCCTAATTTGACCTAGATAGCTTACTTGATGTACAAAGGTTTGTCTCTATATAAAGGCATGTTACCCTAATGATTTTGGCTATACTAGGACCAAAAAAACTTAAGAAATAGTTGAATTATGGATCATGGGAATTGGTAGACTTGTGTAAAGGACCTTGTGTGATCCACAACTTGGAAATGCATCTGATCTTGTGTATTTTGAGCAACGAATTCACACCCGTCTCGGATTTCGGATTCTGCATTAGCACCAGATGAACATCATCAAACAGATTGAACGTGTAAAATAAGCAGGTCGGAACAGTCACTAGGAAGAACAGGCATTACATAAGTTACCTATGAGATGATGTTTGGAATGGGAATGCTCATTGGAGATCAGGAGAACCGCCTTCGATGCTCCTTGCACGGAGCTCCACGCTTCTTAGATCGCGGAGATGCTGCAGGATCTCTTGCAGCAGCTCGACACCCTTGTCTCCTTTCCTCATTGAGGAGACGCAATGCCTAAGGAACTCTCTGTCTTCCTCGAGCGCTTGTAGCCTTTCGTAGACACGATCCACTTCTTCCTCAATGGCGACCTTCTTATCGTCTGAATCAAGAACAACATCCACTGGACCGTCTTCCATTTCCGAGTGTCCATTTAGCATCCCATTTTTGGCTTCCATGTCGATGGCATCGAACAGAGGAAGGAGCCTTTTCGCTTTAGCACCGATGTTTTTCCTTTCATGGTGATGATTGCAATTTGGAGCTCCATTTGCTTCACCATTGTGATCACACTCCTCATGGTAGCCATTGCCATTTGCTTCGTAGAGATGTTCGATGGACTTAACGTCCTCGAAACAACGCTGTTCGTCCTCATCACTCAGCATGAATAGTTTCTCTTCGAGTGTCTTGAGCTGCTCTAGAATAGATACCCTCTCATCCTCAAAGTTAGCCAATGACTCCTCCAAGTACAAAACTGCATCAACAGGAGTATTTTGGTTGCTACCTTCTTGATGATCATCACCAAACCCGACTCCTCCTTTCCTTTCTTCATCGAAGTCAACGGAATGTCCATCGATATCCTCACTATTGGAACAACTTCTTCTCAACATCATCATCTTCTCTCTGGCTTCATAATTGTGCACCTTCTTTCTGTACAATTCGAGCTCTCTCTCGAGCTCGCCCTTCTCCTTCTCCCGCTTTACCATGAGTTCGTTCAAAAGCTGCAACACTTCCTGGTCGTACTCAGATTGCTCGTCCATCATCCTCTGATACTGCAAAGCTTCCATCTGCATTGCAGCCTTCTCTTCTTGAAGTCTGTTTATCATTGCCATTGTTTGGCTAGCTGCAACTGCAGAAGCGTTTCTCTCTTCTTCGAGCTCCGAGTACAGCGCGTGCATCGTCTTCCGTTCTGCTGTCAATGCGAATTTCAATTTCTCGACTGTCGAAAGTGCATCACCATCATCAATATCACTTATGATGCTTCAATCCAACGACTCTTTGGTGCCTGATTCCTTTCTTTCGAGCATCAGTAACTTCATGTATACGTGATGAAAGCTATCTAACGAAGTCGAAGCATCAGGTACCAGTTCGGGGCAGTTAATCCTTCTGAGGCGGTCTATGCCAACCCAACTCATGCTTGTTTGGTCCAAGGTTCCCCCAGTAATATTCAATCCGGTGGTCAGCAAGGAGTGAAGAAAGAATACGCTGGTGCGATCAGAAATGCCGTTCGTCCTCAATCGGCAGCTAACTCTAAGACAGGTATTCCTTCTTCCCCTGTTGATCTTGATTTCTTCCAGCCGTGTTTTGAGAATGGTAAACTGATTGTGAAACCCCCTAAAGATGTTGTGGCGGAGGGTTGTGTGTTGTGGAGAAATACGTTATTAGGCCAGTTTGTGGGTCTATTCCCTTTCTTTTGTAAGAACTCTTGAATGAGCTCATGCAATTTTGCATCCTCGAATGAGCTTTTTTTTCCCTGCCACTTTACTTCGAATTATCTCTCTAAAGAAAGAATGAAAAAAAAAATTGAAATTTCGTTTTTTATTTTTCAAATTTCGAAATTCCATTCTATATATTATCCAGATAGAATTACTCGATAGAATTAATAGAGAGTACTAGTCTATCGAACATGGCATGCCACATCACCCTTAAAATGGCGTCGTTTCTAGATTCGGAGCTGATTTTAGCTCGGGAGGGTTTCCGAGTCTCTAACGCAAAAAACGTGAAACCACAACTACCAAAAAAGTCGTTTCTAAACCTCAGGATCATATCGCAAAATCGGTGTAAACCACAGGACTCAAATGGTACTTTTTCCAAAATACTAAGATAAGGAGTAGTTCACATAATATTACTTTTTTTTGTAAGACTTAAAAGGAAAACTCGAAGATAAGTGCATTCATATGTAAAACTATTATATTTATCAAAAAGTTCATTCATCAATATGTGCCAACAAAAGTAGGGGTGAGTACGGTTCGGTATCGCGGTATTTTACCGAAAATTCATACCGAACCATTTTTTTTTAACAAAATTTTACAACCGTCGGTATTGCGGTATGACTCTAAACCGTAGACTTCGCGGTGTGGCGGGATCGGTACGGTATTGCGGTATCGCGGTTTGAAACCGCACCAGGTCTCCCTTAGGGTTTCTTTTCAGAATGCTTACCTTAGCGGTACCTTGGTTGTAGTGGTTCTACCTAGAGATGGAGGAGTGTTCTAATTGAGAAAAAAAAATTGACAGAAAGGGGGAGAAGTTGCTGGACGAACCCAGAGAAGAAAGAAGTGGAAGGGAATTAGGTTTTTCTATTCAATCTATTTCACATCTATTCAATAAGGGCTAAACTTGGCCCAAAGGCCCAAACCACAATTTGGGCTCAACCTCTAACAGACTTATATAACATACCCTCGGTTTCGCGGTATGGCGGCTCGGTACAAAAGCCATACCGCAACCGTACCGATAGCAGCGGTTCGGTATAAAACCGTACCGCGACACCATTTTGGGCGAGCGGTACGGTTTTTTTCGGTATGCGGTTTTGCGGTATTGCGATTTAGCGGTATTTTGCGGTTTCGTGCTCACCCCTAAACAAAAGATATAGGCAAGTTACGATAAAGTCCCTGTATTTGATATTGTTTCTTGAATTTCACATTTTGGAAAAATGATTTTGTGTTCCTCTTTATTTCTTTTATTATATTTTCGGATCGGGGTATTTGTGGAGAACTTTTTCTTCTTTTGGTGTAAAGTCGGAATATTGGACTTTTGGGTTTCGTGATCTAAATACAAGGAGCAGACATTTTCCGTATCTCATGACCTCATCCGGATGAGACACATTCTCAGAACCTTCGTCTAGAAATCTATCGGGTAAGTTAATTTATATTTGAAAACTAGACCTCGAATCTTGTTGATTAACGCACTACACAATCCATCTTTGTATTAATTAACATTAGGGAATTAGTTTTCTACAAGTACAACGACAGCCACGAGAACAGGATGATCACTTCATCTTTAATTATTTGTTTTTGTACACAAGTACCGCCGAAAGTTGTGATTAATCCGATTAATTAAGACAAGGGTATCAGATGCAATTGCTATTGGAAAGCGACGGGACTTAGCTGTTAAAGAGAGGTGTCTTCGTGAAAATGGATCATTAAATCACGTGGGGAGCGCAATTTAAAATAGTTAGTGACAATTGATCTAGCAATATGGATTGAAATACATTTTATAACGAGATGATGAGATATATTAACGTTGTTTTAACTTAACCAAGAAATTTTAAGTTCGAGTCATTGAAATGCATCAGTGCTATATATACCTTTATAATGAAAATTTTGTGACTTTTTAAGGTCTCTTTCAATTGGGTAGTATCTAAATATCAAGTAATATAAACCAAAAAAACATAACGGTATAATCTTTTTGGATGTAATGTTTGCTAATTGATTGGCATTACAATTTTGTTGTTCCTTCAATTAATACCTACTATATATGGTTCACTAATTATTTAATTTTCCACTTGAAATACTTAACGATGCAAAATGGAAAGCTGGCGCCGCTAGTTGATCCAAGGCTATCAATCATGATTTACACCATTAACCCAACACTAATCATGACGATCATCGTCTTACACATGCCTACGATTGTCACTAATTATTGTCTTTCAAGCAATTCACGAGAGTTCATCGAGTGGAGTAGAACTAAATTTTTTTAATAATTTGTCGGTATGCATAGAAGTTCAAAAGATTAATTGAGTTATATAAACCCGAAAAGAATCTAATATTTCTCGAGAATGTTGTTGTGCGTGGTTTCTGTGGGTATAATAAATCGATGTTTTATTAAGTTATATAAACCCCGGATGATGTTTTATTAACTTTGAGTTGGGTATAATTGGTTGTGTACCTACCAAAAAGTATGTTCTTTTCTTAAAGCAACGGCAAAAGAGAAAGCAACCTTCCCTTTTTGGATTAATTAAGTTATTTTTTACTCTAAGATTGAGAGTTGAATATTGTCATCTTTATTTAGAGAATATTCTCAAACTGTATCTTTTTTATCCATAAGAGTTCAAAACCTTCTTAAAATATTATTGTTTTACGATTTGAACCAACTTTCTATATCATCGTCATTTTGTACAACAAACAATCCCACAAAAAATTGGATACGTACATGTAGTGTACAAAGTGCCTTAACCTTGTTTTGCTTTCAAACAGAAGTTAAACAAAAAACCAAAAAGGCAAACCTCAGTTGATGAAATGATTCCGAGAGGAGACAAGAAAACAAAAGAATTGGCTACTCACCGCATATTTTTCTCTCTCCTCCAAAGATTTGTTCCCAAAGAAAATGCAAAAAAGAAAAAGAAAAGAAGAAGACGAGTCTTCCATAACCCTAAAACTATATGAATAAAACTATAGACTAAATGTACCTCTGGCCCTGGAATCTTTCTTGGATCATTCCAGCTTTTGGCAAGCCAAGGACAGCCAGGCTTCAAAATTCACTAGCCTACAATGCACACAAATTATACTCACCAAGAACCGTCCTCTAAATAGGGTCCGGTTCGAGAGTATTCGACTCTGGAAAAAAAAAATTTATACTCACCACCTTCTTGAAGGTGACCAATTACACCCCACCAATGATTTGGGATATACTAGGACCAAAAAAACTTAAGAAATAGTTGAATTATGGATCATGGGAATTGGTAGACTTGTGTAAAGGACCTTGTGTGATCCACAACTTGGAAATGCATCTGATCTTGTGTATTTTGAGCAACGAATTCACACCCGTCTCGGATTTCGGATTCTGCATTTAGCACCAGATGAACATCATCAAACAGATTGAACATGTAAAATAAGCAGGTCGGAACAGTCACTAGGAAGAACAGGCATTACATAAGTTGCCTATGAGATGATGTTTGGAATGGGAATGCTCATTGGAGATCAGGAGAACCGCCTTCGATGCTCCTCGCACGGAGCTCCACGCTTCTTAGATCGCGGAGATGCTGCAGGATCTCTTGCAGCAGCTCGACACCCTTGTCTCCTTTCCTCATTGAGGAGACGCAATGCCTAAGGAACTCTCTGTCTTCCTCGAGCGCTTGTAGCCTTTCGTAGACACGATCCACTTCTTCCTCAATGGCGAGCTTCTTATCGTCTGAATCAAGAACAACATCCGCTGGACCGTCTTCCATTTCCGAGTGTCCATTTAGCATCCCATTTTCGGCTTCCATGTCGATGGCATCGAACAGAGGAAGGAGCCTTTTCGCTTTAGCACTGATGTTTTTCCTTTCATGGTGATGATTGCAATTTGGAGCTCCATTTGCTTCACCATTGTGATCACACTCCTCATGGTAGCCATTGCCATTTGCTTCGTAGAGATGTTCGATGGACTTAACGTCCTCGAAACAATGCTGTTCGTCCTCATCACTCAGCATGAATAGTTTCTCTTCGAGTGTCTTGAGCTGCTCTAGAATAGATACCCTCTCATCCTCAAAGTTAGCCAATGACTCCTCCAAGTACAAAACTGCATCAACAGGAGTATTTTGGTTGCTACCTTCTTGATGATCATCACCAAACCCGACTCCTCCTTTCCTTTCTTCATCAAAGTCAACGGAATGTCCATCGATATCCTCACTATTGGTACAACTTCTTCTCAACATCATCACCTTCTCTCTGGCTTCATAATTGTGCACCTTCTTTCTGTACAATTCGAGCTCTCTCTCGAGCTCGCCCTTCTCCTTCTCCCGCTTTACCATGAGTTCGTTCAAAAGCTGCAACGCTTCCTGGTCGTACTCGGATTGCTCGTCCATCATCCTCTGATACTGCAAAGCCTCCATCTGCATTGCAGCCTTCTCTTCTTGAAGTCTGTTTATCATTGCCATTGTCTGGCTAGCTGCTACCGCAGAAGCGTTTCTCTCTTCTTCGAGCTCCGAGTACAGCGCGTGCAACGTCTTCCGTTCTGCTCTCAATGCGGATTTCAATTTCTCGACTGTCGAAAGTGCATCACCAGCATCAATATCACTTATGATGCTTCCATCCAACGACTCTTCGGCGCCTGATTCCTTTCTTTCGAGCATCAGTAACTTCATGTATACGTGATGAAAGCTATCTAACGAAGTCGAAGCATCAGGTACCGCATCTTCTTCAATCTCATCACTTTCAGAAATAGGAGGTAAATGAATGTTTACTGCCACTGTCCTAAATTCAACTGGATGCTCCTCAGCTTCATCAGAAATATCTGCATTCAAAGTTTAACGTTACCGAGGAACAAATAAAGTATGAAACTTCCATAACATCTGCACAATACAACAGCGAAGGCTTACCGGGATCATCAAAGGCGGCGTAACTGGCATTCCTGGTTAAAGAGGCTTCTCGAATGAGGTCATCGACTGCCTCGTGCTCGGGAATCTCAGTACCTATAGAAACATCCGCTTCAGTTTCTTCGAATTGCATTTGAAGTAGTTCTTCTGATGCTGCAAAAGGGTCGTATGATTTAATCAATAACATGCGATAGAAGGCACGATAATGAGCTAAAGCAACAGAAACCACATTGAACAGCTACCTTGGTTGCTGGCTGCTTCCATTTCCTCGCGCGCTTGTACGAAACTTGCTTGCGCATCATCTTCGTCGGTAGTCAGCATTCGAGTTGCTTGAGAAATAGCAACTTGTTCAATCCCCATCTCGCCCGAATCTGGTCCCGAAGTGTCAACCAAGAGCCTCTCATCTGCTTGGGTTCGCTTTTCGATCTCGTGATGCAAAAGCAAGGGCATCTCCTCCTCAACGTCATCTTCTTCATCCACAACCAGTTCGTAGTGCGTTCGGACATCATCGTCAAACTCTATAAGGAAATCTTCCACCTCATTCTTCTCGTGCCCGTCGAAAACTGCTTGTTCAATAGGAATCAAGTGACAATCCACCTGATCAATGAAGAACTCTAGATGCTGCGGCTGCGACTCGCGATACCTATCTTCACCAACCTGCATTGCCGTGTCCGAATTCGCAGCCCGATCATCAACATGCACATCCAAATTACCCTCCTCCACAGCTTCTTTCTCTTCCTCTACACTACTAACTCCTCCAATGCAATCACCAACAGCCATTTCTATGGAACCAGAAACAAAGCACAGATCTTTACCCTCCTCTGATTTCTCTGTTCTGTCCCCTGCATCCACTCCCCTGTTTTCTTCTACCCTATCGTCTTCTCCGAAGTGATCACTCGTAAAGCTTGGCTTAATTTCATGAACATCTTCCTCTTTATCAACTTTATCATCAAACCCACATTCTAATACCAAATTCCCTTCATGGGTATCTCCAAAACCCTCCCAAAAATCATCAGCTAAATGATCATCCTCGAAGAACAACTTCTTCTTCTCCAAGCTAGCACCACAACAAGAACACTTCTCAGTTATCTGAGCAACTCCAAGCTTCTCTATCCATGGAAAGAGAGCAACTTTACCATAACCCGGCTCGTCCCCATTCGAATTGTACAAGCAATCCCCACACATAGCTAAGGACTCTGCGAGCTTTTTGTGGTTTAAGCAATAACCCAGCTGGGAAATCTCAAAGGCATGAGCTTCACACACAAGGGATCTATAGGAGGAAGTTTGGAGATTCTTAGGCTCAAAGAGGTGATCAAGCCTAGAACACAAGAGGCAGGGCCTTTTGAGACCGAAATAGTCGGAGAATTTGATGATCAGGTAAGAGAAGATGGAGTTGAGGAAGAGGAGGAGGATCAGGACCCACTCCAGGATCGCGTAGACCAATACGATGGTGATCTTGTTGGTGTTCCTGTTTAACATGGTTGCAAACTTATTGGCTGCCATGGATTCTTTGAGCTTGGATGAAATTGTGCTCTGTTTTTTTTATGTACAGGGGAGAAACAGGGGAATTGAGATGGAAGAAACAGGGGAGGAACAGAGAGAGATTGATAGAGAGAGAGAGAGAGAGAGAGAGAGGAGTGGAAGATGGGTTCAAGTAGTTTTCTCTTCTTTGGTACAAGGATTAAGAACAGGGTAATTGAGGAACAGGGGAGAAACAGAGGATGTAGGTTGGTATGTATCTATAGACAAAAAAGACTGTATTTTCAATGTCAGAAAGAGAGAGAGAGAGAGATGGGTTTAAGTGGTTTTCTACTTTGGTGTAGGAATTATAAGTGGGAGGTTTGGATGGTGAAGAAGAAGAGACAGCCAAAGAGGACTTGCACTTTAGGAGGAGGAAAGAAGAATCCAGTTTCCTTAAAAAAAAGACTAATTAAAAAAACAAATTGAGTTTGATTATTCACATTCGGGATCGATAAATAATTTTGATTTTTCAACTTTATTCAAATCGAAGTAGGAGAAATCAAATTGTAAATAAATGATAAGAAAAAGATGACGAAATGGAAGAGGGAAGAAAAGATGCTGTGATTGAGTCAAAAGAAGGTTTGGTGCTCTGTTTTCTCTAAGATTATTATTTTTTATTCAGTTGTGGCAATAAAGATTTCCCAACAAAACATTAGCAAAAAAAAAAGATTTCCCAACAAAACAGGAGGCAAATAACAAGCATTAGTTCTATCAAAATAAATTTATTTGTTACCTCTTTTCATTTATAATTATGACCTCCACTTCGCTTGCTATAATCAAATCATAGGGCACTAATTAATACACATTTTAGAATTTTGATGGAGGGTTGATAATAATCGGGAAGATTCTACGAGTATTTAACACCGCAAAGTTTACGGCACTCAAATTTGAGTTGTTTTGTTTAAATTAGAACAATTTTTTGGTTGATTAATTTAAGTATTTGTTGTTATTAATTTTGGAGCTAAAATTTTTAGATTATGGTTCAGTGACGTTGGAGTATATTTTTTGTAATCTTCAATTTGATATTGCATTTTAAGACAAGAGGAGTACTTATTTTATCTACACATCCAGTCTGTATTTTGTCTTTCGGCAATGAAGATTAAAGAGTGGCCCACCAGTTACTGGCCATTGAGGTGAGTTGGTGGACCAATCCAAAATTGGGAAAATATTCTTGATGATCCAGCTCAACCTTTATCTTAGGAATTAAAAAAAAGATACTCACTTCCTTCTCCTTCCTCAAGTAATTTAATTTTTAACCTTCAAGAAAAAAATTAATATTTTCTAAAATCATCCGCTATTTTGACATTTGTTTTATCGATTATTTTAAATTCAAGTCTTAAAACAAATGAGAAAATTAAAACTATATAGCCGAAACAAGAATGCAAACAATATCATAAATTTGGGTAACACCCACTTCCATTAGGCACATTTATGATCGATACTAACCAATATTTAGAAACTCATTAAATTGACTAATTTATATTTAAATAGATAAAATTTTAATAAATGATAAAACAAATATACAAATATTTAATACAGTTTTGTGTTTTTATGGAGAGTTGAACCATCGATTTCGTTCACTTTTTTCCATAAACTAATATCTAAAATTGGATAAAACCATATGAAATGAGCAATAAGGTTCCCATGCACCACCCACCACCCATCATGATGGTTTCGTGGTGATGTCGAGCTTTATCGAGATCAATCCACCAGAAAACTGAAAATAACCCTTCACCGGAACTGGAAATCTGTCTAATTTTCCCCCACCCATTCGAATTAAATATGCAATAATGCTACAATCTCATGCTTCGCCGGTTGCAAATGCAGCTACCAATTACCAGAAGCCAATTAGCTTTTCTTTATTCCGCGTATTTTTTGAATACTCACTAAGTCGTTTAATTAAAGTTTGAACTGAACATGATCTTTGAATCTTGTTAAATCATTCTCAATAAGTATTTAACATCGCTATATTTTTAATGATTCAAACTCAGTATATTTTCATCACACTAGAATAGTTTCATTTGTAGTTAATTTAAGTACTCGTTACCGGAAAACAATTATCTATATGCAACAAATTAACTGGAGAGATCTAGGGAGACAAAAAGGACGCATAGCCAACTAGTATCACTTTTGCTTTTTCTTTCCCTACTACAAGGACATATGATTAACCATTAAAAGAGGGGAATAATGTGATTTACAGCTATAGATTTGTAAATAGAAATTGGAAGGCGCCAATGGAAAAGGGATAGAGCTTATGAGATACGAGACATGACCCAAATGGGGTGGGGTACCATTACTTTTTATTAAAAAAAATACTGAACACAAGGTATACCGACAAATTCATATTGGAGCTGCAAATAATGGAGGGAACTTTGACATTTATAATAAAGTAGGTAACCAAGATCATATAATTTCGACCAAACAAAAAAAAACCTCAGAGAGAGGACCCATAAACCAAAGTTGGATTTAATCATATTATTAATCACATGTATCCCTATATGTCACATAATATACTATTCACTCGCCAACTTCTCAAACCAAGACAGGCGACTAAGATTCATCTAACAAGAGAACCACTCGATGAATGTGGAGCCGAGAAGACCCAAACCCCCCAGACTTGACTTCAACCATCTCCCAATGCACAAAACCATCTGAACAACTAGTTTATTCTCAAAACGTGTTCGAACCAGTGCGATCACAGCAGGCCCGTGCTCCCGAACGGATTGTTGGCTTGAGGATGAGTCATGTGATTCGCGGGGAATGCCCCGAACCCTGTATCACCAAACGGATTTGCGGGGCTCATCATCATATGTGGTTGAGGCTGTGGCTGCATATAGGTAGGCTGGTACGGGCCAAATGGATTGGATGCCATTTGGACTGCAGCTGGAGGGGCAACGGCATTTGACATTGCAAATGGGTCATGTACCTCGAACGGGTTAGGGGCCGGTGCACCATAAACAGGTCGCTGAGCAGCTCTATATGACGCATCATCGTATAGACTGTTTAGAGTGAGCGAGTCCAATCCACCAGCCTGACATACATCAACAACAATAAACTTTTAAACCGTGAAATATAACGCGCAAAAAAAAGTACTATCAACACGTACCTATTACTCCGAAAAGTTGACCCACTAAATATGGCTACAAATGCATCTGTTCAAACCATGCATGTCGTACTTTTCAACAAAATATACTCGTATCTACTTCCATTAGGCATTAGGTCCATGCAACCAGGATTTTAACAACTAAAACCCTTGTTGGCGGGTTAATCGTGACATTTTACTTTCACTGCTGAAATCATCCAAAGACTAACTAACAGCAGCAACAATGAAGTTTGTCCGTGTAAAGTCAGACTGAGCAAGGGTAAAATCTTGTTGTCCCAAGCAACATTAACCACCTTGCAGCGGGCTTCACATGGTTTCTCGACGAAAAAAACATTTTCAGTTACAATAGCAATGACCACCAATTGGCACGGTGTTCATTGATAAAGAGACACAAAAATGAATGGGGCCAGGGTAACCTACAAGTTGCCTTTCATTAGCCGAAGAGATGTTGGTGCCAGGAGTGTCAACCAAGGCAAGTTCCCATCCAGTCGGATCAAAATCTTTTGCATGAACAGCGCTGGAATTAAATGTTGGAGCAGCATCTGTTCAAAAAAATTACAGAAGGGCCAAAACGATCACCTCAAGCAACTGAAATCCATGCTAGAAGAAACAAAAACATATGAAAAGACAACAGTACCTTGCTCCATGGGAACTATAGCCAGAGCCAGTGCATTTCTTTCTTCGATAGCAGATACATCAGGAGATGCGAAATTCAATCCCTGGATTCAACAACAGCATTAAGAAAAACAAAGCAGACAGGTGAAAGATGAGGAAAACCGCAAAAAATGGACTAAAAGATATGAACTTGCAAGCAAATGCTACCAGCAAATCTCCTGTGTCCATGTTATTCTGAGGAGGAGTTGCAACAGGAGTTGGAGGAGCAACTTCGGCACTGGAGACAGCAACCTCAACTGCAGGTGCTGGCTCGGGTTCATCCATAACTGAATTTGAGTCTTGGGAAGGACCCTCTTCTGGTCTGTAGGTGAGTAACTGTGCAGAAGACGCAAGGAATAAGCGTCTGGCAAAAGACCTCATTGAAACAAGCTCTTCTAAACCAACATGTGTCGAATGATACAAATGAGGAATACTAAGCAAAAAAATCATAGTCAACAAGCATTACTAATGTCAGTCTAGCATAATATAATCACTAGTGACGTGCAAATTGTACTGACCAACGGCTCACTTGGAACAGAAACAACTCGAGGGGCCTCTCTTATATACTCTTCCATAGTGGCAAGGAAAGATTGTGGTGGCTGTCAGTACATCAAACAAAACCACTATTAAAATAAAACAAACACTTAAGAGTACACGGTAAGGGTGGAAATCCAACTGATGGTAACATTCATGAAGAAGATACCTCTCGCAGGACAGGAAACTGGAAGTTCCTAGCAAGTTCCAAACCTTTACAAACTTCATAAAAATCAGACAGGCTAACAGACTGCAAGAAATACATGGTAAGATAAGCTAAATTAGAAGATATGAATGAACGCAGCGGAGATCTCACTTTTAGACTACCATTCTGTTAAATATCCTGACAAATTACTAATCCAGTGCCAATGACTATCCAATATTGGGATGATGACCATTTATGTTGAATTGGTAAAGATTTGGAATTATCACCACAAAATTAACACTAAGCTAAACTTTTATCATAATAGAACTCGAAGACATAATATTTCATTATTTTACTGCATAGGTCTACAAGCAGGGTCCAGACATCCTCCTCTTAATGTCTCACTTCCTTATTTGACAGCACAATTTTGAAATCTGATAGTAAAATCAATTTTACTGGAAGCCGACTCTAATGAAAACAGGGTATCAAACCTGCTGACCAGCCCGTTTATAAACATCAAGGGCTTTTATAGCTTCATGTCGTGGCATTTCGAAGAACTGCACTAACAACCAAGGATGTCACAGCAAGAACTGCATAAAGAGCCAACAGGCCAATTGAAAAGAGGGAAGTACCTTGTCCACAAGATTGATAATTCCATCATTGATAGCACAATATATCTTGAAGCTCTCCTTCAATACCTGGAAATTGAATGAGATTAGTAAGTTCACAAATACTAACTTGGTCTACAAGGTGTGCGAGCTACATATTTAAATGTCCTCACAGAAACTTCAAAATCTACCAGCTAAAGTATGATAGAAATAATAAGCAGGATAGACTGATAGAGATTCCTCGTACCAAAGCTAGAGCATACTGTATTACATAATTGCCAACAGCAGCACCTTCTGGCTGCAAGTACAAAAGCACAGTCAAATTACAGTTAGACCAATGGCATAACTGACCGGAAAGATATAAGAAGTTCCAGAAAACTATACCCTACAACCGACAAGACGATACAAAAGTTGTTGCAAAGCAGGCAACTGTTCCAACAGCTCTTCACTTTCTAACTCCCTTGTTTTGCTGAAGCTCTGATGAAAGAAAATTAAACAAAATTGTTACTCATTCCAAAAGTCAAATGACCATAAATGCAAATCTCAACTCACTCAAGATATTAACAAGAAGAGAAAATTAAGGAAGAGGCAACACTAGGAACACTTGCTCAAACGGTAAAAAGGAGGGGTAGAGATTTGCTTCCCTGGAGGTGTAACAAAATCTACTTATAAAAAAGTCTAGGAAATTTTGTTAAACAGCATACCTTCTCCTGCCCTGGGGCAGCTCTAGGAAGGCGTTCAGCCTCAATATCATATCTGAGAATCCTAAAGCATTCAAGCCTTTCCTCCAAGAATAATCCATACGTACGTACCCAGGCAGAGCAATCCCAAGCTGAATAGATTAAAGGGAAATGATAAAATGTTAAAAAATTCCAGAAGTAACTACTACACGATTAGGGACGCTGTTCATGAGACCAAAAAAAAAAGATAACTGCATACACTAAGATAAAAAATAAAAAAAAACTCACCAACGGGACTTGAATCATCCTTAAAATTTGACAGTTGAAGAATGCGCCCTCTCTGAGAGAAATTAAGAAGTTCTTCTCTGAAAGTAGGATCTCCCTCTCTCAACAATCTATGAATAACGATTAAAGTCTTCAACGCCACCTGCGGGGTACAAATCACACAAACTCCATAAGCCTGCTACTCCAATCATACCATGATGAAACGCAAATTGCTACACTCAGTTTGACAAGAAATGCAGACATGCTAAGCTCTAACTCAGCACATAAGATCCGACTGTGGTCTGCAACTAACACATGAGCACAGCGTGTAGATTCGGCTCGTTATCTGCCACTAACACGGCATGTACCATTCGACTCATCATCTGCCACTGCTACATTCTATACCATTACCACTAAGAAACAGACACTATCACAGGCCATTCTACTCGGAGCATTCGCTCCAAAAACCGAAACATCCTCTACTGCAAGAAACCTATCCTACTCTGTCATTTAGACTATAACGGCATTGATTATGGATCAAAACGACGGATTAGAAGCATCTTAGGAACTGATATACCGTCCAATTGTGCGTCTTAGCCAAGCGGCGGGAGAGCGCGTGGATGCAATAAGCAACATCGGCACGAGGCCGCACTGCTGACGTGGCGATCGCGATTTCTGTAACACAAAAACTCCAACCGGAGCAGCCTCGTCACGATCCCCAAACTTGCACAGAGAAAAAACTCAAAAAATGAAGGGAAAAAAAAGGAAGAAAGAACGGGAAACTGACTACGGAGATGTCTCTCTTTGGGAGGGCACTCGACGTGGTTCGTCGCCTTCACAATCGCCACGTCCAAATCCTATTTTTACGCACCGACCGAAATTAAATTTAAAATAATCAAAAACAGTAATTCCAAATTAAATCGAAGAAAAAATCTCAAAAAAAAGAAAAAGGAAAGGAAGAAAGAGAACGAACGGCGTAATCGGAGTTGATTTGAGCGAGGCCGACTTTGGTGGAGTCTTTAATGGCACCGTAGGCTCTTCTCCATGTCTGTAGTGTTCCCATCTCCCCTTCCCTCTCCTTCTCTCTCTCTCTCTCTCTCTCTCCACGTTTTCTACTTATTTTCTTTAATTAGAGCCAATAACCGCTCGGATCGCCTCTCTCTCTCTGTCTCTCTCTCTCTCTCTCTCTCTCTCTGGTTGGAGCGGAAGGAGGAGAGAGACCGAGAACGATCCGAAACGACGACGAAGACGATACCTTTCTCTTCCGCGAGGGAGATGCGTTGTTAGTGTTTTTACTTTCGGGAATTTTTCTTTTTTCTTTAGTTTTTAGTTTTTACTTTTTAGGGGTTCTGGTTCGGTAGAAGTAGGAACTGGCTGGCTCCAGTTCACGTTCCCGGTGCTTTTCGGTTTCGTACGACTTTTCTATGTAAATTTTAATCTAATGAGTTTCGTCGCTCGTTAATTATTTTGAAATTTTAAGTTGTATAGAAATTTTAACATAATTTTGAGTCCCGGAAACGAAAATGTTGAGTGCTTTTTTACAAAATCAAGCACGGTTTATCGCAGTAAATCTTACAAATCAAAATTTATTTTATTTGATGGAAATGGTTTTTTTTTTCACACTTTGACCAATTTCATTTAATAATAAAATTATAATATTCTCTGTTTAAGGGGCTATACAGTGCTTTGGGGCCACTGTAAGTTGGCAACTGCTTAATTATTTCATGAATATTTTTATTTTTCTGACATTAAAAATCATGGAATAAGGAGGATTTAATTATGGGGTCGGAATAATATTTTGACAATTTTTTTCAAAACCCAACTCTGACAAAAATTATGGGCACGAGTTGCATTGACCGTCGTAAATATTCGAACTAAAAGTCAGCCTCGTTGCCTAAGAGATGTGGGATCATAAGTCAAAAAATTTCATTTTCAGTTTAGATACTCGATATATTTGATTTGGTCTCATTGGTTAAAACTATAGTACACTGCAATAAATCCGACACACTAATCAAATTAGAACAATATATCAGTAATTGATATAATATATTTGTTATTGTGCATAAAATGGATATCTCTAATTAAACTAGAAAATATGATATTTGATAGTAGGAAATAAATGATAGTACACTTTGTTATAAAAGTATATGTCAACTTATTTTGATGATGAATCTTCCTGAATTTACCATCGTTTAGCATTTATAGATCAATCTAAGAAGAAGAATGATAATATTATTTTTGCATAACAGTTCAATACACCTTTTCTCAAGATCCAAAATGATCCGAATCTACCAAGCAAACCCAAAATTGTAAATTTGGTGTCGGTGTGACAAATTGGGATGGGTGGTGGGTCTCTTCCACATGACGGTATAAGTTGGCCAACAGCTCATTCAATGGATGTGTATAAAAATGAGAATATAATGATATATCTCTGAGACATTTTTGATAGGAAAATGGGGGGAAAAGGAAAAGACATTGCCTAAAGTGAACTTTTTGAAAGCATTTTTTTCGATTTTTCGATATTTAGAGCCGATCATAGTCGTACCATAGAATCTTACTCTTTTCAAAGCACTTTACCAGTGTGTTATTGTCGGAGATGCAACATCTGAGATGAAACTGCAGGGCCTGACCTTGTCCTCTGTTTATTCTTCTGGAGATGTTCTCTCTCTTTGACCTTTCAATGTTGCATAAGAACGAGGGAACATTATTGTTTAGAAATTTGACCTATATAGATATATGTGTAACTTTTCTTATTCTAAAAAGTATGTTCAATTTTTTCGTATCTACTTTCATATCATTACTAATCCAAAATCGAATACAATCAATCTATTCAAATGAAGATAGTTCACTCTATTATGTAGGTCAAAATTACAATCTAACATTTGGTAAAAGTTTCTATTACGCAGTTCTAATGTCCGGAACGGAAAGATGGTCCAGGTTTTAGGATAAGTCCCTACAGCCATCTGAGAGGCATCTCTTGTGGATCCCTCGGGAACTTCCTGAAGTTGAGTAAACCACCTCTCCAACCCCAACACTCTTCCTACTATACTTTTTGGTGAGAACACTTGCTTTATTAAGAAGAGGACTCAGATGCGACGTTGGTCGCCCCTATCATTCGAGAGCGACCAACGTCGTACCATACGGGCCTCTTCGAGCGCTTTTAACGGGGGGAGACTCGCGCTCGAAATGTCCTGTAGTAAGCAACGACACCATGCAGAAGATCATTCGCAAATGCCCATGTTACGAATGAAAAAAAACATACAAAAAAGAACTTATTTTGCTCCTGTAGTACTGCAGCATGATTTAAGTTTCTAACATTCTCTCGGTTACCTCGGTTACAACTGTGTTAGGTGTTCTTACACTGCAAGAGAGAGTTTTGGCTAAAGGTAAACAAAAAAAAAAGCACCCTTCGTCCTAAGAAAAGCTGTGTAAATAAATAACTCAACGATGCTTCTCGGGCTCATATCAATAACTGAAAAGAAATCCAGGCTCATTCCCCTCGCGAGTAAAAAGTACAAAACTGCAAGAAAGTTACGAACTGAAGCTCGAAGTTGCGGTGTAGAGCTTAGAGTTGATCATTGCATAGAGGTTTTCCAAGTTCAAGGCATCCGTGTTCGGGGAAACCACAGCTGCGCTGACCGCCACTGCCACTACAAGGAAGGCCAGCCCTTTCAGGCAACCATGTCCGCGGGATAGTTTCCCCAGTATGACCTTACAGTACTTGTCGGCATCTCTGTATAATGCTGCTTGTTGAGCAGCCTCGGACATTCCTTTCTCGTTCTGCATAGGTAAAAGTTCAGAAACTTGAAGCAGTCCATGGGAAAAGGTAAGAGCTTGTAGTAGAAAACGTGATCAAGGGAAGAAATGAATACCTTTTGCCTATAAGTTTTAAGGGTTTCCCTCAAAGAATCGAAAGGAGCCATTTTCGACGAGTACTCCTTCCAATTTTCGGAAAGTTGCTTAAGTATGGCAACACTAGCTTCCAAGTTGTCAGCGTAGACCTTATCCTGCATTAACCAGAGTAAAGACCATCAGGATGGAAAACCAGTACAAATAAAGAAAAATATGAAACATCTTTAAACTTTACCCATTGCTTATAGCAATCGCGACTCTCTATCAGAGACCAAATGGCAACACCGGCAGCTTCTTTGGACAATTCGGGTTTACCTGTTAACAGAAAAGGGTGAACATTAGAATTGCATTTCGGAAGGATACTTGGCCAAAATTACAACAGGAGAGAGAATGACACCAGAACAACCTTCGCCAGCAGCTTTAACAGCAAAACTGAAAATCTGCTGTGCCACTTGTTTCATTGCTTTGCTTCCAGACGAGCCAGCAAGTGCGACCTCTTTTAGAGTGGGGTATACTACTTCAAACCTTTCCGTGGCCTGGGAAATAACCACATTCAAGAAAAATATCATGCGACCGAACCATCTTATCTTAAATTTGCATTAGCACAACAGCTCACCTTTATTCTAGCGGAAGAAGATGGGAAGGTAAGCCGCATGAGCGACTCAAAGGCAGAAGGTGGCACCAAACGCTCCCCCTTCCTCACAGCACCATTCACCAAAATGGTACGAGCTTTTGGAGCAGATAAAATTCTACAAATATTTGTCCTTAAATTAATATTTAACAAGGTATATATCCATACACCATATATACATATATATCCAGAAGGCTAAAAAAGAATACCTTTCTAGCACCTGCAGGACTGTATCACGAGATTGTGGATTAACACTTTTACCACCAATTATAGGCAAGAGACTATGAGTCCAACAATATAACCCCACAGCCAAATCTCCTTGGTCAGCCTGTGCAACACAGTAATTATACAAAATTTTAAAGCGACATACTAAGTGCGCATTTGCAAAATAAGCCTTCTTTGTTATTCACCAACCTGGACAACCATCCACGCAACAAGTGGAACCTTGTCATTTCCTTGATACTTTGAGTTCTCCCTCAAAGTTGGCAACAAGTTAACTAAAGCATCAGGTCTTCGACGTAGTACCATGGCTAATGCAACAAAGATTGCAACCTGACATTTCAAGTTTGATGTCAAAACAATAGTTCTGCCAACCTGAATATCATACTTTGGAAAATAAGATGGCATATGCAGTTCTGCCAAGCAACTGACCTGGGATTTGGACGACGCTTGTTGTGCACCCTTTTTAGAGCCCTTGGAATTAGGATTTTGAACTGCCAAGTCAGTAAGGATGGCATCCAAACACCAAACTACAAATGAGCTCAAAGACTCAATAGATCTATGGTTGATCCAATCAACTGAAGCCTTATAAATAGACTCAGAAATATGGGATAGCGGAACCTGCATGACATATTCAAACAAATTAGCTCATGGTACAACAGAGACTATAAATGCGAGCCTTCCAAACACACATTCTCTATAAGACAGAAAATTTATTGAAATAACGATGGAAGATCAAGAAATGTGCAACACTAGGCTTTTGGACCCTCCTCCTAAATAGCTTGATCTAACAAATCATAGGCACGGAAAACAAACGAACACTTCAAACATGCTTTTCTCATATAACTGCAAGACAGTAGCAAACAGATCATGCAAGTTCCGATATTCTTCTAACACTTTCAATCAAAAACAAGAACTTAATCAACGCAATCATTAACAACCACGTCACTGTTCTTCAGATTAAGACAAATTCATGAGTATCTAACGCATTTTCCAGAATTAAGCCTATTACGCAAAAACTAAAGAACGCACTAAAAATGTCTTTTTTCATATAAATTTGAAGACAGAGACTAGCAAGTCAATCAAACAAACCACATGAATCTCATAATTCTAATAATCTAAAGCAAAAACTTGTATCCACGCAAAATAGCCCCTGCAAACTAGGACCACGTTATTTTCCTTCCTACCCAAAGAAACTTCCAATGGGAACAATGCGATGCACCCTTCAGCTTCCCATTCAATGTCCCGGGCTTTGGACCTCTTAATCCATTACCGAATGAAAACAATCTACTCATACCAATCAAGCAACGCGTCGGAATCTTGTTCCTCTTAACAATCTAAAGCGCGTGAATTAGGACCTTAAAACAACACATTGTTACTCTCACAATCTTGACAAACTTTCAAATGCAAACAATATAACACATCCCTCATCCTTCCCTGGTAAAGTTCTTAGCTTTAGACCTATAAAGTATAATCCATTCTTCAAAACTACAACTTCCCCGCAAAGTTTTCGACTCTGCATGTAAAATCGGATCACAAAAGCACGCAATTCTGGTTACCACATCGGATACCCCAACAAGAAGAGACACAGAGAAGCTCACATCGGCAATTTTGGACACCGAACTCTCCCGGAACAGCTTCACCCAAGGAAACTGCGCCGAGCTCACACCCGAAAACTTCTTCCCAAAGTAATCCGTGAACCTCATTAGCTGTATCTCCTGCTGCCCCTCGTACGATCCCTAAACGAAAGAAAATGTACAAAAAAATAAAAAAATTATTAATGAAAAAAACACTAAACGAAAATTATAAATCCTATCGGATCATAATCAAATGAAAGGAGGGGATTTTTCAGGTACCGTGATATCGGCGAGGAAGGCGACGAGATCGGACTCGTCGATCTTCGCGGCGGCCTCCGCGATCGTAACCTTAGGCTTCTTCGGCTTCTTAACCTTAGCCTTCTTCTCCTCCGCCGCCGCCTTCTCCTTCCCCGCGGCCGCATCATCGCTATCCTCGTCGCTGTCGTCCTCGCCGTCGGATCGGAGCCTCGATCTCGTCGGAACCGCATCGCCGGCTTCCTCAGCGACCCGCGCCTCGAGGATCCGGCGCCGCCTGTCCTCGGATCGCTCCTCCAGGTTGCGGAACACGTTCGGGGCACCGCCGTCGGCACCGGCAGAGCCGCCAACAGCTCCTCCCGGCTTCTGCTTCCTCTGCTTCTTCTGGTAGGTCACCTTCTGCCAGCCGTGATCGGAGTTAACCGGAGCGGCAGCGGCGGCGATTTCGTGGCTCTCGTCTCCGTTCATTTCGTAGGATTCCATCTCCGAGCCTTTCGAAAAAAAAATTCAGATTTATTTTTTATTTTATTTTCGTAGGCTCAGAAGAAGAGAAAAAGAAGCGAAGGAATGGGAGGAGAAAAGAGAGAGAGCCTCTTTGGATTTATCTTTTTTCTTTTTATTTTTGAAGAGATTAGTCTCCTCTTTGGTCTAATATAGCCTTCTTTTTAAGTCAACTTAAATCCCTTTCCAAAACAGGATAATTACCAATATTGTTTAAGTTGACAAATTTGAATTAATTATGGCCTTCCCATTTTTCGCAACACTGAAAAAAAATACAAGTTTTGCATACCCTGTATTTTGTAATTCTAGTCTCATTCTTTAATTCAAAATTAAATTACTGAATTAGGTTCAAACTGATTAGATGTTTTTCACAAAATTTTCATAATAAATATTTAATATTTTTGTATTTTGAAAGACTCACCTCAAAGCCGATAGGATAATCTCAATATACTCACCACTCATCTAATTGCTTGCTGGTGGTTCAGTATTTATTTTGGAGCAAGTAGTTAAATATAGGATTGGTTTTTGTTGAGGTAAATGAATAATGTGGGGTAGAAAAGAAAAGATCCAATTTTATTTTGCGATAGAATATAGGGAAAGTTTTTTCTCTGTCTAGTTTGGCCTTTGGTTGATAATTGAAATGACACTTGGGCTCGCATGGTTTATCTAAAATTGACTTGACATCCATTATCGTGTTTTTTTGGGGGATTACCGCATGGCGACAAAATGTTAAATCGAAAAAAAAAACAGATTGATCCGTAAAATCCATAATTACACTTTTACATGAAAATTTGAGTTTATATTCTTTTTTGCAAATTATATCATAATGTTTGATGTATCGTGATAAATCAGCTTTCATAACTTAGCACTTCACTAATGTGTATTTTTTCACACCAACTATATCCGGAAACTTACATGGATTAATACAGATTCGAGTTGCCTAAGAATTTTTAAATGTGGTTGAACTCTACTCAACAAACATTTAACACTACAAACTTAGGGCTTGAACTCAAGACTTATTAGTCAACATAAAACAACTCTCTCACATTATAAAGGTTACACAACTCTCTAAACAACTATTTAATTTTCCAATGACTCGAACTCGATATTTGATCAAATTTGAACAACGCTCTTGTTAGGATTGTGTCGAGAAAGAAAGCAAAGTGGAAAAGTTTTGGGGGGGGGGGGGGGGGGGGGGGGGGGTTACATCAGGTTCGGGTTTTGGGGGCCTAGCTAGCGACCGCTAGGTAGTTCTGACAGTCGTTTCCTATTTTGCTTGGACTCTCATTTTAGACTCCTAGGACAACCTAGATAGATTTTTTGATGTACAAGTGTGTGTCTCTATATAAATGCATGTTACCCTATATTATATATGACTTTGTGGCTACTCATCAATAAAAGTTCTCATTTCTCATCGTGGACGTAGGCATTAGGCCGGACTACATAATCTCTTGTGTCCGTGTTCTTTGCGCGCTATTGTTATCTTGGGTGCGAATTCCTAACAGCTGGTATCCGATCTTGGTGTGAAGATGGAGGATCACGACGCAAAGTTTCTTGTGTGAAGTTCGATGGATCATCGAATTTCGGGTTATGGCAAAGGCGTGTCAAGGATCTTCTATTGCAACAAGAGATGGTTAACGCATTCTCAAAGAAGAAACCCGAGAAGAAGGAGGACCGAGAGTGGATGGAGGCCAAGGCGGTGACAGCGATTCGCTTATGCTTGGCAGATGACGTGATGTATCATGTCATGGATGAGAAGTCACTAGCTGAGGTATGGAAGAAATTGGAGGCAATGTATATGTCCAAGTCTTTGTCGAACAAACTTTATCTTAAGCAAAAATTATATGGGATTAAGATGATACAGGGCTCGAATTTGAGCCAACATATCAATATTTTTAATAAACTGTTAAGTGATTTGAGAAGGATCGATATGAAGTTCGAGGAGGAAGACAAGGCATTGTTGCTCCTGATTTTCCTACTAAATTCCTACAAGAATTTGGATACGACTCTATTGGGGGAAGAAACGTATGGTGTTGGAGGATATCACAAGTGCTCGTTAGGGTTTCATCAAAGCAGGAAAACTGGTGATGAACGAATGAAAAGACTGCTTATGAGGGGTAGCCATGGTGGTCGTAGTGAAGGAAAAGATGGAAGAGGATCCAGGTCGAGGTCAAGGTGGTTCAAAGGAAATTGCTTCGAGTCTTGAAAAAAATAGCACGTGAAGAAGGATTGTCCAAGAAGAACTAGAGACCACGAGGGAAAATGATCGGGTTCTACAAATATGGCCTCTTATTCGGATGGGTCGGATGGTGACTATCTTTTTATTTTGTCAGGTCCACAGCACTTTGATTCTTAGATTTTGGATAGTGCTTGTTCCTTTCACGTGACGCCGAAGAGAGGGTTGTTCGATACCTACAAGTTCTTTGATTCAGATATGGTGACTCTGTGTGATAGTTTTACTTATAGAATCACTGGCATAGGTGATATCCGGATCAAGATGTAGGATGGTGTTGAGAGAAAGTTGTGTGAGATTAGGTATGTTCTGAAGTTGGAGAGGAATTTGATCTCATTAGGAGCCTTAGATTATAGTGGGTATAGCTATAAGGTTGTAGGCGGGCTAATTGAGATAGAGAAGGATGCTATGGTAGTGATGAAGGGTGAAAGAGATGCAAGGAATACCTATAGATTAGTGGGGGGCACAGTTGTAGGTGGAGTCATATCATTGGGTTTCGATGGAGAGGGGGAATGCTCTTATATAATAGAGCAAAGGCTTGACATGAATGGTTTGAGTGCAGTTGTGATTCACAGAGACGTGGTTAGCATGCTATGGTTATTTTGTGGAGACATGGTTGTGTAATATCCGACTTTGTTAATTATATTTAGCTGGGTTGAATCAAGTATGTTAAGTCATTAGGTAAAAAAAAAAGATATACTATGTTGCAAAAAGAAATGTAAATTGGTGATCGAAAAATTCTAGAAATTTGATTATAAATAATTTGGTATGAAATATTATATAAAGTGTTCAACTAAATTTAATTATATAAAAAAGGGAAACATGGCAACTAGTTAAATTGCCACCAAAACCGAAACCTACTATAATCTATCATACCGAAACTACAATTAAACAAATGATAGAGATGGCAGTAAGTGATAAATAAACTGAGATGAAGCTGAAGTTAATTAATTTGGATAAGTAAAGGAAAAGAAGGTAAAAACGTGGCAACAATATAACAAAAGAGAAGGAAAGATAGAAAATGTGGCAACTTGTAAAATTGCCACCCAAACTCAAAAAGACTATAAAATAGAGAAGTAGGTGAAAAATGGATCAGTAATTCCACCGAACCAAACAATAAAGAGGAACTATGGAAAGAAGAAGTCGTGGAAAGAAGAAGTCGTGGAAGAAGGAATAGACAAATAAAAAAAACCACGTAGAGGTAAGCTGTTTCTATGGGTGTAAGTTTAATTCTAAGTAAGAAAGTTACGTGGAGAAGATGACTTTTCATTAGGAACTAAATTGCAAGTTGAATAGCAACATGTGTATGCATAATTGGTGAGTGAAATTGGAAGCAGTAAGTTCTTTTTATGTTCATAACGTGGGACAGAAAATATAAAAGAAAAGGAGAAGAACCATGGAGAAAATAAGGAGAAGAAAAACAAAACGTGTGGGATTAGGAATACAATACAAATCAGTTAAGTATGAACCTTGGAATGGAAATAGTAAGTACATATGGAAACACCTAGGGGTGAGCAAATGGGATCGGTATTCGGGATATCCCGAAATTATTTCGGTATTCGGGAGTTCGGGATCGGGAGTTCGATATTCGGGAGTTAATTCGGTAAGGTTTTTGAGAAAATTTCGGTAATTTCGGTATTCGGGATCGGTTCGGTATATACCGGTATTATTTCGGTAATACCGAAAATCCCGAAGTACCAAAATGTAATTTTACCAACCTATATATATAAACAAAAAATCCCCCCCCTCTCACAGATGACAGAACGCACCCCAACCCACTTCCAGATTCTTCTTCCTCTCCTTTCTTCTCCCCCTCCCTCTCCCGAACGTCTCCCCTCCCTCCTTCTCCCCCCTCTCAACAAAAAAACCATAGACTCCAAGCTTCCACCTCCTTCTATACACCTTCCCTCCTTCCCCTCGACGTTGATGACCATTGACCACCACCTCTCTTCGGCGTTGGCGAGAAGACCACTATCTCCCTTATTTGTTCTCCTTTTTGATTTAGGGTTTTCAATTTGGGGTTTTTAATTAAAGATTTTTGATTTGGGTTTGGGTTTTCAAGTAAGGATTTTCGATTTGGGGTTTATTTTGATTTAGGGTTTTCAATTTGGGGTTTGAAAATTTCGGTATTTTCGGGATTTTCGGTATTATACCGAAATGTTTATTCGGTATTCGGTAGATACCGAAATAACTTCGGTTCGGGATCGGTATGGATTTTTTTCGTTATTCGGTATTTTCGGTATTCGGTATTCGGGATCGGTATATACCGAATGCTCACCCCTAGAAACACCTGTACGATGAATTCAATTGGCTTGAAACAAAATTGTGTGTTTGGTCTATTTAAATAGAAAATTAATAATTATTAGAAGCCAAAAAGAAAACAGAATCGGTGGATAAGTCTTTTAGAATTGACAAGCTATATGATTATGATGTTTTATACTCTTCCTTATTTGAAGGAGGAGGTGTATATGATTGATGTTGTGGAAACTAGAGGTTTCAAGTATTCGCACACAAGGAACTCAATTTGGAGGAGATTTGGTTGTTGGCCATTTCGTCGAATCGGTAAACAAATAATATCTGACTCGTGCTTTCTTTGGCGCACTCTATTTATTTGTTATGATTTGAATATGGTGTTGTTAATGCATATTGTGCATTTTTCATATGAGCATTATAATGTGACATTATGATTTGTAAGTGTTTGTTTAATTTGACCTCGAGTGGGCACTGGAGATGTTGGTTTGTTCATTGGACCTATTTGATTCGTTTGGAGCCTATGAATTTGTGTGATACGAATAACTATATAATATAGATAGCTTCGCTATATGATATGGTTGCCTACGGCGGGCAGAACTATTTGGCCGATGAGATTGGTCTGATGTGATATGGTTGCCTACGGCGGGCAGAACTATTTGGCCGATGAGGTTGGTCTGATGTGATATGATTGCCTACGGCGGGCAGAACTATTTGGCCGATGAGATTGGTCTGATATGATATGGTTGCCTACGGCGGGCAGAACTATTTGGCCGATGAGGTTGGTCTGATATGATATGGTTGCCTACGGCGGGCAGAACTATTTGGCCGATGAGGTTGGTCTGATATGATATGGTTGCCTACGGCGGCGGGCAGAACTATTTGGCCGATGAGGTTGGTCTGATATGAAATAGTTGCCTACGGCGGCGGGCAGAACTATTTGGCCGATGAGGTCGGTCTGATATGATATGGTTGCCTTCCGGCGGGCAAAACTATTTGGCCGAGGAGGTTGGTTGATGATGGTGCCTTTGAGATATGGTATCCTCGTGTCGGGGTTAGAGTGACACTATCTAGATCTTGCCGAATGTTCGTCAGTTCTGCTATATGATATTGGAATTATGTGTCATGTGACAAATTGCGTAGTTTGCTCATGTTTCTGTGCCTTTGTGATTATATGTTAATATTTGGTCATCTTTTAGAATTGACAAGCTATATGATTATGATTTTTAATAAACTATTAAGTGTTTTGGACTCCTGTTTTGGACTCTTATGATGATCTAGATAGGTTTCTTGATGTACAAGAGTTTGTTTCTATATAAAGACATGTTACATTATGTTATGTATGACTTTGTGGCTACTCATCAATAAAAGTTCTCCTTTCTCCCCGTGGACGTAGGCATCAGGTCGAACCACGTAATCTCTTATGTCCGTGTTCTTTGCGCGCTATTACTCTCTTGGGTGCGAATTCCTAACTGCTCTTATCTATCGATCTAAATATTTATTGGTAGATTAACGTGTATTTTATATGTGTGTTAATCTCGTACCAACTACCAAATGCAAACATGGTAAATTAAATATCAGATGCTTGCTTATGGGTGGAATTGGACTATGGGGGACAATTAATGACGAAGATGGGATGCCTGAAATTGGAAAAGAGGAAAACCAAAATTCCAACTTTGTATGGTTGACACTTGACAGCTAGTTACCCTTAATCAATTTATATAATGCTTTTTAATAAGCCCAGTGTACTCTACTCTATATTAAATCGTCAATTAAACTTTTAAAAAGTGAACCCATCAAAAAATATATTTAAAGTTTGTCAATTGCTACATCATGACGAGAAGTGGAAGCACAATTAAAATCTCTTCGAGAAGAGATGGAAAAAGAAAAGATGGTTACCAAAGCTAAGAACAGAGACTCAAGTTTTGGAGGGAAGTGAAAAATAATTTCCCAATTTTCTTATCTATTTTCTCTGTACACAAGTCTTTATATACTACTACCTACGTGTCAACAATTTACAAAATATAGCTGGCTATTTACAAAATTGCCACTGGATGTCCCACGCTGTCATCCATGTGTAAGTGCATCTCTATTTGCTTCAACTTAAACGACGTGTCATCTGTATCTTCAACTAGAACCACTTGCTCTGCTTCCTCTACAATTAGAGCTAAATGTGCAGCTGCACCATTCTCTTTCATCAGCCCCCTATAAGCTGAACTATGTATATCAAGAAGTCCCAGCTTACGTACCAAATACTCAAAACGTTGCACAGATAATCCTTTGGTAAAAATATCTGCAAGCTGCACTTCTGTCCTCACATGAAAGAGCTTGATCAGTCCTCGTTGTACTTTCTCTCGAACTATATGGCAATCAATCTCTATGTGCTTTGTTCGTTCATGAAAGACCAGATTTTCTGCAATATGTATGGCAGACTGGCTATCATAATAAATTAAGGCCGGCCCTGGTGAAGCACTATCCAGATCAGTCAACAAGTAAGTCAGCCACTGTACTTCGCGAGTGACAGCTGCAAGCGCCCTGTACTCAGCCTCTGAAGTGGAGCACGATACAGTGGGTTGCTTCTTAGCCTTCCAAGATACAAGAGAATTTTCAATGTAAACACAGTATCACGTCACAGTATCACATCATTTCGTATCAATCATTATCTGAAAAACCCTTGATCTTACCATCAAATTCAACTGAAAAGAAGAGACCAGTCTCTGGTGCATTCTTGATGTACTTTAGCACATTGTAGGTAGCCCGCAAATGTATATCAGTAGGTTTGATCAAGTATTGGCTGAGTTGTTGCAAGATAAAACTAATGTCTGGCCTGGTGATTGCCAAGTATAATAACTTACCAATGATTCGGCGATATAAGCTTGAATCTTCAAAAATTAACTTACCATCAACAGTCTCCTTGTAGATGGGCTTACCATTTGCATCATAAGCCATGGTATCAAGCAAGGTACCTGCAGTAGCACAAAGTTTGACACTGACATCAAAAGGAGCCTTCCTTGGCTTACATCCCAAATACCCTATGTCCTGCAAGATATCCATCGCATATTTTTTTTGTGACAGATGAATCCCTGCAGTACTTCTCACCAGTTCCAAGCCACGGAAGAACTGCAGTTTGCCAAGATCTTTTAATTTCAAGGTCTTCTCAAGATGTTGTTTAGTAGCTGCAATAGCTGTATCTGAATTCTCTGCTAATATGATATCATCTACGTAAACCAACAAGGCTGTAAAAGAACTGTCATCCTTCTTGGTAAACAGAGAATGATCATTTGGGCTCTGCACATAACTAAAAATGAGCAAGATAGAAGTGAGTTTCGCGAACCACTGTCTACTTGCTTATTTCAGCCCATAAAGTGACTTGGTGAGCTTGCATACTTTGCCTCTATCCCCTGGTGCAAGATCCAAGCCAAGAGGAACTCGCATATAAACCTCCTCGTCCAAGTCGCCATGTAAAAAAACATTATTAACATCAATCTGATACATGAACCAGCCCTTACTGATGGCCAAGGCAATAAGAACCTGGATGGTTGTCATTTTGGCCACCGGACTAAAGGTTTCAAAGAAGTCTATCCCTAAAGATTGAGTAAAATCTTGAGCCACAAGATGAGCTTTGTATCGCTCGACACTACCATCAGCTCTATGTTTGATCTTGTATACCCATATGTTACCAATGTTCTTCTTGCCAGGAGGCAACCAAATAAATTCCCAGGTGGAGTTCTGGGCCAGAGCATGTAATTCCAACTGCATTGCATCAACCCAACACCCCTCTGTGACGGCATCCTCATAAGACTGGGGTTCTGTCAAGTTAACAATTGAACAAGTATAGGCTCTATAACGAGAAGAGATGGAAGATGAAAAGACGGTTACCAAAGCTAAGAACAGAGACTCAAGTTTTGGAGGGAAGTGAAAAATTATTTCCCAATTTTCTTATCTATTTTCTCTGTACACAAGTGTTTATATACTACTACCTTCGGTTGGGCTCACACTTGTGCAGCAATATCCAAACAACTCACACTACGCGCTATAGCTGGCTCCATAGATCCTACTAACTAGCTAAGCACCATACTATTGCAACCTTCCCAATCATCATACGCTTTATCATCTACGTCAGGTGGATTAATAGATCCATCCACAATAGGCCACTTCCTCTTCGACCTAAGTGCTCGCTTCATAGATCTACTCCAACTCAAGTAATTTATGGCATTCAAAGGTGGAGTAACCAAAACAAGTGCTGGATTCTCACTAGGATGTAAGTAATAGAGTGTGTTCTCCAGAAAAGTACCTATCGTGAGCTGATTTGTAGCGATTGAGCTTCGATTCTCCACTGGATTGTGAACTCCTGCCATTGTTGTGAATTTCGAACTAGTAAAGCTCAATTAACTTGACGATTGAAGGATCTTACTAGACCTGATCTTGTCTATAGCTCTGATACCATGACGAGAAGTGGAAGCACAATTGAAATCTCTTCGAGAAGAGATGGAAGAGGAAAAGACGGTTACCAAAGCTAAATGTGCAGCTGCATCATTCTCTTTCATCGCATCAATCAAATGAATCAGCTTCCAACTATGGGTCTTTTACTTGAATTCAGTCATGTCAAATTACTTGATACATGCCTATCTATTTATATCTCGATTCAATTTACAAAGTTTTTTTTAAGATGGTGGCTTAGAAGCCACTCATTAAGTTGGAAACAGGAGTACAAATTGGATCTTAACATTAAGTACAGAGATAGAAACTATCACATGATCCACAAGAACTCTACTAAGTGAGAGATTACTCGTCTTAGACTAAGCATCAATCCCGAAAGCTGCATTAATCTCCGTATAGAAGATAGTATGTGCTAAGATGCGACCATCTAAAGAACTGCCGACCACGTAACAAATCAAAATTTTCTATATTGGATTCCCACTTGTATACTGTTGACTTGGTATATATGTCAAGGTAGGTCACATGCCTAATATTGCTCGTAAAAGTCGTCAAAATTGTTGACTACTACTTTCTCGTTTACACACATCAACCTCATCTAAATCCTACGAGAGTAACACATTATTGGTCGCTTGATAATTATATGGGATAATTAATTTCGTAAACGAGTTGTTGATCCCGTGATAATCCTGACAAGTAACACAAGGGCGACACCCCAGAAGTGGAAGAATGATGTGTGGCCATTTAGAGACCACAATTTGGACGATACGTTTGCCAAGAGTCAATGGTGAAAATTTTGATTCACATACGAAAGTTTGAGATCATATTTTGCAAATGTAAAATATCTTATTATTTTTTTGTGAAAATTTGATTTTATTAATATACATATTTATAATTTATTTTGTGTGAAATTCAACTTGGAAGGTTGCCACCATCGGTTTGTCAAAATCCTGTGATAAATTTTTTTGAAAAAAATTACGGTAGAAAAAAATAGTATTATAAGAATTACTCCTAAAAATGGGACAATGTTCAATTACAAATATCAGATGGATAGAAAAAAGAAAGATGATAATCACCCGTAACTATCGAGAACCGTTCTAACAAGATGTATCAAATTTTAACTAATAATGTTACATTTTTGTTAAATTTTTTATCAGCATTCCAAAGTTGTACCTAAATGGAAAATAGTTCTAAAAAAACTGGAAAATAGATTAGTGGTTTGGTTCCAGGGGTATGGATTGGGTACGAAATGCCACTATTCCGAACCGTTTGGAATGAAGACACGTGGGGATTTTTTTGCAAATGCGTTAAAATATGGGACCAAAATGAAAAAAGTCATGCACAAACACAGGCCGGATACAAATGTCATTATCACATAACAGCGTACGCCAGTATCACATAACAGTGCATGCCAGTGTGATCTTTTTACAAAAATGCTAAAATATGGGGGACCAAAATGAAAAAAACTATGCGTGCCATTATCATCAACGGGGACTTGCCGTTTTCACAAAAATAAATGACATTATCACATAACTGCACTTGCCATTATTACATAACTGCGTTTGTTATTGTCACATACCTGCGCTTGCCGCTGCGATTCCCCTTCAATCCAAACCATACAGAATCAATTCTTTCACTCCGTACCCAATCCAAATCCTGGTTTCAGAGGATAATGACGGCGAAAGAACCGATCCCCAATTTTACATTATCCTTTTCTGACCTGGTGGGGCCAACCTGCACTTCCTATTTCCTTGCTCACGGGACGTCTCGGGCTCAAGGGCCGAGAACGTTGGGCCTTCCTGGGCTGCAAACAACTCTCCCCTTTCCTCTCTCATAACGCCTGATCCATTTAGTAGTCCCAATAGTTTTGGTCAGGACTTTCACTGGGCCAACATTAAATTGGCCCGATATGATAAAACCAAAACATGCGCAGGCACATCTGTAATACTTATTGACCCGACTAATTCAAAATCGAGCGTAACATGATAGAAAGAAGCCCAATTTAAGACCAACGATTGATTCCTATCACCTATGCTTGCGACACAAGAGGGAAAAAGGATCCACAAGTTCTAAATATCGACCTCTCAAGAACACAATTTATAAGTATCCATATGTGAGCCGACAAGAGTGGGACATAGTTGTTGATCCGTCATTGAATGTTCATGAATGTGTGAACTTTTGTTGTTGAAGTTGGATGGATCATGAATTGGGGATAAGGAGAAATCATTGTGGTGACAACTAGGTGTCAACCATTCGGTGGTTCATGTACTTCTTCCTATGAGCTAGTTTTTTAATGAAAAAATTTGCAACGCCCCGTGATCTGATCAACTATCTCCATAGACAAATACAAATTTTTTTTGTCCTCACTCATATGTATCATGAAAAATTTTGCAGAACGTCAACCAAAACTGCTCTAGACCAAGTACGCTTAAACTTGAAATTTTCTCATTATATTTTTCAGAAAAAAATATTTTTTTTTCATGAATATCATTCAAATCACTTAAACTTTTTCTTAACATATCTTGAATGGTATAACATTTGTGGTTTGACACTTTTTGGACTAAGTACTGTGTGATTTTTTGACAGAAATATCTCAAACTGATAATGTTAGTGATAAATTTTTAATTATGATTCTTTTTTTCCAATTGATATTTTTGCAAATGATCATGATGTATGTGATAAGTCGCTTCTCTCACTTCGTTTGCGTTGACATGGTAAGTAAGACCACGAAACATTACATGAAAATAGTATCATTCCCCATATTTAAATATAATTGTTACAAATGTACCTAATAAAACGGTACCATAAAGATGGAATAAGGGCAAATAATATATGGTGCTTCTTCTTTGATTGAAAAGTCATCCACTGGCCGGCATGCCTAAATAGAATGGCTCTTGGGCTGCAGACAAAGAATCCCGATGAAAATCTATTCTTGTTGAGATATGTTTTTTTATTAACCGACCATTCCTATTTGATGGGATCGGGAACAGAAACTCATGCAGGTACCAATAATGAGCATGACCTATTTTATCATGCCAATATTATATTTAGTTTTTCCCATTTTTCCTTTTTTTTAAATGAAGTTAAAAAAATTAGATAATAAATTAACTAGATCAATAAAGAACCAAGCTACTTGCCACTCTGAAGTAGGGGTGAGCAAAAAATTCGATATCCGAATCCGATATTCAAATTTTTTTTCGAATTTGGACTCGGATAGTTATGTATTCGGATTCGGGTTCAGATTATCCAAAAATTTTAATTCGGATTTGGATAAAAAAAATATAAATTCGGATTATCCGAATATCCAAACTTTTAAATTTCTATTACTTAGGAGTTAGAAAGAAGTCTTAACTTAGAAGTGGGGTGTGCCTATTCTTTGTTTACTAAATTAGAAAGAGCCCTTTCCAAAATATTTCAATTAAAAAGAGAACTGAAATCCTCACCACTAAAAAATTAAAATCGCTCTGAAATCCTAATTTCCTTAGTCCTTAATCCTCACTGGTTTCTGTCTCCGATTCACATGAACAAGGTATTTATGTTTCCTAATCTCCTTACTTCTCTTAATGTTGTGTAAAATAATGTTATATAGATTTTAATTCACTCTCTTTGTCGTCTAAATTATTGGTTTATTCTTTGTCGTCTGTACAGTATGCGCATTTGGCTCGGTTTGCTTGATGTTGGCGTAGGATCCATGATTCTTCCTGGGGTTTGGTGGAGATGTGGGGGTTTCTTGGTTTTCTGGATGATCAGTCGTTTAGGTTTTTAAAAATTAGATAATTCGGATTATCCGAATCCGAAATAATTTTGAAGGTAGTAACAATTTTGTACATATATAGTATTCTTTGTGCTTTAAAAACACGAACGATTTTTTAAAATATATGACCACAAAGTATCTCTTAAAAAAATAGGATTATAAGAAAATAGAAAAAAGTACTTGGACATAAAAACTTACGGTTTATACAGAGATAAGTATGGTCGTGTAAATAACTACTATGATAACATCACCAAAGATTTTTTTTTGGTAAGTAAAATTTTCATTAACAAAAAATATTTAAAAGATAGACCAAAAGAGTATAGAATTAAAAGAAAAGGTTTATTAGTTTAGTACGGCCCGATTCGATATAAAAAAAACTCCTGATTACAAATTTTTTTTGTTGCCTGAATCAAAATAACCATTCAGTGGCTTGACGCAAAATTTTGTTAATCAGGAAATCATGGATACGACAATAATCTACTAATTAAAAAAATTTCTATGATAATACCACGCTATGAGACAAGTTATTATGGTTATAATATTTTTTTTAAGATATATATTTTTTACACCATGACAATGTCAGGATTTGAACTATGGACTTCCAAAATATTTACAACGTTTGTGCCGTTCTACTACAAGCCCTTTGACTTACGGTCATAATATCAACTTTAAAAGTTTACTACTCTTTTATACATGAGGTGTGGTAGGTCTAATTGAGAAAATATAGACCAAAATATCAACTAACAAGTTCCAAAATATCGATTAATTAGTTAGGCATAGCTTTCAATCTCCTTTCGTTGATACAATTAGTATTAGTATTCTTAAAGGAACACTTCCAAAAAAAAGTATTCTTAAAAGAACTTCCTTGAAATTTAGTGGCCTAATTGTCACATAAAAGACACCGTATCTTGGTCAGGGACTCCACTGTAATGGTGGGAGGATGAGTTTTAGATGTAGACATTTAGGGAAGATGATGTACAACTTTTATTTTGGCCGACCAATTTATTGGCATTCTGACAACCATTAAGTAATATAGTAATAAGCGAATTCTAGTGCTCATGCAAAAATAACGTTATAGCGCAAAATTTACACACAAGTCGGATTTTATCTTCTAAAAATTTAAATTTAAATTTAAATTTAGACAACTTTTATCGTACGATCCCCAATGCACATGTACAACTTCCAATCTTTTATCGTATCCTCTATATTAAAAAAAATTCCTATCTTATTTTTCGTGATTTCATTCTATAACGATTCTTAATTTCGTTCACGATATTCTGATTAAATTTATTTTGTGATAGAGAAACAGACTATTTCACAAATACAAACCAGAAAATTTATATTCAAAAGGCATTTGATGTCTTTTCCATCTCCGCCATCTTTTAATACACCAATTATTACACTATATTAAGATCTGATATTCGACCTCCGTTCAATTCTCCTTGTTGCATTAGGCCAAATGAGGTCTGGCTTCTTTCTAATGTCATTATTTAGATGTTACGACTTGTGGGAGGCCAAAATTTGTTGCCAATTGGCATATCTCTGCTCTCTTGACAAACACTAGTTTATGTTATTTTGCTTCAATCAGATTCTTTTGATGTAGTTTTATAAAGTTGGAGTGGGAAGATGAACTCTCTATGTGTATTTTTATAATAACATCAAGGGTCCACCAATGTGTATCAACAAAATAAGGTAGCGACAAATGCAAGTGTCTTAAATAGCTGAGATTTATAATCATTTCAATAAATATAATATTATATTCAAATGTTGTAAATTAATAAGACAGTTAAGAGTTATTTCTACTTAGAATTCATGCAAAATGCTAGACCCTAAACCAATCCAGTCTCTCGCCCTACGTAGATATCACAATGGGTCCAGACAAACGAACCATAAAATAGCTTAATCATCGCCTTCCATATGGATTTAGCTAGGGGTGTGCATTCGGTATTTATTGTTGGGTTTGAATGAATTTGTTCAATGTAAGCCCAATAATGGAAAGGCCCAAAATAAAGGCCCAAAGAGAGATGGAAGGTTGCAATCCCACATTGATTAGAGCAAGGAGGATTTCCTTGTTTATAAGGAATTTCCCTCCTTGCCTCTCAACTTGATTGGCTACCCAAAAGGCTGACCCACCGCTAGCTGCATGTGATCGAGCACGCGCACGCGTACGTGCGTGTGTGCATGGCGCAATGGGCGCTTTGTGGCGCACTTGGCACTTCGCACGTGAGCTGGAGGAGCCTTAAGTATTTTGCCCGGGCCCGGAGGCAGCTGCGTAGCTACCTAAGCGACGAGGAGCTACGAGCGCCTTCAGGTTGGCCGCCGAAGAGGCACGACGGGGTGGAAAGTCCAGGAGACTTCCAGAAGGCCGAAGGGCTACGAGCGCAGTCTGGCGCGCCTGGAAGGATCCAGAAGCCACCGAAGGGCCACGAGCGCAGCCTGTTGGCCGAGCGGACGCGTCTCTTCGGGGTGGCTGGCTCCCTGCCTCCTCCAGCCTATAAATAGGCGTGCCTCCCTTGCCATTTCCTCATCCCAGCAGCACATGCACTTCCTAGCATTGTTGTCTTCTCCTCTCCCCCCGTTCTTCATCTAGAAAAGAGTCCCGAAAGTTCTGGGTATATAAGGGTTCGCCCGAAAGTTTCGAGATACGTGTGCAACGTTCTTGGAAACGCCCTAAACAGTCGTTGTATCTTGGGGACGATTGCCTTAGCCCGTACCGCACTGAAATATACGGGGCAATCTCGTCTTACGGAGAAAGTGTTCAACACTTGCCTCGACTGAAGTGATCCTAATCAAGTACACCAACTCCTACAAACAACATTTATCAATCCTAAAATACCGAATACTGAATTTACCGAATACCCAAATGCTAAAAAATGTCCTACCGATCCCGATCTCGAATAGTATTTTGTAAATTCGGTATCTACCAATTTACCAAATGTTTTAGAAAAATTAGAATTCATCATCACATTTAATCCATAGATACAAATATAATTTTAATAACACAAATTCAAGTCTAACAAGTACAACTTCATCAAATTTAATTAGTATAAAGCCTATATGGAGTATCAAATTTTTGACGAAGCCAAGAAACTTTTTGATAAATTATCTATTATTTTGGCTTATATATATTTTTATTATATTTGATAAACTACCATTTCAGTAAATTTGGTAAATTCGATAAAATATTGATATTTACCAAAATTTACCGAATACCGATATTTACCAAATTTCTCAAAAAATTTCTACCGAATTGATCACTGAATACCGATCCCAAACTACCGATTACCAAAATTTTATCAAATTTATAGAATTCTAACTACCATTTGCTCACCCCTAGATTTAACGACTTAACACTTTGGCCGTATAATGCTTAACTAACTCTATATTAATCGGACCCCGCAAAAAAAACTCTATATTAATCGGTTTAATAAATATTCAAATTATATGATTAAAAATCAACTTAATAATTTGTTAAACTTTTGCCGTCGTAAATTATGCTCTAACAAATATGGAAACTTCGAGGTAATTGGCACTTCGAAGTTTGAATCTCTGATCATGGAAACATAGAAAGTCAAAATAACAATTCGTTCGTAAATTTTTACATCAAAAATATACTTTGTAAGAGTTTGAACCCTAAAACTTCGTCAAATCGTCTATGCCTTGTGCAAATTGCCCTTTGGTGTGTCAATAAACTTAATTAAGATATTTCGGTTTTACCTATTACAAATTAAGAGGTGTTAAATTATTGTCAGAATAAATTTGTCATCATTAAAAATCTAACTCAGAAATCTGAAATAGTTGATGGTGCATCTTTACAACTGGAATTCCAAAAGGCGGGGAAAGCAAGCCAAAACGCAAATCATAGGCTTGTTTGGCAACTTTGGGGGGACAGTAAAGTGATCAACCAACAATAATAATCTTCATGAAAAAGGCAAAACTTATTCTTTCTCTAGTTGAAAAGGGCAATATCTGAATTAAGATAAGCTCCCTTAATATAATAATTGAGACAGATCAGCCTTTGTGATTCACGTCCAGTCCTCCTCTCTTCCTTACAATTCAAGTAAGTTTTCCGAGATTATGATAATCATCTGCATTCTGCTATATATATGATCCGAAGATACTCGACTTTTCTTTACTTAGTGTTCCATTGTCACTACGCATTGCCAATTTAGTAGTCAAATGAGAACCGTACGAAACATCAACATCAAGCTTTGAGTGGAACTGGAAGTTTTTTTTGTTGGGTAGAGGGGCGAGCCCCTTAATTAAATTAGATTAGCCATGTGAGGGAAATACTCGGATGGGATAAACGATCGTTGATCTCATCAAAACTTTTTTGTGAGAAGATTCGGTGGAAAAAACTCACAAAAAAAACGCTTCGGGAGAGTTAAATTCCAAATCGCTAATAGTTAAACTCACAAGTGGAACTGGAAGTCTGGCGCAGCATTTTCCGATCTAAAAGAAATTAGGAGGGTTTCATTTTAACTAGTATCTAGTAGTTTGTCTAGGGACAAAATGAATTTTCAGTTAGATGAATGAAATTTCACATGCAAGTATATATTACTTTGATTTATTAAATTTTTGGGGACAAAGTGAAATTTGCAATGCTTTATTCCATCTTAAATATAAAATTAGAGGCACTATAAACATTATATATCACAATTGGGAAACCAAAATAACAAAATAGAAGAAAGAAAAATTAAATCCCCATATCTTTCCACCCTCATAGAAATCATAAAATTACAACGAAGACCCCTCTCCAGACCAACCCTAACAGTTTGTTTGAAACTAAGTTCCATCAAAAAGAATTCTATTTCTAATTTTTAATGGAAATGGAATAGAATCATTTTCCTATTTTCTTATTTGGAACCAAAATTTTAATTTAAAAATTGATTTGATCTTTTTACATTAATACCCTTGCAATTTATAACTCTTTTAACCTTAGTAAACGAAAACTATGCTACACATGATCGTATCTCTCTCGAAAAGATATACAGAGTCAACCGAAAAAAACTCTAATAACTAAAACGAAAATAAGAATGATGGATGAGTTCCAAGTTTTTATTTTGGTTCAATATATACAAGAAAATGAAATCTATTTCCTTTTGATTATAGAAATATAGATTGGAAATTTTATTCCATAATTTTTTTTTGGATTCGAGCTTTCTCCTCTAAATTAATTTGAATGATTAGTTTTAGAATGGGCCAAGGCCATGGGCATATAAACGGACCATGTCACACATCATAATAAGGAACGACGAAGTCGCCCACGAGCACCTATTCTTGCTGACGTGTACTTCCGCCCACCTTCGTCTTCTTCTTTTCCCGGCTGAAGTCGAAGCAAACCAAATTGAAGTAAAGAGAGCATATCTCTTTGATGAAGGGCCAGTCGCCGTCGTCGACTAAAGCAAAAGGGGAATTAAAAAAACCCTAAAATTCCACTAGAGACATAGTGTGAGAGTTGCAATCGCCAGCGTCCAGAGTCGCCGGAACTCGTCGGCGTCGTACAAACTCGACGGAGCTCGTCGTGGTACAGCTCCTCGTCTTCCTTGATAGGTTATCAACGGGTTAGTTTTAGCAAGAAGGATAAAATGTCTTTAGGAGAATGGGATAAAATGTCCAGAGGGAGAGAAAAGGGTAATATAGGTATTTTACACAATTCCGGTTTGGTTCCTGCAATTCCGACCATTTTGCAAGAGAATCAAAATCCTGAGTTTGAGATAAGAAAGGAATCATTTTCCTAAACAAAAATGGTTCCAAACACACTCAAATTTTTAAAACTCAGAAATTGGACACCAATTCTATTCACTTTTGGGTTCCAAACAGGCCGTTAAGAAATAAATTAGAGAGAAAAACAGAAAAAAGCCAGAGAGTCTGAGCCCCCCTGGTTGTGGACCCCGTTTCCAGCTCACTCCCCTCAGTGAGTTGACCCCACCCGAAACACAAGAGAACAGAAAAACCGCTGAGTTAACTCGCTGAGTTGATTCGCCAGGCGGATGTGCCGATGAGTGGCCGCGTGTGCCACCCGAGGAGGAGACAGCCGTCGCTCTCCTCGACCTGGTAACCGTCTCCGCCGCCGACGAGGGAGAGGAGCATGCTGGCCTGCTTGAACGCATTGGACCCGAGGCTAACCGGGTCGAACCCGGCCGATCCGAGACGGTTCCTCCACTCGGCGAGTCGCTCGTGCCGCTCGACCCTGTCGAAGCCCTCGCAGCCGACGACGTTGGAGATCTGGCGGCCTAGGTACATCTCCGACATGAGCCGGTCCTCCTCGGAGCAGCCGGGACCGGCGCCGTCTAGCGAGTCGAAGAGCGTGGAGTAGTAGTGGAGCGATTCGGTGAACCGGCCGAGGAACTCCGGCACGTTGTGGCTGGCCTCTTGCTCGACAACCGTGAAGATCTCCGGCTTGATCCGACGGACCACGGAGAGGACCTTCTCGAGGGCGCCGGGGCGGGCGAGGAGGCGATGGAGGTCGAGGACGGAGTTGATGGCGACCGACTCCCCCGGCCGGAGCTCAAGGATGTCGGCGTCGAGGTCGGCGAGGGAGCTGGCGACGAATCCGCGGTACTCGAACTCCACGTGGATGGTCTCCGAGAGCTGCGCGAGCTTCCAGCCGACCTCCTGGAGGTGGTCGGAGTTGTCCGCAGCCGGAGGGCCGATCCCGGTGAGGCGGAAGCTAGGGGGACCGCCGGGGCGGAGCGCGAGGGCCTGCATGAGCGCCGGCCACTGCATCCCCTGGTTCATCGAGAAGTCGATGACGTGGACACGCGATTTCCCCTCGAACGCCTCGAGGATCGCCTGGTTCGCCGTGAAGTGGGCGAACTTCAGGTAGGGCCCGCTCTCGTAAAAGTGCATCAGAAGCGTGGACTCCAGGGTGGGGTCCACGGCTGTAACCGCCGTTTGATTCTGGTATATCCTCCGTGCGAGGGCCTCCGCGAAGTAGGTCGCGACCTTCCCCATCGCGCCGGCCTGGGCCTGCGCGAGGACGCCGATCTGCGTCGCCAGCGCCTCCGCGAGGCCAAGGTTTCCGGTCTCCACGGCCTCCGCGCACGCGAGGAGCATGTGCACCAGCCTGACCCCGTTCTCCTGAGAGTCCACCAAGACGACCGGTCGCGCGCCCGCCGAAGGGGATGGCTTCGGTCGCTTCGCTGGCGGTGGCAGATGAGGAGTGGAGAGTACCGCGCTCCCCGGGATCGCCTTGAGGTCGTAATCGGACGGTTGGGGTTGCGGTTGGGGGTTGAGCTCGGAGAGCATGGATTCGAGCCACGTGGAGAGATCCGAGGGGTTGTAGTGAACGGTGTCGTCGGGGGGCAGACGACCGGTACTAGCGAACCCGCTGCTGTCGTCCGCGGAGGCGGGGTCGGGGAGGTTGAACATCATGGCCTCTTCGAGCTGCTCCAGCTTGAGTGCCACGTCAGCCATATCAGAGGTCCTGACTTTGTACCCCAAAACGGCGAGGAGCTCGTCCATCCCGTCCACCTCCTCCTCTTCGACCCACATCTTCCCCTTCCCCGCCGCCGACGGGGATTCCGGCCGGAAATCACGGTGCTCTCTCTTCATCTCTCTCGCTCACTCTATTTGTTTCTTTAAAATAAATTAATTTAATTTTTACGCTATTATTGCGAGGGTTTTTTGAGGTGGGATATGAGAAGGGGAAAGGGGAGGGGGAAAGGACGGTTGGTGCTAATAATATAGGAGGAGGAATCTGGGTGTAGGGTTGCTTTCTTTTCCTTTTTTATTTTCTCTTTTTTGAAAGATTTTTTTATTTTCTCCCTTTCTACTTGTTTTCACCCCTGCCATTAAAAACATAGTACTATACTAGTACTACCCACCTGCCAATTATATATCCAAATATCTACATGTTCAATTTTTGATTCATTCAGATTTAAACTAGGTATTACTTTTTAAACAATCATAAAATTCTTGAACATCAATATTATATTTTTGATGATTAGAATTTAAAATTGATTGATTAAACTATAATAATTTTGTTACAGATAATATGCGAGGTAGGAGTGGCCATGAATCGAATCCATATTCTATTCGTTCAAGGACAAATTTGAATTACAAACTGTCAGATTCAACCAAATTTAATTTTTTTTAGAATTTGGTTTTTTTAGTTTTTTAGAATTTAGTTTGAATTTTTTTTAATTTCTAAATATTTGGGTACCACTTAATTCTCTTACTTTTATTGAAGTATTTATCTAGTCATATATGTTTGTGCTTCCCCATTTTCCTCCTTCTTTTCAAAATTGATCATATTTCTTTTATTTCATATATTTATACATAGTTTTGGCAAATTATTTGGGGAGACGAATCAGAATTAGATTTACCGAATTGACGAATTTGGAATATATGAATTCAAATTCAATTAGCTAAGGACTATTTCGAATTCCAATTAGGATTTGTTTGAGCCGATTGAAATCAAATCAAATTTTTGACAAATTAAATTGAATCTGAATCTGGTTTGGTCACTCCTACGTTGGGGCGCCTCGTGATGCAGTGGCAGCTAGTGAGTGCGAGTGAGTCCCCAGGCCGAGTTAATAAAATAGGTGGGCATTTGCAGACTCTCCAACAAAATAGAAGGGCTAGCCATCATCTTTCTTCCCTCACAAAGCTTCTTCTCGGTTTCTATTCCAACCTATTTTCTTTCATTCGAAAACTTGTTTTTTTTACTAACTATTTCTTCTCGGCGATCATTCTTGATGTCCGATCATAACTTTTTTGTGGAGATGGAACCATCTGCCGAAAATAATTGGGAGTTAGAGGAGGGGCCTTTGCGGCTGCTCACTTCATTTAACGAGGCCATGTTTTGCCTTTTGTTACATTAAATTTTCAAGGTTTTGGTATTAAAATTCGATGGTTGATGTTACTTGTTAGTTATTAGGTGCTAATATCTGTATCTCCTCTCTGCTTTGGGAAGTGGATTTTTCTCTGTTCCAGCTTTCTTGGGGTCTAGTTAGGCTGCAACTCTATACATAATGCACTAGGTATTTTTCGACAAGTAGAATCTTGTAATAAACGAAATTTGAACATGATCGCTCCAAACTAAATTCACACATCTGCTTTACATACATGGATAGGTTGTTTTCGGGATGATTTTTTTAATGATATTTTTTCAAAGGTGAGATTTAAACTTACATTTTTTCTTAAAAATTAAATTCTCTTACAACTTGAATTTGATTACTTACGGTTAGTATTTCACAAAACATAATTGGTTGGGCTTACCAAACAAAAGGACAACCTGTGTGTTTAGAAGTAAACAACTGAGCGTGGTTATAATTTACAAGTGATTCCCTCCCATTCATAGATCTCTGTTGGCATTTGTTCGTTAACGACAACAGCATCAAACAAATAATCGAATCTTCTCCTGTTTAATACCGAACGACAGCGTATTGCCCATTGATTTTCACGAGGGAAGAATAATTAAGTGGTCTTCCATGTTTACTATTGTTGACACTAGAAGAAAAAAGTGGTCTCCCATAGTTGACGAAGTTTATTTAAAGGTAAATTGTTACACTAATAATATGTCTTACTAGGATTGAATCTGTGACTTCTGTTAAATTGTACCACGCTTTATATTACTAAGTCAAATGTTCTTTGGTCCAGACTACCTATTATTAAAGTAATTAAACTAATAAATAATGTTCATTTTCCTCTATAACAAAGCAGAAATACAACTGGATGGTCGTAATCAAACACTTACTAAACTAATATGTGTTCGAAATCGAATAAAATCTCGACTAAATTTGAGCCAATCGGAAATAAATGGCTGTTTGTCTCCTTTGCTAAAAGAGGAAAGTGTATAAAATACTATACGAGAGTACCTACGTACGGTCCACTCGCCGTCGGCGCACATGACCACCATGTGGTCTCCCGGGCCCCACCTATACCTTCACGTGGCACGATAATAGCACCTTCCGTACGTGCTTGGCCCTGCAGAGCAAGGTTGTCAAAATCGGGATCCTACTAAAGATCGTTCGGGCATAGAGAAAACGTATATCGTAGAATTGTAATACGGATCGTAAGATCCACCAAATAGACAAAATTATAGAAATAACTAAGATTAATAATCTTTTCATAAATTTTTTACTAATGACCAGTTTTTTTTTCATAAATTTACACACAAAAACCTCAGTTCAATACATTTTTATGGTAATTCACTACGTATCTATAAATTACATAATGTGATTGACGAGCAATGAATAAAATAAAATAAACATCAAAATTGATGTAAAAAAAATAAGTGGTAAAAAATTGGTAGGATGAAAATATAGATTTAAATAACTCTAAAACTATTAATCTCAGAGATATTAATTAATATAAATTTGATTATTAATTTTTGGGCTCAACAATAATCGTATCATTTTAAGCATTTTAGTCGATCAATAGTTATCCGAATAACAAATATTATTAAAAAATATTAAACAAAGTATAGTAAATTTTTGTGTTTTGGCCTATACAGTAAACGAAGTATAGTTATCCGAATAACATATATTATTAAAATGTTAAACGAAAGATAACCCATTATCCTTCTCTCTCCCCCAGAAGTATTGAGAAACATCTATCGCTCCAACTCGGATCTCAGGATCTTAGGAGTTAACTCGTAGATCTCAGGATCTTAGAAGTTATCACTCAGATCCTGCTCGACTCCAGATCTTGCACAGGCTCTGACTCGTTTTGCCCATGGTGAATCGTAAAATCCTAAGATCGCAGGAGTTAACTCTAGATCCTAACAACCTTGCTGCAGAGGGTCTGGTTCTGTCACGTGGCAGATTGTATGGTTCCCATTCAACAGACTTTTGTCCTTTTTGGCTTTTATTTATCATGCATCCGGTGATAGTTTTAGATTGAGTGAGGATAACATAAAAGTCGTCTCAACGGAGAAGATTTTGTTTAGACCATCAGATTTTATTAAAAACTGTGTCTACAGATCTGACAATCATTAAAAATCGTATGTATAAGTATAATGATTTGATCTATTTCAGTGGTGACAACTCTTGTCCCCACTGAATCCGAACGCCCCAGTGATTTGTACTGGTTCAAAAACAAATTGTTTAATACTTTATTGAATTTATCCCTAAAAAAATACTTTATTGAATTTTACTATTTTTGGGTAAATTAAAAAATGATTATTATCAAGATTTTAAATTGGTGAATTGGATTGGAGGTGGTTATAATTGTTTTTCTCATTGGTAAGAGTGTGCATCGAATTTGAGGTACGTAAAAATTGGATAGTAACTGGCACGCACACGAATACAAAAAGTTATGCAGTTCGGTTTAATGCTAACATCTATAGAGAGAATGAAAATTTTTATTGATAATATCCGAATAAAATAATACATCAACTAAGTAATGTGTTTTTATATAGAGACAAATACTTGCACACCACAAAATCTATCTAGATTGTAGTAGAAATTCGAAACATGAATCTGAGTAAAACAGAAAACAGTCGTTAGTATGTCCCAACGACCGCTAGGCTGCACCTAGTGCTTACCACCCATAGCGTCCGCTAGGGGAGTGGCGTTCGCTAGGATGATTTTCCGCAGTGGAAAAACTTCGAGTTAGTGCTCATGATGTATTTCCTTCTATTTTTATGATTTGGTTGTATTAAAATCGTGGAATAATATCTCTGTGGATTGTAATTTTAATTTATCAAATTGTATTATCTATGGAAAATTGAGAGTATTATCTGTCAGTTTTTGACTATTTTAATTTACCTTATCGATATTATTTGTATTTGTAAAAGATATTTTAAATAGGTACAATAGTCGCGCAGGGTGATAAAAGCTGGTTTTATAGACTGGCAATGATTTTAATAATCCATACATAGTAATCGTAAATAATACACTAAAAGTGCATAATTCCTGAATAACAACACGACATAACCTGTACAAAACATAAAATTTTTTGAAGTCCTCAATTGTTGCCCCAATAAATGTATTTTCAATCATCAAACCTGTACAAAACATAAAAATTTATTATAAAAAAATTAAGAAATTGAAGCTACAAACATAGAATACTTTCGGTCCTAACAAAGTGAACGGCAGACGTCCACAGATTTCTTTTGAAAAAGTTATCGTCGCACTTGCTTTTGACTGATTTTTGAGGAAGAGTTTTCGAAGTTTTCTTGATGTATTTCCATAGATCTCGTTTCTGCTCTTTTATGTCAAAATTTGGACCATATAAAACTTTATAATCTATTTCAACAATGGTCTTTTTTTTCTACTCATTTCACTCAAAAATACTCCATAAGTATTTTTTTTATCTGCTCGGTTGCACTCACGGAGATATGAATATATAAGGAGTACGCCTACTGCCAAGAAATGCATAAAATACTGTGTTTCCTCTAAGAAGCGAATGAGCCGAGCTGAACATCGGAGCCGATGCTAGCTTGTGCAAGAAACTGCACAAAAAAGTACGTTTTCAAGCAAAATTACACAATTTTGTGCGATTTCTTTGCAAACCAAAACCGCAATATTTTGTGCGGTTTCTAACCAACCCCAGACAGGAAATACTTTAACTGACAACTCTATTCTCGAATTTGTGTGATTTTTTGACACCACTGCGGAAAATCACCCCGTTCGCTACCCTCTCATATGGAGAATGTTTTAATGCTATGGAATCAATGAAAAGATAACATTTTGCCCGTTTATTGAATTAAAGTATAGTTTATTTAACGTGTGAGTCAATTTTGGAGCCTGAGATGTACCAACATATCTAAAAATTCTATCCGACAAATTATAACCACCATAATTAATTGGATAGTTCTGCCGGCCCGGGAGTTAGAAGATCTTAGCTACATTCTCAAAAGATCTATAAGTAAATTTACCCATTCCACCTTCAAATTAATATTTTCTGTTATTTTGGTAATATTTCTGAATGTGTCGAGGGATAATTTTTGTCGTTTGTTAATACATTCGAAAAGTTTTCCGAGGGATAATTTGTGTCGTTTGTTAGTACATTTGAAAAGTTTTTCGCGAAAAAATGTATTATAATTATAAAAACTATTAATTTTAGAAAAAAATCATTTTGTTGTAATTCACTTTTCTTTCAAATAAAAAGAGAGCTTAACTTCTATTAAACTTCAAGTATTTTGTTAATTTTTATTGAAAAATAAAAATTTTAAATCAAGAATTACTATTTTCAGAATCTGAACTTTTGACTTCCCTCAAATCAAATCAATACTTTTTGCATAAGTTTTGGTCATGATAACATATAAATAAACTTTTAGGTAATGTGCTAGGATGTAGGAGACTAAATCTACCCGTATAGTGTTAGAATTATATTTAATACAGTTTCTGAGAACATAATGGCCCTACTCATAAATTATATATAGAATTTAAACATTTGCAGTCTCTCCTAATATATAGCGTTTAATTTGTTGACGTGGTCACACATTACCCCAATTTGGGGCATCTTTCCTAGGAGTGGTAATTATAAAATAATATAGCATAAATAATACATGAGAAGTGGAAACGAATATGCTGTTTGATCGTTGTCTTCTACGAGGAAGGTGGCGCAAGATATTACCATGTTATTAGTTGCAAGAGCGTATTATTTATTTATAATTATCAAAAAAATAATCTTAAAGATTAAGTTGAATATGTAGATGTTGGGTTTTGAATGAAAGTTCAATGCAAACTCACAAATGGTAAGGCCCAAAATGGAGGCCCAAAGGGAAATGGGAAAGTGCAATCCCACATTGATTAGAGCAAGGAGGATTTCCTTGTTTATAAGGAATTTTCCTCCTTGTCTATCAACTTGATTGGCTACCCAAAAGGCTGACCCACCGCTAGCTGCCTGCGAGGACGGTTCGCACCGTCCGAGCACGTGCGTGTGCGCATGGCGCAATGGGCGCACTTGGCACTTTGCACGTGCGCATCGTCTACGCGTTTCTTCGGGGTGGCTGGCTGCCTGCCTCCTCCAGCCTATAAATAGGCCTGTCCCCCTGCCAGAATTCTCATCCCAGCAGCACATGCACCTTCTAGCATAACTCGTGTAAATTTTAGGTCTCACATAATCCTCGTCTCATTGTACGTTAACAAAATCAAAATTCGTGAAATTTTGACTTCGTCGAGCGTGAAAAATTTACACATTCATTGTTTTAAGATATATTGCATTAAAAATGGAACTCATAATGACATATACTTTTTTTAAAGATAAATTTTAACACCTAGTTACTTTTTGCCCGAACTTGAACTCCAAACCTCTGTTAAATTATACAACGTTTTGTGCCGTTAGTCTAAATGTATTTTGACCCTTCTAATTATATTATAACATAACTTACCCATCAACTATAAATCTGTTTCCGGAGCGTTCATTCGTGGAATATAACCTAGAAAACTGAAAGTACATATACACCCGATGAAAGTGACTATATATTAAATTGTTTAGCTTATAGAAGTTCCAGATTTTTATTAGTTTCTATGAGTACCCGCGCCGGCACGAAAGAGAAACAAACTAGATGCGTCCTCCAACTAATTGCTGTTTAATTTAATTATGCAAATATATTATTTTATATACCTTGATATATAAGCCGGAGACAATGACGCTAGATATCTCGTTTGAAGGAAAAATGGTCAAATTCACTTGATAATGTGCTAAAATTAGATCGAATCATAAATGTATCAGAACTCTACTTACAAATTTTAACATTACTCAATTCTCGAATCACTGGATTCAAGATCTTCGATTAAATTGAGCCCGGCCACGATTCAGAAAATTCGAAAACTGAAGTGGAACCTTCCTACAAGGTTCCAAGAAAATTCACAGAATCGCTAGTTACAGTTGAACTAGCAGAATTAAAGAAATTTTATGGTTTAGCTCTAAATTAATCAAAATTTAATTCGATTTCACAATTCCGTGGTTAAGATAATTCTCTGAAAGTCGGAATCATAACTAGAATCTTTTAGAAAAATTTAGGGACAGCTAAAGAAATTTTAGGCACAGTTCAGATTTCAGTTACCGAAACCTCATATTCCCGAACTGTTAATTGGACAGTTCTATCCGAACGGTGGCCAGGCTAAACTATATTAACTTAATACAAAGCAACAACATCAATGTTAATAAAGAAATATTATTCTAAGTGACTAAACCGCGACAGTCATGTACATCAGCCCGCAAAACGTCCATATCCACACGGAGATGACTGAAACTAGGCTGTGACTTTGCAATATAAAAAAAAGCATTTTAATTTCGTTTGAAACTTTATAATTATTTTCTATCAGGAATGACTTCATTTTGAATCAATCTCGCCATGAGAAAGACATGGAAGCTCATCATATGATAAATGTTTTCTCTTCCAAGTATTATTTTCTATGTATTTAATTGTTGATTTAAGTATTTAATTGTAACTAGCTTTTAAAATTGTTTAACCATCCGATGATGCCGTTTGACCAGTCATTTTGGTAATAGGCCCACAAGCTTTATTTAGATGTGTAAAGCCGATTATATATGTTTAAAAGGGAAATTTGATGTCACACGGTTTCTCAGTTATGGATTGTAAAAGTGCAAAAAGTTGGTTGACCAGACTGGTTGACCAGGATCCGGCCTGGTCTAATTCATATGATATCATATATAAATGATATATTCTATCTGAAATGTTTAAGTGATTTGATTTAGACTATTCATAACAACAAGATGAACGTTTTTTTTTCGCACACATCTTGAAAAATTCTAATGTTAAATGCGTTTGACCTGTAGCAATTTTAGTATGGGTAATTTCCTGGAAAGTTTTCAGAATGTGTGAGTGAGAACAAAATACGCTGGAAAAGACTTGTGTTTGTTTGTGGAGCTAGTCGGTTAGATCACGGGGTGTTACAGTACAACTCTCCCAATGCTGAAATTTACATTTATAAGACTTAAACCAAAGATATTCTTAAGAAAACCTGAGTTATTGTATACCATTGTGGCTGAAGGACATATTCAACAGCTGAGTATTTGTAGAGAGTATAACTCTCTCAACGTTATAGAGGAATAAGGAAACAAGTGCTTCAGACCTGTTTGGCATTCTTTTTCTTCTCTCTTTCGATGTCAGCCATAAGAGATAACTCTTTCTCATGAGCCTGCAATTTCATTTAGTAAGAACAAACAACATGAAACCATAGCATCAACCTGATAAAAAACCGACATTTCGACACGATAAAAACTTGCAATTCAATGCCATCCAATGCTGTGTGATTGCCCACCTCGACGCGAAACCGCTGAATATATTCAAGGAGATGATCAATCTCTTGAAGGTTCTGCTTGAACTGCTCTTTAATGACCTGCAGAAAGAATTCAACGAGTAGTCGAATACCTCGTGGCACGAAATGGGACACATGTTCCAATTAATCCGAGTTCGAGCCTTGTACCTGAATACCCTGAGCTCCATAAACATCATCAACTTCCAGTACATTCAGCAGTTGCGGATCCTTGCTGGTTATCAGAATCCTGCTTCCAGGACCGAACCAATTGCGGCTCCTAGCAAGCGCGTTCACTTGATCCAGCCTGTTCACGTTATCAAGAACTGCGAAAACCCGCCTGTTCCGAAGCACATTCCTCATCATCTCTGACCCCGCTTTAACGTCTTCCAATTCGATCTCCTCTCCGACGAGGACGTCCACAAGGAACTGCTTCTGCAGAGAGAGCAGGCCATCCGGCCTTGCTGCAGCTTGGCTCACATTCTGAAGATAACTGCTGCTCTCGTACCGCGCGAAGTTGTCGTTGTACACGGCTCGAGCAACAGCTTCCATTTCGATCCCGCATACGCCTATTATCAGTACATCGTCCGAAACAACGCTGAGCAGAAGATTCAGGTAATCTTTCGCTGCATCGACTTTCCGCGGGAAGATCGAAGCAGTCATGTGCGCGTCTTGGCGTCTCCCCATGATGTGCTTCACTATTTCCTTCAAGAAATTGGATTGGTGCCTGCAAGTAGGAGCAATCATCGGTCGTTTTAGTTTAATCAGAGACCCTCGAGTTAAGAGTTTTGAGAATGCATATGCATTAAACTTCGGTAAACAGAGCCTTGCCGGGATTTGAAGCTCTGAAGGGCTCGAACCTCGAATAATCCGTCTAGTGAATGTCCGGTGCTTACCAGCTAGAAACGTTCTGCAAGTCCCATCCAACATCACTAGAAGCAGCTTCCGTTAAGGCAAGCTTCCACGTCTCTACTCTGTTCTCTTCCCAATTCTCCAACCTGGAACGCTCCTCCTGTCTCGCGAGCGCTCGGTCGTAGCTATTTGTCTGGTTTAAGACATCATTCGGATCCACGTCATAGAAAACAGGGACAAGCACCTGTCCACTCCACACATTGGACGAACACAATTTAGCTTTTGTTCCATTAGATGAGGTGAATTTGTTAGAATCTTCGTATCCAACCAAAACTTTAAGGTAATGGGTTGATAGATTTTTAAGACTTACAAACTTGTACATCCTACTCGCAAGTTGCGATGTGAAATTCTCGACAGAATTATCATACGACAACCAAATCTTAATACGTAACTACAACGAGTCATACGATCGACCAGCTCTTGTGCTACATCAGAATGTCCGTACAACGCTCAATAAGGCAAGGCACCAAACCCATGTAAGAATTTTAATCTCTAACCGATCCCACCCGACACCTCAAGGAGATTGGCTATAACTTGTACCTCCACCAGTGGAATTTCTCGACAACCATTGACAGTAAATACCAAGTAAACTAGCTGCTAAAAGCTTTTAATTAATCAATTTTTTCTCTTTTTTACTTATAAATCTGCATTTTCGTGAAAAAAAGCAATAAGGAGTACTTAGAATTCGATTCACTTTTAAATAATCAAGAATTTCACTTCCATTTTTCTACAAAAGATTTGAATATCAAACTTGATCACGCTAGATGTAGGGGGATTCGATGGTAAAAATAGTCCAGGTCCGTCCTTTATGGAGTTAATCCTTAAATTCTTAAGATTATCAGGCTTCCTACTGAAACATATTGGGCATATTATTGGTAGGAGGTCATTGTTATTTCCGAGCAAATCCCCAATTTTGGTCAGCACAATTCAACAGGAGTTTCAGAATTCGGAGCAAAGTTAGGCGTCAAACATTTGGATCAACTAAGAGTTCTCGAGTTCGAGCCATTTAGAACGCAGCAATAGGAGAGCTTGCCACGGTCTAGAAAAAAAAAACTTAATTAAAAGAAGGAAGGGAGACCTGCCCAGCATCATGCTTGCACTCTACAATCTTGACGAGCTCGTCAAGGCACCAGCGAGAAGAAGCGTAGTTTCTAGAGAAGACAATGACGGCGATCCTGGAGGCCTGGATGGCCTTGAGGAGCTCGGAAGCGATCTCCCCGCCTTTCTCCAAGCTCACGTCGTCCTTGAAAGTGGGGATCCCCGCTTCACTCAGCGCGTCGTAGATCCGCTGTGTTACGCTCCCTCGCGTGTCTTCCCCTCTGAAGCTCAGGAACACGTCGTGCCTGCTCCTCTTCACCGTCGAGTAGAAGGAGAAGGCCGTCCCGTGCACCCGCGTTACCGTCGTCGGGTCCATTATAGAGTCGAGTATTGTCGTATCTTTTTGAAAGCCGGAATAAATCCAACTTATTTGTGCTTCAAATTTTTGGGTCGGGTCATCTAAGTGAGCTTTTTGGGATGTGACATGATATTTGACTTTTCTAAAGCTATCGCTGTTCTTGCTAACGACCGATGTGGTATACGACATTAGTGATAATATTTATTTAGATGTTCTAAACGAGTAAACGTTATTGGCTGTATCGAAAGTTTGGTAGAAGTGAATTGTTGTGATTCTAATTAGCCGATTTGTACGTCATGATAAGCGTTAAATTACATATTTTTTAAGACAAAAATACTCATAAATATCATTAACCTAAAATTGAAAGATAAATTAGAAAAAAAATGAAAACATTCATAAGGAAAATATTACCAGAGAAAAAGATAAGTTTTATTTTATTTTTATATGGTTTTTTAAAAAATAAAACCACTTTTTCCTAATTATTTGTGCAATATAATTTTGACTAAATAGTCGTTTGAATGCGTCGAAAAAAGAATTTCAAGTAGATTATAAAAAGTAATCTCTTTATTAATGGAAACTGAAAAGTTAAACTAATCTATTTTGGAAACTTTCTATTGAATATAAAGGTTCAATGCAGGGGTCCTTCCACTCACATGTATGCAAGGAAATTACCGACCAAGAATCTTTGACGATTCTCAAGTGGGACGCGCAAAGGGTCGCGATATCTTAGACTATGTACATCAGGGGCCGAGCCGAGCGCTCGGCCCAATATTTAATTAAATTTTTTTTTTAAAAAAAAGGGGGCAATTGATTTCCGCTCGGCCGAGCGGATTGGCTGGTTTTTTTTTTAATTATCTAACTATCTAGTTATTTTCACTTGGCATAATATTATTCGTAAAAATAGAATTATTCGGATAAAATTTTTGTGGTTAGTTTATCTTTAGCAATAAATTTAAAAAATAATTTAATTTTGTATCTCTATAAATAGAGTCAAATGTTAACATATTTGCATATACCATCTAAAATTCTCTCTTCTTTCACTACATAATCACAATTTATGAATTATTTTTATCTAATTTAGTATTCCAAATTTTACTTTTGTAATTTTATGACTTAATTACAATATTTAATCGTGTTATTGAAAACATAATTATTTTCGTAATATATAATTTTAATCTAAACAAATCAGAGTAGATAATATGTGGATGAGAGAGAAATTAATTATTTATTCTGTGAACTGGGTTGCTGATGTGGGTAGAAAATATGTAAGTGGATTGGATTGGATAGGAATTGGGTATAGAAGAGAGAGAAATTAATAATTTATTCCGTGACCTGGATTGGATGGGTTGCTGATATGGGTAGTCTTATGTGCACATCTACATTCATCACCAGAGAAGCGCTACTTAAATAGAATTTGACAATATTTGATTTTTAATACCTGAAATTCTAGATACAAAATATATAGTCGACTTTAGTGGAGGATATTAAGATAGTGGTCGGTAATATGATATGAATTCGAGCATCACTCAAAAGTTAATCTCATGTGCCAATTTGATCGATTTTGAGAGCGCGTACAAAGTATTTCAAGTCGTAATTTAATTATTATTTTGTTTGTAAAAATAAAATTTTACACCTACTTACACCGTTGTCGAGGTTTGAAACATGGACCTTCATCAAGTCATCCGACGCCTTATGCTTTTTGGCTAAATGCCCTTTGACAACAAACCAATTTTCATAGCAATATTTTTTGTTTCAACTCAATAATTGGATCACTATTTACCAAAATTCTTGTTTGGTTTTAAACAGTGGGTTGAGATCTTTCATCACAAATTGATCTAGAACCATATGAAATTTGAATGCTTCGTGGAGGGGTCTCAACTTATCATTAACTGGGCTTGCATCATATAATGAAGGAAAAATTACTCTCAGGTCCTTGGAGTATGGTCTCCCTACTCCTGGGTCCCTAGATTTATAAAATTTATTATGCCGTCTCCCGTGTTTGGTTTTAGAAACTCTCGGGTCCCTCGTGGTTGTGGGTGGGATTTGTATCGACCTTGGAGGGGTGATCGGTGGCAGAGACATGGAGTCGAGGTCGTTTGAATCTGCTTTTAACTTCCGAGGAGGTCATCCTGGGAGTGTCCTTGCACGAGGATCTCTTTGCTGATGTAGCAGAGGTCGGCGGCAGCGAGGGAGGGGGAGACTTGGACGCCTGGATATACTTTTACAAGTGCTTCTCTTCCTCTTCCCGGTCGTCGTCATCTTGTTCGGGCCGGTGAAGAGGATGAAGAAGGGGGCCGACGGGAGCTGCTCGGGGCCAGTGCTGCTCACATAATAGACGTCAGCGAGGGACCCGAGAGTTTCTAAAACCAAACATGGGGGACAGAATAATAGATTTTGTAAACCTAGAGTCCTCAAGGGTAGGGAGGCCATAATCCGGGGACCTGAGGGTAATTTTCCCTATAATGAAATAGAATAACCCACGAAGTATACGCCCTTTTTACCATGGTTTTAGAAAATGCGGTCCGACCGGTGGTCCAACCGGTTGGACCGCGAAACAGGTACTAGACCGTGTCATTTTTAGGCTTTTTGACCGGAATCTGTACTAACCGGACCAAATTCGGTCGGACCGGCCGATTTTGAGGTCCGTCCTGATCGATCGAACCCGGTTACTACAAAAATGGGCGAAATTGACTTTTTTTGGTAGTTTTCGAGGAAAAAAATTGATTTGACAAATTTATAAAGTAATAAATAAATAAGTCTACTTTTTTTGTATGGAAAATAAGTATATTTTAACCTACATATATATATTATTTAAAATATTTAAAAATAAAAAAATTTTGGTCCGACCGGCCGACCCAGAGGACGGGAGAAATCCCGGGTCGGCCTCCGGGTCGTTTTTTAAAACCATGCTTTTTACCCCAAAAAAAAAGTACACGCCCTTTTCGTCCCTCGAAAGTCCACTCTTTAGCCCAAAGCAGAATCCCAGATACCTGATCAGCTAAAAGCAAGCAAAGCAGAGGACCAAGAACAATGGCTTCTTCTTCTTCTTCTTCCGGAATAGAACCCATCCGAGCCCATGAAGTGTACATAAGCTCACAAAAGGACGACCCCGTGAGGTACTTCACCGACATGGTGGGCGCCGGACTGCTCAAGAGAGGCACCCTCCGGGCGTTCCAGGACGAGCAGCAGCTGCGAGCGACTCAGAAAGGGAACCTCGGGAAAGAGCTCAGGGAAGCCATAGCCATGTCCAAGCTGGCCGTAGTCCTCTGCACCAACAGCTACTTCGGGTCCATTTGGTGCCTGGAAGAGCTCGTCGCCATCCTCAGGTGTAGGGAGAGATGGGGACTCATCGTTTTGCCGATCTTCTTCGACACTGATCCGTCGGATATGAGGCATCTAAGAGGGGATATTGGTCAGTTGGTCAGGGGCCAGACGAAGAGCGGACCTTGGTATGGAAGGTGGAAATCTGCCATGAAACAGGTCGCTGACTTCTCTGGCTGGGTCGTCCGAGGGGACCGCGGGTATGTCTCATTTCGAACACCGTGTTTACTCGACTCAAATTTGATTTATGAGTGAAACAGTGTTCTATCTTTATTTATATCCGTGACATAATTTTATTGATCTACTGAGTTGCAATATGCTAATTAATATTTGTCAATTCAAAATTTCTTTGTGGCTTTTAAAGTGGAACATTGACGGACAATTCTCCTCTCTTTTAAAAGTGTTTCAGGTGAAAGAATTTCTAGGATTCTCTCGACAGAAAATGTGTCCTAAAAATTGATTAATGTACTTTAAATATAAGTCAATTCAAGTTCAGTGCATTCAATCCACGTGCAAATGTGAACAAAACATACTTATCAATTTTTTTAGAAGTTAAATTTTTACACCAATAATCATTCTATGTCTTGTGTGATTATGCCAAATACCCTTTGACAATTGTTACTAATGAGGCATTGCATTAATGGTTTTGTTGAATTCGCTAATCTAAGTCATGGATTCTACTCTAGTTCCACGGAAAGTGAAACAAAATGTTCAAATCTCTGCCAATACGTATGCTAAACCGTATCCAGTAGTTTAAATGGGGCATCATTTGAAGTGGCGTGTTGAGTTTGGTTTGGTAAATTTCAGCTCAATAGTAAGAACATAAGTGTGAAAATTTCACGTGGTCATTGTTTTAAGGTTTTGCGTTGGATACAAAAAAGTCGGTGTTTGCAGCAGCAGTTTTCGGTTCCTCATTTAGTCATCAACAACTTGCAGGAGTCAGTCCATGTTGGTGGGAAACATCGTAGTGGGCGTCGAGGACAGGAACATACCCACAAATCTTCACATTTCCATCTACCCCTTCAGATACGACAACTTTGATCAGTACCTGAATCTCTTCTTGCAAGCTGGGGGGATCGACGGTGTCCACATTGTCGGAATCTATGGCCCTCGTGGCATGGGAAAAACAGCAATCGCCAAAACTGTTTACGATCAGATTTCCTGCACATTCGAAGGTTGCTGCTTCCTACCAGATGTCGGAGCAAGTTCGAGGAGACCGAACGGCCTAGTTCGAATGCAGCAGAAACTCCTATCCGACATTGTCCCCAACCAGGATGTGCAAGTCCTGAATGCTGATGTAGGAATGAACATGATCAAAGAGAGCCTGCGTTTCAAGCGGGTTCTCGTTGTCTTCGACGATGTTGATGATTTAGAGCAGCTGTATGCGTTGGTCGGAACCCGCGAACGGTATGGTTCGGGAAGTAAGATCGTCATCACCACGAGGAGCTCCGGTTTGCTCAATGTGGTTGGGGCAGATCAAGTGTTTCTAGCTCAGGGGCTTCCTCTGCCGGCTGATATCAAGGTGAACTCTACAAACTTCCTCTTGCTTATGTTCCATTTCCGATGTTGCATTCGTAACATATCGCGTCTGGCGTAGTACATGCCATGATCAATTAATGGACTGAGGTTTTATGCAGGCTTTCTGGGAGCAGTTTCAGCAGAGTCGATGTCTCATTGCGAGTCTCAAGCAGCACATTCAGCTGCTCCACCAACAGGTATAGCTCGACGAAGACGGGTTGCGCATTCGTAGTTTGGTTGTGTTTATTCCATTGTTCTAAGATCATGTTCTATTTGATTGACAGAGTATCAAGAGGCAAACATATTTGAGGATACAACTGGCCCGAGAGCGGCAGAGAAATGCCTTGCAGGTATCACTTACTGTACTTTCTTCAGGTCTCCATTTATTGATTTTAAGAATCTGCAACTATTTTGCTATTTTAGGGAACATCAACAAAGGAGCTGGAGCAAGCACAAGCACCAGATGCTGCTACGACCGAAGCAGCCTCAGCGCAAAACTGAGGCACGTCTAGGTGCTCACTGAGCTAGACGTGAGCACCTAGACGTGCCACTCGCATTGCCGGAATGATACTAAGCTCCGTTTGGCATAGCAGATTGCTCTACTATCTGCACACAGCACGCGAGTTGCGAGTTTCGACATTGGACGATGACAAATGGTTGTTATCGGGGATCTGCAATTAGGCATGTTTGTTACAGGCTCAGGCTGAGTTTCTTTTGCTTGTTTACAAACGTTCTGATGTATATAACATTCTGGAAAAAAACTAATGCTTCATAAGTGTGGGAGAGCGCGCTATTTGGGGCTGATCGTGGCACTCTAAATCAGAAAACAACCGTAGTTCGTTGTGCTTTCACGACTTAAAATCCGCAAGAAAAACATATATACAATTTACAAAGGTACTTATAAAAAAAGCATACACACAAAGGAGTTAACAGGTAAATTCATTTCCATGTGCAACCGAAGTGTAGATAATTCGGAAACATTTTGTTAAAACTAGAAACATTGATCATTGCTCTTCAACCCGCGGTAATTATTGCTAAATTTTACCACGTAAAAAAGTCAAACTAAAGTTTATCCCAAAAAAAGTCATACTAAATTTTACCCGGACAAATTATTTGACAGTAGTCAAATCTGAAAGCATATTCTTTGGGCTGGTTACTAAAAGGTGTAACAAATGGTAAATGCAATTATTTTAGCGTATTTTAGATCAATTGTAAGAGGGTTGTTCTATGTTAACGAAGAAGTCTTGAATTCGTGTCATTACAAATAATTAAATAGGAAAATTATTCAGAGGAGTTATTCTTCCCAATTCTAAAGTAGTTGGTATAGTGAGTATGGATCATAATAATAAAAACTACACAGTTGTTAGTCTGTTACAACAAAACGCCAATTGCGTCGACATCCGGCGAACGCGGGATTAAAGGCCAAATGTATGATGGAGATGAACTGTTGCTCGTCTGGAGACAGGGCTCGACTCCAATAAAGTAACCACCATAAACAAAATTTAATTAATTCTCTTTTTTTCTAAAGAGTTAATACTATTGAAGCCTTGACCTTGGGATTTCCAGATAAAAATTATTCAGGTGGGGCCCGATAAATTTGATACCTAAGCGACTAAGCATCAGCTAATGGCACAAAGTGATGCAATATAGAATATGGACCCATGAAAGTTTGATCATTATTAATTGGGAAAAGGACAGATAAGTACCTTGTAGTTTCACGTTTTTATAACGGGGTATGTTGTGGTTTTAAATTGGTAATTTAGTCCCTGTGATTTTCAAAAAAAATTTCAGGCAGGTCCAGGGAAACTATCTGTCCACAAGGTCTTCAAATGATGTCGTTTTTGGTCCTACTTGACTGACACGTCAGTAACGTGGCTAATTACATATTTAGTCCCTAATTTATTTATATTTTTCCAAATAACCATATACACACACACACTCTCATCATCTTTAACCCAAGCTCCAAACCCACCTTCCCCTAATCAGAATTTCCTCCTTTAATACTCCTCGGCCCCCTGTCGTTCCGTGTCGCTCCACTTGTCCGATCCCGTCGAGTTGGAGAACGGCATCAGCGTTCGGAGCAAATTCAGCACCAGCGCCGACAGCTCGTACATAACCTGTTAAAATTAAAGGAACATTCTTCCTTGATTCAGGGAGGAAAATAAGGAACATGCTTCCTGAATTTCCTCCCCAATTTAAGGAACATGCTTCCTTAATTTTCTCCTCATTTTTCTCCTTTATTGTTTGTTTATACAACTAGGTAAATTCATTTCTTAGTATAAATATCCATGTTGTACATCATTATTTTCTCAAGTTGTTCATTCATAAATCAAAATCTCTACAACTTTATCTCTCCTTCTTTCTCCTTATATGAAATTTCTCAACATGGTATCAGAGCATTAAATCTCTGTACTCTTCCGCTTGAAAAACATTGTCTTGTTCCTCTTCTTCTCATTCCTCTTCCTTTCAGAAATCTATCAACAAAATGGCAGTAATACAATCTGCGCGAGTCCCTATTGGTAAATTTACAAATCCCTTTTATGTACATCTAGGGGAGAGCCCTACTGAAGTTCTAGTCTCCCGTCTCCTTAACGAGAAAAATTATCACTCTTGGGTACGAGCTATGAGTCAATCTCTCGAATTCAAGAATAAGCTGGGTTTTGTTGACAAAACCATTGTAGTCCCAAGTCAGGAGGATGCTCTGTTCCCTTCTTGGAAGAGATGTAACACTTTGGTGATAAGGTGGTTGATTCACTCCATTGAACCAGACCTTGGAGAAAGCCTTATCTGGTTTGATTTAGCTACTGATATGTGGGACCACCTCCGTGAGCATTTTGGCCGTGGAGACTTCGTGAAGATTGCCAATTTGAGGAAGGAAATCTCCAACTATTCTCAGGGAATACTCTATGTCAATGAGTATTTCTCAACATACAAATCTCTTTGGGACCAGTTGGTTCAGTTTTATCCTCTACCCGCCTGCAAATATGCCCTAGATGCTCACATTACCTGTGCTGCAACCACTCAGATGGCAGAGCAACTTGCACAAGATCACATTATGGGATTCCTGACAAGTTTGAATGATAATTTTTCTACTGTTAGGACCCAGATTTTGATGCTTGATCCACTTCCTACAATGACTAGAATTATGTACTAAGTCACTCATCATGAAAGACAAATTATAGACTTGCCTCTACTGCCTAAACCAAATGCTGCTCTTGCCATTTTTTCTTCACATGTTGTGAATGATTCTGCTGCTGTGCTTGCTGCCCAATATACTGGTAAGCACTTTGGTTTAAAGAAACCCTTTTGTACATACTGTCACAGAGAGGGACACACCATTGAGAAGTATTTTAAGTTGTATGGTTTTCCACCTGGATGGAAGCCAAAACCAAGAAATGGCCAGGTGATTGCAGCAGCGCATGGTGAATCTTCAAGCAGTCTTATTGGGAACTATGATTTTAGCCAGGAGCAGATGAGAGGACTGATGAATATGATGCAGAAAATACTCTCCCAAGGGCAGGTGACAGCTCATTCTGCAGGACCTATTGCAGAAGAAGCTTATGGTTCCAAAGTGAATTCAATGACTCACCTGTCTGATCCAAAGATGAATTTAGCAGGTACTTTTTCAATCTGTAATCTACAGGGAGATCAGAATACGCCCATTGGATCCCAGACCTGGATTCTGGACTCAGGAGCTTCCACTCATGTGACTTGTTCAACTAAGTAGTTTATTGAATACAAGTCAGTAGATCATGTTTATATCACCTTACCAAATGGGAGCAAAGTTCAAGCAAGTCGTATTGGCACTGTACAATTATATGCAAAATTGTACTTATTCAATGTGCTTTATGTCGCTTCTTTTGCATTTAATCTGATCTCGATCAGCCAGCTAGCAAAAGATCTTCCAGTGTCACTGACTTTCAACTCTACTTGTTGCTCAATACAAGACCTTACCACACAGATGAAGATTGGCAATGGTGAGAGATCTCATGGCCTATACATCCTCAACCCAGACACTACCCAATCAACCTATTTAGGTACTACCAATGACTATATTCAGTATAAATTAGATCTCTGGCATTGTAGACTAGGTCACATTCCTAGTTCTAAACTCTTGCTACTTCAGAAGTTGTGTCCCTCTATCTCTGTAGGAGCTGATTTACCTTGTGACTGCTGTCATTATGCCAAACAAAAGAGAAATCCTTTTCCTTCCAGCTTGAATACAGCAAAGTCTTATTTTGATCTGATACATGTGGATGTTTGGGGTCCATACTCTGTCCCTTCTTATGATGGTTACACTTATTTCTTAACCATTGTTGATGATTATTCTAGAGCCACTTGGGTATATTTGATGAAAATCAAATCTGAATCTTGTTCAAATCTCAAAAAATTTTGCACTATGGTTGAAAGACAGTTTAATTCTTCTGTCAAAAAGATCAGATCAGATCAGGGTGGAGAATTCCTTATGCATTTTTTTTCCAACATAAAGGGATTCTTCATGAAACAACTTGTGCATACACACCACAATAAAATGGTCGTGTTGAAAGAAAATATCAACACATTCTTAATGTAACAAGAGCCATTCGATTCCAAGCTTATCTCTCTCTTCAATTTTGGTCTGCTTGCATCTTACATGCTGTGCACTTGATCAATATCACTCTTTCCATTCCTTTGTCAAACAAAACTCTATTTGAAATCCTCCACAAAAAGCCTCCTACTTTCAACCATGTGAAAGTTTTTGGTTGTTTATGCTACGCTGCAATATTTTCCAAGCCCAAAAAATTTGAGTCTAGAGCAAGAAGATGTGTTTTTATAGGCTACACAAGTGGGATAAATGGTTATAGGTTGTATGACTTGGACAATCACACCACCTTTACTTCCAGAGATGTGAAATTCTATGAGCACATCTTTCCATTCCAAACCAACTTACCACCTCCCTCCATATTTCTTTCTATAATACCTACTTCGGGAATCACTCTACTACATCTAGATATGCAAGATGCTCAACCACCATTACCTAACCCAGAGCTTCTTGTACTGCCAGATCCCACTGAAGATCAACTTCCTACACAACTTGATCAACCACCTGAAACCAACCTCAGGAGATCCTCTAGAACCAGACATGAACCTGGCTACCTACAAAACTATATCACCTCTTCCCTAATCTCTCAGCAGAGCTGGTCAAATTCTGCAGGTAAAGGTACTCAGGTTTCTGACCATCCTAGATCAGTTCTATATCCTATTTCTTCTGTTCTCACAACTGATTATCTTGGATCATCCCATAAGGTATTTGTTACAGCACTTAACAGTATTAGAGAGCCAGAGACCTTTGCAAAAGCTTATGAGATACCGTGCTAGAAGGAAGCCATAAATGCAGAACTAGTTGCACTTGAAGCCAACAATATATGAGATATAGTGCCTCTTCCTCCTGGCAAACATGCAATTGGTTGTAGATAGATCTTTAAAGTCAAGAGACATGCTGATGGGAGTATTGAAAGGTTTAAGGCCAGAATGATTTTGGCAGTTGCTGCTAGTCAGAACTAGTTTTTGGAGCAACTAGATGTTAATAATGCCTTCCTACATGGTGATCTTCATGAGGAAGTATATATGCAGCTTCCACCTAGATTCTCAGCTCCTGGCAACAGAGTGTGCAAACTAAGTAAGTCTCTCTATGGTCTCAAGCAGGCCAGCAGGCAGTGGTTCGAAAAACTTACATCATTGCTGCTATTTCTTGGTTTTACACAAGCCAAATATGACTACTCCATATTTACCTTACATAAAGATGGCTTTTTCACTAGCCTCTTGGTGTACGTCGATGATATAATTGAAGCAGAAATATCTTTTATCCACATACAGGAGATCAAAAATTTCTTGGACACTTAATTGAAGATAAAAGACCTTGGGAAGCTAAAATTTTTCTTGGGAATGGAAGTGGCTAGATCTAATACTAGCATTCACATTTGTCAAAGACAATATGCCATCAATCTCTTGAAAGATGCTGGTTTCATTAATTGCAAGATAATGCTGACTCCCATGGTACAAAATCAGAGACTAAGTCACTCTGAAGATTCTCTCCCAGCTGAAGATTTCACACATTACAGACAGTTGATTGGTAAACTTCTCTATTTAACCAACACTCGACCTGACATCTGTTACTCTACTCATCAACTCAGCCAGTTTTTGAGTGCACCACTGATTATACATAAAAAGGCAGTACACCGTATTCTTAGATATATCAAAGGGCATCCAGGTTTGGGTTTGTTCTTTCCCAGCAATACTAAACTCAAAGTCACGGCCTTCTATGATGCTGATTGGGCAGGATGCCCTGATACTAGGCGTTCTACTACTGGTTACTATGTCTATATAGAAGGCTCCCTTATCTCATGGAAATCAAAGAAGCAACAGACAGTTTCTAGAAGTTCTTCTGAAGCTGAATATCGAGCCTTAGCATCTGTGAGCTGCGAAATTCAATGGATTACTTACTTGCTCAGAGATTTAAGGATTCAATACACTCTACCTGCTGCTGTCTTCTGCGATAGTCAATCAGCAATACACATAGCTAAAAATCTTGTATTTCACGAGAGAATAAAATACATCGAGATTGATTATCACTTGGTGCGAGAGAAAATTCAAGATGGGCTGATTAGACTCTTCCATGTCCTTGCACTTCACAAAACAGCGGATGTATTAACCAAGCCTCTACCATCATCTTTGTTCCTTCATCATGTTTCCAAGCTGGGACTGTTGAGCATCCACAGTCCAGCTTGTGGGAGAATGTTAAAATTGAAGGAACATTCTTCCTTGATTCAGGGAGAAAAATAAGGAACATGCTTCCTTAATTTCCTCCCCAATTTAAGGAACATGCTTCCTTAATTTCCTCCTCATTTTCTTCCTTTATTATTTGTTTATACAACTAGGTAGATTCACTTCTTAGTATAAATATCTATATTGTACATCATTATTTTCTCAAGTTGTTCATTCATAAATCAAAATCTCTACAACTTCATTTCTCCTTCTTTCTCCTTATATGGAATTTCTCAACAGAATCCAGGTCTGATGGTCTTGGTGGTGCCCTCCAACCTGCTGCTGTTGCCGCCTCATCATCTCTCTCCTCTCTCTCTCTCTCTCTCTCTCTCTCTCATCAAGAAATTTGTGAAATTGAGTTGGTGAGTTTTAGGGACGCTTGGTTGTTGTTTTAATGGGTCGTTGCTTGAAATTGGAATTGGAATTTGGTTAGAGAAGAGGGGTACAGGGAAGAAGATGGAGGAAAGGATGGAGTTTTAATTTTTTATTATATATAAAAAATTGGGGATTGTTTGTGTAATTTATCATATTACACATCAGGAATAACTAAACCAACGCAATAATGACGTGTCCGCCACGTAGGATAAAAGCGACATCATTCGAAGACCATGTGGACGGGTAGTTGTCCTAGACCTGCCCGGGAAAGTTTTCGAAAACTACAAGGACTAAATTACCAATTTGAAACTACAAAGTATCTCGTCGTGAAAACGTGAAACTACATGTTACTTATCTGTCCTTTTCCTTTATTAATTAGGACCGGTCGATTGGTGAAGAAATAAATAAAAAGAACGCCACCAACTAGAGTTGCCAGGCCGTAGAAAGGAATATTCGCAAAGAATTTGATACAACTATGTTGAAAGTCTTTATAGTATGTTTCACTCGAATGTGGATTGTAAATTTTGAACAAAAATGGAAGTAGCCTGCAAACTACTTCAGTAATAAGGGAGTATTTTAAGTTCCGTTTGGAAACAACAAGAAACCCATTAAAAACCGAATAATAATGATAGTGAATTTTTCTTACATTTCATGCTATTCCATACTCAAGAATCGCTCATCTTGTCTAATATTACTAGAAATCTTTGTAACCAATTAAATCTATCCGAAATTTCTGAAGGGGCAACTTTATGATTAATGGGATGGTTCCTATTTAGGTAATCTTGTTACATCTCTTATCTCTTATGTAAGTATGTAACTAGTTAATTTTGGTTATTAGGAGTGAACTCCTGGGTCCATAGCTTTAGGATATAATTCCAACTTCATCTACTTAAAAAAAAAAAACGTCCCCTCTTCCGTTGGACCAAAATTTCTAATTGAATTCGTCAGTTTCTTGGTTTGCTCTTCTACTTATGAAGAGCCCTTGTCCCTTTGCAAAAAGAAAAACCCAACAAGCTTTTCAACTCTAGAAAAGACGCAAATGAGTACGACGACTAGAGTGCGTGGAGCTTTCCATTAAAATGCAGTAGTACCAAAATCAACTTATGATTCCAATCTCAAACAGAAACAAACAACAACTAGACAAAACTACTACCTACCGTTTTTGGGTCAAATTAAACCGACTTTCACGCCCTGAATTGATGCAACCACCATCCTATCTTTGGTCCACCAAACGCAAAAAGAAGCATGCACCGAAAGCAATAGGGCATGTACCAAGTTCCGGGAGTCCTACACTAACTAGAAATGTATTACGATCCAATCGACCCGAACCTGAACCAATCAGTCGAAAAGACCGTTTCAAATTCAACAACAAATGGTAATGATAAGACTAACACAACCAGAGTCATAAACCAAGACATCAACCAACAACTCAAAAACGTCTTTCTTATTTCCTGGGTAACAACAAATCCCTCAAGTTCCAGACGCAGAACACATCGCTGACCCAATAGACCCAATTCGATCGGGCAGCAACAACCAACACAGAGGAGAACGCTGACACTAACACGTAGAGAACTAACTAGAACGCACTACAACGAGTCAAACCCGAATCAGTGGACTGAAATACCAAATAATTGTTGAGCTCCCCGATCCGAATTCAACAACCAAATGGAACGACAAGACTAAAACCAGTCTCACAACCCAAGACATTAATCAACAGCATCTCAAAAGCTCTATTTTTATTTCCCGGAGAACAAATCCTTCAAGTTCTAGACTCGGAACACATTGGTGAACTAAGAGACCCAATTCGATCCGGAGGAAGAGACAACGCTAAAACGGAGAGAACTAACCCCGAGCCTAATAACAGAATGAAGAAACAGAGCGCACATTGCGAAGGATCCGATCAGTGAGAGGGTATCTTGAGGTTGCGAGACTTGCTGATCCAAGACTTCCAGCTCCCGCTCCCCTTGGCGGATCTCGCCTCCTTGTCCGCCTCCGGCTTCTTGCACAGCATGAAGTTTCGCACCCCGCTCGACCCGATCGTCTCCCACGGGCTCATTGCTGCAACAAGAAAGAACCTCGATCAGCTCCAAAACCGATAAGAACATGTTTATACGGATCCCAAGTTTGATCGGGCTTTGACTTACCGCCGGAACTGCCGAGGGCGCCGGGGCAGTAGAGGAAGAAATTGTTGAGGTCGGAGCCGAGGACGGGAAGCCGCCCCTCCCGGGCGTAGGACTTGAGGGCGGTCTCGATAACCGCCGCGACGAGCTCCTCCTCCTTCACCACGAACCTAATGGGCCCCGCGCTCCCCATAACCGTCAGGGTGATCAGAAACCGGTTCCCCTTGTGGGCCCCGCTTCCCGCCTTCTTCTTCCCCAGCAACATCATCCTCCTCCTCCTTTTTCTTCTTCTTCACAAAAAAATTAATATTCTTCTAATGGAAAAAAATAATAATAAAAATTCTTCAAAGGGCGGGTTTGGTTTGGTTCGGTTCAGGGGTCGAGGCCGAGGCAGCGGTAGTACCAGCCTTCCCTGCAGGATCCGAAAGCGAAGTCCAAGCTTACTCCCCTCGTCGTCGCCGTTGACGGAGAGAGCAGACCACCGCTCCTTAAGATTTCCACCATTCACAATGGCTGTCTCCCTTTATTCTGCGTTCTTCTTCGCCGGAGATCGGGACGCCGGAGATCGGGACGCCGGAGAGTGGTTTTTTTTCTTCCTTTTGTTTGGTTTGGTTTGGTGTGTGGGAGGGAGCTGTGGGAGAAGGTTATTTATATATGTGCGTGCGAGTTAAGTTTCCGGAAGTCTCGAGGGGTAGGAGGTTATTTGCTTATTAGGGTTTGTTATTCGCTACGAGTTAGTGTTTTTTGTTTCTGAGTCGGTTATTACTCTCTGTTTCGTTTGTGTCTTGGGTTCTCATTGTTATTAGAATTGTATAATCTAGTACGACTCTGTTAGAATGTCTTTGTTTAGGTAACAAATGTTAATTGTTTTAGTTTAACGAGAATTTTAATAAAATATAACAATGTTAATAATTTATGTGTTAAATATTTATTAAAATATTTTTGTTATCATTCAGATGTTCTAATTAATGTAATAAATATCCGAATATTATAGGGTATTATCGAAAATTTTATTACACACAATAAATATAAATCAGCTTGATTTTAAATTTTGATTTTTTGATACTACTTTTATCCGGACAATCTGAAATTTCCTAGAGTAAACTTTTATTAATAGTCCGGCCGAAAGAACAACTCACAATGTTGCAGTTGTCACCCTCTTCAAAAATATGAATCCGATATGGTAAAATTTATTTAAAAAAATACATCAGAAAACAGTTTTATCTCAACTATCTAAAAGTTTTTGGTTTAACCATGCGACAATTTCACTATTTGGTTGGTTTAAAAAACAAAGAATTTGAAACATTTCGTAGAACATTGATTTTAACATGTTTTTTATATACTACCTAATACGTGCCAATTTTAACCTATTTTATCACCAAGGTCAGTTTTTTTAATATGTAATTTGCAGATTGCAGTTACGATTTACCGTGCCTTCTTTTACCACTTTGGCCGGGGAAAAACCCGCATTTTGTTAGGGTCAAAATACTTGCAAGATTAATTTTATTATTTAACCTAGATCTGGTGGCGATTAGTATCATTAACTAGCCATATTTGTATGTTTACTAATTTTGGCAGGATACTCCGAATCGATCAACGTCGGTTAGGTTGACACGGCTCATTTATTTGCTTTTTTTTTAAATCAGGTTTACTCATTTATTTGATATAATATCCAATTCAATATTTCAGTTCAAAATATCCCACCAACATAAATCATGGAATATTTTTCTGTAATTTCGATCAATATTGTATTTCAATAAAGTTTTTCTTAATATCATCTAGTGTGTTATTGATTAATAAATTTTGAGTCGAGTATGAGCGTTGAACAAAGGTGAAACTCTTCTAATAAATAATTAACAACGACATGTTCCAAATAACTCGAATTCGAGACATATTATTTAAGCTAAAATAACTCTAATGTCAGTTGATCCAAGTGCTTTATAAAGATTTTGAAAATGGTAAATTATTCTCGGGTTCCTGGGTTTCGTCATCCTACCTTTAGCATGCCTCGATTACTAGAAATAATCTTCTAGTCCCCCGTGTTTAGTTTTATTATACTCTCGGGTCTCTCGCTGACGTACTCCGTCATTTTTATGTGTAAAATGACTTTTAAAAACAGAGGGACGCTATAGGTAGAATGACGAACTCATGGACGTGAGAGTAATTTACTCTTTTGAAAAATATAAGTAATTAAAGTGTAATAATCCTACTAACATGTATTTAGACAACTAGTTATAACATAGTCCTAACTTAATTGAGATATCTCGAGTTCGAATAATAATTTTTAGAAAAAATTTACTATTTTTCAGAAATCCCGTCCGGTTCGGAAATTACCAAGGGGTAAGCAGTAAGCACCTGGCGGAATGAACGGGAAACACGTTTTATTTTCCTTCTTTAGCAACGATTCCCGTCCACTAGCTTGCCTGTCGGTAGGTCAATACCCATACGGGCGACCGACTTGGCTTTTCCATCTCTCGGATGCCTACTCTCTAATCCTTTCGCTTTCTGTTCCCCTTCTTGTACTTAATTTGATGCAATCTCATTCCTCCCTTCCGTCTTAGTTGTTACCCTTATTTGGTTGCCACGTTTTACCTATCATAACCAACCTCTATATTTTTTTCGTCAAAATTTGATAGATTCACCCCTTCAAAGTTAATAATTAAGATATAAATAAACGTTAAACGTTGTCTATATAAGAAATTAGAATTTACTTGAAAAAATTTGAATACAAATTTTATTAATGTAAAAATACTATCATGAGAGCTGTCTCTTAAATATGTTAAGATTATTTTGGGCGAATCATGGTGAAGATCCAAGCATAACCTTATGATGCCGCCATGCTCCACTAAAAAAATAGGTACAAGTACACCCTTTTTTCGATACGTTAGGTACAAGTACACCTTTAATTAGGATTTGGGATTTACATTCGGATTTACTAAAAAAATTCAATTTCAAATTTTACAAAATAAATAATAATATTAGGAAAATTATATTTTAAATAGGGTCTTACAATGATTTAAATAATACAAAGATATTAACAAATGGACCTTTACGAGTACTGCGTACACCATCTCGTTTGTATGAAAGCCAATGTTGACTTTGAGCGAAAACGAGTCAAATCAATTCGTATTATAGAGAATTCTACCAAAATTTTAACACGGTTACAAAGAAAAATAATATCTAATGTATCTAATTTAAGAAAGTTTCAATTTATGGTGAAAACTTTACAAAGTTACAATTTATGGTGAACTAGTAGTCTTAGCACTTGGACCAGTATTTGACGGTTTTTACAGATCCATCAAGGAGAATAAATGTCACAATTTGTACTTATATTGGAGATATATAAAAATTTACTTATCAATTTTTTTTTGCTAAGTTACAGTCTTCCTCGCACTCTATGCAGGATGTGTATTATATCCTATTCGAATATTCCCATCCTCCAATTGATCTATTTTTTGCTCCTCCTATTTCAATTTCTCGGTTGAACTCCATTATTCAAAACCATAAAAATGCAACTGCTATAGGTGTCATTTAAGAAAAACTTGCTAAATATTAAGGAAAAATAAGTACATCCAACGTGTTCATGTTTCATTTTATGTGCATGATGGCATGATAAAAAATCTTTGGTTTGCATTATTTGGCGCTATCTTTTAGGAGAATTTAGCTTACGAGGAATTGTGCTATTTTGCAAAGCGAACAGTGCAATTGTCAGCTTCTTGCTCATACCATTTTGCTTCAGATAAATGAATAGTTCCTGTGGTTAAATTTGATTAGGGATTTGGGTCATCAAGATCTTCTATTATACATGGAGTCTCTTAAAGGGAAGATTACCCTTTTAGTCTTAAGTAACTCTTTATGCTACTATTTGGTGTAAATATGAGAATATATTTATAAAATTAATCTATTTAACAAAAAAATAATACATCCCACGTGTAAGAGATTGTTGTTCTCTAGATTGTCACATGCTACAAGTTAATCAAATTAGTGAATTTTCGGATATTATGTAATATCAACTAAAATACGAAGTACTCAAACAACAGGCTTCGTGTAAAATTGGAAATTATATTATATATTCGGTATCTTCGGAATTCAATTAACTTTTTTCTGAATAAAAAGAAGATTCGGGATTCAATTAGCTAAAATGCCAAAGAAAGTGCGCTTATCAATTATCGTCCATGATTAATTATCTATATGTATCTGGTTAATGGGAATCGACTGGAATCCGATTGCCTGTCTTGTTCCTCAAGTTTCACGTGGGCGATTGCTTCAGAAGTTTGGCCTTCTCCATCCCCGGAGGGGAATGGGCGGAAGTCCTTTTCCTTTGTTTTTGGGGATCCACTTGTCTGCATGACTTTATCTGGGACAATAGTACCGCCACCCGACAATAGTTTTAACGCATCGTTGGCTAAGTGTTTGGTGTAAGAAATGTTGGGAATTTGACACGTGCAGCGGAAGCGGTAAATAAAATTTACCCCGGTAATTAATAATTACCACAGTCAAAAGTAGATGGGGAAGAAAAACACCACCAAGAAGGAACACCAAGATTTACGTGGAAAACCCTCTTGATACCAGAGGGAAAAACCACGGGACCAGCTCCGAAAAATATCCACTAGTAAATAGAGAAATTACAGTGGTAAAAATATCCTCACTGCCCGATACCCCGAGTTATCCCACTCTCGTGTTTCACTCGTATTTTATAGTAGAGAATTTTCACTCACTCTATTTTTACCTCAAGCTCTCTCTCTCTCTAGAACTTGGAAATTCTCTCTTTCTCTCTAAACTCTCTACTTGGAATTTTTCTTCATTTTGTGGATGTATTACAATGGAAGATCATCTCTCCTTTTATAGAGAGGAATGCCATGATTTCACCTCCACCCATTAATTAGTGGAAACTCCACTCATCACTAATGGAGACTCCACCCATCACTAATGGAGACTCCACCCATCACTTAGTGGAAACTTTTCTCCTCCACCCATCAATTAGTGAGAACTCCACATATTAGTGGGCATGATCCCATCAATTCTCCCCCTCATGCCCACTTGAGGGAGAGACCTTCTGGCTGAAATTAATTATGGACCCCCGTGCCAGATGACCTAGCACAGAATTGAAGTTTCTCACGAGGCACTGCCTTTGTTAACATATCAGCAGGATTCTTGTCCGTACGAATCTTTTGTAACTTCATCTCCTGCTCTTCAATGGCCATTCGGAGCCAATGGTACCGAATATCGATGTGCTTCGTGCGACCATGATAGGTGGCATTCTTGCTCAGGTCTAGAGCACTTTGACTATCACTGTAAACCACATACTCATCTTGCTCCAAACCCAGCTCTTGAAGGAACCTCTTCAACCAAAGCAACTCTTTTCCTGCCTCGGTCATTGCAATATACTCAGCCTCAGTTGTAGATAAGGCAACACATTTCTGCAGTTTGGACTGCCATGACACAGCTCCCCCTGCAAAAGTAAACAGATATCCAGAAGTTGATTTTCTGGAGTCAATATCTCCCGCCATATCTGCATCTGAAAAACCCTCCAATATTGGTTCCGAGCCTCCAAAGCACAAAGACATTTTTGAACTGCCTCGTAAGTATTTTAGGATCCATTTCACAGCCTCCCAATGTTGTCTCCCCGGGTTAGAGAGAAACCTGCTCACCACACCAACTGCGTGAGCAATATCTGGACGCGTGCACACCATGGCGTACATCAAACTCCCAACTGCTGAGGAGTATGGAACCTTTGCCATGTCTTCCTTCTCCTCCTTTGTTGTAGGACATGCTTTCTTGCTGAGTTTAAACTGGCTAGCAAGAGGTGTACTGACTGGATTCGCATTCTTTGAATTGAATCTCTCTAGTACCTTCTCAATGTATCTTTCCTGGGATAACCACAGCTTCCTAGCTTGTCGATCACGAATAATCTGCATGCCCAGAATTTGCCTTGCTGCACCAAGATCCTTCATGTCAAAGGACTTTGATAAATCTTCTTTCAACTTCTTTATCATATCAGCATCCTGTCCAACGATCAGCATATCATCCACATACAACAAAAGAATTATGAATTTACCATCATGAAATCTACGGATGTAAACGCAATGGTCTGCGTTTGTCCTGGTGTAGCCATGACTCATCATGAATGAGTCAAACTTCTTGTACCACTGTCTAGGAGCTTGCTTCAGGCCGTACAAGCTCTTTCTTAACCTGCACACCAGATCTTCCTTCCCTTTCTCCTGAAAACTTTCAGGTTGCTGCATGTAGATTTCCTCCTCCAAATCACCATGGAGGAAAGCAGTCTTGACATCCATTTGCTCTAACTCCAGATTCAAACTAGCAGTTAGTCCGAGTACTACTCGAACCGAGGACATCTTTACGACTGGTGAAAATATTTCATCAAAGTCAATGCCTTTCTTCTGGCTGAAACTTTTCACCACTAGCCGAGCCTTGTATTTTACGAGATTATCACCATCTCGTTTCAGCTTGTATACCCATTTGTTCATCAAGGCCTTCCTTCCTTGGGGTAATTCCACAAGCTCATAAGTACCGTTCTTTCTTAAAGAACTCAATTCCTCAAGCATAGCCTCCATCCATCGAGCTTTGTCCTCATGCTCCAGGACTTTTTCAAAGCTCTCTGGCTCCCCCTCGCTAGTGACAAGGACATACTCAGAACTGGAGTATCTGGTTGACAACATCCTCTGTCTTGTTGACCTTCTGAGTTGCTCGTCCTCCTGAGAATCTGAAGTTACTTCGTCGACCTCAGGGATTTGCTCCCCCTGATTAGAATTCTCTTCTGATTCAGCACCCACCCGAAAATATTGATCTGCATCTTCTCCACCAGTTGTCATTGGAGAAGATTCTGGTGCCAAATCAATTCCACCACCAGCCTCTATCCTTGCCTCTGATATTACTGGGGTTGAACATGTCTCATTTTCATGAAACACTACATCTCTGCTTCTGATGACTTTCTTTCTCTCTAGATCCCACAGTCTGTAGCCAAAGTTTTCTTCTCCATAGCCAAGAAATATGCAGGGAATTGCTTTGTCATCTAGCTTTTGTCTCCGTTCCTTTGGTATATGTACAAAAGCTTTGCATCCAAACACCTTCAAATGTGAGTAAGAAACACTTCTACCGGTCCACACTCTCTCTGGGGTGTCATAGTTTAGCGGAACTGATGGAGACCGATTGATTAGGTAGCAGGCAGCACGAACTGCTTCCCCCTAGAACGGCTTAGGCAAGTTAGCCGTTTTGAGCATGCATCTCACTTTCTCCACAATGGTTCTGTTGATTCTCTCTGCAACACCGTTGTGCTGTGGGGTGCCTGGAACTGTCTTCTCATGTTTGATGCCATAGTTTGCGCAATACTGCTCAAACTCTTTTGACGTGTACTCCCCGCCATTGTCTGACCGGATACACTTCAAGGACACACCTTTCTCTCTTTCCACCATAGCATGAAACTTCTTGAAGTGATCAAACACCTGGTCTTTGTTTTTACAAAAATACACCCACAACTTCCGTGATGCATCATCAATAAAAGTGAGAAAATATTTGCTACCACCTAATGACTCCACTTCAATGGAACCACACACATCAGAATGCACAAGTTCTAAAAAACTCTCCTTCTTTTTAGCAGTCTTGCCAAAAGGAACTCTATGATGCTTGCCAAAGATACAATAATCACAAGGTTGTAGTTTTGTACCTATGGCGATTGGAACAACAGACCGTAGTGCTTTCATTCCCTTCTCGCTCAAGTGTCCAAGCCGCTTGTGCCACAGATTTGGTGAGGTAGAGTCTTCTACTGCATTCACCTCATCTCCAAGCAGCTTCACTTGAGTCTTGTAAAGTGTACCAGATATCTTTCCTCTAGCTGTAACTAGATCTCCTGTAGTCAGCTTCCACAATCCATTGCCAAAATAGCTATGGAAGCCAGTCACATCCAGGGCATGTATAGATATCAAGTTCAGACGCAGATCAGGAACATGTCTGACGTCTTTCAATGTTAACTTATGGCCAACATCTGTCTTGACCAAAACATCACCAACTCCCACAATATTAGCAAAACTGCTATTTCCCATTCTAACCTTGCCAAAGTCTCCTGCTCTGTACAAGGTGAACATCTCCTTGTGGGGAGTTGCATGGTATGATGCAGCAGAATCAATGACCCATTCAGTGTACGGGTCACTGACCGCACAAATATCTTCTTCACAAGAAAATAGTGCCACCTCCTCTAGTGTAGATGTGGTAGCTCTTTGGTCATTCTCATTCTTCTGCTCGCCTCCCTGCTTCTTCTTGAACAGTCTACAATTTCTTTTAAAGTGCCCCTCTTTTCCACAATAGTAATACTTCAGTCCTTCTCTCGACTGGGATCTTCCTTCAAACTTGCCTTTCCCACGGTTCTCTGTGACCATGGCCTCATTGCTAGAGCTCATCATGCCATTCTCTATTCTCCGAGTTTCTTCATTCAGGATACTATCCTTGACCATAGACAATGTCAAACTTGGAGTTGAGTTTGTCAGAGAAACTTTGAGTGTTTCCCAACTATCCGGCAAGGAATTCAGCAACATCAAAGCCAGCAACTCATCGTCTAGCGGAACCTTTGCTGCTACTAGACGATTTGCAAACTCCTGGAACGTACTCAAATGCTCAGATGCATTTTGTCCATCACGGTATGTGGCTGTGATAAGCCGTTTGAGCAGAAAAGCCTTGTCAATGGCATTTTTCCGCTCAAACAGATTTTCCAGCTTCTCCCAGAGCTTGAATGCATCCGTCTCGTCAGCCACGTGGTGAATAAGACTGGGGTCAATCGACTGTCGAATTAACCCACAGGCTTTGCGATTCATCTTGTTCCAGAGAGCATCTGCTATTGCATCGTCTTTTATACCTTTTAACTCAATAGGATCAAAAAGATCCTTGCAGTATAAAACATCCGTCATCAGAGTCTTCCAGACGGCATAATTTGACGAAGTCAACTTGATGGCTTTTTCGACAGGCTTGTCCTCCATCTTCAACACCCAAAGATCTCAGCTACAAAGCCAAGGCTCTGATACCACTTGTTGGGAATTTGACACGTGCAGCGGAAGCAGTAAATAAAATTTACCCCGGTAATTAATAATTACCACAGTCAAAAGTAGATGGGGAAGAAAAACACCACCAAGAGGGAACACCAAGATTTACGTGGAAAACCCTCTTAATACCAGAGGGAAAAACCACGGGACCAGCTCCGAAAAATATCCACTAGTAAATAGAGAAATTACAGTGGTAAAAATATCCTCACTGCCCGATACCCCGAGTTATCCCACTCTCGTGTTTCACTCGTATTTTATAGTAGAGAATTTTCACTCACTCTATTTTTACCTCAAGCTCTCTCTCTCTCTCTAGAACTTGGAAACTCTCTCTTTCTCTCTAAACTCTCTACTTGGAGTTTTTCTTCATTTTGTGGATGTATTACAATGGAAGATCATCTCTCCTTTTATAGAGAGGAATGCCATGATTTCACCTCCACCCATTAATTAGTGGAAACTCCACTCATCACTAATGGAGACTCCACCCATCACTAATGGAGACTCCACCCATCACTTAGTGGAAACTTTTCTCCTCCACCCATCAATTAGTGGGAACTCCACTTATTAGTGGGCATGATCCCATCAAGAAAATCATATACTTATTGAATTAATGTTTTGAGTTATGTATGAAGATTTTAACATAATATTATAGTTGGCTGATCATGTGACTTGTTATTGTTTATACGATACAGTAATAATTTGCGAATTCGAAACTCGTGTAAACTTTGTCTTCGCGAGCTTTATTTGATGAAGTATGTTTAAATTATGGCATTGATAATAGCTAGTATAATGAATTTGTTTATAAAAATCGTTCCTCCATTACCTCAAAATTATAGATTAGATATCAAACTCTAACACAATAACGTTGATATATCTAGTGAATTTGAACCTAAATTTTTTATTCAATCAGTCAAGTAATAATTCAACATGATAATTGAAGGAAGTCTTCCAACTTATGATAATGCGTCTATCAATTAGACAATTATTTTCTACCAAAAAATTAGACAATTATTCGACGACTATTCTGCCGTCTTTTAATTAATGAGTGATTGATTTGAGCATTCTGCATGTGTTTAAATGATGTTTGACACGAGCTGATGGATTCCGTGCACATGGACTTCCGTACATTAGTACGTGGTGGAGCTCTCAACCGACGTGGAACCCACGCGACGGCGGTATCTATTAACTTCTCGCACCGATAAGCTCATGGCTACAATCATTTTTTTAATAGGTAAATGTGAAATTATGAGAATACTAAAGTTTGAATTTTGAACTTTTTAAATATTTAGAACGTTTTATATTGTTGGGATATAAATTTTTTGACATCAACTTTTTTTTCCTGAAAAGGACCAATAAACTAATTCAGTAAGAGAGTGGAAAACCAGATTAAGATATTATTAGTTGCAAGAGTATTGTAATTATTTATAAGTTTATAAAATTTATTTATCTATGTCTTAATATTTTTGATTGGATATGCAGATCGTAACATCGTAACATAGCAAGTTGACTTGCATTCATTCATTGCATTTTTTTTGAAGCGGTAAATTTTATTAATCGTCTTAACCTTGATTACAAATACACCAGCTTGCCGTTGCAAGGACAGTAACAAATAAGGAAAACAACTCCCCAGCTTAAGCCACAAGCTGGAAGTCAAGGGAGTTCTCCAAATAGCCAAACACAACCCTGTCAGTCCAACTGCCAAGAGTCGAGAACAAGTGACAAATTTTGCACCTGAGTGACACTATGCAGTCCCGCCCAAATGCACCACTTCTCAGTACTCCTAAAAATGGATTTCATCAACCCGCCAAAATCCCCTTGTTTCCTTTCGAATATACACTTGTTTCTCATTCGCCAAAGACACTAACAACTGGCTGCAAACACTATAAACCAGATTTTCTTATGTCCACCCTTTGGTTTCAATCGCATCCAGTCCTCCATTAGTCCCCATGTTGGCGATGTCAAAACTCAAAATTTAGTTAAATATACGTTGTTTGAAGAGATATGTTGAGATTATCATATTGATAATTGCTATAGTAGTAATGATGTTTATAAAATATATAATCTTGCCAACGGGCATTTGGACTAGCTGCATAGGCGTTGCTTTACTTCAAGGAGGTCAAGAGTTCAACCCTTGATATTGTAACTAGGTGTAATATTTACCTTTCAAAAAAATATATAATCTTGAAATTTTGAGTTATATATGAAATTGTAACGAACATTCGAATTCTATTTTGTGTTATTTTTTAAATCATATTTTTTTCATGGCTAAGCATTGTGACGTCGGCTGTCAGATATTTTTTCAACATAAGGCAGATGCGTAAATTCAGGTACTATTTAGAAATTATTTTTCAAGTAATTTTTATTGGGACTAGATTCAGTCCTGGAAAAGATATCCAGTACCCTACTGGATGACTTAGGTCAAGGGTCCAACTGTCAATTTCATGGCAAAAAATAAAGGGGGGAAGTGCTAGTGGAGCCACGTCTCATTTCTTATTTAATCTGACGCGCGTGCGTCATTTTTTTGGGTTGATGTTCACGTTTCCTTTTTTAACTTAAAATTTATTTTAATAAAAATATTATTTAATTAATTATTTAATTTTTTTATTATAATAAATATTTTTAATAACCGGATATACTATCCGATATAATTGGACATAAAATTTGATATAACTAGACGTACCATTCGATATATAGTTTAATTAATTAATTAAATTCTTAAATTTATTTTAAAAAATTACAATTAATATTATCAAATTAATTATTTAACATGACATACTATTTGATATAATTGAGTATCCTATTTGACATAATTGGGTATGCTATTTGATAAAATCGGGTATACTATTTGAACGTATTTTCGATCATTTTAACATAACATGATAAACTATTTTATCAAAATAGTGCAAACTATTCGATCGTAATAGAATAAATTTTTCTATCATGACATAGCAAACTATTTTATCGTAACATTGAAAATTATTTGAATATAATAGAACAAATCATTCTATCATAACAGAATAAACCATTGTATTATAATAGTGCAAACCATTCGATCATAATATAACAAACTTTTTGATCATGACATAACAAACTATTTTATTGTAACAGTGAAAACCATTTCAACATAATAGAATACATCATTTTCTGATAACAGTACAAACTATTCTATCATAACAGTGCAAATCATTCGATATATATTTGACAAACCATTTTATTATAACAATGTAAACCATTCGAACATAGTAGGACAAATCATTTGATCCTAATTGTAAACCATTTTTTCGTAATAGTGTAAATTGTTTGATATCATTGGGCATACAAATTGGTATAACCGAGCATACCATTTAATATAATCGGGCAAACCATGATATTTGAACAACCCATTTTATCATAACATAACAAACAATTTTATCATAAAATAACAAACCATTTTATCGTAACTAAGTTAATTAGGTATTGGTCACTCAGCTACTTTTTGGCTGGAAATTATCCCGGATGCAAGAAACAATAATGAGGCTCACCATTTTAGCGAGAGAAAGAACAAGAAGTTAATGAGAGAAACAAGCTGGAGATAAGCTAAAAGCCAAGACCTTACCAGCTTGAAAACACAATCGTCATTAATATCCAAGAACACTAAGTTCACTGATCATGATGAATCTGACTGATTACCTCTTGAAGAAGGTTTATAAGAAAACCAGCCACCACCATACAAGAAAACCAGGTTATAAATTCAGTACCAACCATAATTATATCCTTAAGAAGGATTATAGAGGCAACATTATCCATCTTTATGCAAGATGAACAAAAGGAAAACAACACAAAAGTTGAAAAAAATAAAAGGGAAAATGTAATGCTGGCATCAACGACACCAAATGCTCATTTGTGAAGAAAAAAACTTGACATAAAGTACCAACAACAACACATTGATCCAATTAGAAATCACACTAGCAACAATAGTTCCTCTACATCCAAGGCCGGACTTGAACACCAGCAGCCAATAATTCAACACGCGAAGTGACGTGACAATCCTTGCACATATCATCATAGGGTAAACGATGCTTGGAGTCTGCTTGTTGAGGGTTTGAAATCAAAATTAATTAAAACATTTATCGTGAATAGGACGAGGACCAACTACCACCAGCAACGAAAAATCATCTCCGCGAAGATCCACACCGACCACCAGACTTGAGCATCACCTTCATGTCCATCCCAGAGACTAGCGCATCATTGTTGATCAAAATGTTGAAAGTGAACATCTTCCCTCCATTCTCCTCGTCGAGGAGGAAGCAATAGCCAGGTTCAGCGAGGACGAAGCAGTAGCCGACTCCTCGTCGAGGCCGAAGCACTAGCCCAAATCCATCAGTATCTGAGCTCCATCTTCCTTCTCCTTGCAACCTTGCACTCCCGGCCTCCTACCTCTCCTGTCACGCATCTCTCTTCTTCCCTAGAAGGAGGGAGCTATTATCAGAGGGCGACGATTCTGGGACGATAGCATCGAGGCTTCTTGACTCCGCCGGTGGTAGGGGCTAATTTCCCTCGCAACCTATACAAAAGAATCATCCAATTAGATAAAAAATCCCTAAATCTCCCGCACAACCGGTGTCCCCTCAAAAGCCATTTTTTACTGCCGTTCAAATCTGACAGAACCTGACCTAGGGTTTCACGAGGAGGAAGTTGTTGCCCGTACACGCCGCATCATCACCGTCGCCGCCAGAGTCACGACGCGAGCCAACCCCCAGAGTCCTTATCTTGGCCGCATCCCACCGCCATCCATGGTAGCTGTCGTTGGGCTTGGAAGAGAGCAAGTGAGAGAGAAAAGAGGGTTAAGAGGGAGGAGAGAGGAAGAGTTGGAATGGAAGGCAAATAGAAGGGGAGAAAAAATGTCTAAACTACCCCCACTTAATATTAACCCTCAGATCCACGAATTTTTTTGATGGGCTGATCAAACGGCTCTGCTTGAAGCCAGAACGGGCCTGGCAAGTTTTCTACAACCAGGACTGAATCCAGTTCCATTTTTATTTAAGGATCATCAGGGTTTTTAAATATGTGGTCCGACCGGAGGTCTAACTGGTCAGACCATGATTCGGTACAAGGAGCGTACCGAAATTGGCCAAAAAAATATCAACCTTACGAACCGATCAAAATCTGCTCGGACCGAGTAGTTCATCCAAAATTACGGGTCCGTATTTTTCGATTGCTAAGATTGGACCGAAAATCATAATTTTTTTTGAAAAAAACCAAAAAATATGAGTTGATCACTTGGTTTGGTCAGAAATTTCGCACAAATAAAAAAAGAAAGTGACCAAAAAAATTAAAATTGAGAAAACTTTATCAATCTCTATAATTTCATCATGTATTTGATAATTTTTTGAGGTGTATATGTGATTACATATACAATTATAAATATACATTATTTAAAATGGTGTTTAAAAAAATTCGGTTCGACTGACAGTTCAACCGGTCGGACTGGTCGACCCAAGATTCGGCTCAAACTCCGGGTCGACCTCCGGGTCGTATTTGAAACCTTGAGGATCATATTTTAGTTTTTATAAATATCACTTTATTAGTATTTTTTAAATAAATTTGTGAAACCAGAAAAGTAAATAAATTTGTGGTCAGTATAGCCGGTTCGAAAAGGCTAGCACTTGACAAATGATTTATTTCCATGTGCCGCTGCCATTAATTATTATGAGGCAACTGCAAAACGAAAATAGGACCTTTCATTTTCGACGAGTATGGTCTCTGACTTCATCAAATCCCCTGTACGGGATTTCCAATTTTTAAAAATCTCCGATAAAACTAAGGTCAAAATTTTCAATAATTGCGTGTACCTGCCATATTAATTTTAATATGCTCTTTTTGAGCCATGAGATTATATATTTTTTACATAAAGTTGTCGACAATAAGTTGATTAATTTTTGGTACTTATAAATAAATTCACTGCAGTTAAAAATGCCAAATGTTATAATCTCAACATTTTTTTTATCTATTTGGAATCTTTAGGTAAATTATAAGGATACTACATGGAACAATCACATAAAACCTGCTAAGTGATCAGGGCACCACACATATTCCCTTGTGCAGCGGCCTAATCTAATTAATTATTGTTCTACCAAAAAAAATTTAATTATTGGATAATATATGCACACCGAAAATGACAATGAATCCGATTGAATCTAGTATTTATTAGTCCAAACATGTATATTTGAAATCAGATCCATAACCGGATTAAAATTTATTAGATTCTTCAGCTTAAGATCGATCTCGTGAAAATTTTATATTCCTCGAGGATTCTATCTCGTGAAAAAGCCCTTCAACTGAATTTTAGTTATAGCAGGTCTGACCATGAAACTATAGGTTTTGCTTGGTAGGCCGTGAATGCCCGACAGTAAATTTTCATATAGTAATATTTACCACAATGAGACCCCAACGGGACCCTCTCTTACATGGTACCTTTACCGACCAACCAAACCCTCCTTCACTCCACTGTGAGCGGTGACTCTCCCTCATATAATAAAACGGTGAAAGGAAAAAGAGCAGATTCGATAACACCGAAATATAACATCAAATTACTTCAGAAATCAGATTTAATGAATATTAATAAGATCCAAATTAATCAATGGATCCGGTATTCATGGGGAGTCTGGGAGGGAAATGGTGGGGGCGAGCGACGGCTAGCATTCAATTTAATGCATAGATAAAAAGATATTAATCCTCCAAGATTCAGATCTATTTTAAAATCTGTTTGAAGATCCATATTTGGATCCATATCCGGATGAAAGTAACTATGGGACCAAGTCTTCAAGCAAATTTCAGGCTGCGTTTGTTTCCGTGGCAGAAATTTCAAGCAAGTTTCTTCAAGCAAATTTCAAGCAGAAGGCACTCAAATTTTTGTTCAAGTCTGTGTTTGGTGCAACAAAATGACCTGCACAAAGTTAGAAGTTTGTCCAAACTTACCTCCAAATTCTTGTCCCATTTTTTACCATGGTCAAGAAAATTTTGTCATAGGACAAAAAAAATCAATTCTTTTACCTTATTACCCTAAACCCTTCCTCTTTTAAATTTCTTCACCATATTTAACCCGATTAAAAAATGCTCATTTGATCTAATATGTGATTGACGTATCTGATATTTATTTTTTTATTCAGAATCAAATATTTAAATATTTAAAATAATTCAGATTTTCTAAAATTTATATTTTCTAGAACGACAATATATAAAGATATTTAATAGCTATAAATAATTTTGGATAATATTTTATTCGAACAAAATTGCACAAAACAAGTTATTTATTAAATTAGATAATTCATATTATTCGTATTCAATTTTTTTGGATATTATATAATTTCTTTGTCGAATACAGATGCTAACAAAAATAATTGTTCAAATATTTGAGATATAAATAGTGCATTCTCTATTGTTTCTTTGGTTGCTAGGCCTTGGCAGCGGATGTGTCACTGCCTTCTGCTTGCTTGGTTAACAGTTCGCTTGCTGCTGGTCCTCTTGCCGCTGGTTCGGGGGACTTGTTGTTGGATTTGTAGCCTATCACTGCTGTAGTGCTTGAGGTTAATGTTGAGATGCAGGATTTTGAGCCGCCACTTGCCGCTGCTCACTCCTCCGATCTCGTTCTGCCTTCTACACTGCCTGCCGCTTCTTTGTCCCCCACTTCAGTTAGTGTGGTTGAAACTTCGGCTGCCTTGGTTGGAATAAATGATTGGTTCGATCAACTCTTGTCCGACTCTTTGGATAGAGTTTGTGTTGAGCCGGTATCGGTGTCCCGTGCTGCTTGCAAGAGGGGCAACTTTGGTCCAGTTCTGCCCCCAACTAGTTCTAGTTGTCGTGAGCATCATCCTACGAAGAAAGCAGCAGCTCTAATGACATTTTCGTTGTAAAAACTGAAGATTAAGTCACCTAGGAAGAAGGCGGCGCTTCCTCTAAGGTCTTTGATCGCAGGTTTGGATGCTCAGGACGAGGAGCTTCATGCAGAGGTCTCTGCGGAGGCGTGGCGTCTAGCCATTATGATGGGACTTTCTTGGGAGGAGGATATGTCCAAGATTCTCCATCTGATCAAGGATGCAGCCCGAGGTTCGATTTGGCGTTTTGATCCTCCTTGATTTGTTCTTGCGTGATGATGTTCTTGTCCTTCTCTTGCTGTTTATGGTGTATATTTTTTTTTCTTAGCTGGCCCTAGGGCTTCTTGAATTATCTTTTTGGTGACACCTTGGTATCCGCTATAGATAGTGTTTATCAATACATTTGATATGTTCTATCTATAATCTTTGATGTACTTTGATGAACTCTTGGTAAAATACAACTTTTACTTAAAAAAATACACTTTTTTTGATACGTTAGGTACAAGTACACCTTTAATTAGGACTTGGGATTTACATTTGGATTCACTAAAAAAAATTTAATTTCAAATTTTATGAAATAAATAATATTATTAGAAAAATCATATTTTAAATAGGGTCTTACAATGATTTAAATAATACAAAGATATTAACAAATGGACCTTTACGAGTACTGCATACACCATCTCGTTTGTATGAAAGCCAGTGTTGATTTTGAGCGAAAACGAGTCAAATCAATACGTATTATAGAGAATTCTACCAAGATTTTAACACGGTTACAAAGAAAAATAATATCGAATGTATCTAATTTAAGAAAGTTTCAATTTATGGTGAATACTTAACAAAGTTACAATTTATGGTGAACTAGTAGTCTTAGCACTTGGACCAGTATTTGACGCTTTTTATAGATCCAGTAAGGAGAATAAATGTCACAGTTTGTACTTATGTATCGGAGATATATAAAAATTTACTTATCAATTTTTTTACTGTGTTACAGTCTTCCTCACACTCTATGCTGTATGTGTATTATATCCTATTCGAATATTCCCATCCTCCAGGTGATCTATTTTTTGCTCCTCCTATTTCAATTTCTCTGTTGAATTCCATTATTCCAAACCATAAAAATGCAACCGCTATAGGTGTCATTTAAGAGAAACTTACTAAATATTAAGGAAAAATAAGTACATCCCACGTGTTCATATCTCATTTTGATCAATGGATGGGTCTTCTGCATGGTGCGCATGATGGCATGATAAAGAAATTTTGGTTTGCATTATTTGGCTCTATTCTTTGAGAAATTTGGCTTACGAGAAATTGTGCTATTTTTTAAGGCGAGCAGTACAATTGTCGACTTCTTGCTCATACCATTTGCTTCGGATAAATAAATGCTCTGGTGGTTAAATTCGATTAGTAATTTGGGTTATCAAGATTTTGTTTTGTACATGGAGTCTCTTAGAATGAGAGATTAACCTTGTAGTCTTAAGTAACTCTTTATGTTATTTGTTCTGCTTGGTGTAAATATGAGAGTATATTTATAAAATCAATCTATTTACCAAAAAATAATATATCCCACGTGTAAGAGATTGCTGTTCTCTAATTGTCACATGCTACAAGTTAATCAAATTAGTTAATTTGAGGATATTATGTGATATCAACTAAAACACCAAATGATCAAACAACAGGCTTCGTGTAAAATTGGAAATTATATTACATATTCGGTATTTTCGGAATTCAATTAACTCTTTTCTGAATAAAAAGAAGATTCGGGATTCAATTAGCTAAAATGCCAAAGAAAGTGCGCTTATCAATTATCGTCCATGATTAATTATCTATATGTATCTGGTTCATGGGAATCGACTGGAATCCGATTCCCTGTCTTGTTCCTCACGTTTCAGAAGTTTGGCCTTCTCCACTCCCGGAGGGGAATGGGAAGAAGTCTTTCTCCTTTGTCTCTGGGCATCCACTTGTCTGTATGACGTTGTTTGGAATTATCACATCATTAAATGTAAGTGTAGTATAATTCATTTATAAGTGTGAAAAAATCATATACTCATTAGATTAATATTTTAGATTATATATGAAGATTTTAACATAATATCATAGCGGATTGATTTTGTTGTCCGTTGATACTTGCACGATACATGAATTGTTGTACTTTGGCGAAATCATAGATCCTGCAAACTTTGACCTAACGAGCTTTATTTGATGGAGTATTTTCAAATTATGAATCACTAATTGTTAATATAATGAATTTTTTTATAAACATAAAAAATCAATCCTCCACTAGTTTAAAGTTATAGATTATATATCAAAATTCTAACACAATGACGTTGATATGTCTACCGAGTTTGAACCTACATTTTTTATTCAATCAGCCAAGTAATAATTGAAGATGATAATTGAAGGAAGTCTTCGAACTTATGATAATGCGTCTATCAATTATTCGACGACTATTCTGCCGTCTTTTAATTAAATGCGAAATGAGTGATTAATTTGAGCATTATGCATGTGTTTAATTGACGTTTGACACGAGATGATGAATTCCGTGCACATGGACTTCCGTACATTTGTACGTGGTGGAGCTCTCAACCGACGTGGAACCCACGCGACGGCGGTATCTACTGTCACTCATGGCTACAATCAAATTTTTTTTTTCTGAAAGGACCAATCGACTAAATCAGTAATTAAACCGTGTTGAGAATCTCACATTTTACATCGGTTAAAACACGAGTGGGGAGTAAGTTTATAAGTATGAAAAATCCACCAACTCATTGCCTTAAGGTTTTGGGTTGGATATGGAGATTCTAACATGGTATCAGAGCGGTTTAATCTCGTGCCCATTATTGAACTCGCACGACTCTCATTTCTCTCACGTTGGTGAAGTCAAAGCCTGTGCCGCACTTTGGTGAAGTCAAAGCTAGTGCAATCTTCGACCCGATGTGGGTCTCGTTTGAGGGGGCATGTTGAGAATCTCACATCGGTTAAAACACGAGTAGGGTACAAGTTTATAAGTGTAGAAAATCCACCAACCCATTGCCTAAAAGTTTTGGGTTGGATATGGAGATTCTAACAAGCCGAAAAACTGTTGAGATTAATATATTATTAGTTACGAGTGTTGTAAATACTTATAAGTTAGCAAAATTTATTGATCTATTGTTTAAATATTTTCGATTAAATATGAAGATCGTAACATGAGAACATAACATGTTGATTTTGTGTATATTATTGTATTCGCATAATATCTTCGTTGGCGATGTCAAAACTCATATAAAATTCACTCACATATGCTTTGTTTGAGAAGATATATTAAGATTATCATATTAATAATTACTAGAATAATAAGGTTATTTATAAATACAGAATATAATTTTGAAATTATGGATTATATATGAAAACTATAAAAAAAACACTCAGATTCTATTTTGTGTTATATTTAAAATCATATATTTTTCCATGGCTTAGCATTGCGACGTCAGCTGTCAGATATTTTTCCCACATGAGACTGATGCGTAAATTCAGGTACTATTTAGAAATTGTCTTTCAAATAATATTTATTTAAGGATCATATTTTATTTTTTATGAATATCACTTTATTAGTTTTTTTTTAATAATAAATTTGTGAAACCAGAAAAGTAAATAAATTTGTGGTCAGTATAGCCTGTTCCAAAAGGCTAGCACTGACAAATGATTTATTTCCATGTGCCGCTGCCATTAATTATTATGAGGCAACTGCAAAACGAAAATAGGACCTTTCATTTCGACGAGTATGGTCTCTGACTTCATCAATTCCCCTGTCACGGGATTTACAATTTTCAAAGATCTCCGATAAAACTAAGGTAAAATTATTTTTCAATAATTGCGTGTACCTGCCATTTGCCAGGCTGCCATTTGTTCGTCATTATAGTAATTTTAATATGCTCTATTAGAGCCATGATAAGAGGGTCTAAATGCGAGATTAACACACTATGATATTTAAATTTTTTACATAAATTTTTCAACAATGACTTGATTAATTTTCGATACTTATAAACAAATTCACTACAATTAAAAATGTCAAATATTATAATCTCAACATATTTTTTACTATTTGGAATCTTTAGGTGAATGATAAGGAAACTACGTGGAAGAATCACATGAAACCTGATAAGTGATAAGGACACCACACATATTCCCTTGTGCAGCGGCCTAATCTAATTAATTATTGTTCTACCAAAAAAAATAATTAATTATTGGATGATATATGCACACCAAATATGACAATGAATCGGATTGAATCGAGTATTTATTAGTCCAAATATGTTTATTTGAAATTAGATTCATAACCGAATTAAAATCTATTGGATTCTTCAACTTAAGATCAACCTCGTGAAAATTTTATTTTTCTCGAAGATTCTATCTCGTGGAAAAGCCCTTCAACTGAATTTTAGTTTTAGCTGGTCTGACCAAGAAACTATAAGTTTTGCTTGGTAGGCCGTGAATGCCCGACAGTAAATTTTCATATTGTAATATTTACCACAATGAGATCCCAACGGGACCATCTCTTACACGGAGCCCTCCCTACCAACGGACACTGAAATATAACGTCAAATTACTTTACAAATCAGATTCACTGAACATTAATAAGATCCAAATTAATCAATTTAATGCACAGATAATAAAGATATAAATCCTCCAAGATTCAGATCTATTTTAAAATCTGTTTGAAGATCCATATTTGGATCCATACCCGGATGAAAGTAACTATGAGACCAAGTCTTGAAGTAAACTTCAGTCTCCAAGCCCATGGATACATGGACAACAGCCCTAATCCGTTTGGGCTTCACCAAAAGCCCATAACCTGAGCCCGATTTATTTGAGCTCATCCACCTGTCACCCACAATAGCCACAGTTTTATCCTCCCGCCTTTTCATAGCCACGATTTTTATTTTTTATAATCGAAACTTTTTCAACAATTATCATCGAGGTTTTAAAAACGACTTCGAGAACGACCTGCTCTTGCATCCAAGACCGATCAGATTGATTGGAATAATGGTCAGATTTGTACTTTTTTGTATTAAAAAAATATATTTTTAATTATCCATACCCCAACCCAGCCATATACCTCAGTTAATCTTTCCAAAAAATAAATTGGTACAATTTTTCTCTTTTTTTTGACCTACCATAACTTTGAAATCTAAAAAAAAACTCCCACCAAAATAAAAAACCCAAACCGGAAAAATCATGATTTTTTGACCCACCATCAAGAAAATTCTTTTTTTGGTTAAACCTTACCAACCAGAAAATACGGGGTAAAAAATTCGGTCGAACTGTTCAGTCTAACCATTTTTTGGGCGGTTCATAAGGTTAGTATTTTTTGATCAAATCTGGTACGCTATTCATACCAAATCACGGTCCGACTGTCGATTAGACTGTGTATTTTAAAACCTTGGAAGTGAAAATACACATTAATATTTTATGTAGAAGGATCTCATGGTAACATTTTTTCTATACGTAAATCTCATAGTAACATTTTTATCCTTTTTTGTGAAATTCAGTTTATCACACCTAGAAATACAAAAGTTGCATAATCTAAACAATAAAAGTTATATCCAAGTAGAGATTTGAATTAAAAAAATTTCGAGATCAAATCACACAAATAAAAAAAAGTGTTAATGCAAGAGTACTTTTAAAAATAGATCCGATTATGTTTAATTCCAAATACTTGCGGAGTCGAATCTGTTTTCGACGATAGAGGTGGACCACGATGACAAAACCCGACATTTGGCCTGACGAAATCGAATCTTTGGTTCAGTTTACAAGAGAAAAGAAAGTATAGACAAAACCATTTAAGAAATTTATTTTAATGACAAAAAAGGAAAGTGACAGCTGTATAATGGGATTTCAAGCAGAGACTCGGCACTTTTTTTTGTTACCGACGCTTATTTAACATTTAATAATAAGCTAGCAAACTACGACCTGCCACCAAATTTTGCCTAATTATATAATTAGACTTTTACCATGTAATAAATCAACGCTGATTTTAATTATTGATGGAATGATGTGTAATTTGGCAAGATTTTGTGCTGGGTTATCACGAGTATTTTGGATAAGTTAAATGATATTTTACGTGGGTTAAAAAAGGTGTATTTTTTTGGTACGTGAAAATATTATTGATCAACTCTAAAGTTTAGAGTAGTGTGATTGGAAATGGATTTGAATATTTTTAAGTAATTGTATGATTATATTATATACCGAAAGAGTAAACCACTTCCATTTATATGTAAGACCTGACTTGTCAATAAAACGTTGTTTCTGAATATTCTTTAAGGCGACAGTTTTAAACATAAATGGGCAAAATAATTGTTTTGGTAAAAAATATTTGCTATCACAATATTCAATAATCAAGCAATTTAGTTTGAAATCTAATAATATAAACTATTTAAAAAAATTTATAATTCAATTAAGAGATTTCAAATTTAAATTAGAAGCCCAAGTTTGAAAATCTTTGCTACTTCTAAAAAACAAGGTTTTAAAAATGACCAGGAGATCGATCCTGAGATCGATTCGGGAATTCTGCTGTCCTCCATAAATTTATTTCATCTCAAATTAATTTTTTTTGTTGATTTAGTTTATTTTATGTTGGAGTGAGAAAATCGATCTTCTAATACAATTTTTATTTTATGCTAATTTCAAACAAATTTTGATAAAATCGAGCGGTTCGAATAAAAAATTATGATCAAACAATTAAATTTGACCAGATTTCGAGTGGTTCGAAAAAATGGATGTACTAACTCTCAAACACGGTATACCCAAATGGCCGATTCGTATTCGACCATGAATCTAGACCTGTCCATGAATTGAATCTGATTCGTGATTCGATTCGATTCGATTCGATTCGTTAAAAATTCGATTCGATTCGTCAATAATTTGATTCGTAAAAAATTCGATTCAAATTCGTCATAAAACGAATTGAATATGGTTCAAGATATTTATAATTCGCAAAACCGGCAAATTTAATTCGAATTCAATTCGAAAATTTGATTCGAGTTAAATTTGTGTTAAATTCGATTCAAATTCATGTACATATAATAATAATATAAGTTAAAAAAATCAAATAAAATGGGGGGATTTGAGAGGGAATAATTTGGTTACAATTCGATTATAATTCAATTCAAATTCGATTATAATTCGATTCGAATTTGATTCAAATTCAAAAATTCATTAATTCGTATTCGATTCGTCTTGTGAAGAATTGAATATGATTTAATGTTTTGATGAATTCGAATCGAATCGTTCAAATTCGAACCGTGATCAGGTCTACATGAATCATATCGCATTTATTAAAGCATTGCTCAGAAGTGCTACCCGAGGCTAATCATATCAGGGTCCACGTAAAAGCTTAGCAGCATTTGGCTCTTGTCCAAAGTATATATTCTTGCCACGTGCATGTACCGCTAAACTTAAAAATAAAGGTAAGCAACGTCCCGATTAGATTTTTTAGTGTAAAGTATTAGTTTAACTATCCAATAGTATTCTTTTTATCTCTTTAAAAGTGAATCAAATGTTTTTATTTACTTGAACCATCTCTCGTCCCGATTAGATTGACCTAACACCAATCTGCACTTGTCCCGTCTCCTCTCAAGAGTTCCTGCGAAGCCTGGAAATGGAGGACGTCCTTGGGCTCCTAAGGATCCGAGTGAAACGAGGCACCAACCTTGCTATTCGCGATATGAGCAGCAGTGACCCTTACGTTGTTGTCACCATGGCACATCAGGCACGTACACCACTTTATTTCGCTCTTCGGTTTTTGTTAGAATCTCGATATTCAACTCAACATCTTAATACGACGGGTGGTGGTAATGCTTTTTTGTTTGGTCAAGTGGGTGGTGGTAATCTAATTTGCAAGATGCGATGCTTTTCTTTGGGTTATACGGTCTGTTTTTGCTCTTTCTATGCACTTGTTTAGGTTGTTGTTGATATAGAATAACCTGGATGATGCTTCACACCGTCCTGTTCTAAATCGGAGTTGTTTGCCCGCTGATGGAGAGTAGAATTCATGCTTTTTAATCTGTAATTCAGTCTGTTTCGTTGAGTGGTGGACTAGTTTGCTTGCTTTTGTGTGTCTCTATTTTCGGATAAGAACATGGTTGATGCAGGTATTGAAGACGCGTATGATCAAGAACAACCGCAATCCCGAATGGAATGATGAACTAACTCTTTCAATCAGTGACCTCAATTCTCCAATCAACTTGGTGAGTGGCCCTTCAATCAGTGACCTCAAGTCTGTTTCGTACCATATCGAGATTGGACCGATCAAGCGACATCAGTTTACTTATTGATCCAATATTTGCTTCTTCGGTCGTTTGGATCTGTTATACATCATGTACTACAGCTGATGCTGCAGATTTGGTCACTGCATTTTGCAGGCTGTTTATGACAAAGACACACTAACCTCGGATGACGAAATGGGGGAGGCCGAGATCGACATCAAACCGTATGTAACCAGCCTAAAGATGGGGCTGAAGGGCCTCCCAAATGGCTGCGTAGTCTCGAGAGTTCAGCCGAGCGGCGACAACTGCCTCGCGGACGAGAGTTGCATTGTGAATAACAATGGCACGCTAGTGCAGGACATGCATCTCAAGCTACGGAACGTCGAGTCCGGTGAAGTCGAGGTTCAAATCGAGTGGATCAATGTCCCTGGTTGCAAGGGATTGCAAGCAGAAGGTTAAAGGTATTTCATATATTGTATGTATCCTCCGTTGATGTCACAGATCTGATCGAAATATGAACAGCAAGTGGAATATTTGTGCTCTGTAACCAAGTCGAAGGTTGGATGACATATGAACTGATCTGCTACATGTGTAATAATAAATAATGGGCCACAATCTAATTATCCTGCAACTTCCTATCTATTTTTTTTGAGAAAGTACTTCCTATCTATTTGGTTAGTGGGCTTTAACACGATGTTCCCTAAGATTTCCTTACATGATGAATTTTTTTTATTTGTTGATATACCCGGACATATAAACTCGGCCGACTAATCTATGTTTGACATGAGTAAGATTTTGAAAGATGATAAATTTTTTGAACAAAAATTTAGCATTTTTGTGCTTTTAAGTGTTTGAACTTGAGACATATTGATTAAAATTACGATGATTGATAGTTCGATCAATTGGTTGTATGGAGAAAACATTTACATGTATCAGATCATAAAACTTTTCATTTCCAGCACCGTAATATACAACAGATACACAACGAAATAAATCATTACATCTACTTATGATCCAAGATAAAACCTTAAAACATGAACAAAGGTTGGTTGTTTGGCGAGTCAAACCAACAGCACAAGGTGTTGATAATTTAATAAAGGTGCATGCTTGTACTGTTAACAATTTAATGGAGATGATGTGTTCAACTCCTCAGATGTACATTGATGGTGTAAAAATTTAGTTTTCGATGGCGAAAATATGCTCAGTAAATCATGGAGGGGTTTGGATTTGGATGCCAAAAAATCTATTCGACTGGTTTTGGAAGCTTGTACATGGATATATGTTCCTACCAAAGATAGCTATATTTACCACTAAGCAATTGTATGAAAATAAATGTTCCAACATTGTTTATATTCGAATTGCATTTACTGTAACCAATATTTTTAATCATAGTGAGTATTATAATGCCCATATAAGCCTAAAGCTCTTATATTTTTGTTGAAAATATTATGATTTATGATTATCAAAATCATAATTTAAACACTTCTAATTGTATTTTCTAGAATTTTATTTTCTAGTAAAAAAGTGGATTAGATTGATCTGGACCAGTTAATCCAATCGAGTTACCCGTTCGATCCAACTCTTCTTTCGATTTTAGGGTTGAATCTAGATCAAGTCATAATTAATTTCATTCTAAAATTTTTCTTTTTCTTTCCGATCTTATGAATTTGATTTTTATGTTGAGTCCTCGTGTGCATAATGTTCCAATCCAATAAAAATATCATAATAAATGCGTTATTTATTGTAAAATTTTTAGATTTCTATATTTCAATCAATTTGAAAGTCAAAGGACTTAACTTTTTTTTCCAAAAAACCAGTTGGACCATAGATTTTAAAGCATTAAAAAATATCCGTGCTCTAATGCTTTCAAGTAGAAACAAAATACATATGCTCAGTAAACTCATGGAGGCAATTGGATGCCAAAAAAGATCTCTCCCACAATTTTGGAAGTTTGTACATGGATATTTGTTCTCTTACAAAGATATCTCTATAGGATTGTAGGGTTCTAACTTAATTGGGTTAATATCTTATCTTCAAATCATTATTGACTCTTTCTCCCAAAAATCTCCATCTCCAAAAACTTTCAAAAACAAACTTAGAGCGCCAAGCACACAATACTACAAAGAGCACCAAAATGGCCTATTCTTCTACTTCAACCTCATCCATTTCCTTGCATAACCAAAAAACTCAAACCACAATTTTCCCATCCACACCGAAACCCCAGAAAACCAACATCAGATTCCCCTTTGATGTTGGTTCCCAAATTTTAAGCCCAATTTTATCCGGGTTGGTGCAAAAAAACACACCAACCCGGATAAAATCAGCCAGTACAACCAGGTACAACGAACCCAACAATGCCATCTTTGATGAGGAAATGGATAAGATCAGGAGGCTCCAGAACGGGTCCGACGTCCGCGGGGTGGCGTTGGAGGGGGAGAGAGGAAGGGCGGTCAACCTCACGCCCCCCGCGGTGGAGGCCATCGCGGAGAGCTTCGGGGAGTGGGTGGTGAACGGGCTGGAAAAAGAAAGAGGAGGCCGGCCGGTCGAGGGGAGCGTGAGGGTGTCCCTCGGGACAGACCCGAGAGTGTCGGGTGCTATCCTGAGCGTGGCTGTGTTCGCCGGCCTCGCTCGTGCTGGTTGCTCGGTGTTCGACATGGGACTTGCTACCACCCCTGCTTGTTACATGAGCACGGTGTTGCCTCCTTTTGCCTTTGACGCTTCCATTATGGTTAGTACACCAAATTTATAATATTACTCGCTCGGGTTCGAGAGCGAGTTAATCTCGTGACAATTCTAAAACCAACCCATTCTCTGTTTTTTGCGCAGATGACGGCGTCCCACTTGCCATACACTCGGAATGGTTTGAAATTCTTCACAAAGAGAGGCGGACTGACGTCGCCGGAGGTGGAGGAAATCTGCGACGGAGCTGCACGGAAGTACGCCATGAGGGTCACCAGAGTCTCGACGCTGCTTAACCATAAACCGACGAGGGTGGATTTCATGAGCGTCTACGCCAAGCACCTCCAAGATATCATCAAGGAGAGAGTAAACCACCCCATCCATTATGATACCCCACTCAAAGGCTTTCAGGTAGCCTTCTTTTGTTTATTTTTCCAATTTTTAATTTTTCCACGTCTTCGTTGTCTTAAAATTTTGGATTAGATATACAAATTTTAACATGATATCAAAATATACGTTATTGTTGGTTATGTTCCCGGGACTACCGGTTCCACGGTGTCAAATATATGGAACTTGAACTGGAATTATCCTACAAAGTTGCAAGGTGGTTTCCGAAATTGCTGGTTATGTCTAAATCGGGAGTTCACTTTTCATAAAAAATAAAAAAAGTTCCACTTTCTAGTTCCAAAAAAATTCAAAATCTTACCTAGTTCCACGGTTTCAGGATTTCCAACTCGGCGGTTCTCTAAAACACGAAACCGTAACCTTCTAGAAATTTAATAATCGATAAACTCTATAATATCATGGAGGCCCATTATCATTCTGAGGCCGAGAACGGCCCGTTAATAATTGGTTTGGGCTTGGTTGCAGATAATTGTAAACGCCGGAAACGGGTCAGGAGGCTTCTTCACATGGGCCGTACTAGACAAGCTCGGGGCCGACACTTTCGGGTCACTCCACCTAAAGCCCGACGGAATGTTCCCAAACCACATTCCCAACCCTGAGGACAAGAAAGCCATGGCCCTGACCCGGGCCGCGGTGCTCGAGCACTCGGCCGACCTCGGCATCGTCTTCGACACGGACGTCGACCGGAGCGGAGTCGTCGACGACATGGGGAACCCGATCAACGGCGACAAGTTGATCGCGCTCATGTCGGCCATCGTGCTGAGGGAGCATCCCGGGACTACCATTGTCACTGATGCACGTACAAGTATGGCTCTTAGTAGGTTTGTTACGTCTAAGGGAGGGCTACATTGTTTGTACCGAGTGGGGTATAGGAATGTGATCGATAAGGGAGTGAAGCTTAACGAGGAAGGGGTCGAAACTCTTCTCATGATGGAGACCTCCGGGCATGGCGCTCTCAAGGAGAATTATTTTCTTGACGATGGTAAGATTTTAATATAGTATCGGAACCTGATCACGTTATGATCGGCCCTATCGGCACATATGTGCAAACTTGGTTCGATGTGCTTGAATCCATAGAATTTTTGTTTTGGCTGAGTAACATATCCTAAATTCTAACAAATTATGAGAAAACAAATTTATTGAGAAATTTTAAAAATTTATTACGGCAAAATGAATAAATTATTTTGAGTGGATATGTTTGTGTTTCACTCAATTGCATGTGACTAACTAAGTTGCTATCTTTTCTAATTTATTTTCACATACGCATTATTTGGAATTTTTTATTTTTTATTTTCAGGGGCATACATGGTGGTTAAAATCATAATTGAAATGGTGCATATGAAATTAGCCGGGTCAAAAGAAGGCATCGGAAGCCTAATAAAAGATCTAGAAGAGCCATTAGAATCTGTAGAGCTCAGGATGGACGTGATCTCGGAGCCTAGACATGCCAAGGCAATGGCCGTTGAAGCAATCCAGCGATTCCGGAATTACTTAGAGGTACGTGAAAAACATTGGACTGTAATCATCCAATTTCAAGGTCTAATTAGACCAATGATCTACAACGGTGACATATATTTTTCTACTAAGTCGACCATTGAATGTCTGGATACCACCACGGGCATCCATCAATTAGCACATATGGGGTCTTGGAAAGTTTCAAGGTATTGTAATTTGCAACAGGTGATATCGTTCGACGCCGATATTTTTTTTCGTGTGACGATTTTTTCCTAAAGAATTTTACTGCTCAGAGTTTTGAAAAGTTTGGATAGTTGCACCTCCGTGAATAGTACGAGATTCCCACGGAACTCCCCTTATATATAAATAAAAATCGACTTACAAAAAAAAGGGTTTTAGGAATTTGATTGACTTGTTGCAGGAAGGACGTCTAAAAGGATGGGAATTAGACTCTTGCGGGGATTGTTGGGTGAGCGATGGCTGTCTCGTGGACACAAATGACGCTCCGGCTGCTGTTGATGCATTCATGTATAGGTAATATTTTAGTGATCCTAATTGAGGTTCGGATTAATAAGATAATTGAATTGTGGCGAAATTTTTTTGATAATTAATTTTTTTGCTAATGACATAATAAAGGGCTAAAGTTTGGGATGAGAAACATGGTGAACATGGATGGATACACCTACGGCAGAGTATCCACAACCCTAATATTGCTGTGAACATGCAATCCATGGTCCCTGGTGGATGCCTGTCCATGGTTAACGTTCTTAGAGATAAGTAAGTACTCTCTTCAATTTCCTAATTAATTAATTTAATTTCAATTTGGTTGACCTAGTGGGTTTCCTATCGATTAATTTAATCAATGAAATCTTCTCAGATTTCTACTGGAAAGTGGGCTGGACGAGATCCTGGACATCACACAGATCGACAAGTATGCGAGGACGGGGATCGTCGAGTAATTTAAAATTGACATTCTTAGTGGGTTTATGTAATTAGTGACGTGGCATGTGAATGAAATAAAAATAGAAACTTGACATGATAGTGTGATAATGAATTGAATCTGATTTGATTCAATTCGTTAAAAATTTTAGATTCAAAATAACTCATACGAATTCGGATTCGTCTTTCAACGTATTGAATATCCATATATCTCAAAATTCGTCAATTCATTTCTCATTAATAGATAATAAATTATGATCGACTTTTCTTCTTTACGATCTAGTTAATCTCGTACCAATCAATGAAACATTATAATTCGATTTGCACTATTTCAGCAACTTGCATGCATCCACAGATAATAACAAATTGATAACAACAAACACTTCCATCAAATAGTAAGAGATTTATTCTAATTGGATGAGGTATCGAGTTCTTGAGAACGCAATATTTTAAATATTTGTTAAAAGAATCTTAATATCTTTTAAAAGTCTCACTCAAGTCGAAACTAGATTAATCGATCCAGTAAACCGCATAACAGATGATAAAAAAAAGATAATGACAAATTGATGGATGGAAAGGAAACTTTTGGGAGATCATGTATTTTTTTTCTTTGATAAAAAATGTTTTTTTTTTCGAAATTGCTTCCATCGTCGCGTTACTTTGTGTACTGGAAACATAATTCTGCATTTTTGGAAAAAAAGAGAAACTCTTCAATTACTACTAAAAGCTTACACATTTATTTTGGACATACAAAATATCTACTCACACAAACATCGATTTCCTTATAACCTAGCGAAAACACATCCTTCAAAAAATTTACGCCATCCAAATTTGAATTAAATAATTCAATAATCTTGTTAATATCATATGATAAAAAAATAATAACCCGAGCTTCGAGGATTTTTTTTATTATTGGGAAGGAGGATACAAATAAACAGACGTGACTCAGAATGTATTTATTCTGCCAGTTAATTAATAATATCGTTGAACAAATAATGCTACGATGAGGAGAACGTAGCTTGGTCTATTCGGATTATATCTGGGGAAACTTCTACGATTATCCATAGTCTTGTTAAAATAAAATACGGACAATCTCTATCATTATACGGTGAATCATAAGAAACCAAACAATTTTTAAAGAAATCCATAATAGTTATTTCTTCTATCATAATATCCGTGTACATAATAATTTAGGTTTAAACTAGAGCTAACTAAATTATTCCTTTTTTCATTTTAACTCTACTATATTGCGAGTGCCGGAATTTAAAATCATTTAAAATAAAACAACTCTTTTTTAATTGATCTAAATGTTTATTCATAAAATTCATTAACTAGGACCAACAAGCTTCTGATCTTTATTACATAATCAAAAGGTACAATACATCATACCTTGGGACTCGAGAGCTCACATATATGAGCCGAATTTTAAAACATACACAAACGTTTATTACAAATAGAAACCATATCACAATAAACAACATAGATTCATAACATTGTTCTTCCTTATGCTTGAAGAAGATGGGCCTCGACGTCCTTAATGACATTCTCAGCGAACTCGACCAAGGTGTGAGGGTCCACAATAGCATCATGGAGCTTCTCGTAGTCCATGGTCCAAACGACGACGCAGCCTTCTCCCTTGGGAGTGGCTTTAATGGTGACCACGAAGCTCTTGTACTCATTCATGAGGTCTCCTTCGATCACTTTGAATGTGGCTGAGAAGTTATCGTGGTCTACCGCCTCGATCACCTCCTTGGCAACTTTAGCTTCCCCATCTGTTCGAAAAAATAGAATTAGTTAAATTATTGTATTGGTAGTTGCGAGTACGGTGTGCTCTGAAAAATCCACCAACGGGTTGGTATGGAGGGGATCGTAATGGGCTGCTCTTTGGTTTTTAATTGGGTTGGGCCTCTGGCGTTATTTGTGGCTGAAGGTCACTTTTTACTTGTGTATTTAGCTTGGCGTATGACACGATGTAAATGCTACTTATTAATAACAAAATCTACTTATGAAAAAAAGTTTGATATGGAGATTCTAACAATGTATCAGAGCGGATTGATCACGTGATTATTGTTGTCCTCACATGATTCCCATATTATTGCACATTAGAGGAAGTCAAAGTCTGTGCAAAGTTTGACATGATAAACTTCATTTGATGGAGCGTGTTAAAAAAATATCATAACGGTAATTGCGAATGTGATGAGTTTAATTATAAGTATAAAAAATTTACTAATCGAATTCATCTATGCAGAAGGGAAACAAAGATCTTGGTCAACATATTGAAAGATAAATTCTTACACTAAGTATACCTCTTGTTTGAGTTTGAACTCAAGACCTCCGTCAAATTTTGTACATTTTATACTGCTACTATGGATATAATCCCATAAAATAATATATCTATTAGATCGATTAGTTCATAACAAGAGGAGAAAGAGTGATATTGAGCTTACCATGGACATAATTCCATAAAATAACACTACCCGGTTTCCCAAATTCTCCTTCATGCAAATCACAACCCTGAATATTACCAGGGGACATATTGGGAACATGATGTGGGCGGGCACCGAAGGCACCGTGGTGGAAGTCGCCTGCCGAAACCTTGACTTCCACGGTAGCCACCAGCTTCCCAAAGAGAGACATTTTCAACTACAATCAATTATAATGATAAATTAGCCTTTTCTTGTACCTTTATATAGAGGAAAATGTGATGGCATGAGAGACTGATTAATTAATTTAATTTTCATATTTTATTAGCACGGGTAACTGATTGACGAGTAGCACATGAAGCAATATCTTGTGTTACAAGTTTTATGTATGACATTAGTGTTGTTTTTTGCAACTCGTGACATCTGGACACCACCACTAACCAAATAATTTTGATCGAAGATAGATATAATTTTTGAATATTGAAAAAACTTTTGAACAAATATTTAATTTTATTAATTTTTCAAGAAATCGAATTCGAGAATTTTCGGTTAAGTTAGAACAACTCTTACTAATATTTTTGTTTAAGTAAATTTTTTTACAATTTTACATATCAGAAATTGAATACTAAAACTCTGTCAATTCCTACTAGGCTTTTAACCATTATATAAAATGTGATTTAATAATGATTTAAATAATTCTCGGTACGATGTACTACTTAGTGGACGTTTCTATTTTCTGCATTAATAATATACCCTGGAGATTGCAATTGCAATAAGATGATGTTGTCATAATAAATCATATTACAAGATCTGGCCATGTCATTTCCAAAGCTCTCTCTTTCAATCAAAGTCTCTGGCATACAGTTATGCTATTAATTTTACAAGTACATAATTATTTACTACAACATACATGATACACCTATAATTATATTCACCAAAAAACATACACCTATAATTATTCTTATTAGATTTATTATTACTACCATTATTGCTATATTTAACTTAATTATTGTGCTGTGCTTATTATCATTATTGTACTATGTATCTCAACCGTAATTACTGCTAGAATCTAAATTAGTAAGTCAAACTTTGCGAATAATTAGATACAGGATAGTCTCACGGAAAAAATGGACCAATAATAGGTTTCGCCGCTAAATATTATTGATGCTAATACGAAGTAATAGTTGGGTTGTCATTTGTTAATCGCAGGCAAAACGGAACCAGGTTGAATAATATTTTTGGTCGATGTGACAAAAATTTTACAACAAAAATTTTAAATGACTGTATTTTTAAATTTGTAATTTTTTGATTGAGGTTGAATAATTTAAGTATTTATTGGTGTGTCAATAAATTAGTAGCTTGATTCCTTTGTTCTACCCAAAAAGAAAAGGTCGGTACAAAAATATTCTCGCATGAAAAGTAAAAATATAAATAAATGAACCACAAAGAGGACCAAGTTATCTTTTACCATTTCTTTTCTATCAATGTGGCTCTTCTAATGGTTTTTTCTAAGGTTTTTAAAAATTACTCGGAGAGCGATCCGCTTTATTCTCCAGGTCACATGGTCTGACTAGTCAGATTTCTGGTCGGACTAGATTTTTTATTTATATATTAATTTTTTTAGAAATATATGTATTAGAAATAGTGGACACATGTTGGCTGCCGAAGGGGAACCAGGGGTTTGAATAAAACTAGAAATCAGGCCCACCAAGCCCATGTTAAATTAAAAAATACATATTAGCATAAAATCCTACATCTGAACTACCAAAATCGCCACCCCACCAAAAAAATACCAAAATTTCCCTAAACTTCTTTCTCCTCTACAGCCAAAAATCGTAGGGATAGGACCCAAATCTTGAACCCGACTCCAATGGCACCCAAATCTTAAACCCAACCCCAATTGCACCCAAAAATGCCATCGGATGGCCACCGGAACTCCATCCCTCCAGTTTCGGGGTTCTAAGCAGCATGCATGTCTACTGGGTGCCACGGGAATCTTCCACCTCTTTCCTCTGCGTAGGCGCAAACAAATTCGAGAGAGAGGGCTACCTGGGCATCGAAAACTGGCGTTGCCATCGGGAAATTGCTCTGCGTCGGCGTCGGGAATCGTCAGAAATTGGGGTTCTTGGCAAAGGAGGTTTTAACTTTTTTGGGTTTCTTTTTTTTTTTAAGAGGACAAAGGAAAAAGTAGTGTGTTTTCACTATTTTGTCGGGGAGAGAGAAACCAGGTTCTAACTTCTTCTTTTTTTTCAACCTTACTAACCAGATTTTTTTGGTTATTTTTTTTTGGACGAACTGTTTAGTCTGAGCGGATTTTATCCGATTCGTAAGGTTAACATTTTTATGATAATATCTGGTATGCCTTTTGTCCAGAATTACAGTCTGACTGATCGGACTAACAGTCGAACCATATATTTTAAAACTTTGGTTTTTTTTGAAAGTATCTTGTAGCAGTTGACTCATATCTCACGTCCACATCTCCCCTGATTTAGTAAACTGTTGTCTTGCTGACATGCAAAAAGTTTATAATTTATAAATATTAAATACTTAACTTGTGAGAAAATTATTCTAATTTTATAGTAGATCTCGAATTCGAGTGTTTCAGATTCCATTTGTTTGTATTATCTAGTACGAACTTGAATTAATTGACTTAATAAATATTCGAACATGATTATGATCAAATTTCAAAATACTAATTTCTCTCTCCTATAACTTCAACTTGGCCTAAATATGCGACAAATATTATAGTATTTAAAACAATGAAGGTAAGATTGGGTGTTGTCCCTAATATCAGGATCGTCAATTTAGAGGAACGTGCATGTCCTTTTAATTTGACGGTTGAGATTCATTTGCACAATATACAAGGACATTTCTGGATCGTACATGTCATTAATGTATATTCAAGCCATTGAATATTTTCATTAATGTTGTGTTTATTCAACAATAAAATATTTGCAAAAATTATGAGATTCCTCTATAATCAAAATTTCTCTTTATCCAATGAGTAAATATCTTTTGGGATCATGATACATCTCAAATAATAAAGAATAATATTAATTATGATTATATTTTTAATTACATAATTATGCTATACGTAAACTAGTGTGAATTCACAAATAGTATGTGAGTGTTAACTTCACATGTGCATATTTTTTTTATAAGTAAAAGTTGTGCATATTTTTTTTATAAGTAAAAGTTGTACTTCACCAAGAGCTCACCAAATTATATAAGTGTTATAGATAGTGCATATCAAATAACGCAGTGATAAACACTATCTATAGCGGGCACCAAAGTGTCATCAGAAAGACAATCCGAGAAGCTCTAAGGCTGACTAAGAAAAACCAAATATACACCATAAACACCAAGAGAAGGAGAAGAACACTATCACGCAAGAACAAATCAAGAGGGATCGAAGCGTCAAATCGAACCTCGGGCTGCATCCTTGATCAAATATAGAATCTTTGATGTATTCTCCTCCCAAGAAAGTCCCATCATAATGGCTAGACGCCACGCCTCTGCAGAGACCTCCGCTTGAAACTCCTCGTCCTGAGCATCCATACCTGCGATCAAAGACCATAGAGGAAGTGCTGCCTTCTTCCTAGGTGACTTAATCTTCAATTTTTGCAATGAAAATATCATTAGAGCTGCCGCTTTCTCCGTAGGACGACGCTCACTGCAACTAGAGCGAGTCAGGGACTGAATCAGACCAAAGTTGCCCCTCTTGCGAGTAGCATGGGGCACCGAGATTTGCTTAACATAAACTCTATCCGAAGAGTCGGACAATAGTTATCGAACCAATCATCTGTTCTAACCAAGGCAGTCGAAGTCTCAACCACACCAACCGAAGCGGGGGGCAAAGAAGTGACAGGCAGTGCAGAAGGCAGAATGAGATCAAAGGAGTGAGCAGTGGGAAGTGGCGACTCGATATCCCGCATCTCAACATCTACCCCAAGTACTGCAGCAGAGAGAGGCTACAAATCCAACAACAAGTCCCCTAGACCAACGACAACAGGAGTAGCAACAAGTGGACCATCAACCAAGCAAGTAGAAGGTAGAGACACGACCGCAAGCATTGGCCTAGCAATCAATCCAAGAGCATCCAAAGGAACAGGGCAGCCAACAATAGTACGTAAAAAATTCTACCATATTACCTTAAAAAGAGGCTTCAGATTGTTTACCCAGCGTCGCATATCATCGTTCGAACATGAGTGCCCAGCATCAAGGAGAGACGACACTGTGCAGTTGTATAATCACTCATCCTTGAGCTCGTCGGGAGGCATGGATGCTGGACCCTCTAGGTACGTTGCGGAAGGAGGAAGAGAGGATCGCAGTAGCCCATAAGGAGGAGGATGGTTCACCGCAGAGGACACTGCCTCGTCTAGGTCCATTACAGGGGCCGCAGAACCCCCGAGCTCCAAAGAGGCCCCGGCCTTCAGCGAGCTAGAGAGCGGAGCGACTTCTCGAGGGGACTCAGAGGGAGGGACAGATCGAATAGCCCCACTTCTTACAAATTTAGCATCGGACACAAAAAAGGCGATTGCCATCAATCTGTGACCCATTGGTTTTGAGAATGACGGAGGCCACAGAGACTTGAGTGGGGATCCGGATGAACCCAAAATGAGAATTCCATTTGGACCGCTTCTAAGCGATGAAAGCATCAATAACATAATAAGATTGCTTGAAGAAGTCCTTGAAAGTGTTGTAGCTCCACGAAGAAAGAAGGTTATCGACAAAGAGGGAGGTCGAAATTGCTATGGCGACACACGGAGACAAAGTGTCCACCGCCACCCCGAACCTCTCCACCAATGGGAGGTGGAAGGGGCGGCGGTATGGGTTGGAGAAGCCGAAGGTCGAAGGAAAGGGTTGGCCAGAGAAGGAATGAATCTGAAAATGGAAAATTTTTTAGGGGAGGAGTTTGAATTTGGGGAAGGAGAAAGGTTTATGGGGAAGAGTGCCTGGGAGCGATTTCTCTGGATTTACTTCACATGTGCATACTAGTGTCACATGGTATATCAATATCACTTCACATAAGTATACAAGTGTCGCTTCACATGGTATATCCGTATCACTTCGTATGAGAATACCAATGCCCTTCACATGGGAATACCCTTGTTATCATGTAAAACGACATTGTTACACCATGTGAAGTAACACTAATATCATAATTACATAATTAGAAATATTATCATAATTAATCATACCATTGATTATAGAGAAGTTTTATAATACATGTGACATTTCTAGATTAGATAAAGATACTCATTAATTGAAATTAAAAAATCTCATAATTTAGAAAAATAATTAATGCCTTACAAAGACTTTGATAACATTCACGTTTCCAAAATGCCCTACGCAAACTCTAATATTTTTTTGATAAGTAAAATTTTATTACCAAACAAAGAAGAATACTAAGTATTTACACCAAAACGTACCAAAGAACTAGATAATCAGGTATCAAAGCGAACACTGATAACACTACAGTAAAATCTCTGTAAAGTAATCTCCTCTAAAGTGATAACCTCTCTAAACTGATAAAAAGTCATGGTCCCCAGTTGAGACCAGTATTAAAATTTAATAACTCCTCTATTGTAATAATTAATATTTTTTAAAAAAATTTTAGTGTTAAATCCCAGTCCCAATTTTTGCATAAAGTGATATTTTTGAATAAATACATGTATTTTTACATACTTTACGAATACAAAAAATATTCTAAAATACTAATTTGTGCTAGACTTACTTGTTTCGTAAATTTTACATCATCATTCATCTTCTCAATTATTTTCGAATGGTCATTATGAAAGATGTTTTGTTGTAAGAAAATATCTCAATCGAGTATAACATTTGAATATAGACAAAGCAATTTTTTAGTATTTACTTATTTATTATTTAAAAATACAATTTTAATATTTTTGGAAGAAAAAAATATAAACCTCTTTTATGTGATATTTTTCTCTTATCCCAACGATATCATTTTAAATTTTTTTTAAAGTATCTAATATTTGTCCCAAGAGGCGAGAGTCATGGTGCTTGCAGTGGCCTTCACCACGAAGCATCATCCTCCCACGAGCATCATCCTCTAATATTACAACTATGCAGTTATGTCGCACATGTCATTTTGTGCAGTCCGGAATCTGCAGCCTGGCCTCAATCGGGACCCAATCCGGACAAAAATTAAGATATGGCTAACCTCCTAAAAATGGTTTATCGAATCAGTTTTCTGGATCGAGACCCATCAAATCAATTATGTGAACCACGTCTCCCAAAGATCATTATTGCGAGTTTGTTTATATATATATTTTTGTTCAAACTATATCGTATAATGACTTTTCCGATCCCAATAATTTTATATATTAGAATAGGCCGTTTGTTTGCAGAATCGCGCTTGTATTCTAGAAACCAACTAACGTGATTCATGTCATACAAGTCATCATAAAATAAAATATTGATTACGATCTATTTTAACGAGCTAGACTGGATATCTCCAAATCACAGTTGTATACTTTGTTGACTATCTCCAAATGTTGATCTATAAAACATGACTATACGCTTCGATCGTCTGATTCATTTCATACAACCCTGTATATTATCAGGGGTCATATTGGCACCGAAGGCACCGTGGTGGAAGTCGCTCGCCGGAACCTTGACCTCCACGGTAGCCACCAGCTTCCCAAATAGAGACATTTTCAATGATAATTAAAATCTCCTAATTCGAAAAGAAATTTATACGCAACTAGAAGATGATAATCACGGATACTTTTATATAGACGAAAATCAAATAGGTTTAGAGGCTAATCAATTAACTTGTCATGTCATATTTTTTTTGGCTGAAATCATGTAATGTCGGAAATTTACTAAGTTTGAGACAACAAGCGCATTTGAATGATGACAAAACTTTGCGAAAGAGTATTTAGCACTAATGTACTTCACTAATGGATCAAACTCTAAATCTTTTATTTAAGCTAAAATAATTCTCCTACCATTCGATTGATATTTGCCATATTATATTATCACGAGTAAATGACTGAAGAGTAGTACATGAAGCAATACCTTATTTTACAAATTTTATGTATGTCATTAGCAAGGTTTTCAAAAATGACTCGGAGAGTGACATGCTCTTGCCTCCAGGTCACGGTCGGACTGGTCCGGCTGGTTGGAATGCTGGTCGGACGAGTACTTTTTTCTATTTAAAAAAATATTAATTAATATTTTAATTACCCTTACCCCACTATCCAGCCCCTATACCTCGGTTACTCTTTTAAAAAATAAATAGGTACAATTTTTTTTTTGACCCACCATAACCTTGAAATCTAAAAATAAAAGAGAAAACTTCACCAAAATCAAAAATTCGAACCGAAAAATCCTATTTTTTTGACCCACCATTAAAAGAATCCTGTTTTTTTGGTTAGACCTTACCAACAGGAAAATATGAGGTCAAAAATTTGGTCGAACCACCCAGTCCGTTCAGATCGCATATTTTAAAACCTTGCTCATTAGTGGACGTCATCAGTTGATTTTTCCGTGATAAATCGTTTCACAAGATCTTCCCATGTCATTTCCGAAGCTGTCACCTTCAATTAAAGTCTGCGGTAGGCTGTTATTTTATAAAAAAATTTACAAGTATTTAATTATATACTACAACACACGCCTCAATAATGATAATTATAATAATTATCTTAATTATTCTGTTATGATTATCTTACTTATTGTGCTATGTTAATCGTAATTACTCCTCGACGAAACTTAAAACATGAAAATGAAATTGAATTCCACATAATATTCCAAGAGTAATAGATTAATTGCAACATAAATTTTGGTCTTAATGCAACAGAAAATATCAAAGAAATATGACCAGAATCCTTTTTTTTATAAAAAAAAATGCGATAATTATCACTTCGACCAGTTACTGTTCGATATTTATTGCACAATTCAACCAGTACAATATACAAAGTGGCCATTGGAGCTCAATGGCTAACATACATGAACCAAATCTCTGAAAATACACAAACATTAACTACAACACACTAGAAACACCACATAACCCACAACACAACTGTGCCATTTCTGAAAGACCTTATTCTACTTAAACTTGGATTAGCTAACTTAATAGGTATTCGAATATAAAATGATATCAACACCACAAACAACATAGCCATACGGAGATAAATAGCAAACAAACACACATACATAGATACATATATGAATACATACATACATAACACATAGGTAAAAGTGCATTGAGTACCGTGCAGTTCGACGGTTCGACACATATAAATTTATAGTTTAAAACTCATCAATTAGGTTTTCGTGTTTTCAATCGTTTGTCATTTTTCAAGGGAGCAATGCGAGGACCTTTAAAATCAGAAGGACCTAATTGACGAGGTTTAAACTATATGATTATATGTGTCAAACCGTCAAAACACATACGATAGTAAACTACACTTTTCTCAAACATATAATAAAAGTGAAGCTGGCCATAATTCAGATCTTGGGCCTGCACCTTCACTTGTGAATTATACTTGGATAAGATGGGCCTCGATGTCCTTGGAGACTTCGGCACAGAACTGGAGCAAGGTGTGAGGGTCCACAATAGCATCATGGAGCTTCTCGTACTCAAGATCCAGTGGACCGAGCATTCTTCTGGGCCCACTGGATTGGCCTTGACGATGAGCCTGAAGCTCTTGTAATCCTTCAAGAGGTCTCCTTCGATCACCTTGAAGGTGGTCGACAGGTTCTCGTCGTCCACCGCCTCAACTATCTCCTTTGCAACTTTCGCTTCCCCATCTGTAAATCCGACGTAGAATTAGACCATCACAACTACTCGTAGACCCGAAAGAGACATTTCCCCATGCGGTGGTTTGATGAGAAATTGAAAAGGAAAACTTTTGTCGTTTTTATTGGTTCTTCTCTAATAAATTTTTAATGGGTAGACGTACATAATAGAGAGTAATTTATTGGTGGTCATCACAAACTAATTGGTAAGATGTTTAGGATAATGAAAATAAACTCTGCGAAACTCGCTATAATTATAGATCTTGGAAATGCTGGAATTCAGGCTAATATCTGTCAAAGTCGAGCAGTTTGCCTTGATCGCTATAGACACAAAGATGACGTTAAATCAGATTCTGGTGGCCACAGTTCCATAATCGCCGTTACAAAGTTCCAAAGAAATAGAACCAAAACCTTGAAATAAAGTTTCGGGACAGTTCCCAAAACCTACAGTAATAGTTCCGTAACCTCTAGTTACAAGGTTCCATTTTTTAATATTATTAAAAAAATTTGGGAAAAAAATAAGTTATGTATCCTTAACTCCAAAGTAATCAAAACCTCATGTAATTCTCTTACTTTTATTTAGAAAAAAATACTTGTAGAGAGTAATTAATCAATAGTTCTTAAGAGAGAATTGAGAAGATGGTATAATTTTTGAATAATAGAAGATAGTGAATACGGTTTCGAACTTCCAGTTATGGTTCCAAAGATATAATAAATCGTAATCAGAATGCGATTACTGGAATCTCCGATTCTCTGGTTCGAATAGAACCATGGCCACCCATAAAAAAAATCTAATAAAATCGTACAAACTTTGACTCAATGCATCGAACATGTTTCATTTGTGTGGGTGTGGAGGGTATGGATAGAGAATATTAATCAGTTCTACCTCTATGTAACTAGTAAATACAAATTAATTGTGGAAGTAACAAGAGAGAAACGAGCTTACCATGAACGTAATTCCAGCAAATAACAGTGCCAGATTTACCAAACTCTCCTTCATGCAAATCACATCCCTGAATATTGTCAGGGCTCATATTGGAAACATGATGTGGTCGGCAACTGAAGACATCATGGAATTTGTTCGCCGAGACTTTAAGTCCCACGTCGGTCTCAACCTTTCCCAAAAGTGACATCCTCTCTTATCAAATGATACGTGCAACCCTTCTCCTGTAGCTATATATAGAGATTTAATGCAAGGATAAGATGTTCGGAAGATAATTAAATATCACGACTAAAAGATTTTAGAAATATAATAATATACGGATAAGTTGGTACGATTTTATTATCATTCGCAACAATTTATTTTAATTGCAAGGGATGGGTTACAAGGCTGGAAATCAAATTGCCAACTGTTGCCCGCAGACAAAAATATTAATTACATGTATATATAAATCCATAGAAAACCTAATCTTATTCTTCTATTCCCTAGTAAACCAGAGCCACTTATATTTCACATTCTAATGGCCGACACCAATTGAAAAGTGTCTAGCATATTAAATGAAGTTTGACCCACCTATATTTTTTTATAAGTAGAACATTTTATTAATCTTTAAATGTAAGAATTATTTATTGATTTTTTAGTTAGCATCCAGATCAGGAATATAAAATCACTTGCCAGAACTACGACTCCAGCTATAGATGGTCCCCCTTCCGGATCCCCCAATTAAGTGCAAATATAAAATCATATCCTGCTTATGCATATCTTTGGAAACAATTCGTCCAAATTATTCATTTTTTAGCGTGGTAGAGTAGATGTATGAAAAATTCGCGATCGCGTGTAGCACCTTAAGAAATTGCAATATTTTAGATACCTCAATATAATCGCACCAAATATAACAAATCAGACATTCACGAGTATAACTTCAATTAATCCCATCCAAATGCGTGAAGTTGCTTTTGTATTTTAGGAAAATTAAAATATAACTAGTATTGAATATATTCTATTCGTTAATAAATTTTACTAGGATAAAATTTTAACTAGGTTCTCGGTTACAACATTGTATTGAGATAGTCTTTCGGGGGTTTTATATTGTGCATCAGCTTGTGCGTCGTTGCTGCCTGTGCAACTATGGCATCTAGATTCCTGTTGTATTCTACGGAGGTTTAATTAATTATATATACTTTTTTTAAAAAAAAATTATATCCATTAATAGTTTAATTCTATTTGTTGAAATATAATATATTGTTTAGGAAATAGTTCTTTTTAACTATGACTTAATAGTGCCTTGATTTTCTTTCCACAATCACCTATCCTAGTTATATATCATTCCATAATTAACTATTCTAGTATGAGATCACTAAATTGGTCCACCAATTCATTCGTCACTCGTGGATTGGCTGATTTGGTATAGAATAACTATCATAAAATTTCTCGTGAAGTGGACCTCAATGTTGTTAGACCTATATTTAATACTTTTTTATAAGTAATTGTACTTTATTAAAATATTTACTGTAAATATACGTAGCCCACCACATACTTAGCCCACACAAAAAAACCCCAAATTACTTATCAATCCAAATTTTTAATGCTATTCAATCCAATTTCTTTCTCCTCCTTTTTTATGTGCCTGATTTAATTTTTGGGACATGCATGACTTTTTCATTGTTTGACGGAACCACAACAGTAAAGGCTAACTAATTTGTAATACATCCTTGGTAAGTAAACTGTTTAATGTGTATACGTGGAGCAATATCTTGTTATTTCAGTTTATTTATAGTAAGTGGCCGGCAGCATATAATAATCGCAATAATGTACCTGCAGGTAGTTGCAATTAAAATAGGGCAAATTACCCTCACGTCCCTGAAGTTTGGTCACCCTCCTCCTAGGGTCCCTGACTTTTGGAAAATGATTATCCCGTCCCTAAGTTTTGATGATAATAGACTCTCGGGTCCTTGGAGCCGGAATATTCCTTTTTCTCCGGTAAACTCTCACTTGAAATGACCAAAATACCCCCCTCCCTTGTTAAATTTTACTCAACCCCATTCCATCTTCAAAATCAGTCCCAAAATTTTCCAAATCAACCGAAACCTAATTTGATAAGTGTTTGGGGGAAGATCCAAATCAAGCAACGACCAAAGGCAGTTCCGGCGACGATAGCTGGAGTTGGGGGGTTAGGCGGCCGGGGATGACTCGCTCAGGTGAGCGAACGGTCCCCACTGGCTCAGCTGGATGGGACCGAGATCCTCCTTCGAAACCCACGAGGCTGAGAGCCGCGACGTGAGCAGGGACCTCAGGCGGACTGTCGAGCTTCCACGGGGGAGGCTGTCCAGTGGCGTCTACACAGGTTGAGTAAGAGGAAGATGGAGGAGTCGCTGTGCCCAGTCGCCATCCTAATCGACGAGCTGAAGAATGGCGAGGACCCCACCCGTCGCGAGCTCCTCCCCTTCTGCTCTGACAACAATGATGACGATGAGGTCCTCCTCACCATGGCCGACGAGTCCGGCAGATTTGTCCCCCTCATCGGCAGACCCGACCACGCCCCCTCCCAATGTCGAAATACCGGCTAGTTAAAAATGAAGTCGGAACACGTTCCAAAGCTTCCAGATTTCTCCTCCCTCCCTCTCTCTATCTCTCTTCTTTCCTTTGTCTTTTTGGATTTGTGTGGTTCGTTGCCCAGATTTGCTTTGTTCCCACCAACTTCAAGCTTTCAATTTACTGTTCTTTAATTTTCTTCTCTTTTTTGTCCTTTTTTTTTGGTTTGTTCGACAGAAATAAGTAACAAAGATTTGGGGGTTTGTTCATCTTGGTCGTCCTCTGGTGTTCGTCTTGGTCGTCGATGTTGTGTTATAAGTGTTTGGTTCTTGATGTTACAAGATTGAAGGTTGAAGATGGTGTTTAAAGGTTGAAGGGGTGGAATAAAATTTAACAAGGAAGGGCATTTTGGTCTTTTCAAATGGGGTATCGCCGGAGAATATGGAATATTCTGGCTCCAGGGACCCGATAGTCTATTATCATCAAAACTTAGGGACGGGACAATCATTTTCCAAAAGTCAGGGACCCTAGGGGGAGGGTGACCAAACCTCAAGGACGTGAGGATAATTTGTCCATTAAAATATCATAACCAGATCGAGCCATCTCATTTGTGCGAGAGTCTATTTTCAAGGTCAGCGGTTGTTACTGTTATTGTTATTTTGTTTACTTATTATTACTCGAAAATAATTGGTGCACAGAAATTAATTTAAATTCCACAATGTTCCAAGAGTAATGCCGTTTGGAAAGAGTAATGGTTAATTCGTAAATTATTTTTTGTAATAACGCGTATTGATTAAAGTGTCAAATCAACTTTTTTTTAGGGATAAAGTGGCGCGAGGCCTATATTAAAAAACGAATTACAGACATAAGACAAGAAAACGAAGCAGAAATACAGACACAAGACAAGATAACCAAGCGGAAAACGAAAGCCAGTCCGATGACAGCAAGGTGGCACAGGGGGGAGCGATGGGCGGTCGAATAGAGCGTGAAAGCCGACGACCGGGGCGGAGATCTGCCGAAGCAAGCTTCGGCCAATAACCTCAAGACATCGTCAAGAGGGCATCTGAATGCAAAACACTCAGATGAGAGCCAAGGTTGACGTAAATCGACCAAGACAAAGTTTTCCACCTGCAACTATCGAACATGCAACGAGTTCCAGAAGGATCTCAGATCAGGCGAAAGACAAACCGAGCAAAAGCATAAACATAAGTCAAACAAGCAAAAACCCGACGCAGTCACTAAACACGTGTGACTCGAGAGCATAAGCGAAAGTAGATAAATAGAAACAAACAACAAGAACAAACAAAGAAAAAAGCACACAACAAAACAGAGGACAGAGCCGTTCGGGGAGGAGATCGGGGATGACCCTCCTCCCCGGAGACCACCGCTGACCGCAAAAGAGGCCAGCCGTCGAGATCAGGCTGGGTTGGCTGCGGCAAAAGAGAGCTGGCGACGACGGAGAGTTGGCAACGATGGAGTGCGGTCTGTAACGGAGGAAACCCCCCCTCTACGAGCCGACGAGAGGGAGCAGGGAGACCGGCGAAGGTGGAAGTCGGTGGGTGGAGAGACCGACGATGGATACGGCGAGACCGATGATCTGCGAAGCACCTTGGATCTAGTGGTGTCTGTGAGCTGGGACGGCTACGGAACGGCGGGATCGGAGTAGCTACGACAGTGAGATCGGAAAGGGGACGGCGAGGAGATTGGAAAGGAGAGCAACTCCAGGGAAGACGGCCACCGAGACGACGAGACGACGAGCGCCCGGTGCCAAGGAAGCAGCAACCGAGAAGGAGGCGGCACAAGGAGGAAAACGGACGGGGATGGAGCCTGCACAAGGAGGAGGCAGAGGGGAAGTTTTAGTGAAAAAACCTAGAAAAGCTCCACTAGGGAGAGAGAAGCTCCACTCTTTTTTTTTGTTGGAAGGGAGAGAAAACCAACAGGATAAGTGTCAAATCAACTTGGGTTGTGATCTTGAGCTCAAGATCGGAAACAAGAAGAAGAAGAATTGTGGCGGGAGAGAATAGAGAGAGAAGAGATGGTTACAACCGTTTAGAATAGGAGGGAAAAGTAATTATGTTTACAACTTTCAGAATGATCCCGATAGTTCTCTTCCTCTCGCTATTTATATTAGTATTTCTATCTGCCAAGAACTTATCGACCACAGCCTCACTCTAATGTACATTCAAACTTTGCAACTCAGAAGGTATGTAGCCATAAAGAGCTTCGAAAGGGGACATCTTTAAAGATTGATGATAATTGGTGTTGTACCAGAACTCTGCCAAAGCCAACCACCTACTCCAAGTGTTTAGTTCTTCAAAGCAAAAGCATCTTAAGTAGGTCTCAACACATCTGTTAACTCTCTCAGTCTGTCCATCAGATTGCGGGTGATAAGCAGTCGAAAGATTTACAGTTGTACCAAACAATTTGAACAACCCTTGCCAGAGCTTGCAAGTAAAGATTCTGTCTCTATCACACACTATGCTCTTAGGAACACCATGTAACTTGCGTACTCGTCCAATAAAGTCGTAGAAATTTGCATAGTATTAAAAGGATGAGTGAGAGCAAAAAAGTGTGCATATTTAATAAAACTTTTCCAACGGCATCCTTCCTCTGAGATGATGGCCAGCCTTCAATGCAATCTAAAGAGATATCTTGCCATGGCTCAGCAGGAATCAGAAGTGGTTTCAGCAATCCTAGGCTAGCCACCGATTCATCTTTACATTATTTGCAGACTGAGCACTGAGAGACCACCACCTGCACATCCTTCTTCATATATGGCCAATAGAAGAATTTCTTGATTCGCTTATCGCTCTCAATTATGCGTGAGAGTCCTCCCACTGCAGACTCTTGCAGTTGATCCACCAATTGCCTTCTCAATAATCATGTACTTCCCACAAAAATCTTCTCTTTATACCTCATCAATCCTCCCTCTAACTTGAAGTCAGGTTTCGAAGCAGGATCAATAATAAGAGTTACTTGTAACGTATTTACTTCTGCATCACCCTCATAAGAATCAATAAACTCCAACATCCAATATGGTTGCAGTACTGAGATCGCCATGAGTTCTCCAACACTTTATGCAGCAGGCTTATCATGTGACCTCCTTGACAATGCATCAGCAACTACATTCTCTTTGCCTTGTTTATAACTGATAGAAAAGTCTAATCCAAGCAGCTTGGTTACAGCTTTTTTCTGCAGACTCATATGCACTTTCTGCTCTAACAAGTACTTTATACTCGATTGATCTGTTTTGATATAGAAGTGGCCATTCTCAACGTAGGTCCTCCATTTATCAACAGCTGTAAGTACAACTAGTAAAAGGCTTAATTAAAGTCAGATATAGCTAACACTAGTGCCTCTGTCATAGCTTTTTTAAGTTTCTGGAAAGCTACATCAGCCAAGACATTCCAAGAAAATCAATTTATCTTCAAGAGATCGTATAGTAGTCTGCAAATGATCCCATAATCTCGAATGAACTTTCTATAGTAGCCAGTCAGTCCAAGAAACCCCCTCAGTTCTGTAAAATTAGTTAGAGTATTCCAGCTGCTCATGGCTTCAATCTTCTTGTAATTCATTTTCATACCTTCTTTGGAGATTATGTGGCTTAAATACTCCACCTCACTCGTTCCAAATGAGCATTTACTCATCTTGGCATGGAAATGCTATTGTCAAAAAATCTGCAATGTTTTTTCCAAGTGCAAAAAATGCTCATCCGAACTCTCGCTATATATTAGTATATCATCAAAGATTACTAATATAAAATCTCTCAAATGTGGCCTAAACACCGTGTTCATAAGGGCTTGAAAGTTTGCAAGAGCATTTTGTCAAGCCGAATGGTATGAATTTGAATTCATAGTGACCCTGGTGTGTTCTAAAAGCTGTCTTGGGTATATCCTCCTCCGTCATTCAAATCTGATGATAACCAAACCGCAAATCAAGCCTAGAAAATACCATTGCTCCATTCAATTCATCGAATAAGTTATCAATCATAGGTATAAGGAACTTGTTTTTAACCGTCTATAATCAACCCACATCCTCCAAGTGCCCTATTTTTTCTTTAGCAGTAAATTGGTGATGCAAACGGGCTCGTATTGGGCTGGATAAAAGAAGATTCCAATAATATTTTCACTTGGGTCTCTATCTCAGCCTTCTGGTGGTAAGCATACCTGTATGGCCTGATATTGACTGGCTTTGCTCCAGGAACAAAGGGAATCTCGTGATCAAAGTTTCTGGGTGGAGGTAAAGAAGATGGTGTTGGAATGGCTGCACATTCTCTGTCCACCTCAAGGTCACTAACAGGCAAGAATGTTCGAAGATGATCTATCTTGATCATCGTGATCAACCAGTGATGATGGAAGGCTTTCTGTCGTCCTGGAACCAACAACGGCTAGTAGACAGTCTGGCCCATTTAAGCCTCAACGGCTAGGCCCATTAATAGACCCCTGTAAATATACTTAGTTTTTTAATCTTCTTGTATGTATAAATACCTGAAAATGCCTGATCTAAATATAAGAACAATTAGTTTTATTCTAATTTCTACATGGTATTAGAGCATGAATTTTTTTTTAGTTAAAATCTAAAACCTAAGATATCGTCTTTGATGGCAAAAATTGCCGATTCCACTCTCAATTCCCCTGGTTCTGCTCCGGTCAATTCAGGGATGACTCAACTGAAGAAGCTAGCTGAGTTTGAAGGAAATACGGATCTCAAAATCACGACCATCTCCTTCAATGGAAACAATTATCTCTCATGGTCAAAAGCAATCAACATTGCTCTATGTGGAAGAGGCAGAATCGGCTTCATTGATGGAAGTATGTCATCTCCCTCTTCATCTGATGAAGGATATGCTGAATGGAGGATGAATGACCGGTTGGTCATCTTATGGCTCCTCAATTCAATAGACGTGAAGTTACATGATCTATTTAAATTTGTTGAGAGTGCTAAAGATCTTTGGGACTTCATCAAGGAGCTGTACTCCCAGCAATAAAACTTGTACCGTGTTTTTGAGCTCAAGAAAGCTATAGCAGATCTTAATAAAGGGGACAAACCCTTTGTTGATTATCTTAGCAAACTTAAAGTCATATGGGATGAGCTGGCAATGCTCAGGCCACCCTCTACAGATCCATTAATTATAAAGAAAATAGAAGACGAAGAAAAAATCTTCAAGATTCTTATGGGATTGAGTTCTGAGTTTGAATCTCTTCAGGAGCAAATTTTAACTGTTGCAGAATTACCTCCATTAAATCTTGTTTGTGCAAGAATACAGAAGGAAGAAACAAGGAAAAAGATTATGAACACTTATCAGAAAGACAAAGACACAACTGGAGAAAATAGTGCCTTCTTGGGAAATTCTGATCTCACTGCCAATGCTACCAAAAGGTTCATGAACACTAGAGGTGGCTCAAGTTCAAGAAGGCGAGGGGGAGGAAGAACCGGTCGAACCAGTATTATGTGTGATCACTGTGGCAAGAATGGCCATCCAAAGGAAAAATATTGGGTTCTCCACCCTCATCTCATGCCTCAATTTCCAAAAGAAAGAAGCACCACTAATGCCCCAAATGCATTCGCTGCATCTACTTCAGATTCAGCCTGTGCATCTATGATTGATGCTCTTGCACAAAGACTTCTCCAACACATAAAGGTGGGGAAGGAAACTGTACCTCCTGATTCGAAGGGCTCTAACCCTCTAGGAGAAGGTAACCTGATCTCTGCTCATGCTCTTACTGCTCATGCTCTTCATTCTTATAATCATAATAAGTGCTCTTGGATTATAGATTCTGGAGCAAATGAACACATGACCAATAATCTTAGCCTGCTTAAACAAATTACTAAGTCAGGAAACCAATCTATTTGCATTGCTAATGGTACTAGGATACCAATCGAAGGAACTGGTTCTGTCAGTTTTTTTGACAATCATAAAGAACTGGAAGTTCTATTTGTCCCTAATTTATCAAGTAATCTCCTGTCAATTAGAAAGCTAACTAGGGAATTGAATTGCCTAGCAATATTCTCGTCTGATTCTGTTGAGTTTCAGGACTGTTCCACTCGGATGAAGATTGGAGAGGGAAAACTTGAAAATGGACTTTACATTCTTAACCACAGTCATAATGCCTTGGCTGCTCAATCTGAAGAATCATCTGCAGACCTATGGCACTCTAGATTAGGACATCCTAGTTCACATGTTTTAATAAAACTGTTTCCTTATTTAACAAACTCTAAGCTGATTTGTGAAAGCTGCAAATATGCAAAAAGCTGTAGAGTTCCTTTTGTAAGTTCAGACTCAATCTATAATGATGCTTTTCACCTGGTTCATTCGGATGTGTGGTCCACACCTATGATGTCATATGATGGCTTCCACTACTTTGTTACATTTATCAATCATTATAGTAGAAGTACTTCGATTTATTTACTTAAGCAAAAGAATAAAGTTTTTGGTGCATTCAAAGAATTTAACAATCTTGTTTTGAAGTAGTTTAACTCACGAATCAAGATTCTCAGAACTGATAACAGAACTGAGTACATGGGTGGATTTAAAGAGTTTCTAAAGGATCTTGGTGTCATCCATCAAACCACTTGCGTCTACTCTCCCCAACAAAATGGGGTTGCAGAGCGCAAGAATCGACACCTTCTTGATGTAGCTAGATCGATGATGTTCAAAATGAATGTTAAAAAATATTTTTGGAGTGATGCTGTCCTCACGACTTGTCATCTTATCAATAGACTTCCGAGTGCAACCACAAAAGATCTCGCACCTTTTGAAATTCTACTTAGCAAGAAACCAAATCTCTCCTATCTGCGTGTGTTTGGTTGTTGTTGTTTTGTCCACATTCCTGCAGAAAAAAGAGATAAATTGGACAAGAGAGCAATCAAGTGTGTATTTCTGGGGTATTCAAACACCCAGAAAAGATATAAGTGTTTTAATCCTTCTCTCGGGAAGAAATTTGTCTCTCGTGATTCATTGAACATCAGGTGTACTTCACGAGTAACAAGGAATACATTGGTCAGGGGGAGAATTCAGATCAGTTCCTTGCTCTACCAATGCCCATTTTACCTACTCTGCAAACCTAGAATCATCAGCCTTCAAGTTTTGCATATCTGCAGAATTCTGCAGATAATGCTGCAGAATGTGCAGCAGATAACATTGCTGCAGAAAGAACTGCAGAAGGCGAGATTAATCCACATGAAGGTGATGTTCCTGTCACAAGCAACTTTGAAGTTTCTGACCATCAGAATCAAGAATCAGGTATGTATTCTAATCCCAGAATTTCGAATTCTAATCCCAGACGGTCGACTCAAATTCTGCAGAATGATGAAGGTACTGTTAACATTCCATTAAGAAGATCTTCCAGACAAAAGATATCAAACAGTAAGTTAAAAGATTATAAGACATATCTAGGCATGTATCCCATTGAGAATTACATTTGTTATGAGAATCTTAAACCCAAGCATCAAGCTTTCATAAGCAATCTAGATAAAAATTGTGAACCCAGAGACTTTGAAGAGGCTGTCAAAATAGATGAATGGAAGAAAGCTATGAAGGAAGAACTTGATGCCTTGAAAAGAAATAGAACGTGGACTATAGTTGACTTACCTAAAGGTAAGAAAGCCATTGACAGTAAATGGGTATATAAAGTTAAGCATAACTCTGATGGATCAATAGAAAGGTACAAGGCAAGATTAGTGGCTAAAGGGTTCACTCAAACATCTGGTGTTGACTATGGTGAGACCTTTGCTCCTGTTGCCAAGATGAATACTGTTAGAATTCTCGTGTCAATTGCTGTCAACCAAGGATGTAGGATGGAACACATGGATGTAAAGAATGCTTTCCTTCAAGGAACACTTGAAGTTGAACGTGGACTATAGTTGACTTAACTAAAGGTAAGAAAGCCATTGACAGTAAATGGGTATATAAAGTTAAGCATAACTCTGATGGATCAATAGAAAGGTACAAGGAAAGATTAGTAGCTAAAGGGTTCACTCAAACATCTGGTGTTGACTATGGTGAAACCTTTGCTCCTGTTGCCAAAATGAATACTGTTAGAATTCTCGTGTCAATTGCTGTCAACCAAGGATGTAGGATGGAACACATGGATGTAAAGAATGCTTTCCTTCAAGGAACACTTGAAGAAGAGATTTATCTTAACCTCAATCTTCCGGGAAAGGTATGTAAACTCAACAAAGCTATCTATGGACTTAAGCAATCTCCACGAGCTTGGTACATTAAATTCAGTGGAGAACTTATGAAGTTGGGATTCAGTAAGTGTTATTCAGATACAAGCTTATTTGTCTCTGCTCGAAAGGAAGCTAAAGTTATAATCCTAGTTTATGTGGATGACATTTTGATCACTGATGATAACGAAGAGCTCATCAATCAACTAAAGCATGATTTACATAATATATTTGACATTAAAGACTTAGGAAAGGTAAAATACTTCCTTGGTGTTGAATTTGCTTATTCATCGAAAGGTTTATTCTTAAACCAGAGAAAATATGTGTTGGACTTATTGAAAGAATCAAAGAAGCTTGGGTCTAAACCTTTCTCAACTCCTATTAAATCTAACCTTAAGATCCCAGAGGAGAGTCCTTTCGTGGAAGACATTCATCAATTTCAAAGGACAGTTGGAAGATTAATATATTTAACCATCACAAGATCTGATATTACATTTGATGTGAGTCTAATTAGTCGTGCTATGCACAAACCAAGGCAAATACATCTTGAAATAATGGACAGAATACTAAAATACTTGAAAGGAACTCCTGGAAAAGGTATTCTGATGCAGAAAAATAATGATCTATCTGTTTGTGCTTATGCAGATGCTTCATGGGCTGGCAAAGCTGAACTTCGGAAGTCCATAACAGGCTACTTCGTGTTCGTGGGCAAGAATCCAGTCATTTGGAGATCTAAAAAATGGCGTGTTGTGTCTCTATCCACTACTGAAGCAGAGTATCGAGCTATGACATCCACGACTACTGAACTAGTTTGGGTCCGAAATCTTCTTTAAGAGTTGAGATTCACTATTCAATATCCAATGAAGCTTTTCTGTGATAACACGGCAGCGATTCACAAAGCATCCAACCCCGTGGAAGTTTCACGAAAGAAAAAAATACATCGAGATTGATTGCCACTATGTGAGAGACAAGGTCCAAGAAGGAATCGTTGCTACACCATATACTCCAAGCGAAGAACAAACTGCTTATATGTTTACAAAATCATTGAACTCAGCTCAGTTTGAATATCATCTCTTCAAGCTTGGTGTTCGTGACATCTACACACCTAGCTTGAGGGGGAGTGTTGGAATGGCTTCACATTCTCTGTCCACCTCGAGGTCACTAACAGGCAAGAATATTCGAAGATGATTTATCTTGATCATCGTGATCAATCAGCACATCGAGATTGATTGCCACTATGTGAGAGACAAGGTCCAAGAAGGAATTATTGCTACACCATATACTCCAAGCGAAGAACAAACTGCTGATATGTTTACAAAATTATTGAACTCAGCTCAGTTTGAATATCATCTCTTCAAGCTTGGTGTTCGTGACATCTACACACCTAGCTTGAGGGGGAGTGTTAGAATGGCTGCATATTCTCTGTCCACCTCGAGGTCACTAACAGGCAAGAATGTTCGAAGATGATCTATCTTGATCATCGTGATCAATCAGTGTGATGATGGAAGGCTTTCTCTCGTCCTGGAACTCACGCCTTCACCAACAACGGCTAGTAGACAGTCTGGCCCATTTAAGCCTCAACGGCTAGGCCCATTAATAGACCCTTGTAAATACACTTAGTTTTTTAATCTTCTTGTATGTATAAATACCTGAAAATGCCTGATCTAAATATAAGAACAATTAATTTTATTCCAATTTCTACAGATGGTTCTATGAACACATCTACAAATTCATCGATATGCCAGCACAAAACTGGGATCATTGTACTTGCCCTCAACAATTACATGAATTGAACCTTCGTCTACGTTAGTTTCATTGATTACCCAATAAATTTCTTTCAAACAATAACTTTTCCCTTCGTTCAAAGGACTTCTTCCCGTATTAGGAAAGTGACGAGCAAAATTGTTTGCACAAGAAATATTGTTTATTCGTCCGATCAAGATAAACTTTGCAGAATGCATGGTGGACTTTTTTCTGCAAAATGAACAATTGGACGTTGATGCCTCTCTTTTCATTGTGCGATCTAATTGGTCGTTGGAATAGTGATAATGCCGGATCTCTTTAAAGCCATCAAAGCTGCTGCTATTGGGTGGTGATCTTGGTCGTCTCGGTCTGATTGGGTGGACGTCTTCAACCCCTGTTCAAGGTGGTGTTCTTTGGTTACTAGGCGTTTGTTTCTAGGAGCTTTTTATTAGGTGAATCTTTCTCGCTTATGTATAAGTAGTGACATGTATTTTTGATTTTTGTGGTATAACTTTATTTTTCGGAATAATATAATTTATACCTTTTAAAAAACAAAACGAGTGATCTATGATTATAACATTTTTAGATAAATCTTTTTATCAGAAAATGGCTGTTATTCATAGATTGAATAAAGTTTTATTTCTTAAATTATAAAAATGACAGGTCACAATGCACATAATAATACACAATGAATAATATTAGATTTCAGGGAAACATATAGGGAGTTGGGTCGATTAATTTAAGTAAGGTTAGCAGAAAATCCTTAGCTCTTCCTCTTCATATATATTAATCCAAAATATTTAAAGACAATTAGCAAGTAAAGTCTAATTAATCGGCTACAGAGTAACCTGGTGCAACGTCTGGGCTGAGGCCTTTGGACCCTAAATCTACCTGATCAAAGTTTGCCAGTTACTAGGCCAATAGCACTCGGCCCATAACCAATATTAATTCGAACATGGATGACTGGCCCAGAAAGGCATCTAACGGCACTTCGGGGAATTTGTTACCATTTAGAAATTTCAAATCTAAATTAATCATTTTATTGGGTATCCAACTTTTAGGTCAAAGCAAATCTATTTCCCAAGGTTTTAAAAAATGACCTGATCTGAGATTTTTCCCCTTTATCAGGTTAACCGATCTGATTGCTCAGATCATCAGCTAGATCAAATATTTTTTAAAAATATATATTATTATTTATATTTAGTATAAAATGTCAAATAGATATTAAGGTTATCTAATTTTATCATTTTTAATCTAATATATATAATTTTAAAGAAAAAAAATACATTGACTTTTTAATTTGGACATGTCAGTTCAATAAGTATTAAAGAACATTTGGCTTAGTAGTATTTCAATGTTAAAACGTCCCGGGATTAGTCGCAGATCGCAGTCGGGTCGTATTTTTTAAAACGTCGTACCCGAGTGATACGTTGAAATGAACTGGTTGCTCAGCTTCCACGGAACTTCTTACCGTGCCATTATGTTGGGCAGAACAACTGCATGCTCGGTATGGGAAGTGGACAGCCAAACCGCCTGGAGAGGTTGAGTATAGCGTTGAAGAAGGGTGGAGAGGAGGTCAAAGAAGCTGCCTTGGCTAGCGACGCATTTTTCCCTTTCGGTAAGTTGATCCGCTAGTAGTGACGCGACAACCTTGATCGGTAAAGTTTTGTAATATAATCTTCAAAGCTACCTCTATGAGTCAAAGGCCGACTAATGCATACTCCAACTTTCCGATGAACAGCTTGGAACGATGCGGTGGAAGAGGCTTGCGTGGCTGGGATAGGTTCGATTTCCGAGCCCAGTGGGAGCATCAGGGACAAAGATGCCATCGACTGCTGCAACAAGTACGGCGTGTACTGCTCTTTACTAACGTCAGACACTTTAGGCATTGATGGGTTTGGCTACGAAGCGAGCCTGGTTTTTGAACGTCACTTTAGGCATTTTTTTTCCTTATCAACTATCGACTGCAGTCTCCCATTATCAACTATCGACTGCGTAGATGAACTGTCGGTGAAGGGTTGTTTTAGTTTAATTAGATACCGGAGTTTGAACAATAGAAATACAGAAATTCGGTGAAAGGATTTGATGCCTTTTGTGGTATGTTTCAGACCCGGATTTGTGGGCACAGCATGTGATTGGCCGTTATATGTGAACTATCATTTTTAAATGGTTACAACGGATGCCATTTTTTCTGGCCATAATTCAATACTGAATCTTGACCCACTATATATTTTTTCCTGAGGTTACCAAGTTAAATGAGAAATAATAGTGCAAAAGCATTAAGAACTACGGGATAGTATAAATTCGAAATCAAATTAGCCATTCTTTCACCCGGAAGATGATAGAATGTACAAAAAAATTTCGATTGAAAGATCACCCGATTTTATGGTCCAACCCAGGAGAGAAGATACTAAGCCTTATGGTATGACGCAAGTACGACGTAAGTAATACTAAGCCTCTAAGTTTAAACCCTCAGAGAAAAAAGGTGCGAGGTCTTGATGGATTAATTTTTGGTAGATGGATTAATTTTATATAAACTTAAATATGTATACTAAATAGTATCAGAGTTATATTCTTTGTAATTACATGGTTAATTTTCTAATCTTAAAGTCTCTATGTAAAAGATTACGTCTTGATAGCCTAAATTCGAAATTGAATTCAACTATCTGGATCAATCGTAGATGTGATATAAAATAGTGTTGGGAAACAATAATAGGGCAGCAATCACAAAGAACGAAATCGAAACGAAGAAGACAAGCAATTTGGTCACCTAGTTCGACAAGAATGTCTACGTCTGGGGGCGTGCCAAGCCAGGATCTTTCCACTAGGTTTCTTGTGCGTCATTACACTTTTTGCCACACATTACAATAGGTCTTACATGAGTTTATATAGAGGAGCAACCCTAGAAAGAGTGGGGATCACAAAACAAACAAAATAGGAAACAAAATTAAGGCTGAACCAGACACCCAGCGGCCGCTGGGTCCTCAGATTTTCAACATTCTATTTCTCTCCCCCAGCGAGTGCTAACCCTCTAGCGGTCGCTGGGGCCTTTACAAACTTCAACTTTTGTATGCCATTCACTTGGCGGTTGCTCGTACTCATGCGTGATCTTTACTCGATCATCCAACGCCTTCTCCGAGTACCAAACAGGCTTCATAATCCAACAATCTTCCACCTGGAGACTAACTTCATCACTTGTCACTTGTTACCTTTCACTAGATGATCCTCTTCAATGCGTTGGCACGCCAGGCCTCTTCTCAATTCACTAGGCCAACTGAAGCCATGTTCAGCTTCAGCTTCTCCAAGGCAGCCACCTTGGTCATAATGTCTGCAGGATTCACACTTCCCTCAATCTTCTCAAGTTGCAAGATCTTCCTCTCCAAGAGATGCCGTATGTAGTAATACCTCAGCTCAATGTGTTTAGTCATTGAGTGAAAAGCAGAATTCTTTGCCAAGTGAATCACACTCTAGCTGTCACTGTGGAGTACATTGTCTTTCTGCTCCTTCCCCAACTCACCCAAGAAATTCTGCAACTATACCATCTCTTTGCTCGCTTCTGTAACTGCCACATACTCACTTTTTACAATTGACAAAGCCACTATCTTTTGCAACTTAGAAGCCCAGGAGATCGCTGACCCTCCCAGCGTGAACACATACCCTGTAGTACTTTTTCTCCCATCAAGTTCACTGGACTCCAAGTCTGCAACAACATATCCTGTCAGCTTCACTTTACTGCCCTAGAAGCATAGGGCCTTCTCAGTAGTACCTCTCAAGTATCCTAGGATCCACTTCACTGCCAACCAATACTGCTTGCCCGGATTGCTCATGTCTGGCCTTGTACAGACCATAGCATACATCAAGCTCCCCACTTCTGATGCATAAGGAGTCTTCTTCATCTGAGCCTTCTCCGTCTCACTCTTAGGCGAATCCTTGTTAGACAGCTTAAAGTGTCCACCCAAGGGTGTACTCATGGGTTTGGCATTCTGCATGCTGAACCTCTCCAGCACCTTCTTGATATAGTCAGCCTGCAAGAGAAACAGCTTCCCTGCTACTTTGTCTCATTCAATCCTCATCCTTAGGATCTGCTTAGCCTCACCCAAATCTTTTATGGCAAACCTCTCAGAAAATTACTTCTTCACCTTGCTCACTTCTCTAGCACTCGAGCCTACTATCAACATGTCATCAACATAAAGTAGGAGGATGATATAGCTATTGTGAAACCTCTTGAAGAAATAGCAATGTTCTACTTCACAGCGCACAAACTCTATCTCGTGTATGAATCCATCAAACTTCTTGTACCACTGCCTCGGAGCTTGCTTTAACCCATTGAAGCTCTTCCTCAACCTGCACACAAGTCCACAGTTACCTTCCGACAAGTACCCTTCTGGCTGTTTCATGTAAATCTCTTCATCTAGATCACCATGGAGAAAGGCTGTCTTTACATCCATCTGCTCTAACATCAGATTCTCTCCAGCTACCATACTCAACACAATTCGAATAGTGGTTAGCTTCACAACAGGAGTGAAAACATCGGTAAAATCAATACCGTATGTCTGCTAAAATCCCCTCACAACCAGTCTCACCTTGTAACACTGTGTGCCATCTGCCTCTTGCTTAACTCTATAAACCCACTTATTTTGTAGTGCCTTCTTGCCATTTGGGAGTTGGACCAGTTCCCAAGTGACATTACTCCTCAACGACTCAATCTTGTCATCTATTGCAAGCTTCCACTTGCGCACCAGCTCACTTCGCTGTACTTCTGCAAAATCCTCCGGTTCTCCTCCATCTGTCAAAAGGAGATAATAGTTAGCAGTTGAATACCTGTTTGGCGACCCACGCTGTCTGGTGGATCTCCGCTGCGGAACCACTGGCGGTGGATAACTTAGTTCTGCCTCCTCCTCGGCCCCCTGGCCATTCAATATTTTCTTGCTCCTACCCAACTTCGAGATGTCTAACTCGACCACCTCACTGCTAGAACCCTCCGCATCAGATGCACTCACCCTGTCCTTCTACGATACCTTCTCATTGAATATGACATCTCGACTCTGAATGACCTTGCAACTTCCCTCGTCCCAAAATCTGAAGCCAAAATCATCTCCTTCATACCCAATGAACGTACACTTCGTAGGCTTGGCATCCAGCTTGCTCCACTCAGCTGCATTAACATGAACATACCCAATACATCCAAATACACAAAGATAGGAAAGATCAACCTCCTTACCACTCCAAGCCTCCTCCGGTATCCCATTCTCCAAAGGAGCTGACGGTCCTCTATTGATCAGGAATGCAGCAATGTTGACTGCATCCACTCAAAATATCTTCGGTAGGCCACACTTCAATCTCATGACCCTGGTCCTCTCATTGAGTGTCATGTTCATCCTCTCAGCGATGCCATTATGCTGGGGGGTTCCAGCTACTGTCTTCTCTATGCGAATCTCATTCGCTGCATAGTACTCATTGAACTCTTAGAGCTCATACTCTCCGCCATTATCTGATCTCAAGCACTTCACCTTAAGACCTATCTCTTTCTCAACTAGGGCTTTCCACTTTCTAAAGGCGTCGAAGGCACCAGACTTATATTTCAGAAAGTAAACCCATACCTTCCTTGTGGAATCATCAATGAAGGTCATATTTTATATGACGCACCCTCAAGGATGCCACAGGTGCCGGGCTCCACAAATCACTATGGACTAACTCAAGCTTTTACTCCTTCCGGGAAATGCCACCTCTTGAAAAGCTCACCCTCTTCTGCTTCCCAAGGACAAAATACTCACAAAGACCAATATCAACTGTCTTCAAGCTTGGTAGCTTCGCTTTTGAACATAGCACCTTCATCCCCTTCTCACTCATGTGGCCAAATCGACTATGCCACAACTCTTCATCATCTGCTGCAACTGCAAGACCAATGCTATCATGGGTGTTCTTCGTCATATACAATGTACCTTCCTTCAAACCTCGAGCCACTACCATAGCTCCCTTGGTGATTTTCTATAACCTGCAGCCAAAGGTCACCGCATAACCTTCATCATCCAGCTGCCCCACGGAAAGCAAATTCCTCTTTAACTCAGGAATATGCCTCACCCCCTTTAACCACAACAAAGATACATTCGGCGTACTGATTCGAATATCCTCCTTGCCCACAACCTACATCAGTTCATCATCCGCTTGATAAATCTTGCCATAATTACCTGGGGTATATCGCTCCATCATCCCTGCGTCACTGCATGAATAGAACGATGCTCCAGAATCCAGCACCTATGCCTCTAATGGACTACTCACACTCAGGACCAACACCTCTCCATGGTCATCTGTTGTTGTGTTAGCTGACTTGTCCTCCCTCTTTGGTGCCATACACTGATCCTGAAAGTGACCATACTGATCACAATTCTAGCACTGGACCGAGCTCTTGTCCTTCCTTGAACCCTTCCTCGATTTGGACTTTGACCTACTCCAGTCCTTCTTCGACTTCTCCCTTGATTCGGACCTCCCCCTATTCCCTACACTCAAAGCTGCACCCGAGGCTACTCCGGATTCTCTCCTGCGGATCTCTTCACACATGATCAAATCTCTCACCTCGTCCAACTTAAGCTGTACCTTCCCCGCTGAGGCACTGACTACAGTCACAGTACCATTCCAGCTATCAGGTAAAGAACTCAGCATAATAAGGGCTTGTACCTCATCATCGAAGTTGATCTTAACCGTGCTCAACTGGGCAATCGTTGTGTTGAACTCGTTAAGATGCTTGGCCACCATCGTACTCTATGCCATCTTGAGGTTGAACAACCTCCTCATCAGGTGTACCTTATTTGCGGTGGATGGATTCTCGTACATCTCGGACAAAGTCTCTAGCATCTCCTTGGTAGTCTTTGATTTTATCGTATGCAAGGCAACGTTCCTGGACAACGACAAGCGCACCACGCTCATCGCCTTCCTGTCCAGCAACTTCCACTCTTCTTCCTTCATGTCTTCGGACTTCTTCCCACCAAGAGGTAGGTGCAAATTCTTGCCATACATATAGTCATCTATCTACATCTTCCAGAATCCGTAGTCCATGCCATCGAATTTCTCCACGGGCGACTTCCCTTCACCCATCATGATCGCTCCCACGGTTCTTTAACCTTCAAGCTCTGATACCAATTGTAGGAAAATAATAATAGGCTAGCAATCACAAAGAGCGAAATCGAAACGAAGAAGACAAGTAATTTGGTCACCCAGTTCGACAAGAATGTCTACGTCTGGGGGCGTGCCAAGCCAGGATCTTTCTACTAGGTTTCTTGTGTGTCACTACACTTTTTGTCACACATTAAAATAGGTCTTACATGGGTTTATATAGAGGAGCAACCCTAGAAAAAGTGGGGATCACGAAACAAACAAAACAGGCAACGAAATTAAGGCTGAACTGGACACCCAGTGGGCGCTGGCCTCCCAGCGCAGATTTCTAACATTTTGTCCCCCCCCCCCCCCCCCCCCCCCCAGCGAGTGCTAAGCCTCTAGCGGCCGCTGGGGTCTTTACAAACTTCAACTTTTGCATGCCATTCATTTGACGGTTCCTCGTACTCATGCGTGGTCTTCACTCGATCATGCAACGCCTTCTCCGAGTACCAAACATGCTCCATAACTCAACAAATAGTATGAATAAGACGTGAGATGTGGTGTTATGTTCGGTTTTAATAATTCAGCGTGGAATTGGACTAGCAATATCCAATGGAGGTCAATTGGCCAAAGTAATAAGATGTAACGTGACATAGCACGTAAGAGCACGAGTTTTCCCATTAACCACATGATGGTACGGAACGGTATATTATACATATGTGTGTATAATATTTGTAGACGCATTTTATTTTGTTAAGTGAACGTATATATAAATTAACTTTCCAGTAGTACAAAAGATTTGGCGTATTGTTTTTCTTAATCCATTTTAGCACTCTGGGTTTAACATAAACATCTTTTTGATTTTTATCTTTTTTGGTGACAAATTCTGTCCAAAAAAAATGAAACGAAACTGAAAAATACTTGGTAAGATTTGGTATATGGTTTGCCTTGTATGATAGACTTTTTTATTGCCCGCATTTTCATGTTGTATTCCTTGGTTTTTCTCCGGCCACGTTACAAGCATAGCCCATGGTATCCTATGTCATCAGATAAGGTAATTTACTTGGAAAATTTAAAGCTCTCACATAGTAGTTTACCTACGATTCGTCGGAAGATGGGTTTCGATATTAAAAGTTGGTAATAAAGTCGATGTTTAGGAAGTTAGGTGAATCTTTTAATAATATTTTTTACATTCGTAATATTTAATTTTAATTTTTTTAATGAATGTAAGTCTTTTATTTGTAAAACAAGTTTGTTTTATAGAGTTTATAAATAGTTATTGGGAAGAATATGTCCGCCCGTATGAAGTGGGTTAAAGTTGGGTTGGAGCTACACACGATATTAAATTTCAATATTGTCCTTTCCTTCTTGTTTTATCGTGACCCAACAATAATACCGATCCTTTTTATTCCTAAAGTTCGGAAAGTGGTCGGACGACCGGTTCAAAAGTTGACTATTGATTCAACTTTTGAGCGTGATTCATCCGGTTGGACTAGTTGAACGAGATCGAATTGCCCAAAATTTATTGTTTTTATTGAGTTTTGTTAGATTAAACTTATTAAATTTTAATTTGAATAATTACAAATGATAATCTTTGAAATAAATTAGAGGTTATTCAGAATTATTTGACATTTTAACACCAAATATAATTACTTGATAAAAAATTTCGGGCCCGACCGAACCAATCCGATTAGTTGTTAAAGTTTTTACATCCAACCCGAAACCTTAAAGGCTATAGATTGATGAATTTTCTACACTTGTAAACTTGCCTCCACACTCTTTCTCTAAGTGATGTGGGATTATCAACACGCTCCCTCAAACGAGACCTATTGGGTCAAAAATTGCAAGGACTTTGACTTCCAATGTGCGAGAAATGGAGGTCATGTGAGCACAACAATGTGCACGAGATCAGCACACTCTGATACCATGTTAGAATCTTCATATCCAACCCAAAATATTAAGGCAATGGGTTGGTAGATTTTCTACGCTTATAAATTTGCCTCCCACTCTTGCTTTTAACGATGTGAGATTTTCAACACTAGTCGAATAGGAAACAGAGGAAATTTGGTCACCTCCCGATCCGATGGTTTTTAAAAACATTAATTTTTTCTAAAATAGTCACCAAGATATTAACTTAATATATTGGATTAGATATGAAAGTTTCATAGAAAAACCATCAATGGAAGAGTGAATGAATATCTAAGAAGGCATTTATTTCTTCTTCACAATGGACTTTGTTTGGATGAAAAATCAGATGGGACTTCGAAATTTTAACCCCTCACATTTAATCAGATCTAGCTAGAAAAATTCAATTATATATACTCCGACAATATCTTCACACACACATATTTATACATGTGGAAAAAAAAAATAGAAAGAAGAAAACCATGATAAATCTAGAGAAAAACTATGTATAAGTTACTTGCTAAGTACAATTAATTATACAACCTTGCGATGTGGTCACTGGCTTATTACACTTGAGCAAAACAATCATTCACAACCTCGCTAGAGAAGGACTCATCCAACAATCTAAATTGCAAAGGAAAGTCAAAAAAGGCATCATCTGGCATCTCCAAGTAATTACAAGGACTACTACCATAATTTGGGTCACCACCACCACTTGGCACATGCAAATTATTGCAATTAACACCTTCTTGGTCATCCAATGAAGTAGAAGCCACGCAAAAGGCATCATCCAAGCCAATGGATTGCTCCGGCCACCCGACCGGATGCGAATGTTGTTGTTGATGACGAAGATGATCTTGATCATTATTGTTATTGTTACTATCACTCTGATGATCACCTCCGAAAAGAGATCTCAAGTTAGTTGATCTACGACGACTTTGAACCCGTCCTAACTTGAAGTTGAGGTTAATTGGACCGTTGGGTGATCTTTTAGGACGTCCGGTGAATTTTTGCACCAATGCTCTAAAATTGGCGGCGCTGGTTTTGAGATGGGTAATAGGTGTTTTCTTGGAAGCTCTAGACCTCCTCCTTGTAATTGGCTTTGAGAAGCTATTGGTACTCCCTTGGTTGCCACTTACTGTACTTGATGGTGGTGAAGTAGTAGTAGTACTATTGTTGTTAGGGCTACCTGAAATGATAGAGAGATCGCGACCATAAAATCAACTCGTTATGATACCATGAAATTATAGTCATACAACAACGAAAAAAAAGTTCAATGAACAAATCCAATTGAAGAAATATAGCAATCGCTAAAGAGCATTTAGTCTAACAGCACTAGGCGTTAATGATCTGACAGAACTCAAGGGTTCAATCTCTGACATGTGTAAAAATTTACCTTTTAAAAAACATATATAGCAATCAAAAATCATATAATCAACATGCTTTGGCATCATAAAATATGATTTGTATAATAACAATGAACCACCAAATCGATCTGTTCTGATAGTACGTTACGATTAGAGAAATTCAACATACCTTGCTCCTGATTAAATGATTGTTCATAAAGTTGCAACCACTCCATGTTAGCACCAACTAGAGTAGTGTCTCCCATTTTGGCCCCTTTTTTGGGTCTCTCTCTACTTGGTTTCCTGTCTTAATTATTACCTCCTAATTTTGGAAAGAAACTAACTTACACCAACTCGTATATATAGTGTGGCGGCGACTAGGTTTGGTCAAAATAGAACAGCATAAGCTCGACTGTTCCTTCCAAAACACAAAAGCTTGACTATTCCGTGAGGTATATACTAAACATCTTATTACCGAAAAATACTTGCATTAATTGTTAAATGAGTTGTTCAAATTTAACTAAAAATTTCAACTTCAAATTTTTAAAAATGTAACAATATTAAATATTTATTAGAAGATATCTGCCACTGCTACCAAAGAATCTACCGCATTTGAACCTGTCAATTTGGTGGGTACCCCGATTCCGGATAATATCAATCAAAAGATTAAAGGTCTTATTAATTAGGGGTGAAGTCTAATTTTATATGCGTATAAGATGACCTTGGGACGCAGGAGTGATGTTTCGGGGAAGTAACATGTAGAAGATTGTGTCAAAAATATGTATCGAGCCTTGACTTTACTTTTGGACTTGCACTATGCATATTTTAATTACCATTTGGCTCCAAATTAATAAATTAATTAACTTAGTAATTAGTTTCTTGCTTCCTGAATACGAATATTCCATCATGCATGAGATGTCAGTTCTTCAGGTTCCTAGCCTTGTATCACAGGGACCTTTCACACTTATAAGTATGTTGAAATGGGAAAGTTTGGAGAATGTTGGATATTTTCAAAATGTTGCATAAGTATTTGCACAATAGTTTAGGAATTTATTTGTAGATATCTCACTTTGGAAGAAGGAATCTCCAGCAGTATTGATTAATTGTGACAATCAAACTACGATCTATAATATCTCTAACACGATTTACAATTGAAAGTCTAGATATGCAAGTCTTAGACATCAAATTGTAAGACAATTGCTCAACAGAGAAGTAATTGCAGTTGACTATATTGAAACGAAGAAGAACTTGGCAGATCCGTTCACGAAGAGTCTACCAAAGGCAATATTTTCAATAAAGTGTAAGAAAATGGAACTAAGGTCTGTAAAATAAGGTTGACCACCAATGACGGAAAGCCAACATATGTTTTGAAATGGACAAACAAGGTTCAATGGATACCAACAAGTCATTAAAGTGGTTATGGTGCACTAAGTCAAAATTTTCCATTTCTGAATTAACGCAGCGGTTCTGCATGAATGAGGATGACTGCAAATTCTTAATAAGTCTACGTTGGTTTACAAGTGTATCGCAGAAATACCTTAAGAGACTTACCTATATAAGTACGAAAATCAGGTCGTTTCCTAAGAGAGTAAGATCGCTCTTTAAAGAAGACTTATGAATTCAGGATATAAGCACATGGCCATTAACGTGCGAACTACAGAACACACTAACCTCTAAAGTCAATATGTGTGGAGATTCTGGTTTTATCGTAAGAGGTACTTGATTCAAGACTCGTTCACCATAGAACCTCGATAGAGCTTTGAATCTCTTATAATAAGTGAAGGTTGAAATCCAAAAGATACCTATCACCTATGTATTGATTTCTATGATGATGCTTATTCCTATCCTAGCTTGAACTACGTTAGTTTGATCCCACTTGGGTACGTAGGCAGTCACTTAAGTGATGCAGTCACTCCACTTTGTAAATTTTTTCATTCCAACTCTAAGATTTTACTTTACTATTTCAATGTCTTAAAAATATGGGGAGAATGTTGGATATTTTTAAAATATTACATTTGCATTATATGACCACTACGACGAGGGAGTAAAGGGATCGACATTTGAATTCGGAAGAACTGGCGGCCACCAGTTGATTAGCGACCACCAATAGGGAGTTCCAAAAACTCCGGATCAAGAGACTTGTGGGCGCCAGTTAACTGGCGACCGCCAATTAGGCGATCCAGAAAGTTTCTGGACCAAGGTACGAGCGATCGTCAGTTGATTGGCGACCGCAAGTTGGCCCGGACAGATTCAAAATTTGTGCCCCTTCAGTTTAACCCTCCCATTAGCCACCTTTGAAGATTGTTTCAGAAACTTCTTGGGTGATGAAAGGGCGTCAAAAGGTGGTGCAAATCTCTATAAATAGTAGCATTATAGTCTCATTTTTAACTACTACAATATCTCATTACAAGCCTTCCTACTCACTCAAAGCATCATCAGATTTATGTCACAAGTGTGTTCTTTGTCGGGTCAAGGTAGTACAAACCTTGAACTCGACGACGGAGTAAGGGCTTCATTGAATCTTGATGGCGGTAATTCATTGACCCATTGTACTTGCGAAGTTTATTCGGAGGGTCGAATTATTCGTCTTAAAGAATCGAAAGATCCTTAAAGTTCGTACTACTTCTACTACATTTCATCCTCCTACCCGAATAATTTCCAACAGAGACAACACGAGATGAAGTTGCTTTATACTATGTTATATTATAGAATGTTTCTGTTGAACTCAAAATTTTATGAATTTTTTATATTTATAAATTATCTCACGACACTCACAAGTGACGGTTATGAATATGGTAACTATCAACAAACCCATAGATCGATTTTTTGCATGGGTTTATCGAAGACAAGTTTCTATTGGTACTTATGGATTTTTAAAAGTGTAAAGTGTGTATTGGTGGAATCGCTTGGTGTCAATCTCTTAATTAATTGTAGTAACTGCAAGGTAATGACCACCCAGAATAAAAAATCTCCAGCATTCAATTAAATTTGTGGCTTGAAAATTAATCGACGTGATCGGTTGACGCAGATGTAGCAACCCCATTGAATCTTATAGATCCTGACATTTAATGTTTTTCCTTTTTGTAAATTTTTGTGTTCACTAATGCAATTTCGAATCGAATATGTGCAAAGCTTTCTCAATAGTCAAAGGACATTTGACTTAACAGTTCAAAGTGTAAAATAAATTGACGTAGGTCTAAGGTTAAATACTTAATGTGCAAAATTATACTCTAAAAGAAAGTTTTCCAAAATATATTATCTAAGAAAATCCCACATTGAAAGTTGCAAGTGAGATGAATTTGTTTATAAGTGGAGAATATCTACCTATTTATTGCCTTAATATTTTTGGATTAAATATGAAGATTCTAACATGATTTTTAAAAAATATATTCTATCACGGTATCAGAGCAAATTACTCTAACGAAACCCATGGCACATTGTGCTCGCACGATCCCTTTGAGTACGAGAGGCGGTGTAAAACCCGTGCAAACGTCAGTCCGATGAGTTTCATTTGAGGAAGCATATCATCAGAGAGAATCTCATATTGTATTTTCAATGACTTGAACTTAATATATATTAATTAAGTTAGAACATTTTTTTATCATCAGTTAATTTAATTATCGTATATCATACAATCTTTTAGATAGATTTAGGATAAGAATCAAATTAATTCATTACGGCTAATACTTTTAACTGGAGTCGCATAGCGACGGGAAGAAAGAAGGCGGCGGCTGAAATTCGTTTCTATTTCGCTTTCGCTTCCGCTTCCTCTTCCCATAACGAGTGGCTCGTTGGCTGGCTGGACACCCGTAATTAAATTAAGGGTAAAGCTACTGTTTTTTAGGAGAAAAAGAAAACAATTGTTTTTCAGGGAAAGCTAGTGTTAAAATGTAATGGGTCTTGTATATAATGAAATAAATTTGTTAGAATTTTTGTAATTAATTCAAATCTAAAATTTCGAGGTAATTGGTAAATGACGATCTTTTGCTTATAACACTGCGTCCAAAAAATTTTGGTTTTCGGTATGAGATTCTCTAACGAACTAATCACATGGTTTGAGATTTTCTGATTTGATATATTGTTTCATGGTCTATAATATTTTTGAAATTACAGGTTACCATGTACATACGGCATACACCTATAGTCAACACCAGCAATACACATCGAACTTGTAGAAAAATAAAGCATGTGATTAGTACTTGTTAAATTTTAATTACACGTTCCACCACCTAGGCCTAAGTTTCTGCCCTGCAAGAAAGGCCTAGGTTACACGAGCATTCCCACAGAATCATGTGGGATTTTCAAAAATATATCACATCGCCCCGTTGAATTCCACACTTTTTTTAAGTAGTAGATCTAATTTTATTAAAAATATTTAAACGTTACAATGAATTCCGCACCTGGGCCCTTGGAATTATATAGCACTTGCGGACCTGCGGTGCTCTATTTTGAAAGGCTCAAAGATGTTACGTCGCATCGGTAAACGCAGTAGACAGTGACATTTTATTTTAATAATTTTAAAAAAATCCCACGTAATCTTGGTAAACTAATTCGAAGTAATGTGTAAAGTAATTTTCTGTAAAACGATAATTTTTTTAAATTGATAAAAGTTATCTTCCTGAGTTGATACAAGTGTTAAAATTTAATAATTCTCTATTATAATAATAATTTTTTTCATAAATTTTAGTGTTAAATATGAATCTCAAATTTTGCATAAATTAATATTTTTAAATAAATAAATATATATATATTTGTACATACAAAAAGTTTGATCATAAATAAATGCTAGTGTACTTTATAGGTATTATTTGGATGAAAGTTTTATTATAAATAGATGTTAACAAATTATTTAGAAAGTCAAAAAAGTGTTGAAATTTTTTATGAGATAATAAATGTAATTGTTATTAACATAACTTTAGTCAATTGAATATGAACAAAGCAATAATAATTTTTTGGTGACTTGAATATAGATAAAATATTTTTTTATATTTAATAAAATTTCAATTTTAATACTTTTGGAGCTAAAAAATATATAACATTTTTACGTGATAATCTCTATAAAGTGATATTTTTTCCCTATTTCAACGATATTACTCTACAAGAATTTTTTGTTCTAAGGTGGGCAACCTCCCGATAGTTTTTTTGATGAATGAGAATGAAACATTTTTTAAATAATTAATAAAAAATGTAGTCATCATTTTAATTGGTTCAATAGATTTCCGGATACTAGGTGGTTTCATTTAAAAAAAATGTAAACTCGTTCCGAATGGAGAAGTAAACCAGAGGAGAGCCGATATTTTTAGCTTGATAGCTAAGTAACTGGCTTGAAAGAAAAGATTGAAAAAATTAAGTTCTTTGTTTCGTGCTAGATACATTTCGTTCAATTTTCGGCGATGAAAATCATACACGCGGTAGCCAATGTGAAGGAAACGAGCAAATAATTTTGTCGGGTTTGGAAAACGAGTTTAAGATATTGCGACAACGAAAGGTAACAAAGTTGACTCGGTAGCAACACACTAGTCATTTTCTACTTGTAATAATTCAAACATTTAAAACAGTGCACAGGTGAAAGAGTTTAATTCATTATAAACGGCACTCGGTAATATTTTATATTTAATTCATTATAAACGGCACTCGGTAATATTTTATATTTAGTACGAGATTCATACTCTCAAACGAAATCGATTCGAATTGTTGGGTCAAGATTGCACATTTTGTATCATGTGCTAGCACAAAATTGATCGCCTTGACTCGTCTGTCATAAAACGTTGATCATATATAAACCACATATCGAACTGTTCCGACGTCATGTTTAAGTTTCTTTATCCAACACAGATATAACATATATAGTATTCTAAATGGAGCGTTTATGTTCACATTAATTAATTGAGTGCGAATTAGCATCGACAATCGTGTAAAATGTGAACGTCGAATGGAACAAGTGCGAGCCAAAAGTATTTCATTGACCAAGAAACACTAGGGTATATCGTTCATAGTCATACTATACATCAAAAAGGGACAATCATAAAGTCAATTTGCTCTAACAACACAAGACATGATATGAATGTATAGTATTTCGTGGTTCAAATGGGTGTAATATTGATGGAAAACAATTATATGACACTTGACAATTTCTTTGTTCCCTTAGCTAGAAGCAGAAACTATTATCTATGGCGGGTTGTGAAATCTTTATCAAGTCGGTTCTTTCGACTATCCCTACATACTCTATGCAATGTCTACTTTTTCGGTCACCTTTTGTTCCAAGTTTGATAGCCTTGTTGCTAAATTTTGGTGGTCGGGGGATCCAATAGTTAGAAAGATTCATAGGGTCAATTGGAGGAAACTTTTGGCTCCCAAATCTGTCAGGGACTTGGGCTTCAAGGATTTTAGGCTATTTAATTTGACTCTTTTGGCCAAACACGCCTGGAGACTCTTCACCAACCAATCTTCTCTTTGTTTCAGAGTTCTAAAGGGGATTTATTTTCCTAATTGTGACTTGTTCAATGCGCCTAAAGGTGGTAGGCCTTCGTGGATGTGGAGCAGCCTCTATGAGGGGGCTATTTACCTCGCGGAGGGTCTTCTTTCTAGAATTAAGGACGGTAGGGGTACCAATATTTGGTCTGACTCGTGGCTTCCCAATTCTCCTTCGTCTAGGATCACTTCCATTCCTTCTATTGATAACCCGTTCAATTCGGTGGCTGACCTTATTTATTTGAGCACCAGAGACTAGGATGAAATTTACTGAACAACTTGTTTTCTCCTGCTGATGTTGTTGCTATTTCCAAAGATGGTTGTTACTCTGTCAAAAGGGGTACAATATTTTGAAGCCTAGACTATTATCACATCAGGCTGTCTCATTTTCATGACAAAAAAATAAAAAAAATATGCTAACATCAGCGAGGGCCTGAGAGTATAATAGAACCAAACTATGGGGAGTTTTTAATCGATTGTCGAAAGACAGGGGGTGAGAGGCGAATATGCCAAACACGAGGGGTCTGAGAGTAATTATCCTAAAAATATATGTAATTATTAAAAAATATAACTTTATACAAAATTGGGACCGAGATTCAGCACTGAAATTTTCTGAATATGTATTAGTTATAAATTACGATCCCAATTTTTGCATAAAGTGATATCTTTGAATAATTACATACTTTATAAATTCAAAAAATAATTTAAGATATAGTTTGTTAGAGTTGCTTGTTAGATAAATTTTACATCATCATTCATCTTCTCAATTGTCTTCAAATAGTCATTGTGATAGTCATCTAGTTGTAAAAAAATGTCTCAACCGATTGGCATTTAGATAATGCTATAAACTAAGAAGATCAAAGTTTTTGTGGAAAGCTTGCTTGGAAGGCATTTCAGCACATTGCTGCATATGTTAGTGCAGTTACAATGTCGACTATTCGGTTGTTCCAATGTCTTACTAATGAAGCCGAGCAGACATATCCGGCTGTTAAATTCGCTTAACTGATGCGTTTTACCCCAACATTCCGATGAACAGCTTGGAACGATGCGGTGGAAGAGGCGTGCAGGGCTGGGATAGATTCGACCTCTGAGCCCGGTGGGATCGTCAGGGACAAAGACGCCATCAACTGTTGCAACAAGTACGGTGTTTCTCTTTACCAACGTGAGGCACTTTAGGCACTGACGGGTTTTGCTACGAGGCGAGCTGGTTTTTGAAGTTCTGGAGAGATCATTCTTGTAGAAGGAAGTACCTATTAAGTAAGAGACTTCAGCTTCAGCTATTTTTTTCCCTTCATCTGTTCATACTGCAGTCTCCCATTAGCAACTATCGAACTCGTAGATCAACTATCGGTGAAGGGTTATTTTAGTTTAAATATAGACTCGAGTTTGAGCCATAAAAATATAATAGTTCTAAAATTCAGTAAAAAGATTCGATGCCCTTTGTGGTATGATTCAAACCCGAATTTGTCAGCAGTGTTGATTATCGACCAGCTACTATAAGAGAATTTATGCGAGTTCGATTTCAGATTGGTCGTTATACGTGACCACCTAGATTAGTTGTCGATTGAAACCAAATTAGTCAAGAAGATTATAGAATGCACGAAAAACTCTCGATTAAAAGATCACCTGATTTTTTTGTCCAGGAGAGAAATGCTAAGCCTTATGTTATGACGCAAGTACGATGTAATTAATACTAAGCCTCTAAGTTTTACCCCTCGGAGAAAAAAAGTGCGAGGTTAGAAGTTTTTTTGGTAAATGGATTAGTTTTATATATACCTAATATTTATACCAAATAGTACAAGAGCTATACTATATGTAATTACATGGCTAATTTTTCAATAATAAAGACTTCATGTAAAAAATTAAGACTTAATGGCATAGATCCGTAATTGTATTTGACAATCCGAGCCACTCATAAATAGATGTAGAATAATACGAGTAAAAAACTAAACACGAGGCGAGAAGTTATGTTCGGTTTTAATAATTCGGCGTGGAAATGGACTAGCAATATCCAATGGAGGTCAATTGGCCAAAGGAATAAGTAGTAGCGTGACATATCACGTAAGATCACAACTTCTTTCATTAACTACATGATAGTACGGAACGATATATATTATACATGTGTATAATATTTGTAGACGCATTATATATATATATATATATATATATATATATATATATATATATATATATATGTTTTTTTGGGTTAAGTGAACGTATATTAAAATTCACTTTCCAGTACGAAAAAAGATTTGGTGTATTTGACAATCCGAGCCACTCATGAATAGATGTAGAATAATACGAGTAAAAATTAAACACGAGGCGAGAAGTTATGTTCGATTTTAATAATTTCGGCGTGGAAATGGACTAGCAATATCCAATGGAGGTGCCAAAGGAATAAGTAGTAGCGTGACATATCACGTAAGATCACAACTTCTCTCATTAACTACATGATAGTATGGAACGATATATACTATACATGTGTATACTATTTGTAGACGCATTATATATATTTTTTGTTAAGTGAACGTATATTAAATTTCACTTTCCAGTGCGAAAAAAGATTTGGTGTATCGTTTTTCTTAATTCATTTTAGCACTCTGGGTTTAACATAAACATCTTTTTGACGGTGACAGATGTTTACCAATTTCACACTTTTGAGAAACTTATGTCATTAAAAAAAATAAAACGAAACCGAAAGATACTTGGCAAGATTTGGTATATGGTTTACCCTTATATAATATAGTCTTTTTATCGCCCGCATTTTCATGTTATTCCTTGGTTCTTCTCCGACCACGTTACGGTCATAGCCCATGGTATCGTATGTCATCAGAAAATGTAGTAAAAATTGGTAATAAGATGGATGTTTCGGAGAGTCGGGGCCCTTTTTAAGAGATAATTTTTTTTAGTGATATTTTTTATTTTTGTAAAATTTAAATTCAATTTTTTAGTAAATACAAGTCTTTTACTCATTTGTACCGAGTCTAGACCTGGCCATGAATTGAATCTGATTCGTGATTCGATTCGATTCGATTCGATTCGATTCGTAAAAAATTCGATTCGAATTCGTCATAAAACGAATTGAATACGGTTCAAGATATTTATAATTCGCAAAATCGGTGAATTTAATTCGAATTCGATTCAAAAATTTGATTCGAGTTAAATCCGTGTTAAATTCGATTCAAATTCATGTACATATAATAATAATATATGTTAAAAAAATTCAAATAAAATGGGAGAATTTGAGAGGAAAAAATTCGGTTATAATTCAATTATAATCTGGTTATAATTTAATTATAATTTGATTCGAATTCGATTATAATTCGATTCGAATTCAAAAATTTATAATTCGTATTCGATTCATCTTGTGAAGAATTGAATATGGTTTAATGTTTTGATGAATTCGAATTCAAATAAATTCAATTCAAATTCGTCCAAATTCGAACCGTGGTTAGGTCTAACCGAGTCTCCCCAGTTGTATGCGTCAAAGGACCTACAAGCAAGCTTGTTTTATAGAGTTTACAAATAGTTATTGGGAAGAATATGTTCGCTCCTATGAAGTGGGTTAAAGTTGGGTTCGAGCTACACGATATTAAATGTCAAAATTATACTTTCTTTCTAGTTTTTTCATTGTTTTATCGTGACCCAACAGTAATACCGATCATTTTTATCATAGGCAGAATCAGAAAATTTGGGAAATGGAGGCAATATAACTTTTTTCAAAAAGTTCAACGTATATAATTACAACATTTATAACTGTCCTCTACGATTACTCATGCGTTGAAATCGCTCCATAATAGCTACATCGTCAAATACAATCAAATACGTCTTTCTCGATATATGTAATTAAACAATCAGCTAGCAATTGATCTCCCATCTTGTTGCGAAGGAGATTCTTCAAAATATTCATGGCAGAAAAGGCTCTCTCAACACTTGCAGTCGTAACTGACAATATCAAAGTTAATTTCAGGAGCCGAAATACCGTAGGATAAATGAGATATCTCTGTGTTTGTACCAACTTCTGACAAAATATTGAATCTCTTTATATCATAGAATTCGTCATTAGATCTCATGTCAGCAATATAATTATCCAACTGACTATTCAGTGTCAAGATATTCGATGACGAAAAGTCACGTGGATAAAACTTAGTCAGACCAAGCAATTTTTTCTTGACCCCCAAATGCATTCTGGTCTGCTTTGGGTTGGACGTTCCGTTTCTTTCTTTTTATTTTTTTGAGGGAGCTCTAAGGTTGTTTCCTTATATGAGGAGGAATTGCAATTCAAAATATAACACAGGTGATTTTATTCAGAAAGGGAATAGAACTTTTTTGTATATGGTCAAATTCTATCGAACTCAATAACTTGTTTGACATTTGGAATACACACTTTCTTGGGCCCGACTAGCATATGATAAGTCGGTAATGGGCCATTCTGGTTTCAATTTTTTGGTTGATTAATTTTTTAGTGGGGTCAATTTCTAATTTTAGTGGGAACATACATTAAAAATATACCTAGTTATCAAAGAAAAAAATTAAGTGGGGGAAATTGCCCCCACAACATCCCTTCTCCCTCCGCCTCTGATTTTTATGCCTAAAGTTCGAAAAGTGATCGGACCACTGGTTAAAAAAATATTCATTATGTTAGCCTAATTGGTTCATTCGATTAGACTAGCAAAATTTTGTTAGATTATTTTTATCAATTTTTGTTAGATTAAATATTATTAAATTATAATTTTGATACTTACAAATAATAATCTTTGGAATAAAATTAAAGAATATTTAGAATTATTTGACATTTTAACACGAAATATAATTTGTTGATAAAATAATTTGGGCCCGACTGGCGACCGAACTAATCTGACTGGTCAAACAAAAAATTTCCTAGGAAATTAGGTCACCTCTCGATTAAATTGTTTTTTAAAATATTGATCTTTTCTAAAATATTCACTATCACATTAACTTAATATTTTGGATTAGATAGGAAAGTTGTAAAACCATCAATGAAAGAGTGAATGAATATCTAAAAAGGCATTCATTTCTTCTTCATAATGGACTTTGTTTGGATGAAAAATCATATGGGAGTTCGAAATTATAAACTCCTCACATTTAAATAAGATCTAGCTAGAAAAATTTAATTATATTTACTCCGACAATATCTTCACATATATATACATGTGGAAAAAAAGAAAAAAACCATGATAAATCTAGAGAAAACTACATTTGTATAAGTTACTTGCTAAATACAATTAACTATACAACCTTGCAATGTGTTCACTGGCTTATTACACTTAAGCAAAACAATCATTCACAACCTCGCTAGAGAAGGACTCCTCCAACAATCTAAATTGCAAAGGAAAGTCAAAAAAAGCATCATCTGGCATCTCCAAGAAATTACAAGGACTACCATAATTAGGGTCACCGCCACCAATTGGCACATGCACTTTGCAATTAACATCTTCATGGTCACGTAATGAAGTAGAAGCCACACCAAAGGCATCATCCAAGCCAATAGATTGCTCCGGCCACTCGACTGGATGCGAATTTTGTTGTTCTTGACGAAGATGTTCTTGATCATTATTGTTATTGCTAATTGATTGCTCCGGCCACTCGACCGGATGCGAATTTTGTTGTTGTTGATGACGAAGATGATCTTGATCATTATTGTTACTATTATTCTGCTGATCACCTCCGAAAAGAGAGATCAAGTTAGTTGATCCACGACGACTTTGAACCCGTCCTAGCTTGAAGTTGAGGTTAATTGGACCGTCCGGTGATCTTTTAGGACTAGGTTTGGTCAAAATAGAACGGCATAAGCTCGTCTGTTCCTTCCAAAGAACAAAAGCTTGACTATTCCCGGGGGTATACATTAAACCTCTTTATTATCGACGAATCAATTAAATTGTCTCAAGTTCGAGCCACAATATTATTAATGTTAAATATTTATTGAAAAAGTTTGGTCAACCAAAAATCTTACGGCTTTAATTAATTAGGGTAGAGTTTTATTTTACATGCATATAAGATGACCTTGGGACACGGGAGTGAAGTTTCGGGGAAGTAACATGTAGAAGATTGTGTCAGAAATATGCATGGCAGCCTTGACTTTACTTTTGGACTTGCACTATGCATATTTTAATTACCATTTGGCTCCAAATTAATAAATTAATTAACTTAGTAATTAGTTTCTTGCTTCCTGAAAACGAATATCACATCATGCATGAGATGTCAGTTTTTTCAGGTTCCTGCCCTTATATACCACTTTCCACACTTAAAAGTATGTTGAAAATGGAGTAGTGTGGAGATAACACAACATCAACTTGTTTTATACCATGTTGAACATTTCTATTCAATTCAAAATTTTATGATTTTTCATACTTATAAACAATCTTAGCTCATAATTAACTATTCGGTTATCAATATGGTAACTACCAACTAACCCATTGATCGATTTCTTGCATGGGTTCGTCCAAGACAAGTTTCTATTGGTACTTATGGCCTTTTAAAAAGTGTAAAATATGTATTGGTCGAATCGCTTGGTGTCATCCTCTTAATTAATTGCCGTACCTGCAAGATAATGACCACCCGGAATAAAAAAATCTCCAGCATCCAATTAATTTGGTGGCTTGAAAATCAATCGACGTTATCGATCGACGCAGTTGTAGCAACCCCATTGAATCTTTTAGGTCCTGACATTTAATGTTATTCGTTTTCCTACATTATTGTGTTCATTAATCTAATTTCGAGCTAGATATAATTTTTAAATTATTGAATTTTTTTTTAATTATTTTAAGGTTTTGGGTTGGCTATGGATTTGTGGTGGCTTCGAACCCTAATGACTGCGTTGAGCTCAAGTACAGTCTAGGTCTTCTGGAAGCTGCGGGTTACACGGTCGGCGTTTATTCGCCTAACTTCTCTTCACCAATTAACCAAAGCAGAGAAGAATACATCAAAGGTACAAAGCCCACAACAGATTGCAGCAGATGCAAAACAAGTCCCAAACCAGAGAGGACCAAGCCAACTCCACGATCAAAAAAACTACAGGTAGAAGAGACGTTGCAGACAAGTGAAAACAATTCACAATTAAAGTAATCACAGGAGGAATATCGTTCGGCCTCACAATCCGTTCACCGACTTCAATCCGTTCTGTACCGCAAGCATGTTGAAGACGAAGGGAACCGACGCTGTTGGATGCTTCCGTCGCCCGCCGTCGCTACCGACTCTCCAGATTTGGTCCAGGTGGATCGCTAGCTCGTCGTCTTCATGGTACCCCTCTACCTCCTGCAATCCAACTACTCTCCAGATCCCCTTCTCCGTCGGTGAGTTGCAAATCGTGTGAATCGGTAGAGGGGCAGCGGTGTCGGGTTTGGGTTATTTTTAGGGTTGATAGAGCATGAGAGAGAGTTAAAAGACAATAATACCCACTTCATTTTTATCCATCAGATTTACTCCTCCCGAAAATAGTTCCAGGATGGACCTGAGATAAATTGTACATACAGGACTGTATCCTATCCCCGTAATTAATACTAAGCGTCTAAGTTTTACCCCTCGGAGAAAAAAAGTGCGAGGTTAGAAGTTTTTTTGGTAAATGGATTAGTTTTATATATACCTAATATTTATACCAAACAGTACAAGACTTATACTATTTGTAATTACATTGCTAATTTTTTAATCTTAAAGACTTTATGTACAAAATTAGGACTTAATGACTTAGATCCGAAATCATATTTAACAATCCGAGCCACTCATGAATAGATGTAGAATAATACGAGTAAAAAACTAAACACGAGGCGGGAAGTTATGTTCGGTTTACTAAACACGAGGGGGGAAGTTATGTTCGGTTTTAATAATTCGGCGTGGAAATGGACTAGCAATATCCAATGGAGGTCAATTGGCCAAAGGAATAAGTAGTAGCGTGACATATCACGTAAGATCACGACTTCTCCCATTAACTACATGATAGTACAGAACGATATATATTATACATGTGTATAAATATTTATACCTAATATTTATACCAAACAGTACAAGACATCTCCTATATATTTTTTTTTTGTTAAGTGAACGTATATTAAATTTCACTTTCCAGTACGAAAAAAGATTTGGTGGATCGTTTTTCTTAATTCATTTTAGCACTCTGGGTTTAACGTAAACATCTTTGTGACGGTGACAGATGTTTACCAAGTTCAAACTTTTGAGAAACTCGTGTCATTAAAAGAAATAAAACGAGACCGAGAGATACTTGGCAAGATTTGGTATATGGTCTGCCCTATATAATATAGTCTTTTTTATCGCCCGCATTTTCATGTTATTCCTTGGTTCTTCTCCGGCCAGGTTACAATCATAGCCCATGGTATCGTATGTCATCAGAAAATGTAGTAAAAGTCATGGTTGTCAAATACGCGGTCCGACTCGCGGTCCAACCGGTCGGACTGTGATTCGGTACAAGGAGCGTACCGAAATTGGCCAAAAAATGTCAACCTTACGAACCGCCCAAAATCCGGTCAGACCGGGCAGTTCGTTCAAAATTTTGGGTCCGTATTTTTTGGTTGGTAAGTTGGACCAAAAATCATGATTTTAAAAAAAAACCAAAAAACATGAGTTGGTCACTTGGTTTGGTCAGAAATTTCGCACAAATAAAAAAAGAAAGAGACCAAAAAAATTAAAATCGAGAAAATTTTATCAATCTCCGTAGTTTCATCATGTATTTGATAATTTTCCGAGGTGTATATGTGATTACTTGTACAATTATACATATATATTATTTAAAATGGTATTTAAAAATGGTCCGACCGGTAGTTCAACCGGTCAGACTAGTCGACCCGGGATTCGGCCCGAACTCGGGATCGACCTCCCGGTCATATTTGAAAACACTGGTAAAAGTTGGTAATAAGATGGATGTTTCGGAGAGTCGGGGCCTTTTTTAAGAGAGAATTTTTTTAATAATATTTTTTATATTCGTAAAATTTAAATTTAATTTTTTAGTAAATACAAATCTTTTACTCATTTAATATTTTACTCATTTGTACCGAGTCTCCCCAGTTGTATGCGTCAAAGGACCTACAAGCAAGCTTGTTTTATAGAGTTTACAAATAGTTATTGGGAAGAATATGTTCCCGCGTATGAAGTGCGTTAAAGTTGGGTTCGAGCTACCACGATATTAAATGTCAAAATTATCCTTCCTTTCTAATTTTTCCATTGTTTTATTGTGACCCAACAGTAATACTGATCATTTTTATGTCTAAAGTTCGAAAAGTGGTCGGACAACTGGTTAAAAAAGTCATTGATTCAATTTGTCAACCTGATTGGTTCATTCAATTAGACTAGCAAAATTTTGTTAGATTATTTCTATCGATTTTTGTTAGATTAAATATTATTAAATTATAATTTTGATACTTGCAAATAATAATCTTTGGGATAAAATTAAAGGATATTTAGAATTATTTGACATTTTAACACGAAATATAATTATTTGATAAAATATTTTGAGCTAGATCGACGACCAAACTAGTCCGACTGGTCGAACAAAAAAATTTCTAGGAAATTAGATCACCTCTCGATCCGATTGTTTTTCAAAATATTGATCTTTTCTAAAATATTCACTGATACATTAGCTTAATATTTTGGATTAGACAGTAAAATCTTATAGAAAAACCATCAATGGACGAGTGAACGAATATCTAAAAAGGCATTCATTTCTTCTTCACAGTGGACTTTGTTTGGATGAAAAATCATATGGGAGTTCGAAATTATAAACTCCTCACATTTAAATGAGATCTAGCTAGAAAAATTCAATTATATTTACTCCGACAATATCTTCACATATATATACATGTGGAAAAAAAGAAAAAAAACCATGATAAATCTAGAGAAAACTATATATGTATAAGTTACTAGCTAAATACAATTAATTATACAACCTTGCAATGTGGTCACTGGCTTATTACAATTAAGCAAAACAGTCATTCACAACCTCGCTAGAGAAGGACTCCTCCAACAATCTAAATTGCAAAGGAAAGTCAAAAAAAGCATCATCTGGCATCTCCAAGAAATTACAAGGACTACCATAATTAGGGTCACCACCACCAATTGGCAGATGCAAGTTATTGCAATTAACATCTTCATGGTCACGTAATGAAGTAGAAGCCACACCAAAGGCATCATCCAAGCCAATAGATTGCTCCGGCCACTCGACTGGATGCGAATTTTGTTGTTCTTGACGAAGATGATCTTGATCATTATTGTTATTGCTAATTGATTGCTCCGGCCACTCGACCGGATGCGAATTTTGTTGTTGTTGATGACGAAGATGATCTTGATCATTATTGTTACTATTATTCTGCTGATCACCTCCGAAAAGAGAGATCAAGTTAGTTGATCCACGACGACTTTGAACCCGTCCTAGCTTGAAGTTGAGGTTAATTGGACCGTCCGGTGATCTTTTAGGACGTCCTGTGAATTTTTGCACCAACGCTCTAAAATTGGTGGCGCTGGCTTTGAGATGGGTAGTAGGTGTTTTCTTGGAAGCTCTAGACCTCCTCCTTGTAATTGGCTTTGAGAAGCTATTGGTACTCCCTTGGTTACCACTTGATGGTGGTGAAGTAGTAGTAGTACTACTGTTGCTTGGGCTACCTGAAATTTATTCACACAGCGATGAGATCAAACTGCTATGATGTCATGAAACGAACAAAAAGACGTACAAATAAAAAAATTGATTGAACAACTAGAGCAATCAAAAACCATACCACAATTATTGATAAGAGTACATGGGTTAGTACCACATAATCAACTCAATTTAACATCATAAAACATGATTTATACAATAACAATGGACCACAGAATCGATCTTTTCCGATACTAAGTTACGATTGGTGGAATTCGAATCCAACGTACCTTGCTGCTGATTAAATGATTGTTCATAAAGTTGCAACCACTCCATATTTGCACCAACTTGAGTAGTGTCTCCCATGTTGGCCTTTTTTTGGGTCTCTCTCTACTTGGTTTCCTGTCTTAATTATCACCTCTTAATTTTGGTCATGTAAGGAACAAACCACCTTACCCCAACTCGTATATATAGTGTGGCGGCGACTAGGTTTGGTCAAAATAGAACGGCATAAGCTCGTCTGTTCCTTCCAAAGAACAAAAGCTTGACTATGCCCGGGGGTATACATTAAACCTCTTATTACCAACGAATCAATTAAATTGTCTCAAGTTCGAGCCACTAATAATGCAGCGATGCTAAATATTTATTAGAAAAGTTTTGTCAACCAAAAATCTTACATAATTCGAACTTTGATTAGTCAAGTCAGCTGATGTTCGGAAAACGAATGACACAATTAAAAAAAATATAGCTTTAATTAATTAGGGTAGAGTTTAATTTTATATGCATATAAGATGACCTTGGGACACGGGAGTGAAGTTTCGGGGAAGTAACATGTAGAAGATTGTGTCAGAAATATGCATGGCAGCCTTGACTTTACTTTTGGACTTGCACTATGCATATTTTAATTACCATTTGGCTCCAAATTAATAAATTAATTAACTTAGTAATTAGTTTCTTGCTTCCTGAAAACGAATATCACATCATGCATGAGATGTCAGTTTTTTCAGGTTCCTGCCCTTATATACCACTTTCCACACTTAAAAGTATGTTGAAAATGGAGTAGTGTGGAGATAACACAACATCAACTTGTTTTATACCATGTTGAACATTTCTATTCAATTCAAAATTTTATGATTTTTCATACTTATAAATATCATAATTAACGATTCGGTTATCAATATGGTAACTACCAACGAACCCATTGATCGATTTCTTGCATGGATTCGTCCAAGACAAATTTCTATTGGTACTTATGGCCTTTTTAAAAGTGTAAAATATGTATTAGTCGAATCGCTTGGTGTCATCCTCTTAATTAATTGCAGTACCTGCAAGATAATGACCATCCAGAATAAAAAATCTCCAGCATCCAATTAATTTGGTGGCTTGAAAATCAATCGACGTGATCGATTGACGCAGTTGTAGCCACCCCATTGAATCTTTTAGGTCTGACATTTAATGTTATTCGTTTTTTACGTTATCGTGTTTATTAATCCAGTTTTGAGCTGGATATGAATTTTGAATTATTGAAAATTTCTTTCAATTATTTTAAGATTTTGAGTTGGCTAAGGAGATTCTGACATGATTTTTTTATATGTATATTTTTGCATAGTATTAGAGTCAATTGATCTAATAAAATCTATGGTACATTGTGCTCGCGCGACGTCTTTTGAAAGCACAACATGCAATATGAATCATGTGCGAATTCTAACATAATGGGCTTCGTTTAAGGGAGCGTGTTGGAAAGAATCTCATATTATATTTTCAATTACTCAAACTTAATACAAGATAAATATTTGGAGTATACATATAGAATTAATCCATTTAAAGAAATTAATACATATTAATTATGTTAAAATATTTTTTTATCTGTCGATTTATGGAACGTGCATATCATACAATCTTTAAGATGGATTAAGGATAAGAATCAAATTAATTCATTACGGCTTTTACTTTTAACTTTTTCTATAAGTACATTGTATTTACCAAAAAAATCCTCCATAACAACAATCATTACATTTGTTATTTTGCACAATACTTTAGTACTCGTACGTATATGTTAGTACTTGTATAAGTAAATGTGGCCTAAAATTTTACTTTTAACTGTAGTCGCATAGCGACGGGAAAAAGAAGGCGGCGGCTGAAATACGTTTCTGTTTCGCTTTCGCTTCCTCTACCCATAACAAATGGCTCGTTGGTTGGCTGGACACCCGTAATTAAATTAAGGGTAAAGTTACTGCTATTTAGGAGAAGGAAAACTATTTTTTTAGGGCATCGTGTTTGTTTATTAATTTTCAGGAGAAAGCTAGTGTTAAAATGTCATGGGTTCCGTATATAATGAAATAAAATTTGTTTGAATCTTCGTAATTAATTTAAATTTAAAGGCAATTAATGGATGAATGTTTTCACTTATTAATTTAACCCAACAATCTTCTACTCTCCATGTGTATTCTCAACAAGTAATTTTAAAAAATCTACGTTAACAGTGCCTTAAGTAGAATTATTTTCTTATAAGTAGAATAATATTACTCCTTAAAAAAATCACCCGAAGATAATTACAGGGTTATTATAGCATCTGTACTTATTTACAACACCCAATCACCTAAAATACTAGATAAATACATATCATAATTATGATAAAACTATCTAAGTACCGATTTCAAAAGCAACTCCACAGAAACACCACAATTTCACCTAAACATCAAAACAGCCCATAATTACACCAAACTAATTACTTTAGATTTGAATTACTTTGGATGAGCGAGTTGATACCATGATTTATTGTTTACCCTCTTGGCATGAGAGGTAATCTCAAATTTATGCAGAGAATCGTACAATGTGCGACAATAGAACATGCGATTGACTCATTTTCTTATGTTGTTAGAATTATCATCTCCAATCTAAAATCTCAAAGTAATTGGCAAATGATGTTCTTTGTCTTGTAACATTGCGTCCAATAAACTTTTGCTTTCAATATGAGATTCTCCAACGAGTTGACTACATGATTTGAGATTTTATGTACATACGGCATACACTTACAGTCAACAACAGCAGTACACATCCAACTGGTTTTAAATTAAAGCATGTGATTAGCATTTCTTAATTACACGTTCCGACCACCTAGGCCTAAGCTTGTGCCCTGCAAGAAAGGCCAAGCTTGCAAAAGCAAGTCCCACTTAATCACGAGGCGTTGACCAAAAATATATCAGATCGCCCCGTTGAATTCCACACCTTGGGACCTTGGAATTATATAGCACTTGCCGTGCTCAATTTTGAAAGTCCTTTTGTTGTATGAGAAATGAAGGGAAAGAGGGAAGATTTCGCAAGAGCTTGGCAAACCGGTTGATTATTCGAACCTTTCATCATTGTTGTAGGTCCCTCGATTTCATTGCATCGATGTGAATTGTCTCAAGTCAAACGTATGTCGAAAGTGAAAACATCAGGCAAAATACATATTTCTTATGGTTTGACAAATTGATTGATGAAAAAATTTTTTTGATAAATAAAAAAATTGATATGTACATGCAAAAATCTATTCCAATCGTCGCGTTATTCTGCATTATATTTGCTAGAAAACTTTTGCCATCATTTTACGGTCTTATTTGACACTAATTTGAATTAGCGTATTCATTTATGGGTAAGTTGATTCCGGGTGGAGAAGTAAAGAGTCCCTATTTTTAGCTTGATAGCTAAGTATCTGACTTGAAAGAAAAGACTGAAAAAGTCAAGCTCTTCGTTTCGTGCTAGATACATTTCGTTCAATTTCCGGCGATGAAAACCATACACGCGGTAGCCAATATGAAGAAAACGAGCTAATAATTTTTAGGGTTGGAAAACGAGTGAAATATGTTGCGATAACAAAAGGTAACTAACTTGACTCTGTATCGACACTATAATCATTTTAGGGGAAAAAACTGATTTGATAAATTGTATTCATTGGTCAAGTTTTAAGTTAATTAGTTCTTAAATTTTGAAAAATCAAACTCATTAATTTTTAATATCAATTTTTATCTCAAATGATACCTAAGAGTAACATCATATCTCTCTATCAGTTTAAAGCTCCAAAATCACCATGAACATATTAACTCACCCTCACGGTAAAAAAAACTCACCTACCACACTAAAAAACTCAAAATAACTAAGCCTACATCCACCCAATACATCCAACTCAATCGAGTAATTCTAAACACTAACAGTAGAATTATTTCCCCATCTAGGTGTAATCTATTCAATATTAAGATGAATCGACTACTTCACACTTTTGATAAACTTCCAACACGTACCTATACTCCAAAATGTTGGCACCCAAAGAATGAACTACAAATGTTCAAACCATGCATGTCGCACATTTCAACGAAATAGACTTGTATCTACTTCAATTAGGTTCATAAACCAAAACCAATATTCGCAGGTTAATCATGACACTTTACTTTCACTGGATCATGCAAAGACTAGCAACAACAACAATGAAGTTTGTCCATGCAAAGTCAAACTAAGCAAGGATCAAAATCTTGTTGTCGCAAAGTTTATCACATGATTTAAATTACTCAAAATGACAAATCGATTGGGTTGAATGGGGCAGGTGTAGTAGACTAAAGGGTTCCGTTTATTTTTTGACGGAGTGTGTAACATATATTTAGTGTGTATATTTAGTGTGGAGTGGAGATTACTATGTTTAATGACGATTTGGATTTTTAAAGTGAGTAAGAGTTAATTTGGTAATTCCATGTGTCATTTGAGATGAAATTTGGTCCTAGAAACTAACGAGTTTAATTTTAAAAAATGCAGGGACTAATTAACTAAAAACTGGACCTCCTAGTTCATTATAACAAAATTTAGGGACTTCATAGTTTTTAGCCCATCATTTTATACTTGTAATTACTCAAACATTTAAGATAATACATAGGTAAAAGAGTTTAATTCATTATAAGAGTGACTCGGTAGTACTCTTTATTCAATACAAAATTCATACTTCAATATATTCTCTTGAACAAAATCTATTCGAATTGTTAGGTTGAAGATTGCAGGTTTGTATCATGTACTAGCACAAAATTGATCAATTTGACTCCCCGGCCATGAAACGCTGATCATATATAGACTATATATCGAGTTGTTCCGACGTCGTGTTTAAATCTCATTATCCAACACAAAATATCAGTTCAAGCGGGTCGATCGAGTCTATCACGTCGGAGGAAAGACTTGAAGTATTGGACAAATATAACATATATAGTATCTAAATGGAGCGTTTATGTTCAATTAATTAATTGAGTGTGAATTAGCATCAGCAGTCGTGTAAAATGTGAACATGGAATGGGTATAAGACAAGTACAGCCAAAAGTCTAACATTCGTAGTCATACTATACACCAAAAAGGGGCAAATTATGTGACACCTTGAAAGTTTCCTTCATTTATTTTGTCTTAATGGTAAAAGATTTAATCAACATCTGGGTTGGTGAGTCGATAGAAATCTAAAGACCAGTCGAAGTGACTCAGTATTCTTTATCATCTCACTGGCACCCACTAATCTATAACAGTTGACTTTGTAGGAGTTAATAGACTCAGTATTATGAATTAGAATAGGGCAAATTACTATAACATCTCTCTTATTTGACTTAATCGATAATTTAGTCCTTTTAGTTTCGAAAAATATTCTGACAACTCTCTTCTTTGATTTTATTATATTTTAGGATTCTTCGGTGACGTAATTTATTTATTTTTTCCATTTTTGTCATTGAAATGACAAAACTACCCTTAAAAACACAAAAATTCTCCTTATTTTCTTATCCTCATTTCCTACCTCTTATATATATTCCTCTTTGGAGGACCCACAAAAATGGACAGCAGCAAAGAGATGGATAAGGAGAGGCTAACGGCGGAGATGGACTTCAACGAGGACTCCTCCTCCGCCGTCATCAAGATCCGGCGCCGCCTCCCGGACTTCCTCCAATCCGTCAAGCTCAAGTACGTCAGGCTCGACTACGGCTACACCGGCACCCGGCCGTCTCCGACCACCGTCTTCTTCTTCCTCGTCGCGGCCCCTCTGTTTCTAGCGGTACTGGTCCGGTTCACCGGGCTCGAACTGAACCGGCTCATCGACCTCTGGTCCACGCGCCACACTCTCTAGCTCCGGGACATCGACGAGGCCACCCAGCTGGCTCTCTCCGCGGTGACTCTCTTCCTTCTCGGCTTGTACTGGGCCGGGAAGCGGCGGACCCGGCCGGTCTACCTCATGGACTTTGCTTGCTACAAGGAGGAGGACGAGAGGAAGATGTCGGTGGAGAACGGCGCCTTCGAGGGAGAAAATTAGGTTGTTCATGACGGCACAAGGTTGTTCCCACCGGAGACAATCGGGAGGGAGGAGTCGGCGGTGCCTGTCCTCGTCGAAGAGACCCAAATCGTCGGGATAGTTCTCAGTTGGATTTTGTTTGATTTGGATTTGGGGAAGATCATTATGAATATGGGTTCTTTGATTTGGTATTTTGATTTATTTGGCCGGAGTAGATGAACGAAATTTGTCAGAATTGATGACCGGCGGTAAGTCGATGAAGTGGAAGAAGATGAAGAGTAAGGAGATGTTTTTTTTTATTTTTTAGGGTATTTTTGTCATTGAAATGACAAAAATGAAAAAAAATTGACAGTTAGGGACCCTAGAATATAATAAAATCAAAGAAGGAATATGTCAAAATATTTTTCGAAACTAGAAGGACTAAATCGTCGATTAATTCAAACAAGAGGAGTACTACAGTAATTTGCCCATTAGAATATACATAACTCTAATCTCTCTGTTTCACACGTACATATTTAATCCCACAATACTTACGGGACATCTATATTTTTTTATATAATGAATTAGTAAGGATTGGACATTAGAACTCTTTAATTCATTTGCGATACGAAGTGTTCAAAACTCGGCCAACATGTAAAAAGAAATTAAATCAAAGATTGGAAACTAAGACGCGCAATGTGAAAGTGATAGAGTTTATGTTTTTGACCGTTGACTGGAAACTAAGTACTAAGTCAAGTAACCATCGATCGTTGGCTATCTATTCATACCTGTTTTTTCTTTTTTGGAAACGGTATAATTTTATTCACCATCACCGGTGGGGGTTTTGGATTGAGTGGGGACAACATAAAAGTTGTCTCTACGTAAGAAATTTTATTTGAACCATCAGATTTCATTAAAAATCGTGTCTACAGATCTGGCAGTCATCAAAAACCGTATCATGTAGGTCCAAAACTTTGATCCATTTCATTTACCTATTCATACCTCTTAACTTGAAAAGTATTATATTTATCATAATTACATCAACTTCAAGTCTCGTAAAAACCCTAAACACTAAATTCTAAGAATATAACATTTTGCATTCAATATATAAGAATAATTTTGTAAAAATTAATTAGAAACGTAATTTCATTTTCTTTATAGTCTTATTTAACTGAAATTGAAATTTAAATATATTAATCGAATTTATTTCATTTTCTGTGTATAGCATTTGTATTTGTAACATTGGCAATAACGTTTATTATACCTTTCAAAAAAATTAAGGGGTTGTCTTGTTCTACCGTGTTATTTTTATATATCCAATGTAATTAAAAATGCAACTTTTGGATATATACAAAACACGAAACCAGTATTGTTTCGTAACTTCTGTACCGTATTATTTCGTCAAAAGAAAAGGCCAAACCAGTATTATTTGTACGCCAGTACGGTACGCGTATCAACGACTTTTCCGTATAAATCGACACATGACTTCGAGGCCCAATGGAAATAATTATTAATTAGTTCAATTGGATCATTGGCCACAATTTGTATTTTTTTTAATAAACAAAATATCTATTTAATACACCAAACGGGGACGGACAAAAATTTATGGCAAAAAATATATATACGGCTCCAATAAGAATCTTTACTTCTCAACAGGGTTTAGGCATAGATGATAGGGCACACTGAAAGATCTAGTAGAGCAGATGATGATATAATACTTCAGAATTCTTTTCTAAATCTTTGTTCAGAAGACCAACATCTTGTAATTGAGACGACTAGAACTGCTCTCGTTTTATTATTTCAGTGTTTTATTGTGTACATTTTTAGTTCTTGTAATTTTGTTTCGGACTGGTTATATTTTCGTTGTAGGTTGGGCAAACTTCCCCCGGATTAGTTGCTTAGACATCTTCCGGCCCTTGATATACTTCTCTTGTTGGATTTTTCGACTTAGTTTTATATTCATATTTCTCTTTAAAAAAAGATGATTTGACGTGCATCCAATTTTTCAAACTAAGATGCAAATTTTACTGTAATTTCAACCTAAAAAACATTCATCTTCCATTAGAAAAAAAACAGAGAATAGCTCCCGATCTCCTACTCATGGAAAAGAGCCCATTCCTACCAAGTATATGAGGCCCCATGTAACTAACATCTTTGATGAATTGCTCATACGAGATCATGAATTATCATTGCTACTCGCACGACCCTCGTTTTATGATTCATTATCAAAGTCTAAGCCCGTATAAATTGCCCCCATTGTTGCAATAACCAAGTGTAGACCACCGATACAATAAAAATGATATTACACAAATGTCATTTACACTATGGGGTGGAACAAATTTACCCAAACCTTCAGTATGGAGATGATATACAAAACTGGGATCGTTGGGTTTCTTCTGCTGCTTCAAATCCCATTTTTTTCTGGTAGTGTCTCGTTTTAGTGATTCTACATCCTCGCTTTAAAAACGGCGTTCTACTCTACAGTTATTTCTAAGAGCGTGGTGAGTCTGGGTTTCCTATATCTTCTAAGTAGCAAAGAAGAGCAGACGACACTAACAGAAGAAAGAGCCATGCATGCACCGGCTGCCCATGGGGGCAATTTGATCCCCAGAGGCGGAAAGAGAGCGCCGGCCGCGACGGGAATCGCGACCACGTTGTACGCCATGGCAAATATATAGTTCAGCCTGATGCGAGATAAGGTCTTCCTGGAGAGGTCGATCGCGGTGATCACGTCCTCCAAGTTGTTTCTCATTAACACGTAGTCGGCAGCTTCGATGGCAATATCTGTCCCTGCACCGATTGCCATGCCTACATCGGCAGCAGCCAGAGCAGGCGAGTCGTTGATGCCATCGCCTACCATTGCAACTATACTTCCATCCTTCTGGAATGACCGGATGACCTCAGCTTTCCCGGCTGGCATTACTTCGGCCCTGACGTCATTAATGCCGACCTGAGTGCAAGCAACAATAACATCAAATCTCCTCAATGAGAATCAAACAGTTATAAAAGATCAGGAGAACAATTTAGTTAACAGAAAGAATGAAACATGTGAAAAACCTCTCTAGCAACAGCTTGAGCTGTTCTCCAATTGTCCCCCGTCACCATGATTGGCTTGACTCCCATTTTGTATAGACCTTCTATTACAACAGCAGCTTCTCGTTTAAGTGGATCTGCTATCCCCAGAGCACCAATCAAGCTGTCATCGAAAGCAACGAGAACTCCCGTGCTTGCACTTTCTTCAAGTTCAACAACAAAATTCTCGACATGAGTTGGAATGTCAATCCCACTTTCTGTCATCAACTTCCTATTACCAACCTGCCAAGGATACAGAAGCCCTTGTAAGAAACATGACATTATATAAACCCTCCTAATACTAGGATGCCTCAAATTAGCACGATCATGATGCTATGAAACTTACTAGCACTTGCTTTCCACTAATAAAACATTTGACACCTCTTCCAGGAAGGGCAACAAAGTCTGAAACATCAAGTAGCCATGCAGACAATGGAGATTGGTTGCTTTGGTCCTCGCCATTTTTTGTGGCAGAAGGTTCGTCAAAGAAATGGAAATGTCGGGCATATTCCACAATCGCGTTCGCCAAAGGATGTTCACTGCTAGCCTGAATAATTCATTACAGGAAAATTAGAAGTTTCCCATCAATTGGAACATAGAACTTCAACATCCAGGATAGGACAAGGAATCTTCACGTTTCATTCTCATTTTAAGCAGAATATTGATAATTTTCTCAGATTTGAAGAAACAAGTTATAATAAAAAGGATGCAGAACATAAAATGAAACCACGTGGAAAAGAAAGAATGAAAAGGAATCTAAATCAAGAAATTCATGACTGACTAAAAACAGAAATATGCAAGAAATCCAAATCAAGTTGCGAGAAATCACCTCAGCCGATGCTACCCATCTGAGGAAATCCCCACGATCCATTCCGTTGAAAACCTTTGCAGTGGTGACTGATGCTTTTCCCTGTGTTAGGGTTCCTGTTTTATCAAATATCACATACTTTATTTTATGTGCCCTTTCCAAAGCATCCCCTCCTTTTATCAGCACCCCATTATTGGCACCAACGCCTGTAGCGACCATGACAGCAGTAGGTGTTGCCAAGCCAAGTGCACAAGGGCATGCAATCACAACAACTGAGATCGAAAACATCAGAGCAAAAACAAAGTAGTTGACATTATCTGGAAGCCACTGTCTAGGGTAAGCTCCCATGACCCCTCCAATATACCTGCAAGCAAACACAGGAAAGCATGGTCATCATTAGCATCTAAACCTAAGCACACTAAATTGATTCAACTTGGAAGAGAAACTTATAGTGAACTTACCAACCCAATAGTGTCATGAAGGCCATAGCAATAACCGTAGGAACAAAAATGCTAGCAACCTGCATATGGGATTGTCCACACATTTCAGAAAATTTAGGAACAAGTAATCAGCTACTTGCTCAATCAATGATAAAAACAACCAGAATGTCTACTTACAAAGTCCGCAAATTTCTGGATAGGAGCTTTAGACATTTGTGCTGTCTCAACCAAGCTGATTATCTGACTCAAAACTGTGTCGGAACCTACTTTGGTTGCTTGTATGTGAAAAGCACCATGTAAATTGATTGTACCACCAATAACTAAAGAATTAGCTTCTTTAGAGACAGGTACAGACTCGCCAGTCACCATACTCTCATTCACGTAACTTGATCCCCACACAACCAAACCATCAGCAGGGATTTTGGTTCCAGGAAGAACTTTCAGTATGTCTCCAGGCTGAATCAATAGGGCATCTATTTCTCTTTCTCCAATGACCTTGCCACCTTGAAAGACAATTCACGAGAAATCTTAGTCAGGCTGAACAAACTTTACCCATCCTTTTTAGGCGGGTTGGTTACCAGCATGCAACATTTGCCCAAATCAAAATGATGTAAAAAATATATAAACAAATGAGAGAGCAGGGCATTAAGTACCTTTGTCTTTAATTAACAGCAGAGCAGTTGCTGGCGTAAGTTCCACTAACTTCTTAATGGCATCTGATGTTTTTCCTTTTGCTAGGCACTCCAGATATTTTCCCAACAATACAAAAGTTATCAGCATGGAACTTGTTTCAAAGTATGTCGGTGGACTCCAGCCTGTAGCAGCCCCGTACACTAGTGCGCAGACAGAGTAAAAATATGAGGCGGAAGTTCCCAAAGCAACCAAAACATCCATGTTGGTTGAACCATTTCTAAGCGCTCTGCCAGCAGCTACATAAAACCGCTTCCCAATAACAAACTGAATAACACTCACCAATGCCCATTTCAACAAATCATCCATCAGGAAAGGGCCACACTGCCAAAGCAACAACGAGTACAGCACCGGAATGTGTGGGCAAACGACTCGAATGAAGAACAAGGGAATCTGTCCACCAATTGGCAGTTCAAGAATCAGCATGATCCCAACCTTTCATTTACTGGAGAAAGTGCAGAAGTGCGTAGAAAGAGAGCACTACTCAAGTTTTGCAACAACAAAAAATAATTTAAGCATCGGAAACTTGAACAAAATAAGACCAATTATATAGGCATGTTCCAGACTAATTGGAACAGGAAACTATCAAAAAGAATATCTACAGATTCTGAATAACGATCACGAAGTTGCATGATAATACTCACACTGAGAAGTAGACTGGACAGAAAGAGCCGGAACATATGGGAGCTCTCCTCAAGATCCTTTGATGTCATTCGAGCAAAAGGATTGACAACCCTTAACTTAAATCTGCCAATGCTTTCTTCCGCGACCAAATCAACCAACACCCTAGGCCCAACAACTTCGGGATCAAACGTGACTTCCAGATGACTCGACAACCTATTGTACCTGAACTGCCTCACCCCCTTTGACCTACTAAGAATCCCTTCGAGAAGCTGCACATCCATCTCCCCCAAAACGCCCATCACTTCCAACACGATCTTATCCTGCTGGCTGCTCTGCACGAGCGCTCCATCGAACCCAGCATCCTCGATAGCAGCCACGATCTCGTCCTTGCTAATGACGCCAGGATCATACTCAACCTCCCCCATCGAGGTGGCCAGCGCGACTACCGCCCTATTCACGCCGGGAAGACCCCGCAATATACCTTCCACGGAGTTCACACAAGCCGCGCAAGTCATCCCCCCTATCGTAAACTGCCCTACCATCGCTTTCCTACTCGACGACGAAGTTGACTTACCGGTCTGCTCGGCCAAAACCTCGGCCTCGAACCCTGCATCCTCAACCGCATTCTTGATGTCGTCCTCCTGAGTTCATAAAACCACGGCCAGGGGCAGAACCGTTAATTCATGGACTAAGTCAGCAAAACACGGCTTCAAAATATCTATAAAGTTGGATATTCTAAATCAACTAAATCCGAATTCAGAAGAAGGTAATCAGAAGAAGACCGGACCTGGACGACGGCGGAGTCGAAAACGACGTCGGCGCGGTTCTGGAGCAACGCGACGGAGGCGGAAACGACGCCGGGGAGGGCGGATAGGGCGGACTCGACGGAGTTGGAGCAGGCGGCGCACGTCATCCCGGTGACTCTCACCTGCACCTTCCTCAACTTCCCCTCGCCGGCGCCGGCGTCGTCTCTCCGGTACGAGTCGAGAAGCCGCACCTCCTCCATCGCTCCAAGCTCCTCCTCGTCTTCATCGTCCCCGCCGCTGTAGCTCGTTAGCTGGAGGTCTCTCGCGCTCGGCGACATCGTCCTCCTCTTCTCGTTTTCTTTTCTTTCTTTTTTTAATTTACTCTCCTTGTAACCGCTGTCGTCTTCCCCTTGAGATCGGATGCTTATTCAATTGAAAGAGAAGAAGATAGCCAACGGGGAGAGAGAGAGAGAGAGAGGGGTTTCGAGGAAGAAGGCGGACAAATTATAGAGAGGGGGTAGTTTTTTCTTTGTTTCTTATTTAATAACAGACGATGTGGGGATCTACGTGGATTTTGTTGGGATTTCGTTTTTTGTTTGGCAACAATTCACTTTAGTAACATTTTTTTCAACTACCCAACGGTAACCCAGACGATTTGGTATATGAATGTCCATTAAATCAATTAATCTAAGTTAGGGATAGGCAAAAATATAGTGGGTCATGTCCTTACTAAATAACAGATATATAGTCTGTTGAGTTTAGAATAGGCAATAGGTATGGATTTAAATCATGACTCTATCCACGTACGTTAAATGTTTCGTATATTTTTCAAATAGTTTAAACACAATTGTTAAAATTATTTTACAAACCAATAGGCATACTGATAGAGCATGAGACTCTAAGGTGAGTTTAACCAAAATTTTCAAGTGATTAACATCGTTTTAACAGATTTAAATCACTAACCATTCTTCTTTTAGGTGGAAAAAAATCCTTGCCATTCTAACAGGCAAGACTATAAAAAATATTATATTAGTCAAAGGAAATAAGAAAATAATGGAGGGATAATTGGTACTAGTTGGTCTTTTTTGAGGGAGGTACTAGTTGGTCTTGGTCATACAATAATAATTTCGTGCAAGTCCACGGTTTGCTTTAATTGCGGGATAGGTTGAATGTTTCAAATGTTCGATGAGCAACGCGTAAAGAAGTCAACTTTGGATGGTCGCGTAAACCGAAGAATATTATTCGTCTGGACGACAATACCAGTCGCAAAAGTTGCGAGTTTTTTCATAAATATAGAATATGTTTATTGTCTTAAATTTTTTGACATATATGAAAATTTTTGCACTAGGATTATAACTAGGATGGCCACAGGCTATTTAAGGTTTTAAAAATGAGGATCATTAACCGAAACAGTTCTAAAGTAGTTCGGAAACTGCCCATGCCCATTCTATTTTTTTGGCACTACACCGGACCAAAGGCATGTTTTCTGGTACCTCATTCGGATTTTTACTTTCAACACCTCAACATAAAATTACCATGATCAACCACGGATTGCATACATTAGTTGATAAATGATTGGTTGTTTTGGTAACCGAAAATCCATCTTTTATATGAGGCGATAAACTTATCATGAAAACGTTGATTGTAATATCATCTCACGAGCACCGTGCTACACACCAGATACAACCAAATAAAATGAATACGAGTTAATATTATTCGAATGAATCTTTTTACACACATTTTTTTTTCTCTCAATATCGTGCATAAATCTAGATTAGTGAAATCAATAGATTCGGAAATCAATCACCATGCGCACCAGGTCTACTTCCACTTCCATGTGTGCGGTATCTTTTTATCATTTTCCTTGCGTACCGGCATAGATGTTCTTATTGGAAATATGACTTCGTCCTCACTAGTTTTACCCTTGCATGGAAGTAAGAAAGTGACACGACACGTAAAGAAATACGTAGACGCTCCATTGGTTCAACCAAATTAATGGAGATCTTCATCCTCGCTCTTGTTTCATTGTCAATCTAAAGAAGTGGGATTTAAGTGGCTCTTGTTATATATTTCTGCTCTTCCGTAGATCTTCCAACATCGTTCGTGGCTGACATATTTTATTACTTTGGCGATATAATTATATTCAGGGCAGATTATCGCATTGGAGTGGTGAAATTATTTATAAGCTAGAAAATTCATTTATTTTAAAATTTTAGGTTAGATCTAAAGAATCTAATATAGTATCAAATCGGGTTGATTATGTGTTCATTATATTTTATTTAGTTTATACCACTTAGTATCCGACTTATTAGACAAACTAATACAAGTTCGATTCAGATAAGACTTTTGAAAGATGTCAAAGCTCTCCCAAGTCCCAACAAGTATTTAAAGACTCGAATTCGTGATCTGATTAAAATAATACAACTCCCTTTTCAGTTATCGAAATGCCTCTTATTTGAATCTCACGCTCATTGTTGTTCTTACTCGATGTTTATGGTGCAACGATAATATTTTTTCGCACTTAACAAATAATTTTATAAGAAGCAGATGACATATAATTTTTATTTTATTGGCACTTGATAAAGCAACCACCTAGCTATCAACTAACATGCCCTTTTTTCAACACGAAACTACCTGTTTGAACAAATACTGCCACCAACTGCTACCACAAGTTTGTAGCAAGCTACTGCCACATTGATGAACTCGCTATTTATAATCAATTAGATGCTATCTATATACCGATAGTCTTAAGATTTATAATTTGATATCTATAGTCTCTTTGAGAATCTCATATCGGTTAGTACAAGTAGGATAGACTAATTTATAAGTGTTGAAAATTTACCAACTCATAGCCTTAAGGTTTTGGCTTGGATATATAGATTCTAACATGGTATCAGAGTGGGTTAATCCCGTGCCAAATGTTATACTTGCACATTGGTGAAGTCGAAGCTCATGCAATCTTCGATCTGATGGATCTCGTTTGAAGGGGCGTGTTGAGAATCTCACATCGGTTAGCAACAAAGCCAACATGGTGTACTATCGAACGCCAACATCGTGTACCACCAAACTCCATATAATATGTACCACCAAAATAAACATGGTATACTAGCGAACACTATCTAATTTTGTATTTTCCAATTGCCCTTGTCTATTCACAAATATTACAAAAATGCCATCACACGCACATGCCTAGTAGTTCTATTTTTGGGTTGGATATGAAAATTCTAACATAGTCTAACATGGTACAACAACACTTCGAGATCTATATACTGCACATGATTCTATATTTCATGGTATGAGCCAAAATATTCAAATTAATATTTCTATACAATAAGAAAGATGGTCTTTTTTGTACGTATAAAAAAAGAAAGATGGTTTTTTGGTCAAATACAATATGCATGATGCAGAAAGAAGCCCGCGCTTTTGACACAAGGCAAAACAAGAGAGGTCGGACATATCCAGTGAGAATTCCCATGCGGAGGTCAAGATTATAGCAGAAAATTTATTTTTACTATGGGATGGGGATACCTCGAAATTTCTTAAAGTTGATTGGCAAAAAATAATAGAAGAATGTAACGCTGAGGCTAGGAGATGTGTGCCAAAAATATTACCTGTCTAGTAGCGTTTGTTATTTAGATAGTTGTATATCTTTAGCCATTTTTAGATAAATTGTAGTGCTTCGCAGCATGAAAAGTGTAAGTACACTTGTACACAGTTGACGTAACATTTTAAGGTAATAACAGGTATAAAAAACAATATGCATGATGTTGACTTGAACAATAAATAGGTGTATCCATAGATAAGCTGGATTAATCAAGAGAAGTACTCCAAATAGAAGTGACAATACAGTAACTTCAGACCAAACAAACGTTTGCCAGAATTGCTTGAAGAATCATCGAGACAGCAGGCGAATTCGGCAACGTGATTGGCCATGACAATCGACAGACACATTTATTAGGGTGAAGATTCCATTTGCCAATTAATGTAATTGTCGAGAAGGAATATGTCTAGTTGAGTTTGGTCTTATTCCTAAAAAAAAAGTTTGGTCTTAGGATTGGGTGCCGAATTATCTAAAATTCTACTAAGGCGACTACAGGTTAGAGTTACATAATTTTAAATTGTGACAAATTTTTTCAAACAAAATTTTAACATTGTATTTTAATATTTTAAATTCGATACTTAATTAAGTTATAATTTGATCTTTGTCACCGGATAGAAAGAGTTTAACAAACAAATGACCATTTTGATGCAATTGTGATGTAATTGTGTTGTTACCGTTACAAGATACAACGACATTAATTTGCCCATATTTGACGAATAGTGTCTAAGACATATTGCTTATTTGATTATAATTGTCACGGTACAACTTTTCTGGTCGGATGGAGATGGCGTGGTGGTGGGCAGGCCACTGAAATCACGAAAACCATTGTGCAGGATGATTCATTATCCACTCTTGAATTTTGGATGGGCCAAGCCAACTTAAGTGTTTAGTTGGAGTTTATTTGTGTCAAAATCACGTGATATTGGAAGTTTATTCAAGTGTTATTTACTTCGATTTTTTTTAGAAAAATTTAGGCAGGTTAGTCTAAACTCTGGGACTTTAAGCGTGAGTTTTGTTCCCCTCCCAAACAAAATTTTGTCATTTCCGTAAGAGGTGAGAATTGACCCACCGATCCCTAGGAAATGAGGCATGACCCGTTACCTTCATACACACTTTGCATTAGTTATTTACTTAGATTTTGTATTCAAGCTTTGGGAATGAAAAAATACCATCTAGAAAACTATTCTTCAAATAGAGTCCGATAATACTCGATTCTGAATATCACACAGACCTATCCATACTAAGAAAGCTGGTTTTTTTCCAATCAGGTATCCAAAATATCAAATTTTACCAAAATGCCAACGCACATGCCATATTTTTTTTGTGATTTTTCGTCTTACTCACTCATTATCTTATCTCGTGATGTCGTGCAATATCAATAATGCCAATGAACACATTTCTACAAAGAAAAAAGTCTTTAGTCGGTAATAAAGTCGACAGTATTCAACTCAGAAGATGATTGAGGTCATCCAGTTTCGTGTTATTGTAACGGGCTTGAGCTTACTGGCCCGTACTAAGAAAGCCCACGAGAACACAAACAACAACCACAAGGGAAGCCTCGATCCAATCCACACATTAGTCCCATTAGATACCACCGACACGGGAAATGAAGAGAGGAGTGGCGCCGCTTTTTCGTTCCCTTGTACGACGTCGCATCGCGCAACCGCAGCAGCAGCGCCTTCACTTCGACGCGGCCGCGATGGTTCCCAAAACGCAGCCGTATCACTCGTCCATCTTCGGCCCGTCGATCCAGCGCTACCGGAGCCTCACCTCCTCCGCCGCCGCTCCCGGCATCTCCCTCATCAAGACCGAGAAGGACTTCGACGCCGCCCTCGCAACCGCCCAAGGTCATTTTAGTAATTTCCACAGTTTTAGTATTTTCCGGTGAAACAAATTTTCTGAATTTTTGTATCTGTGAGCAGAGAAATCATTGCCAGCTATATTCTACTTCACCGCGGCTTGGTGCGGGCCATGTGAGTTCCTCTCCTTTCCTTTCCCCCTTTTTTAGGGTTTGAATTTTTTTTTTTTGGATTATTTGTCTTTTGATTATTAATTATCTCGTGTGGCGGATTTCGTGTCTCAGGTAGGTTCGTGTCGCCTATAATCGAAGAGCTGAGTGGCAAGTACCCCAATGTAGCCACTTATAAGATCGACATCGACGAGGTACCTTGCGGGTCCTTCTCTCCTCTTATACACCACAATGTGATAATCTGCGTTGATCACTGTCTATACGAATTGATACATTGGAGCTCCGATCACGGTTTGAAAACCGCTGCTTGCGGTTATTAACAGTTTATTTACTGATATATTTATATTAATGAAAACAGGAAAGCCTTGGAAGAACACTGAGCAAATTGTCCATCACCGCGGTGGTAAGTCCTACGTTTACTAGATTGTTGATGCTACTCCAAGAGCGACTTGACTAATACGATATGTGTTTTTTCTCATTTGCAATTGCAATGCAGCTAACTACTTGCCTAGTTTCTGTCAATGCGCTTCTTTTCTTTGCCTAATTTTTGGGTGGTTTACCGAGGAAGTAATATAAGATATTGTCACTCATTCCCACTGCAGCCTACTCTCCACTTCTTCAAGGACGGGAAGAAGGCCGCTGTAATTGTCGGTGCTGATGTTGCACAGTTGAAGCAGACTGCAGATAATCTCTATGGGTAATCTTTCTAATGCTAGGATTTACTTTTGACAACTTTGGTGCGTGCTTTGGGCAATTTTCATAGCTGTCACTAAGGGAGCTGCGTATACGTTTGAGCTAGTGAACTACTAAAGAATAAACCTGGTTGCTTGGAAGTATCTATCAGACTCCTCGTTGCATAATTTTGTTACCGGTGATTCTGAGCTGCCCACTGATGCATTGCTTCCCCTTATTGAGCCTCTATTATATTTTCTGTATAGAAAACTTTCATCACTTCAAAAAACTTCCTTTGGAAAACCGAAAATGTGTACTTTCATAGTAGGAGCCGCGAGATAGCATCAAGGATGTCTGCTCTTGCTTGTAACACCCTACTAGTGTAGTGATGTTTGAGTACCCACCTTCAATGCATATGAAGTTTCTGACTTTCTTCATTCTCGTTCGGATGTTTGACACATAAGTGTTCTGTTGCTTGCAGAAATCGCTGACTTCTTAAAGGCTAAGAGGAGACAAAGTGGACGAGGATCCGAGAATCTGTAATCTGTCAAAGGTGCCTGGTTCGATCTGTACATGAACACAGTGTGGTCCGTCTTTTCTATCTTTCCTTCGAATTTAACTGCTAGATGCCAGTAATTTCTCGGTCTGGAAGGTATCTGTATGTTTTCTTGCATCCTGTTTGTTCATAACTCTTAGACCACAATTCCAAATCTTCACCAGATCTATAACTTTTCCGCCGAAGGACAAAAACTTTAAAATGAAAGGGTATTGAAGTGATATTTTCCCTTCGAATTTTTATCGACATCGGTCACTCCTTACTCCTTAGCCTTACCCCACCTGCCTGTTTTATGTTTTAGAGTCGGTCGAAAAATGCAACAAGGCAATGATAATAATCAGACGCCCAGGAGCTGAGAGACATTATAAATAGTTGGGGTAATTGTTCCCACTTAATTTTTTGTTTGTTTGATAAATATGAATATTTTTTAATGTATGTTCCCACTAAAATTAGAAATTGACTCTACTAAAAAATTAATCAACCTAAAAATTGAAACTAAATCTTAAAAAAATTTAGTCATTTAAAAAAAAATTTATATTGTTTCTATTCTCCAAATTTTCTGGCTCTGCCCCTGCAGACAGCCATGTGTGGTGGTGGACGGTGGACCTCAATTGTTTCTCAAATTTGAGCGACCATTTCTTGTCGTTACTTCTGGTTCCACTGTCTGTGACCATGTTGATGATGTATCAACTACTGTACTTACAAGTTAGGTAGATACGAGTACATCCTATCGACTGATAAATCGGTTTTTTTTTTTATTTTCCGAAAAGGTACAAATATTAACATGTGTACTACTCTAAAAAATTTATCAAAATTGATAGTTTTTAAACAAAATGGAGGCAACCTGTTAATATGTCACTAACAATGAAAGGCAAGAGAGAACTGCTAAATTGAGTAGTGCTAAAGACGCTAAAAACGATTTCAATCAGGTGCGAGTTCGAATTTTTGTGGGCATCGTCTCCTTTGTTGTCTTCTTCCTCATATCAGTATCTTTTTTTATAAAATCTCTTATCCGGGTATTGAACCAACTAATTCAGATTTGAACATAGTAAAATATTTGAATGTGACAAAACTCTTCCAACAAATGTTGAACTTCATTCCAATAGCAAAATTCTATCACTCCATCGAACATTTTAAAATCACAGAATAGTGGTGTACAAATCGGTAAAACTAGATGGTGTACTAAGTGAGCTTTTACCATTAAAATAACATACATCATACTAAATTCTGGCAATACAACATTACCAACTCATTAATTAATATTACTGAACAATTTATTCATAATAAAACCTACATTTTAATTGCATCAAGAAAGAGGTGCCCTATGAGGAGCACCCTTTCTTCTGTTGCTCAAGGGGAGGACAATCTCAGGGATGAACCCACTTGGTTTCTTCTTCTTCTTCTTGATGACCTCATCACAGCCGTACGATGAGATGACCGAGGTATCTTCGGAACATGATGCACCGTTGAGTGAGGTGGATGACGTGGCCATCATATGGCCGTCGATCTCGTCTATGATCTCTGAGCCGTCTAATCTCAGCCCTTCGAATTGTGGAAACCGCCAATTAGACGAATCAATTCTGTATACCATTGTAGAGATGTCCTCCCCTTGATCCTCCATGTAATTCACCTGCCATACTCAGTTTTATCAATTGTAAGGTCACAAGGGCAAGGTATGATTTGTAGATTTTATATATTTAGTCCGAGAGGTAAGAAATTTAAATTAATAAAGCAAAACTTTGGATCAAATTTTTATGGATTGTTCAGGTAGTGTTGAGGTAGAATTTATAATTTAGTTGGACCTATAGGTTTGTCCAAGTGATGTTCTGTGTGCGTACTCTGGATGTAATTGGTGACTATATAATTAATGAAATACATTTTTACCCCGTAAAAGATAGAATTTATAATTTAGTTGGAATTTTTATATCTAACAAAGTATTCATAAAGCTGCAGCTGAATGTAAAAAATGCCATTATTCCTTAAATAGGACCGACATAGCTCGATTCTTAAAATGAGAAATAAAAAAAAGAAAGGAAGATGGAGTCACGGAGAAGGGAATAGACCTTGCATGATAGAGAGCAGAAATGGAAGGGTTCTTGGAGTATCCTATCACAAGTAAGGCACAAGTTTTTTTTTTTTTGGCGAAAAAGTACCCGAGATATATTAAGAAAAAGAAAAGTTACAAGGCAGAGACAAAAATGAGAAACCTAAGACCTACCCCTGCTGGTCCCACAAAATGGGCAGTCAAAGGGGTGGGGTCCCAAGATCAAGAGATCCTGAGAGAGCCCGAAACTCTAAATCCTACTCCGCAGAATCCCACAAACCGGGCCGTCGGAGTGACGCCTCCTGCCAACAGGTAGGAGAAACGTCGCCTATCAACTAACCCAGCGGAGTCCACAAGTCGGCCGTCTGGGGCTTCGCCCTCCCGACAATAGCCGAGAGGCCGAAAACAAAAAAACGAAACTATCCTCGGGTTAACCCCTGCAAGAGTTCCTCCCTCCCTACCACCCGAGGAGTGAGAACAAGACCACCCCGAACACCTAGAGTGAACGGTTGCAACCGGGGGCCTCAGTAAAAACCTTTCGCCGCCAAACGAAAGGGAAAAAGAGCGCCAAAACCCGTTAGAGTTGCGGAGCCCTATTACAAGACCACCTGCACTCGCACAAATTAAATAAAGACAGAAAATCAAGGTACAAAACGGTGGAAAGGCATTCCGGAGAGATCCCGACCAATGTGTCTCAGCAGCTGTTGCGGGAAATTCGACCACCAGCCACTTATCGGGATTTTGGTCATCGCGTCGGCAGCAGCGTTACCTTCGCGAAAGATGTGGGAGACCCGAAAGTGCATATCAGCTCGGAGTCTTTGCACGCGTGCCCACCTGTTGCGGAAGCGCCATGGAACAGTCGCATTCCGAGCCTGTAAAAGATGAAGAACATATGTGGAGTCCGTCTCCAGCCATAAATGCAGCCATCTATTGTGGTGTGCAATTTCAATCGCAAACATAGCAGCAGTGAGTTCCGCCTCGAAAGCGTGGCCATTGCCTAAATGTTGCACAAAACATCCACAGACAAACCCACGATGGTTCCTGAAGACTCCAGCAGCCGAGGAGGGACCCGGAGCCCCCTCTGCGCTACCATCGGTGTTGCATTTGATCCAGGTCGGAAGCGGGCAATGCCAGAACACCTCTTTGATCACCGGGGCTTTACCTGGTCGGGGGGTCACCCGAAAGAAAAGCAAAGTGGAGAGTTCTTCCTGTGAACCATAAGAGTGGCCGATCTCCAGTACTTCAGTTTCCGCTACAAGGTTCCTGAGGAGGATCATAACTGCATCCAGGGAGTGGCACTTGTTATCAAAAATCCGCTGGTTGCGTTCCGACCAGATGACCCAGGCACAAGAGATGAAAGCAGTTCTCCACAGTGCCAGAAGTTGTGGGCTGAAAGTCACCTTCATAGCCTGCAAAAGTAAATCATTGAAGCTAGCGGGGTCGCGCCACGGGATGTGAAAGACTGCAAAGAGTTGTTTCCATAGCGAAGTCGTGTAGGTGCAGTCCCCCAAGATGTGATCCAGTTCTTCCGTGTGGTTCCTGCAAAGAAAACAGAGGGATGGCCCAGTGAAGCCCCTTCGTCTGCGTAGTGATTCCGAGGTGGGAAGAGCACCGTGAATAGCTCGCCAGGTGACAATCGACCTGCGAGGTGGGATGAATCGGGCCCAAATCCACTTGCCCCAGCTCGTTTTGAGAAAAGATGGGCGAAGATGTTCAAAAGCCGCCTTGGAGGTGAGCAGACCATCTGAAGAATGGGTCCAAGCCATGTGATCTGACTGAGGGGGGCCCATCTGATAGTGAAGAAGATCGTCCACGATGTGGGGGAAGGCATTCAAAAAATCACGCTGGATCAACCAGTTGCCATCAGCCCTGTAATCTGAAACAGAGAAAACACAGAGGTGCCGCATGTGATCAGGGATCCCTGTCTTATCGGCGATGCTGTATCCTAACCAATTGTCCAGCCAGAAGTTGGCCGAAGAGCCTTCCCCGATGATCATCCGCGATGCCTGCTGAATATCCTCGTAGCATAGACGGAAGCCCTTCAGGAGCGAGGATCGAACATGTTCTCTCGGAACCTGATCATCAGACATATAAAGTCGGTCTCTGAGCATATCATAATGGGCAGACTGATCATACATGATATTCCAGGATAAACGGTTCAAGAAGGCAAGATTCATGTGAGCAATGGAACGCAGGCCAATACCACCCTCCTCTCGAGGAGTACAAACCCTCTTCCAAGGTATAGAGCAAGTGCCCCGACCATGAATGTCTCCAGACCAGACAAAATTCCGAATACAAGCATCAACCTGCTCAGTTAGTGCAGCTGGCCATTTGTAAATCATCATCGAGTGGGTTAGGGAGCTTTGGATCACCGACTGGGTCAAACAGACCCTCCCTGCCATGGATAAAGAAGTACCTTTCCAGCGGGAGAATTTTGTCAGGATTTCATCCGCCAGTGCCTGCAAGTACCTGCGTCGAGGCGGACCCAGAAATAATGGAACTCCTAGGTAAGTGAAAGGGAGTGTGCCTTCAGAGATACCAAGAGTAGCAAGAAGCTGAGATCTGGTTCTTCTAGCCAGGTGAGTTCCCAAGTAAACACGTGACTTCGTCGGGTTGTAGAACTGACCCGAGCTGTCCGCATATTCCTGGAGGATGGACAGAATAGTTCTACAATTACCAGTGGTTGCCTTGCAGAAGACAATAACATCATCAGCATATAAGAGGTGAGAGGGGAAAAGAGAGCTCCTTCCTGCTTTGAAGCATTGCAGTTCCCTTGAGGCAGCCGCTTCCTGAAGGCGTCTGCTGAAAACCTCTTCCGCCGCTATAAACAGGAGGGGGGAGAGCGGGTCCCCCTGTCGCACTCCCCGTGAACAGCTGAAGTAACCAGCCGGGATCCCGTCAATGAGGATTGAAAGCATGGCAGAGCTCAGAATGTTCCGAATCATAGTGAGGAAGGTGGGAGAGAAGCCCCATCTGTTTAGAACCTCCAGGAGGAAATTCCAGTTAAGCGTGTCGAAAGCCTTCCTAATATCCACTTTGATGGCCATGTTCCCTGTGCTTCTTCTTCTGTCAAGGCAGTTAATTCCCTCCGATGCCAGTGCCAGGCAATCATGAATTCTTCTCCCGGGGACAAAGCCAAACTGATGATGGGTGAGCAGCTGCGAGATAATAAGACCAAAACGAGAGGCCAGAATCTTGGTCACCACTTTGTACAGGAAGTTACCCAGGACAATGGGTCTGTAGTCTTCCACTTTGATAGCCCCCTGAAACTTGGGAATCAGGACAACAAAATTCGAATTTAGCCTGTCAGGAAGAAGCCCCTGCAAAAAGAAGTCCTGCACAGCAATAGTTACATCCGAGACAATGATCGTCCAGGCGGAATGAAAGAAATGTCCACTAAACCCATCCGGACCCGGGGCACTGTCGGGATCCATATCAAAAACTGTGTTCCGCACCTCCTCAGTCGAGGGAACACGAAGGAGATCATCATTCTGTTCAGCAGAGACCTCCGGGAGGATCAGACGATTAATCAGTGAAGAGGAAACAGGAGCCTGCTGCGAATCAGAAAATAGGTCCTGATAATAAGACACAATGTGGTCTCTGATCCTAGATTTGTCCTCAGTGATAATCCCATCAATCATAAGAGCATTAATACCAAGACAGCTTCTTCTAATCTGTACACTCCTGTGGAAGAAGGAGGTGTTTCGATCACCATTTTGCAGCCACGAGATACGAGCTTGCTGTCTGAGAAAGAGACTGTGCTGTTCCAGAATAACATTGTACTTTCTCAAGGCAGCCGCCTCATTCAGTACAAGATCGTCCAGTGGACCAAAGTCTTCTATACTGGTTTGGGCGAGCTCAACTTGGGCGTAAGAAAGATCCAGGTTGTGTCTGATGTCACCAAATGACTCACGGTTCCAAGCTTGGAGAGAACGTTTGAGCCTGCGCAGTTTGTTCATCAGAGAGCACATGGCATTTGGAGAGTTGGGGGGCATTGCCCAGCTTGAACGGATCACCTGCAGGAAATCATCGTGCTTGGACCACATGTTTTGATAGCGAAAAGGTCGGGCTCCCAGAGAAACCTGTTCTTCCTGACAATCCAAAAGTAAAGGCTTGTGGTCAGAAGTATTACGAAAAAGAGCAATGCACTTCACGGAATGCCAGAGGTCCATGAAGGAGCAGGAGGTCAAAGCCCGATCGATTCTGGATTCCATGTAATTCCCTGCATATTTCCCATTAGAATAGGTATACTTGCTGCCAGAGAGTGGGACGTCCAAAAGCTCACAAACGCTGATGAAAGCCTGAAAGTCAATACAGGATCGTAGGTTTGGAAGGCAACTACTCATTCTCTCATGAGCACCCAACACTGCATTGAAATCACCAATTAACAGCCTGGGCAAAGTAGGAAGCTCCATTAGGTCATCCCAGAGCTTGCGTCGAGAAGAGTAGTTGACGTGAGCATAAATGAAGCCAATCAGGAAAGTGTGCTGCCGCCAAGTTGTCTGGATAACAATAGCCTGTGAGGAAGAGAGCACAATGTTCTCCATCGAACCTGCTGGCTGTCTGGTGAAAACCCAAATGCTAGGAAGTTTGCCAGCTCTTCCATTGATCCCAATGAGCCTGTACCCCAGGGAAATCCAGAAACGTTCATAGACCGTGTCAACAGTCACCATGGGTTCTGCAATAGCTAACCAGAGAGGTTGGTGTTTCAGACAATGCTCCCTTAGTTGGGTCCGGGAGTGCTCGTTCCCGATACCCCTTATGTTCCAGAAGAGGACCTTCATGGTGCCCGGGGGGGCAAGTCATTGGTCGACGACCTTGGATGTCGTGAATTTTGGCTTCGAGTCCTGTGCGGATTTGTGTTGTAGGAGGTGGTTTCTTCTTGGGCCATGCAGCCAGTTGCAACATTGGACATGAGATCCATCTGCGGGGAGTTCCTATTTTCAATAACCGACATCCCTGAAGAAGGAGCACCCGGAATGGGCATAGCAGGGTCGGATAAGCTGTCATGGAAAATGTCTGGATGAGCCTGTTCGTCTGGAAGACCTGAGTCGTGGCCATTAATCACCTGTTCCGAGAGAGCAGCCAAATCCTGGTCCGGGATGTCAAAATCAGAGACCAAATTCACATCTGTATAAACAAATTCCCCAGGTGAACTGTCAGGGAGGTCATTAGGATACTGTACAGAAAAATCAGCCAAAGCTTGGTCGGGGATGTCCTGGTCCAGAACAATTGGACAACCCGGAGAGGCGAAAACAGAGTCATCCAGAGTGGCTTGCCCAGTAGTAACAGAAGGGCATGAATGATTACACTGTGCTGTCGTATGCCGGTTTTTCTCGCGGTCAATTTCTTCTATGTTTCTGGCCACAAAGTCTGGGGAGTTGGTAAACTGTGAAGGAGATAGCGCTGCGTCCTGGGGAGCAGGGGAGGTAGGTAAAAGTCTGGGCTCACCAATGAGACTTGGTCGTTCCCCGGGAGAAAACTCGGGAGCAGTGGGGGGCTCCAGGATCTGTGGTGAGTGGTCGGCATCTTCAGTTAGAGCTTCAAAAGCGTTGGAGGTGGAGGCTCCTCCAGTTGCCTGATTTTTACCAGCCTGAGTGAAGGGAGTACGCTGATTGGCTTTCATCTGCCATCTGCTCTTGTCCTTACCAGGATTTTCCTTGGTGGTGTGAGAGATGTGCCCAGTTGCCTGAAGAGGCGCCTTTCCTCTCGAGGTCTCACTTCGGCGGACAAAGTCCCCTGTGTGTGTAGGATGAAGTTTCCTGCAGACAGATCGAGTGTGACCAATGATAAGACAGTGATCACAAAATTTCGGCATTTCTTCAATAACAATATCAATGACAATGCTTCCATTAGTAAGCTCCAGAAGGACTTGATTGGGGATTGTCTTGGCGAAGTCCACTTCCACCAGGACGCGCACATTAATACCGTTCGAGCGGTTGAGAGCTTCCGAGTCCACCCTGACGGGGTCGCCCACTGCTTCAGCAATGCCGAAAATGATGTCAGAAGCTACATGTTCCATAGCAAGACCAATCAATTTGATCCAAATTTTGGCCTTCGAAGAGGTCACTTTGGCGGGCTTGAAGAGCGGAGTCCATGGTTGAAGGAAGATGTTTCCATATTTAGACTTCCAGGACGAAATGGCCCAGATCTTGTTCTTATCAATTTCATTCTTGAAGAAGAAGCCAAAATATCCAAGTCCCAGGGAGATCATATTCCAGCTTGAGACATTCCACAGCTTGGCGAGATCACCTCGCAAATCAAAAGAGGAGCATGGCTTAGAACCTTTAGGAGTGATTAAACGGGCAATAAAAGCTCGCCTACCAAAATTATCACAAATAGACGATCTTTCCTTATTGCAGACAACCGCATATCGATCACCTTTAAGAACAGGTTTAAGATTTTTACCGCTGTAGGACCAACCCCCGGGCTGAGTTTGTGCTATAGCAGCGTATGAGGGTTGTGCATCAGCCGTGGTGGGGTGCGAGGTAGCCGCGGTCGTAGGTTGGGCTGCCTTCAGCTCATTAGATGAGCTTGGGATGTGAGTAGAGCTTTCTTGGGCAGCCTTGAGGACATGTAGAAACACATTTTGAGACAAGTTAAGTTGTGAGCAAATGTTTAAAACATCATCAAGGAGAGAGTGCTTTCCGTTGGTCTGTGGAGGGGCCGCGGCCCTCATGCTCTCAGCTGCAAGTACCGCACAATTGGAGGAAGCAGGGGCCGGAGCTGCTGCTGCCGCGCGTGAGGTGGAGGAGCAGCGCTGCTGCCACAAACTGACCGCGGGAAGCTGAGGAAGAGCAGGCGCTTCTGGAGTCCAGGTCGCGGCAGCAGGCTCTGCAAACTGAGCTAAGTTCGTGGCTGAAGCGGCAGCAAACAAAGAGCTAGGAGAGTGACTGATCGGCTGCGGGAGAAAGGCAGCAGCAGGGCGCGAGTAAGCTGCAGGTTGTGCAGCGAGGTTGAACTCCAAAGGATCGGGGCCAGGTTGTGAGGTTGCAGCGGGGTTGCACACGATTTGTGCAGGAGCCGAGGGTCTCATGCTCTCAGCGGCAATATCATCAGGCGGGGGCCTTGAAGGAGCTTGCGCGGGAGCTGCTGCTGCCGAGGGGGGACAGGGAGTGGGTGAGCAGTTTGGCAGCGTTGAGATTGCCGCTTTCAGAACTTCAAACAACACCTCCTGGGGAAGATTAAGGTTGAAACACTTCCGGACAAAATCCTGATCCCGGAAAAGCGCTGCAACAGCTGTGGGAGAAGGGCCAAGTGGAGAAGTCGGGGGCAAAATCGCAGCAGCCGGCGGAGAAATCGGAGGGAGAAGGACTTCGGGAGTGCTTGTCGTAAATGACCTGTCCGCAGCAGTAGGGACAGAGATCTTGGCCGCATTTAACCCGGCACACTCGCCAGCAAGCTGGAAACGTTCCCTGGCCGCATTTAACACGGCAAAAATCGCAGCCTGTGGTAGCTGGAAAGGAGCGCACACACGCAAGAGATCTTCCCAGGAAAACGTTGGAGCATTCTTCAACAAATAAGCAACAACATCAATCAGTTGATCAAGGTTTACTTGCAGGGACGGCTGAATTGGAGGAGCAGTCGGCGGAGAAGCCCAAATCGGTTGTTGCAGCTGCAGTAGGCTTCCCGCAGCAGGCAAAAATGGGTTAGGAAGTGGAGTGGCAGCTGCAAGAGTGCGTGAGGCATCGTCAGCTTCAATAGAGGACCAACCGTGCGGGTAGCTCCTGTCAATAGGGGCAGCAGTGCGGGCAACAATGCCTGACAAAGAGCTCGCAGAGAGCAGCGCGGGCTGCTCGAGCAGCGAGGTTGCCGTTGCCTGAGGAGACAGAACCGAAGAAGGGGCCGGGACCAGGTCACCAAGAGCATGAGCGGTTGAGAGAGGACTGGTGTCGGGTTGTTGATGAACAGTAACCCGCGGAATGAGCGACGACGGTAGGACCGTTGGAGGTTGCCCACTTCAAAAGCGGACTGGAAATCTGGAACAAAGTCGGAGTACCCGCGTGGCAAACTCGACGAGGGACGCACCGCGTGGTTACTATGAGCCGAATTCTGGACGGTGGTGTAGGGGCTAGGCGTCACGACGGCGGCGTGAGGAAAAGCCGTGTCCCGCGACTGTGCCGAAGGCGGGAGAACCATAGGAGGGTACCCACTCCAATTGGGGAACGTAGGGAGGGTCTCCAGGAGCTCCTGAGGCCGAAGAGGAGGGAGCGCCGCGACGGCGGAGTCGGACGGCGGTGGTCCGGAAGGATGATGAATAGTACCCGAAAAACCCAAAACATTGGATTGTAGATCTAGAGCGGATCCAGGGTACCCACTCTCAAAACTCGACAAGGGGAGCATCGGGATGTTGCCAGGGTCCGGAGGGGGCCGCGCCATGGCCGGCGGCCGCGTATTTCCGGCAGTGGCCGCCGGTCAACGGAAAAAGTCAACGTCGCCCAAAAATCGCCCAAAATTTTTTTTTTTTTTTTTTTTTTCCTTTCCCGTTTTCACAAGTAAGGCACAAGTTGAAATCACCTTTACATGGTTTTGACTGGGGCCTCTGGTTCAGGAAGATAACCTTGGCACTGTTTATTGTGTATGGCTGCCCAACCACAAAACATTTGTATCACCTCAATAATATTTCCCGTTCAAAATTTATGAATGAATTAGTTATTACATAGAGAGTAGGAAACGCCACTTGACAAAGATTTAGTTATTAATTTCAGAAAAACTCCTACACATTTTTCAAATATTAGAAATATAATTGTCCTTCCTTTTCATTATTATAGTACTTAGCATGTAATATATGGCTAGTGAAATTAAACACCATGTCAAATATTTAGCATTTAAAATTGACCTTCTTAATTTATTCTTACAATTAAGTACCTGAATGTAGGAACGATCGAGAAGCTTCTCGAAATCGCCCAATCTGATCACGTCCTGATAAACATATCGTCTGATCTACAACCACAAAAATAATCAAACCGTCCAATTAATGCTTGATTCAGAGTTACATAATTCCTCTTTAATTAATTAATTTCCCAGATTAACAGACCACTAATTAGATTTAAGAAAGCTTCCGAATTGCTGAGAAAATTAATTAAAAAACCCCACTTGTTTGAGCAAGTGAAACATGGGGTAGATGTTTCTCCAACCTTAATTAATAAAATATTATCCAACCTTTATTAATAATTACGTTTAATTATAAACGAAGAGCATAAGTTTCTTTAACCTTTATTAATAAAATATTATCCAATATAGAACGTGTATAACATATACATTTACACAACATAGAAAACGATGATCCATACTTTGAAAGGGCATAATCAATTCGTTGTGTAAATGAGGAAAGTGATGCCGAAGACCATGTTGGGATTTAGGTCAAAGAAGTTAGGCATCCCACCTTCCATTATAGGGAAAATTAAATGAGCTGCGTAGGATAATTAAGGACATGGAAATGGAGTTGCCCAAAATATATTTGACTATAAACAGAAAAGAGAAATAATTGGGGTCAAAGTTGAAAGCAACAGGTGAGGAAGAAATTGGCAGGAAAAGATCTTCCAACGATGGAAATCAAACTATGATAGAATTTTCATATTCAACCAAAACTTTAAGGCAATAGATTGGTGAATTTTTCACACTTATAAAATTGTCATCTACTCGTGTTTTAACCGATGTGAGATTCTCAACAAACTAAATCCAAAAAGTGAGAATCAGATGGGACATGACTCCCCATTTATGGAATAGCTCATCCATTAAAAACGTGTTTAGAAGCCGACTCGAATTTAATTTAACTGGTTCAATAGTTGTCCGGATATGATTTGGGTCGGGTGAATTAAGCTTATATTTTATTAAGACGTGCAATTAACCGTTAGTTATAAGATGAAGAGATGCGGAGAATTGAAATGGAAAAAGGTGGAATTAATTAAATTTACATTACCCTACCTCCATGGGAATTCAAGGAGAGCCGCCACCAACAAAGTAATATATAAGGCTTGTACTGGGGTGACAATATACCACTAGTGGAAGGAGAAGGAAAAAAAAACCCAACATTTGCAAGAAGAATTTTTAATCTAAAATACTCCCACTAAATTGCAACAATTCAATATATCAAGTGTGTGAAACATTATAATTTTAATATACAACTTAACGAACAAGTCACTTGATAAATTTTGTACACTTGTAAACAGGTCCATCGCTCTAGTACTTAACAATGTGGTATTCTGGATACGATAAATTAAAATATAAACATATTACTAAGCTAATTAACAATTTAGTACACACATAATTAACTTAACATGGTGAAAGTAAAAGACGGGTAGTAGACGAAGCGCCAGGAGTTTTTTTTGGCAACTCAAAAGTTTTATATGAACACTAAATCAAATTACGTGAGTGAGTTAGTCCAAAGATAACCGAATAGTTCGAACTCGGGATCACTTACTCACCTGGAGGAGGGGGTGGTTGGGGTGGAGGGAGAGGCAGTGAGGGCAGATGCTGAGGCAGCAGAGCAAGCAGAAGAAGTTCTTCTCATTCTTCCTTCGTCCCAGATGGTCAACGCACCCATCGAAGAATCTCATCCCTATCAGCCCTTCCAGCCACCCGGGCGGCCTCATCTTCCCATCCCCGCCGCTCTCCGCCACCGTCTCCTCTTCTCCTTCGTTAATTCTTCTCCTCTCCATCATCATAATTTACCAACTTATAATTCTTAATTTCCTTGGTATTGGAGTAGGAGGGAGGAGGAGAATTGGGTTGGTTTTTTTTTACGATACTAGAGAGTGAGAGTATATTTTTTAAGGGAAAAGTGAGAGTATGTTGGTGTAGTCTTTTTCTAATTTGGGTGTTTAAATTCCATTTCTAAAAAAAAGGTGTTTAAATTCCGGGGGAGAGCTTGCCATAGCAAAACTGAGATTCTTTTATCTGGTATTCTCGCTAATGGGCATTTGACTGCTTAACAATATAAACATACTAGATAATTTCTAATAAATGTGTTTGGTGTAAAACTTATTTTTTAAAAAATATTTAATATTCTGATAGCTATATGTCCTACAAGTAAGTGTTCGAATTAGTTCTGACGACAAAATTATTTTTAATAATTTAGAACAATAACGTTTTTCATATAATTTTTTTTCGAACAAATATATTATTTTAGTCGGACCTGTGGATTGATATTGAATTCCAAAACATGAGTTAATCGATCAATTAATACCACTATATTTGAATTTTATGTCATCTAAGTGGAAATTCGAATACCGATAATTATTAAATAATGGGGAATGTACCTTATAATATATTCGGCGAGTGCTTGGTTCAAGGACTTTCTCATTAATTATTAACTGCCTGCTATCTCTTTGTACCATGAGAGGGGGGGGGGGGGGGGGGGGGAAACGATTCTTACAGGGATGTACCCTGCCAGGTTGGATTCACTAAATTGGCTGCTCACCCAATTTGTTTTACCAATAACTAAAACATAGGAAACCCTAAATTACCTACTCCAATTTGGTACCTTTCTTAAGATTAAAAGTTGATATTTTCATTAATCATTAGTCATATAAGATAATTTTCTCAAGTTTATGAGAAATATTATTTTCAACATCATCCAAAATAGTACCTAATCAAGTGGATTGGGCTAGTTAATCAGCTATTTTGTTTATTTTTTTTTGAAAAGGTATAATTTTATTCCATAAAATAAGTTTCTGAGAAACAACAAGGCCAAGCAGATAGTTGCTAGGAAGGGAACTAGCCCACAGCACCAAGTGAAACACAAAGCGAGAGCCCCTTACAATCCACAAACTCCTTACAATCATCTAGAACCTGGCCATTAATCAATTACCCCTGCTTGAATTGAAGTACAAGAGGATATTCTGCCAGTTAATTTCTTTTGAAATGCCAGACCACAAGCTTCAATCCATGAGACTCCTGCAGACAGAATGAAAGATAGAATCCATGCTCACTTCTTTACTATCAAAAATCCTACTGTTTCGGGCCAGCCATAGATGCCAACACGAAGCAGCAAAGGCAATAAACCACATCTTCTTCAGAACCTTGCCCCTAACAAGTTGCATCCAATCCTCCAAGAAAGTCATGGAATTACCTCCGACACACCACTTGATATCCAGAAGCTTGAGCAAACAATTCCAAAGAGAAGAAGCCATCTTGCAATGCATAAAAAGGTGAGTAGAAGTCTCAGGATCAGTACCGCAGAAAACACAAGCGGAATCACTAGGGCCAATGATACCACGCCTCAGCAAGTTGTCTCTAGTTTTGATTCTCCCTTGAAGAGCCATCCAAAGAAAGTAGCTCACCTTCATTGGGACAAGTTTGGTACGCCCGTTCCTCATAACATTCGGAGATGACAACAAAAATCCCTCGAACATAGATGTGTAAAAGCTATTAACAGAGAAACCAGCATGTATATCCGGCACCCAGATAAAAGAATTCATAGTGGATTGGGACCCAATATGCCCTGAAATAGTGCGACTTAGATCAGATACTGCTTCCTCCTCCCATGCAAATAAACGACGTCTCTAAAACAGGTCCCAATGCCACAATCCATCCCTCCAATGCCCATAATTCGCAACAAGAGCATCCTTATTTGTCGCAAGACTATAAAGCCGAGGGTAAAGCATCATTAATGGCGTCGAAGAGACCCAAACATCCTTCCAAAATAGCGTCTTATCTCCAATACCAGTTTCAATGCGAGTTTTGGACCTAAAGAGAGTAGCCGTGAAAGAAGAGGTATTAGCCAGATTCCATATGGCCGACCAAGGACCATCGCTACTAGGGGTGAGCTTAAAACCGAAACAAACCGCAAACCGCACCAAACTGCACCAAACCACACCGAAAAAATTGAAACCGCAAAGGTAAAGTGGTATTTTCAAACTGCACCACACCGCACCGTATGCTTTCGGTACGGGGTCGGTTTTTATTTTTTTCACCCCGCAAAACCACACCGCACCGCATCTATAAAACGACGTCGTTTTAATATAGGTTTAGTATTGATTTGTTACTATATTTAATATAGGTTTAGTGTTGATTTGTTACTATATTTAAGCGTGGGCTTGTTGTGAATTTCGTGGGCTTGTTGTGAATTTGTGGGCTTAGTTTTTGCCCAAAAAATTGATGAAATTAGCCATTTTTCAAATTTGGGACTACTTAAATGGGCCAAGTTTGAATTTGCGGTCCAAACTGCAATCCGCACCGCACCACCCCGACACCACGCCACCCCGAACACCACGGTTTTTAACCAAACTGCACACCGCACGGTGTGAGTTTTACAAAAAAAAAGTTGCGGTGCGGTGTCAATTTTCACACCGAAACCGCAAAACCGCACCGAACTCACTCCTAATCGCTACGAGGGTTGCAAGGGATTTTATTCGGGGAAAAGCACCATTTAGGTGGCGGTGATGGAGCTCCGAGATAAACTTGACCCAAAGTGCATCAGGTTGAGTGAGAAACCTCCAAAGGCACTTAAACAGTAGCCCCTCATTCTTAATATCAAGGCGAGTAATGCCGAGTCCCCCACTTTCAACCGGAACAGTGACATGACACCAGGGTATGAAGGTCATAGCCCGATTGTTAGAGATGCCTGCCCATAAGAACTTGCGGATCTTTTTCTCAAGGTCTTCCAAAACTCTAGCAGGGGCTTTGAATAAGGATAAATAATATAGCGGGAGACTTGAAATGATAGATTTGATGAGAGTAACCCGACCGCCTAAAGAGAGCGGAGCACATCTTCAGGAAGCCAGGCGAGAGTCAACCATTTCCATCACAGGTTCCCAATGACACCGCCTCTTCATGGAGGCCCCGACAGGAAGGCCCAAATACATAAATGGAATACTAAGGAACTTGCACCCCCACTCCTCGGAAATCGAACGCAACCAAGCCTCATCCGTATTTAGGCAGATCACCGCACTCTTTTCAAAGTTGATGACCAGACCAGACACCAAAGAAAACGAATAGAGAATGCTCCACAGATTTGATAAGCTATTGTCAGTAGCTCGAGAGAGGAGAATGGTGTCGTCAGCATACTGAAGAAGACAAAGACTAGAAGAGCCACCCGGGACAGAGAGGCCCTCCACCAGTCCCAAACGCTCTCCCTCCAAGATAATACGCCTGAGACCTTCAGCTGCAAGCAAGAATAGATAAGGGGAGAGAGGGTCCCCTTGCCTCAAACCCCTCTCCAACTTGAATAACCTTGATGGGGACCCATTTATTAGGACCTAGGAAGAAGCACTCCTAATGCAACTTGAAATCCAGCCCCTCATTCGTGGGCCAAAGCCCGTTGCCAGCAAAAGGTCATCGATGTAGGCCCACGAGATGCTATCGAAAGCCTTACAAAAGTCAAGCTTAACGAGAACTCCACAAGACCTCGACCTCTTAAAGGCGTTGACCAGCTCATTACACATCAAGACACCATCAAGAATGTATCTACCACCAAGAAAAGCAGACTGTTCTGGGCCAATAATCATATCTAAGACACCCCGTAACCTTAGCGATAGCATTTTAGAGATAACCTTGTATAAGCTGGACACCAATGAAATCGGCCTGTAGTCAGAAAAATTACTGGCTCCATTTTTCTTAAGGATTAGGGAGACGAAGGATGCACCAACTTGCGGAAGGAGATTAGCATATCTGACAAAGTTAAATACAAAGGCGGCCACGTCGTCTTTGATTATATCCCAACAATGCTTGTAGAAGGCAAAACAAAAACCATCCGGCCCGGGCGCGTTATCCCCATCGCAAACCCAAATCGCAGCCCGTAATTCTTCCGTTGTGGGGTCAGCCTCCAACCTAGAGACAGCATCATCATCAATTTTGTCAAAAAAAGAGTGGGCTATAGTTGGATGGGTCCAGTTAACCTCCTTGAACTGCAACTCTAAGTGTGAGGCCGCAGCCTCTTTAATGTCAGCTGGAACAGTAAAGGAGCCTGAATCAGTCGAGATGATCCCGATGTGGTTACGCCTCTCTCTCAATTTGGTGGAAGCATGGAAAAAGGACGTATTCCGATCGCCCGATGAGCCCCACTGGATGCGAGATTGCTGCCTCCAGATAGAGTCTAGAGTTACTTGCTTGTGGTATAGATCCTGAGATGCCTTCCATCTACGGAGCTTAATTGGCGAAGGAAGGGGGCCTTCTTCCTCCAACAGATCCAACATGTCCACCTCTTCTTCAAGAGCTTTAACATCATCTGCAAGTTCCCCTAGAGGAACGGGATTCCACGAACGAAGCTTGTCCTTAAGTAAACGAAGTTTGAAGAAGATTTTGTTGGGACCAAGACATTCAGAATCAAAATCGGTCCACCAAGATGCCACTTTCTCCTTAAAATCTGGATGGGAAAGCCAGGCGGAGATAAATCGAAATGGCTTAGGCCCCCAGTTCACCTCCATCTCTTTTAAAAGAATCGAATTATGGTCCGAAGTACTTTTAGGAAGGCCCCATTGAGAATAGTCAGAGAACAAGCTGAGCCACCTGGGTGAAACAAGAAACCTGTCAATCCGACTATACGAACCTCGGCCTCGCCAGGTAAATTTCCGGCCACATAGTGGTAAGTCCACCAAGTCAAGGTCATCCACCAGTTCCCTAAATTGCCGAGAAGCTTGCAACCCCGAAGATGAGCAACCGCTTCGTCCCTGTCGTGATAGCACAGCGTTGAAATCCCCTAGCACAATCCACAGATCGCAACTGGAAGTATGCCGCAGTAACCTTAACTCGTCCCAAAGCTGAAGTTGTTCGTTAGCCGAGCAAGGTGCATAGACTGATAGCACACAGCAAGGTTCATCCGTGTCAATCAAAAGGCCCTCTAGGAGAATCCACCCACTTCCTTTCTTAGTCAAGGTGCAACTAAAGAGAGCCTGACTCCAGACCACCACAATGCCGCCTGCACGGCCTTGTGAACCAATCGCTTCCCAGCCAATAGGTTCACGCCTCCATAAATTTCTAGCCAGACGACTGTTAGGAGCTTCAACCTTGGATTCAACAATAGTTAAGAAACCCACGTTATTTTCCCGAACCAACTTTCGAATGACCCTCTGCTTCGAGGGGTCATTGATACCCCTTGTATTCCACATCAGCTATTTTGTTAGCTAGTATAAAGGATCGAAGTTTAGTTTAATCAAAATTTTAAGTTCAAATTTTAAAAATATATCAATATAAAACTCACTGAAAAGAAATTTTCACTACTTATAATTTTACCGACTCAAATATGAGTTTTTCAACTCAATAAATCTCAGTGTATTAGTTATTTTTGGAACAAAAAATTACATTACAACTGCAAAGTTAAAGTTATTTTCATTTTGAGTGTTTGCCCTCCACTTTGGTTTTCAGTTGAAATCATCTGAAGTATATTTAATCCAAGTAAACGTTTCATCGGGTACGTAGAGATTTACTGCTATTTCAATTTTTTATCAATTTAAAATTGAAATTTTCAACTTAGTGGATACGGTCATGTAATCGATTGATTTAGAAAAATATATTTACATTTCAAGTGCAAACGTAAAATGCTTTTATTTTGAGTGTTCCACCCACTTTGGTTTTGGTTGAAATTACCTAAATTATATTTAATAAGACAAAACATTTGATCGTATCGCTAAATCATGCATTGGATAATTTTATGTGTATCGGATTGCTAAAAACACCGAGTTGTTGCCTACCTGTCCATGGATTTTGAGAGGTGTGACAATATTTAAATTTTACGAAAAATATCTCTGATCGTCTGTACGGACTCACGTATTATTATTTTCTACATTGAATCTCGTTCAAGTTATGACCGATAGCATTCTACTAGTTTCTATCGTATCACATTCGTAAATTTACTAAACTGATTGATCTAATTTTGAGATAAAATTCTGTTGGTGAGGAAAAAATTTAATTCCTCTAGTCGATTATACCCAGCATTTATATTTGAATATGGAAAAAATGAACTTATTGTAAGGGGAACATAAGAGGTTATTGTTTCGAAGGCACAACATTCTCGACCTATACTTACTAATTAATTAATCACATCTAACGTAACAAGTGAAAAAAAAACTTTTCTTAATATTAAATTTGTGTTTGTTCCATATCTGAGATGTTGGTTCAAACGGGAAAATTTTTGGAATTCAGACTTCAATTTTCGGAGAAGAAAAACAGTTTATACTTACAAAAAAAAATAAAAATATTATTCCTGAATAAAAAAAAGGAAATTTGTAGCATTTAATAATTATTGTACTTTTCAGTTAAATAGCAATAACAAATGAATAATATATATGAAAATACGTGAAATGTCCGGTTCAAGGATGGTCTCGAGAAGTTGGCGAAAAAACTTGGATTAAATCTTGGCTTGAAGCCTCGGGAATGTCTGGATCTAGACCTGGCCATGAATTGAATCCAATTCGTAATTCGATTCGATTCGATTCGTAAAAAATTCGATTCGATTCGACAATAATTCGATTCGTCAAAAAATTCGATTCGAATTCGTCATGATAAGAATTGAATACGGTTCGAGTTTTTTGTAATTCGTCAAACCGGCGAATTCAATTCGAATTCGTAATTCGAATTCGATTCGTAATTCGAATTCGATTCGTATCGAATTCGAATTCGAATTCAAAAGGGGGGCGGGAATTTAAAAAAAAAAGGGGGGGAGGGAATTAAAAAGGGGGGGGGGAATTAAAAAAAAAAGGGGGGGGGGGGGGGGGGGGGGGAATTAAAAGGGAAGGGGGAGGGGAAATTTAAATTTCAAGGACAAATTACCATTTTTTTTCTTACCATTTTTTTTGTTACCGTTTTAATCCCTTGGTTACAATTTTTTTTACTGTTGGTACTTTTTAAATTTTTTTTTATAAATTCAGAATTTCTTCCCAACTCTATAAATACCATCTCTTATTCTTCAAATTTTACACATTCCAATCTCAATTCTCTACTTCTCTTATTGAAAATTTGAGCTATTTAAATTCTCCCTCAAGTTTACTAATTTGAGTTACTTCTCTTATTGTGATATATGGAGTGATCATTGGCAAACACATTTATATTTTGGTGTTACATGTCATTGGATTGATAATGAATGGAACATACAAAAAAGAATAATTGCATATAGAGTTTTTGATGATAGTCATAGTGGGAATAATTGTTATAAAATATTGCATATTATTTTACAAGAATATAATCTAGTTCAAAAAATATTTTTAATTTCTCTAGATAATGCAAGTTCTAATAATGTTATGGTTAAAGATTTAGAAATTTTTTGTACACGATTCGGAAGAAAATTTTTTCATATTAGATGTGCATGTCATATATTTAATCTTTGTACCCAAGATGGAATTAAAGCTTTAGACTCTACATTAGGACCAATTAAATAAGTACTTAATTTATTATGGGCTCGCCCAAAATTGCTAAAAGATTGGAAATTTTTTTGTAAATTAAACAACATGAAACCAAAACGTTTTCCACAAGATGTTCAACATCGTTGGAATTAATTCGAATTCGAATTCGATTATAATTCGATTCTAATTTGATTCTAATTCGATTCTAATTCGAAAATTCATAATTCGTATTCGATTCGTCTTGTGAAGAATTGAATACGGTTTAATGTTTTGATGAATTCGAATTCGAATAAATTCGATTCGAATTCGTCCAAATTCGAACCGTGGTCAGGTCTATCTGGATCAAGCTGGATTCTTCATCTGACATGCCAAAAACGACGTCGGTGAGCTCGTGTGCTAGTGATGGGCCGCCTTCGTCAACATTGGGCCTACTTTCCTCGGCAGCTCTTATAAGGCCTATTCCGGTGAACTCCAGGTGGTGAGACAAGCCAATGGGCCTAAACCAAATCGCGGGAAGCCCACCTAGAATTGTCCAGCTCGTGCTTTGACAATTGGATCCTTTGAAATGCCAACGGTCAATGTCATGCATGTTAATTCAAGACTGCCACACACTCGATCTATCCAAGTTCAATATTTTTCAATATTTTTACAAACGGATCCGAAAGGACCTGATTTTTCCGTTTTCTTGTGTTGGATAGGATCGATTCGGATCGAACTATGAGAATCAAGAACCATTCTAAGAAAAATATGAGATTTGGATTGGATCATTTGATCGTCAGTTCTGTATCTGATTTTTTAGTTTGGATTGGCCCAGTTTATGGTTTTCGTTGTTTTGCTCACCCCCAGGTAGGAATTTTTTTATTAATTATATTTAATATTGAAAAATCAAATAATTTTAAGTATCTTCTATTTTTGTTGCGAATTTTATCATTTTCATATAACAAAATCTTAATTTAATTACTTTTAATATGAAAAGACTTAAGAAATCTTCAAAAATAAATTATTAGTTTGATCTGGATTGACTAATCCAAACGAATGAACTAATAGTCCCGACTGCTTGAACCGATAGTCAACACTATCAGTCCAACGACGTTGCAAATTTTGGTATAAAACAATCCCAATTCATTGTCTGTACAACTGCCGATCAGACCGCGTTACTTAAATTGATGATATTTTTCAAGATTTATGATAGACATTACATAATATATATTCAACTAATAGGTAAGTGCTACTGGTGTGAATCAGAAGCCAAATGATGATGGAGCATTTGGCATATTCCTTGTTCGGCTCCCACAAGTTAGAGATAGAACTCGAATTATATATTAAACTAATTTGATCAGATCAATTTGCATCTCTTGATAGAGCAATCCTAACCACTTTATAAACGTCCCTCGGCCTTGTTCTCTAATTCCCTTATCAACCCAATAATGCCGATAAACCTCTAACACAATTTAAGACAGTGATAGATATTTGATTGGTATCTAATTTGTAATTAGACGAGAAATGATGCTGATTATACGCAAGATAGTTGACGTATCAACTAATTAATCAGTCTGCCATTAGTCATGCTTAGATTGTTTTGGTCGATATCTTGGTATTTGAACACCCAATACGTCGAGTAGTCAAGGTTCAAACTTCGGCATCTACGTACACATATATTCGAACTCGAGACATTTAAGTTAAGTTAAAATAACTATCTCACAATTGATCTAAATAATTATTGGTACACTTCAATTTTTTTTGAAAAATTATAATGTTATAGCGACCATTTAGAGTTTCTTACGTAAAAGTAATTAGCGTATCTCGCAACGATACAATTTGGGTCATGTCTGGATGTCTACCTTGATGACATGAAATATATATATATATATATAATAAGTTAATTTTATTGAGTAAAATTTACAACCTAACAAGTGTAAATGAGATTACATTTGAAATACCAAACTAATTACAAAGTATTCTCAGTCGCCCTCAATCTCTACTGGATTGCAAATGTAAAATAACATCTTGATTGTTTATATCCCTCGAGATGTTTGCCCAAATCAGCCACTCTTGAACATGGAAGTGAATAGAATGCATGAGAAGCTCTCGATAACATTTAACTTCCTCAAAAACAGTGCGGTTAAGATGAAATCAAATTCTCCACATATGACATAAAATATATTAGCCTTACCACATCGTACACGTCTTGTAACTTAATATTTTACCGATGAATAAAAAGGCAGAAACTTGTTCATGCCCGTTTAAAAAAAGCGTAAAAGTAATTAGATTCCAAACCACCGGACCCCAAAATACCCTATGAAAATACCGTCTTCCAGAACTTTGAATCAGTCGTCAAATTATAGATTGTTGAGATGGGACCACGAAGTTAGGTAAAATGCCCAGATATGTAACGAGAGTGCCAGTATTCGCAGTGCAAAATAAAATAAATAGATATGGAAGATTGTAACTAAAGAAATCCTGCAAAGTTGTTTCTATTTTGTATAGCTTTGGTAATTGAAAACTGTAATATTTTCATGTGATATCATAAAAATATTTTCGTATTGCGTTAGAGCAATAATCTCATGATCCATTATCATTTTAAGAATGTAATTTTATAACACGTTGGTGATGTATAGTCCGAACAAATTTTTGTTGGATGAGTTTTATTTAAAAAATCGTATTCTATAGGATAATCATTGGAGCACCTAGCCTTTGATTCAATGGTTGTTGGATGATTATACATATATGACCTTTACCGGTGCACTGGATTATCATAATTAACAAGATAATGCCCAAGAGAAAGCTAACTAATCATCTTCCTATTTGATAATGATGGCAGGAAAAAGGTTGCTTAAAATTTTGCATTATTATGTAATGATAACGTACACAATACATACAATACATACGTGTGATAGAGTAATTTCTCTGCAACAGTTTTTTCTTATGTGGTTTTATTGTGATAGGATTCTAACAAGATCAGTTGTAACAATTTTAAATAATGAATTTTACAGTCCTTAGGTTTTAAATAATACCATTAATAAACTCTACTTATAGAAAAAAACATTTGGCAGAGTACTCGAGTATAGTTACAGACAAATTAGCAAAATGTCTCTACCAAAAATGTAATGACATGCATTAATTTGCATGTCGAAAGGTACTTTTTCTGACGGAACAAAGATAACGATGACGATGAATTGACGAAAATTCAATTCTTGACTTTTTCTCAAAAAAAAATTCCTGACAGGTTTAATATTGATATAAATTTTACTTAAAAATAAATTCAATGTCAGATCACCATTGTAAATTCCATAACATTGGACTCAGTTATTGAAGTGACTGGCAATTAGCGAATTAAAAAGTTGGAGGGCTCTCTTAAAAAGTTTGAAGGAGAATTAAAAAGAGTAAAATGAATGTCGGTAGTGGGAGAGAAAATTAGGTGTATTGCGACAGTGGCACTGGCAGTAAGTACTAAAGTACGACTAGTAACAAATGCAAAATAAATTGGGGTTATTACTTAAATGAAGTCACCTCACCAGCCAATAGTTGGTGTATTGTCATCGCTACTTTTTCTACTCTTTTTTTATCCGGTCTACCACTAATCAAAATATCAAAATTCAACCCGAATAAAATCTGAGGAGAGTTTACTCGAAGCCTAAATCGAATAAGTTGAATCTTTCACAGTGCATTGTGAATCTCTCTTTGCAAAAAATACGAAATTATAATAGAGATATTGAGGATGCAACTTCCAAGGGGACTGGGCCTCTTATGAGCAACCTAATTGTTCTATGGAAAGAAGACATGTTGGATCTTCTTAATAATATGAAGGACGCAGCTATTGGGACGAGGTTTTAGTTGGCCTTTTAATGGACCAAAAGGGTATAGCTTCTTGTTGTTACTTGTGGTGCCTTGATTTATAGGCGATTGATTTTAGGTGATAATTTTAGGAGAATCATTTTTTGGATCTGCTATTTAATTAGGTGGAGCTATGTACCTTTGCTATGTGTGGTGTAATTTTTCTACTTAGAATAATAAAAATTTTATCTTTCAGAAAAAATCCAAGTAGAATTTTTCGAAAGTGATAAAACTCTCCTAAAACACTATGTTTCCAAACAGTGAGTGTCTAAATAATTCGTGTTTTGAAAAAAAAAGTTCTCTGATATCAAAGTGATTGCTGGTCATGAGGTTTTATATACGATTATTAATATCAAGTTGCATTCCATAGCATCCGGGGCTGGGAGTAGGGAAACATGCCAGCTCTGAATTCGATGGAGCTTTGGGTGTCTTTACTCCACTCCCGGCATTGCACTTCCGGATTTCAGTATATCATGTTGCCAAATATTAAGTGCCTGTCTATTTTTGGGAATGTCAGGATTTTTTTTTCACAAAACTGTTATTACAATTTGGGTGTAACAAGAATGAAAATTGATCCAAGTGAGAAAAAAAATGAATTTACTTAAAAGAATTTTGGGTCAAAATCTTACGAACATAGAAATTAGCGAACGCCATTTTTAAAATAAGTTGTGACTGTTCTTGACTATGAACACAAAATTTTTACCAAAAAATTCAGCAGAATGATAATTATTCCAAGTGGTAAACATGGATTCACTTCTTGAGATATTAAATTTAAGTCTAATAAACTTAAAAAATATCACTAAAAAAGCCACTTTTAAAATAATAGTCCGACCTCCATTCTGAGTGCACAAACTTTCACCAAATTAATTGTTAAACCACTAAAAATATCCGATTTCTCGAGCTAAAACAACGTTACTATAACTAAATTTAAATATAAATTGACATTGCTTTACTTTGGATAGTAAATATCTCCTTGTCCAATACTTGTCTTGGTCGCTACTAAATCTCTTCATTCGCATCTCCCTCCCCAAGGCCCAGTCCCATCTCTCCTTCCTTGCCCACTTCGTTAAATTACCTCCCCAACCCCAACCCCTCTCTCTCTCTCTCTCTCTACCATATAACCGTTTTCTTTCTTCTTCCTTCTCTAGTGTCGGTTACTTAAAACACACTCACTTTGCATTATACTCGTGTGGAGATAAAGCGCGCGTGAGAGAGAGAGAGAGAGAGATCCGACAGAACTAAGGTTAGGTGCATTTGACAACGTGCGACGAGTACCAGGAGCAAGCGATGTTGTGATGTTGGTGTGTACTGAACATTGTAAGAGTTTTGATCTTGATGAATGAAATGCAACGAAGTATTTAGTTTACCCCTCAAAAAATTAATTTCCCAAAAGAGTTGGGGAAACGAAAAGGCTGATGGAGGAGGTGGGCCGACGAGGAAACAAGGAGCATAGGGGTTGGCCTTTTTTCTGAAATTGGATTGGTTTGAAAAAGTTTTACGAAATTGATATTGTTAATAATAATGGTTGAGTATAGTGTTTTAAACATAGTGTTAACTATGATGAAAATAGCTAATCCTGTCAAAAAAAGTAATTTGGCTATAGAGGTAGACAGACTAGTGGCGGGGTGATACAATTAATAATTAGTGGCGGGGCGAAACATTTTCCACCAAAAACTTAACTATTTTTGGTATAATATTAAATTGATAATATTTAGAATGATGGAGGTGGAGAAGAGTTGTAGTTAGAAAGATGGTCTAATCTCTCTATAAAGGGAGGAGTCGTAGTTAGAATGGAATACGAAGTTGTTATTTTTTTAGTTTCGTTTTCGATTGTGATTAGGTTGTGAGTACCATGTAGTGAGAGGATGTGAAGGAGAATTGTAGTTAGAATTATGGTCTGAAAATCGAAAGGAGTTGGAATACCAAGGAGTTATGTTATTTATTTCGTTTTGGACTCAAGAAGAATTATGTATTGAACTTAATAATCATAAATAAATAGATAGATAAGATCGAAAATCTCTATGGGAAAACTTTGTTTATCATAATAAATAAATTAAATATTTGGGAAACAAAACCCTAGCGTTGTTCTTCCTATATATATATATATAGAATAGATAAATAAATTTCTCTCCAGAAAAGAAAGCCGCAACGTAACGTTGAGGAAGAGAGAGAGAGAATGGACGTGAAGAAGCTTCTCCGATTTGGCTGCCCAGCCGCGAGGCCGCCTCCTCCGCCGCAATCAGCAAACCGTCCTCCTACTCCACTCGTCGGCTTCTCCAGTGGTCCCAAATACATCCACCGTCTTGTTTGCAAATCATGCCATCGCTCCCTCGGGCCGGTTTCCAACATCAGGGCGCTACTTGATAATGCTTTTCCGGAAAGAGATGTTACACAAGTGTTTCAGTACATGAGCGAATCCGGCCTCGTTTATTCTGCGCTTCGCGTACAAGTTAGTCACTACTCGACTCGGATCTGAGTATTAGAGAATTCGGCTCTTTAATTTTCACTTTGTAAATGGTTGTTGGTTTCCTACGCACAGGTTCTCTGGCTCATTGAGGTTTGGGGGGAAGATATCTCCCCCGAGGCCAAATCCTTCCTCCATTCCCTGGTCAACCGACACAACGCCGACCATATTATGAATGGCTTAATAGATGCTAAGCATAACGACGTTCCCCTCTATTTCATCCATAATATGATTTGGTTATTAGATGCTGACCATAACGGCGTTTCCGAAGGCGTCCATAATATGAATGAGTTAGTAGATGCTAACAATGCAGACGACGATGCCCTCTATTACGTGGAAGCTGTCCGGTCCTTCTTGAAGGGTGTGTATTCTGATGCGGAGGTCGTGGATTCCTCATGCACGGAGGAGGACATTGACAGTCTGGCTCGCGGGTTGATGCTCAAGGACGCAATGGATAATGTCGTCCTTCCTGCCATGGATGAAGTGATTGCCGCTACCTCAGCTGCGATGGCCATGGATTATGCTTGTTTTGAGCCCGTGTTTTCTCTGGTAGATGATCTCAATAACATTGCTTCGAGATTGGGTGAACAAAGAGCGGAAATCTCACACTGCAAGATTGGAGGGGATTTCTATGCTCAAGGCAACAGCTCCAACGCCCATCTTGCCCAAAAGTTTGTTCAGTCTTTAGGATTGTCTGTGAAGCCCCATACTTATCAGGTTAGTGATATTCTCTTAATTAATAATCACATCCTTGGTTTATGGAGCTTCACATTGTAATCGGTACCTTGAAAAATTAAATATAGCTTGACATCTTCTTCTCCGTAATTGTAGTTTAATTAAATATAGTAAAATATTTAATTGGCCACCACTGGCTTTGCAGACACAGACATATGCTCGGCCCCTTATCTCGGCAATTGCTTTATTCAACATGATTTTGATGGATTTTGATTCTCGCATGTCGCAGTTGATAGAATTGCATCAGAAGGTTCGTCTATATTATATAGTTTTTTTTAATTTCTTTCATTTGAAAATCTGTCTTAGTTCTTTTCTTCTTCTTCTTCATTTTCGAGGGGATTTTTTTTCTTCTTCTTCGTTTTTCTTTTTTTTTTTGCCTTGATACAAAAAATGACGCTATCAATGCAGGGAGTTTCCCGTCTTTCTGGTGACTTTGCCTATAGTAAAACTCTTCTGCATATTGCTACGTTTTCTCGCACTCTACCGAGGGTACCGAAGGTAATATTTTTACTAGTTTTTCTTATGTGTCGGATTTTAGGTAACATTAATTATTTGTTTGTAATTTGTGTGTGCAGGAGGAGGAGGAGGGAGCCTTGCCTTTGGCATCTAATAAAACCTTCTTCTGGGGTCTTATTGAAGACATTTATTTGTCTCTTATCGGATACCAAATTGCCAAGGATGGAATAAGAAAGCTTAAGGAATTCATGTTGCACCAACCAAATTTCCAATAGCTAGATAGTTGTCAAACTTGTTCTTCTTTTTCGGTTACCAAGTAAGAAAAATACTCTTTTGAGAGTATCGGATTGGTTTAAGCCCATTTCTGTACGATGATGTTATTTAATATAAATACTTGTCGATTTCTCTATCATGTGTTATTTGATGCTTAATTACGTGAGATAAATCGTGTCCCCATCACTCACTGTTGCGTGCGTTATATCACGAAGACCAAACGGGGTATCTTAACCAACACAAGAAAAGAAGCCGCCTGCGATTTGGACCAGTTTTAGTTTCACGACTTGCCCCTCACATAATGTTTATTCGGATTTTTTTTTTGTCGATCCTGGGGCTTTTAGTTTCATTATCTTGGTGACATTTTGGTGTTGTTTCAGATCTATGGTACTGTTGAATTTATAATAAAGAGATAATTATTCTCAAGACTTAGGGTATAGTCAAATAGACTCTGAGGACCCTCTAGTTTCCATACTAATTGCTGAGCCCCTGTGGTTTGGTTATTATTATACTTTCGGGTCCCTGGCTGATGTCATTAATCAATTTTTTCTTATTTTATATTTGAAATGACAGATATGCCCTTACTCTGGTCAACTAAAATTCCCGGTCATCTTCTCCGTTGGACGGCGGTGGGGGTGGTGGGGAGGAATTTGGAATGCAGCCGTGAGGATGATCTCGTTGAGGTTCGACATGTTGCCGAGGCTCGCCGGAATGCAGCCGTGGAAGTTGTTGTTGGCGAGGACGATGATGGAGACCGGCGAGTTCCCGATGTTTCTGATGAAGACCTGCGAGTTCCCGATGTTCCTGATGACCCCGGCGTAGTACATGATTTTTTTAAAAAAAATTGCAAGGGTATTAGAGTCATGTACTTGAGTCAGAGATCTGAAAGTATAATAATAACCAAACTATAGGGGCTCAGCAATTAGTAGGGAAACTACAGGGTCCTCAGAGTCTATTTGAGTATACCCTGAGGTTCTGTATGTAATTATCTCTATAATAAAACCAAATAATGGGGACGAACCAAAGCATATTGGGTAGAATGACAACGTTCCTACTTCGTTTCTCATGAGTCGGTGGGTCAAATTTTACCTCTTGTGAAAATGAAAAAACCTTGCTTAGAAAGAAACCAAGCCCGAAACCTTTTAAAGTACGGGTGTTTAGTCCAAACCGCCTAAATTTTTCAACCAAAAAATAATACCGGAGACGAAAAATATTTACCAAATACGAGGGACCTGATCGTAGATTTTAACATACATGAGAGACCTTTGAAATGATATTATACAAAGGATTGTCGAAAATGAAGTCCAAATTAATGATTTACCAGCCAGTCTCCTCGCTGTATGCATGTGAAATTCCTTCCATTTTATTGACCGAAACGGATGAAAGATTCTTGACCAAAAATAAAACCAATAAAAACTGCTGACTGCGTCGTCACAACTCACAATGGGGTCTCATTTTTTGAAGATCGAGAAATACTTATCAACTTTTCCAATTTCTAATTTTAAATCTCCTGTTTTGGACTGAGTGGAGACAATATAAAAGTCGTCCCTATAGAGAAAATTTCGTTTAGACCATCAAATTTTATTAAAAATTGTGTTTATAGATCTGACAGTCATTAAAACTCGTATCTATAAGTATAATGACTTAATCTATTTCAGTAGAGAAAATTCTTATCTCCACTAAATTAAGGAGACCACTCGGCTACTCTCCAACCTTTTGCAAGCTAGCTTCTTCTTATATGTAAGTGATTGCCAGCTAAAATTATACTTGAGATTAGTATTCTCCAATATATTTATGTTGGGATATTTTCTAAAATTATTATCATAATAACTTATACAAATTATTAATTATTAGAACTGATCCGTATTTAGAATAGATAAATTATTAATTTATCGAGTATATTAATAGATAAACTATTAATTTATCGAGTATATTAATTAACAAATATTTATTTAATGAATAAGAAATTTTTTATTAAAATTCTTATTAATTTACACAATGTTTTGGGTATATTCGTTAAATATGTTGCTTCCTTGTAACTATTTTTATGCATCTTGATGACGACGAATGCACCTAGTACAGGGCCCCTTTTCTCATATATATGCAGGCACAAGACATTGCACGAGTTATGTTTAACCGGAATATCCCCTTCTCTCATATAAAAAATTAAAAAAGCAAGAACAAGCTGGTGTAGTATAATCGTTTGGTTCTCTAGATTTGGGTTTCATTGAGAGGTAATTATTTTATTCTTGTCTGCTGGTGTTCTTGGTTCGTTGGGTTCCTTTTTTATATGACTATCTTCTCTCCGGCATCAAGGTTTAAGGTGACGTTGGTATCTGATGGAAGTCGGACTTTGGCATATGGTTTTATCAGATGCAGAGTAATCCTTGGGCCATTATTGGCAATTCTCTAAATTTCATGAGCAGATGCTTATAAACCCAGACATTGTCAAAAAATTCTCTATCTCCCTCCTTTTTTTGGGAATTAGGACCATACAATGCTTCTGACAATTTTTCCAAGTTCGGGCTATTTGGAGGAGATTGAAATTGGCTTGGAGTCAGGTGATTAAGCAGGTTATTTTGGAGACAGAGTCGCAGATGAAATGTCTTACCGAGGGTATAGCAAGAGAGCACCAACTATCGCCCCTCGTGACTAGTTGTCAAAACCTGATTCGTCGATGTTAATAAGTAGAGGTCCATCAATGTGGTAACTGACTGACTATTGAATTTTGCTCTTTCTTTTCCATTGGGGTTTCATGTTTTATTGTTTGATAGTGTGGCCTCAGATACTATCCGTTTTGTTCCTTGTAATGACTCTGTTTTTCAATAGATGAGTGCATAGCACTCACCAGGCATACCAAAAAAATATTGTAACCTTCCTTTTTTTATTGAAAAAAGTTTATTTTTAGTACCTGTAGTTTTACTTTTTTATGATATGACTCGGTGGTCCAGAAATGACTTTTTTGGTACCTGTGATTGCACTTTTTTTGCGTCAGATGTTCGGGAAGGATCAGGACCCAAAAATTACTCTGGACCTAGAAGTGGCATCGTTTCATTGCTGAGTTAGCACGCCATATTGGAAATTTTTGCCCGGTTGGCAATGTGAATTGTCTCGGGATAAATTTCAAAAATAATCGCATGACTTCTCCCTTCACTCTCTCACCCCTACATCTTCTTCCTACCCCTCTCCCTAAAAAAAAGGCCAAAATCAACGAATAGAATAAAAAAACTAAAAGACCCCATGGCCAAAATCAAGATCAAACCCTAATTCCTCTCCTTGCCGTCAGTAAACACCCCAAAGAAAATCAAGATCAAACCCTAATCCCTCTCCTTGCCATATGTAAAAACCCCAAAGAAAATCATGATTGAAAATTATATTTTAATTCGTGCCAACTCAGCTTACCAACTGGGTAAAAAATTTTGACGTGACGTGCCAACTCAGCAGCAAAATGATGCCGCTTCTAGGTTCAGAGTAATTTTTGGGTCCTGACCCTTCCCATTCCTTTGACGTAAAAAGACTTTGCACCCACAGGTACCAAAAATGTCGTTTCTAGACCACAGGATCACATTGAAAAAAAGGGAAACTACAGGTACTAAAAATAAACTTTTCCCTTTTTTATTTTTGCTCTGAGTTATTTGCTTATTTATAATATTTTAAATTTAAGTTCTAGTTATATCGTACAATTTTTTTGATAAGTCGCATCGAATTATAACTAACAGCAAAATTTTTAGATATGCCCAAAAAAATATTCTTATATGAAAAAAATCGGGGATTCGAGGCCTCAGGGACTTTAGAGTAGAGCAAGTATATGGTTTGGTAATTTATTAATCTAATGCGTTATTTACAGAGGAAGGGCTCTTCACAATAGACATCAAAAAGTTGATGGTTTTCAACCTATGATTCCCCCGAGTAGTCGTAAGGGTAATGCTGTGAGGATGATGGAAATCGTGAAATGGTGCGGTGAAATTGAAGCGAAGAAGACGGTTATTGAGCTAAGAAGAAGAATTGGAATCAATTTTTTGGTTTCTTGTATATTGTGTAAGTCTCCATAAATGTACTTATATACAAGTAATGCTGTTTTTAATAAGGAAAATTTTTACCACTCTTAAAAAAAAGCACTAAATGGTTATTACGTACCATAAGTACAGAACATAAATTAATAGCTAATGATGAAATAGGCGGGCTTGGACAACTGGGATTTCTAGTATAAATTAGGATGGTTTTACGATTTTTTTTTAATATTTGTTAAAAGTTCGGGGAAAAATTGAAAAATCATTACTCATGTTCATAGGGCGATCTAGGTGGTTGGGTAGTAAAGAAGAGTTAGTAAAATGTCAAAACCTAAAATCTCACTTAATGTTTTAATGTGTTTTAAAACACATATATCAGGCGGGGCTGACGGGCGCCAGGTCGTGTGTATCATTTCGGGTGAATCCATTACGAGTGCACTTGGTTTTTCGCCTTCTCACATTCATTCTTCGACTCTATTTATCCCCTGAGCCATCTCTCAGGCTCCATACCCAACACATAATCATTTACTTTTGTGCATATAGTCCAACTCTTACTTCTGAGGAACGAATGAAGGTGGGATCTCCGGCTTTGGGGAAATTGACGATTCCTTGTGCTTTGACCACGCTGGTCTCCCGAGGTCAAGTTATGTTTTTCTGCTTTATTGTTTGGGGTTTTCTAGGTGGAAGGTTTGATCACTGGCCTCCCGAGGTCAAGATATATATTATGCGGGAAAATTTAGTTGAGATGTCAGTACTCCCTCCTTGTAGCACACACACATCACACACAACATGGCAATCCTTCCTTGAAGTCCATGGTATAGAGATTCTTGTCCTCTCTTCCCGTTGGATATCATAGTTAAATACTGACATTTATGGTCTGGACACTGGGTTAGGTCCAAAAGTAGGACAACTGAAAGTGAGTGCTCGGTTTCATAAATATATGGCAATCCTTAAGGAGATGTTGTCTTAAGGCAAGGCATCCTTCCTCTTTTCTTTTTTTTTTCTTTTTTTCTTTATCTGTTCATCAACATATGGTGAAGTTACAAATCAAGAACTAGTTTCCGGGAGAAATCTGCCAAAGTTTGGGATTTCCTTTCCCAAAAAAAAAATCTTAGTTCACGAGCTTGGAAATATGTGATTTTCCGCTTTTGTCTGACTAAACGTATCCAAGTCTTGATTATACCAAGAGCACTTAGCTGACAAGAACAAGCAAAATATAGCAATAATAATCAGCTATCCGACCTTTATCAATGAGAGAGTCTGTTTCGTTTTACATAGGCTGTATGTATTTGTGGCCTCCATTTCAATGCACCGACCAAGTTAGTTATCCCGTCGTTATTTGCTTTCATGCACAGGTACGGCAGGATTCTAAATGAGATGCTTTGGGATCCTGGAGAGCCAACCAAGGAGTAACGAACGCCGTGTCGCGTGGCTTAAGTGTATAGATCCTATTCTGCATGGCATTGGCCTTGTGTTGCTGGCTCGTTTTAGGCGACTATTTCCTCTCTTCTTCATTTGGATACATGCAGATGATGATGAAACTGTTCTGCTGGTAAGAGTAAGTAAGACATTCAAAGATTTTCTCTTCTAGAGAGGTTCGTCGCCAATGGATATGTATTAGTTACCATCCTAAAACGACCTTGTTCATGTTGTATTATTTACTGACGTAATGCTTTTGCTCCAGCACTAAATATCATTCTATCTTCAAGAAGCACTCTTCTTGTGTATACATACACAACGAGTAACTTGTCTGTTTTTACTTCTAATTCTAAGATGCAGGGGCCTCCAAATTGCTTCTCACAATTTTTCCAAGTTAGTTGTTTTGTTTGTGGGTGCCTTTTCTTGACATGGATGCCTAATGGCGGATATCGAGTCCCAAGTGGAAAATTTACATGGCGATATTGGTGAATATCTATGATATAACTAACTCTTCTGACCAATTAATCATGCATATATATGGAAATCAATCAGTTCATATTGTGAAAGTTGAAGACAATTGATTACCAGGTAATGGAAGGGCTAAAAGTGCGAGCCCGAATATGGCCACAGAGACATATAGGATTTTTCAAACAAGATCAGAAGAGGCCGAAAAGCAAGGAGATATCAGTAAGCTATTGTTGTTGGAGCTGATAAGCGGGTGAATTCTTGCATCTTTGATAGTTTGAGAGCAACCTCCACCTGCAAAGTCGAAAATTGTCGGAATCGGGTTAGCGATCATAATGTGGTAACCGAAACACAAGTCAGGCGGGTGGATGATCTTACAAGAGGAGCCAGCACGTCTTGAGAATCTCTCCCGGTCTTTGAAGGCTCTTTCTCGTAGTGCTCAATGTATAGCCGGATGGTATGACACGGATTTGTCAAGACGTATTACCCGAAACGGGACGGTAAAAGGGTTGACTCTTCCTCAGAAAGACTAAAAACCTGCATCCAAATTTTCACAACTTGAGATCTACCCAAATATCAAACAGAAAATGAATCTTCTTACCAGTCGTGATCCATCTTCGAACAAGTATCTTATTCCCTGGTGTTTTGAAATGGAGCCATCTATTGGGTCTTTGTACTCGAATTCATCGGCATGGATAACCTTAGCCACATCAGATCGTACTCCTTTCACAATCCTAGACAAGAATAAGGCTGTTATGTGGGGGACGACGTATCAACGGCGACAAAAGAATCAAAGTGGCTAATCAAGAAAGCCATATGCTCGTTCTATTTAGGAGACTTCTTAGATAGTATTATTTTCCTTTTCGTTGTTTTAATTCATTAAGAGGTTTACCTTGATTAGGCTTGCGTTATTTAGTCCTTTTCCTATTCTGTTAGATTCAGTTCCTATTGGCAGTATGAACGTTGGGCTATATATAGAGCCTACGCGACCTATTGTAAGACATCAATTAAGTAATAAAGAAGTCTTCTCTATCAACCGAGTTCGGTGTCTCTTCGTCCGAGATCTAAGACGGGTCGAGGACGACGGGGGTCGAAGCTTAAAGCTCCTCCCACCCATAGTTACAACCTTCGCAGCCGTGGTAGCCATACCAATTTGGTATCAGAGCTCCGGCCAGCGACCACCATGGCAAACTCCGGCGACATCCCCGGTGACCACTCCGGCGGTGTGACGCTGGCCCAGATCCTGCAGGCCATCGAAGTCAGCAACTAGACACTTCGAGAAGAGTCCCAGGCGCTCCGTGCTGAACTCCGACTCCAGACGGTGTAAGGAACGGACACCGACCAGGAACCCAGACTTCCCCCACCGCCGCCTGAGCCAAGAACTGACCTTGCGGACGAGACTCAGGAACCCTACCCGACGGAGGCCCTTCCGCCGATGGGGTTCCAGCCGCCTGGGCTGCCGTCGACAGCATCCCGCGTGACTGCCCGATTTTCTGATCCAGCTCCGGCGAACCGACGCGGCATGGGAAGGCTGCCCACAGCTTCTGGGTTCCGCTCGGGAAACCCACCCCTCGCCCCACGATGCCTTTCCTTACAGCGCACTGTTACTGGGCCTCAAGGGCACCCAAGAAATCCACCAGCTCAATATTTCTCCGAAGAGGGTCGCGAAGATGACCTACCCCCTTTTCGGACGGACAATGGCCAACGAGGTTATATGAGGCACCAGTCCGGCAATAATTATTTTGATGATGGCCAAGAAAAGTTTCCGCTGCCCCATCAGAATAACAACCAGCGGGGATACTCACGGAACCAACGGGCAAGTACTTTTCCAGAAGATAATAGGGATGATCGGGGACACACACGATACCCAACCCCCGAGCCGACACGATCCAGCAGAGGGCAAGGGGTTCCGAGGTACCACAAGTTGGATTTCCCAACATTCGACGGGACGGCAGACTCTCTAGCTTGGCTGAACCGGTGTGAACAGTTCTTTCGAGGTCAACAGACATTGGAGGACGAGAAGGTTTGGCTAGCCTTGTACCATCTGATCGGCAGCGCACAAGAATGGTTTTACCAGCTAGAACGAGATTCGGGTACACCATCCTGGCCAGAATTTGTTTATCTGTGTCATCTGCGCTTCGGACCCCCATCGTGCAGTAACCTCCTTGGCGAGCTCGCCAAATTGACTTTTTCGGGATCAGTGGCACAATACCAGGAGAAGTTCTTATCACTAATGTGTCGGGTGGATCCCCTCTCATCAGCCCAGCAAGTCAACTTGTTCACATCGGGGTTGCCCAACCCGTTGCGTACGGACGTGGAACTCTTAAGCCCGGTCGATCTGCAGCACGCTATGAGTCTCGCTTGGGCTTATGAGCGACGGACCAACACGGAAGGGCAGCCTAATGTCGTGTCCAGGAATATAACCTGATCACAAGGCTGGGGTCGTACCTCGACACCTATTCCTGTAGGCCCGAAGTTGACTACTAACTCAAACTCGGCAACCACAAGACCCACCACTCGTCGCCTCACGACAGCTGAGTTGGATGAAAGACGAAAATAAGGCCTGTGTTATAACTGTGACGAACAGTACGTTAAGGGACACCGCTGCCAACATCTATTTCAAATTGATGTTTTCGACACCAAGGCCGATGAGGATGCATTCAGTGAGAATCCAGAGGCCACCGATCTTCCAATGGTGTCAATCCACGCCATCACCGGGATTCAGGCCGGGGATACCGTGCAGCTGATGGTATCGATTGGCGACCACAAGTTCGTGGCCCTCCTTGACTCCGGATCTACCCACAATTTCCTAGGAGAAGAAGTTGCGAACCGCTCGGGCGTACACATCGAGCCCCGACCAGGACTACGAGTGGCTGTCGCAAATGGGGATCAAGTTACCAGCGGAGGCATGTGTCGCGGGGTCCCTATGCGCATTGGCGAGGAAGAATTTATGATTGACAGCTACACAATTCCCCTCTGCGGGTACGATGTTGTGCTAGGAGTTCAATGGCTTCGTACTTTAGGGCCAGTTTTATGGAATTTCCACGACTTACACATGACACTGTGGCGCGAGGGCTGCCGGATCACCTGGGCCGGAATTGTAGCACCATCATTTGGCTTGCATACTATTCAGGGAGTCTATAACACCTTGCTCGACACCCTTCTGGCAGAATTTTCTGAGCTTTTTGCTGAACCAACCGGGCTGCCCCCGGACCACTCCCGAACTCACCAGATTCTCTTAAAGCCAGGATCCGCTCCAGTCGCAGTTAGGCCATATCGATACCCTCAATTACAAAGGGACGAGTTGGAGCGCCAGTGTGAAGAAATGCTACGACTAGGCACCATACGCGAAAGCAACTCTGAGTTCTCCTCACCGGTCCTACTAGTCAAGAAGCAAGACGGTTCTTGGCACTTATGCGTCGACTATCAGGCCCTCAACGAGTAGACCATCAAGGATAAATTTCCAATTCCAGTGGTCGACGAACTACTAGATGAACTCCGAGGAGCGCGGTACTTCACTAAACTTGACTTGCGCTCCGGGTACCATCAGGTCTGCATGCATCCGGATGACATCAAGAAAACGGCATTACGCACTCATCACGGCCACTTCGAGTTCTTAGTTATGCCGTTCGGGCTAATTAATGCCCCGGCAACCTTTCAAGCACTTATGAATACATTACTGCGACCCTACCTTCGCCGGTTCATCTTGGTCTTCTTCGACGACATCCTTATTTACAGCCCGTCATGGTCTGAACACCTCCAGCATGTTCGATTGGTCTTTACATTGATGCGTCAGGAGCAGTTCTTCCTCAGACGATCCAAGTGCGCCTTCGGCTCGAAATCGGTCGCAAATCTTGGCCATGTTATATCAGCAGCGGGCGTGGCGATGAACGATGATAAGGTTCAATCTGTTTTGATGTGGCCCGCATCAAGGTCGACCCGTGGATTACGTAGGTTTTTAGGGCTGGCCGGCTATTATCGTAAATTTATCAAGGATTTTGGAGTGATTGCAGCTCCGCTTACACAACTGCTGCGAAAAGAAGCCTTCCACTGGTCAGACGAGGCAGAACGCGCCTTTGGAACTCTCAAACAAGCTCTCTCATCCGCCCCAGTCCTCCAGCTTCCAGACATTACAAGAACATTTATCGTCGAGTGCAATGCTTCAGGGACTGACTTTGGTGCGGTCCTTCACCAAGGCGGAGGGCCACTTGCCTTCTTCAGTACGCCGATCGCCGCTCGTCATGCCAAGCTAGCGGCATATAAGCGAGAACTCATTGGTCTCGTCCAAGCTGTTCGACATTGGAGACCTTACTTGTGGGGTCGCACTTTCACTGTCCGCACCGATCATTATAGTTTGAAATTTTTACTAGACCAGCGGCTTTCCACGATTTTGCAACACCAGTGGGTCAACAAGCTATTTGGCTATGATTTTCAGGTGGAATATCATCCCGGGCGATTGAATATCATCGCTGACGCGCTCTCTCGTCGGGACGCCGATCTCGGTAGGCTCATGGCCATCTGTAGGCCTACCTTTGAGGCCTATGCAGAATTGCGACAGGAAATCCAAGCTGACAAGGAGCTCTCTGACATGTATGCCAACATTGCGAGTGGCCAGTTGGGCGAGCCTTGGGGTATTTCAGATGGCCTTATTCTGTTCGGTCGAAGGATTTTTGTGCCCTCCTCTTCGGCTCTTCTTCCGGCAATCCTTCAGGCCGCACATACCACTGGCCACGAGGGAATTCAAAAGACTTTACATCGCCTTCGTGCTGATTTTCATATTTTGCGGGACCGCGAATTGGTCCGAGAGTTTGTTCGAGCTTGCGCCACCTGTCAGCGTAACAAGACAGAGCACTTGCATCCGGCGGGCTTGCTATAGCCGCTCGAGGTTCCATCGCAGATTTGGGCAGATATTGCCATGGACTTTATTGAGGGCCTACCCAAAGTCCATGGCAAGTCCGTTATCTTGACCGTAGTGGATCGTTTCTCGAAATACGCCCACTTCATTCCATTGGGGCATCCGTATAGTACGACCTCTGTTGCTCGCGCGTTCTTTGATAGCATTGTTCGCCTCCACGATTTTCCCAACTCCATTGTTAGTGACCGCGATCCCGTCTTCACCAGTCATTTCTGGAAGGACCTATTTCGCATAGCGGGCGTTCGTCTCAACATGAGTTCTGCTTTTTATCCTCAATCTGACGGGCAATCGGAGGCCACCAACAAGGTCATCGCCATGTACCTCCGTTGTCTGTCTGGGGATCGTCCTCGCGAATGGCTAGCTTGGTTGTCATGGGCGAAGTATTGCTACAATTCCTCCTTTCAGTCTGCCTTACGTGCGACTCCCTTTGAGGTTGTGTACGGTCGTGCGCCGCCTTCCTTGGTGGGTTATCAACCAGCCGCAGCTCGTGTGGCGGCCGTCGATGTCGTCCTTCGTTCCCGCGATGAGTTCCTTCGCGAGGTCCGGGATCGCCTTCTCCAGGCCCAGCAATACGCCAAGCGAGTTTATGACAGTTGTCACCGCGAGATTCATTACCAGGTCGGTGACTGGGTCTGGCTGTGTTTGCTCCATCGCTCGGCTTCCTCCTTACCGGGCCGCGTGTTGGGCAAGTTGGGGCCACGATTTTATGGTCCATTTCAGGTTACCGCCAAGATAGGCGATGTGGTGTATCGCTTGGCACTGCCGAGCAAAGTTGCACGATGTGTTTCATGTAGGTCTTCTCAAGAAGTTCCATGGTGAGCTGCCCTCTGCCCCACCTCTGTTGCCTCCACTCTGTCATGGTCGCGTGCTCCCTGTTCCGGGTAAGGTGTTACGGGCTGCCCGTCGTCGAGAAGTGTGGCATGTTCTCGTGCAGTGGCAGGACATGCTTGAAGCGGATGCATCATGGGAACTTGTCGAGGACTTCCGTCGCTCTTATCCCAATTTTCAGCTCGAGGATGAGCTATTTACCGAGGGCGGGAGAGATATTATGTGGGGGACGACGTATCAATGGCGACAAAAGAATCAAAGTGGCTAATCAAGAAAGTCAGATGCTCGTTCTATTTAGGAGACTTCTTAGATAGTATTATTTCCCTTTTCGTTGTTTTAATTCATTAAGAGGTTTACCTTGATTAGGCTTGCGTTATTTAGTCCTTTTCCTATTATGTTAGATTCAGTTCCTATTGGCAGTATGAACATTGGGCTATATATAGAGCCTATGCGACCTATTGTAAGACATCAATTAAGTAATAAAGAAGTCTTCTCTATCAACCGAGTTCGGTGTCTCTTCGTCCGAGATCCAAGACGGGTCGAGGACGACGGGGGTCGAAGCTTAAAGCTCCTCCCACCCATAGTTACAACCTTCGCAGCCGTGGTAGCCATACCAAAGGCAGTAGTTTCTTTTAACATAATCGACCCAAAATATAACATTATGATAGCATTAACAGAAAATGGGGTAAACATTCAGAATTTACCTGTTAACTTCATCGAGGGAAGCTTGCAATTGGGCCAAGTAGGCCATGAGTTCATTTGCCGCACCAACAGGAACATGCTTCACAAGATATGATATTAGATTAAGATAGTATCGAAGAATTATTTTGTAAAAGTGAGCAATGAAAAGTGAGAATGAGTATACCTCAAAATCATAACGGCTGTGGTAGTGGCGGCCATAAGTAGTCCAATGGCTACGGACTATATCTTCAACACTGACGAGTTCGCCTCCATCAAGGTTGTTCTTGTTCTTGCAAGCCAATATTGAAAGCCAAGCGAGAACAGCCCAGATTCCATCCTTTTCACGTATGTGGTCAGAGCCTGTTGATAAGTGCCAGGATAAAAACTCAGCCACATAAGTTTCATTCATAGAAGCACATGCATGGCTGTATAAAATACTGACCAGTTCCAAAACTCTCTTCCCCACAAACTGAACAGAGGCCAGCATCCATTAAATTGGCGAAAAACTTCCACCCAGTTGGGACCTGGGAACTCAAATCAAACAACACAGTGTGTCCTGTAAATATCAGAAGAAAGAAGAAGAAGAGGGAAAGTGTCCATTCCAATAAAAATTTCTATAACTCCTCAAAAAACTTCAAGTTCTGTTCTTTGGCAACAATATCGAGAGCAGCTGAGGTTGGCATACTCCTGCAAGAAGGAATGGGAGATGTTACATCATTTTCACATAGAGCTGTAAAGAAAGAAAAGTAACTAACGCACACCCAATTGATAAATAGAAGATGCAAAGATCCTTAAAAAAGCAAAATCAATTAGATATCTAAGGAAATCATGTAACACTGAGATGACAAAATTGTGAGGTGTGTTTTCCAGAAAATGTTGAACCTGGCAACTCCATTGAGTCCACCCGAAAAGTATGGAATTGCTTCAACAGCATTGGCGACGATGATGGCAACAGAGTCCGATGGGTTGACGACGAACCTGAAAAGTTGGCACCACGATTGTTATAAAGACGCAGCAAGCAATCATATGGGCAGTGGGCAGTACTCCTTCCCATCCACTACCACAAATGTACCTCTTCCCGAGGACCATATAGCATCCTCCGTCGCAATTAACATGAGCACCAAATTCTGGTGGCTCAATGGAATTGCCAAATCCCATGTGTGAATAAAACTCCTCCTTATCATACGGCATCAAGCAGTCCTCTTTGCAACCCAACTCATCGACAAAAATCCTTTTGGCGTAAAAGCCCACGACTCCGTGATTATCATAACTAGCATAAGAAGAAAATTTCAATTAACGTTGTTGTTTAGAGACGAATTTACTGAATCAAGAAACCACATCACTCACCATAATGTGACTTTTAGCGAGGAAAGCAGTTTCCTTAGACAGTCAAAGTCAAAAATTGACCTAAACAAATTGGTAAGATAAGATAGTTAGAAGCAAGATAACAGAGAGAGTTTTTTTTCCTGGACCGTTAAAGTTCGTCCCCCCCCGACCCCCGAGAAGCAGCTTACTTCATTAATTTCACGTAGTCATCAGTGGAGTCAAAAACCTCCACGTCAAATTGCCCCTCTAAGCCAGCAAAGTTGGTTACACCAATTGCAGAAATATCTACCCGACAACACAGATAAGTTGAAGCTTATAACTATGCCGGATCCCACTAGTGGCTGGTCAGTTCCACAAAAATAAAATAAAGAAGCTTACATTCAGTAAATCAGCTGTGAAGTACTGCTTGACGATAGTGGTATTCTCATAAATATCGTCAGTAATTCTCTCCGGAGCTGGGCCTCCATTTTCCAAGTTAAAACTGATTCCAACAATCTGAAAAAAAGATGGACAATATTAATAAATGAAACATCTATCAATCATCTGATGAAAAACAATCACGACGTTGCTGCTGCAAGCTAAGGAATTAAGGAGGGCTCTAGAAGATCAAGCTGGTGCAGATCAGAGGCCTTCTCTATTGCCAACACACACAGCTATGCATAAATGTGACCTTTGGCATACTTAAAATCAAAAGAAATAAAACAATCAGATAAAAACAAATGAAACTAACAGAAAAAAAATCTGACCTCTGGAGTTGCTGTCAGCATAAATGATCCTCTTGCCTTGGATCCCTGGGAAAAGTTCAGAATCAGTAATTTGACCATAGGACTTTTGAACAGATGGGAATAACACTTGCGTCTTCTCCAACTCTTTTGCGTATGATGGTGGAGGCTGCAGGTGTTGAAAGAATACCATTTTGGCCCACCAAAAGGCGTCTCCCTCCATTTCCTGCTACCATTTTGGCAAAGATCTGCCCAACACAGGGAACATGAACATAAATACATCACAAGTATAGATGGTGAGCGGAGCCATTCCGAGGGGAAAAGAAACCCGTCCATTGTGTACCTGAATAGCATACTTCGAGTAACTACGACCATCACCTGATACAATGAAGGTAGCACCTGTGCGAAAACGGAGTTGAGAGAGTGACGTGTGGATAAAAACATATAACAACAAACCCTTTTACCTCTGACTTTCTCCTCTGTAAGCATGTTGAAAGTTGCCTGAATAAAATTTTCCAGGTACATGGCAGATTCCAACTCTTGTAACTGCAAAACAACATCCGTCAGTTATAAACAACTCTTGTATATAGCTTAGCATTCCATTAATAAAATTAAGCATTACATTTACAATATATTGAGCTTTCACAGAATAACTACCCCCACGCGGAAGCCGGAGGTCCCTGCCTTCTGACCGTAAGGGAAAAAGTTCCGGGTGGTGTACACGTCGAAAGTGGAGCGAAACGTCGGATTCGGATATGGATATTTGTAGATATGACGCGTGGTCGCAGTCCATGCAGCCCAAGATTTCTCCATCGCTGACAGAACCAACTTGAACCCACCTACTAAATCTTCCTGTCACAATTAAACAAAATATATGTCAATTAAGAAAAATATTAATTTAAGACACCGTTAATAAATTTTAGCTGAGGTTTGAACCATGATCTTTTGGCAAATGTGTGGTCTTCGGTAGCACCATGCACCCAGTCCTCAACAGACTTGCGTACTTTCGGTTCGGCAGAGCGAACCATGCGTAACACTAATTCGTTTAACTCGAGTACCTCATCCATGAGAGCCAAGGGGGTTGAGAATGGATCGTTAGCAACACACAGATCCAAGGAATCCAATAAGCTCGTGTGGAGAGTGGACCAATACGGGTAAGGTTTTACCCCTATTTTTATCTCCCGTATTTTATCACCATGATAAACCACCCGCGATATATGCCAGTTCAGTACATGTCGGAACTCGGACTAATTTAGGAAAAAAAACATCCATTAGTAAATATATATAAATAAATATTTCAGGAGTGTTTATGGATTATTAAAAAGTAAGTTAGAAAAAGTACCTTCATCGGAAATGTTACATAATGTTCGGAGAGGGGTCCTATGAGAATAGCATCTATATTTTCGACCGTCTTCGATAAGTAGTGGTGAACCAGGCGAGCAAGTGAGATCTGAAAAATCTCATCCTTCGAGCAACCTTCATAGTAATCATTGGAGACCTAAAAAGTACTCCAGAAAATAATAATATTAAATAATTAGTCTAATAAATTTTCCAATATCAGATGTTTTGCAAAAAATCAAATCAACTTCTTCAAGATCCAAATTCTCAATAACAGAAAGAAAAAAACGCCAACATGAAAGATTCCCCCACCCATGATCTTTCTTTCTGATGCACCAGTTTTTCGATTGATTTTTCTAGAGAAACCAACCGACTTTTCATTAAAATGGCCAAAAGCCTCAACCAACGAGTGGGCTTTTACAAAATAAGACAAATAGAAAAGGCCCACGGCCCACTAACTAAATAAACATAAAAAGCAGCCCATCTTCATCTCCCTTTTAGCTCTAGAAAATCCTTCCCTCGGATCAATTCGCCACCCGTTTCTTCCATGCAACACTTTCTCCCTCACTTTATAACCCAAATCGTTTTACCAAAATATATCTAGTTTTTTTTACTAAGAAATAGAATGAAAAAATAAATACCTTAAAAGATCTCAATACACCTCTAACCGCTGTCACCTCCGGCTGCTCATACTTTTCCAGGGACATTTCGTAAGCCATATTGCTGATTAGAATCCTGTGCGCCTCAGGCAAGGAGTTGGTCTTCAAGCTCAATAAAGCAGCTCCAACGTCCTCCGGCAACCGGTTGTCTTGGAGTAGCCAAGACACCTTCACGAAACGGAGGACGGTTAGTGGACGAAGAAATTTCCCGAGTAAAAACGTTATAAATAATTACCTGCACATATACGACGTGGTCGTATATATCTGCTAAGGATCGGCGCCTAGCATACGCTTCCGGACGTTCTTTGTACTTGCATGCGGGAAAAGACCTCTTGGACCGAAGCGGAGCGGCGGGTCGGGAGGGACCGACGGGTCGGGAGGGAGCGGTGGGTCGGGAGGTGATCGGAGCTGTGGATAGTGGGGGGAGAGATGTGGGTCGGAAGGGGAAAGGGGTACACTCGACGGGTCGGGAGAGAAAAAGGCTCGCTGTTACTGTGTACATCTTTGCAGCATGGACGAGTGAGAGGGAGGGGTGGAGGGACGAGTGAGAGGGACGAGTGGAAGTACGAGTGAGAGGGACGAGTGAGAGGGACGAGTGGAGGGAGGAGTGAGAGGGAGGAGTGACAGGGACGAGTGGAGGGACGAGTGAGAGGGAGGAGTGAGAGGGAGGAGTGGAGGGACGAGTGAGAGGGACGAGTGGAGGGACGAGTGAGAGGGAGGAGTGAGAGGGAGGGGTGGAGGGACGAGTGAGAGGGAGGGGTGGTGCAATAAGCTGTAAACATGAGAATGAGGGTATTATTGTCATAAAAAAAGTTGGAGGGTATTATCGTCATAAAATAAGTTGGATGGATATATTTTTCCGAAACGGCATAACTGTACGCTTTTTGTTAGAGCTGAGCTGATGAAAGAGAGGGTGGGTCCCATAGGTCAGCAGAGTACTGTACTGGGTTCCTTTTTTATTTATTTTTTTAATAACTTTTCTTCTTCTTCTTTTTTAACCTAAATCAACCGGTTTATCTCCATTTCCTTTATAATATCCTATGCTACCCGCATTTTAATTAACTTTTTTTATCCAGCCGTCTGTGTACGATCAGTTGGCAGTACATGTTCTGTTAATTTTATTTTTGGTAGGTTAATTTTCTTCAATAATATATATATATATAAATTTACACCCCAAATGGAAAACCAAAGGTGGGTCCAAAAAGGAAACCCCCTATATATCGAGTGGGTTCATAACCTATTAAATATTTTTGCGTCTTTATTGATTCTTTTCCACATTATGTTCCAATCATATAGTTGGATGCAAGTACATCTGATTATATATACAAATTAACTATAAGGCAAATCGTTTACAATTTCCTTCTAATTGTGGATGCCCACACACATATCTAATCTAGTTTAACCATATTTTGAGTTCGACGCCTTAAAAATACAATACTATTAAGAAAAAGTTAGTTGAATTAAAGGTTTTATTTCTCCCATTTTGAAAATTACAATTGGGTTTCATTAAAACTTTTGAACAACTAATTCATAGCTTAAAAAAAATATTTTGAGCTATAGACTCCCAATTATTCGGTCGCAAGTACTAAGCGATGTTAATAATTGGATATGTAAATATTACGGCTTATTTACAAATTTCTCGGACAACTAATTCAATCTCGACTTATAAATATTATGGTTTATATATATAAAGTACTAAGTCAATCATGGAAATAGGCTCTCTTTTTTCTCTTTATCAAATGATGAGAGCATCGTTATTGCTTAATCATATTTCATATTTGAGTGTAACCCATAATATTTATTGGGACAAATTATTTTAAGTTAAATTTATATTAATCCACATTGTATAATACAATATAGTATCAAAAACAAAAACAAAAAAGAAAAGAAAGATAAACAGTTGACATTTATCGCATTTTCGTACTACTGAAATTTTGGCTGTTGTTCTTCCCCTCTGAACCAATCAACGAGAGGACAATATTACTAAACGGTTCTCTCTCCTGATTCTCTCCGACTTAGTTTCTGTGTCCGTTCTTGCAACCATTTCCGTCCGGCGAGCAGCTAATCTTTTTTCCGTCCGGCGAGGTGCTCGGACCATGTCGGGCTATAGATCAGGATGTCGTCAAAGAATACCAACACGAAGCGGCGAAGAAATGAGCGTAAGACGCTATTCATAAGTGCCTGGAAGGTCGCCGGGGCGTTGGTCAATCCAAAAGGCATAACCAGGAACTCGAAATGCCCGTGATGTGTGCGAAAAGCTGTCTTCTTGACATCCTCTGGGTGCATGAGAACCTGGTGGTAACCCGAGCGCAAATCGAGCTTAGTGAAAAAGCGTGCACCACGTAATTCATCCAGGAGCTCTTCGACCACTGGGATTGGGAACTTATCTTTTATTGTTTGCGCGTTGAGAGCCCTATAATCCACACAAAAGCGCCATGTTCCATCTTGCTTTTTGACGAGGAGAACTGGGGATGAAAACTCCGAATCACTCTCTCGAATGATGCCTTGACGGAGCATGGCTTCACACTGCCGCTCCAACTCATCTTTTTGCAGCTGGGGGTATCGATAGGGACGGACTATCACTGGTGCGGTCCCGGGAAGTAAACGAATCTGGTGGTTCCGAAATCGATCGGGTGGTAGGCTTGTTGGTTCCGCAAACAATCCTGTGAACTCGGCCAGAAGGGTGTCTAGCAAGGTAGGCTCCGTCCCTTGTATAGAGTGTAGTCGGAAGGAAGGGGCCGCGATACCTGCCCAAGTCACGCGTCGTCCATCTCGTAAGAAGGTCATGCGCAAGTCCTCAAAATTCCATAATATGGGACCTAGTGTGCGTAACCATTGGACACCGAGTACAATGTCAAAGCCGCCTAATGGAAGAGTATAATAGTCCACCTGAAAGTCTTCGTTCCCGATGCGCATATGAATTCCATAGCACATGCCGCCACTGGTGACCTGGTCGCCATTTGCGACAGCGACTTTCAGTCCTGGTCGGGACTCAATCGTGATTCCAGCGCGTGTGGCTACGCCTTCGCCAAGGAAGTTGTGGGTGGACCCGGAGTCCAGTAGGGCCACGAATTGCTCGGTGCCGATAGAGACCATCAGCTGCATCGTGTCTCCAGCTCGGATTCCTGTAATGGCGTGTATGGACACAATTGGAAGGTCGGGATCTGAGTCATCAGTGATGTTGTCTATGGCTGCTTCATCTTCGTCAATGATGATTAAATTGAAGAGGCGTGTGCATCGATGCCCTTTTGTGTACTGCTCGTCGCAGTTGTAACAGAGTCCTTGTTTCCGCCTTTCTGCTAGCTCGGTAAGGGTTAAGTGCCGAGGACGGCCCGCTGTAGCCTCGGATTGGGCTCCCGAGGAAACTGTGGTCGTCTTGGGCCCAATTGGGATAGGCGTAGACGTCCGGGACCAATTTGACGACCTTGCGGAAGTCCTTGTTGGGCCTGATGTGTGATTATCTGGAAGTGTCCGCCGCTCGTAAGCACGAGCCAGACTCATAGCATCCTGGAGATCTCGCGGGTTCATCAATTCCACATCCGTCCGTAGTGGATTTGGCAGGCCGGCTGTAAACAATTCCACCTGACCTTGGGAATCCAGGTGGTGGATTCTGCAAACAAGGGCCGAGAATTGTTCCTGGTATTCTTCTACAGTGCCGGGATACGGTAAGCGAGCGAGTTCTCCAAGATAATTATTCCGGGCTGGAGGGCCGAATTGTTGATTACAAAGGTCTACGAAGTCGGCCCACGGGGGTTCTCCATATTCCCGTTCAATTTGATAATACCAATGCTGTGCGATCCCTGTGAGATGGTACGAAGCCAACCAAACTCGGTCCACCGCTCGGGTTCGTTGTCCTCGGAAAAATTGCTCGCAGCGATTTAGCCACGCGAGCGGGTCTTCTTTCCCATTAAAAGTTGGAAATTCCAACTTATAGAATCGGGGAACGCATGTCCCTCTGTCTGTCGTAGGTTCCTCTTCGAATTCAGCGTCCTCCTCGTCCGGGTATGGTCTTCTCGGCGGCGATCGGTTCGCGGTGGCTGTGCGACCAGTAAAGGGGGCTGAGAATCTGGTCCGGGGGAACCCGTAGTGGTAGTCCCGGCTTGCTTGAGGTGGAGGTCGAAATCCTCCTGTAGCGGTGGCGGTGTGTCTGGACGGCTCGTCCTGGGTCACCCGATTACCCGAGGCGTTCGCCCCTATTGGGTGGGTCGCCGGCGCAGTCCTCGGCGTCGGAAGAAGGGGCGGTTGGCGGTTCGGGGAGCTGGGTTCTTCGTCGGGCTTCTTCTCGAGAGCCCTAAGCCGCTGGGCCATGTCCGTCATCTGTTCCTTTATCACGCCCATGTCTTTCAACTGGTCCCGCATCTCCGTCACCATCCGTAGCAGCTGATTGGTGGCCCCGTCGCCAGCCTCATCGCTGGAGCTTGGCATCTCGGCTGGCCTGAGTAGCTCCGATACCAAATTGGAAGGACCACGAAGTCCCCGTAGATTGTAGCCGTGGTCCACAGGCGGGCGAGGTTTCTTACCCCTCTTACCCGTCGTGATCGACGAAGCTGTGAGAGAGAGAAGGAGAAGAAGAAGAAGAAATAAGGAGGAGGTTTGTTTATTGATTTTCCGATGATCAACATAAAGGGTAGCTAGGCCTTATATAGCCAAAGCTCCAACAATAGAATAGGAAATACTAACCCTAATTCGAATAGGAATAGGAATACTAATTCGAATAGGAATCCGAATGATTTAAGGAAAATAACTGAAAAGGAAAATACTAATAAAGACCCCTAAATAGATCGAACTTGCTACAGGCATCCGTTAGCCACTTTGCGTCTTGCTTCTGTGCCTTCGCCTTTCATACGTTTTCCCCCACATAACATTGGATGGCAATGACTGTTGCTCCTCTGAAATATGCAGGGTACACGACTTGGGAGTTCAGATCCGAAAGGATGTTTTTACGATGTCATATGGTTGCCACTTAACAGGTTTCCTTCTGATGGCAACCAATAGTAACTGTTTCATTTAAAAATATTGAAGCTTATGCTCTAGTCATACATAGACATGCAAGCCAAATGGAAGTAGCTGCCAACATTATATACCAGGAATGTGATAGAGCTGGTGATTGTTACTAGATGGCTTTAGCTTTTCAAAATTTTAGATCCAAATCAAATGTTCCAGCGGGATATAATCTCTGAATCCACGTTACTTCAGGCAATATGAGCATAATATGACATACTTTGTATGTAATCCTATCTGATACCCAAAACCTCGTTTCTTCATCAGAGTAAAAGCATTCTGATGGGTCTACAAAATCCTATTTCAGATATTGGCCTTCCATCTGGCAAGTCCCTTTTTCAGCTACAGGCTGAGAGGATTTTGTGCATCCAGAGATTAGCTGCTCAAGCTCAAAATGATGGTAAGTTTCAACAGTCACGGGTTTGTCTAATCACACAATTTATCTTATCTGCTATCAAAATGTGGCTCATGCCAGCTTCAGGAGGTTCATCGCCAATACATTGGTACATAATGACGAGCCCATTTACTCACGAGTCCACACGCTAGTTTTTTGAAAGTCACAAGTACTTTGGAATGGAAATGGATCAAGTAATATGCTTTTCTTTGATGGAGGTTATGATATTTTATTTTCTGTCTGCCATGCCATATTTTCTGACATGAAAATATGTGCTTATTCTATGTGGGTTAACTTTTTTCCAGCAAGGTACAATACCTTTTATCTCAAAGGATGGCAGATTTATCATGGAGACTCCATACAGAGTACGATCCTATACTTGGTCATTTTGTTGTTGAAAGAGCTGCTAAGAGCTTTGATGTCTTGATTGTTTAGCTTATTCGGAGTTGCAACAAAATCTTCGGCAGCATGTCTTCATTACATATCCCCATCATTTCTTACAAAATATTTTTGTTCTTTTAAGTTCTTCTTGGTGGTTGAAACTGATAAGAGGTGTGTTGTATCCTATTGAACATCAAGTGGCTTTGCAAGAATTACCCTCGTGGAAATTTTGTTAGGCTTTACCTTTCTTCTAGTTACTCCTTGACTGCATAATCATTTTGAATAGCCGACATGACTCTAAACAGAGCTTTGAACAACCAACCTTCATTTTGTCTTTTTTGGTTTTACTTCTTTAACCTTAACTTGTATTTATTTAGCCAGTCATTTTCTGAAAACAGTTAGCTAAGTCTCCAGATTGCAATGGTGGAGTATATTTTGGTTTGCTCCCTACTCAACGTCCCACTTAAGAATTATTTAGAAGTTTTCTGCTTGACACTTAATTGTTCGTTTAGGGTTTTTGGTCAACTTCAGCCCTGAAATATTCGAAGCAATTGGAAGATATGGCTTCTAGAGGGATCAAATATGTAGAATGCTATGGCATTGACAATGCACTTGTGAGTGATTTTCCCTGCCCCTTCAAGATTCTAAATATCCAGTTCCTTTCTGATGTAAGTATTAGTGATTTGGACATCCTGAGCAGGTTAGGGTTCCTGATCCAACCTTTTTGGGCTATTTCATTGATAAAGGTGTAGCCTCTGCCGCAAAAGTTGTGAGGAAGGTAATTACCTTTTCCTTCCCAGAAAAAGTAACTACTGCAACTTGTAGTTATTTTCGGATTCTTTTAGTACTGGGTTTTACAAAAAGATGAGAGCAAATCTGCCTGAACTTCTGCTGTTGTTTGTTTGAATAGTCTGTTGATTTCATATATCATCTTTTCTAAAATGTGCATAATTTCCGTCCCGAACTCTTCAATGCATCTTAATCTTTCTGCAGGCATATCCTCAAGAAAAGGTTGGTGTATTTGTTAGGCGAGGTAAAGGTGGACCTTTGACTGTTGCTGAATATAGCAAATTGGATCAATCACTTGCCTCTGCCATCAACCAATCAACTGGGCGTCTTCGTTTTTGTTGGAGTAATGTATGGGCTACTCTTCCCAATACATGCAAAATAATCTGTTATGTTGCTTTGTCTTTGGCTGTAACTTGACATAGAGTGACGAGTTTTAAAACTTGAAATTCCCGAAACTATTATGAGCTTTCTCAGCCTGAAACAAGTGCTCGTAGGACTATGGAACTATCGACATTCTTTGGATTTCCTTTTCAACTTTCGAAATTGCTTTATAACTTGCTATTTTTTTCAGGTATGCCGGCACATGTTTCCTTTGGATTTTTTGAATCAAGTGGCCAACGGTCTGGAGAACGACAGCGTGTGAGTTACCTTCTCTTTCCCATTTGCTCTGACTTAGTAGTTTTCTGTACTTTCCTCTATTTCACTCTGGAATTGTTCTTGTACAATTGTTCAAAGTAATGTTCTTTTCGTCGACTACATTGACGCGCTGATTAGATTAGCTTTTGGATAAACTAGAGAGCGTTCTTTCCGCTTCCTTCTTATTCCTTGTGCTAGTGCCGGAGTAAAGTTACCTTGCCTTTTTACCAAGTATTTTAAGTAGCAGTTACCAGAGATGATACTTTATTTTCTCGCATATGATTCAGTTTTCCTTCATGCTGGGTCACATTACTTCATTTAGCTATCCTTTATCGAGTTTGCTTTTAAATGGTTCGGAGATCTTAGCAAACTGTAAATTAGCAGACTGTTTCCGGTGCAGATTTCATCCTGCTGAGAAAAAAATCCCTTCCATTCATGGGATGACCGCGGGACTAAAGCTGGAGCAATTCATATTTGATGCATTCCCGTATGCGCCTATGACTGCTTTTTGAGGTAATGTGTAATTTGATTGACTGCTTTTCTGAGGTAATGTGTAATTTGATTGTTCCATATCATCCGTAAAACTTTCGAAACCGAAAGTCTTCTATACCTTGCTCGTGAAAATCGTTTACATTTAGGTTCAGTGCGAAGAAGAGTTCGCCCCCGTGAAGAACTTCAACGGAGCAAACTATGACACTCCAGACAGCGCAAGGCTGCTCGTGCTTCGGCTCCACACTCGATGGTTAATTGCAGCCGGAGGGTTCTTAACTCACTCCGTGCCTTTGTACGCAACAGGTTAAGCCCGTGCCTTCCTCGACCGCCTTAGCTTCCCGTTTTCACTCTCAAAAGACCACCTGTTTCAATGGCTCTTCCTGTTCTTCTGTGCAGGTGTGGAGGTGTCTCCGCTATGCTCGTACGCAGGAGAAAACCTTGAAGCTATATGTCGTGGAAGGACATTTCATGCACCTTGTGAAATTTCATTCTAGGGAACTTGCTAGTGTTAGGCTCCTGTAATTTTTTCACTTGGAGTGAGATTTAAGCGTATGCTTTTTAGAATTGGGCTTCTCGCAATTTTTTTATGAACCCTTTTTTCGGGTGCAAATGTATCCTTGTATACAAGAAAACCCTGTGAGAGTTTAAAAAAAAAATATCTCGAGCGACTCGAATCAATCAATAAAAATAGTTGAATAATTCTTATTCGAAGAAAACAGATGTGTTGAGACAAAAAAAGTGTGTACACAATATTGAATAGTTCAACATATTATGCATGTTATATCACCTGGATTTCAGAATGTGCTGAATTATTCAGTTATAAATTGTCAATTAATTTAAATTTGAGTCAAAAAGTTTATAATTCAATGATACAAGTTGTTGTAAATATCTAGGAGATACATGGTTTAAACCCTAACATTATTATTGGTACAAAATTTACCTTTCAAAAAAATTAATTTAAATTTGAGCACTAATATTTTAGTGACAAATGTGATTTTGTAGGGAGCCCACGGAGCTATGCCGAGGAGGCCAAAAAACATGAAGCATACAAATCTGGGACCAGAAATTCCCCATGAATATGGAGAAAGATTCGTACCTCAAACATAGATTAGTCAATAGCCAAAAATTATCTAAATACCATGTAGTTTTTTTGAAAAAGCTAGTTCTAGTGCAGCCAACCTTCAAGGTATTCCTCCTCGTACCTGACGTCACTCCATAGACTAGCTCTAGTGCAGCCAAACTTCTGCTAAACGTGCCGCACTTCCAAATGAAAATCATATAATATAACAGGTTTTGTACTTTTGAAGGTCTTTTTTTAGAATGTCTTTTGAAGGTCCTAATGGCATCTAACAGGTGTTCGGAAACCAATTTTTTTGACGCTCAAATCATTTTACGTTTTGTGCCATTAAATCAAATAATTATTAGTAAAACCAAAAAAATATAAATATAAGAAGATCACCACTTAAAACTTCCATCAGATCGGGTGTACATCTTATACCGTTAAGTCAAATATGTTTTTTGATCCGCCATTTCTTTTCATGCTCATTGCTATTTTGAAAAAAGCCTACTAATGAAGTCCACTAGTAGAGTGGTTAAGTTAGCACGACAACTCATACACAAAGGGAAGGTGATCTAATACTAAACAAGTCTTAGGATCGGGACTTAGTAGAGGATTGAATTTGTAAACAAAACAGATTAGATTCTTTTCCGAGAAATTAGATTTCTATCATCATAGCTATTTCTAAGAAAATTGAAGATTTGTCTCTCAGCTTTCTGAAGACACTAAAATTGCTTCGGTCGGAGTTCGGACGAAAAAGATACAACTACAATACTAAAGATTGGTAAGGGGAGGGAGAATAATTGTAAATACAGGAAAATATCTATAAAGTGATATTATTGAAATCCGAGAAAAATATCACGTTAAAGAGAAGTTTACGTTTTGTTTCTCCAAAAATATTAAAATAAATTTTTTAGCAATAAATATGTAAATATCGAAAAATTACTTTGTCAAATATTTTGCTAGATTGAATTTTTTTTTCTTATAGTATTATTCAAATATATCACTCCATTGAAAAAGATTACTTGAAGATAATTGACGATGATATAAAATTTATCAAAGTAATCAAATCTAACACAAACAATATCTCAGACATATTATTGCTTATTTGATAATAATCGTAACGGTACAACTTTTCTGGTTGGATGGAGATGGCGTGGTGTTGGGCATGCCACTGAAATCAGGAAAACCAATTGGGCAGGTGATTCATTACCCACTCTTCAATTTTGGATGGGCCAAGCCAACTTAGGTGATTAGTTGGAGTTTATTTTTGTCAATCACGTGTATTCAAAGTTTATTCAAGTGTTAGTTAATTAGATTTCGTATTCAAGTTTGCGAATGAAAAAAATACTATCTAGAAAGCTATTATCTAAATAGATTCTGATAATATTCTATTAATATATCACACAGACCTATCCATACTAACTAAGAAAGCGGTTTTTTTTTTCAATCAGGTGTCTGAAATATCAAATTTTACTAAAATGCCAACGCACGTGCCATATTTTTTTGTGATTTTTCGTCTTATGCACTCATTATCTTATCTCGTGATGCTGTGCAATATCAATAATGCCAATGAACACATTTCAAATAAAAAAAAGTCTTTAGTCAGTAATAAAGTCGACAGTATTCAACTCAGAAGATTATTGAGCTCATCCAGTTTCATGTTATTATTTCTTCAAAAAAAAAGTTTCATGTTATTGTAATGGGCTTGAGCTTACTGGCCCATAGTAAGAAAGCCCACGAGAACACAAACAACAACCACAAAGGAAGCCTCGATCCAATCCACACATTAGTCCCATTAGATAGCACCGACACGGGAAATGAAGAGAGGAGTGGCGCCGCTTTTTCGTTCCCTTGTACGACGTCGCATCGCGCAACCGCAGCAGCAGCGCCTTCACTTCGACGCGGCCGCGATGGTTCCCAAAACGCAGCCGTATCACTCGTCCATCTTCGGCCCGTCGATCCAGCGCTACCGGAGCCTCACCTCCTCCGCCGCCGCTCCCGGCATCTCCCTCATCAAGACCGAGAAGGACTTCGACGCCGCCCTCGCAACCGCCCAAGGTCATTTTAGTAATTTCCACAGTTTCAGTATTTTCCGGTGAAACAAATTATCTGAATTCTTGTATCTGCGAGCAGAGAAATCATTGCCAGCTATATTTTACTTCACGGCGGCTTGGTGCGGGCCATGTGAGTTCTTTTCCTCTTTCCCCCTTTTTTTAGGGTTTGATTATTTGTCTTCTGATTATTATCTCGTGTCTCAGGTAGGTTCGTGTCGCCTATAATCGAAGAGCTGAGTGGCAAGTACCCCAATGTAGCCACATATTAGATCAACATCGACGAGGTACCTTGTGATGCCTTTTCTCCTCTTATGCCACAATGTGATACTCTGCATTGATCACGGTCTATACGAATTGATACATTTGAGCTCTGATCACGGTTTGAAAACTACTGCTTGCTGTTATTAACGGTTTATTCTCTCTGGCATCTTGCGGTTTACTTACTGATATATTTATATTAATGAAAACAGGAAAGCCTTGGAAGAACACTGAGCAAATTGTCCATCACCGCGGTGGTAAGTCCTATGTTTACTAGATTGGTGATGCTACTCCAGGAGCGACTTGACTAATACGATATGTGTTTTTTCTCATTTGCAAATGCAGTGCAGCTAACTACTTGCCTAATTTCTGTCAATCCGCTTCTTTTCTTTGCCTAATTTTTGGGTGGTTTATCGAGGAAGTAATATAAGATGTGTTGTCACCCATTCCCACTGCAGCCTACTCTCCACTTCTTCAAGGACGGGAAGAAGGCCGCTGTAATTGTCGGTGCTGATGTTGCACAGTTGAAGCAGACTGCAGAGAATCTCTATGGGTAATCTTTCTAATGCTAGGATTTGCTTTTGACAACTTTAGTGCGTGCTTTGGGCAATACGTTTGAGCTAGTGAATATATGGGGTTGCTTGGATGTATCTATCATACTCCTCATTGCCTAATCTTGTTACCGGTGATTCTGAGCTGTGCGCCCACTGATGCATTGCTTCCCATTATTGAGCCTTTATTCTGTCTTCCATATTGGAAACTTCCATCACACTCTACCGTCCAATTCCATGACCAACGGAATCGGATTCTTCTGAAGATTAGTGAATCTGTTGTTTATTTTCTTTGAAAAGCTTCTTTTGAAAAAAAGAAAATGTTTACTTTCAGAGTAGGAATCACAAGACAGCATTAAGGAAGGGTGCCTCTGCCTGTCACACCCTACTAGTGTTTGCTTTCAATGCAAATGAGGTTTCTCCATTCTAATTCGGATGTTTGACCCAGAAGTATCCTGTTGCTTGCAGAAATCGCTGACTTCTTAAAAACTAAGAGGAGACGAAGTGGACGACGAGGATTCCAGAATCTGTAATCTGTCAAAGGTGCCTGGTTCGATCTGTACATGAACACAATGTGGTCTGTCTTTTCGATCTTTCCTTCGAATTTAACTGCTAGACTAGATGCCAGTAATGTCTCGGTCTGGAAGGTATCTGTTTGTTTTCTTGTATCCTGTTTGTTCATAACTCTTAGACCACAATTCCTAATCTTCACCAGATCTATTACTTTTCGGCCGAAGGACACAAACTTTAAAATGAAAGGGTACTGAAGTGAGATTTTCCCAAAATTATCTGCATCAATCACTCCTTAGCCTTACCCCACTGCCTGTTTTATGTTTTAGAGTCGGTCGAAAAATACAACAAGGCAATGATAATAATCAGACGGTGATGTGTGGTGGTGGACCTCAATTGTTTTCGCAAATTTGGGCGACCATTTCTTGTCGTTACGAGTTAGGTAGATATAAGTACATCCTATTGACTGATAAATCCGGGTTTTTTTTTCTCGAAAAGATAAAAATATTAACTGTGTACTACTGTAAGAATTTTACCAAAATTGGTAGTTTTTAAACAAAATGGAGGCAACCCGTTAATATGTTACTGGGTATGGATTGGGCACGGAATGCTTTGATTCCGAACCGTTCGGAATGAAGACACGCGGGGATTTTTTTGCAAACGCGCTAAAATGCGGGGACCAAAATGAAAAAAGTCACGCACAAACGTAGGCCGGATACAAATGCCATTATCACATAACTGCGCATGCCAGTATCACATAACTACGCATGCCAGTATCACATAACTACGCATGCCAGTATCACATAACTGTGCGTGTCAGTGTTTCCTTTTTGCAAAAATTCTAAAATACTAGGGACCAAAATGAAAAAAACCACGCGCGCCATTATCATCAACGGGGACTTGCCACTGTTACAAATACACATGCCATTGTCATATAACTGCGCTTGCCATTATCACATAACTGCGCTTGCCACTACGGTCCCCCTTCACTCCAAACAGTACGGAATCAATTTTTTCACTCCGTACCCAATCCACTCCCATATGTCACTCACAATGAAAGGCAAGGGGGGACCTGCTAAATTGAGTAGTGCTAAAGAAGTAAAGAATCTATTTGTATTGAGTTAATCAGGTGCATATATAGAGTTCGAATTTTTTTTGGGCATCGTCTCCTTTTTTGTCTTCTTCCTCGTATCAATGTCTTTTTTTTATAATACATCTTATCCGAACATTCAATGAATTAACTAATTCACATTTGAATATAGTAAATTTTTTGAAAGGTGATAATATCTCTCCAATAAATATTGAACATTGTTCCGTTCTAATGGCAAAACTCTGTTACTCAATCGAGTATTTTAAAATCACAAAATAGTGGCGTGCAAATTATTGAAACTTCATAGTACTATAAACTTTTACCATTAAAATAACATACATCGTACTAAATTCTGGCAATACAACGTTACCAACTCATTAATTAATATTTCTGAACAATTTATTTGTAATAAAACCTACATTTTAATTGCATTAATTCAAGAGATAGGTGCCCTATGAGGAGCACCCTTTCTTCTGTTGCTCAAGGAGAGGACAATCTCAAGGATGAACGCACTTGGTTTCTTCTTCTTCTTCTTGAGGACCTCATCACAGCCGTACGATGAGATGACCGAGGTATCGTTGGAGGAGGATGCACCGTTGAGTGAGGTGGATGACGTGGCCGTCATATGGCCGTCGATCTCGTCGATGATCTCTGAGCCGTCTAATCTCAGCCCTTCAAATTGTGGAAACGGCCAATTAGACGAATCAATTCTGTATACCATTGTAGAGATGTCCTCCCCTTGATCCTCCATGTAATTCACCTGCCATATTCAGTTTTATCAATTGTAAGGTCACAAGGGCAAGGTATGATTTGTAAATTATATATATCTAGTCCGAGAGGTAAGAAATTTAAATTAATAAAGAAAAATTTTGGATCAAATTTTTATGGATTGTTCAGGTAGTGTTGAGGTAGAATTTATAATTTAGTTGGACCTATAGATTTGTCCAAGTGATGTTCTGTATGCGTACTCTGGATGTAATTGGTGACTATATAATTAATGAAATACATTTTTACCCCGTAAAAGGTAGAATTTATAATTTAGTTGAAATTTTCATAGCTAACAAAGTATTCATAAAGTTGCAACTGAATGTAAAAAATGCCATTGAGAGAATCATTACTTAAATAGGACCGATAGAGCTCGATTCTTAAAACGAGAAATAAAAGAAAGAAAGGAAGATGGAGTCATGGAGAAGGGAATAGACCTTGCATGATAGAGAGCAGAAATGGAAGGGTTCTTGGAGTATCCTATCACAAGTAAGGCACAAGTTGGCATCACCTTTACATGGTTTTGACTGGGGCCTCTGGTTCAGGAAGATAACCTTGGCACTGTTTATGGTGTATGGCTGCTCAACCACAAAACATTTGTATTACCTTAATAATGTTCCGTGTTCAAAATTTATGAATGAATTAGTTATTACATAGAGAGTCGTTTCTTATATGCCACTTGACAAAGATTTAGTTATTAATTTCAGAAAAACTCCAAAATATTAGAAATATAATTGTCCTTCCTTTTCATTATTATAGTATACTTACTTATAGCATGTGATATATGGCTAGTGAAATTAAACATCATGTCAAATATTTAGCATTTAAAATTGACCTTCTTAATTTGTTCTTACAATTAAGTACCTGAATGTAGGAACAATAAAGAAGCTTCTCGAGATCCCCCAATCTGATCACGTCCTGATAAACATATCGTCTGATCTACAATCACAAAAATCATCAAACCATCCAATTAATGCTTGATTCAGAGTTACATAATTCCTCTTTAATTAATTAATTTCCCAAATTAACATACCACTAATTAGATTTAAGAAAGCTTCCGAATTATTGAGAAAATTAATTAAAAAACCCCACTTGTTTGAGCAAGTGAAACATGGGGTAGATGTTTCTCCAACCTTAATTAATTAAATATTATCCAACCTTAATTAATTAATTACGTTTAAGTGGTTTAATTATAAACGTAGAGCATAAGTTGCTCCAACCTTTATTAATAAAATATTATCCAATATAGAACGTGTATAACATATACATTTACACAACATAGAAAACGATGATCCATACTTTGAAAAGGCATAATCAATTTGTTGTGTAAATGAGGAAAGTGATGCCAAGACCATGTTGGGATTTAGGTCAAAGATGTTGGGTATCCCACCTTCCATGATAGGGAAAATTAAAGGGCAAATTCTCCCGGGGATTCTGGCCATCACATCTATAAAAAAAAATATTCTCGGTGGATTTTGGTCATCGGATCTATAAAAAAGAATTTGATCAAATCTAATGACCCAAATTTAGTCAATACCATGAGGATAACTTTTATGTAGTCCTCACTAAATCTAAAGCAGTTGAGATTTAGGTCAAAGATGTTGGGTATCCCACCTTCCATGATAGGGAAAATTAAAGGGCAAATTCTTCCAGGTCCCTGATGTTTGCTTAAATAATTATTTTAGTCTCTGTTATTTTAAAATCGAAACTTCAATCCCCTAGTTTGCTTTTATTGCTTAAATCAACTAGGGAAATGCCAAAGGGCATGTAGCCTAGCGGCAAAATACATTGTAAATTTCAAGGAGATCCAAGGTTCAAACCTTGGCGTGGTGTAAAAATTTACCTTTGAAAAAAAAGGGGAATTGAAGTTTCGATTTCAAAACAGAAGGGACTAAAATAGTAATTTAAGCAACCATCAAGGATCTGAGGGCAATTTGCCCAAAATTAAATGAACTGGGTAGGATAATTAAGGACATGGAAATGAAGTTGCCTAAAATATATTTGACAATAAACAGAAAAGATAAATAATTGGGGTCAAAGTTGAAAGCAACAGGTGATCCGTGAGGGAGAAATTGGCAGGAAAAAAAGATCTTCCAACTGTGGGAAACAAACTAAATCCAAAAAGTGAGAATCAGATGGGACATGACTCCCCAGTTATGGAATACCTCATTCTTTAAAAACGTTTTTACAAGCTAACTCGAATCTAATTTAACTGGTTCGATAATTATCCGAATATGATTTGGGTCGGGTGAATTAAGCTTATCTTTTATTAAAACGTGCAATTAACCGTTATTTATAAGATGAAGAGATGCGGAGAATTGCAATGGAAAAAAAGATGGAATTAATTAAATTTACATTACCCTACCTGCATGGGAATTCAAAGAGAGCCGCCACCAACAAGTAATAAATAAGGCTTGTACTGGGGTGGCAATATACCACTAGTGGAAGGAGAAGGAAAAAAAATCCAACATTTGCAAGACGAATTTTTAATCTAAAATACTCCCACTAAATTGCAATAATTCAATATATCAAGTTGTGTGAAACATTATAATTTTAATATACAACTGAACGTACAAGTCACTTGATAAGTTTTTGTACACTTCTAAATAGGTTCATTGTTCTAGTACTTAACAATGTGACATTCTGGATACAATAAATTAAAACACAAACATATTACTAAGCTAGTTAACAATTTAGTACACATATAATTAACTTAACATGGTGAAAGCAAAAGATGGGTAGTAGTCGAAGCGCCAGGAGTTTTTTTTTTTTGCAAGTCAAAAGTTTTATATAAACCCTAAAGATCAAATTACGTGAGTGAGTTGGTCCAAAGATAACCGAATAGTTCGAACTCGGGATTACTTACTTACTTGGAGGAGGGGTGGTTAGGGTGGAGGGAGAGGCAGTGATGGCAGATGCTGAGACAGCAAAGCAAGTAGAAGAAGTTCTTCTCGTTCTTCCTTCGTCCCAGATGGTCAACGCACCCATCGAAGAATCTCATCCCTATCAGTCCTTCCAGCCACCCTCGCGGCCTCATCTTCCCGTCCCCGCCGCTCTCCGCCACCGTCTCCTCTTCTCTTCCAATTCTTCTCCTCCCCATCATCATAATAATTCTTAATTTCCTTGGTATTTGAGTAGGAGGGAGGAGGAGAATTGGGTTGGTATTTTTTTACGATACTAGAGAGTGAGAGTACGTTTTTTAAGGGAAAAGTGAGAGTATGTTGGTGTAGTCTTTTTCTAATGTGGGTGTTTAAATTCAGTTTCTAAAAAAAGGTGTTTAAATTCTGGGGGAGAGCTTGCCAGAGCAAAACTGAGATTCTTTTATCTGGTATTCTCGCCAATGGGCATTTGACCGCTTAACGATATAAACGTACTAGATAATTTTTAATAAATGTGTTAGGTGTAAATTTTATTTTTAAATTTTTTTTAATATTCTGATAGCTGTATGTCCTACAAGTAAGTGTTCGAATTAGTTCTGGCGACAAAATTATTTTTAATAATTTAGAACAATTACGTTTGCTTTTATTAGGGGGAAGACAAGATGCATATTATTTATCAACAGAATGCAATATAAGTTATGTTACTGCATACGGAAGCTAAGTTTTTCTAAGGGAGAAAATAATAGAGACAGACTTTACCTATCAAAACAAAGTTGCATAATTATCATTCTATACTTTCTCCTCTCTAATTTATTTTATGTGGTTGTGTCTTACTTTTCTAAATATCTACCCAAACAATAGTGATGTTTATCCTATGATATCAAACCGAAAATGAATCTTCTTACCAGTCGTGATCCGTCTTCGAACAAGTATCTTATTCCCTGGTGTTTTGAAATAGAGCCATCAAATGGGTCTTTGTACTCAAATTCATCGCTATGAATAACCTTGGCCACATCAGATCGTACTCCTTTTACAATCCTGGATAAGAATAAGGCAGTAATTTCTTTAACATAACCGACTCAAAATATAACCTTGTGATGGCATTAACAGAAAATGGGGTAAACATTCAGAATTTACCTGTTAACTTCATTAAGAGAAGCTTGCAATTGGACCAAGCAGGCCATGAGTTCATTTGTCGCACCAGCAACAACATGCTTCACAAGATATGATATTAGATTAAGATGATATAGAATAATTATTTTATAAAAGTGAGCAACAAAAAGTGAGAATGAGAGTATACCTCTGTTGGGATAAAAATGTGAGAGAACGTCAAGATCGATCTCGTGACGGCCCAGAGTGTTCGTCCCAAGGTCAGTCTAACGCTAAGGGTAACAAAGGTGGCCGAAGCTTAACTAAACTAAGATAAAAGCCAGAGCTTGAGAGAAAATTTGTGTTTGATCTGCTCATGTGTTTCTCCATTTTGCCTTCCCGAAGCCTTGCTTATATAGAGAATTTGTATCAATATCAGAAAGCTATTATTGTTGGAGCTGATAGACTAGTGAATTCTTACATTTTTGATCGTTTGAGAGCAACCACTACTCGCAAGTCAAAAATTGTCAGAATCGGGTTAGCGATGATAATGTGATAACCGAAATGCAAGTCAGGCGGTTGGATGATTTTATAAGAGGAGCCAGCATGTCTTGAGAATCTCTCCCGGTCTTTGAAGGCTCTTTCTCGTAGTGCTCAATGTATAGCCGGATGGTATGACACAAAATTTTCAAGACATACCCAAAATGGGATGGTAAAAGGGTTGACTTTTCGGTGCTAATTCTAGAAAGTCTGAAAACCTGTGTCCAAATTTCCACAACTTGAGATTTCTTGTAGTTATTTCAGATACTGGTCCCAGTCTTTATTTAAAAGCTATGTTAAGATTGGGAATTTGCTTTGATTAGTGGAAAATACAAGATGCAGATTATTTATCAACAGAATGGAACATAAGTTATGTTACTGCATACGAAAGTAAAGTTTTTCTAAGAGAGAAAGTAATAGAGATAGACTTTACCTATCAAAACAAAGTTGCATAATTATCCTTCTATACTTTCTCCTCTCCACTTTATTTTATGTGGTTGTGTCTTACTTTCCTAAATATCTACCCAAACAATAGTGATGTTTATCCTATGATATCAAACAGAAAATGAATCTTCTTACCAGTCGTGATCCGTTTTTGAATAGGTATCTTATTCCCTGGCATTTTGAAATGGAGCCATCTACTGGGTCTTTGTACTCGAATTCATCGGCATGGATAACCTTAGCCACATCAGATCGTACTGCTTTCACAATCCTGGACAAGAATAAGGGAGTAATTTCTTTAACAAAATCGATCCAAAATATAACCTTGTGATGGCATTAACCGAAAAAGGGGTAAACATTCATAATTTACCTATTAACTTTATCGAGGGAAGCTTGCAATTGGACCAAGTAGGCTATGAGTTCATTTGCCGCACCAGCGTCAACATGATTCACAAGATATGATATTAGATTAAGATGATATAGAATAATTATTTTGTAAAAGTGAGCAACAAAAAGTGAGAAATAGAGTATACCTCTTTTGGGATAAAAATATGAGAGAACATTAAGATCGATCTCGTGATGGCCCGGAGTGTTTGTCCCAAGGTTGGTCTAACGCTAAAGGTAACAAGAGTGGCCGAAGCTGGGACTACTACCCACAACTACTAACTAAACTAAGATAAAAGTTGGAGCTTGAGAGAAAATTTTTGTTTTGATCTGGTCATGTGTGTCTCCATTTTGCCTTCCCGGAGCCTTGCTTATATAGAGAACTTGTATCCATATCAGAAAGCTATTGTGGTTGGAGTTGATAGGCTGATGAATTCTTGAATCTTTGATAGTTTGAGAGCAACCTTGAACTGCAAAGTCAAAAATTGTTAGAACCGAGTTAGCGATGATAATGTGGTAACCAAAACGCAAGTTAGGCGGGTGGATGATCTTACAAGAGGAGCCAGAGAATCTCTCCCGATCTTTGAAGGCTCTTTCTCATAGTGCTCAATGTATAGCTGGATGGTATGACACAGATTTGTCAAGAGGTACCCGAAATGGGATGGTGAATGGGTTGACTCTTCGGTCCTAGTTCCAAAAAGGGTGAAAATCTGTGTCCAAATTTCCACAACTTGAGATTTCTTGTAGTTATTTCAGATACTGGTCCCAGTCTTTATTTAAAAGCTATGTTGAGATTGGGGGTTTGCTTTGATTAGGGGGAAATACAAGATGCAGATTATTTATCAACAGAATGCAACATAAGTTATGTTACTACATACGAAAGCTAAATTTTTCTAAGAGAGAAAGTAATAGAGATAGACTTTACCTATCAAAACAAAGTTACATAATTATCCTTCTATACTTTCTCCTCTCCACTTTATTTTATGTGGTTGTGTCTTACTTTCCCAAATATCTACCCAAACAATAGTGATGTTTATCCTATGATATCAAATAGAAAATGAATCTTCTTACCAGTCGTGATCCATCTTCGAACAAGTATCTTATTCCCTGGTATTTTGAAATGGAGCCATCTACTAGGTCTTTGTACTCGAATTCATCGGCATGTATAACCTTAGCCACATCAGATCGTACTGCTTTCATAATTCTGGACAAGAATAAGAGAGTAATTTCTTTAACATAATCGATCCAAAATATAATCTTGTGATGGCATTAACTGAAAAATGGGTAAACATTCATAATTTACCTATTAACTTTATCGAGGGAAGATTGCAATTGGACCAAGTAGGCCACGAGTTCATTTGCCGCACCAGCGTCAACATGCTTCACAAGATATGATATTAGATTAAGATGATATAAAATAATTATTTTGTAAAAGTGAGCAACAAAAAGTGAGAAATAAGAGTATACCTCTTTTGGTATAAAAACATGAGAGAACGTCAATATTGATTTCGTGACGGCACGGAGTGTTCGTCCCAGGGTTGGTCTAACGCTAAAGATAACAAGAGTGGCCGAAGCTGGGACTACTACCTACAACTACTAACTAAAGTAAGATAAAGGCTGGAGTTTGAGTGAAAATTTTTGTTTTGATCTGGTCATGTGTGTCTCCCTTTTGCCTTTCCGGAGCCTTACTTATATAGAGAACTTGTATCCATATCAGAAAGCTATTATGGTTGGATTTGATAGGCCGATGAATTCTTGCATCTTTGATAGTTTGAGTGCAACCTCGAACTGCAAAGTCAAAAATTGTCAAAATTGGGTTAGCGATGATAATGTGATAACCGAAACGCAAGTTAGGCGGTGGATGATGTCACAAGAGGAGCCAGCACATCTTGAGAATCTCTCCCGATCTCTGAAGTCATTTTCTCATATTGCTCAATGTATAGCCAGATGGTATGACATGGATTTGTCAAGAGGTACCCGAAATGGAACAATGAAAGGGTTGACTCTTCGGTGCTAGTTCCAGAAAAGCTGAAAAGCTGTGTCCAAATTTCCACAACTTGAGATTTCTTGTAGCTATTTCAGATACTGGTCCCAGATCGTACTTATAAAGCTGTGTTGAGATTGTGGGTTTGCTTTTATTAGGGGGGAAGATAAGATACATTTTATTTATCAACAGAATGTAACATAAGTTATTTTACTGCATACGGAAGCAAAGTATTTCTAAGGGAGAAAGTAATAGAGTTAGACTTTACCTATCAAAACAAAGTTGTGTAATTTCCTTCTATACTTTCTCCTCTCCACTTTATTTTATGTGGTCGTGTCTTACTTTCCTAAATATCTACCCAAACAATAGTGATGTTTATCTTATGATATCAAACAGAAAATAAATCTTCTTACCATTTGTGATCCATTTTCGAACAAGTATTGTATTCCTTGTTATTTTGAAATGGAGCCATCTGTTGGGTCTTTGTACTCGAATTCATCGGCATGGATAACCTTAGCCACATCAGATCGTACTGCTTTCACAATCCTAGACAAGAATAAGGGAGTAATTCTTTAACATAATCGACCCAAAATATAACCTTGTGATGCCATTAACTGAAAAAGGGGTAAACATTCATAATTTACCTATTAACTTCATTGAGGGAAGCTTGCAATTGGACCAAATAGGCCATGAGTTCATTTGCCGCACCAGCGTCAACATGCTTCACAAGATATGATATTAGATTAAGATGATATAGAATAATTATTTTGTAAAAGTGAGCAACAAAAAGTGAGAAATAGAGTATACCTCTTTTGGGATAAAATTGTGAGAGAACGTTAAGATTGATCTTATGACGGCCCAAAGTGTTCGTCCCATGGTCGGTCTAACGCTAAGGGTAATATGGGTGGCCGAAGCTGGGACTACTACCTACAACTACTAACTAAACTAAGATAAAAGTCGTTGCTTGAGAGAAAATTTGTGTTTTGATCTGGTCATGTGTGTCTCCCTTTTGCCTTCCCGGAGCCTTGCTTATATAGAGAACTTGTATCCATATCATAAAGCTATTATGGTTGGAGCTGATAGGCCGATGAATTCTTGCAACTTTGATAGTTTGAGAGCAACCTCCAATAGCAAAGTAAAAAATTATCAAAATCGGGTAAGCGATGATAATGTGGTAACCAAAATGCAAGTTAGGCGGGTGGATGATCTTACAAGAGGAGCCAACACGTCTTGAGAATCTCTCCCGATCTTTGAAGGATCTTTCCCGTAGTGCTCAATGTATAGCCAGATGGTATGACACATATTTGTCAAGAGGTACCCGAAATGAGACAGTGAAAGGGTTGACTCTTCGGTGCTAGTTCCAGAAAGGGTGAAAACCTGCGTCCAAATTTTCACAACTTGAGATTTCTTGTAGCTATTTCAGATACTGGTCCCAGATCATACTTATAAAGCTGTGTTGAGATTGTGGGTTTTCTTTTATTAGGGGGGGAAGACAAGATGCATATTATTTATCAACAGATTGCAACATAAATTATGTTACTGCATACAGAAGCAAAGTTTTTCTAAGGGAGAAAGTAATACACATAGACTTTACCTATTAAAATAAAGTTGCATAATTATCCTTCTATACTTTCTCCTCTCCACTTTATTTTATGTGGTTGTGTCTTACTTTCCTAAATATCTACCAAAACAATAGTGATGTTTATCATATGATATCAAAAAGAAAATGAATCTTTTTACCAGCCATGATCCGTCTTCGAACAAGTATCTTATTCTCTGGTATTTTGAAATGGAGTCATCTACTGGGTCTTTGTACTCAAATTCATCGGCATGGATAACCTTAGCTATATCAGATCGTACTATTTTCACAATCCTGGACAAGAATAAGAGAGTAATTTCTTTAATATAATCGACCCAAAATATAACCTAGTGATGGCATTAACAGAAAATGGGGTAAACATTCAGAATTTACCTATTAACTTCATCGAGGGAATCTTGCAATTGGACCAAGCAGGCCATGAGTTTATTTACCGCACCAGCGTCAATATGCTTCACAACAGGGGTGAGCAAATGGGATTGGTATTCGGGATATCCCAAATTATTTTTGGTATTCGAGAGTTAATTAGGCAGGGTTTTTGTGAAATTTTTTGAAATTTCAGCATTCGGGAGTTAATTCGGCATGGTTTTTGTAAAAATTTTGTTAATTTTGGTATTCGGGATGATTCGGTATATACCGGTATTATTTTGGTAATACTAAAAATCTTGAAGTACTAAAACCTATATATATGGAAAAAAATCAAACCCCCTTCGAGAAAACGTCCCCCCCCCCCCCTCTCTCCTCTTCTCATTTCCTACTCTCTCTCCTTTTCCATTCGGCACTTCCTCGTCCCTTCCCCGCCTCCCTCCCCCTCCCTCTGCACTTCCTCCTCCAGTCCTCCGCTCCCTTTGGCCCACTCTCTAAGTAAGCATCCTAATTTTTTATCTGTATTTCGATTTAAGGTTATTAAAATTTTGGGATCTTCAAATCTAATCAAGGTTTATGCTTCTAAATCTTCTGCTTCTTTGATTAGGGCATTGGGCTTGGTGGATTCGTTGGTAACATAAGCTAGATCTTTGTTGCTTGTAATAGATTATTTTTTGGTTGTAATAAATTCATTGCTAGATCTTTGTTTCATGGAAAATTCCATGTTCTTTTGAATCGAAATCGATGACCTAGCATTAAACAAACAAGTACAGTTCTTTGTAATGCATGATACATTTTTTAAAATTTTTTTGGGATTTTCAGTATAATTTCAAATTTTTAATTCGGCATTCGGGATATCCCGAAATTATTTCGGTTCGGGATCGGTAGGGTTTTTTTTGAATTTCGATATTCAAAATTTTTGGTATTTGGTATTCGAGATCGGGATATCCCGAATGCTCACCCCTACTTCATAAGATATGATATTAGATTAAGATGATAAAGAATAATTATTTTGTAAAAGTGAGCAACAAAAAGTGAGAATGAGAGTATACCTCTTTTGGGATAAAAATGTGAGAGAACGTCAAGATCGATGTCGTGATGGTCCGAAATATTAGTCCTAAGGTCGGTCTAACGCTAAGGGTAACAAGGGTGCCCGAAGCCGGGACTACTACCTACAACTACTACCTAAACTAAGATAAAAGTCAGAGCTTGAGAGAAAATTTATGTTTTGATCTGGTCATGTGTGTCTTCATTTTCCCTTCCCGGAGCCTTGCTTATATAGAGAATGAGAGTGACAAGGCCTCCCCTAAGTTGTGTTGTAGTCAGACTTAAAGACTTTAGAGCCTATAATCAGCCAAGCTCTATCCTTATCTCTGTCAACTCTTATCCTCGTCCAATCCGGGGTGATGACCCTGAAGCTTATCTTGATTTCCCCCTATTTATCTTGTCCTTCTTGGGATTTATCTTTATCTTTACCTCTGTAAGAGTCCGACCTAGCTCAGTTTCTTTAGCCTTTATCTATTTCGAATCCCACGTCAATACAAACTTTACAATGATATGGGTACGTAAAGCCCGGGAAGATCCAAAGCAAGTGGGCCGAGCAATCCCGTGATGATCCTGCCTGTTCAACCTTGCGATGATACGAGTTGGCCCAATTTGGCGATGATCCAAGCCTGTCAAAACCCATGATGATCCAAGCCTCTTCCATCCCACGATGATCGGAGGCGTGCCATCTCCGCGACGATCTGGGTGGAAGCAAAATCCGCGACGATCCGAGAATAGTCTAAGTGGCAATGATCCAAGGGGACGAAAGCTGGTGACGATCCAAGGCATCAAAAACCTGCGATGATCTAAGGTCTAACTTCAAGTAGACTTTAGACCTCCTAAACCCCCGAATTAGAGAAAGCCTTAAACTACAATGTTGTAGATCTATATCTTGGCTTTTCATAGTAATTTGAATCACCTCAATCCGATGTCTTAGTTACAAGATATTCTCATTTTACTATCATGTGACGATCAGCCTAGGTGAATCCTATGACGATCCGCCTAGGTGACTTGATAGGGACTTTTGACACCCTTAGGCTCCGAATTAGAGAAATTCATAAACTACAAAATTATAGATCTATGAGATATGCTCATTTTATCAATCCACAATGATTCACCTAGGGTGGAATCCGTGATGATAAAAGGGGATGCAAAAGTGCAACAATCCACCCAGGGTGGAACCAGTGATGATCCAATGGGATGCAAACCCGCGATGATCTGCCTAGGGTGACTTTCAATGGATGTTTGACACTCTTAAGCTCTGAAATAGACAGTCAAGAACTGCAAAGTTGTAGATTTATATCTTGGTTTTCCATAGGAATTTGAATCGCCTCAATCGAAGGTTGGAGTCACAACATATGCGCATTTCATGAACTCGCGACGATCGGCCAAGGTGAATCCTGCGATGATCTGCCTAGAGTTAGTCATGCAACAATTTGAGACCCCTTCCACCCCAAATTAGAAGACGTTCTCAATTAGAAAGTTGTAGGCCTATCTCTTATCTCTCTTTAGTCACAAAAATCACCGCAATCCAAGGGTCGAGTCAAAATATACGGGTAATTAATCAATGTCTGATGATCCTAAATGAGAAAACTAGGACCAAGACTTGATACCTTATTTTGACCCTTTTCGAGGAAGAATTAGGTAGTGCCTTAGAAACATAAAATGGAGAATACCTTCACCTTCCAATAGAAGAAGGACTCACTTCATTTTGATGCTCGAGCACCAAGATATGGTTGATTTACTAACAATGGGTATTGTGAAGCAGCTCCCTCAAGTCAATGAGCGTTCGGCCTCTCTAAGTGAGTGACCCGACTTGAGAAAGTCTGTCTACCCCTAATAAGTGTTTGACCTGGAGGAGTTCCACCCACGTAGGACTGAGGATACCTAAACTGACTTCAGGCCGGGGGTACCCAGGTTGGGGAAAAAATGAGAGAACGCTAAGAATGATCTTGTGACGGCCCGAAGTGCTCGTCTCAAGGTCAGTCTAACACTGAAGGTAACAAGGGGTGGCCGAAGCCGAGACTACCAACTAACCTAAACTAAGATAAAAGCCAAAGCTTGAGAGAAACTTTGTGTGTATGATTTGTGTGATCTCCCTTCCGCTCGCTTCTTGCTCTGCTTATATAGAAAAGTCGACCGCCTCGACATCTTACCCTAGATCATCTCCTAGTCAAACTCGGAGATCTCAAGACTTATCTCTGTCAATGCATATCCTGATCACCCAGACCAATGCTTATCCTTGTCCAGATTGGTCTTGAAGACCCCGAAGCTTATCCAACTTCCTCGAGCTTATCTCCTCCTTCTCGGAGGTTCCATGTTTGTCCTTATCTCTTGAGCATTCGAGTGCTCTGAGTGTCCTAGAGCTCCTCCAACTTCTTTTAGATTCTACCTCGAACTTGGTCTCTATGAGTCTTTTAACCATTCCGAATCTAATGTCAACATGAAGTCTCAATACCATCTCTTCAAATTAATCGTCAAAGCCCACACCGATCCAGAGAAGTCCAAGACATACAAAGCCCGCTAGGATCCAAGAGAAACAAGTCTGCAATAATCTGGCCTCAGCTAAGCCCGCGATGATCGGCCTTAGCGAGACTCGCGATGATAAGGCCCAAGAAAGGCCCACGATGACTTGCGATGATCGGGCCAAACTCGTCCTGCAATTATCCAGGTTCATCATAGCAAACCCGATCCTGCAACGATCGGGGCTATTCAGGACCCGCGAAGATCTGGGCTTCGCAAACCTATCTATGCGATGATCCGAGGAAGGTTAGTTCCACGAAGACCTGGGGTCAAGGAACCTGCGATGGTCTGAGGTTAAGAAACCTGTGATGATTTGGGGTGAAGGAACCCACGATGATCCAGGGAATTCGAATCCCGCGACCATCCGAAGGAACGAAACCCGCGACCATCCAAGATGGGTTGACTTCAAACAGATTTTTGATACAATTTCACTCTGAATTAGAGAAAGTTATAAACTATAAAGTTGTAGATCTATGTCTTGGCTTTCCATAGCCACTTGAATTATCTCAATCTGAGGTTTGAGTCATAAGATACACTTATGTTACCAACCCGCGATGATCCACCTAGGGTGGAACCCGCGACGATCCAAGTGGATGCAAACCCGCAACAATCCAAGGGAATGCAAACCCGCGATGATCTTCCTAGGGTGATTTCCAATGGATGTTTGACATTCCTATGCTCCAAATTAGAAAAATTTATACACTACAAAGTTGTAGATCTATGCCTTGGCTTTCCATAGGAACTTGAATCGTCTTAATCAGAGGTAGGAGTCACAATATATGATCATTTCACGAACTAGCGACGATCGGCCAAGGTGAATCTTGCGACGATCCGCCTAGAGTTAGTCGTGTGATGATTTGAGACCCCTTCCACTCTGAATTAGAAGAAGTTCTCAACTAGAAAGTTGTAGGCCTGTCTTTTAACTCTCCATAACTGTAAGAATTACCGTAATCTAAGGCTCGCGTCAAAATATACAGGTGACTAACCAATGTCTGACAATCTCGAATGAGAAAACTAGGACCGAGACTTGAAGCCTTGTTTTGACCCTCTTCGAGGAAGAATTAGGTTGTGCCTAAACATGAAATGGAGATATACCTCTCGCCTTCCAATAGATGAAGGAATCACTTCATTTTGATGCTCGAGTGTCAAGATATGGTTGATTTACTAACAATGGGTATTGTGATGCAGCTCCCTCAAGCCAATGAGCTTTCGGCCTCTCCAGGTGAGTGACCCGACTTGAGAAAGTCCATCTACCCCTAACAAGTGTCTGACATGAAGGAGTTCCATCTCACTTAGAGCTGAGGATACCCAAAATGACTAGAGGCTGGGGGTACCCAGGTTGGCTTACCCTGAAGGTACCCAAGGTTATTCAAGGCTGAGGACACCCAAGCAGACTTGAGGCTGAGGGCACCCAAACTGATTTGAGGCCGAGAGTAGTCAGATTGCCTTATCTTGAGGGTGCCCATGTCGACTCAAAACTGAGGATACCCAAGCGGACTTTAGGTTGAGGGCACCCGAGCTGATTCAAGACTGAGGGCACCCAAGCCAACTTGAGCACACTGTCCAAGCCAAGTTGACGTCCAAGTACAGGTACCTCTATGATCACCCTAGTCAACCCCGAGTTCCCAACATGTTATTTTTGCACTTCAACACGATTATACCTTATATTTGAATATGGAAAAAATGAACTTATTGTAAGGGGAACAACATAAGTTATTATTTTGAAGGCACAACATTCTCGATCTATACTTACTAATTAGGGATAATTACTATCAGGCCCCTTGTATTTGGCATATTCGCCTCTCACCCCTTGCCTTTCGATAATCGATTAAAAACTCCCCGAAGTTTGGTTTTATTATACTCTTATGCCCCACGCTGATATCAGTAGATATTTTTTTCCTTTTTTGTCATACAAATGACAAAAATACCCTTGAAAAAAAAGTGAGGGTCATCTTCTTCCTGTTTCACTATCAATCCAAAACTTCAACTTCAATTAAAATTACCCAAATAGAAAATCCAAAACCTAACTAACTTCAATTAAAATCATCCCCCAGTAGCAAATCCAAAGCTTGAGGTGAGAGACGAGCTTGTGGAGAACGGAAGCTCGCTACTGCTAATCTGCCTAATCTGGAATAAAAACTAATTGGGAATTAAGCCTAAAGTCAATGCTAATAATCATTATTTTTCTGAAGGGATGACGACGACGTTGATGAAATACCGTCGTTGAAGATGGGCTGCCCGGCGACGTTGAAGAACGGCGGGATGGCCCAAAACTGCTGTTGGATGGGCCCGGGGTTCATAGGCCACAACACGACTAGTTAATGGTGAGCGGCCGCGATAGGGGTGAGGCCGGAGGAGACTATCACGTTGGGAGCGGCATTGTCGATGATGTCATTGGTGGATGACCGGCGGCGACGCCTCCTCCTCTTCCTCTCTGAAAACAATGATGACGAGGACGAGGTCCTCCTCGCCATGGCCGACGGTGGGCTGTCGGGGGCAAGGTCATTGGCGGTGGGAGAGGATGGGTTTTGGGTTTGGTGTTGGAGACGAGAGGATGGGTCGGAGAAGAGAACTCAGGGGTATAATGGTCATTTTAGTAATAAAATAATAATATTTTGACCGCAGATGTCAGCGAGGGGCCTGAGAGTATAATAAAACCAAACCTCGGGGAGTTTTTAATCGATTGTCGAAAGACAGGGATGAGGCGAATATGTCAAACACCAGAGGTCTGAGAGTAATTATCCCTACTAATTATTAATCGCATCTAACGTAACAAGTGAAAAAAACTTTTCTTAATATTAAATTTGTGTTTGTTCCATATCCGAGATGTTGGTTGAAACAGGAAATTTTTTGTATTCAGACTTCAATTTTCGGAGAAGAAAAACAGTTTATACTTACAAAAAAATAAAGAATATTATTCCTGAATTAAAAAAAGGATATTTGTAGCATTTAATAATTATTGTACTTTTCAGTTAAATAGCAATAACAAATGAACAATATATATGAAAATACGTGAAATGCCCGGTTCAATGACGGTCTCGAGAAGAAGTGAAAAAAACTCGGATTAACTTGAACAGATCTTGGCTTGAAGCCTCGAGGATGTCTGGATGAAGCTGGCGTCTTCATATGACATGCCAAAAACGACGTCGGTGACCTCGTGTGCTAGTGATGGGCCGTCCTCGTCAAAATTAGGCCTACTTTCCTCGGCAGCACTTACAAGGCCCATTCCGATGAACTCCAGGTGGTGAGACAAGCCAATGGGCCCAAGCCAAATCGCAGGAAGCCCACCTAGAATTGTTCAGCTCGTGCTTTGACAATTGGATCCTTTGAAATGCCACGGTCAATGTCATGCATGTTAATTCAAGATTGCCACACACTCGATCTATTCAAGTTCAATATTTTCCAATATTTTTAAAAACGGATCCGAAAAGTACCTGATTTTTCCGTTTCTTGTGTTGGATAGGACCGATCTGGATCGAACTATGAGAATCGAGAACTATTTTAAGAAAAATATGAGATTTGGACTCGATTATTTAGTCGTCAGTTCTGAACCAAATTTTTTGGTTTGGATCGGCCAGGTTTTACGATTCTCATTGTTTTGCTCACCCCCAGATATGAGGTTTTTTATTAATTATATTTAATATTAAAATATCAAATCATTTTAAATATCTTCTATTTTTGTTGCGAAATATATCATGTTCATATATAACAAAATCTTAATTTAATTACTTCTAATATAAAAAGACTTAAGAAATCTTCAAAATTAAATTGGTAGTTTGATCTGGACCGACTAGTCCAAACGAATTAACTGACCATTCCGACCGGTTGAACCAGCAGTCAACACCGCTGACCATCTATCCAACGGCGTTCAAATTTTGGTATAAAACGATCCAGACTCATTGTTTGTACAATTGCCGATCAGACCACGTTACTTAAATTAATGATATTTTTCTAGATTTATGATAGACATCACATAATATATATATTCAACTAATAGGTAAGTGCTACTGGTGTGAATTAGAAGCCAAATGATGATGGAGCATTTGGCATATTTCTTGTTCGGCTCCCACGAGTTAGAGATAGAGCTCAAATTATATATTAAACTAATTTGATCAGATCAATTTGCATCTCTTGATAGAACAATCCTAACCACTTTATAAACGTCCCTCGGCCTTGTTCTCTAATTCCCTTATCAACCCAATAATGCCGATCAACCTCTAACACAATTTAAGACGGTGATAGATCTTTGATTGGTATCTAATTTGGAATTAGACGAGAAATGATGCCGATTATACGCGAGATAGTTGACATATCAACTAATTAATCAGTCTGTCATTAGTCATGCTTAGATTATTTTGGTCGATATCTTGGTATCTAAACACCCAATACGTCGAGTAGTCGAGGTTCGAACTACGGCATCTACGTACACATATATTCGAACTCGAGACATGTTAGTTAAATTAAAACAACTATTTCACGATTGATCTAAGTAATTGTTGGTACAATTTAATTTTTTTGGGGGAAAAATTATAAAGTTATAGCGACCATTTAGAGTTTCTTACGTAAAAGTAATTAGCGTATCTCGCAACGGTACAATTTGGGTCATGTCTGGACGTCTACCTTGATGAGATGAAAGATATTAGCTTACCACATCGTACACGTCTTGTAACTTGATATTTTACCGATGTATAAAAGTCAGAAAGTTGTTCGTGCCCGTTTAAAAAAAGCGTAAAAGTAATTAGCTTCCAGAACTTTGAATCAGTGTCAAATTACAGGTTGTTGCGATGGGACCACGAAATTTGGTAAAATGCCCAGATATGTAACGAGAGTGGCAGTGCAATATAAAAAAATAGAGATGGAAGATTGTAACTAAAGAAATCCTGCAAAGCTGTTTCTATTTTGAATAGCTTTGGTAATTGAAAACCATAATATTTTCATGTGATATCATAAAAATATTTTAGTATTGCGTTAGAGCAATAATCTCATTATCCATTATCATCGTAAGAATGTAATTTTATAACACGTTGGTGATGTATAGTCCGAACAAATTTGTATTGGATGAATTTTGTTTCAAAAATCGTGCAATAGGGTAATCATTGGACGCACGTAACCTTTGATTCAATGGTGGTTGGATGATTATACATATATGACCTTTACCGGTGCACTGGATTATCATAATTAACAAGATGATGCCCAAGGGAAAGCTAACTAATCATCTTCCTATTTGAAAATGATGGCAGGAAAAAGGTTGCTTAATTTTCTGCATTATTATGTAATGATAACGTACACAATACATACGTGTGGTAGAGTAATTTCTCTGCAAACTTTTTCTCTTATTGTGATAGGATTTTAATAAGACACGCTGTAGCAATTTTAAAAGAATGAATCTTACGGTGTTTAGGTTGTAAATAATACTATTAATAAACTCTACTTATAGAAAAAAAATTGGGTAGAGTACTCGAGTATAGTTATATACTAATTAGCAAATTGTCTCTACCAAAAAATGTAATGACATGCATTGATTTGCATGTCGAAAGGTACTTGTCACAATGGTCCAAAAAATAACTTGACAAAAATTAAGAATTTAATTCTTGACAGGTTTCATATTGACACAAATTTTACTTAAAATAAATTCAATGTGAGATGACCATTGTAAATTCCATAACATTGGACTCAGTTATTGAAGTGACTGGCAATTGGCGAAGCAATAAAAGTTGGAGGGCTCTCTTAAAAAGTTTGAAGGACGGAGAATTAAAAAGAGTAAACTAAATGTCGGTAGTGGGAGAGAAAATTAGGTGTATAGCGACAGTGGCAGTAAGTACTAAGTACGACTAGGAACAAATGCAAAATAAAGTGGGGTTATTACTTAAATGAAGTCATCTCATCTCACCAGCCAATAGTTGGCGTATTGTCATCGCTGCCTTTTCTAATTAGGTAAAATTTGTATTTAATTTTTTATGCCTTGAGATTTATCAAAATTCAAATCGAATATTTTTTTAAATGATAAAATTCTTTTAACACTATTATATTTTCAAATAGTTGATTTTCGAATAACCACTTGTTAGAATAATCATGAGGTTTTATATACTATTAAATCACGTTGCATTCCACAGCATCCGGGACTGGGAGTAGGAAAACATGCCAGCTCTGAATTCGATGGAGCTCTGGGTGTCATTACTCCACTCCCGCTTCCGGATTTCAGTAGACCATGTTGCCAGATATTAAGTGCCTGTCTATTTTTGGGAATGTCAGAATTTTTTTTAAAAAAAAAACTGTTATTATAATTTGGGCTGAACAATAAGAATGAAAATTGATCAAAGTGATAAAAAAATTAAATTTACTTAAAAAAAATTTGGGTCAAATTCTACGAACATAAAAATTAACATTGTGAGTGCCATTTCTAAAATAAGTTCTAACTGCTCTCGACACTTTTAAAATAGTTGTCGGACCTCCATTACGAGTACACAAACTTTCGCCAAATTCATTGTTAAACCACTAAAAATATCCGATCTCTCTTTTTTTGAGGAGTAAAATATCCGATCTCTCGAACTACATAAAATTGACATTTCTCTAATTTGGATAATAAATTTGTCCTTGTCCAAGGAAAAATATTAGTCCAACGGGAGAAGAGTAAACAGATACTTGTCTTGGTCGCTACTAAATCTCTCCATACGCATCTCCCTCCCCAATCCCATCTCTCCTTCCTTGCCCCCTTCGTTAAATTACGTCCCCAACCTCTCTCTCTCTCTCTCTATCCACCATATAACCGTTTTTTTTCCTTCTTCATTCTCTAGTGTCGGTTACTTAAAACACTCACTTTGCATTATACTCGTGTGGAGATAGCGCGCGCGAGAGAGAGAGATCGGATCGAGATGAGGGAGCCGGTGATCGTAGCCGAGAACGGGAACAACACGGCGTCGTCGGATTCGCCCCCACCGCCGGCGAGCAACTCGTCGTCGTCGACGAGTCCGGGACCGAGTCCGCTGCCCGCTCCGCCCCAGGCGCTGCTCGAGCGGCTCAAGGACTACGGTCAGGAGGACGCCTTCGCGCTCTGGGACGAGCTCTCCCCCTCCGACCGCCTCCTCCTCGTCCAGGACATCGAGGTCCTACTCGTCTTTTCATTTTTATTTTTTTTCAAATTTCGCCATTTTTTTCAGTTCTCGCGCGCTTAAGATAACAGAAAATGTGATCGGTTTCTGTGAATTGTCGGTTGAATTTGGAATTATTGGATTTCGGATGCAGAACATAGATCTTGCTAGGATCGATCGTATTATACAATGTTCGCTTCGATCTCAAGGTAACTACTTATATACACAGGTTCTATAGCATTTGCAACGGCTATGTTGATTCGGTTTTGATGATCTAAGCTAATGCTGGCGATGTTTGGATCGTATTGTGCAGCGCTGCCCTTGGCCGCGATAGAGCCGGTGCCAGAGAGCAGCGTTTCCACTGTTGAGGAGAGGACGCCCGAGGAGAGGGAGAGGTGGTGCAAGATGGGATTGAAGGCCATCCGCGATGGGAAATTGGCTGTGGTGCTCTTATCCGGTGGCCAAGTAATCCCCTGATTATTGTCTCTTTATTTGTGAAATCTTTTATGTTGAAGGAAAAATGTAGGGCCTTTTTTTATCCCCATGTTAAGTCTAAGCATAGTCACGAAAAGTAAATCATGATTTAACAAAAGCTATTAGTACCATAAAGCTTACTGTATGGTTTAGAGAATCTCTTAGCTTTTGATTGTGATCTTTGCTTGATGCTTGCTTTCTCGTGGTGTCTTGTATACACTTTGTTAAACAAGTTGCTGTTGCTAAAAAATTCCGATTCCATTTACTAGCTGTTCCAACAAATAGAAAAGAAAGTAGATAGTTGGTTTACGACTAATTAATGATGCACTTTAGGATACTGGTCTGTTTTGGCTGCAGATTGTTGCATGTGCTTGGCTTTGTAAGTTTCTTACCTTGTCTAACATTTTTTTCCGTTCTTGGAGTAAAGTTTAACTTGTTGACAGAAGATTCAATGTTTAGAAAATAGGTGCCATCCAGTTATGTAGATGTTCAGGGCAAACAGTTCTTTGTGAAGAGTATTTCAGCCTTGAATTGTGGATTCTGGGATTCTGTGTGCAAACTTGTCCAATCAGAAACTGAATGATTATATGCGTGTTGCAGAATTTGTGAGTTAAAATCTCCAAGTTATCAATCATTCATGTGTGCCCACTGTTTACTTTATTAAAGAACTTGTTTAGGTTGTCAAATTGGGCCACTTTCCTTCCTCTCTCTAGTTGGTATGATGTGATCTTTTGGATGTTTACTTTTCATCACTTCGTAGGGGTTTTGCTTTATTATTATAGCTCTAGAAAGTGCAGGCCTTGATATACTTAGACGAGGGTTAGTTAGACCAGCAGAGACATGCCCTTTATCTGATGGGGCGGGGTGCCCTAACAAATGCAAGGCTTTCACTTTTTCATTGTATCAATTGTATATCACACTTCATAAGGGACAGGAGAACATAAAAGTACAATATTTGTATCCATGGATGGCAATGACTGTTGCTCCTCTGAAATATGCAGGGTACACGACTTGGGAGTTCAGATCCGAAAGGATGTTTCAGTAAGTTTTACTATGTCATATGGTTGGGAAATTATCACTTTTAGAATCGCTCCGCCAATATTTGCCACATAACATGTTTCGTTCTGATGGCTGCCAATAGTAGCTGTTTAATTTAGAAAATACTGAAGCGTATGCTCTAGTCATACATAGGCATGGACGCCAAATGGAAGTAGCTTCCAGCATTATAATATCTGACTCAACATTTTTTTGGCAATATAAGCATAATGTGACATACTTTGAATGCAACTCTATCTGATATCCAAAACCTCCTTTCTTCATCTCAGTAAAAGCATTCTAATAGGTCTACAAAATCCTATTTCAGATATTGGCCTTCCATCTGGCAAGTCTCTTTTTCAGCTGCAGGCTGAGCGGATTTTGTGCATCCAGAGACTAGCTGCTCAAGCTCAAAATGATGGTAAGGATCAACGTCACGGGTCTGTCTAATCACACATTTCTTTGACTTACTATCAAAATTTGGCTCATGCCAGCTTCAGGAGGTTCATCGCCAATACATTGGTACATAATGACTAGCCCATTTACTCACGAGGCCACACGCAAGTTTTTCGAAAGTCACAAGTACTTCGGAATGGAAGCTGATCAAGTAACATGTTTTTCTCTGATGCAGGTTATGGGATTTTCTTTTCTGTCGGCCATATTTTCTGACATGAAAAAATATGTGCTTCTTCAATGCAGGTTACCTTTTTCCAGCAAGGTACAATACCTTGTATCTCAAAGGATGGCAGATTTATCATGGAGACACCATACAGAGTACGATCCTTTACTTGGTCATTTTGTTGTTGAAAGAGCTGATAAAAGCTTTCATGTCTTGATTGTTTGGCTCATTTGGCGGCATGTCTTCATTACATATCCCCATCATTCTTACAACTCTTTTTGTTCTTTTAAGTTGTTCTTGGTAGTTCAAACTGATAAGATGTGCGCCGTATCCTATTGATCATCAAGTTGCATTGCAAGAATTACCCTCGTGGAAATTCTGTTAGGTTTCACCTTTCTTCAAATTACGCATAGATTGCATAATCACTTTGCCAGTGATGACTCCTCCTCTTTCAAAAAGGATACCTGGCTGGAAATATTTAGCAAGTTCTTGAATTTCCCCAATCATAATCTGCAAACTGTTTGTGAAAAGTTTAACGTTGTGAAATAGATGAATCGACCCTAGCTTACCGTGAAACAATGAGCAAGTCCAGGAGGATAACCAAGAAATGCCCCTTTTTTGGGGAGGGTGTATGTTTTGAAGATGACAAATGTTATGACCTTACTTTCTCCTTGGTAAAAAGATGGAAGTTCTATGTGAAATTTAACAATAACATTGATTCTTATACCAGAGCTTTGAGCAGCCAACCTTCGTTTTTTTGGTTTTACTTCTTTAACCTTAACTTGCATGTATATATACAGTCGTTAGAAATGTCATTTTCTGAAAACAGGTGGCCAAGTCTCCAGATGGCAATGGAGGAGTATATTCTGGTTTGTTCCTTACTTCACGTCTCACTTGAGAACTATTTAGAAGTTTTCTGCTTGACACTTAATTTTTTTCCGTTTCCGGTTTTTTGTCACCTTCAGCCCTGAAATATTCAAAGCTATTGGAAGATATGGCTTCTAGAGGGATCAAATATGTAGATTGCTATGGTGTTGATAATGCACTTGTCAGTATTTTTTCTGCTCCTTCAAGATTCTAAATATCTAGTTCCTTTCTGATGTACAAATGTAGTGATTTGGACATCCTGAACAGGTCAGGGTTGCTGATCCAACCTTTTTGGGCTATTTCATTGATAAAGGTGTAGCCTCTGCTGCAAAAGTTGTGAGGAAGGTAATTACCTTTTTCCTTCCTAATGGAAAAAGTAACTATTGCAGCTTGTAGTTAGTTTTGGAATCTTTTAGTACCGGTTTCTACAAAAAAATGCGAGGAAAACTGCCTGAACTAACTCCCGAGTTGGTCAACCACGGATGTTTGTTTAAATATACTGTCCCTTTCATATCACATTTTTCCTAAAAGTGTGCATAATTTCTTTCCGAATTCTTCAATGCATTTAATCTTTCTACAGGCATATCCTCAAGAAAAGGTTGGAGTGTTTGTTAGGCGAGGTAAAGGTGGACCTTTGACTGTTGTCGAATACAGCGAATTGGATCATTCACTTGCTTCTGCCATCAACCAAGCAACTGGGCGTCTTCGTTTTTGTTGGAGTAATGTAAGTGCTACTCTTCCATTTACATGCAAAATCATCTGTTATGTTGCTTTGTCTATGGCTGTAACTTGACATAGAATGGCGAGTTTTAAAAGTTGAAATTCCTGAACTGTTATAAGCTCTCTCAGCCTGAAAACAAGTGCTTGATGCTACGACTATGGAACTATCGACGTTTTTGGATTTCATTTTCAACTTAAAAAATTGCTTTATGCCCCACTATTGATTTCAGGTATGCCTGCACATGTTTACTTTGGATTTTTTGAATCAAGTGGCCAATGGTCTGGAGAAAGACAGCGTGTGAGTTACCTTATCTTTCCCATTTTGCTCTTAGTAGTTTTCTGTACTTTCCTCTATTTCTTTCTGGAATTGTTCTTGTACAATTGTTCAAAGTAATGTTCTTTTCGTCAACTACATTGACGCACTGATTAGATTAGCTTTTGGATAAACCAGAGAGCATTCTTTCCTCTTCCTTCTTATTCCTCGTGCTAGTACCGGAGTAAAGTTACCTTGCCTTTTTACCAAGTCTTTTAAGTAGCAGTTACCGGAGATGATACTCTGTTTTCTCGCATATGCTTCACTTTTCCTTCCCGCTGGGCCACATCACTTCTTTTTAGCTATCGTTTATCGAGTTTGGTTTTAAATGGTTCAGAGATCTTAGCAAACTGTAATTCAGCCCTCTGTTTCCGATGCAGTTTTCATCTCGCCGAGAAAAAAATCCCTTCTATTCATGGGATGACCGTGGGACTAAAGCTGGAGCAATTCATATTTGATGCATTCCCATATGCGCCTACAACTGCACTTTTTGAGGTAGTGTGTTATTTGATTATTCCATCTTGTCCGTAAACGTTCGAAACAGAAAGTCTTCTATACATGGCTCGTGAAAATCGTTTACATTAGGTTCAGCGCGAAGAAGAGTTTGCCCCCGTGAAGAACGCCAACGGAGCAAACTACGACACTCCAGATAGTGCAAGGCTGCTCGTGCTTCGGCTCCACACTCGATGGGTAATTGCAGCCGGAGGGTTCTTAACTCACTCAGTGCCTTTGTACGCAACAGGTTATAAGCCCGCGCCTTCCTCGACCGCCTTAGCTTCCCGTTTTCGCTCTCGAAAGACCACCTGTTTCAATGGCCTCTTCCTTTCCTTCTGTGCAGGCGTGGAGGTGTCTCCGCTATGCTCGTACGCAGGAGAAAACCTTGAAGCTATATGTCGTGGAAGGACATTTCATGCACCTTGTGAAATTTCATTCTAGGGAACTTGCAAGTGTTAGGCTCCTTTAATTTTTTTCACTTGGAGTGAGATTTAAGAGTGTGCTTTTTAGGATTGGGCTTCTAGCAATTTTTTTATGAATCGTTTTTTCGGGTGCAAATGTATCCTTGTATACAAGAAAATCTTGTGAGAGTTCAAAAAAAAACCTCGAGCGACTCGAACCAATCGATAAAAATAGCCAAATAATTCTTATTTGAAGAAAACAGATGTGTTGAGACAAAAAAAGAGTGTGTGTACAACATTGAATAGTTCAACATTTTATGTATTTTATATCACCAGGATTTTAGATTGTGCTGAATTATTCAGATGCGAGTTATTTGAAATTTTTAAATGCTACTTAATTTAATTTCAAGCTGTAAGATTTTAGTGACAAATGGGATTTCGTAAAGGAAGCCCACAGACAGAGAGACCGAATTGAGTGGGGACTAAAGAAAATTTGTCCACAGGTGGGAACTACATTTTGGACCGTCAGATTTGATTATCTTTAAATCTGATAGTCAATAACCTATTAAATGATATTGGTTTGTATGTGAAGTGATATTGATTTGCATGTGAAGTGATATTGATTTGCATGTGAAGTGATATTGGTTTGCAAGATGCTGGTTTATATATGAAGTGATATTGGTTTATATGTGAAGTGATATTGGTTTACATGTGTAGTGATATTAGTTTGAGTTAGTCTCCATGGGTGGGGACTAGCCCAGTCCCCACCAAATCTGCCCCCATGCCGAAGAGGCCAAAAAACATAAAGCATATAAATCTGGGCCCAGAAATTCACCAGGAATATGCGCAAAACCTAAAAATTCGGACCTCAAACATAGATTAGATTAGTCAGTCGGCGAAAATTCTCCAAATATCATGTAGTTTAAAAAAAAACTAGCTCTAGTGCACCAACCTTCAAGGTATTCCCTCCTCGTACCTAACATCACTCCATAGACTAGCTCTAGTGCAGCCAACCTTCAAGGTATTCCCTCCACGTACCTAACATCACTCCATAGACTAGCTCTAGTGCAGCCAAACTTTTTTTTAAGAGTAGTGCAGCCAAACTTCTGCGGCTAAACGTGCCGCACTTCCAATGAAAATCATATAAATATAACAGGTTTTGTACTTTTGAAGGTCCTTTTTTTTAGAATGTCTTTTGAAGGTCCTAATGGCAAATAATTATTAGTAAAACCAAAAAATATACATATAAGAAGACCACCACTAAGAACTTCTATCAAATCGATGTACGAATTATATCGTTAAACAAATGTGTATTTTGATCCGCCATTTCTTTTCATGCTCATTGCTATTTTAAAAAAAACCTACGAATGAAACCCACTAATATTGGTTGCGGTCCTTTTGTTGGTGTTGTATTTAGAACTTGTCTTATATAATGCTTATCTTTATTTTTGCTTAGATAGGTGTCTATCTAGTACCTTAGGTGTTGGATGTTGTACGCAGTGTACAAGCCGATGTAATTACTTTTCGGTGGATTTAATACAACTTTAGAAGCCCACTAATAGAGTGTTTAAATTAGCACGACAACTCATAGACAAAGGGAAGGTGATCTAATACTAAACAAGTCTTAGGATCGGGACCTAGTAACGGATTGAGTTTGTAAAGAAAACAGATTAGATTCTTTTCCGAGAAATTGGATCTCTTTCCATCCTAGGGAACTCGATTGGCTCTATAAATGTGCCAATATTCTCCCACTCACGAGTCACAATTTACACGAATACGGCCATAACTTGGGACTAGTCCAATTTTGGTGTCATTATTATGGAGGGTAGAGCACCGGTGGAATGTTTTCCCTTAAACCAAGCTCGTCCGCTTGTCACCTTCCCACCTGATATATGGGCAAATCGCTTTGGTTCCATTCCATTCAATCAAAAGGTATACATATACATACATACTTATTTTGGATTGTAATTAAATTACAACCCGGAATAAATTCACTTGCACTGCATAATATCCCGTTCGAACTATATTAACAAAAATTTAAGTAATTTAATTGTACTATCTATATCATCAATGTACGTCTTATTTTAAGAAAAAAATTATAAGAGAATTCTAAGATTGAGCAACCTACTACATTAAATATGACGTCTCACGTCGTGTGATACTGTTTTGTGCAATTTTAATTGCAGGAACTGGAGTGGTACGATAGTGAGGTCGAATTGCATAAAAACAAGGTGGAGGCCATGTTAATTGATGAATCAAGTGACGCCGTAGAGACTATTAAGCTCATCGACCTATTGTGTTGTCTTGGTTTGTCGTATCATTTTCAAGATAAAATTGAAAACCATCTACGTCGATTTTTTAATTCACAGCCTGATCTCTTAGACAAGAAATACTATGACTTGCACACGATCGGAGTTGTGTTTCGAATTTTCAGACAACACGGATTTAAGATGTCATGTGGTAAGAACAATAATAGTTGCACATATCATATTATGGTTTAGTTTTCATATTGCATATTGGAGATTAAAGATAAAGATATTGTCCAACCACTTAACATATAATGTTCTATGTATACATAATATCTAAATATTTATGTTCTGAGCGGGTAGATTTTTCAAAAAAAAATAATATTTTCCTAACAAGTACTGCTGCGTTACAAGGTTCGGATAGTTAATCTATGTGCTGGTCTCTAAGTATCGATTAATTTGACCTCCTTGAATATGAGCAGGCATCTTTAACAAGTTCATGGATGCTGAAACTGGCAACTTCAAGGAGTCGCTCGCTGATGATCCAAGAGGGTTACTGAGCTTGTTCGAAGCCGCCCATCTTTCGACACGTGGCGAAGATATCCTCGACGAAGCCCTAGCATTCGCAAGGACTCGCTTGGAGATATTGGCCCATTCGAAATCCGATTTAGCAGGCGAAATAGCGAGCTCGCTAGCGACTCCGATGCACAAAGGACCACCCAGACTGAAAGCCAAAGAATTCATCTCATTCTACGAGAAACGCCACCAAGATTGTGATAACCCTCTAAGTGATACGTTGCTCAGGTTTGCCAAGCTCGACTTCAACCGGGTTCAGCTACTACACCAACAAGAGATAAAGAGCATATACAAGTAAGTTAACCAATCAGAACGAACATGTTGATTTTGTGGTTTGTTGTTGTCCGCACAACTCCCGTGTCATGGCATGATGGCGAAGTAAAAATCTGGACAAACTTTGACACGTGGATTTGTTTATAAGTATAAAAAATTCATACCTATTATTTTAAGATTTGTGTTGGATACGAAAATTTTATAGGTGGTCGAAGGATATGGGCCTTTTATCGAGGCTACCCTTCGCAAGAGACAGAATAATGGAATACTTCTTCTGGAGCGAGTCTATATATTCTGAACCAAAGTATGCTTACGCTCGAGCAGAATTCACCAAACAGTGCAACCTTGTCACCATTCTTGACGACGTCTATGATACATATGCTGAATTTGACGACCTCCCCATTCTTACCGATGCAATCCAGAGGTTTGTCGTTTTTATGTGTTTTAAATTACATGGTACTCGATCGAGCACATATATAACCACATGATACTAAAATTGAGATTTGCCATATTTAATTTTTAATATTTACACGTAAAATTAATGTTTCCAGGTGGGACAGGGGTATCATCGACCAACTTCCCAGAGATTACATGAAGCATCTCTACAGAGCCTACTTGGACACTTTTGATGAGTTAGAAAACCACGCTGCAAATGATGGAACATCTATGGCTGTGTCCTTGACAAGGGATTATGTAAGATACTATTTGTTTTTTTATAAGTAGAGTGAGTTACTATTTGGATTCATTTAATAAAGTCTTGGGTTCAAGTCTCACGAAAGTAACAAGCATAATTGGCAAAGTCACTTCCTAAAATGAGTCAGATAGTGCTCGTCTTTGAATATCAAACCTTACACCAAGAAAATATATATAATTTTTTGAAAATATTCATTTGGTACATAAAAATGCATCTACTTAATCAAAAGATCTGAATTTCGAGTACTTGGAAAATAACTGTATTAAATATTTATTGAAAGAGATTTATCACCTTTCAATATAATTGAATTAGTCGGCCCAGTAAGTGTCCGAGTATTAAATAGTATCAAACAAAAAACATAACAATTGTACCTGAATCTAAAACTTCAATACTTATTTACATACATTTTGCAATATTCTCAAACCACTTCCATTATTATTGTTTGCAGGTGGTGGAATTTGTGAGAATTTGCATGCTGGAAGCTGAATGGATCAAAACCGGCTACAGACCATCTTTTGAGAATAGTTTAGATGTGGGAATCATCTCAGCAGGGAAAAGCCTTGTGCATGCGATAGCCTTTTTGGGGATGGGAAAGTTGACTTTCCAGGCATTCAATTGGCTGCAAAATGGACCTGCTCTCACCCAAGCTGCCTCTCTAATTGCTCGTCTCTCTAACGACCTCGTTAGCCACAAGGTAATTCAATAATTACACTAGATTATGCACTTCATTCTTTACAGGTTAGAGTCCACTTTACTAAAACGTTGTTTCGCTTTTTGATAAACCACCTCTTGTGGTTCTAAATTTTCTGATACTCGCTTAACTGCGATTGAATTAGTACTTATTGGCATCTACGTGGCACGGCATATATTTTTTTGCTATATAGTACTGTTATGAATTCAGCAACTACAGAACAAACGCGTAAAGAACACAGACGCAAGAAATAACGTGGTTCGGCCTAATGCCTACATCCACTGAGAGAAAAGAGAACTTTTATTGATAAGTTTCCGAGCCACAAAACCATACAAAAAACCTAGGTAACATGTCTTTATATAGAGACAAACCCTTGGTGTACAAGTAACCTATCTAGGTCGGATTAGGAGTGCAAAACCTAGTCAGAATAGGAATAGGAATAGGAAATAAGTCTTTCCTATTTCTCGCCATCCCAACAATCTACACTTTGGCGAGAAATCATCTCGTGGAATAACCATGAAGCTCCACCCGAAGTTCAACAAACTCCACCTTGACAAAACACCACCCCATGAAGAACCATGAGATCTTGCAAAACCAATGCGACTCCACCGACTCCATCTCAGACCATAGATAACTGCATCAATAAGATCATCTCAACTTTCTCTTCACCTTTTGTTCAATCACTTGGAGCCAGCCCCCAAACTCGAGCTTCTGAGCTTGCTTGGCCTATTCTTTCTAACCTCCATCGAACCCCAATTAGCGAGTCCACTTTCTGAAGCAACCTTGCGACCAATAGAAGTACCCTCTATTTTTCGATCAGCCCTATGCTCCGCAACCTCGAACCGCTCTTCCGTTAGACCTTTTTGCCTCAAACCAATGCTACTCGCCATAGCATACAAAGGGCAACCTTTTGTTCCACCAAGTAGAACCCTCGACATGCCACGAACTCCACCGTTCGGCCTTGAGTGAGATACCCAATTCGCCCGTGGTGCTACCAACGGCTTCGCATTCCCCATGCAAAACCTACCCAACACCTTTGACGTGCACGTCCCTTTAGACAACCATAGCAGGGCCCAGCTAACAATGCTTCTCTGAGACAACCATGGTTCCTTGCCAACCATGCCTCCACGAAACAACCATAGCTTGCTATCCATGTCTTCGCAAATCCCAACTACACTCAAACCATCCATGTCAAGGCTTTGCTCCCTCATACGAACCAACCTCATATGACCTGAGTTTTTTTCCACTTCATCAGACCCATTGATGTGACTCCACCTACAATAATGTTCCCCACTAACCTGTAGGTATTTTCTTTCACCTTTCATCCCTACCATCGCATCCTTATCCATCTTTTTTTAGCCTACCTTTATAACTATCATTGTTATAATTCAAGATTCCTAACAAAAAGAGATTACGAGGATGCATTGGACTTGATGAGACAGAAAGCCAGTCACCATCCGACCCGTCTGAATATGTGGCCATGGTTGTGGATGTAGATCCTTCCTCGTTGTCTTGATCCCCAGTTTATCTTGGATAGTCCCATTCATGCGCCCTTCTCAGTACTTGAAGCCACTTTCATTGAATTTCTTTGATTCCGACCTGGATCCTCTTCAACAACCCAGCTGGTGGCTCCTCATCACCCGCCAAGCACAAGTGAATCTTCGCTACTGCCTTGGCCTCCAACTCTTCCCACTCTTGCTCCTCCATCTTCTCGGACTTCTTCTCCGAGAGCGCGATAATCATTCCTTGCTGCACGAGGAGATCCCTGACACGCTTTTGCCATAACCCGAAATTCAATGAACCATCGAACTTTACAAGAGCAAATTTCGCGCCGTGATTCAACATCCTCCAACCTTAGCTCTTGATACCACTTGTTATGAATTCAGCAACTAGAGAACAAACGCGCAAAGAACACGGACGCAAGAAATAATGTGGTTCGGCCTAATGCCTACATCCACTAAGAGAAATGAGAACTTTTATTGATGAGTTTCCAAGCCACAAATCCATACAAAAAATCTAGGTAACATGTCTTTATATAGAGACAAACCCTTGGTGTACAAGTAACCTATCTAGGTCAGATTAGGAGCCCAAAACCTAGTCAGAATAGGAATAGAAAATAAGTCCTTCATATTTCTCGCCATCCCAACAAGTACGCCATGTCATTCTTTTTTTAGAGAGAATCTTGTGTCTTCAAGTTCTGGCTCTCATGAATCTAGTCTCTAGTGATTTGACATGATACGAGGATAAAAATTAATGATGTGGCATGAGGTGCAAGATAATTTAAATAATTGTGGTTATTGTGTGTCACTGATCAATAAATAGAAAAACTATCATGAGAGATTTAATCACAAGATACTTGTGTATCAAACGGACAAAACACAACCATCTTTATATATATATATATACTTTTTTATGTTTTCTTACATCGTACTAGTACAATTTGATGAAGCGTGATGAGGAAAGTGGAAACATGACCTGTCCATTTAGCTGCTACAAGAGAGAACACAACTCATCAGACGAGGAGACAATGGCAGAATTCCGACAGAGAATTTCAATCGCATGGAAGACAGTAAATGAGGAGCTCATGAGAGAGTCTGAGACGGTCCCACTTGAGATTTTGATGCGAGTCGTTAATTTCGCACGTCTTGTGGAATTCTTTTACAAGGCTGGAGATGGAATTACTGATGGTAAAAACGCCGAGGGTTGGATCAAGACCATGTACATTGATCCCATCCCCCTCTGATCAGTGAAGATTAGTTAGAGATAAAAGTCGGGTAAAATAATCACACTTGGGTCCCGGCAATTTAAAATGTATGTGTTCATAATCCTAGGATTTGAATAAATTGGCACTTGTATTTGTTATTTGGTTGATATACCATGTAATAGTTTTGTAGTATTTTAAATAGTGATACAATTTTATCAATAAATATTTAGTATTACTTTTCAATAATTCAAATTCAAAATATTTAAATATTATTAGTATATTTTTTGTTTATACTATTTGGGACCTGGACACCCAATATATCGATATAATAAATGTTTACATCCAATCCATTATTGCTTGAACACTTTACTTATTGCCTGCCATTTTTTATTTATTTTGTTTATATATTTTTTTGGTTTTGCGCTCCCATTATAAGTTCGGGTTGATTCGATTCCCCCGCTTGTCAAGTGTTCTTTAAATCCTGCTTCCTCTCTGCTTTTTTAGCGAATAGAACTTAGAAAAAAATTTATATTTGAGTAAGATATAATCTTTGCAAAATGATAAAACTATCATAAAAAATATTTAATACTCGAACTGCTAGATTCATATTTAAGACTTTCCCACCAAAAAAATATATTTAACACTCGAACTGCCAATCATGATGCGATAGCAAAATTTGAATAAAAAGACAAGTTTCGTGTTGTCACACTCACACCCTTTATAACTTGGGTCCAATTGTACATTATCTTTAGTACTATATAGTTTGGCCGATTTTTACTCACAATCTTATGGTAAAAAAATTCTTAAATGGGTTCCCGAGGTTTCAAGAAGTTTTTTACCGTAGGCTTGTAAGTGAAAATTGACCAAACTACAAGGTACTAAAGTGAATCTTTCCCTTATCTTTATGACCCCAATGGTAATTAAGAGTAAAAATGTAAAAGCGTGGCGATAGGACTATAGGCCTCTTAGGTTGGTGGATTACAAACGAACTTTTTCCATGTTAAATTAGTATCATGTACCACCGCATGTATAATTTGATAGATATGGTGTCAGTTCTTAAGCATGAGATGGGAGGATTGAATCCTAACGACCGTCTAAGATCCGAAATTATGGAAACAATTTATTCCAAAAAAAAAATTAGGATCTTGCTGGTACCCTCTTTTCCTTTACGGCATTGAATCATATGCATTAGAAGACAAGAAAGGATGTCACACTGGCATCCAGTGTAAGCAAAGCATACATTTATAGGACATACGTAACGTGGGATTCTATTTTGAGAGATAATTTTTTTAATGATATTTTTATTTTAGATTTGAATTCAAATTCTTCGCTATTTGTACTAAGACTTCCTAAGTTATTTCTGGTAGATACTTAAAGACTTCCTAAATATTTATATATTTGGCAATCTTGATGAAGTAGTAGCATGCTTTCCCGTCAATGTTGGAAAAAAGATTTCAGAATATTTACTAAATTGACCAATTTAATTTCAGATTGAATAGGACCATTCGCGGGATCACAAAGGTCTTCCTTGAATAAAACTCGGAGTTTTTGTGTGAATAATCATGTGCTGAGAATTTGGTGACTTTTTTTTTAGGAATAACGTTATTGATTTTATTAATTAATTATCACATGGGAAAATCGTGATACAAAAGGTTGCATAGTTTTGGCGGCGGATAAGATATCTAATTGGACACACATTGTCTAAATCGAGTCTTTGTAGCAACCCAATTGACGACCTCATTCGTCGAGAGCGGGATAAAACAAAGTCGACATCTAGTCATCGACCCAAAATACAATTTGACCAAACTGGCCTCATTTTCAAGAGAATCCCGCAGCGATTGCAAGGCGCCACGCCTCGGTGGTGAGCTCCGAGCAAAGCTCCGCGTCATGCCTCGCTTGACCGTTGATAATCGATCCAAGGTAAAGAGGCGAGGAACTCGTAGGCGACTTGACTTTCATTTTCCGCATCAAAAACTTCGTAAGGGCAGTGGCCTTCTCCGTGGGCTTCCGTTCTCTACAACTTGACCTAGTCGGGATTGACAAGAAAGGATTGCGAATTCTACCTCTTTTGACAGAGGACTGCAACTCGACATCCAAAGGTCCCCATCTGACGAGGCGTACAATAATTCGTCGATGTTAAGCGTACAAAATGCCAGTCAGGTAACCAATAGTAATTAGTTAGGATTTAGATTCTTAAGGAATTTTGAATTTAAATTTTATATTCGACAATATTTGGTTTTTATGTGAATTTCTGTATCGAGTCGATATTAAATCCTATTTAAAAAATATTTTATATATTTGTAAAATTTTACAATAATATCTATTCGAGTAAACCAAAAACTTTTACTATTTTAATCAATTTGAAATTAGTTACAGTACTCGAATTTACATGCGAGCCGCTATCATTTGGGAGTGAATTTGGTCCTGGAAGGTCAAATCCAGCCAGGACCGTCCTGGACGATTAAATGGGTGATTTAGTTATTATTCAATGGTTGATTTAGTTATGATTCAACGGTCCATTTTATCCCGTCCCGGATAAGTCGGGACCATTTCAGTTACCCAGTTACGATTCAATGGTTTACTCAATTACGATTCAATGATTTACCCAGTTATAATTCAATGGTTTACCTAGTTACGATTTAATAGTTATGAATTTTTTTCATTTTGTTCCCTGTATTTCTGCATTTTTTTCAAAAAAGTCCCCGCGTGTCCTTCAATAAAAATCCTCCAGCACGGTGCTGGAGTGATCTCCAGGACCAAATCCGGTCCCCATCATGTTTGCTTTAGCTTCGGCCTTTTCCGGCCAATGAATATTCCGGCTGGGGCCCTGTCTTTTTTTTAGGGCTGGGGCCCTGTCGGTTCGTATATTATGAAATCTTGTCGTTGACCAAGTTACCCCACATGCGATCGGCGAATTAAATCAAATTGCCTTTTACAGAAATTTGACAGAAAAAAAAACAAAACCAAACTACGAGTTTATTTCTTAGATTTATTAAGGAATATGGAAAAAAATGATTTATAACATAGAATTATTCTGATGAGTTTATTTATAAATATTATAAATATGTCAATTCATTGTCATAAAATTTTGATGTAGATATGTAAAAAATCGAATTTGGTATCAGTGTAGATCAATTGAGTGAAATCTAGCCTAAGAAAAAAAAACAACTTAAAGGGCAAAGTAGAAGTTTGGTTACTGAACTTTCAAATAGAAATATTTGTCTTGGAAGATTTAATAATTAATCGTCTCACTTTGATGGTTGAGACTTCGAATTAAATTTTGCAAGTATATTTCAAACGGAATTAGAGTAAAAAAGAAGAGAAATTTATCCGAACTGCAAGCCGGCACCATCAAGCAAATTGATGGATTGATGATCATATTATTTTAGCTTAATTTGGTCTCAATTTTAAAATTTTTAATATTAAATACTTTTAAATGATCTTTGTCATATTTCAAAGATTATACCAAACTCAAATTTAGATTAGTCGAATAATGTGAAGTTCAGATAAATACCAGGTATTCCAAAAAAAATTACCAAAAGCGGGCAACAAAAAGAGAAAAAGCGGGAGGTCCCCGGAGCGACGACGGTCGAATAGGGAAATCTGATTCGCATTTAAATTTCATAGAGGATAGAGAAAGAGGTTTGATTTCCTTACAAAAGGCAAAAACAATCTCCCTCAATTAACAAAAAAAATTATCTATTATCTATGAAGAGCTTCTAGGCCTCACCTTTCAAAAAAAATTAACAAAAAATGCTATAATTTAATTTTAAATCTCGAACTCAATATGCAACTATATAAGTTTGAGAGGAGAAAAATGGTCCAACTGAATCTGTATTTAATTTTCTTTCGCTACTTAGTACCATAACATCAAGTATATTAACTAATCACAAGTTTATATCAAAAAAATAATCACTAATATATATTATGACAAATTTTTTAATGTCCAAATCGCCAAGCAAAATAGTTTCGTTCAAATCACATAGATTATGGAGAGAGAGAGGTTTTGGGTTCCCGAAAAAGTTCGGTTGAAAACTGATAAACGCGAAAGCCAAAAGGCAGAAGCCGCCTCCCCTAAATAGTACCAGTAATTTATTTTTAGGGACAAACAAACTACCAGTAATACTAATATCCCTTCCAAAATAAGAAGAAAATAATAATAATGGGAGTTAGTTTACGTAACTAAAAACCTGATTCACTTGAAAATATTTCGACTTTTAACAAAAAAAAACTAAAAAAATATTTTTTCCGACTTTTAAGACACTCTCTCTCCCCCGTCCCCAAGTCCAACCGCTCCGCTTTCTCCGCTCCATTTCTTTTCGTCTCCCTTAATTATTGAGTTTATATATAAATATAATTCTATTATTACGCGTTTCAAAATTCATATTAAGCTCCGCCACGGCGGTTCCCCTCTTCTCATTCTCCGTCGTTCTTCAGCCATTTTGCCAAAACACAAAAAAAAAAGCAAAAAGCAAAATAAATAATCACACACGTACGAAGAGGAAGAGGAGGAGGAGGAGGAGCAAGTGGAAAAGGAGTCACCTCGACCGCCGGCGAGGCCTCACCTAAGCGCGAAACCGCTCGCTCGCCGGTAAACTTTACCTCATCGGATCTTCTTCCTTCGAGCCTCTCCGTTTTTAACTTCCCTCGTTTGTTTGATAAAGTTCGTTTAGGCTTAGCGGAGAAAAGGAAACGACTTCGTTTTACTTGACCAGGCTGATGATTTCTTACTTTTTCCATCTGTTGTTTTTTTGTGTGTTTTATAATTTTCCAGATTCGGCTAGTTGACTGAGACTGAATGCGAATTAATATTTTTAATTTTATTGCACGCTTTAGTTTTTGATGGTTACTAGACAGTTATGAGCGAGAGGTTGAGGCAATGCCGGGATCGAGGAGGGGTAAGGAATGAAAACGTGTGATATTTTCTTTTGGTTGCTTTGCGGTTATATGTATGCATCTGTTAAAGCGTGTCTCGTTTCGAAAAGCGACGAGCCGGTTGGCTTGTATAGAAGTGCTAAGAGTTCTGCCAACTTGATAGAATTTGTGGCTTTCCCGACTGTGTTGTGAGATCAGTCAGGTTCATCCCGTTGATCGTCGGTGTCACGGTCGACTCTCCATTTTGCGGTGAATGCCGGACACAATGTATAGAAGTGTGAGAGTTCTGCTGACTTGATGCAATTTGTAGTTTCAGACCGAGCAGTAGGTTGATCCATTATTTTCATGTGTGTCTCCATTTATGGTGAATGTTGGACGCTATATTTATAGGCGATAGAGTTCTGGTAGCTTGGTAGAATTTTCCGACTGGCCATTTCATCCCTTGACGGTTGTAGAGAGTGGAAGAACGTGTGATGATTAGAATTCTCTTGGTTGTTTTGGGCAGAGTTGAAACGCGGTGGCTGAGTGGGATGCCTAAAGAGGTGACCCTCTCCATTAGGTGATGTGATTGAGAGGAGATATAAGAGTGGTTGTTTGTGGAACTGTTCCATCTGTTCTTCGATGGTACATGCTCTTTTGGTATCTCTCGGATAACAAGTTGTCATTGGCATAATAAAAGTAGGATCGTCAAGAAATCCTACTGTAGCGGTTTTCCTTTGAAGTGGTCATTGGTATACCATAGAATTGACGTTCATCTCCAAGTTTGTAGGAGAGGCATTTTAAGGGCATATGACAGGGCAAAGAGATTATCTACCACCTCATTTCCTATTTGAGACCCTAGTCCATGCCATGGATCATCTTTTTCTGAAATTTAGGTCTTCTGTTATCATGTTGGTTCGAATGTGAATGGCTAGGTGCTGATGCTGACATTTCAAGAAGGATTCTGTAGAGTTCCAGTTTAGATAATTGTCTTTTTGTTGGCTAGAAATAGCTTTTACGTGAAATCAACATTGGGATGGTCTTGACTCTTTTATGTGCTTTAACCAAGCCCCTTATTGATTTCATGGGTGACCATGAGTTTTTATGTCACCAGACCTTCCTTTAAGATGCACCAACCCTTCGTATCTTGTGTGATCATCTAGTTTTTTGTTTGACCTGTATGTGCTGGTACATTTGTGTGTGATTAAGGTTTGATGTATCCTGGAGTTCAAAGTGAGTTCATGATTGAAGAGCCTTGGTTTGCTTAGTGCTACAATTTGATGCCATCTAGGCTGCCCCCAAGCTTTTGTAGTTATCATGTATTCTCTGTAGGTGGGTGAGCTTGAGTTATTTGACTCCTTGCAACTGCCGTTGACCTTTTCTTGGTCGCATTTCATTCTGATTTATTTTGTGTTTTTCATGATTTCCTATTTGTAGATCTTTTAGACAGTGAACCTTACAATTGCAGACGTAGTTTCATAGACATTGGGTTTAATTGATTTCAGCTCTTCAGTTTATCACTTACTTGATTGACTTCTCTTTATTGTGCTTGACTTTAATTTGACCAGTAAGCTGAAGCCCCTGCCACGTGGTTTCATTATGCTTTGAAAAACTGGATGCATTATGTCTCATGCTTCCTTGCTAACTCTTAACATCTTTATTCTCTCAAGTAGTATTATTGTTCTCGTGTTATTTTCAGCTGCTAACCTCTTCATATGCATCAGATCTGTGACATAATGCCAGCAGAGATACAGTTGGGTTCCCACACTTTCAGGTCCCATGGCGTCCAAGTTGCAAGGATCCATATGCATGATTGGCTGATTCTTCTGCTTCTTGTGATTATAGAAGCTGTTCTGAATATCATAGAGCCATTTCATCGCTTTGTTGGAGAAAATATGATGACAGATCTTTCATATCCACTTAAAGGCAATACCATTCCATTTTGGGCTGTTCCAGTAAGTTTATAATCTTTGAATCAGCATCTTACGTTTTTGAAAACTGTGCTTCATCCAATTAGTTCTGGAAGAATTTCCAAGAGAACTTTTGTTTCCTAACCTTCCCTCTCAACAGGTAATTGCAATATTGCTGCCCTTTGCCATTATTTCTGTGTATTATATCCGTAGAAAGGATATCTATGATCTCCATCATGCAATACTCGGTAATTCTTGTTCTCAACACTGTGATTGTTTTAGTTCTTCTGCTAGTTCTTAGAGTTTCGTTTCTATTTTTAGGATGAAGACTAAGATTAAAATGTATATCCAGGGATTCTCTACGCAGTCCTTATAACTGGAGTTCTCACAGATGCCATTAAAGATGGTGTTGGTCGTCCCCGCCCTGATTTCTTCTGGCGCTGTTTCCCTGATGGAAAAGGAGTAATGCTCCTACTTGCATATATTCCTGCGGATTCTTCCTCGTAGATTTCTTGTCTAAATTTACGTAGTTCAGTTAGCTTCTTTACTGCAGTTGCTGATCCTGTGTTCCTACAGGTGTATGATCCAGTCACTCATGGCGTTTTGTGTACTGGACTGAAGAGTGTCATTAAAGAAGGACATAAAAGTTTTCCTAGCGGCCACACTTCTTGTAAGCAGTTTAATCAGTTCCCAGGATTTTACGTCTGTTGTTTGCTCTACATATTTGTCATTTCTTTTCACGCTAATATTTTGTATATTAGCATTGGATCACACCTACCTAGTATATATGTCTAATATATTGCCCGGTTTCCCGGAGGAAATTACTCAGCTGTTTCTCTTCTGGGATGTTGCTGCCAGATTTATACTTTCCATCCGAAACATTCTTAGTTCTTGTGTTGTTCATTGCGCATGAATTCCTGGCTAAGCAACGATCTACTTGCTGAGTCCAACTTTTGTCGCCAGTGACAAATTCAGTGTCAGAATTGTGTTCCAAAAATATAATTTATTCCAGGGGAGTTTTTCTCTGCACTGGTGATTGAAAGAAGAATTTGTTAATGCCCCGTTTCGCTTGCTGTTAATTGAGACGTTCGCTCAAAATCCTTTGTGTGTTCAAGTTGGCGAGTCTATTTTGCTTTGATTTTCCATTGGAAGCTGACCGGTGGCGCTATGGTGAAAATTTTCCTTTTAATGTGCAGGGTCTTTTGCTGGTCTTGCCTTTCTATCATGGTATTTGGCTGGGAAACTCAGGGCCTTTGATCGTAGGGGTCATGTTGCAAAGCTTTGCATCATCTTCTTACCGTTGTTGGTTGCAGCACTGATCGGAATCTCCCGAGTTGATGACTACTGGCATCACTGGCAGGATGTATTTGCTGGGGCTCTATTAGGTCTGTTTGTAACTTTTAGGACATATGATTAACAGTTTAGTCCAGTCAAATTACATGAAGTCTTACCTGGTTTCAAACTTTACCATTTATGTGCAGGGTCGACCGTTGCTTCCTTCTGTTATTTGCAGTTCTTCCCTCCTCCGTATGACATTGACGGTATGGTTCTTCCTTTATTTTTCTCTTGTGCTCTTCTGCTGCGAGTTTCTTATTTTGAACGGTCCAACATGCAGGCTGGGGACCTCATGCCTATTTCCAGATGTTGGCGGACTCGCGGAATGGTGGTCAGCCTGGCAACAATGTCAACCGTCTCAACGTGGCGCATTCCGAGCTTACGACCGTCTATATCGATTCTGGCACGACAAGACGCAATGCTCGCGATACCAACCCCATTCTGGACGATAACGGGAATGACGGGATGCACTGAACAGAACTTTCCCGGCGGTCGATCATAGAGGATAGAGAGTAGGGCGAGCATATATGTCCATATCGCTGGCTTGGTACAATGCTTGCTTTTTTTTCTGAAGTATGTTCGCAGAGTAACATAGTTTAAGCGTTTTATCTAGTATATCCTTGAGAAACCTTCTAATATGCTGTTCTTGGATTCTTTACGTGACAGTTTCTTCTTTCTTCTCCCCAGCCAAGTATTCTCTGAAGATTAATTGAATTCGAGTTGACTTTTGGAGTGGTAGACTATTATCTTAACCTTTTGCCGATAACTTATCCTCAGTTCTGTCATTTTGAGCCCCTCGTCGATGTTTTCATCCAACTATTTGATAACTGATTCAAATTTGAATTGAAAATTGCAGGTCCGAAATTTGATACTTTTAATTAAGTCGAGAAGAATATATCGTGAGAGTAATTTTGGTCCTGCCATTTGGAAGCCTTTACTTTGGTCCCATCCATAAACTTTTGTTTATCGTATCCACAGTGACGGAAATATCTCTCTCCATTTGTCATGTATATCCTATAATCATTCGGACAATCGTAGGTATCCATATGATCACTCTATATAAACACCAACTTTAATTTCTTTTTTACCAGATTATAGCTTTTGCTCCAAACCATCTTATAAAAACATCTCTCTCTTGTAGATTAGTTGTTCAAAGTACTATCGGCTCAAATCAAGATTAGTCGTCAAATGCGTGTCCTCGTTAGGAGATTTCAACAGAAAGAAGTGAATGGAGATCGTTCCTGCATGTTACGAAAACTTGAAGAGGTGTTGGAGGAGGAGGAAGTACAAGACGCTCAACAATTTCGGCTACGTTTATAGCAACAAAAGGAAGCTCAAGGTTGCGAGGCTTGGTGGTGGTGGGTCAAGAGCTTCAATGACTTCCAATCTGGGCCTTGCAGTTGTATCGCCATTAAAATTCTTGGCAAGGTCGCATGATGCTTACGTGGCCATGATGATGAAGCTGGCCATTAATGTGGAGAAGATGAACTACAAAGGATTGGCCAAAGGGAAGAAGGTGGCTAAAGATGGGAGCATCACAAGGGTATCGATTGGCGAGGAAGTTCAGAATATGTTGGTTTTGGAGATTTATTAGCGATTGGTAGCTTCTAGTGATGTGGGTCATAGATGAAACAATATAACCCAATTTATATAACTATCTAATTTATTTCCTCGAATCTCTTATAATAAAAATTCTTTCTTTTTTATCTCTATTCAGTCTATTTTATTTCTCTTCTTGTTTTTCTATCAATTTTTTTTTATATTCATTACATATTCACTTATTTATTCTCATTATTTTTTGGGTGACTTCTCATCTTTTACGATAGTAAAAGATACTATTGGTAAAACCGCGCTCTTAGATATTGGTAAAGATATTGGTATCTATTTGAGTTGACTGTTAGCTTGGAAAACGTTGTTCAAGACTCAACAAACCTCCAAATATTACACAAAGTTCAAACAAAGAGGCACCCAATTCCAGTATCCATTACCACCTTTCCTCTCAGCGAGATTCCGTGAAAAGGATGGAAAGGGAAGCCATTAACGCCGACCTTGAAGATGATGAAGGCCCTTACCTCCCTCTCCTAGACGACGTCGGCGAAATTGCTTCCGACGATGGCCGGTTGAAGCAGCTCGGTTACAAGCAAGAACTCAGTCGTCGCCTCTCGTGAGTATCCTTTCCTTTTATTCCGAATATCGCGAATTAAATTGAGATTGATCGTTCATTGCGAAGAGAATAAGGATGACATTTTTTTTTGGTAAGTATTATTTTTTATTTGTAAACAGGTAACCCCGCGAGAGAATCCCGAGCTAATGACGGGTTGCAACTAACCGGTTTTGTTAAAATCCTATGCGATAAAATTTAGATAGAATAAGGATGAAAATATATTGGATAGGGATATAAAAAACTTAGATAGAGTATGTTAGGAATAAACTACTAACTACGTGTGCGGCTGCCAAGCCAAATTTTTTTTCAATATTTTCGAGATACATGATTACAACAAATATTTGTAAATTTAAATTTTTTGAAATAATTTTTTCATGCAGGGCCGTAGCGAATTTTTCGGTGACATTCTCAATAATATCGGTCATCACTGGACTGACTACCACGTTCAGTACGGGCCTAACGTATGGTGGGCCCGTTACAATGGTATACGGGTGGCCCATAGTGGGTGGGCTTACCCTCATTGTGGGCCTTGCAATGGCCGAGATCTGCTCCGCCTTCCCGACCTCCGGTGGGCTTTACTTTTGGAGCGCCAAGCTTTGTGGAAACGAGTGGGGCCCTTTTGCTTCTTGGATCACCGGCTGGTAAATTTCTCTTTACTACTTCTAATTTTTCCAAATCCCAATTTCATTTATTATGTATCTTGGTTTGCACCTGTCACGTGTCGTTACTTAGGAGTTAGGGATACATGATTCGTGTCATAATAGAATTCCGAATGGTGGCAAATCTTTTCTAACAAATATTTAATATTTTTGTGCTCCTAATAGTTTGAACTCGAGAGATCTTAATTAAACTAGAATAATTAGTTCATCTATTTTTCTAATGAGGATAGTGCTAAGACCATTATTTTACACCGATTTTTACTTCAACTCGAAACATATTTTAATTTATACATTCAAATGCTTTGACATATTTTATTGTTTGGGCTAATTTTATCGATCCGATGCGTATTTAAATTAGTATCGTGACCGTATTTGAGGAGAATGTAGAGACAGTAAAAGTCAAACGTATCCCATAACTAACATTCTACCTTTTCGTCTTCTCCGCCATTTGTCAACTTTCCCACCCCAATGGCCACAGACCCACAAATTAAATAAATCTTGTTTTTAAAGAAACAGTGGAAGAAAAGCCGTTATCGCGAGATCTTCTTCCCATACATAATAATACTATTAACAAAATTTAACCTTTTCAAAAAATTACAATATGCAACTATACATGCACACTAGAAGTTAATTTACGTAGAGAGAATTTTATCGTCGGTTTGAGTTTGGATCAATCGATCCAGTAGATATTCGGTTTTGTTACATCAGAAAGTAATGGCTCGAAAGGGCGTCGACTCCGGAACAGCCCGTCTCAAGGAGCTTGGTTACAAGCAGGAGCTCAAGCGCGACCTCTCGTAACTCTTATCACTCTCTTTGATCATTTTTATGATTACCCTTTAAAAATTTGGATATATACATATATATATATATATATATTTGCTTTTAGACCAGATCGTTAGTCGGTAACAGACCCGAAATTTGATCAGGAATCAGAGTAGTGAGTTTACTAGACCGAAGCTTGTGTCACAACGGACTACATGATCAAGTCGATGTTGTGATGTTAGCATGTCTATCTCTGTATCTAACCCGAAGAGCCTTTAGTTCTACTATTCGTTGTGGGATTTTCGATATAAAGGATATTAGAGGGTGCTATGCTAGAAAGATTATGTTTGCTCATTGGATTCAGAGTGGATGCAACGGTTTAAGAGGGTGGGAGTGAACATTGTTATGCAGGGTGGTGTTGAATTTTGCGTTTTCGTTTTCGATGTGGGATTCTCGATATAACGGATATTAGAGGGTGCTATGCCAGAAAGATTATGTTTGCTTATTAGATTTAGAGTGGATGCAAAGGTTTAAGAGGGTGGGAACGAACATTGTTGTGCAGGGTGGTGTCGAATTTCGCGTTTTCGTTTTCGATCATATCGGTGCTGACCGGTATAACAACCTTGTACAACACCGGGTTGAAGTTCGGGGGTCCGGTCTCTTTGGTGTATGGTTGGTTCATAGCTGGTTTGTTCACTATGTCTGTGGGGCTATCCATGGCTGAGATCTGTTCCTCTTTCCCAACTTCTGGTGGCCTCTACTATTGGAGTGCTAAGCTCGCTGGCCCATCTTGGGCGCCTTTCGCTTCGTGGCTCACCGGATGGTAATTCTGTTTTCGCTTTCTGATCCGCGAAACTTAGTTGAGCTCTGTTACCTGTTCTGTAGTGTAATGCCTCGATCTGGTGGATGCCAATGCATTTTTTCGTTTTCGATATATTGGTGCTCGTCGGGTTCATCTTTAAGAGAATATGTTGTGATGCACAGAATGCACGTTGTCTTATTGCAGGTTCAACATTGTTGGTCAGGTACCTATGTGAAGTTGCTGTAATAGTTCCTGCAGTATCCATCTGCAACAACAACGACGAATGACCGATCCTTCGTTTTTAATCGTTTGCAGTGGGCCGTTACAACAAGCGTGGATTTCTCACTCGCGCAACTGATTCAAGTTATCATTCTCCTCAGTACCGGAGGCAAAAATGGGGGCGGATACGAGGCATCTAAGTACGCAGTTCTGGCGATGCACGGCGGTATTCTGTTCCTCCATGCTGTGATCAATAGTCTTCCAATCTCAGTATTATCTTTCTTTGGTCAGCTTGCTGCTGCCTGGAATCTTTTAGGTACGAAAAGTTCCGAACTTCAGTTTAACTATGATTGACCATATAATTGAGACTAAATGCTGGAAGATTGTAGGCGTTCTGGTTTTGACAATTCTCATTCCCTTGGTTGCAACCGAACGGGCCAGCACGAAGTTCGTTTTCACGCACTTCAACACCGATAACGGAGACGGGATAGGCAGCAAAGCCTACATTTTTGTGTTAGGACTTCTGATGAGTCAGTACACTCTCACTGGCTATGATGCCTCAGCTCATATGGTATGTGCTATGTCTGTTTTTGCCTTTTAACTTTTAAAATGGTTGCAAGAGCATTGAACAACTTCTTTGAATTTGTAATTTCTAGACTGAAGAAACAAAGAGTGCAGACATCAATGGCCCGAAAGGAATAATTAGCTCCATCGGGATATCCGTTCTGTTCGGATGGTTTTACATACTTGGTATCACCTTTGCAGTGACCAACATCCCGTTCCTCTTGAGCGCCGACAACGATGCAGGCGGATACGCCATAGCCGAGATCTTCTATATGGCTTTCAAGAATCGATTCGGCAGTGGAACCGGTGGAATTGTTTGCTTAGGAGTGGTCGGTATTGCCATATTTTTCTGTGGCATGAGTTCTGTTACCAGCAACTCCAGGTACTCCAGGTCAAAGACGGTACAAACTTCGCGATTAAACGCTCACAAGCTACATTTGTCTGTGAAATGTCAGGATGGCTTATGCTTTTTCTAGAGATGGAGCTATGCCATTATCATCTCTCTGGCACAAAGTCAACCAGCAGGAAGTTCCTATAAACGCGGTTTGGCTTTCCGCTGTTATATCATTTTGCATGGCCTTAACGGTATAGTGTTCGCTCCTTTATCCGTGATCCGATTCGTTGAAGAACTGATCATGCAACCCGTTTGACTCTGCTTCTAATTCTGCAGTACCTTGGAAGCGCGGTGGCATTCGAGGCAATGGTATCGATAGCAACCATCGGACTGTACATCGCTTACGCCTTACCGATCTTCTTCAGGGTGACATTGGCTCGGAAATCTTTCGTTCCTGGACCATTCAACCTCGGTCGCTACGGTGTCTTGGTCGGTTGGATCGCAGTCATCTGGGTGGCAACCATTTCGGTCCTGTTCTCGTTGCCTGTCGAATACCCCATCACCATCGAGACACTCAACTACACTCCGGTAGCAGTTGGTGGCTTGCTCATCCTCGTCGTCTCTGCTTGGATTTTGAGCGCTCGACACTGGTTTAGAGGTCCCATAACCAACGTAAAGAGCTGATATTCATACGAACTTCGCGATCGATCGAGTCGTCCTCCATTGTTACATGGTCATGTAGATGACCTTGTTGTGTAAGCTGCGAGTGTCAGGTTTTAGAAACGCTTTGATCATTGTTAGAATACTGCTAGTGTATGTTTTTTTTCGAATTTCAGAGAGGCAAGCGCTCATTTTTTTCAAACTGTTGGACTCAAATGCTCATTGTCCTAAACCCGAAGGATCTAACTGTATGTTTAAAATATTTACTTTAAAACATTCCGCACATTTATAAATCATGGAAATGTGTAATCATAATAAAAAGGATAATACAACTTGCAACTCTCAGATATTTGAATTTTGGCTGCTCTTATTATGAGCGACGGTTCTTTCACTCGGCACCGTCGGATCACCAGTGCCGACTTTTGTCCCTAGTCGACTTGTGCAATTAGCCTTCCTGAAACAGATTTTTCTAATACCACGAGGTATAAAAAAATAATTTCAAACTTTTTTTTAAAATGTAAAAACCTAAAAAGCTCACGGGATTCAATTGAAAGAAATCGTAAACTTTGAACTTAAAAAGAAAACATAAGAAGTTTGAGCACTAAGAAATAAATATACCATCCGTGCGGCCGCCCTATTAAATTCCCCTCCTCGTTTCCTGTATTGGGCGGGAGGTCACAAGGAGGATCCATTAAATCAAAAAGCGCAAGAGAGACGAGGGAGAGAAGAAGATCTTTGCAAATTCCCAATGGTTAACCTATTTTAGTTTAGTTTTTATTTTATTTTAAGAATTGATTTCTAATTAATTAATTTTGGCTAATTGCAGGTGGAGCCGAAGGAGGAACTCGAACCCTTGTTCTGTTACAAAAGGGTTCAGCCATTCGCCGTCGTTTCACTCGATGGTACCCTTCCTTTTGGCTTGTTTCGATTTTTTTGATGAAGTACCCAGTTGGATTTTTTTAGTAAAGATCGTGACTTTTTGGGTTTTTCTAGTTGGGTTTTCCTTAGATTTTAATTGCAATCCCTAACTTTTGATTAAATTGTTGGTTTGCAGATGATGATGATGATGATGATGCTTCCCCAGTTCCAGTTTTGAAAAAGCGGAAGAAGGTTTGGGTGATTTGGTTTCGAATTGTTAGTATCCGACTTATATGGGGTTTCGACTTTCGTGTTTGCGAGTTGATAATGGCTGTGGTTAGGTTAAAGAAGACGAGGATGATGATGTCCAAGTAACCAAGGTTGTAGATTGCGAAGCGAATAACGACGAGGACGATTGGTTGCCACCTCCTCCAAAGGTCTCTGTTGATGTTGAAAACCAGCTTGAAGAGGATTCCACCATAAAGGGGCTGAGGTTAGAAGTCTGGTACTTTGAATATTTGTTTCGGTTTTCCCCTGGGCTATAAACTGTTACTTGTTTGGTTGTGTTCATGCACTTGACTGTGGAACTTGAAATAGGGCTTTTTAATCTATTGGAATGGAAACTTGTTGATTTAGGTTTCGAGCTCTATGGAGTAATTTGGCCGAAGGTGAGGAATTTCGGATAATTTTTCACCACGAGGCCAAAGAAACTTGATAGATTCTGTTCTTTTTTGGCTAGCATCCATGATCCATGTACTTCGTTGAGAATTAGTTTTAGCGAATTGCTACATGCTAATTTAAATCGACCTGTTTCGTGAATATAGATTAAAGAAGAAGGAGCTGGAGGCCCTTAGAAGACCTGCTCGGGATATACTTCGTGAAGTGGAGGAGTCTCTGAGAGGGGAACTTGGAAATTCATTGCAGGATGCTCCGGAAGTTGTTGTAAAACAAGCCTCAAAGTCTCATACCAAAAAAAAGCAAGCCTCAAAGCCTGCTCCTGAAAGGCCTAAAATCGTTATTTCTATACAAAATAAGGATGGAACCCAACAATTTCGTGTTTTCAAGGTACTTTTGAAGAAAGACATAATTCGTCATATGCTTCTCATGATTCATTTTTCTCTGGAATTTCTTTGTTTAAGACGGCTTCGTGAATACAACCAGTTGTAGGGAATCGAATAAGAAAATTGGCTATATGTTCTCAGGATGACAAGCTTGAGCAGATTTTCAAGCGATATGCAGAGAAAGTTAAATGCGATGTGCAGAGCTTAGTCTTCTGCTTCGACGGGGATAAAATCGGTCCAAAGGCGACGCCAGACAGCCTTGGAATGGAGGATGATGACATAATTGAAGTGCACATGAAGGGACGCTGAGGTATGTTTCCCACACTTCTCACTATCCTATTTACATCAGTGAGCATGTCATTTATATGAATTATCATATCGGTCCGTTTACTCGTTCGATCATTGATTGCCATTTATCACAATCTTCCGGTGTGAAGTGTATTAACCAACATATATAAATTCAAGTCATTGATCCTCTGAGACAGTGAGTTACCATTCTTACATCTGTGCACAGATTTCTAATCCGGCTACAAAACAGCGGGATACTCTCGGTTTTGGCGGACCACTCAGATGCTTGTTATAGTTTGTCCTCCGGCATTTTTCATGTCGCTGCTTCGTTCCGCTCGCAAAGTTGTCGAACATTCATTTGGTCGTGTAGACTCGTCCCTTTTTGTATAGCTATAAGCTGTGGGGCTTCAACGAGCATAAACAGTGTGTTAATTGCAGATAGGATTTCCTGACAAGGAAATGGGAGAGAGCATTATTCTTTCTTTGGACAATGTCTTGCAATTTCTACAAGAACAAACATTGTATTGTTGTTGGAGTATGGTCTATTGGTGAATGTAAAAAAGTATCTGTTAGAACAGGAAAAATTATTTTTTTCCTAAACTACCTAGTTGAATTTCTAATAGATTGACTAATTCGGGTTAGAATTATAGATTTTTTTTGGCTGAATTTTAACATTAATTGCATCTTAAGTACGCGAGAGTAATCTACGATTCAGAACTAAGCAATGCTCTAGCATCATACTCATCTTACCATCAATGCTCTCTCATAACTAAACAAAACTATATAAAAATAATAATTGTTATCTGTCCAAATAAAGTAATATAAATATTCTTTTTGGGTAAATAAGGTTATATGAATATGATTGCTATAAATTAGTTTACTCAATTTTACTTTATTCTTTCATTATATTAAAAAAAATTACTTTATTCTATGAATTTGTACTTGGTGCACATTAATCTGTCAAAGCATAGTAGGAAATTATTTAAAATTAAACAAATTCGAATTGCTAAATACGAATCGTTTTGGGCCAAACCGGTCATTGCATCGATATCCTTCGTGGGCCTACGTGGCGGATGCTCATTAGTCGTGGAAGGGTGAACTTCCGGATCATGTGGCGTCATCTCTTTCGTTTCCCACGTCATCTATCTGGCAAAAGTGTTCGCATATACGAACCGGAAATAACGAGGGGAATACAGAAAAGTCGACAATTTACGACATTCATCGTACATTTTAGGGTAAACTACAAATTGGCCCCAGAAATTCTGCTGTCTTCCCAAGAACTTCCACAGTTAATATCAACTCAATTGAAAAGCTTAACTAAATCCAGTTTAGGGTTATTTCCGTGTTCTTAATCGGACGGAAAGAAAAAGGATTCAAATAATTTTGCCAACCGCAAATTGTTAATATCATAGGCATCCAATATTTGGAATTCCAAAAAGTCAATTAGTTACAAAAATATGAAGTGAGCCGTTTTAATTAAATCCACAGCAGAGGAGTTAAAGGTGGATGTTTCGGCTTTGCCGTTTTCTCAAACTGAGCCGTCGTCGGCTTTCCACTCGGCCAACACAAATCCTCTGGTCGGAGAATCCTTTTGGCAAAGTACCAGTCCTGCTGGCCACACGAATCAGAACCAGGTTTGTCGAACATGCTACCTATCGTTGGGTGTCCAAGTCTTCGTTACACGAGCACTAAGTCGGTCGCTCTCTCTGCCTTTGAACTTTGCAGCTGTGGTCTCAAAACATGCAAGACATGACAATTGCGATGTTCCTGACGTAGATATATCATTTAGCAACTTTGAAGAGCTGTTTGAAGGCGACAAAGATGTAACTGGAGCAGAACTTGATGTGGCGTGTTCGGCCTTCGACGGGACCTTGTCCCTTGAGAGACTCCAAGGTAAAAGTTTTAGTTTTGAGCTCATCATGCTGTTGTTAATCAGAAATTTTTGAAGCTCTCAGACAGGAACCCTCGAGGCTGCCCAAACAGGGGTGTTTTCTCTATAGGTGGTGTAACTTCACGAACTACCGGTAATCTTTCCTGCACCGCGTCTTCTGATTTTCTCCTCGTACATTCGTCGGTTGCAGGAACGAGAACCAAGTTCGCCCGACTCCTCGGCGGCCTAGAAGTGATGTCAACCAGAAATCTCAATTCAAAATAGAGCGGGAAACGCTACATCTCCAATATCATCTAACATAAACTTTCTAACTTCTCTTGGGGGTCCTTCTAACATACAAAGTCCAATAGGTCTGGTGAAGCCCATATTCGCTAACAAATCCACGCATTTGTTCGCCTCCCCAATGGCAGAATGGATTGGGTCTGAAGTGAAGAGACGATTTCGAACTGTTTGGACTGAAGGACCGATACCGACATGTCACGTTTACAGTACCGGCATGCCACGTTTACGACACCGGCAAGCCATTATATGATAATGGCCTTCGTGCTGCGATACCGGCAAACCCAGTTATATGATACTAGTCTGCATGGCTTTTTTCATTTTTATCTCCGAGTTTTAACTTTTTTATAAAAAAACTCCGCGTGTCTTTACTCCAAACAGTTCGAAATGGGTCCATTCCAGACCCAATCCAAGCCCTCCCCAATGGTCCCGCAACAGTTCCTCGTCGGGCTCGTAGCATCCTGCCACGCCCCGATCGTAGCATGCAGGAACTAAGATATTCCTGATAATCCGGCCCAGGGAGACTCATAAACATAACCCAAATCACAAGGAGACTAATTAACATAAATTTTCTTTCCCATTGCGATATTGCAAGTGCAAACTGAAACATGCCAGCAGTCAAAAGGTCAGGTTCCTCTGACCTCCGTATGAAACTACTCAATTGCTCGTAAAAAAAATTTGCAACTCTAATCACTTGTATCAACTCTTATCCGTAAGTTCCTCTCTCTATTCGTGTAACCAAAAGTCTCAGAAAACAAACGTTACTGATTTTCCGGGGATGGAAAAATTTATAATACTCGCAAGTGAAAATAAATTAATTGCAATCCCAACATTGATCTGTACGGTACCAATTGCATGCAATCCTATCCATTGAGTTTTAACGTGACATATCGAAGAAATAGAATTTTCCAACGCGGGATCCGATGCAAAGGTTTTAGCAAACCGTGGAGTCCAAGTTGTTTCTATTTCTGTCCAATGTAGTGCAAGTCCAATTCTACCCCTCTCTGCTCCAATTGTATCTGGACTTTACGAGAGTTATTTTAGTTTAACTATAAATCCACTTTCGAGCCTATAAACTGCTTATGCCAAAATCCGGTAAATAAAACTTTGTTCGTTACAATTATCTTATAATTATTAAGAAATTTAATCAGTCCAAATATATTGAAGATAAAATTATGCGGATTAGTCGATACTCGGTACGGGCTTTAGGAATGGGCAGGTAACGTGGGATTGAAGACTTGCGAATCCAATCCACAGGCGCCGCACTTTGTCCAGCAATTGCTAGACACTGCATTGGATTGACACATGGCAGTGTTTGGTTGATTTCCGCGATAGTCCCTTCTAGATTTTTTGGCTACACTATCCCAAGATTAATTTCACTTGAATTTTCTTTGGTACAAATTAATTTCAGTTAAGTAGGGTTTGATTATTGTTCATCTTTCGTTTGTGGACCGTTTGGTTTATATTTTTTGAAAGGTAATTTTTTAAACCTTGTGAGGGATTGAATCCTAAATTCTTATTAAATTTTCCATGCCAAATACCTTTTGGTCCCGTTTGGCTTATATCTACATGAACATCTACATATAGCACGGTCAAATAAAATCGGTTCCAATTTGTACTTGAAGATCATCTGTTCGCGGCCTGAATCGAAGCAAACTATAGATACTAGATAAAACCTAAAATAAACAGGGTTCTATGTCGATCAATAAGATGATGGAGGATAAGTATCATCGTCGAAAGAGAAACAACCGTGATCGTTTAGTGATACAGACTACCAAGAGGTTTGTCTAGAAATAACCACACTTGTATTGGAAATAATAGAAGGTTGTAGTACGAAAAGCTCGAAACGGAAACAAAAGAGAGAACATAGTTTGGTGGCCCAGTTCATCAATAATGAGTACATCTGGGAACGTGTCAAGCTGGAGTTTTTTTACTAAATTTTTTGTGCTTCACTCACACTTTTCACACACTCAACGCACTTATTATAGAGATATTACATGGGTATATATAGAGGAACAAACCCTAATAGGGTTGGAATTCCAGAAACAACTAAACAGGAAACGAATGAAGGCTGAAACCGGACGGCTAGCACATGCTACCCTCCTAGCGAGTGGTAGGTCCCTGAAAACCTAAGTTTTTGTTTCTACCCCTAGCGTCTGCTAGACCTCTAGGGGGCGCTAGGTCCTCTGCTCCAAAATGCACCTGGCACTCGTCGGGCCACATGGCGGGTGCCGGTACTTTTGCGTAGTCTTCACTCGATCATCCAATGCCTTCTCCGATTACCCATCATGCTCTATAACCAAACAATCTCCCACCTAGAGACTGACCTCAAATGCAATCATCTCTCACCCTCTTCTCTGTGTGGTACGCCAGGCCTTCTTCCATGTTCACAAGGCCAGCTGAAGCCATACATAGCTTCAGCTTCTCCAAGATAATCGCATTGGTCAACATGTCTACATAATTCTCACTTCCTTGCATCTTCATATGCTACAAAATCTTCCTCTACAATAGATGTCGTATGTAATGGTACTTCAACTCAACGTGCTTCATCCTTGAGTAGAATGGGGGATTCTTGGCCAAGTGAATGGTACTCTGACTGTATCTATAAAGGATACTATCATTATGCTCCTTTCCCAATTCACCCAAGAAGTTTTGCACCATACCATCTCTTTGCTTGCTTCTGTCATTGCTACATACTCCGTTTATGTAGTAAACAAAGTCACAATCTTCTGCAACTTAGAACACCAGGAGATCGTTGTCCCTCCCAACGTAAAAACATACCATGCAATGATCCTTCTCGTGTCAAAGCCGCTGGACCCCAAGTCCGCATCAACATATCCTATGAGCTACACTTCACTGCTCTTAAAACATAAGGCCTTCTTAGCAGTGCTTCTCAAGTAAGCAAAAATTCACTTCACTGTCACCCAATGTTGCTTGCCCAGATTGCTCATGAACCTGCTCACTACTCCCATCGCATATGCTATGTTTGGCCTTGTACAGACCATGGCATACATCAAACTTCCCACTTTGGACACATAAGAAGTCTTCTTCATCTGAGCCTTCTCCACCTCACTTTTAGGCGAGTTCCTGGTAGAAAGCTTAAAGTATCCACCCAGGAATGTACTTGTGGGTTTGACATTCTTCATGATGAACCTCTCCAGCATCTTCTTTATGTAATCAACTTGGGAAAGAAACAGCTTCCCTGCTGCCTTGTCTCGCTCAATCCTCTTCCCTAGGATCTGCTTAGCCCATCACCCAAATCTTTATGGCAAACCTCTCAGACAATTGCTTCTTCACCTTGTTCACCTCTCGAGCACTAGAGTCTGCTATCAACATGTCATCAACATAAAGCAGGAGGATGATATAGCTATTGTCAAACCTCTTGAAATAGCAACAATGGTCCGCTTCACAACGCACAAACTCAATCTCGTTCTAGGAGGGCATGGTTTAAGGATTTCTTGTGCCAAAGTAATGGTACAATATTAGGCAAGGAGAAGGGCTTGAGGCGGGTAGTCTCGCCATAGCATATGTATCTGTTGTACTTTACGTATCATAGTAAAAATTATCTCTACCCTTGTGGATGTAGTTAAGTTGATAGAACTACTTATATTGCGTGTCCTCGGTGTTCTTATGTTCTTTATTTTTCTCTGTTGTTAAGTGAGGGCGTATCGAAATTGCTTCGTGTGCCCTAACAAGTTGTTCCATTATACTCCTTGATTACCTTTTTTTAGGGAGAAAGATAGGAACATATGTTAAACCGAAAAGTCCGGAAACATATGTCCCTCTGATGGGAAGTAGTCCAATCCAAGAGGAGAGTTCCTAAATGAGTAAGCTTACAAACAAGATGAGCAACGCTCTAGGAATGTAACAACTGAGACGAGAGAAAGAGCAAGCAAGTCATGCCTAAGCTCCTTGATTACCTTTGGTGATTAAGGTTTCCCTAATTTAACCAGTAAAATGATGCATAAGTGTCATCTTGCTGATGTCATTAAACAAGTGTATAATTTTTAAAATTTTCCCGTATACCATGGTTGTTAATTTTGAGTAATTAGCGTCATTGTTATGTGATTGGCGATAGGAAAAATAATAATATTTAATCAAAATTTTGGAATTAGTGCCCTCTTGGCTGCTACATTGAATTTTGTTCGAAAACCTCATATGAAAAGTACAAGTGAAGGAAACTTAATAATCCATTTTTTCAATATTTTGGATTTTATGTAGAAATTTTAACATAATTTCGGAGAATTTAACTTGTTGTGTGTGACATGCTAAATTCGTGATTATGAGTAATACATTTTAATTTGAGCGAATTTCATCAATATCCAAAGTTGACTAATTAAGCATTCGGTGGTCTCGTGACATTGTTTTTGTCTCTTCGGGTCGTTATCAATGGATTTACTTATTAAAAAAAATACCAATGGATTTGTCATCAACCATCAATTTGAAGGACACCAAAAATCTAGAGAGCACCTTTTCAATAATAGAGTCTGAATTTACATGAAAATAATACGATAAAAATTCCTTTCAACCATATCTTGCTATGAGTAGTAGATAATCTGAAAAAAAGAGTTCAAAAACATGAAAACCTTTTTTTATCGGTAAATTTGCTTTATTAATATATAGTAATATAGTAGTAATAATAGTAATTACACTGGTGCACCCCTTGCTTGAGTGGTCCCAACCCTCCATTCGAGTGTTGACGCCCCTACAGTTGTATGGAGTTATAACCGAGGTTTTACTGAAAATTCTCTCGTCGCAAAATCCCGAGATAAAAAAACTATAAGTAAGAAAAGAGTTGCCTCGATAATATTACGATACATTGTCAAACATTCGGAACAACCTAATAGCGAACAGACTCGATATTTACATATTTTCTAACCAAAATAACTATACAAGATGTGTAATAATTCTAGATAATATTACCCAAAAAAATCCCAAAAAAAAGTTGCAAACCTTTCAACACGGGACATGAAAAAAAAATTAAAATCGTTGGAGCATGTATATTTCAAAAACGTGTGTATATGACGAAATTCTGAAATGACAAACAAAAGTTGCTTAGGAAAAGAATCTAATCGCTGACTTAGCTTCACTTTTTCTCCCCATGCCAACAGACAAATCCGTGGGAAAGTGATTCGGTCCGATTTTTCTTCCCATTATGTCCTATTATATGCCAATAATACGTGCATACGAAACTCCAAAAATGTCTAGACGTAGATCAACTGTTAAATAATTATTTTAAATTGATCACATTTTTTAACTTTGAATCAAATGATACAAAATAACTGATAAAAAAAGTTTTGTAATCAAACCCAGTTCATGCTCATAATAATTAACCGATAGATGTCAAGATACAAGAAAATTCTAATAAAAATATCTCTTTTTGATAGATATAGTAAAGTTTGGTGAATTGGTGCAATTATTTTTACACATCCAAGGCTGCTTGTCCCCCACCACATTTTGACAAAGTGTTACGAGTTCCCTTTTTATCTCTTTCGTTTATGAGAGCACAATAATTGCATGTGACATTTTTTCCTCCATGATTGTGAAATAATTGTGAGGTTGCATTTCACATTGATTTGATTTCATAAATCACGAGAAAAAAAAGGTGCACCATTGCATTTAATTTGTCAACGCACGAACTATTTTGAGTATGAAATTGCGCGACAACTTTACAAATCGATTGCAACTTGGGACTTTTGTGTCTGATAGGTATTGAGAAGACCAGATTGAGTGGAGACTAAAGAAAATTTGTCCACAAGTGGGGACTATATTTTGGGCCGTCAGATTTGATTATCTTTAAATTTGATGGTCAATAATCTACCAGGTGATATTAGTTTGCATGTGAAATGATATTGGTTTGCAAGAGTTTAGTTTGCATGTGAAGTGATATTGGTTTGCATGTGAAGTGATATTGATTTGAGTTAATTCTCATAAATAGGGACTAGCCCAGTCCCCACCAAATCCGCTCCTGGTATCGAGGGTGTAAGCATATATTAATTTGAGGAAAAAAAATTAGATAAAACTAACTATGAAATATTTCGGATTTGATCTTTCGGTATAGGATTGTTAGAAGAATTTTGTCACTATACAAAAGTATTTCTCAATTTTAACATGAATTTGTTAGATTTAATGAGCGTCTAAAGAATGATCTAGATTTTTTTAAAAATACATTATTTAAAAATCTTATTTTAAAGGTGATTCTCCTGTCCAAAACACATAATTTAGTTTTAAATGCGAAAGTGTGTGTTTCGCCATGAATTTTACTCTCTTGCAACAGTTTTGCACGCTTTAAGGGACGTTGGTATTTTTGTGGCCCAATAAAAACTTCGTCTCGGTTTCTTTTCAATTTCGATGCACATAATTCTATGTAACGACAGCCAAATGTTGGCCATGAATACTGGATAGCTTGCCCCAAAAATAAAAACACTAGCTAGCTAGCCACTCGTACCCACGAACCAAAGTTAATTAACCCCATGGATCAATAATATTGTAATTAAATCTTAAAAAATTAATATGTACTAATGGATATAACAAATAGAAAGTATAATTAGTTATTATTTTGACCAAATTTTTTTTGTTAAATATAATCTACTTATAAAAAGAACCCAAAAGATTAGTTACGGAGACTTGTATCTTGAGCAAATAGACCTTACATGTAACTCCTCGTACTAAATAGATGTTTAATATTTTTTATAAGTAAAATTTTATTAATGATATTATCAAGTACATATATATTCAGGATAAAATTTTCTCGTATTGACTCCTCGTTGCAGCTACGAGTCTCTTTAAAAACTCGTCACAATAAAGTCTCATGGGAAAAATCACAACGGGAAAATAATACCTGAGAATACTGCTAACATGTAATTCCACGGCTGCACTAATGTTCAATGATTCGAATATAGATTAATCGATCTAGCACGTATTTACATAATTTACACAACATTATAAAATTATAAATATTTGAAACCCACCAACACCAACTGTTCTATTTTTCTCCTTGAGAATAAAATCGAAAACTCCAAAGAGCCTAGGAAACCGTGTTAGTGGAGTTATTTGCACTCCCCCATAAACATGCCCTTGCAACATCTATGACTATGACCAAGAATTTCAACATCACCTTTTTCTTTCTTTTATAAATTAAACTAACATGGAAATAAAATTAAGATAAAAGTAAAAGGAAAGAAAAAGTAAAATCCCACTAGCACTGGTCCAAAATTATTGCAAATACAATCTCAGCCTTTATATATGACCCATCATGTCCCCTCATACCATACATCCACACTTTGCTATACCTTGTAGTACTTTTTCTCTATCCTTGCAAACAATATAACCTCTCATTATATCCTCAATATTCATACCTAATGTTCTCATTGATCCTTGATCACTCCCAGCAGGCTGCCGATAGTATCGGCAGTCGCCATAAGAGTGGCGGTGGGTGGTCATGGTGGCGGAGAAGCGACGGAGAAGGGTCCTTTGGAAAATATGGCTGAGAGTATACAAAAGAACAAAAACACATAGCTTTGCAATTCCACTCTCCCAAGGTTCTAGCCCTCCTTAACTTTCACTAGTTATACTAGCGAGAGAGAGAAAAATTGAGTGAGGGCAGAAGTGGGAGAGCGGCATTATTGCACTGCGGGGAATTGAGGGTAACGGTCCGATTTACCTTTTAAGTTAACTAACTTAGTCCTAATTTACCTTGTTTAAATGTTTTAGTTTCTTCTTGTTTCCTCCTTCTTTGTGTTTCCTCGAGTGGTTGCTTGGTTTATGTTTAGTAATATAAAACATGGGATGTAAGAGATGCATACGAGGCAGCTAGTAGTAGCTTTAAGTTTGGTTTGTAGTATTTTGGAACATAAAGCTGCTGGGCATGCATCGCTTACACCTATCATGTAATACTTTTCCTATCTTATCGTATGAAGATTATGAAGAAAAAAAACTCAGTCGCCTCCTTTACTTTTTTATTTTTGTCTGCTACATTCCAATACCGAATTTTCGTTTTGTGTATGTTGTATCGCGGGATGATTATTCCGACAGTGTTCAAGAAACCGATTATGTTAAACTCGACCGTATGCTATATTGGGCCAATTCTTTGCAGTAATCTGATTAATTCCTACACTTCTAACTATCTAATGCATAATTAGTAGTAATCCATAATCATAAAATCGGCAGTATTAACTTATCAAAAACAAAAGATTCGGCAGTATTATCATCGAACGTGTGAGGCGCACGTTAAAAATATATCTTTTTAAGATTTTGGCATTAATTCGCGATTTTAATAACTATAAAGCAGGTGTAGGCCGTAGAGAGGCGAGCAGAAATGAAAGTACCCGTAGCCATCCACTAAATAGGATATTTTTTATATATGATTCAATTCGTGCAAAATGTAGATGCATTAAAATTTGGTAAAAAGATACTAACGAGCCGTGCCATCATTTGGTCTTGACAAGTCTAATCTTACGACTCTAATCTATATTAATAACTTAATGACTGTTGAGGTACGATATGATCGGTTCGAAAAGAAAAAAAAGATACCCATGTATATCCAATGCTTAAAAGTTAGACTTTAACCATACCCTTAATAAAGCAAGTCCTGGCGGATCGTGGAGAGTATAGCAGCCTGTATGGCTGTATGTATATTCCATGCCATCTTGATCATTTTCAACTTTATTGTCTTTCTTTTTCTGTTCTCCTTCTCTTTGTCTCTTTAGTTTGTGATCTCTTTATTTTTTTTTTTTTGCGAAAAGAAACTTTATTACTCAAACAAACAAAAAAGTTACAAGAAGGGGAAAAGGAAACAAAAGAGAATTCAAACACAAAAGCCGAATAGGAAACCGCAAAACAGCAAGCCTATCGCCATAAAGAAGAACTCGACCCTACAAACTTGAGGGATATCGAGGCCGATGAAGGAAACAATGATCTGAAGCGATCATTTCTTCTATTTCTTCGCGTTCCTCTTCCTAGCCCGCGGGGACAAGTTGGAGGAAGATGTGTCCAGGATGATAAATCAGCCGTGGTGCATCAAAAGTCCACCTTATACTCCAGCCAACGTAGATCCTTACTGGCATAGGTAGTCCCAGTCTTCTTCCTCGCTTGAAAGCGAGTGTTCTTGGCAGGTGGTAGATGGGTGTCCTCCAGGTTCGACTGTGAATCCGCCTCGTCCGCCCAATTGTTCTTCATCTTCTTCGTAATCGAACCCATGAACTTCAAAGAGTCTGGAAGTTCATCGTTGTCAGAAAAAACAACAACCCCATTGCCCTCTTGACCTGGGATAGGCATGGGATCTATAGTAGGTAAAGCAGAGGCGCTGCCCAAAATAGATGGGGACGGTCCCTGTATTATTGGGGTTCCCTTGCCAAGGAAACCCGGCTTCAAACCCTTATGCTTGGAGCCCTTTGAACCGAATGAGCGAGTAGGTAAAATCCCGCCCGCTGCAACATATGCTGCCTTCCTAGCCTCAACCATTGCCAAATCCTCAGGAGACAGTGATGCCAATAACTCAGCCGAGGAAGGGCCATTGCGCCCCTTTTTCTTGCCTGATGCTGACCTAGGCTTAGAACTCGCTGAGTCAGTCACAGAAGCTGGCGTCAACGGCTCTATTATAATCGGGCCTGAAAATACCTGACATGTATCTTGGGTGGGCGAAACCTCCTCAATCATTACACCACAATCCCCCTCTATGTTGTTTGTACTTGGCATTGGAGACTGCTTAGGAACTTCATTAAGCACCATCAACTGGACCAAATCATTCGAAACCACAATCTGACCTGTACTAAATGGAGAGCATTTATCACCAGGTAGAATTTCACCCTCTTCCCTCGCATCATCACCAGGAACATGCGAGTCAATAATCAAGTCCTTTTCTGCCACATATGTACCATGCACAAAAAGGACATCAGGGACATGAAGTACCACCGAATCACCATCCTCTTGATCCTCCTCTTCGCGTACTACCTGTTGCACAAAGTTTTCCAATACAGTAATAAGGGCAAGAGATGAGCACTCCTCAACTTCAATGCTGGTTGGTGAACTAAGAGAGCACTCATTCTTTTGTTGCCACACCTGCTTCCCCCCGGACCTCTTGGGACCCTGATCCTCCATCGCCTGCTTTTTCCTAGCAAATTCGTGTCTATTGCTTTCATCTTCAAACCGTGAGTGCAGTTTTCGGCAAGAGTCTAAATCATGACCAAAGATTTTGCAATGCTCGCAGAAAAGAGGCAAATTCTCGTACACAACATCAACTAAGACCGTGCCCTCCCCAAGCTTCAATACAACTTCTTTCCGACGAGGCTTGGACATGTCTAGTTCCACCAAAACCCGTACCAAAGCACCATTAAACCTATTTAATGCAGTCAAGTCTGATCGAATGGGTTTACCAATGGCCGCAGCTAGTCCGAATATGATATCATTAGCGACATGCTCCATGCTCAACCCCCCTAATGTAATCCATACCTTTGTAAAAGAAGAGGAAACCTTCGTGGGCTTAAAATAGGGTACCCATGGCTGCAAGTAGAGACATCCCTGAGGAAGTCTCCATTCTGAAGAGCTCCAAACTATGTCCTTATCGTGCTCATTCTCAAACTGGAAACCAAAGTACCCCAGGCCAAGAGGAAGCAACTTCCACGATTGCACAGACCAAACTTTGGAGATAGCAGCTTTCAAGTCAAATGTCGAGCAAGGTTTGGAGCCTCTCGGCAACACTAACCTTCCAATCAAAGCACGCTTCCCAAAGTTTGCACAAACTGATGATCTATCTGCATCCAATTCAACGACCATATGCTCGCCATCGAAGACTGGCTTAATATACGTACCTTCTTGGACTCGGTCAGATCGCGGGTGGAGCGCGGCCGCGTAGGACATCTTCTTCATGGCGTTCTCCACTGGAGCCATAGGAGTCGGTGTCACATTAGTCTTCGCGACCCCATCTTTGTTCGCTTGTATATCTCCTGAAGGTGTAGGCCTCGCACCCTCCGCAGCCTGCCCCACACCCTCTGTCAACCCATGAGCCAGCGCCTGTGAAGGATTACCGACTAATGGGGCAAGAGAGGTGTAGAACTGGTGAAGGAGGGGAAGGATGCTGGATTGAAGCGCCATGAGAACTTTCGGATCCATCCCTAGCGAAGGGCAAGGATTAATCGACGGCGGCTGAAAACCTCCATCCGAGGGTCTCAACGAGGCCGTTGGAGACATCGGAACAGCAGCGACGGTGGTGGAACTCGAAACCCTAGCCGAGGTAAGCATTAATTAAGACATAGCGAAACCGGAGGGGTGGTCGTAGAGACCAACCCCTCTGGCAGCCATGTGGATTGGGGGAGGGATGGGGGGAGGGCGCGGCAGGGCGGGGGAGCGGGGCGGGAGGGCGGGAGGGGGCGCGAGAGCTGTGTGGGGAGGGGGGGGTGGGCCGGGGGGGTGCGGGATGGGGGGAGGGGTGGGCGGGGGCGGGGGGAGGGGGGCGGGGGCGGGGGAGGGGGGAGAGCGGGAGGGGAAGAGCGGGGGAGGGAGGGGGGAGAGCGGGAGGGGGAGGGGGGAACGAGGGAGAGGGGAGTGTTTTTATTTGTTATTACAAAGCAGTGTTTTTAGTAACTTGGGCCGTTGCCAGTTTGCCCTTTGCTTAAAGGTAATGGCACCCATCGATTATACAAAATATTTATTGTTACTTTGCGTTAGATAGGATGGTAACAGATCCTGTCTCGTTTTCCATGATCGGAGGGTCAATTTCCATCCGTTGCAGAAATGGCAAAATTTTGCTTGAAAGAGAAACAAAACTCAATGCCGTCTAAAGTCTCGAAGTTTAAGCCAACATGCCTAAATTTACTTACCAAAAAAAAGTATATTTATTGTTGTTGAAGTGCGAAAAAATAGTTTTCCACGCAACAATTGTATCCTGAAAACTCGATCAGGAAAGCTATGTCGATTTGTTAGTGATGTTTTTTTGGTAAGTAAGGTCTAGTGGGTATCTAACTGTACCGTAGTTAATGTATAACGAAAACCCTGGTTAGAGTTAAGAGTTCTTTCCGAAGACCAATTAAAGTTAATACCCCTTTTAATAAAGAGAATAAAGCACGAAAACCTGGTGGCTTTTATGGCTTTCCCGAAGCTAATTAACTCAAGAAACGGTCATAGGCACACTTTGACTGTACGTTCTCTTCTCGTTTTTTCTCAAGAAATGCCGATTGTTGGTGCCTTCTTCGATTATCTCAAGAGTATTGCTATCCAGGTTTGTACTTGTTTATAATAACCTCAAATCGAGGTGTTCATGGTTATCGTAGCGTTATAATCTTCATATTCGACCGGGAATGTGTGAGAACAAAAGAAAAGAATATGTCAATGTCCAGATTAGTCCATAATTTTAAGTCAACAATCATGAAGCCCATGAATTTTATCTACGTAGGCCTTGGACTAGGGCCCAGATATTCCTCCAAGCCCGGCCTGGTCCAGGATAACACCGAATATCCACTTGTTAATATATTAATCACAGTTTCTAAAAAATTAAATAATTTTTTACATCTATATGTCTGATAGATAAAATTACTCCAAAAAATTAGAAAGCCTAAAATTTATAATAATAAAAAAAATACTTTAACCTCGTTAACCAAAATTCATGTCTTTATCGTTACTTGTTACTTTTTACAAAAATTTTCCCACGAATTTATATTTAAATCATCAAATTCGATTCATCCAGCGGAAAATTCGACTTTCATAAAATAGATTTCACCCAAAAAATATAACTTACTAATTCAATGTAGTATCCAATAAAAAATATCTCACATTTGGCTGATAAAAAATGAAATAAAACTGGTTAGAATTTTTTATGCAATCCAAAATTTGAAGATAATAACTTAGATTTTTTTAAGCTTTGACTTCCCCTATGTTGGATCATTCGAGGACAACGAAACTAACCTACTTTAATAGTATGCTACAAATTATTATATTTAACTCAAAATTTTAAAATAATAAAAAAATATATATGTGAATTACAATTATAAACACGTCTACCATTTTTTTTCCATCAGTCATGTAGTAATCTAGCATATTTTTCTCTAAAAAACCAACATGTACATATACTCTCTCATTACCCAAGGAGCAAGTTTGTACAACGTCAAGCGACCGTAAAACTCACAAATATTACAGCGGTAAAAAAAAGAGCCAAGAAAAAGTAACCGCTCTTTCCAGAGAAAAACCTTGCAAGGTTTTCACCTCGCGAAAAATAGGAAGTAGGAACCAACAGAAAAGAGATAAAGAGAAGAGATTGGAACTGGTTTAGTAGGAGGAGAACCGGCGGAGGATGTCACGTGAGAGGCGGCGGCGCGTGAGGTCGGCGCGGTGGGGGGGACACGAGGTGGAGGCGGCAGAGCGGGCACGTGAGGCGGTGGAGGAGCCACCCGCGGAGGCAGTCCCGGTGGAACACGTGGCGGCATGGGAGCTCGCGCACGTGGTCCCCGTCCTTCATCCTGCTCCTGCACACCACGCAGCGGTCGCCGTCTCCGGCGGCGGCGTATGAGAGGGTCTTGTCATCGGCGAGCTGCTCCGAGAGGTTAGTGGCGGAGGGGAAGAGGCGGAGAAGGGAGGAGAGGGTAGCGGCGACGAGGGAGAGGAGGAGGAGGGGGATGGAGTCGGACGACAGGTCATTTAGGGTGCCCTGAAGCCCCATCTGCTACTCTGGCGTTGGGTTGGGGTTAATGGCTATATGGGTGGTTTTGAACTATATAAATACCTGCGATGTGGCTGAGGGTAATATGGGAGTTTCCAGGAGAGAGGATTCTTACTTTTAAAAAAAAATTGGACAATTTGATATGGACTGACTGTTTCGATTGGTTAAATTGATGACCAATCACATTGATTATTGCTCCAGCTACTCTCTGAATTTTAGTGTAAAAATGATCTGGTATTAATATCCGAAATTTTTTCAAGAAATCACATCATCATCACCTACGTATTTTAGTCACTTCCACTTGGCAAGCCACGTCATCAAAAAAAATAGGGAAAAGTCCACTTTAGTACCCTGTGGTATCGACCAAAATCACTTTAGTACCATGTGGTAAAAAACTGATCAATCGAGTCATACTTATTCCAATTAACATCAAAAAGGGCCTCGGGCAGCTGCCCGGAGCTGCCCGAACCTACCCGAGCGCTGCCCGAGCCACGTGGCCAGCCACGTCACCAATTTTGATGACGTGGCGCCACGTCACCAATTCTCCTCCTCCTCCTCCCCTCCTCCTCCTCCTCCCCTCCTCCTCCTCCTCCTCCTCCCCTCCTCCTCCGCCTCCTCCTCCTCCGCATTCCTCCTCCTCCTCCTCCTCCCCTCCTCCTCCTCCTCCTCCTCCTCCTCCTCCCCGCGTCCTCCTCCTCCTCCTCCGCGTCCTCCTCCTCCGCGTCCCCCTCCTCCTCCTCCTCCTCCTCCTCTCGGGGGGAACGCGGGGGAGGGGGACGCGGGGAGGAGGGGGACGCGGGGAGGAGGAGGGGGACGCGGGGAGGAGGACGCGAGGAGGAGGAGGATGCGGGGAGGAGGAGGATGCGGGGAGGAGGAGGACGCGGAGGAGGAGGGGGATGCGGGGAGGAGGAGGAGGAGGAGGAGGAGGAACGCGGGGAGGAGGAGGAGGAGGAGGAACGCGGGGAGGAGGAGGAGGAGGAGGGGAGGAGGAGGAGGAGGAACGCGGAGGAGGAGGAGGCGGAGGAGGAGGAGGAGGAGGAGGAGGAGGGGAGGAGGAGGAGGAAAATCGGAGGAGGAGGAGGAGAATTGGTGACGTGGCGCCACGTCATCAAAATTGGTGACGTGGCTGACCACGTGGCCCGGGCAGCGCTCGGGTAGGTTCGGGCAGCTCCGGGCAGCTGCCCGAGGCCCTTTTTGATGTTAATTGGAATAAGTATGACTCGATTGATCGGTTTTTTACCACAGGGTACTAAAGTGATTTTGGTCGATACCACAGGGTACAAAAGTGGACTTTTCCCAAAAAAATAACAACATTTTTCATGGGAGGGTCGAGCAGTTGCCTGAGTTTGCAAATGTCAAACATCGTTAAAAATTTGACTCAATTGATATTTTTTATCGCATGGTACTTATGCGAAGAACAGTTATACTATATAGTACTAAATAGTACTAAAGTAAAGTTTTTCTTTAGTTTTTTTGAAGTTTATAGTAAATTTGTTTAATAATTATACAAAATTATATATATATATATATATATATATATATTTCGAATAGGAATATTATGCGGTATAAAAAAATTGGAAGTTGAGATTGAAATCATTCTAATAATTGCCACATTCCTGATCCAATTAATATGCCTTTTAATTATGTAGCGGATAGCAACTTGCAAGTTGGATGTGGTAGAAGGTTCTGCCTCCGGTCTTTCGGACATACGATTTTTTTGGAGCTTACAAAAAGTAAGTTGGCCAAAAATTGAACAGCGAAAAGTTAGAGATTAAAGAGAAATAAATGAAGAATTAGAGTACCTTATTTACTACGAAAAATAGAAAACCATCATTCTTTCATAAAAGTCTTCAAATTTATCGTAACTTTATTCAATTTATCGTAAAATGTGGTAAAAGCCCTAACGAATTTTTTTGATAAGTATATCCTAATGAAGTTGTGTACTTGTGCTGGCTAATCTCCCACACATATCTGCAAGTGGGAAAAGAAACTAATAAACAAGAAAACAACAAAGCATAAGTCGCGGTTGGGCGGTGAGGTGAAGGATTAGTACCCTAATTATAATTATTATTATACGACGGGGACCAGGACTGGCCCTGATTTGAGAGAGATTCTCCAAGATATTATAGAATTAATATATACATAAATTTAATTAAGAAATGGCAGCCTCCATTTACGTCTTTATTATATGACATGGTGCGATAAGATCGACTGATTATGAATTGTTTAAATATAATTGAGATGTCTCGAGTTCAAAAATATTTATTAATTTTTATATATATAAATATGAATTAATCAACTAAGTAAGTTTGTGAATACTAATTAAAGTCTAATGGCCCGGAGTCCTAATCAATTCATCAGGCGATGTCCACCGCCCAGGAAGAACCGCTTATCCACGGTCAACTCTGTCTATGGGTAATTGGCGTGTTGCTTTTTCTTTGTATGGAAAACTAATAATTATATTGAAAAATTTTTATATTAATTTGACCTGATAGTATGTAAACCAAACTATACTTGGAGTTATTATCAAAACGATTTATATCAACCAACATCATGTTCAAACTATTAAAAATATAACGATATTAAATATTTGTTAAAAAAATTACAATTAATCGATTTAGTGGTACCAGGTGATTCCAACTAAAAAATCTCATACTCTAAATGTACCGATGCATTATTTATTGGACCGACCGTCAGATATTGGACTAAATTTATTCACTGTAGCGCATAATGCGTGTTTTAGTTTTAATTGCCATTGCCTTCTAAAAGAAGGCTCTGGATATTGCATATAATTGATAATGTTTATGGTCTTGGTCATATGATCATAACAATGTCTTCTTTACTAATGGGCTACAAAGATTAGGTCATCCTTTTAACAGTCAAAGTTAGGTTTAGAACCAAGTTTAAGTTGATCCCAATTCTACCGACATGCTTCTGGTAGTCAGTCAATTTTAATTGGTTCTTAAAAAAGTTTTAATTTGGTAGATCACGTTATCAGATAAAAATTAAGTATGTTTGAAACCAAAAGCAAAACTCTGGGTTAGAACTTAGTAGAAGTCGGCCCTCCGACTATAATCAGATAAAAATTACTTGCAAAAGGAAATCAACAAGCAAACAGCAAATGTGCTCCCTCATGGCATGAGCATTCGCTGGCTGTCTTACTGTCTCGGCGAAAAGGCCATTTCCGCGACTCGATCCTGTGACCGAAAAATTAGCGAAGGGGCAACTTGGCATTACGCCAAGACTCGACCCTCGGCAAAAAGGCTGCTATCAACAAACAAAAGGGCAGAAGAAGTGTTGCTTCCAGAACAAGTACCTATGAGGAGAATTCTGCAATCTTGTAACTTCCAAAGTGAAGCAGGTTTCTCAAGACGCTGATATACCATCTCTCTTCAGTAATTCCTGGGGAGAAGTAGAGACCAACGTCAATTCTTCTTAGCAATCAAACAAATGATGCCTCAAAAGCTACAATAGCAGATCATGATCGCATGATGCAATCGTATTCGTACCAGTTTGGTGGCATCAACTGACACTCGCTGCCTTTCCTTTTTGTCTCGCCGACACTCTCCACACCAACTAGAACAATCTTTTTTATATTTCTTCAGCTCTCGGAAGACTGAGCTGTGAGGGGAAAAGTGAGAAAGGTGAGACAAAAGAGCACATGATGTGCTTAAATGTGGTCGTGCTAGCAAGCCACTAGAGATACAAGTGCATGCTACATCCTAGGCTTGGTTAATAAACGGGCATCTTTGTGAAGCTAGTTTTGCTAAGAACTAGGAGATTACTAGTTCAACTATTGCGCACCGGATTAAAAGTGTGACTACATATAAGAAAGCTGGACTTCAAATGAAATATTGATAGAAAGAGCCACCTTCTGCACCACAGCAGTAAGTTGACCCGACGACCAGAAGTTGTAGCTCTAGCACCATGCCGGTGACGACCACAATGTAGAACTGCACGACCTGGTACATGGCTATAATCCAGAACCTCCTGAAAACATTCAGTAAGTGGAATTCTCAGAATAACCCACGAGGTATATTTACATACTGCTATACAATAATGTTTTTATTAACCTATAATGGCATGTTGAAAAAGAAGAACAATTTGACGTTAGAACTTGATCGAGGGCGGAGCTTGACTCCGAAATAGATTATTCAAATTTTGCCAACGTAGCTGGAAGGCTTAGGAAGAAGTAACTTTCCTCTTATATTAGGTTTAAACTAACAAAATAAGTAGATATCATTAACTTGGATGGCACCTATTGAGCATCACTAGAATTAATAATCAGTAAAGCAAAGCATATCAATATCTTGTCGATAGAATCACTATTCAAACCTGACAAGGCAGTAGAAAAAACCAAGAAGATGTCCTTAAAGACCAAACAGATATCCAACACTATCATACCTCTGGTTGAGTTTCACTACTCAAATGTTTATCACATCGAACACCACGAAAGAAGAGTTCACCACCAGAAAATTGATTGCCCAGGCAAACATTTAATGTCACTTCAGAGTCATCCACATGGAAACCTACAACAGAGGCAGTTGAGATAATCACAAATGGTTGAAAAGTTGGAGACTGAAGACCAGGAGTAAGAAGAAGAAGAAGAAGATGAATGACAAACTAGCGCTCTCCTAGTAATAAATTCAACAAGACCTGTACTGCCAATAGACAAGGAGCTTTACTTGGGAAATAGAACATTACAGAACTGATGCAACAAACAGATTAAATGCCAAAATATAAGTACTAAAGACTAGATGTACAATGCGTGGAACATTATCTTAAAATCAAGCAGTCTTAAACTGGTAGTTACAAGAAGAAAGATTTAGTTTCAGTAACTATTTCAGCATGTCACAGTTACATAAGAGGAGGCAGTTCAAGTAAGCACCTACCAAGCTCCACATCCCGGTCAGTTCCATATTCAACAACAAAACCATGGTGTGAATCCAAAGTCAATCCACCAACTTCAGAAAAGAGAACTGCAAGGGAAATTAAGCATATGATGCCTGAATCTGCTACAACTCAACAAAAGAGAGCAAAAGTTCCCAACTTAAGAAGCACAATACCTTTAGCCATGGGACTTATATAATCATTCACCATCTTATCAAGCATGTTTTCTAAGCCAAAGTCGTCAAGAACGGCTCCATATTTGTTCATTGTGTTTGGACGCATGTATAGGAATCTTGTACCATGTGCCCACTTCTCAAAGTTCTCCACCTATGTGACTAGAACCTGGTAAGAAACCATGCGAACTAAAGCGCACGCAGAAGAGTAGCACCCATATCACAATTCTTAAAAAATGTGGTTGTACCTCAGTTATCAGCATCTCGCAGAACCTTGGCTGAAGCATATCAAACACATACACTCCTGGTTTTGGCTCAACTAAAATGCTTCTTATACTTTGCTCTGCATTCCCATTGATTGCTCTGAGAAACGAAGGCAGAAAGAAATTTGAAGGAGTAGGAGACATCGTATACAGCGCTTTCTGAAGAGGCTGCCACAAGAAGGAAATTCCACAAAATTTACAAATAAGCACGTGTGGCATAGAGCTCCTAAAGATTGCTCATAAAAAAAAACTAGTAAAAAGAACGAAGGCCTCCAAACCAGTATCCAAGTGATCTCAGACATAACTAGTAAAAAGGAATTGCATGAACGAACGCCTAATGGGAGATATAATACGTGAGAAATCAATTTCCCAAACATAAGTAGCCGGACAACATTTTGACAAGATTAAATACCTGATAGCTGGATATAATCCTCTGTCTGTACTCTCTGTGCTTTTCGACCTGTTTGGTTGAACAAAGAAGTCGAAGAAGATTCAGTAATTCCAACATCTATAAACCAAAACAAACATGATTAAGTTAACACATCTCAGGCCCACACTACCCTACTTCCCCTAACATTTACGAAAAACAATCCCACGATACTCCCTAAACGCATTGCTCACACTCCACAAGCATCAAAAACCGCGAGAGCGGTTAACAGAGAGAGTCAGATAGCTGCAATGCGCTAGGTCTGGCTGGCACATTAGGTTAACTGTCTACAACCTCTAGAACCAGTTGCCATATCGACGGGAAACAGAACCTAATAATCCTGCCTCGAATCTCCGAATCAACCGCTACGCTAGTTCTCTACACGATCGTCTCATCCAACACGGATAAGGAACGTGGGAGCGCGAAAAAGGAAGGAAAAAACGAAAGGCCAAAGGGAGGGAGTGGAGAAGTACGCGGGTGAGTTCGCCGTCTGAGGGGAAGTAACGGGAGAGGACGTCCTTCATGAAGAGAGCCTTGGAGTCGCGGGAGGAGGCGAGGAGCGGCGCCGGGAGGTACCTCTCGAGGCAGCTGAGCAGGAGCGGGCTGTACTCCAGCTCCATGTCGTCGTATCTCTCCGGCTCGTGCTCGTCGTTCGGCTCCGCCCTGAGACGCCTCGCCCTCCCTCCGGCGATCCCGTTCCGCGATGCCATTTTCTCCTCCCGCCGGCCGCTCGTGGTTCCTGGATCGGACTTACGGGGATAACCGTTGGTCGCGACTCGCGAGAGGAATTTTTATTTAATTTTCTACCTATTTTTTTTTAAGACCTCGATTAGTTATTTTCTTTTCTTATCGCGATTTTTGTTTAGGGCTTCTTTTGGGTCGAAGAGTTATTTCGTTGCTGGGCCAGGCGACGGGCCGTGTTATGTATTATTTAGACCAATTTTATTATTATTTCGATTCTGAATAGTACTGATTAATTATAATTGGAATCGATTTCTTTATAGAAACTAAAATTTTCATAATAAATGTTAAATTATGTTGAATATCGAGAACTCGTACTTAATAACTATAGTTAGGTTAAAATAACTTGGCTATTATTAGTGCATTGATTTTAAGCGCCGTGATACGTTATTTTGTTTTTTTTTTCGAAATTGAAGGAATAAGATGTTCACTAATTTTTATTAACCGCGTGGTATAGTATCAGTTCGAATATATCGAGGAAGGCTAACCTCTTTCAAATCATCTACATAATAATCAGTACAAAAGCTGAATTGTGTATCAGATATAACATAGCATAATCTATAGTCAGAGCATGTTTTAAGAAAAAATCTGTCACTTGATTCTCCTCTCTGAAGGTATGTTGTATATGTGTCGTCCAGTCTCGATCAAGCAACCCCCGTGCTCGGCTGATCAAATTGCCTTGCAAATGATCCAGTCCTACCTCGCGACCGACACAAAGAAGAGCTAGGGAGGAGTCGATCTCTACCACTACCTGTCGAAAGTCTCGCTACCATGCCAGTTCGAGTCCTAACAGAAGAGCCCAAAGCTCCATTATGCAGCATCTGATACCCTTGGCAAATTCCCATAGCCAATATCCTGCAGCATCTGATATAATCCATCCAGCACCAGAAATTTCTGAATTGTCAAGTGAAGCTCCATCAGTATTAATCTTGACAAATCCCGGTGATGAGCGTGTCCACGATACAAGTACCTCGCTCTTCGGAGGGGTTGGAGTATTCTGGTTAAGCATAACACATGCAAACTCATGTGTCTGTAGAAATATAAGAGAAGAGGGGGATATGTAGTAGGCCCATTGCGGAAGACTACATCATTCTGCCACTTCCATAGCCACCAGCACGTAGTAATAAAGACAGTTGCTCAGGGAGGCCCTCAATATTCTGTCTAGCACCCGCAATGTTAGCATGGAGCCAAGCTCTAAAGTCCATCTCGTCTAGGAAGCCAGGTCGTCCATCGGGTAACAGTGAATCTACAACTCTCTCGAGAACCTGCAATCACAAAATAGGTGCATTAGAAACTCTTCCTTATAGAGACATCTCGGCCATGTACTCCGACTAATCTGATGCCTTCGGAACTGCTCCGCATTAATCATCAACCTGCCATGCAAAAATAACCAAATAAATACGCATATCTGTTCAAGGACCTGTAACAACCAAACTTTTGCCCAAGGCAACTCCATGTAATGATGATCAAGCTCTCCACATAAAGCCTGGTACAACGATTTAGTGGAGAATTTTTCATCTGGTGTCAACCCCCGTTACAATGAGACTAGATTAAGTGAGAAATAAATAAAACTTGTCTTCAGGTGAGGACTACGCATACAAACCAATATCACTACATATACAAACTAATATCCAATATCACTATACATACAAACCAATATTTATTTAGTCCTCACCAAATACGTCCCATAACAATACATCCGTAGCTGAGGGTGCGATAGATAGATCAGCTACCGCTACAGCAGCCAGCTAAAGGAGTTCTGCCAAACGCGCCAAATCCCAACCCTCCGTCAGCAGCTAGTAATCCGCTATAATCTTCACTTCCTCATGATAAGTTATTTTGTTAATAGCATGTAGTCGGGGACCACCGGCTGAGATCTATACTTGATTAGCCCACTTTTTTGACCGGCGTTTATAATTTGGTCAATCTTGGTACTTGTTTTGGAGTGTATAAAAGGGAAATGAACGGTAGGACGAAATTTTTCTCTATTAGCCGAGTAAATAAATCATTACTTGACAGTTGATTATAGTCTGGTATAAATTATTTTATAGTACAGTCGATTTGAAAAATAAATTGTTATACCCACCTAAGGGTACGTTTATAGGTACCTACCTCAATTAGGAAAATAGATTTTTACTTGTTAAATATTTGTTTTAAAATTTTTCTCATCATTTAAAGATGTTAACATCATCAAATATAAATTAATAAAAATCTCAATTAGAAGATAACCAACAACCCGAAAAACCTAGTATAAAATGGTTGATTTATGATTGAGAGAGAGAAAGGGTAACCCAAACTTTACTCAACATAGTTATAATAATTAAAACTAATATTACTTAGATTAATTAATAAAAGATTTAGTACCCAAATATCAGATCACATGAATCTAAATTACTAGACTCAGAAAATTCGAATAACAGTTCACATAAACCGAATTTTTTTTAAAGGACCGTTTGGTATCGCCGCACGTTTATTGTCCCCACCCGAACTCCAAGAGAGCTCCCAGGCGGACTCTCCCATAACCCGAAAACAAACGCACCCCCTTCCCCCTTTCAATATAAAAAGCCTCCCACCAACTCCCCAATTACAGAAAGCCAAAAAAAGAGGGGACCACCCAAACAAAGCCGCAGGAGAAGAGTCGTCCTCCTCCTAGTCCTAGTCGCCTCTCGCTCCCCCAACCCCTTCGTAACCACCGAAAAGCCAAAGTAACGCACAAGAGTCCCCCTCTGTCGCTCTCATCCATCGTCGTTTCGTGATCTCCTTATAGAGATGGCCTGCGCGAGCTTTACGAGCCTGAAAACGACGCCGTCCTCGTGGATCGGCCACTCCTCCCCCAAGCCGACCGTCTCCCGCCGGGCCGCCTCCCTCCGGATCCGCGCCAGCTCCTACTCCGAGGAGCTCGTCCACACCGCCGTGAGTCCCTCGTCTCGCTCCTCGGACTATTTTTCTCTCCCTTTTTTTTTCGTCGTAATTCATTTTCACTTTATTTTTGCTTCGTTTTGATCGGAGCGGTTAAAGATTCGTGAATATAGCTCTAAATAAGCGATACTTGCAGATAATTTACATTTTCAATTTTTTTTATAGCGACAGTTACCAGAATCAGAAAATTCACGTTTTCGAGCAGAGTAGCGACGGCTAGAGAAGATGAGAGGTGGTGGAGTGCGAGTCCTTAAGATCGCTTGTGCTAGGATCGGTGGTTTTATACTCTATTTTTGGTTCGAGCGGTTAGAGATTTGGATTTAAATTTACCTTTTCAAAGTATGTTATTAGTAGTTAGAGATTAGATAATAGTGACGGTTACTGGAAAATTAGCGTTTTCGAGCGTGTTAGTGATTGTGGGAGAAGGTAAGAGGTAGTTGTGTGTGAGTCCCTTAAGATCGGTCGCGCTAGGATTAGTGTTATACGAAGTCAAACTACTCTATGGAACGGTTATGTAATACTTTTTATTGGATTTTGTTTGGAATGTGCAGAAATCGATTGCCTCCCCAGGGAGAGGGATCCTTGCTATTGATGAGTCGAACGCTACGTGCGGGAAGAGGCTGGATTCGATCGGCTTGGATAACACCGAGACGAACCGCCAGGCGTATAGGCAGCTCCTGTTGACCACCCCTGGGCTCGGGGAATACATCTCTGGCGCCATACTTTTCGAGGAGACACTGTACCAGTCCACCACTGATGGGAAGAAGTTTGTGGAGTGCTTGCGCGAGGAGAACATTGTGCCTGGCATCAAAGTTGACAAGGCATGTCTGCGAAGGAGATAGTAGCTTTTCTCGGGTTTCTGATTGCTGGTTGGGTGTTTAATGGTTGCTGAATCCTGTTGAGTTTTTTGGTTTCAGGGTTTGGTTCCTCTCCCTGGATCAAACAACGAGTCTTGGTGCCAAGGTTTAGACGGATTGGCTTCAAGGTCTGCCGAGTACTACAAGCAGGGTGCTCGGTTTGCCAAATGGTAAGGAAGCTTTGGTTGGCGTCAAGCTCAATATTGTTTGTCGCGTATATGCATTTTTTATGACTATGCTATAAGTTTCCGATGTTCGGGTTTTGAACATTTTCTTTCATGGATTTTAGGAGGACAGTTGTCAGCATTCCCTGTGGTCCTTCTGCTCTTGCTGTTAAGGAAGCTGCTTGGGGACTTGCACGCTATGCTGCTATATCCCAGGCAAGAAAGCTTCCCCCTCTTTTAACTAATACTTGGTCCATGTTGCTTGGATTTGAGGAATAGCTGTTTGTATATAATATCTGTTTTAAACAAGGCATCTGAATTAGCTAAATGAACGCTGGAAATCAATTATCGGATCTACCATTTCTGATATTACGTCTTGCTGTTAGGTTTGCAAACACTTTCTTCCTGTTACTATGCTGATCTTCATTGTTTGCCTATATGCAGGACAATGGTCTTGTCCCCATTGTTGAGCCTGAGATTCTTCTTGATGGAGATCATGGTATCGACAGGACGCTTGAAGTGGCCGAGAAAGTTTGGTCAGAAGTCTTTTTCTACTTGGCAGAGAACAATGTCTTGTTCGAGGGCATTCTTCTTAAACCCAGCATGGTAACACCAGGGGCAGAACACAAGGAGAAAGCTTCACCCAATACCATAGCCGAGTACACCCTGAAAATGCTTAGGAGGAGAGTACCTCCCGCCGTTCCTGGAATCATGGTACTTTTTCTGATCCTAGCTTGATCAAGAATGCGATTGTTATTTTAATAGCTTACTCCTCCTCCGCTTGTGAATGCTTCATTGTGTTGTCTTCTCTTTAAACCTTGATCAAGCTCTTCCGTATACTGAAGTACTTTTGTGTACTGAAGTATTTTGGTCCTATTAGGTTTAGTTGCATGGTTACATAGCTGTCAAATTGATCTTCATGGATAAACTTGGAACTTCATGTTAGTTTCATCAGTAGTTTTGAGTATTGTTCTAAACTTGTCTGCAGTTCTTGTCTGGAGGGCAATCCGAAGTGGGGGCAACGCTTAACCTGAATGCGATGAACCAAACTCCCAACCCATGGCACGTGTCCTTCTCTTACGCACGTGCACTGCAGAACACCGTGCTCAAGACATGGCAAGGACGCCCCGAGAACATCGAAGCTGCACAGAAGTCTCTCCTTATCCGCGCCAAGGCGAACTCCCTGGCCCAGCTCGGAAGGTACTCTGCTGAAGGCGAGAGCGAGGAAGCCAAGAAAGGAATGTTCGTCAAGGGGTATACCTACTAAGCAAAAGCTACCAATGTTTCCTTGGTGTGTTTAGATAAGCTTCTTCAATTTGATTTCCCCACTTGACTTGAGTTAGAGAGCTTGAATAATACCTGCGAAAAAAGGATAAGTTTTCCAACTGCTGTATCCTGTGCTTAGCAAAAGGGACCAAGAGATGTATCATTTACATTATTGACGTTACTATTGTTCTTCAAACTTTACGAGCTTTCGAGGAGATTTGGTCTTATTTTAAGGGATTTGTTCTCCTTTTTGTGCATGGATGTAGCATAATATAGTGGGCAATTTAGTCTCTTTAGTGACAGGTGGCCACCGGTCACGTAGAAGATAAACTAACGATTATTACTTAGTTTGGGTTACTTTATTTTAATTAGAAGCAGAAATTTTGAGTTCAAATTTGGTTATTATAATTTCACTAGAATTGATAAAAGGTACTTATGGTTACTAATCTTTTAAAATATTTAGCAATAACTTTTGTTTTGTCTCTTTACAATTACTAATTTATATTAATAAATTTGACAATATAAAATTTTCAAAACATCCCATAACATTTTTTTCTCTCTCTATCTTTCTTTCATCTTTTCTTTCTCATTTATTTCTCTCTTCACAAGCAGTTTGGATCTTAATCAATCAAAAGATCTGAAGTAGAATTTGAGTCATACCTTTAAATTTGGATCTGACTCATTCTTATCATACCCATTATCATTCTTTTATTTTTGTGGGAATGGGGCAAATGTGTCTGTATATAAAGATAATGGTCAATTACATCTTACTTACTGCAAGGCCTCTTTTCAGTTTTTTGTGAGGTTGCAAACGTCGGCCTGATCAAAATTATATCACGAGAAAACTCTGGAAAAAAACTCGTAATAAAGAAAGAGTACATCAGGAAGAAAATTCCTCTTTGACATTTAATGTATCACTAAACTTGACCATGCACTGTCACTAATTATAATATCTCTAGGAAAAGAAACATCGCCAATATCATCAAGCAAAAAGGCCCCAGACCCGGTGGAAGAGCCTGAAAATCATGGAGCCCAACAGGTAAAGAAAATCCTTGGTTAACAAGAAAGTCCGCACATCTATTTGCCTCCCATTATCCTATCCATTATCACTCTTTAACAAAGCAAATGGTTGCAATTAAAAACTACAAATAGACTCATATAGTTTGTAAAAATAAACTAATCAGATATAAAAATCTAAAAAAATAAAGTACTGAAATGAACTGATTTCTAAACCAGAATGGCTAATACAAAGTTTTCCATTTAAGAAAACGATATCTTAAGCATCGAGTAAACCGCGGAAAACGAAGACATTTCCCCCTTCCCACAACGATACCCCCAAAAACCGCCACGCACCCTTTCCCCTTCCTTCCTACCCCCAACTGTCTTTCTTCAGTTAGTTAACCCAAAACCGCCTCCTCTTCCCCCACTCTCACACAAACAGCATCCCTCCCTCGAAACGGCCTCGACGACGTCGTTTCTAGACTCGCATGCTCCAATCTCCTCCCGCGAGCGCCGTTCCCCTGAAACCCTCACTCTCTCCCTCCTCCTCCTTCCGATCCTCGATGAAGGACCGGCCGCCGCATTCCTCGTACGGAAGTGTCTACGTCCCGCCTCACCAGCGGCTCCGCTCCGTCATCACCGCTCCCAACGGCCTCGGCTCCTCATCCTCCTCCTCGTCGTCCTCCACCGCGACCGGCTCTCGGTTGTCCCCTCGGATAAACCCTAGGAAATCGAAATCGGCTACTCCTCCTCCGGCTTCCAGGTACCAGCCGCCGCCGCCGCGGAGTAACGACGTTGGCAGTTACTGGAACTGCTCCGACGATGATGCTCGGGCCGGGGGCGGCAATCGCGTGGCGGAATCTCCGCCGCCCCCGAGGTTTGTGTCGGCTTACGATGATGGAGTGTCCGAGGAAGGATCCTCGGATCGTGAGACTGACTGCTCCGTGTTCCATCCGCCTGTAATTCGGCTTCTTACTCTCTATTTCTTCGGTTTCTTTTTGTTTCGTTTAGGATTGGATAAATGCGAAATGTAGGGGTAGATCTCTAGTAGTAGAACTCAACTGGAAGTAGTTGAATTAATCTGCTTCCCAATTTGGAAAAATAAAATGCTTGAATGGAAATCTCCGCATTTGAATAGATCTTTTGTTGTTGTTGTTTGAAACTGCTTCCTGCAGGGCGCTACACTGTCGAGTAACAGCGAAGAGTGGAAATGGAAGTTAGGCATGCTCCTTCGAGACAAGGAGAAGCAGGAGGTGGTATCACGGGAGAAAAAGGACCGAAGAGACTACCCTCAGATTGCAGCTCTGGCAAGCAGAATGGGCCTACACAGGTATTCCCCGTGTCTTTGTCAGCTATGCTCGTCTTTGGCCCCCTTCTGGAGTTGCGCTAGGATTGTAAGCTGGAGTTGACGTTTTGCAGCCATCTGTACGCAAAAGTTCTGGTGTGTAGTAAGGTCCCTCTGCCGAATTACAGATTTGATTTGGATGATAAGCGGCCACAGAGAGAGGTATAGCATTTTATTGCTCCTATGAGTGAATCTTTTAGGCTCCTAGTTTTTCTTTGCCGTATTTACCACATTATTGTTGTAGTTCACTTTCAAATTTCTTTAAGTATATGCAGCAAGAAGTTTTGTTAATAACTGTGACGACTTCCTTCAAAATTGTTCCTCTCTCACAACTTGTTACAAGCGCATGCTTGGTCCTTCGCTATGTGTCAGGATTAGTAGGTATTTGTATGATCTTCCATGTAAGTTTTAAACTTTCGTGGATCCTGTCAATATGTGGCAGGTGAGCTTACCTCTTGGATTGCTAAAGAGAGTTGATGCCTACCTTGGTGAATATCTGTTTCAAAGGTCCAGGACCAAGGGAAACTTTCCTGATATTTCCTTTTCAAGATCAAGTAGCAATAACAGTATTGCTACTGACGAAGGCCTTTTTGAGATAGCAGAGCCTCTGGCTTCAAGTAAACTTGTGATGGAAAAGATTTCACGGCGAAGAAGTATGCAACTCTGTGAGCAACAACGGGCATGGCAGGTCCATCTCACCTTCTTGCAGTCGACCTGCAACCTCATACATTCATATCTTTTTCTGCTGCTTCTGTTAATCTTTTTTGTACTCTACAAGTGGTTTCTATTTTCCCCGCAGAAACTTAACTTAGTTTGTGCCAAAACGTCTGCGAGCTTGATTGTCATACAAACAGAAGAAATATATAACTACCTGGTGTATGTTTATGTGATTGCCATTTCCAACCACAAAGAAATAGTGTTACTCGTGTTTTGAAATTGATGATTTGTTTGATTTCTTTCTTTTTGATTCAGACAATGCTTCCTACTCGGTCTTTATGTTATAGCTTCATGAGAAACTAGTGCCGCAGCTTTCATAGCATTAAAACCTGCCAACGTTGTAGGATTCTTTGAATGATTTCAATGCCTGCGGTTTTTTTTGCAGCTTGTCTGGGATGGTTAATAAAATAGTTTGTTGCAAAATCTTTTGTTTTGGGTCTCACCTGGATAGTGCTTGGAAGTGCGGCCTTAGGTCAGATCTGCATGATGTTCAGAAAATATGTTTTGAAGCAGGAGCATATGCTCGAAGGTGTCTAGTATAAGCTTGTTTTACTTGTAAAATATACTTTCAGTGATCTCTGATGCCGTCTCTCTTTAATTTTATATCCATTCACAGCTTGTTTTTCTTTTAATAATATTAGATTTTCAAACAGTAATGCCCTCAATCATTCTGATTCTTGCTTGTTTTAGGATTCTCCAGAAGGACGAAAGATGCTAGAGTTTCGAAAAAGCCTTCCTGCTTACAAAGAGAAGGATGCAATAATGTCAGCTATCTACAAAAATCAGGTTTGTGAAGTTTGGGATTGGTCTTGTACTGATTTTAGCAATCAAGGTTCAGATCTGGCAGTTGATTTTTTCGGGTGTATCTGTAGCAATTGATAGTAGCTTATAGGTTTTCTTTTTTGCAGGTTGTGGTCATATCCGGCGAGACTGGCTGTGGCAAGACCACCCAAATTCCCCAGTTTATATTAGAATCAGAAGTAGATGCCGTTAGAGGTGCTGCTTGTAGTGTCATATGTACACAACCTAGGAGAATATCTGCTATATCAGTGTCTGAGCGAGTTGCTACTGAGAGGGGAGAGAAATTGGGAGAATCTGTGAGTCCTCTTCTTAAACATTCCTGGGCTACTGATGTACGAGCTAAATTTCTCAAGAACAATTTTTTGGCTTCTCTGTAAAGGTTGGTTACAAGGTTCGGCTGGAGGGCATGAAAGGGAGGGACACTCGCCTTCTCTTTTGCACCACAGGTATTTTGCTGAGGAGGCTGCTCGTTGATAGGACTTTGAAAGGTGTAACACATGTAATTGTGGACGAGATTCATGAACGTGGAATGAACGAGGGTAATTTTTCAGTCTTTCTTTTCGCATCTTTTATTTTCTATCCTTCGTGCAAAGCACTGATGGTAGCGGCTGATGAACCTTGGTTTATGGAAATGATAACTATTTGGCAGATTTTCTGCTTATTGTCCTCAAAGATCTCCTTCCTCGCCGGCCAGAACTGCGGTTAATTCTGATGAGTGCTACTCTTGATGCTGATCTTTTCTCATCCTATTTTGGGGGAGCTCCGGCTCTTAAAATTCCGGCAAGTTTAAACTCTTCATCTTTGTTAAAGTTGAACCCTCTTGATTCACTCATCGTCCAAAATTATATCTGTGGGGGCTGGTAGGGTTGTTTGGGAAAAAGTAAGTGGTCTTTGTCAGGGGGGTGTCTGATCTTCTAAGTTCTAGTATTGAACAAGTGAAAGAGATGATTCCTGGAGCCAAAATATCTATCTTCTTTTCTTCTTGTATTGTTTTCCAGAAATAAGCCCTGATAAAAATGAGATGCGAGATCCATTTGCTATAACCAAATTCAAATCACTAACCCAAGGATCTATCTAATCGAGTATACTAATGTGGTCCTTTAACTTACAGTCTGATGCTGTATCTGATTCTGGTGTGCTTGATGTTTTGCTTTAGGGATTTACTTATCCAGTGCAAACTCATTTCTTGGAAGATGTCCTGGAGATGACGGGTTACAGATTGACTTCATACAACCAAATTGATGATTATGAAAAAGTTTGGAAAAGTAGCAAGCAAACTCCAAGAAAGAGAAAGAGCCAAATAGCATCTGCTGTTGAGGTAAACAAAATTTTCTATTATATTGTGTGGTTAATTATTGGGACTTCTCAATTCTTCTCTCTATGAATTATGCTACCAGGATGCACTTCAAGCAGCAGATTTTGGAGAGTTTGGCCCTCGGACTTGCGAATCTTTATCTTGCTGGAACCCTGATTGCATTGGTTTCAATCTGATTGAGCACCTGCTGTGTCATATCTGCAATAACGAGAAACCGGGGGCTGTTCTCGTTTTTATGACTGGGTGGGATGACATAAGCGCTTTAAAAGAGAAGCTCATGTCTCATAATACATTAGGAGATCCAAGCCGAGTCTTGTTGCTAGCTTGTCATGGCTCTATGCCCAGTTCAGAGCAGGTAATTGTTTGAATAATTTGTATGCTCACCTTGGCTACATAGGTTTTTTGGTTGCCTTTATGATCCGACATAAAGCACTTGTTGATTGTACACACCTGGTGCTCTCATTGTCTAAATGTTTCTGAAGAAAGGACTTTTAGTATTAGCCTCTAAAGTGCTATCTCTTTTACAATGTTTTGATATGTTTTATCACTTAGAAAAAGCTCAACAATTTTAAAATGATCTCTTTTTATGTATTCTGATGCATGCAGAGGCTAATATTTGATGAACCTGAAAGAGGAGTAAGGAAGATTGTTCTAGCAACCAATATTGCCGAGACAAGTATCACCATTAACGATGTGGTTTTTGTTATCGATTGTGGGAAGGCCAAAGAGACTTCATATGATGCACTTAATAACACCCCCTGTCTGCTTCCTTCCTGGATCTCCAAGGTTTCTGCTCAGCAAGTAAGGTCTTTTTGCCTTTATGGAAACTGTTACTTGAAAACATGGTATAGTATTTAGTTGTTTAGACTACCTTCTTGACTTCTCCCCCTTAGCTATCTATTTATGCTAGTATGTACAGACTCTTCTGAGGTTGGATGCCAATGCCAGCCACTTTAAGCGGCACAGATGGCTGGCTGATGGTAAAAAAAATTACTTGCCGCTTGGCCAGTTGCTTAGAAAGTTATAATAGAAAAGCATCCATCAGGTTTGAAGTCAAAGGGATGCCATTGTTTCTACCCAAAATAGGTCGCTTTTTATATTCTTTGCATCCTTTTTCTATCTCAACTGGTACATGCTTTATATCATTGACAGTAAAGGGCCTGCATTTTTTGAGAGTATCATCACCTATAAGGCAGGAACAGTTCATGCTTACATTCCATGACAATAGTGGAAACCATGCATTAGGCTGGAACATGCGAAGCTCCATTTTTTCTCTAATTCTCTCATTTGATTGCGAATGGATTGTTGTATGCATAATATGATGATTGTTTTTCATGTGTCTTGATCTGGTTCAAGCTTCCAGTCACCTATTGATGTCATGGGTGTAGCCAGATAGCAAACTATTTGGTATCTTAGTATTTTATCGGGAAGGGTCTTCCACGAGATACTTCTTATAATTGTAGATGAAAATCTAATACCTCCCATTTGTACTTGATGAATCATACAACTTCAATTGAGACTTTCCTCGAGTTGTTGTTGATTTTGATTTTCCTTTTTTAACTTGTGTGAAAATTAGAGAAGAGGAAGGGCAGGTCGTGTTCAACCAGGGGAATGTTATCATCTCTATCCCAGATGCGTGTATGATGCTTTTCAAGAGTACCAGTTGCCTGAAATTTTAAGAACGCCGCTGCAGTCTCTTTGTTTGCAAATCAAAAGTTTGAAGCTTGGAAGTATTTCTGAGTTTCTATCAAGAGCGTTGCAGTCACCTGAACTATTGGCGGTAACAAAATGCTCTTTAATTACTATACTGGGTCCTAGCTTTCAGAGATGTGTTTTTTTCTTCATTTTACCCCATTATGCATTCTGGATTCGTTCGGTCCTAATTGGTCTATGCAATCTTGTAGGTCCAAAATGCTGTTGACTACCTGAAAGTCATTGGAGCCTTGGATCACAATGAAAATTTGACTGTTCTTGGTATGTGTTTGATGCTTATGCAACTTCTGCTTGAATATTCTGCATCTTTTATAATTGCGGCTCAGGACCAGTTGTTATTCAAAATCATTGGTGTGGTTCATCTTCCAACTGTTTTCTGACAGGACAATATTTGACCATGCTTCCTATGGAGCCTAAGCTTGGGAAGATGCTTGTATTAGGTGCCATCTTCAATTGTCTGGATCCAATATTGACAGTCGTTGCCGGCCTTAGTGTCAGAGATCCTTTCTTAACACCGATGGATAAGAAGGATGTAAGCTTGATTTTGTCGTTTTCTATTTTAAAAGGTGACATACTGTTGGGAGAGGACACTGTCCAAATAAGTGTTTAAGCACTGTTTGGTGGTCCATGGTCTACCAACTTGGTGTTCTCGGGTCTCTAACCGGCGTTTTTAAAGTATTTTTGGGGCCAGATAAAATTGAAAATCGAATTATTTAGACCAGCTTTAGTGTGAATTATTTGCTTTATTTTGCAAGCATATATGGTCTTGGACATCATTTATATTTCTGGTATATCCGTTTCTCAAGTATCTGTAGAAGAAGTTCACATACACAAACACAGATACACACTCATTTTTTATGATTGTCTATGTCTTTTGTGTTAATCACTCAATTGCCTGAACCAGTGAGGTATGGTCTTCAAAGTTGCATACATGCATTACGTTCCTGCATGTTTCAATGCGTAAGAGGGTATATTACTGTCCGTCTTGTGATGTTTGACTGTGATATTTATTTGTGAATTGCATGTGCAGCTAGCTGAAGCATCAAAGTCTCAGTTTTCTCGCGATTATAGTGACAACCTTGCCCTTATCCGGGCTTATGAGGGCTGGAATGATGCTGAGAAAACTCATACAGGATATGAATACTGCTGGAAGAACTTCCTTTCTGCACAATCGATGAAAGCCATCGATTCTCTTCGCAGGGAATTTGTCTCTCTGCTAAAGGATACTGGACTTGTCGATGGTAACACAAGCATCTATAATGCCTGGAGTTATGATGAACATCTCATTCGAGCTGTTATCTGCTATGGTCTGTATCCTGGAATCTCCTCTTGTGTGGTGCGTCATCTGTTACTCGAGTGCTGCATTTTTTTCTGCATCTTTTGTTCTGCCACTGGTTGTCTCCGCTATGTGATAAAAGGGATTATTACTTGTCGTAAATTTTTCACTATCACCAATATGGTACATCGAATTTGTTTTTACCTTTTTGTGGATTCTAATTCAATCCTCTGGACAGAACACTGGGAAATCGTTTTCTCTGAAAACTATGGAGGATGGCCAAGTTCTTGTGTCATCTGTAAGTTATCCTGGTTCTAAAATTTTCTTTTGTCTTCTGGAAGGGTATATGGTTGCCGGCTTGTTTTATTTTTAACCTGATAATGGCTGTTTTGCAGAACTCGGTCAACTCCAGAGAATCTAACATTCCTTACCCATGGTTGGTTTTTAATGAGAAGATTAAAGTCAATGCTGTTTTCTTGCGAGATTCTACAGCAGTCTCTGATTCAGCATTGCTTCTATTTGGTGGAAATATCTTGAAAGGCGAAGTTGTAAGTATATTTTTCTTGGACTTTTTCATCTACTGCTTTCTGCTTTTTTGATCTACTTCCTAATTATTGATTTGACGAACAACTGACGCTGTTCGTTGTTGACAGGATGGCCAGTTGAAGATGTTGGGAGGATATATAGAATTTTTCATGAAGCCTGGTCTAGCAGAAATGTATCTTAGCTTGAGGAGAGAACTTGATGAGCTTATTCAGATAAAGGTAAGCAAATATAAGACCGACAACTTGCACTTTTTAAATTTGTGAAAAATAGACCTGCATGATCTGGTGGTCGTGTTTTTGTAAGCGACATTGCAACAATGTTCTGATTCTTTTTGTCTATATATCTTGAAAGTTGACATTCTGGATGGTAATATTGACAGCTGCTCAATCCCAAGATGAACATACATACGCATCATGAACTTCTATCTGCGGTGAGGTTACTTATTTCGGAGGACCAGTGCGAGGGGAGATTTGTATTTGGTCGCCAGGTTCTTAAGCCATCAAAGGTCCCTGCTATGCCCAGGCAGCCAGTATTAGTGTCGAGGATTGATAGTGGACCCGGAGGCGAAAACTCTAAGAGCCAGCTGCAAACATTGCTCACAAGGGCTGGGTATGCTGCACCAACCTACAAAACGAAGCAACTGAAGAACAACCAATTTCGAGCTGCTGTTGAATTTAATGGAATGCAGATCATGGGGCAGCCTTGTAACAACAAGAAGAGTGCAGAAAAAGATGCTGCAGCTGAGGCCCTGCACTGGCTGATGGGTGAGACCCAGTCGGGCCACGAGTATGTAAATCACATGTCAATGCTGCTGAAGAAGAGCAAGAAGGATCATCACTAACCAAAGTTTCCGAAACACTATCTGTTGGTGTTTTTGGACAGCAGCATCCTCTGCTGTCAGGCTTCTGGGCGTTCCGGGAAACCAGTCGTTTTCGGAGTCAACATGTTGCTAGTCCTGTTCGCTTTTCCTCTAGGGGTGAGGAGGGTGATCGGACAGTATCATCGGTTGAAGTGCCGCAGACCCTACTGCCTGCGCACAGCATTTTGGTTATGCCAGGCGACATAACGAGAGACGATGGAGACTTGCGCCAGTTTTCTGCATTCGAGTTGGAATTCGACTGCCTGACATCTGCACCGGCTACGATCAAGCTAATTCCGGGTTGACCTATGTAGGCCTAACCTTGCTGCTGCATTCCTTGTAATTAATTTAATGTAGAATTACAGCCTCCTCTGTAAATTTCTTTTAGCTGAAGACGGATGTTCAATTCTTACTCATGAACGGGAGTGAAAATCAGAATGCGAATTTTCTCTTGCACCTTGGTGTCTGGTCGTGGAATATGCTTAGTGTAAGGTATGGATATACACCTTTGTCCATTCGGCTTCTCGGTGGTTCGAGGAGTGGGGATTATGGTCAGGGATTTCTAGGAGCTTCCAATCCCAGGACATCATCCTATTCCTGAGCTCACTTGTCCGTTGCTAAGATGGAGTTTGCTTCTTGATTGGCTGTGTATTATGCAGTTGCTTCCTAGGCGACTACTTGGTTGAATGGTGTTGTACTTGAGTAAATTTTAAAGGAGAAATAAAAGTTTACCTTTCAAAAAAAATATACACCTTTGTTTTTTTGGCAATCGAGATTTTTAGTCGAATAATGTCGGGTCCTATTTTTGGAATGGTTCTGTCTTTTACATAGATTGAATTCGAGATGCATGGAAATCATCTCTCTTAGATGGACAAATTGCATTTCGATCCTCGAAATCTGACATTGATTTGCTGTCATGGAAGGGGGCATTCCAAATTGGTTAGGTAAAATAATTCCCGAAAGGATTGGAGTTGACCCATACAACCCATTAGACAGGCTGGGCCAAGGGTCGGGTCCGATTCTTCTTGTCAAGGTTCCTATAAAAAGAAATTCCCATTTGGCTTCACTAATTACATATTTCGTTCTCATGATTCAAACTCGACATCTCTAATTAAACTATACTAAAACTCCTACCCCGGTTGATCTTAGTACTCGGTGGTTGTACCAACTTATGTTTGCCCAAAATAAAATAAAAAAGCACATCAATGGGTCTATTCTTTGGCCCTCATAAAGATGATTGGAGGACAATGATTTGGTGGACAGGGAATTTTAAAGCTAAAAGGGTAGTAGGTGTAGGTTGCTAAAATGCGTTTTTCTGTCTGGAATCTGTTAACTTCTTATCGAGGGCTCATAAAAATTAAGAGCATTAGGAGCTTGGGAGAGTGGCACAATTGGGCCCTCAGCCATGTGACGATGCTTCTCCGTCGTCGTCACATTGTATGGTTGTCTGGGTTGTTGGCCCCTCTCATGGCAATTCGTGCTCATGTTTGTTATTTGTCATTAATAGAGTCCCATGATATTTGATATAATTAATGGGTACGAGTAAATTAAAATATTTTAAAAAGTTGTCATTTTCTCTTTTTTGTGAGTAAATATTTTTATTCCATCATAATAATAAATTTCTATTGTATGTCCCAATGAAATTAAAATCTACCATGGTAAAATTCTGTGGAAAAACACAAATGAGAAAAATAGATAAATGTAGTACAAAATGAGTAACCAAATTAGTATATACATAGAATAGACACATTAATTTTTAACTAAATGGATGGTTTTTAATCCAATGCAACCAAAACGATTAACTTTTAGTATTGATGATTTTCCTAGTAATATTTTTTTTTCTATTTATAAGACGTAATCTTATACTTATTTAAGAGAACTCAAGTCTTTTATCACTTAAATTATCAATACCCAATTAACATTTTTTTTACAAGTAGATGTGATTTTATTGAGAAATATTTATACCTTACATATACAAACTTCAGTTAAAAGGGTTGTTATTTTCTAATATAACAAAACAGCCGCTAAATTTATGAGCGAAACCTCTTTGACCATGCAATTTGTCAGGGTTACTGTCCCTTCACCATCACGATGGAAACACTATAATTTGAATAAAATGTTGTTTGACTTTTTCTTCTTGACAGATTTGCTTCAACTATTTTGTGGAAAATATTGGAGAGAGAACCCCAGTCAGCCATTTTTTTATGTGCCAGATATTCAGATACTTACTAAATTTATTAAATTAGATTAGAGTCGGGTAAGATAGTCAAAAAATAAAAAAAATTTAGTATCTAGCATTGTCGCGTTCCCAAAAAATCTAACTCGATTTTTTGATTAAACTAGAAAAATTCTTTACTGTTTGATACAAGTGTTCATATCCTCCGAGTCATATATACGTTTGCATGGATTTGCGTGTAGTTATAGTTTTTCAACATCGGAAATCTCTCAAAGTTTGTGTTCCCCATCACATGAGACATCACCAAAGCATGAGAAAAATATTGGAATTCTCATGTTCCCACGTCGTGTCGTTGCTTCTACGACGTGCAGAAAATTTATTATTTTTTGAACAAACATGGAGTATCCAAATTGACAGGGTCATGTAGTATATATTAAAAAAATTGACAGGGTCATGTAACTAGTTGTTTAATCACAAGAGCCAAAAGTTGGAGGGCGCCTTCGTTGGCAAGACATTTTATTACAATATGACAATTAAGATCTCATTCATCGTGATAGGCATATCGAAATTTACCGAAAAATAATCGTGTAACTGATTTACTTTCTGTAGTTTGGACTTTCTTCCATGTTTATTTTTTGTATTTTACTCTCCTCTTTTCGGAAGTGGATTGAGTGCAGGTACTAATAGAGAGAATTCGTACCTACAGGATTTAATCAGAGCCATTGATCTTGATGATTAGGCGCGCGTCAGAGTTCTAACAGTACTAGTTATTTGGGGTATTTTCGTCTTTTACGTCCATCTCTCCCTTCTTTCCTCCCTCCTCCTTTCCTCTCTTATTCTCTCTTTCTCTCTCCTCCCTCTCCCCATCTCTCCTTCCCACGCTTTCCTTCTTCTCCTTCTCTCTTTCTCTCTCCCCCAATTTTTAATAAAATCAACCATAAATTCCAAAACCAAATAAATTCGCAGAGACAAATCCATAAACCAAATAAACTTGGGAGGAAGGAGAAGGCCAAAGAGCTCAAGGTTTTGCTCGAGAAAGGGGTTAAAGTCGTCGGAGAGTCTTCAAGAAGGGCTAGAATAAAGTCAAGCACTTGAAACGTTAATTAATTTCTTCCATGTCTTTTTACCTTTGTATCTTATTATGTAAGATTTTCATGCCTCCTCTTCCTTTTTTTCTCTTTTTTTCGGTTTCTTCCTTTTATTGTAGCTTTGGGTGGATTTGTTTGTACATATCTCGGTTAATTCTGATGTATTAAATGACATGCCCGATTATGTCTAATGGCATGCTCGGTTAAGTAAAATGGCATGTCCGTTAAATAATTAATAAATTAAATAGCATATCCAGTTATTTATTAAATGGCATGCCCAGGTTCGATAAATTGGCATGCTCGCTTATGTCAAATGGCATGCCCAGTTATGTCAAATGGCATGCCCAACGACAGTGAGAAACGATCAATAAGTTTCGGTTGGAGAGCCATAACTTCTTGTTTCGGAGTCCGATTGAGGTGATTCAAATTTTTGAGAAAGGCTGAGATGTATATTTATAACTTTGTCGTTTATAACTTCTCCAAATTTGGAGTGTAAGAATATCTAAAATACGTTTGAAATCAAGATTCGACCGAGTTACGAGGATAAATTTTGGTAGGAGAGTCATAATTTCTTACTCCGGAGCCCGATTGAATTGATTCAAGTTGCTGTCTGAAGCTGAGAGATATATCTACAACTTTTTAGTTTATGACTTCTCCAAATTCAGAGCGTGACAATATCAAAAATATGTTTGAAATTAATAGTTGACCAAGTAACTGAAAGGTGTTTGTCAAATGGCATCTCCGGTTATGTCAAATGGCATGCCCGATTACGATAAAATGGCATGTCCAATTACGATAAAATGACATGTTCAATTATGATAAAATGGCAGAATCTGTTACGATAATATTTAATAATATTTACAAATAAACATCAATAAAATCTTTTACATAGATAAACATCAATTTATTTCTGATTTGCTGATGATCTGATCCTTATGTGCGAGGCTACAGTTGACCAAGCTGTCGTGGTGCAGGACCTCCTAGCAACCTTCTGTGATTGTTCGGGGCAGCCTATTAGCCTACCCAAGTCCAAGTTCATGGTCTCCTAGAATGTCCGCCAAGAGCTGGCTAGCCACCTCAGCGACATGATGGGTATTCCTTTGACTACAGATTTGGGACAGTATCTTGGTACCCCGACAGCTCTGAGGAGAGGATGCCGACAGACCTACCACTATATCCTGGAGAGACTTCGGGATAAGATGACTGGGTGGAAGGCGAGGGCACTGAGCAGAGAGGGTCGCGTGATGCTCGTCTGTTCGGTATTGTCCTATATTCTGACGCATGTGATGCAATCACATCTCTTGCCTCCTGCGGTATGTTCGGATATGGATAGTTACATTAGCAACTTTATCTGGGGCACCCATCAATATTCAGATCACCAGTGTATACATCTGGTCTATTGGGCCACCCTCTTGCCTCCCTAAGGAGGTAGGTGGGCTTGACCTCTGACTGATGCAGAAGGCTAACATCGTATCCTTCGCCAAACTGTCCTGGAGATTTATCCTGTCTCAGGACTCCTTCTGGGCGCGCGTCCTGGTGGGTAAGTATGGCAGGGATGGTACTGGCCTTGATTTGCTTCAGCCAAAATATGGCTCATCTGCCACCTGGCTAGGGGTGAGCATTCGGTATTCGGTATTCGGGATTTTCGGTATTTTTTTGGTATTCGGTATTTCGGGATCGGTATTTCGGTTTACGGGATTTTATTCGGTATCGACTTTTGAGAAATTTCAGTAAAATTCGGTATTCGGTATAATTTCGGTATATACCGGTATTATTTCGGTAATACCGAAAATCCTGAAGTACTAAAATGTAAGTTTACCAAGTACCATTATACCAACTATATAAAGGAAAAAAAAATTTACCCCAACCCACTTCCAGATTCTTCTTCCTCTCCTTTCTTCTCCCTCTCCCTCTCCCGAACGTCTCCCCTCCCTCCTTCTTCTCCCCCCTCTCAACAAAAAAACCATAGACTCCAAGCTTCCACCTCCTTCTATACACCTTCCCTCCTTCCCCTCGACGTTGATGACCATTGACCACCACCTCTCCTCGGCGTTGGCGAGAAGACCACTATCTCCCTTATTTGTTCTCCTTTTTGATTTAGGGTTTTCAATTTGGGGTTTTTAATTAAAGATTTTCGATTTGGGTTTGGGTTTTCAAGTAAGGATTTTCGATTTGGGGTTTTCAGTTTGAGATTTTGATTTAGGGTTTTCAATTTGGGGTTTGAAAATTTCGGTATTTTTGGGATTTTTGGTATTATACCAAAATTTTTATTCGGTATTCGGTAGATACCGAAATAACTTCGGTTCGGGATCGGTATGGGTTTTTTTCGTTATTCGATATTCGGTATTTTCGATATTTGATATTCGAGATCGGTATATACCGAATGCTCACCCCTACACCTGGCAGGCCATGGTAAAAGCCCGCCCGGCTCTGGCTCACGGCCTCCATCGAAACGTGGGCAATGAGCTACAGACTTCTTTCTGGAATGACCCGTGGCTCTCTCCATCCCCTCTCCAGAACTACCTCCTTAGAGATCTCTCTGCTGTGGAGGCCAGAATACGGGTGGCAGAGTACTGGTCGCTGAGGAGTGGGTAGGGTATCTCTCGATCAGAGGCCTTCCTACCTCCATATATTATCAGTTCTCTGACATCGGCTTTCTTACAGGTTTCACCAGGTTGGTCAGACACAATATCCTGGGGCCTCACCCATGACATACGCTTCTCTACCCACTCCCTCTACGGAGTGCTCTACATGGAGGGGGAGATGCCACCAGCTAACCTGATTTGGAGCCGAATATGGGCCCTACGAGTACCGGAGCGCATTTCACAGATGATGGTACATGTCTTAGATGTGGTGTTTTTCCTGAGTCTCTGATGCATATGTCTCGTGATTGTAGGTTTTCTAGGGCGGTGTGGGTGACCCTTCTTCCACGGCCTCCCAGGGGCTTCTACACAGAGATCGATCTGCGCAGATGGCTCTGGGGCAACATCTCGGCCACCGCCATTCCCACTACTGGGCCACCCTAGGCGACGATCTTTGTGACAATATGCTAGTGGCTTTGGCGGTGGAGGTGCGATTCTACTTTCTGACCTGACACTACCTCGAGACACCCCCTCTCCCTCATCATCACGCAAGCATATGGGTATGCTCATGTTCTGATGGACCAGATTACTCCACTTCTCCCACGCCGCGAGATCCTGGTATCTTGGCAGCGCCTCGCGGAGGGCTTCGTTAAGCTCAACACAGATGGAGCTTGGACAAAAAACCTGGGACTCGCAGGTGATGGTGGTATCATACGCGACTTGGGTGGTTATTGGATTTGTAATTTTACCAAGGGCATTATGAGCTGCACCTCCTTAGCTACGGGGCTCTAGGCCTTGGTCCTAGGACTCGAGTTGACTTGGGAGATAGATTCCGGAAGGTCCAGGTAGAGGTGGACTGGTCACTGACCATCCTCTGCGTGGGGAGGGAGACTGACCGGGCCCACCCACTAGCTACACTAATTTCGAGGGCGCGAGAGTTACTGGCGCGAAGATGGGAGATCGACATCCAACACACTTGGAGGGAGGACAGCCGACTGGCGGACACACTCTCTAAACATGCCCTGGAGATCTCCTATGACTATGTAGCATCTGATGTACCTTTCAGTTTTTGTATCGAGGTGTACTTATATGACTTACAGGGAGTTAGCTTTCTCCTCTGTTCTCGTTTGGCCAGTGATGATTTACAGGGATCAGATCCAGCGGTATCAATGTCAAGGTGGGCCACCCTGGCCTTGCCGAGATACTCTTTCCCTACCGATGTGGGTACTCTTTCCCTACCGATGTGGGTTTTCCTATCAGATTTTTGCCGCCAGAGAGTTTTATTGAGGCCGGCGGCCGCAACCTCGAGATAAGGGATCCCTTTGCTGAGGCCAGTAGTAGTAGCAGTAGATGACTAGACTATGGTTAGGCTACTTATGATTGTTGTATTTGATTACTTTTTTATATTTATATAGGGACCCGACCCTACCATTTCTAGCCAAAAAAATAAAATCTTTTACACTTTAAAAAACTATGTATACAGCACTAAAAATCTTCCTATTATCGAGATCCTATGGTGTCAATGTATATATGGATTCGTGCACTCATAAATTAATACTAATTGGAAAAATATCCGACCATTGCTACGAGTAGTTGACCTTCAAATAAAATAATGTAATAGATTCCATGGCATAATACTAAAACTATCTAATGAAATTATATAGAATCCGTCATGCATATAAAAATTGGTAAAATTTTAATGGTCAAATACATCGAAATATATCTATAGTATAATTTTACATAGCAACTTTCTAAATAGTATATGGTGTGAGATACAAGAGCAATGCATTGAAGCCCCCTATTTGTATGGTAAATTTTAATAGCCACTTTCTGATTTTTTTTTAATTTATGATACTTAAAATTGAGTACTATCGAATCTATTTAGATAGCAATTTTCTTAATGATATATTTTATATTAGTAAGATTTAAATTCAAACTTTCTAAAAAATTGAAATCTATTATCGCTATACTTATACAACTACATTGATAACCATTTTTTGACTTTAGGTTAGGAGAGGGTAACCTTGGACATTAAAAAATGTAGTGACCTCAAATCCAAGGGAACGACCATGTGCCCCTGCCAGTTTTAGAGGAATCTCATCTTCATCATACATGTGGAAAATACTTCAGATAGATCAAGATTTCCAATTTGATTAATGTCCAAGAGATCAAAAGGTCGAAAAGAGATTATGGAAAAACATTATCATCTTGAAGCCCATATACTTTGCTTTTCATCAACCGTCATGTTGAACAATCACTAAAAATCTAGATATTCATATTCTACAAAGATTCTATTTTAAACTCGTTATATTCGGTTTTATACTCCAAAGTAATTTAGGAGAACTTATTGTTGTATTAGGGTTAGTCTGTAAATAGATAGGGTGGTTCTAATCTAATGTGAGCTTGGGCAAACATCAACTAATCAATAAGATCTTTCACTCTCTCTCATGAACGTAAATAATTTGTCTTGTGTTCATTTTACGTTCTTGTTTTCTTGCGTTAAAACAAAGATAATTCCGCTACGCATCCATTTTTTTATAGGTTGATTTACTAACATATCAATATATATACATGAATCGAGAGTTGGTTTAAATAATAAAAATTTTGGATTCCGGAAGGAAATCTTGAGTTTAAAAATCATATATCTCCCTCTCTTAATGCAATCTGCTTGGCATATATCCGTCATTTTCCAGTAGTCCTTGGAGCCTTAATTTTGAAACTGTACTCTCAGGTTAAAAACCCATGCATATAGAGATTCCAATTTTCCACCCAAGTGAAGTCAGCACTCAGTGGGAGTAAACCAGTACTTATTTTGACCATCCAGTACTTTTTTTTTTGAAACTACCTGCTATCTGAACAACTTTTGAGTCGATTAACTTATGATCGTATCGAATATGAACATAAAAGGTCACGTAATCTCTCCCCAACAAATTCTAACTTTTCTACATTGTTAAAATTCAAACTCGAAACATCTAGTTAGACGTTGACCCTCGAGAAAATGAGGTAACCATGGCATATGTAATAACTATGTTGTTCTAGTCTATTTGATGATGAGTCACGTGGAGACAATTCTACGGGCCTAATTGTACCCTGCTGCCATTGTTACATCGCCTTCAACAACATAAATGCTCATGTAACGCACTAAATGGTTCCTTTTCCCACTTCTTTAGTTTTTCACGTCGTTGATGAGCGTAAATCAACGGATGAACATATAAGTTAATTAAAGATATCGAGTTCGAAACGGAAATGAATAGTAAAAATTGTTTAGTCGGCTGCAAAAAGAATAAAGGAATCCAAGTCCATGTAACCAAATTTGTGATATTTGGATTTCAGTTACCAGTCACTTCTTACCAGATAGATGGATGGCAACTTTTTATTTTATTTTAATAAGTTGAGCAATTTTATTAATATAGAGAGTAATATGTACATAGCACCCAATTGAGTTAGACACCTAAGACCCCGGGGAGATGGGAATACACGTTTTGCCCCAGAACATAGAAAAGTTTGGTATTGCAATCAACCAAGAGGACATTGCAACACCAATGCTCATTCTGGCAACTTCAATGTTGATTCTCCGGTAACGTTAGAGTTGTCGTAATTAACCAAAATGTATGGAATTTGAATTTTTAAGAATGTAGTAATGTTAAATATTTATTAAAAAAAATTATATTGCAAAGAATATAATAGACTCAAGATTGGATTAGTCATTTTTGTTAGTAATTACAAGTAACAACGAAAATGACTTAATAAGAATTGAAACCCACGGCAAAGAGGCAATCGATAAAAGTTACCCATCCAATTCATGTAGAGACTTTCTTTCAAAAAATAAATTCATGTAGAAGGGCGTTCTCTTTTTGAAAAATGGAAGGATTCCAGTTATTCCCCATGCACAAAATACCAAAACCCATGATGTCCTCATTTTAAAGTTCTCCAAAGTTTAAACCCATTTTAAATATGGTTCATCTATTAATATGGCCAATAATATATTAGACACTATGTTTTATTTGTAGGTATAATATTTTTGGCAAAATAAACGGGTTTTTCTAGTTCGAGCTTTTATTAGTAATACCCATCAAAACGTGGTTCGGCTAGTTGTTTTTGCACCTAAACCCGAACGATAATCTAATTAGTTAGACCAACTTGTACATGATGTGACTGGTCATTTCACTCGGTTGATCCGACAAAATAAAAAAAATGTATGAAATGAAACAATAATGTGTGTTTTAGTAGATTAAAATTGATTAAACAAAAATTTTAATACTAGTAAATTATAAACTTACTAATAAACTAGATTATATTTATAATTGTTTTACATCTTTATGCTAAATATATTAATAATATATAATCTTTATTTAAAAATATTTGGTTCAATTGGCAGTTCGACTTATCAGATCGGATTAATAAGGTGAGGAGAGAAATTTAGATCATCCTTCTATTCATTTTTAGAAACATTGGTAATACTTTGAATGAAGATAATTTTAAAAGAAAACTGATTTTTCTTTTGGCGGTCGTGGCGGTGGAGATTGGGGTGAAAAGGTGCTTTATTGGTCAAAGACAAAGAAAGGAGAGAGGGTTACAGGACCGGCATAAGCCGCATCTTATAGTTGGATTATGCTTTTTTGCAACTAAACAAGGCCAATAAATTTCGAAAGAGGTTATTCCACGTGCGCAAGTAAATAGGATGAGCTAGAATGATCTTTAGGTAGGAGTTTAGGGTAGGATATTTTTTTAGGATATAATTATGTTTTAAATTCACATTAATATATCGTGGTTTGCCTTTCTGTTTTAAAGAAAATAAGCAAGTTCATCATCTTCACTATTTGAATAAAAAATTATGTTAAAATATTCTTATACAATTTTTAAATCTAAGTTAATGTTAGTTAATTATTTTATTTATAAACACAGTCCAATAAAATACCACAACCAACATGAGATATTAAAAAAAAAGAAAGATTTCACATAATTGATACTTCTTCATGTTCTGATAAACACGAGCCGGAAATAGAATACGAAAGATTTCACTTAATTAATTTTGATATCATGTTAAAATTTGTACCAAAGAATAAACTAGTTGGAATACAGTTTAATGAACAAAACTTTTTTTTGAGGGGAAATCCATGTTGTAGCTTTTTTTGGTAGAAATTCCATGTTGACCGTCTTCTACTCTACCCTCTCTCTCTCTCAAATCTAAAAAAATTAAATAAAAACACTTATCTGAAAATTTTTAAAATCCTAACAATCCAATCTTGAATTAATCCACCTATTATATTTGCAGACACTAACTGTTGAATTAAAAAATAGGAAAGAATATATAGAGAGAGAGAGAGAGAGAGAGCCCAATCTCGCTCTCTCTACCTCAGAACAGAGGAAAATAAAAAAAGAAACTGCTGTTCTTCTTATTACCAAGCACCATCAGTTTCCATTTCTCCTCTTCCTCTTTATCTTTATTTTTATTTATTTATCTTCAAAGAAAAGAACAAAAAGGGCACCGACCCTTTATCCGGTCGAGGAAGGAGGCGGCGACCGGAGATTGATCGCCGATCCAACGGTCCTCGTTTCTTCAACATCCCATCGCCGAACGGCCGCTGTACGTTGAGTAAAGCTTAAAGCTTTTTTTTAATTCCGCCTCTTCGATTCTCGAGACTCTAACGTAAGAGAGAGAGAGAGAGAGATAGAAAGCATCAACCTTTATTATTATTATTATTATTATTATTTATTATTATATTTTGCCTTCTTTTCTTCTTCCTTTTGGGTCTTTATAGCAACCCTTTTAATTGACCCGAATTACTTTTAATCGTCAGATTATACTTTTAGTGTGGAAGCTGACACTTTGGTCACAACTTTGATGTGATGCAATCTCCAAGGGGTTAAAGTTGTGTTTTTTTTTAATCGTGGAATTGGTTTAAGTAGTAAGAGATGTGAAATTCAGTTAAGAGTCATCATAATAGGGCCCAACAATATTGAGTAAATTTTTTTTTTCCTTTTTTCTTTATGGTTAGGATAAGTTTGTTTGACCAATGGTACTTATTATGGTCAAAAGGGGTTTTAATTACTTTGTATTATATATATATATATATATATATATATATATATATATATATATATATATATATATATATATATATATATATATATGATGGGTGGATTGGTATATAGGTGTGTGTGACATGTGAGTGGAGTAGGGACAGAGACTCGTGAAGGGTACTAAGTAATAACTTGTACTTTTATGCATGGGGTTGGTTTGCTGGGTAAGTTCTCAAGCACTTGGCCTTGGGAAAAAAGTTTACAGCTTTTCTGGTACTCTGTACCTTCATCAGAGAGTTAAAAAGTTCTCTCAGGCAGGTGAAATTATTAAAAAAAAGTTGTGTTTTTTAAGAGGCAATTGCTTCTCTTTGGGAAGTTTGTTGAGGATGTCAGTCGCGTGTCGTGCCGATTATGAATGAGTTTCCTTTGTCAGGGGAAACCATTTGATTGTTTTTATGGAAAGAGTTTTAATTGATAATGCAATATGTTGTTCAAACGCTTGGCATTATTTGTGTAGGGCCATAGCCATACCTTTTTTTTTTTGAAGTGGGATACTTTTTCTACATTTATAGAATTGATATATTCCTTGATCTGTCATGTGGCTCTTTTTATCTTCTTGTCATTTTGTCACTAGAGCCTCTAAAATGTAGCAGATCGAGCTCTCTTTTTGATTTCAAGCGGGAACCCCCTTTGTTGCAGTATTTGCATTAGATCTCAATGTTTATGGTTTGTGGAATGCAGTGAGAGAGCCGTGCACGAAGAGCATGGAGCCTAATGGTCATAGAAGAGTGAGGAGAAATGATTGTCATGAACAAGAGAATGGTGTTATCCATTCGAGTGTTGGGGATGTAGATCCATGGACTGCCTGGGCATATCAGCCTCGTACGGTATCGCTGTTGCTAGTTGGCGCGTGTTCTTTGATGTGAGTGCCTATCATAGTGATACGTGCTTTGTATGGTTGGTTAATATATAGTTGCGATGGAAGAAGTTAACTTCTTCTCCTGGCGGGATTGTTCTGAAAAGAGTGAACTTGTGTGTCTGGTACGGTATATGCCAAAAGAAAAAAAAATGTTTGATTTTTAAATGTAATATTGTAGTTGGGCAAGTGGCGTCCTTGATCCTGAAAGTACAGGATCTGGTGACACGGTGACATCCGTGAAAAGGTTTGTACATCTTCTTGATATATTGACGTTTTTAGTTCATATTAGATTTTTCTCTATTCTGATTTAAAATTCCGGTTTTATTGTTTGTTGTAGGGGTATATTGGCTATGATTGCTGTTTTCTTGGCTTATTGTTTGTTACAGGCACCGTCAACGTGAGTTTCTTGTTTACTTTACCTTATATTCTTCACGACGATGATTCTACAATCTGATTTTAGGATATGCTTATGAGTCTTGTAGTGAAATTCTCTTATATCCGAGAAACTACTGGACTGAACTTAAAGTTATCAAAATTTGTTCTGTCCGAGCTGTAATTATTTTGTCAGCAGCTCCTATCTTTTTCTCTATCTATAACGTTCATTCTTGCCAGCATTTGCGACTTCGGTATGTGAGCCGCGAGTGTCAGTCCATGACATAGAACTGCAGATTTTGGCCCAGTGGACCCTCAGTTTATTCTGTATATTTTTGTTACAGGATCCTCATAAGGCCACATCCTGCTCTTTGGCGCCTAGTTCATGGATTGGCTGTTATTTATCTTGTTGCTCTCACATTTTTGCTTTTCCAGGTTAGTTTCCGTTTCCTGAGAAGTTTCCGTCTTGTTAATTCATATGTTCATGGTCTGGCATTTCTGCATTTTCCTTGCAGTTTTCTGTGTCTAGCAGCTGCTGCTTCGTATTTTTTGTTAATGATTCACTTGTCTTGCTGATCAATGCAATCTTTCATCTCCAGAAACGTGACGATGCCCGTCAATTTATGAAATTCCTTCACCAAGATCTTGGAGTTGGTAATTTCCTATGCCATAGTTGACAAGCATTATGTACTTCTTGATGAACGTCTTCGCTGCTACTATTTATGGGGCTTTAGAATTGCAAACCTTTCTTCTTGTGCTGGCTTGAGTGACCAAGCTGGAAATCCTTGTAGCTAACCATCTTTAATCACTTCTCAATTTCCTGATGCAGAACTTCCTGAAAGATCATACGGTGCTGATTGTCGCCTTTATACACCTGAGAATCCCTCAAGCAGGTTTAAGAATCTTTATGTATGAATTCTTCTTTCACCACTTGAATATCAAGTTTTCGTCACTCGAGCTTTATTCTATCCGCTCACATTTGCAGCATATTGATGCAAAAGTTTTTTGACTTTTGATTTTTAGGATACACTCTTTGACGAATTTGTTCTTGCACACATCTTTGGCTGGTGGGGTAAAGCTATATTAATCCGTAACCAGCCGCTTCTTTGGGTGTTATCTATTGGTTTTGAGATGATGGAGGTCAGTTAACTGCCGCAGGCAGTAAGTCTTACGTTTTTTCAGTGTTCAGGTTGTTGCACTTTAAACAGTGTGGCGGAACGTTTAATCTGTGTTTTCTGTTTGTGGCTGCTAAACTTAGTCCTGTTGTTTCAGCTAACCTTCCGTCACATGCTGCCAAACTTCAACGAGTGCTGGTGGGACAGTATTGTTCTTGATATTCTGATATGCAATTGGTTTGGTGAGATCTCTCAGGAGGTTAACATGTTTTTATTTTGTTCTCTTCTCGCGAAAGTTTTTCAATGAAGGCGCGTTTTGCAATATGCAGGTATTTGGGCAGGAATGCACACTGTTAGATACTTCGATGGGAGGACATACGAATGGGTAGGCTTAAGTCAGCAACCTAATATCATGGGGAAGGTAAGTCTCAGAAACTTGATTATTTTGTTAAATCATGGCATTGACTACTGCGAATCACTTCAGGCTTTGTTCTTCTTGTACTATGACAATAATGTCACTGTCGGTTGAAGACAACATTTCATGAGTACATAAGAACAATGTAATGCCTTCTTTGAACAAATTTAGAGTCCCTTCAGACCTTATTCTAAGTCGCTTAGAATGGTAGGTCACGGTGGTGGTTAAGCTCATTGCTGTGGAGAGGGAATTCCATATGCCAGAAAATGATAAAATATTTTTGCGGGTTTTCTGTATTTGAGCAAGACTAGGCAAGTGAAAAAAGTACGGATTTTTCATAGACTGAAAACGCTGGTCAAGACTTAAATGAATTGACATTTCTGACTTGTTTAACTTTATGTGACCTAATCTGGCACTTAATGATGGTAAATGGATTTATTACCAGGTTAAGCGGACATTGGGACAATTCACACCAGCACAATGGGATAAGGACGAGTGGCACCCGTTACTTGATCCATGGCGATTCATCCAAGTTCTCACTCTTTGCATCATTTTCTTGATAGTGGAGCTTAACACATTCTTCCTGAAATTCTGTCTTTGGGTTCCTCCTCGAAACCCAGTGATCATATATAGGTTGATCTTATGGTGGCTAATTGCCATACCTACCATTCGCGAGTACAACTCCTATCTTCAGGACCGGTATGCTCCGACGCCCTTTTTTCACTGCGTGCATTATGGCACTCGAAGTAGTTATGTCTGATGCACACTGCTTTTATGTGGTTAAATTAAATAATTGATTGCTCTGCCAAACTTGGTTTTTTAGGAAAAAGGTGAAGAAAGTTGGAGCTTTCTGTTGGCTTTCCCTTGCTATTTGCATTATAGAGCTTCTTATTTGCATCAAATTTGGGCATGGTGAGATCCTTGTCACCTTCAAGTCATTTTGATTCTTTACTTGCAATAATTACGGTGTACCTATTACTTCGGCGGAGACTGATCTTTAACTGACACCTTTCGTCTCTAATCAGGTCTATATCCGGATCCTATGCCTCTGTGGATAATGATGTTTTGGTCCTCGGTTGGAGCTTCCCTCCTAATATCTTTGGCTGTTTGGTCATGGCAACTACACCGAAGTATGCAGAGAAAGAGACGATGATTCTTTTATCAAGTACAGCGGTTTATTTGTACTCTCTTTAGGTTCTGATGCGTATCATCTTTCTTGTTCATACCTATCACTTTGCGAGCTTGTATATGCTTATTCCTTTAGGCTAGTAGATCATAGCTTACCAGATTAGGCAACATGATAATTTTTTTAGGTAGTTAAGAATATTCACATTTGATGATGAGTTCATGCTGCTAAGACACCTGGGCCGAGCCATTTGCCTCGATGGAGCATTAGCATTTTTGTTACCAGGGCTATAATTCCCTCTCGATTTTACCCTTCGGGATGGGATCAAGATTGTTGTAGAAGAATGGTTCAAATGGATCTATTCTTCCATTGATAAATGAAATCTCTTTCTGTCATTTTTTTCTGCACGATTGGTCTCATGAAACTGCTTTAGAAGTTGAATGTTGTGACGGAAGATGGAGGAAGAGGCTTATATATTTCTGAGGTTGGCTTTAGTCCAGTTTATGCAAGCATTGTCTTCCCTTTCAGAAAGATACAAATGCAGGGCATTTGCTCTGGTGGATTTCTTGGTCCAGGTATCTTAGGACAGACCTTCTTCGGCGATGACACTGACACAGGTAAGGTTTATTCCTTGTATCTGCAATGCTACTTGGCCCCAGAAAATTGAGAATATTTTGTCCATGTCTAGTTTGTCACTCAGGAAACTAATTGAATAATTGTTATTACCATCAATAATCTCTTTCGAGCTCACACAAGTAGACATGAAACCACCAAATTTATCTCTTTTGGCCGGTTTCTGACAGAACCTAACATCAATTTCCTTGTCCTCAAATTTCTTGTTCTAGGGGGGTTTGTGATTAGGACAAATCTTGATTAGGACGACAAAGCATTTGCTACTATTATTTCAACAGAAGAATCCTGTACTTCTTCTCCGTTGCTTCCCGTTCGTCTTGCCACACCAATGGCATCATTATTTGGACCGTCATTCCTCTCATCGGGACGGGGGACCAATGGCATCATTATTTGGACCGTCATTCCTCTCATCGGGGCGGGGGAGCAATGCGGTGAAAGAATTCGGAAGCGACATGATGGACTGAGGGTGCTCCATTGATATGTTCAAATAGGATCAACTTATATATAAAATGCCCCACTGGAATGAAATAGTTTCTTGTATGCTAGGTTGAGAATGTCATGGTAGATTGCTTTTTCTTCCAGATTGTCTTTCCTCTTACAATCTCTTCATTTTGAGCCTTTCCTTTGGCCTGAAGAAGATGCGTATACGTCTTCGGCATCTTGTCCAGAGATCCGAGGAATCCATTTCCTTGCATAGATGCTAGAGAAAAGCCATTTAGCAGGCTAAGTTCATTGTTCTGTTGCAGGCTACTATGGAGGATAGTTGTCTCCTCCCCGGGCTCGCAGAGAGCCTGAACTATGTCTGAGCTCCCACACTCCCTTCTGTACTCTAATATTATGCCAGACAGTTGATGAGACTCTAGAACAATGTCAGGAATTGTCTGTGCAAAGGCAAAAGTTTGACAGGTTTATGAGTTAATATATACTAGCTTCCTTGCTATAGTCTTGATGCTTCATTTATGGACTAGGCCAGTGTTTTACCTCTAGCATCCACCTTACATACTTTACATTGTTGACATGGTGGTTCATATCCAAGTCGCTGCGCTTCGGCTACGAATCCGAAATTAGGATGGTTGTTAGTAATCTGTTAATAGTATATGAAGAGTTTTCTGAGTTTTGGTTCTAGTTGTAGGTTACCTTCAAGCCAGAGTGCACATATGTTGCATTATCATCCAACTTGGAGATTTTCTCAGGGACTTCTTCTTTGATTGCTTGTTTCTCAGTGAACCATGGTGAGATCTCACCCCTCACTTCTTCTGGCATCTTGGACAACCGCCTCGTCTTCTCGTTCATCATCACCCAGGTGCTGTTTCATTCTGAAGTTTGAGGCAAGGCATATGATGTTGAAACTAGGAAAGGGTCATCGATGATTAACTGAACCAACCTAGTTGCCCGCGCAAAGACATGGCCGGTCTTTTGGCTGCGAATGAGCCAGTCGCGGCGCATTCCGTTCTTTCCTGATGCTCCGACCCATGTGTCGATCTCCACGATCTCTCCCCTGCAAGATTCTGCCGTTATATCGTAGCTATGTTGCAGCTGCACCTGATAAACATTGTTCACTTGTGAATGTTTGCGAGTTGATGATCAATACGGGACTTACCAGATTGGATAGTGATCCACCTGAACGTGCATCCTTGACACAACCCAGATGAGATTGTTCCTGACCATTCCATGCGTCGCCCCGAATCCGTTGCTGAGAAGTCCGGACATCCATACATGGTTCAATGCTGTTTCCTACATGCACACGAACACCTTCTAAGAACAAAAACTACCCTGCAAATTTAATGTCTCTGTTCGAGAATTCGTTACCTGAAGCAGATTGAGGATACTCTCAAGTGTAGTAGTTTTATCAGGGCCAACTTCATAAGACCTGATGACAACAGTCTGCCTGTATCCGACGCCGCTCTCGATGATCAAGCCCTGCCGGTGCTGATCAACGTACTGTTTCTTCGTCGGTATGTTCTGGCGAGCCCGCTCCTTCGAGAGGTATCCATTCTCGACAGTGGAGGGGAGCGACGTTGTAGCAACACCGGGGGCTTGGCGGAGCGTATTGACCTTCATCGTCCTACTGGCAGTCCCGTTGATCTTGGTCTTGTTCAGGTTCTGCTTATTCGGGTCATGGCTGTCGCTGCCTGTACCGGAAGAACACCTGACCAGCAACGTGAACGTGGACGACAAAACCGCCATGGCGGTCGGGCCCTTTTCGCCTCCTGTTTGTTAGGAGAGGAAAAGGTTTAGGTGGAAGGGTTTGAGGAGGGCATTTAAGGTGATATGGTGGCGGTGGAGCCAATGGCTAGAGGTCTAAACCATACATAAAAGGGACAAATTGAAGAAGCTTTCACATAGCAGCAATAGGGAACAAATCAAAGAAAGAGCCTTGAATCTGATGTTAGGCCCAAAATGTTTCTTTTTGTTGCTTCACAGAATTGGTTTTCGGTTTCTTTGTAGTAATCGGACAGTTGGGAGCAAACAAAACTTGCTGGTCTTGTAATTGGCATCTCTCTGTGCACAGGACAAACTTGTATAGTTACTTCTTCCAACTTATTTGGTTTAGCTGTTTGTTTAAACACCTATCATCTAGCACTTAAATTTGACTCGAGTATAATTTCTAAATGGTAATAAAGCTTTCCCATCAAGTATTTAACAATGCTATATTTTAAATGACTCGACTTCAAGAACTCTTAATTAAAATAAAATAATTTTATTACCTATTGATCTTATTGGTTGTTGGTTGATTTATCTGTTTCTTGGTTCCTCTCGCTATTTTTTGAGCGAGGGTTACTTGTTACTTTAGTGCAAAAACTGCTATTCTGTTTGAATTTTGATTATTCAGTTTAGTATTGGAAAAAACGTAGACGAGTGTTTATAGCCTTTTAAAATATTAAGCTGCAAGAATTTGGATTCTATTCTCCAAACAAGCAATTTGATTGGAAACATTGTGGAATTAACAATGAGGCCGATGGAGATCGTGGATCCTTTAATTTCCTTTCAATTCCTTCTCCAATGGAGTTTGGTTAGCAATATCCTCAGCCTCGACAATAAGCATTGTCCTTGTCCTTGCTTGGGACAGGAAAATGGTCTATTTTGGTGAATGCACAGGCTCCAAACCATAGTTTTAAAAAACGCAGTCCGACCAACGATCCGACCGGTCGGACCGCAAATCATGTCATTTACCGGCTTGTTTTTGGGATGAAAAATGGTCTCCGGTCGAATCATCCATTTTCTGGTCGGACCGGGCAGTTTTTAGCCTCGTTCCAACCAGAAATCATTAGTTCGACCAGAACTTAACCGATTTGGTTCAAAACTTACCCAATTTGGTTCGAAACTTATCCGATTTGGTTCGATTTTTTGTGTTATGCTTTTTTTTAGTTGAATTTGGTAAGTGATGTTTAAAATAAAATAATTTTAATAAAATTTGGGTAGGTAAGTAGGTGGGAGAAGGGGAAAAAAATACAAAATAGTCCCTATCATTTACAATTAAATACTATAAAAATAATATATTTTAAATAAAAACTTCCGGTCCGACCAAAAAAATGAAAAATAGCTTCTGGGTCGTACCAAAACCCGTATTTTAAAACTATGCTCCAAACCCAATTATATTCAACAAAGATCAATTTGCACCTCGTACTTAATTGACAACGTATAATCAGCACCAATGCCATTTTTACGTTTTTCAACGAGTACTTTGATCTTTCATTCCGAACTAAGGCAGGAAAACAGCATCACCAAAATTATTACTGAAGTCTTTTTTCCATACAAATTTAATCGCCAGGAAGAAACCAGACAAACGGATATAGACATAAGACGACCAAAATTAGAAAAAAGAGAGAGTAATTTGCCTCCTGGATTATGTCGTCCTAGGACAGTGACATCAACTGGAAGTTTACTCTCAGCAAAGAAACCATTTGCAACATGCAAATAAACCAGGCGCCTGCTGATATCCTATTAAAACAACTTCATGCAGCATGATGAACAACAACATGGATCCGTCAATCAGGTCGTGCGATGTCGAGAATTACCTCCCTTTTCCCGTAAACTATCGTCCCGCAAGCAAGTCCTTTCTCTTCTTTGTGCAGAGCGTAGACCGGTTGCGCGATCAACCAAACCATGATTCAATGAATACATACAAAGCATATTGAATGCTAGGCCACAGTGATGTAAAAATGTGATGAATTAATGTTGTTAGGATAAAGGAGGATCTAGATTAAGACGGGATCAGAGGACGAATGGCACGATGCTGAAGCAAACCTGCAGAAATAATCATCTAATGATACAAATAATTGCATATCTGTCTTCCCCACTCCACTTTTTCTAACACAAGTGAAAACTGTAGCAAACGTCTTGTAGGTAACCCGAGAGCAGTTTGTCAAATTGAGGACTTTATTTGTACAATTCCTGAAGAAAATGAATGTAAAAACTTGGTTTTTAATCTGAAAAGGGTAAATAGTATGTTAAATGTTACCTTTTTTCCACCTCAAAATCTGGAAAAAGAATGAACCAATTTGAAGCATCTCAACTGAGATTTATTCTGAACAGCATCAAAATACTTGGGGCTTGATGCCTACATGTGCCATCAACTCTTGAACAATGCTTTGGCTTTTCCTCACAAGCATGCCAGTAATGGAAAAAATGAGTAAAAGAATCTTGTTCATTTGCAGTAGTTGCCACCTATCAGAAGGCAATAAAATTCTTCTGAACTACGACAACACCGAGCCGAAAGAGTTACGCTTTAATCTGCCTGAAACAGAGAACCCAGAATCATTTAAAATAAAGCTCAACACAAATACATTTGATGCTATAATCTGGTAGGGAAATATTTACTCACTTGCTAGATCATCAAAGGGCCTTCATAGTGCGACTGGTTTGAATGAAGTTCATAACTGGAGGAAGTAGATTTAGATCCTGGTGAGTTCTCCACACCAATCACATAAGCCTAGATCAATGGAAGGAGTTTACTATGTCTTTCCATCAGCAACCCGTTCGGTACCTTGAACTACGCTTTCAAAATACTTTATCGTCTGCAATCTGCGATCCTTGTCTAGTTGCTTGCATAAAGTACTATGTGCACAGAAATCTAGCTGTATTTCAGTCTCTAGCATTTGCAAGTAACAATCTCAGGGATTCCTCAAAATTTCCCATGTTGCAATGCACGTTATCTAATATTGTGCATGTATACTGGTTAGGAGCAATCCCCCTAACCACCATCTCTTTGACAAACTTGTAAACCTGATCCATTCTCTTCACTCTGCAATAGCCACTTATCATTGCATTGTAGGTGATAACATTGGGCAAAACACCTCGCTCCTGCATCTCCGAGAAATAACTATCCGCCAATTCCAGCTTTCCCCTCTCTGCATGTGCACGAATAAGTACGGTGTAAGTTACTACGGTTGGAATCCGGCCTTTACTTAACATATCTCGAAATATCTCTCTGCCTTTCTTAAGATGACCTCGTCGCAAGTAAGCATTTATAATGCTAGTGTAAGTTATGTGATCTGGAGTATGGCCATCTCTGATCATCTTCTGAAACAATCCCTCTGCTCTTTCTAGATTTCCCATCTTACACAAGCCATGAACTAAAACATTGTATGTCACGGTATTTGGTAAAAGTCCCTTGGCTATCATTTCTTCTCCCAAACCAGATGCTTTATCTGTGTCGCCAAGGCTAAGTTCGGCAGCAATACGGGCTGTATACGCATGTTTGTCCGGCACCAATCCACGAGACAACATCTCATTAAAATATTCCTCCACCTTCTTCGGAGTACCCACCTTGCAAGATCCTCTCATTAGAGTTGTATATGTATAAATGTCAGGGGGGATATCATTCTTGATCATTTCTTCTTCTAACTTCTGAGCAACTCCCATGTCCCCCAATCTGCAAACTCCATCAATGAGAATGTTATAGGTAAAGGAGGTGGGCCGGAGATTCAGATTCTTCAACTCATTGAAGAGGCCAAATGCCTCTGAAGTGTTTCTCACCCTACAATAACCAAGAATAAGAGTATTGTAGGACACAATATCCGCTTTTATGTTCTTCTTCGACATGTCTGAAAAAAAAAGTCTAGCATCATCCATCCTACCTTCCCTGCAGAGGCCATGCAATATAGTATTGTAGGTAATCAAGGTGGGAGAAATTCCCCTGGCCTCCATCTCTTCCTTGAGGGCCAATGCATTCGAAAGCAACCGTTTCTTACAGTAACCGGAAATCAGAGGGTTAAAGGTTGATGCTGAAACTCTCAACCCATATTTTTCAACATCCTTTCTACGTTTCTTTTCGTTTTTCTTCGACTTGAATTGGTTTCCGATCAATTCCTTAGCCTGCTCCAGCTCCCCTTTCCTGCACAACCAACAAATCCACAAATTGAACGTGACAAGATTCGGCGAGAATCTTCTCTTCTGCATTTCCTCTAACAGCTCGAGAGCTTCATTCACTTTACCTAGCTTGAAAAGAGCATCCAATACCGTGTTATAAGTAGCACTACTTGGCTCAATACCATTCTCAATCATCATCCCGAAAACCTCTCTGACTTTCGATTCAAGCCTTCTATTCTTTAGAATCTTAAGAACCCTATTAAAACTCTGCAGATTCGGCAGCATTTTGTTCCCTACCATCTTGTCAAACACCAACAAGCACCGCTCATCCATCGACTTGTTCAAGTAAACCAACAACAACAGGTCAAGTATCCTGACCGAAACCTCCCCCGCAAACCGCCCACCAACGAAAACATCCACAATCCCGTGCAATGCTCCATCGACCGCCCTCTCCAACACCCAATACGCGGACTTCGTGATCCCATTCTGCACCAGCACCTCCACCACCACACAGAACACAAGCTCTGACCCCTTAAACCCGGGCTGCATCAGAACCCACCTGAAGAACCTAAAAGCAGTTCCGGGTTTCTCCCTAATGCTATCAATCACAGTAACAAGCAACTCCGGGTCGCCGACAACAGCACCAAACTGATCACACGCCCATCTCTCGTTGCAGAAAGCTCCAGGCTTTCGCTCGACAGTGGAAAAGATGAGATTTTTATAGTGGGCGGCGGGCTCCGAAACGACCGGTCGTTCACTGGGCAGGGAGATGACAGTAGTAGCTGGGCAGCAGCAGACACGAGAAGAGAGGAAAGAGCGTACCTTTAGGGCCAAAGGGCGAGTAAAGTTGAAAGCTTTAGAAGCTCTTCTTACGCAGTGGGTCATTGATTAGAGAAACCCACCTCCACCAGTGAGTTTCCACATCAGATGGGAGCTATTCGGGGGGACCGGTCCGGCTCGAATCTGTAGTCGGCGACTCTGGATTATGAAACGGCGGCGTTTTGAAGGTGTAGTTTGGAGTTTCAGTAGATGGCCTGGCCGCGGGGTAGGCATGGAAGTCGAAAGTGGGGAAAACGGAGGCCACCCCACATCACTTTCTCGACCCGACCCGACCCGACGTGATTAAGGTTTTGGGTGTGGCCCGTATCCGACCACGCCGCCTAATTTTTTTTTCTGGTCGAAAATTCTAGGTCTAGTTAGGAAAAAAAGAAAGAAAGTTAGAATTACTTGGTGCTTAATCAGTGCTGTTAAAAATGGTGTTACAATTTAGTACAAAGTAATTAAAATTTTACTTGATTCTAATTTAAATTAATTTCTAATAATATTCTGGACATCAAGTAGTGTCCATTCGTCAAAGGATATTTAGTTTAATGGTAAAAAAATGTAATAATTTAGATGATACAAATCCTGACAATTATAATCATGAAGTAAAAATTTACTTTGGACGTGTGCCGACTAATCCAAATTAAATCTTATCAAGTTAATACAACATCTTCACCGGTACATTGACATGAACTGATTAAAACAGTGAGACAAAGATACATTGCTTGGACGGTTGAACTCAACGGCACCGAGCTTCTGGTCACCAGAAGAAGCACTTGTTCCAACGTAAGGAGGCTAGAAGAACAATAACTCTCCTGATTAGTGGTCTGTGCTTTGACATCTCGGAGGCTCATCCGTTCATCAATTTTTGAAGAATTACCTGCCAACACAATCAAGTCGATGCATCGATTAACTCATGGCTAAAGTTTCTTGAAGCTTCGGTCCCCACGGAAGGACCCTGCAGAACCAGGCAGGATACGATTCGGATAGAGATCAGCATGGGAAAGGAGATGATTATGCAAGAGTGCTTACGGGGCAGAAGCGGCATGATTTCAACCCCTCTTGTAGTTCCGGGTACGAAAGAAGAAGCTTTACCGGACGAAACTCGACGGATTGACCGCTGCTTCTGTTGTCCATGAAGCAAACTAACTCGCGTTGCAGAAGGTGCTCGAATGCCTGCAAACATCATAGGAGTGATTAACAGAATATGTCTTTTTTACTGTCCTTCAGGTAAAGAAGTTTCCTTGCTCCAAAACAAAATGTAAAGAAGTTTTCTCACCCTTAAGCATGCGTCTCTAGAGTAATAGTCGGATGTCTGAAATGAATCATGTACTGTCTTGTACTCTGAAACATTGGAAACGAGTCAGAATTAAGGACTTCAAATGTCGAGAAAATAGTTTAAAGATCTCGAGGCAGATGCAACTAACCTTTCATTACGGCGCAAAAGTTGTAAGAATTTTGCTCTTTAACTTCTAACCGCCTCATGCATACAAGGATGTATAATTCCAATATAGAGCAGTCTGCTTACAGCAATTGACAATCGAAAAAATTGCAGTCCAAACAAAAGGAGAAAAATTAAGTGAGAACAAAGATTAATGGGCATGACATTGCTGGATGACAATAGAATGAGCCAACGAGAGATGCAGATTGCAGGGAGCAATGTGCAATAAAGATATACCAAAAATTACGGGAATCTATTTTCCGACCTTTGGTGCATTCTTGCTTCGGCTTTCGTTGAATATTTGAAAGCGCAGCTTTGAAGTTTTCAATTGACAGCAAGCCTGATTTCACATCCAGACAGGAGATCGCGATAAATCTAGCAGCAAGCAGCAAGTTAGAAGAGGTGAATGCTATTAACCTTTACATTTGATGCTTACAGCTTGAAGAAGATAGTACTCACAGAAATCTCAACAACTGGCTCAACGTGGAATTGGAGTCCAGAAAAGCACCAAGTATGCCTTTGAACTTCTCATCTGCTAAGATATTCTATCATATGCTAAGGAGAATCATAAGAAGATGATTGTAGTGTCCCTGAAGAAGAACTTTCCAGCTAGAAGTTACACCCAAACAAACTAATAGCACCAACATGTTCAAGAGAAGAAAGTTGACACGCTTCTTATTGAAAGTTCATCACGGGAAACTTCACTGCTATGGATAGTTTTTTCATCTAAATGGCATTTAACCGAAATTTGGGGCTTCAGACCTTTTACTGACCCTGAATCTATGTTTCACGATTCCTAGACAGTTGTGGGGTGAGATTGTGTGGTGATAGTAGTGCACATATGAGACATAGAGCAAGAAGCCATCATCCAGAATCACTCAACTTAAGGATACTTGAAGCTTTCCGTTGAATCGAGAAACATAGCTGTCTGTGAAGCTTGAATCCTCGGGCAAATATAAAACATGCTCCAACAATCTTTAATAGACCACATAGAAATGTTAGACAGTTGGTAATTTAAGAAGCTCCAACATTAGCTTTGGTAGCAAAGGTACCTCTGCACGTCTTCACTAGAAGGTGGAAGGAACAATAGTTTTCTATGAGAAAATCGAGACCGTACTCTTTTCTCCAAGAGCTGATCAGCATCCTGCATAAAGAACTTTGTTTCTCAGGTTTTCCACTAGCTATAGTGCACAAGTCTACAACACATTGAACAAAGACTTCAGAGAAAGTAAAAGTTCATTAGGTTTCGTTCTCTGTTCATCTAGTTTTAGTTGGAGGTTAAGGGAAACCCACCAGACGGCAACTAACTCCTACAACAACAGCTTGAGATGTGATTGATTGCATCGCATCCAGTAAGCTATAGAGTAATCGCTGTTTCCCCTGATAACGAGCAACAAAATGAATCTGTTACATATCAGAAGAGAGGAAACACGACACCGTGGGAGCAAACTCCTGATGACAAAGTAATATTTATTGGAAACAGAAGTATAACGCTAGGCCTGAAACAGCGAGAGTTTGAGCAATAGACACATTATATAAAAGGCACAATGGCTTTTACCTGAGCAAAAAGGTCAAACTCATCAAGTGCAAAAATGACAGTTTTATGAGCCAATCCGCATTCTCTGCAAGTCAAAAGACCAATTTTCTTTATGTGAGAAAATGGTACTCCAACTTCAAACAAAATCCCCAAGCCCCATACATAAAGGGGCTACGAATATTATTTAACTTACTTTAACACAGCTATCATGAATTGGGAGTTATCATCAAATGATGCCTGCAAGAGACATTTCCAGATTAAGTTATTCTAATCGTACAGAACAGGACGACAAAAGTTTGCCCAGCTTCTCTTAGGAAATCGTTACCATCTTCGAGAAGAGCAAATGATGCTCCATGCAGAGCTGCCTAGCAATTTCCTGGATGACAACAAAAAGGGAAAAAAAAAACGAAGTTTCACAACATCATCCAAGAAGCAAAACCAATGGAGTTATCAAGAAATGCAATGAAAAGTTAGATTGTTAACCTTAAAGGCGCTGATGTCCTCGCTGTGCAATAACCCATTGAGCCTGATCTGCAAAGCCAAGCCATCCAATCACCAAACGTGGAACCAAAACAAGACACCTTACCAAATGACGAGATCAAACCCGACAGAGAAACGGGACAAAGCAAGTAAGCCACGGGGCGGTTAATGCATTGTACGTACCACGGATATCGAATCAGGGTGCTCGTGCAACAAATCAGCCAGGACAAGTTCCAGCACCTAGGGTTTCCCAAAAAAACCAAAGTAGAACCAATCAACGCATTGTATCAATCAAGAACCCTAACAAAAAACCGGACAGAGAGAGAGAGATAGAGAGTACAGCGGCCTTGCCGGAGCCGCGGGGCCCGAGGAGGAGGACGGAGTTGTTGCATCCCTCGGTGATGGAGCTCGATATTAAGTACTTCAACTTGCTTGTAAATTTCCCAAAAAACCAAAAAAAAAAATGATAATGTTAGAATCTTTGTATTCAAACCCATCACTCTTGCACGTGGTCAATCTGATACCATATTAGAATCTTCGTATCCAACTCGAAACTGATCGGTAAATATCCTACGCTTATAAAATAGCCCACCACTCTCGCACTTAGCAACAAAGCGGGATTCTCAACAAATAATTAGTCTAGAAAGAATTATCAAGAAAGGCACTCTATAACCGTTTCCGGCTCAAATTGGGGAAAACGGCGCCACGGTGGTTACCTGAAATTGGTGTCGGGGGAGTCGTAGGAGAGAGGTCTGAAGACGAAATTAGGGTTACAGAGGCGAGCCCTAAGGATCCTCTGGGCTTTCTGCGCCTCCTTCTCCATTCCCAATTTCTCCATTTTTCTTCCCCCTTCTTCTCGAAACCTCCTTAAATTCTCCGAGAGAAGCAAAATTTTTTTAAAAAAAAATTAGGAGAAAAGTCGGTTACTTTAACCTTGGGAAATGGCGGGAAAAGGAGCAAGTGCTTTAGTTTTATGGAGGGAGAAGTTCGCTTATTGGGCCTGGCCCGGTTAATTTCCTGGCCAATTGCATTAATTTATCCACTTCCCCATTTATATTTGTTTTTCTTTTTTTAATTATAAATTATGTTGGTGTCCCAACAACTACAAGTGATCAGGAGATTATCCACTTTGATGCTATATTATCACGGTCTCATATTTATTTGACCTCAAATAAATTTGTAAATTATATTATCAAGTATCTTACAATTATGTTCAGATTTCAACTTTGTAAATAAATTTCATAAAAAATATTTAGAATTCATTTTATCAATGAAATGAATTCCATGTCTATCTAAAAAATATGCATCTTATTAGTTCCTCGATAGAGTTTATTTGCAAATTCATACTCTTGATACAATAAAATTTACAGTTTAAAAACTGTAATTGGACCCGGATGCTGTCATCCGAAACCAGACGACACCAAACAGAGAAATATCTTCTCAAAGATAGAAACGACAAGGTCCAACCCCAAGGTAGAACTAGAGCCAACGGTTCACCTGTCTTAAATCTCTCTCTAAATTTCTCTTCGTCGTCAACCTTCTCGCAGAGAGAGAGAGAGAGAGAGAGAGATGGGAAGCACTCTAATACCGCACGTGCGCCTCCACTCTATCCGCCCCACCCCGGTCCCACTCCTCGCCGAACCCAAACTCAGACCGACGCGGCTCGGATTAAGTGCGGCCCGGAGTAGGAACAGGAGGAGGAGGGGTAGGCTAGTCTCCTTCGCCGCCGTCGACGATGACGTCACCCTTCAAGACTCGGCTACTAGCACCTCCTCCGCCCTCGAGGACAGGCCTGGTAATTTCCCACCTCATCGAATTTAGTCGAAAAGTTTCTTCCTTTAGATGATGGGTTTGGCCTAGTGTTACCTCTTTTAGGCTCCGTTTGTTTAGCCGGAAAATGACTCCGGGAAGCTGGTTTTATACTCCTCGGATGTATTCTCCGACGAAACAAACGGAGCCCTATTCGGGTAAGTAGCTAGGAACGTGAAAGCTAGAATCTTTTTGCTATAGGGAGGGGAAATATGTCATCTTTTTTGCTCAGGATTGATTGTTGTTTGTGCAGGAGAGTTGGGGAGAGAAATGGAAGGGGGAGGGATCTATGACTTCTTGTATCCGAGCAAGGACCAGCTCCCGGATGACAAGGAGATGACTATATTCGACCATCTGGAAGAGCTGAGGGAGAGGATCTTCGTGTCGGTTTTGGCGGTTGGTGGCGCCATCCTTGGATGCTTTGCCTTCTCCAAGGAGCTCATTATGATACTAGAAGCTCCTGTTAAGACGCAAGGCGTCCGGTTCTTGCAACTCGCCCCTGGCGAATTCTTCTTCACCACGGTGAAGGTTTGTGCCCCATTCCCTTCCCGTCCACTGTTTCTCTGATGTCAAAGAGTGATTTGAGTTAGTGCATGCTGTGAAGTGTTTGGGAGTTAGGGTGCAAAAGGATTTGGAAAGGCAAATGCTAAGCACTGGTCTGGTCCTAGTTCACGAAGGAGGACCCTTGACGATCCCATAGACATTGGGTCGCCTGCCCTTTCGTTTTTTTCTTTTTTCTGAAGGGAGTTAGGTTCATTAGGTCCAGATATGAGGTTTTGTTCCTTAAGTGAGTTATGTTTGGTGCCTTTGCAGGTATCAGGGTACTGTGGTCTTCTTTTGGGCAGTCCTATCATCCTCTATGAGATCATAGCTTTTGTTCTTCCTGGTCTAACGAAGGCAGAGCGAAGGTTCTTGGGGCCTATCGTGTTGGGTTCCTCGGTGCTATTCTATGCTGGGATCTTCTTCTCATATGCAGTTCTTACCCCGGCAGCCCTGAATTTCTTCGTTAGTTATGCAGAAGGGGTCGTCGAATCTTTGTGGTCCATTGATCAGTACTTTGAGTTTGTGCTAGTGCTCATGTTCAGCACTGGCTTGTCTTTCCAGGTAATTTATTTTCTTCCGCGGAGTCTCACACTTCGACTTGTCACCTACTACTTAGCTGTCAATTGCAATGAATCTAATCAAACCCTCGTACCTGCAGGTCCCTGTCATACAGCTTCTGCTCGGACAAGTTGGTCTGGTGACGGGAGACCAAATGCTCTCGATATGGAGATATGTCGTTGTGGGTGCTGTTGTCGCTGCTGCCGTGCTCACGCCATCGACAGATCCTCTCACTCAGATGCTCCTCGCAGGTCCCCTTCTGGGTCTTTACTTCGGCGGTGCATGGATGGTCAAGCTTACTGGCAAGTGATTGATGTCTCACAGTCCAAATCGTCGAAGGATACTTTAGTCTTAGTTGCGTGTGCATTAGAAGATTAATGGCCCCTGTATATGAGGATGTAATATAGTAACTACCAATATTCAAAGAAAAGATGAGCTAGAATCGTTCTTGAATCACCGATGATAGTTTGTTTAAGCGGTAAGAGAAAAAATTTGTCCAAAGTCTTGCACGCTAAAAAGACACAATTGGGATAACTGCTCTTTAAATAAGGTCCAACATTGACTCTGAATATCAGAGATGTTAATTCCGTGCCCATTATTTTATAGAAATACCATTAAGGCATGGAGAAGTGGTATGTATGTCTAAAATGACAAGTTCCCAGAAAGAAAATGCAGGATATAGATTAATTTCTCTTCTGATTTACAACAAAAGAAGCAATGTACTTATCTTACCAAACACCAAAAACTCGGAGAATTAACCTCCTCTGAAACCTAATTTCTCCTAGTTGCTGATTGCTACATTCTGCATCTTGGCCTGCAACTCTGATGTACCGATGCTATCCAGTTCCTGCTCGATCGCTCTTAACGAACTCTTCAGGTTATCGCATGCTTGGACGAAAGAGTCTGAAGAGCTTTTGAAACTTTCTACAACACCCTGGATTTCAAGAAGGAAACTCGATATTTTCTGAGAAGCTGCATCTATTGATTGAACTTCTTGTGGGGGGTAAAGACAGGCCCCGAGCTCATCGATCTGCACCCCAATTCCTTGGCATGATCTTAGTAAATTCTCCAATGAGTCCACAAATCCACCGTTGTCACTTGGCTTCTCCATTTTAATAAAACCAGTGATGGTACGTATTAGTTCCTTGATGAATACAAGTGCCTCAGAGACGACCCCTGTTGCTGCTTGAGCGACTCTCATCTCCTCGGGGGACAAGTCACTGCCGAAATCTCCGTCACTAGAACAATCTCCATGATCATGGCTTACATTTTCCGCCAGTGAAGAAGCACCGTTAGAGTTGTCATTTGTTTCATTGGAGGAAGACGGCTTTAGCTCCTTCATCTCGCGAAGAACATCCTTCACTGAAATTGCAACTTTTGTCATTGCTCGTCCGATTGCAGTGACATTTGTAGCAGGAGTCTTCTTAAGGGCAGAACATGCCTCCCAAACTGCACCCACCAACTGAGGAACGGTAAGCTTTATTTCCTTGTCATGAGAACCTGCAGGTGTCAATTTCATGGGAATGAGGTCAGAATTACATTTGAGCATAAATAAATTAGCTATTAATGCAAAATAACAGGAAAATATTCAAACAAAGTCAAATTAACATATGAACTCTCTAAATGGATGGTTGGCTTCGGTGAGATATGTTTAGTCCTGAAAATTTGCCACTAAAGCATCGTTGTCCAGTTACTATTATAGCCACCAGAAAAGAAGGTTGATCATATCACCTTCAATGATAGTCTACATTGGGCAAATTAAAAGTGAAGTTCAACAAGTTCTCAAAGGCATTTGCTTCTTCAAGTCTCGAACTAAAGTACTTGCATTCAGGATGACAGGCTGCATCTATCTGTTTATGCAAATCAAAAGATTACCGTAAGAAGACACGGTCTCCATCATCAGCTTGAAGCTGCAATCAACAACTTGTTTTATCGACACATGGATATTAGAAGAAAGGGTAGGCCCTGCTCCAACCGTACTTCCATGACAAAGTAATAGCAGACCCTGCAAGGTATTGAAGTACACCGCGATATTTTCCTCAATTCCTTTAGCATCTGGTGCTTCTCCACTCCACAGCATTCCAACTGTAAAATCATTGCATCACAGAGATGACGAAAATTCCAAGTAACATCGTAAGAGATAGTTTCTCGTCTTTTACATGAGCTCGAAACAGTTCACCTTATAATAAGCCAAGGTGTATTATGGTTTAAACAAAGTTGCAATCTTTTCAACTTCTTTACTCTAACTGACATACAATGGGACTCAAATAGTGTGGCCCACTTCAACTAGTCCGACTAATCCAGATTTGAGACGGGTTAGACCTCTTGTTAAACTAGACCTCATGGGCTCAACAATTGAAGTTCTCCAATCTCCATGTAGAGTGTTAGGGCAGCGGAAGCGTAAACACAAATATTTAGTATACCCGAACGAGGAAAGACCATAGACATACATAGACCACAGGCGAGGCTACGCCTCAAGCCCAAAACCCCGCCTATACTACTATGTCATTGCTAAAGCCCAACCAAAAGCCAACAAACTAAATACGCAACAGCAATAGAGTTCTAACCCAGTTAGAATTACAAGGTGTATTAAGGTTTAAATAAAGTTGCAATCTTTACAACTTCATTACACTAACTGCCATAGCTACACTTTCAATGGCACTCGAATAGTGCCGAATTCAACTAGCCCGACTAATTCAGATACGAGCGCGAAAATACGAAAATGCGGGGGTTCCATACCAACAGTAGCCTGCTTGGAGACATGATCGCCCATATTGACCACATCATCCCAGCTCACTTTATCCAGGGAAGAAGGAAGTGCACGATCCAACGCCTAAAACCCACCAACCAAATCAGAGAAAGACCAAAACCCTAATAAGAGAGCTACGCCTAAAGATTGAAACTTTGCAAGTGGATGAAGGAAATAATTAGTGGGTTTTGAAGGGAGAAGGCAGAAGAAGAGGAAGAACCTGGAAGGTCTCGTGGACGGCGTGGAGGTGGGAAGTTAGGGCTCGGTGAAGCCGCTCTTTCTCTGTTTTCCCCATCTCCACCTCTTCCTCTTTGAGTCTCCTCTGGGGATTTTTAACTAAGGACGACTTTGAAAGTTTTGAAAAACTTATTTTTTTTTCTGTAAAATAGTTTTTGAGGGAAACAATTATAGTTGATTTTCTGGGAAAACAAATAATTTTTGGACAAATTACGCTCACGTCCCTGTAGTTTAGTTTCCCTCCATCTCGGGTCCTTGAGTTTCGAAAATCGTTTCTGACATCCCCAAGTTTGGTTTTAGAAACTCTCGGGTCCTGATGCCGGAATATGTCAATTTCTCCGGCGAACCCTCACGTAAAAAGACTAAAATGCCTTTCCCACTAAAAACTAAAAAATCTTCTCTTCTTCTACCTTCACCTCCTTCTTCCTCCCACCTTCAATCAAAACTAAAAGGGCAAATTACCCTCACATCCCTGTACTTTGGTCAGCCTCCCCCTAGGGTCCCTGGATTTTGGAAAATGATTGTCCCGTCCCTAAGTTTTGATGATAATAGACTCTCGGGTCCCTGGAGCCGAAATATTCCATATTCTCCGGCGAAACCCCACTTGAAATGACCAAACTACCCTCCCACTAAAAAATAAAAATAATTCTCTTTCCTTCCCCTTCTTCCTCCCATTTCATCTTCTTCCTCCCACCTTCAACCAAATTTTTTTAAAAGAGAATCAAAACTAATTATAAATGGAAATTCTGATGAACCGATAAAAAATTCCGCCCGAGGCTTTCAAACCATACTAAATTAGAACCCTAATTCCCCTTTTAAGAAAATTCTAAATTATCTTAATTAGAACCCTAATTATCCGATTCTCCTCCATTCCCTGCCACGAAATCCGCCCTCATCTCTCATCCATCCTCACACCAAAGCAAACAAGGAAAAAAAAGAAAATGATGCTCAAGGCCTCGCGTGGATTTTTGCCCCTGGCCGTGCCTCTTCCCCACGTGAAGAGCCCGGTCGGGACGGGCCCCGCGTGCGTTCCGGTGAAGGGGAGGGCGGTGACAGCCGCTAACGGGCGGATGGTGGTCGCCGGCGCCGAGGGTGGAGAGGCGAACAGCGGCCCGCTGACCGGCATCCTATTTGAGCCGTTCGAGGAGGTGAAGAAGGAACTCGACCTCGTCCCGACCGCTGACCGGCATCCTATTCGAGCCGTTTGATTTTGGTTTAAGTGCAAGGGGCATTTTGGTCATTTCAAGTAGGGTTTCGCCGGAGAATATGGAATATTCCGGCTCCAGGGACCCGAGAGTCTATTATCATCAAAACTTAGGGACGGGACAATCATTTTCCAAAATCCAGGGACCCTAGGGGAGGCTGACCAAAGTACAGGGATGTGAGGATAATTTGCCCAAACTAAAACTTAATTTTGAACACTTCAAATCATTTAGAAAGAATCAAAACTTCAACAATCCTATTTTTGAAATTCAAATTAATTTCTGAATTTTAAAAATCCTAATTTTAATGAAATCATTAAGAACCGTAAATTACAATTTCTATCCAACAGATGCACATCAAATTATACCACCATCATTAGCCATTTACAAAGACAGATCTAAGAACATGTTCCTGGGTATTGCACTTCAGATTCACTCTTCCTCTATCCCTTAGGCCATAACCAGATTAAACCTGACTAGCTCTCTCTTCTCTAAAATGGCAGAGCAGCAACAGTACCCTCCCTACTACAACTTCGTCACCGACCAGTACCAACAATGCCCTCTCCACTTCCAACACCAACAACAACAAGACAACCACCACCTCCTCTATCTCATCTTCCAACAACAACAACAACAATAAGACCCCACAGAATGCCCACCGCAGGGAGCGCACCGCAACCTGCAGGAACATCACCGTCGTAGACGAGCGTGCTCTTCGTCAAAAGGCTGGTAGTCCTATGAAGGTTGAGTAAATAGGAACAAGAACGAACAAGTCCTACATCCGAATTCGTCGGGAGATCAGGGAAGAGGAAAATCCCAATTTAGGGTTCATAACCATTTTGGGAACAAATTACAGATTAGTCTCGCTGAGTTTCTAGCCCCGTCCGCTGCTTATGACGATGGTGCTATGGCGGTTGAGACCTACAAATCAAAAGATCTCTTCGCCAATGTAATCGACATTGTAATGGGGTTTTCAATCGATTGTTAAATTAGCGTTTTCCAATCTCTTCACCAATTCAGATTTTTTAAGTTTTATTCTCTAATTAGTTATAAAGATTTGAGTTTGAATTTTGGTTTTGGTTGAAAGTGGGAGGAAGAAGATGAAGTGGGAGGAAGAAGAAGGTGGAGGTAGAAGAAGAGATGATTTTTTATTTTTTTTAGTAGGAAAGATATTTTAGTCTTTTTACATGGGGTTTGCCAAAAAAATTGACATTTTCCGACATCAGGGACCCAAGAGTTTCTAAAACCAAACTTGAGGGACGTCAGAAACAATTTTCGAAACCTAGAGAGAAAAACTAAACTACAGGAATGTGAGCGTAATTTGCCCATAATTTTTTGTTGTTAGTTGTTAGTTGTTAGTTGTTAGAATCTGTTTTTGGTTTATCATATAATGTTTTTTATATAAAATTTTGAAATCAGATTCATGATGAGTGTTATGTTAACTGTCACGACCCGAAAATAGTAGTAACAAATGTCCGAGGTATTAATTACTCCGAAAGACATCAGACTTTATTACGGAATAAAACGATTATCCAAAAATCCGAAACATCCATAAAGATTCAAGAACCCCACCTGAACGATCTGAAACACATATGGCTAGGGTGAATTGATTAACTCAGTAAGTAGAACGAAGCAAACCTACTTAACAAAATAAATATACTTAGCAAAAACATGATTAACAGATAATTCAGAATACAGGAAACGATTTCACTTTGCCAACTTAAAAGATCCCCTGACCGACTATCTAGCCAACTAAATAAAATAGGATTGCAGAGCCTAACATATCTATGAGGGTATCCCCTAACCGACTATTCTAGCCGACTAAACAAAATAGGACTCTGGAACCTAACATACAAATCCCCTAACCGACTACCTAGTCAACTAAACAAATGAGACGGGATCGGAACATATCATACACATATCGGAACTTATCAGAATCAAAATCAAGATTTCAGACACAATCTGAATTCAGACATAAGTATTATTGTTTCAAAACAACACAGATCAGGAACTACGAAAAATCAGAAATATCAATACGGATCAAAAAACATGGCGCGGAAACGAACTCATTAGTAGTAAAGAAATCGGCTTAAGTCAGACTCCAAACTCGAACCATACGTGTCTCAGACTGAGACGTGAATTATCTCAGGAAACCTAAACTCCTCGATCTATGAGGCAACCACTAATTCCACTTACCTGACGTTGCTCTTAACTCCTTAAACCTTCACGCGCCTAATCCAACGATCCGTCTGGGACCCCTTCGAATCCACTTGTCCCCTCACAGATTCGTCCTCTCCACCTTTTGTTAGAGAGGCAAATACGCGACTTATAACAGGAATCACCCGAATCGAATTTAAGAGGGAAAACAGTGTTAGTAACTTACCCTCCTTGTACAGTGATTCCCGGATGGTCTCGTCCTCTCCTGGCACCTCCTCCCGAGTCAGATTTTGCTCCTCACCTTCACAGTGAGAAAATTCATGGGTGTTATTTTTGTGACAGAGCCTACATGCCTATTTATATAGGCTTTAGAGGCTAAAAACCCTAATCCGTCCCGAATTACCCAAATCATAGAAAATTACCCTTTGCTCCCCCAAACTTTATAAAGTTCTCACTTTAGTTTCTCGATTCTTACGTTAACTTTTAGAAAAATATTATTCAAATTATTAAATAGTAAAACAATTCTTGGAGTTTTGTGGTTTTATTTGACGACCCCGATTTTACATTTTTTGAGTTGGTTAATTCCACTTCTTCTCTATCGGTGTCGGTTCGGTAGAGTTTATGTGACAACCACGGCTTTGTTTTTGGGTTAATTTTACTTTGCTATATACTTACTATGCATTATTTCACTTGCTATGTGAGGGTACGGTTAACTATCAATTAAATCTGATTCGATTCGAATTTGAATTTATTTTTGGACGAATCTAATCCAAATCCATATAACCCAAATTCGTCAATTCAAAGTTTCCTAAAAAAATCGTCAATTCAATATATAATCTTAATTTAATTTGTCGAATTATGTATAAAAAATATATTATAAAAGAAATATGAACAAATTTGGAAAGGGAAGGAAAATGGAGAAACATAAACATATATTATTAGGTGAATAACTCCATACCGGTAAGAGAACTCATTATGTTTCAGAGCTCATTATATTTCAGAGATAAGGATCCGTAGACAACTTAATTTGGTACCCAAAATGTTTAAAAATTGAGGTAATTGTCCTCAGGTCCCTGACTTATATCGTAATTAAGACTAGGGTCCCTGCTATTCGAAATATTATTTTGCCGTCCGCACTTTTTGTTTAAATATTGGTCTCGAGTCCCTGGCTGATGTTAGCACCCATTTTTCCATTTTTTGTTATGTGAAATAACTTTTATACCCTTACACAAAAAACTCACCTTCCTCGTCCCCTCCGGTGACTCGTCTGTCTCATCTCCTCCACTCAATTCTTCATACCAGAAGCTTTAATTAAAACTTAGAGATAATTACATACAGAACCCTAGGGTATACTCAAATAGACTCTGAGGACCATGTAGTTTTCCTACTAATTGGTGAGCCCCTATAGTTTGGTTATTATTATACTTTCGGATCCCTAGCTCAAGTAAATGACTCAAATACCCTTGCAAAATTTTTTTTAAAATCAATTACCCTGGCTCAACTTGCTCCCCACCGTCTCGGAGTCTCCCGCCGCTGCCCCCAACCACATATCTTTCGACCTGAACCCGCCCGGGTCGGGGGATCCGCTCCGGAGAAGGAACAGCCGGAACAGCAAGGAGGAGGACGCGAGCGACCAGTCGTTCAAGAGGAAGTCGAGCTTGCTCAAGGAGAAGCCCTGAAGATTCCTCCGCCTCTGGGATTGTCCAGAACCTTCTCGGCGAGCATCGCCTCCGTCAATGGCTATTTCGTCAGCGGCTTGGTTAGGTCGTTCATCGCTAATAGACTCGTCGTGGTCATCCTCTTCGTCCCGTTGCAGATCTTCAAGGCCGTAGAGATTTCGTTTCACTGTACCCGCAAAGACCCTTCGTTCACTTCTCAAGCCCGTCGGTAACTGGTAGCCAAGCTCCGGAGAAGACCACCGTCTTCAACCTCAAGCTCCGTCCACCAAAATGACAGCGACGCTCCTCCTCCCCTCTCAGATCTGTTTCTTGTGCGGATTGGATTCGCTTCGGGGATTGGGTTCACTTCCAATTAAAGGTCCGACGGTGACCGACGAGGACGAGGACGATCCCCTGCTCGACGAGGACTTCCCCTATGAACTAAAGGGGGAGAAGCTCGACATGTGGGGCCTACTCGAGTGGGTTTATCCTCAATTGTTTAGATGAGTTGGTGTTTGCCGGAAAAATGGCCGGAGAAGATGACCGACGATTTTAGTTGACCGGAGCAAGGGCATATCCGTCATTTCAAATATAAGATAAGAAAAAATCGATTAATGACATCAGCCAGGGACTCCAAAGTATAATAATAACCAAACTACAGGGGCTCAGTAATTAATAGAAAAACTACAGGGTCCTCAGTGTCTATTTGACTATACCCTGAGGTCCTGAGAGTAATTATCTCTAAAATTTAATTAGAACCGATGCAGATTTACTCTTCAAACCCTAATTACAACTCAGATTCTGGTCTGGTTCCTTGCTTGACTCAATCTCTCTCTCTCGCCTTACAGGAAATTGACCCAATCCCTAAATCTGACCCAATTAGGAAGCAACAGCCAAGTAGTAACCTCGTCACCCCCATTTTATTAGCGTCGGTGGCGGGTTCTCGTCGCCACCGTCGGTGTCGCTGAGCAAACGAAATTCCTGTTAAGGGTTCGTTCAAACGGTGTCGCCACCGTCGTCATCCACAACCCCCACCGCCGCAATCGTAGCGTCCAAAGGGTTCGGTCTCATGTAATTAGAGGGATAAAAGATGAATTTGAGTTATTGACATGGAAATGGGTGAAACGAAATTAGGATTTGATTTTCCAGATTTTGTGAGTTGAAATGGAAATGGGGAAACAAAAGGAGGAAGAATGCTTAGGGATGTTCTTTGTGTTCTTAGTAATTAAATTCTTGTTTTGGATTAAATTTTCTTGTTTTGAATGTTCTTTATTTTTTGTGTAAGGATATAAAAGTCATTTCACATGACCAAAAATTGAAAAAAATGAGTGATGACATCAGACAGGGACAAGATACCAATATTTAAATAAAAAGCGAGGACGGAAAAATAATATTTTGAATAGCAGAGACCCTAGCCTTAATTACGACATAAGCCAGGGACCTGAGGGCAATTACCCCTAAAAATTTTAAAAAATTCAAACTAAAATTAAAAACTCAAAAATGGAATTAAAAAATAATAAAAAAGAATTCGAATTCTAACAAATTCTATACAAATTCGACAATTTATGATTCATATTCGAATTCGTCTTTAAACGAATTAAATAAGAATCATAATTTTGATAATTCGAATTCGATTGAATTCATAATCATCTCTCGTGAGGGTAAACCAAGAGAGAGCAAATTGACGTGATCATTCACTAAAAAAATAATTATAGTAAAGTGTTGATTTGAAATATATATAAAAAATGTCAAACTACATGTAGACTTTTTCCCTTATTCTAAATATTCAATTACTACGCCCTATTCGAGAAACCTCTGTGATTATGTTTAGACTAATCTAAATTTGAGCGAAAAGTTTTGAAATTGACAAAATTCTATTGATAATCATACATTTAACATTATTTTAGGATTACAGCCCATCCGAACGGGCCTGATTGGCCCACAACCATAACCATCTGGACTCCAGAATTAATCCACCCAGACTCCAAACTCGAACCATACGTGTCTCAGGCTGAGACGTGAATTATCTCAGAAAACCTAAACTCCTCGATCTACGAGGTAACCACGAATTCCACTTACCTAACGTTGCTCCTAACTCCTTAAACCTTCATGCGCCTAATCCAACGATCCATCTGGGGCTCCTTCGAATCTAACTTGTCCCCTCACAGATTTGTCCCCTCCACCTTTTGTTAGAGAGGCAAACACGCGACTTATAACAGGAATCACCCGAATCGAATTTAAGAGAGAAAACAGTGTTAGTAACTTACCCTCCTCGTACAGTGGTTCCCGGATGGTCTCGTCCTCTCCTGACACTTTGCTCCTCACCTTCACAGTGAGAGAAAATTCGTGGGTGTTATTTTTGTGACAGAATGGGCGGCCTACATGCCTATTTATATAGGCTTTCGAGGCTAAAAACTCTAATCCATCCCAAATTACCCTAATTATAGAAAATTACCTTTTGCTCCCCAAACTTTATAAAGTTCTCACTTTAGTTTCTCGATTCTTACATTAACTTTTTAAAAAATATTATTCAAATTATTAAATAGTAAAACAATTCCTGGAGTTTTGTGGTTTTATTTGACGACCCCGATTTGACATTTTTTGAGTTAGTTAATTCCACTTCTTCTCTATCGGTGTCGGTTTTGTAGAGTTTATGTGACAACCCCGGCTTTGTTTTTGGGTTAATTTTACTTTGCTATATACTTAATATGCATTATTTCACTTGCTATGTGAGGGTACCGCTTCCTATCAATTGAATCTGATTCGATTTAAATTTGAATTTATTCTTGGACGAATCTAATCCAAATCAATATAACCCAAATTCGTCAATTCAAACTTTCCTAAAAAAAATCGTCAATTCAATAAATAATCCTAATTCAATTTGCCGAGTTATGTATAAAAAATATATAATAAAAAAATATGAACAAATTTGGAAAGAGAAGGAAAATGAACAAACATAAACATATATGACTGTGAATAATTTGATAAAGGTAAGAGAATAATCAGAGCTAAGGATCGGTAGATAACTTAATTTGGTACTCAAAATATTTAAAAATTGAGGTAATTACTCTCAGTCCTTGGCTTATGTCGTAATTAAAACTAGAGTTCTTGCTATTAGAAATATTATTTTGCCGTCCGCACTTTTCGTTTAAATGTTGGTCTCGAGTCCCTGGCTGATGTCAGTAGCCATTTTTCCATTTTTTGTTATGTAAAATAACTTTTATACCCTTACACAAAAAAACCCACCTTCCTCTCCTCCGGTGACTCGTCTGTCTCATCTCCTACACACAATTCTTCATACCAGAAGCTTTAAATTTTTTTTTGGAAACCAGAAGCTTTAATTAGAACTTAATTAGAGCCGATGCAGATTTACTCTTCAAACCCTAATTACAACTCAGATTCTGGTCTGGTTCCTTGCTCGACTCAATCTCTCTCTCTCTCGCCTTGCAGGAAATCGACCCAATCCCTAAATCTGACCCAATTAGGAAGCAAAAGCCAAGTAGTAACCTCGTCACCCCCATTTTATTAGTGCCGGTGGCGGGTTCTCGTCGCCGCCGTCGGTGTCGCTGAGCAAACGAAATTCCTGTAAGGGTTCGTTCAAACGGTGTCGCCACCGTCGTCATCCACAACCCCCACCGCCGCAATCGTAGCGTCCAAAGGGTTCGGTCTCATGTAATTAGAGGGATAAAAGATGAATTTGAGTTGTTGACATGGAAATGGGTGACGAAATGAGGATTTGATTCTCCAGATTTTGTGAGTTGAAATGGAATTAAAAAATAATAAAAAAGAATTTGAATTCAAACAAATTCTATACGAATTTACGATTTGTGATTCGTATTCGAATTCATCTTTAGACGAATTGAATAAGAATCATAGTTTTGATAATTCGAATTCGATTGGATTCATAATAATCTCTGGTGAGGGTAAACCAAGAGAGAGCAAATTGATGTGATCATTCACTAAAAAAATAATTGTAGTTAGGAATTTATCTCTAAAAGTGTTGGTTTGAAAAATATATAAAAATGTCAAACTATATTAGCTAAAGTGGACTTTTTCCCTTATTCTAAATATTCAATTACTACGCCTTATTCGAGAAACCTCTGTGTGATTATGTTTAGACTAATCTAAATTTGAGCTGATAAAAATGTTTTGAAATTGAAAAAATTCTATTGATAATCATACATTTAACATTATTTTAGGATTACAGCCCATCCGAACGGGCCTGATTGGCCCACAACCATAACCATCTGGATTCCAGAATTAATCCACCCAGAATTCAGAATTGGCCCACAACCAGCCCACCACCATCAGCAGAAAGATTCCAGAATATTTATCCACCACTGGTTTCTCTTCTCCTCCCCTCTTTCTCTCTATCTCTTCTCTCGACCAACCTCCTTCTAATGTGCGGACGGGGATGTCGAACATGGCTATAGCGAAGGTGATACGCCAAGAAGAAAGTTGGACGCTATTTAACAGTAACTCTATCAATAATATATTTTTATTCTTAAGTCGTGAAATAAAACTTCTTTAACAGAATTCAAATTACCGGACATAGCCCGTCTTGGAACCGAGACTTTTGTATTACCTTGTAGCTGACTAACTCATTGCGAAGACGAACAATCACACACACATCATGGGCCAGTGTAGGTCCACTTCGCAGCCATTGGAATGCCGGGACGGCGATCTCCCCAACCCCATGAAGGCGATTGCGTGCATAAATCTTGTCCCCGCCGTACAGACTCCCATGTCTTAGACTCTCCTTGAATGAGGGTATATACCCAGTTTTGATCCACTTGGCTTCCAGCATGTAAACTTGTGCAACTTCCACCAGCTGCCTAAATAAGCAGGCCGTTAGGATGAGACGTGCATCATGTCCGAATTCTTATATTTAAAAGGATAAAAATATGGACATGGATTTACAAGATCATGTCTTTATTCTACCCAAAATTTTTAAATAATATATGCGTCTATTAATTACTAAACATGATATTAAATTCTCAATCTGAGCCTACCCAACTTCAATATTTATTTATTTGTTTGTTTGATTTTTTTATTTTAATTTGTTTTAATGAACGAATCAATTTCATTCATATTTTTGAGTGCTCATTTACTTGAGAACAATCAAATGACAGTTTAATTTTTAAAATAAAATAATTTTTAAATAACACGAATCCGCGGGCCGCTCTGATCTTGTCCAATTTTTCAGGACTCAGATCTAACCTGGATCCTTATTTTTAAAGAGCATAAGGGTACGGATCTGAGTCCACAATCTAAAAGAGGGTTAAGATCTGATTCCTATGAATGTTACCCAGATCCTATCCGTTGTCATTCCTACACGCCGTTAACATACCAAGTTATACTTGTGAACCGGTCGTTGAAAACAAAATTCAGTTAATATACGTGTGAATACTTGGGAGTTATCAATATACTTACGTAATCCTTTGTCAAGGAGACACCATAGATGTTCCATCCCGAGCTGCGTGGTTTTCTAATTCATCAAAACAGTCCAAGTAGGACGTACAGAGGTGCTTCATATAATCTTTTGGAAGTTGGTAGATGATGCCTCTGTCCCACCTGAAAACTTCCGCTTTTTTTAAGGAAAAATATATTATCTACTTGCGGTATATGAGTTCGTTGGGTTTGAAAATCGTACGATACAAACCTCTCCATTGCATCCGTAAGAATTGGAAGTTCAAGAAAAGTTACGAGGTTGCATTGCTTGATGTATTCAGCCCGAGCATAAGCATACTTGGGTTCAAAGAAAATAGACTCACTCCAGAAGAAATATTCCATGATTCTGTCTCTAGCAAATGGTAACTTGGATTGGAGATACAGGTCGACCGACCTCCTAGACATATTATAAGGAGAAAAGTCAGAAATACGAAAGACTTACGTTCACGAGATAGAAATTAAGGATGATGTAGTAATTGAATCCAGTTGGATATACAAAAAAAGAAAAAGGAAACTTACTTGAAGAAATCCCTTATCTCTTGTTGGTGAAGCAACTGAATCCGTTTGAAGGCGAGCTTGGCTCGTAATCTTGGTGGCATTTTTCGTAGAAATTGATGAATTCCCTAACTTTTATTCTGGGAGGTCCCCTGAACAACGGAGTGTTCAACGAGCTGAGAACTTCCTCTCTCAAATCTGAGTTCAATTGAGCAGATTTCTCCAAGTGCATCCTTGTGAAGGCCAGGGCTTCGTCGAGGATTTCTTCCCCGTGGGTGGCGAGATGGGCCTCTTCGAATAGACTCAGCAAGCCTTTGGTGTCCCGGGTAAGGGTGTCCTTGAAGAACTTTCCATTCTTGCTGTCCTTGAACTTGGTAAAGTCATCTGAATAAAGAGTGTTGATTAGGGTTATATATGTTCATAACAGACAACAGCCCTTCCTATCTGATAGAAAAGGATCGTAGGCTCCTCTTATATAATAGGAAATTTTACCGCACGAAATCTTGATTCCATAGTGTCTGAAAGTTTGGAACACAACAGCAACGGTGAAAAGATCGTATTCGTTTCTGTCTAAAAGATCGCGCTGTAGGTCAATAATCTGATGCATCTGTTTCTCGATCTCTGCTTGAAAATGGTACGATATACCAAGACGGTATAGTGAATATATCAGCTTAATTCTCTCCACTGCATCACCGGACGTATCCTTCAACATGTCCTCCACCTTGTTCTTCAACATCTCTACCTCCCTACCATAACATTCAAGTTTCTACAATTTTGCACAATGTAACATTGAGAATTAATAACATAAGATTATTAGAATCTTTATATCCAACCTAAAATTTTAAGGTAATAAATTTGAAAAAATTTTCACGATAATCTCAACACTTCCTCTCAAACGAATCCCATTTTTGAACTATTAGGCTGTAGTTTGCAAAAAAAATGAATATCGTGTGGATCGTAGTTTGAACTAGTTGTTTTATCATGTTAGAATATTCATATCCAACTAAAAAGCTTAAAACAATGAGTTTGTGAATTTTTTCTCACTTATAAACAAGCTAACCAGAGGGAACTTGATTATAATCTCAACAAAAAAAACTATATAATATAATGAAATTAAAGAAGTGAAGCTAACATCTTGATTAAATGGGATGGAAAGTGTAAGCGGGACGAGATTGGATCTCACATGGCGGAGGCAGCTGAGATACTAAAGGTGTTATAGCAATCTTAAATGAGGTGTTTGCTGCAGGAATTAAGGCTAAGATGGGGTCTGGACGGACCCCTGGCTTGGTCTTCCCCTGCGAGATCAATTTACTAGACTTTTCTCTATCTCTTCCCAGAAATTTAGCAGGGTAGAGGAGTGTGGCAATTGGGTTGGTGATTCATGGGTCTGGAACCTGCAATGGCAGAGAAGGCTGTTGGCCTGGGAGGAAGAAGAAATTGAGTCCCTTCTTGGTGCTATCTCCAGAGGTTTGGATGAGTGGGACTCTCTTTGTCCCTTCTGTTGGAGAAAGGATGAAACATGTGATCACCTACTGCTTCATTGCACCTTCTCCCGTCAGGTGTGGAACCATTTTGTGAGAAAATTTGGAAGAACATGGTGTGGAATGAGGACTATGGAAATGGCAAGGTCAAATTGGATGGGGCTAGGTGAGGGTGGCCTGCTCGGTAAGATTTGGAGGGTGTTGTTTGGGTCTATTCTCTGGGGAATATGGAACCTTAGGAATCACATTATTTTTGACGGGGCTAATTACAATAGTGAGTTTTCACTCGACTTTGGTTCATGCACAAGAATGACTTATCTGGAAGAATTCTATGAGAGATATCAACGATCAACATCTTTTCCTTTTTTTAGAATCAATGCGAGGAGGCGGCTTTCTAAGAGGAAGTTGTGTGGATGTTTTTCTATTTGTGGCTTCTCTGTTTCAGGGAGATTTTAGCTTATTGTCCTTGGGGCTGATTCTGGTGAGTTTTTTACTGCAATTTCTAACTGCACTCAAAATGTCGGTTGTAATTGGCGTATTAGTTTATAAATAAAATTATACTTACCAAAAAAAGATGCCATGGACAAGAAATTAAGAAAAACACTTAGCTCTCCAGGTACTATCGCTCTTTCTTTTATTTGAATCCTTAGAAATTGTGTGTTCTATTTATAGGGCGAGTATGGGAGAAGATAGCTGTTTCGAATAATGTTTTTCAAAACGAATTGAAAAGTGACTCATTCGAATAATGTTTTTCAAAACGAATTGAAAGGCGACTCAGAAATATTCAACAACTTCTTAAAAAACAAAGAAATATTCAACGAACATCTTTCGGTCAATGAGAAACTAGTTTTTTCTTGGTCTTTTTTATGAAGGGTATGATTTTTAGGACTTTTATTTATTTTATAAGTCTAGAGATGTTTCATTAAAGAAAAGGCTATAGAACATAGAGAAAATATCAATATTTTCAAAACCAACCCGGAAGGTGACCCAAATTTTTAAAATTTTCTGGTTCACCCGGTCCAACCGGTCGGGCTGCCGATCGGACCGGTACTTCTATTTGTATATTAATATTATTAAATAAGGTTTTATAATTTAATTTAGCATAAAAAAAGATAAAATATCAAATAACTTCAAATATTTACCAACTTTGTTATACAATTTATCTAAACAAGGTCTTCAAACATCAATTTAACAAATCTAGAAGTACAAGAAGATGATTATATAACTTTTCTTGTTTGACATATTACTCGAATTTGTTTGACTTAGTTGACATATTATTGAGAATTGTAAAAAAAAAAGAGTTTGTTGTGATCAAAAAGTGATGTAAACGCTCCCAACGTGGAAGTAGAAGTTTTGTTTCTAAATTAAATTCGATAAAATGAAAAATAAAAACTCTTGTCCGGGTGAACCGGGTCACCCGGAGGTACTTGACCGGGTGGTCCGACCGGATTTTGACCGATCGAACCACTTCCTGGGTTTTATTCAAAAATCAAACCGGGTTTGATCCCGGATAGCGGTCCGACCACCGGTTTTGAAAACATTGGAAAATATTACATTTTGAAAAACTGACAATTTCTCCAATAATTTTTCCAATAAGAGACGGTATACAACAAGTTACCATTTGAGTAATATTGACTAGTGTATAAATTTATTACAGTTTTCAGTGCATCTATTTTCATAGATTTGTCCTAAATTATTTATATCAAACACAATGTTAGAAAATTATGCTATTTCAAAATTTAATTTAATTAAATAAATTCGTGCTATGATTATATTTAAAATCATTTTATTGAAATTTTATACTCCTGAATGAAATGAAATTTCATTAATTTAAACGTTTTAAATGTTTTAAATGGTCAAGGACAACACAAACCTTTTCGCTTTGTCTTTTCCCATGTTATTCATTCAGTGTGTAAATTTTTTGTTAGTTTTGGATTCCGAATCCTTATATTCAAAATGATATGTTTAATACTATGGCGTACACTTACGGGTGAAACAGTCCTAAGAAGAATATAATTTTACATGACTCACATAAAAAATTCTTATTTTCTACTAATTTTTTTAGCTATTTCCAACACAATATCTTAGATATTGTAAATTTTTTATGTAAGGTGTAGAACCGAGACCCTCAGAGTCGAATACAAGATCAATGCTATACTCAAAATAGTTTGAACTTTTTAATGTAAACTATAAAAAAAATACAATCATTCTTACCTCCAAATGGACACTCAATGATATAAAATATGAATATTTTGATTCGAGTGATTTTACATATTTTCATTACAAGTGTTATCTAAAATTTTAATATTATGAGGCAAAATAATAATTGTATGTTAATCTAGTTATTTGTAAGTAGATTTTATTAGGGTATGGTGTTATTTATTGATCTATGAGTAGAATATCGATATAATACTATACAGATTATATCCAAAATCGGACGATAATTTTTTTTGTAAAAGCAAAATTTTACACCTAGTTATAGGTGGAATTGAACTCTAGATCTCCATCAAGTAATGTTACGCCTATGACGTTAGGCCAAATGTCCGTTGGCATCTAACGATAACTTTAAAAGGCAAGAAAAAGCAAGAAAAGGCAAGAAAATGCATGAAAATGCAAGAAAAGTCTTACTTTAGAAGTAATACACGTTAGACTCCTGTAGAATAGAACAAATGTATCGGTCGAGTCTGATTTCTTTCTGCAAAAATAAGTTGAATTTTATTGATTAATATGACATATAACTTTTCTATATAAAAAATGTAGAATTTTTTCGTTAGAACTACTGAAACAGATTTGGATTGTACAACGTATCTGTTGGTAGAGCGGCGCCGAGCTCTACGAGGAGTTACCAAGCTACCCAACATAGTAATCAAATCTGGTCTTGAAAATAGTTCTCAAGTTTTTTTTTCTTTTTAGACCCATAGCTAGAATAAGCTTTAGCCCAAAAAAAAAGTGCAGCCATTAATGGAAACGCATAGGCTTTAATTAAGTTGGCACATAGAGATGATGACCATAATTATATATTCAAATAACTACTTAGATTAATCGGTCACATATTAATTTTATCTTAACAAAAAATCTTGCAAGATCTTTAAAACTCAATAGTGCAAAAACTACTTAAAAACCTGTGACATTTTAAAGGTTATGACTATCCCAAATTTAGATTAGTTAGTTCGATCAATTTAAATACTTGTTAAAATATTTTGCCACATTTTAAAAATCATAACTGAATCCACCTTGAATTAGTAATCGAGGATAGTATCTATATACAAAATCAATAATGCAGTTGCTCTCACTGTAAGGCTCTCTGCCCATGATAAATATATATTTCTAAGAGTTCATACTTAAAATTTCTTACTAGCTATCAAATATTTTAGATGTATATTTAGCACCAAATTTGATTTTTTAAATACTAAATTACGAAACTTTTATGGGTAAATTATCCTCAGGTCTCTGGTTTATAATTTTATTACTCGTAGGTCCCTGATTTTCAGAAATAGTGTATGAGATCCCTACTTTCTAAGAAAATATTGGTCTGAAGTCCCTAGTCATCGGATTAGAGATTTTCTTTGAAGATTTTTAAGAAGATCGATCCGGTGACTAGGGACCTCAGACCAATATTTTCTTAAAAAGTAGGGACCTCATACACTATTTTCGAAAGCTAGGGATCTATGAGTAATAAAATTATAAACCAAGGACTTGAGAGTAATTTATCAAACTTTTATTAATCAAGAAAAAGAAAATGTGACAAGCAGGGGGTGAGAAAAGAGAGAAAAAGGAAAAAAAGAGCTAAACAACTCCAATGGCCTAAATAGATAACTACTAGCTTAACCTGCTGCCATAACTAGTAACCATACTCAAGCAACCCACATGTTGAGTAGTCAAGAGCAGTACATGGTAACCATCGGTCGAAACCTTTCAAAGATAATAATCATCGTCGTATGGATCCGGCCAACGCAAGTTCTTCCCGGTATAAGAAGTACCAGCCCTCTTCGACTGTATCGCCTCGAACCTGGCCATGACACGCTCCTCTATGTCGTCATCCGAATCGCCATGATCAGTCGTCCATCTAGACTCATAGCACCAAATTTGATTAGGACAGTGAATGTATATCTGATATATGCATGGTAGAGCCTCGACCAAAAAAAAAAAATGCATGGTAGAGCAACGCCGAGATCTATGAGAAGATCGAGTTACTTGTCGACCAATATAGTAATCAAAGATGGATGGTTCTAGGGGTGAGTATTCCGATTATGTATATTCGAACTATTCGATAATACAATTATCCGAAATATTTGCATAAATATTTTTAGTATTCGAGTCCGAATTCGAACTCTCCACTATCTGATATTTGATATCGAATTTTTGTCGGATACAAATAATTTGAACTATCAATTTTTCCAAGTTTTCAAAAATAAATTAAAAAGACTTTTAGCCTAGAATGATTCATTCGTCTTGAGGAAGTGTTGCAAGTTTCAACAAAATCCAACGGTCCATAAGTTAATTACATGCTTGATGCTCCAACAAAATTGAACATGTTATTAATTTTCAGAAATGATTTTCAAAAAAAAAAAAACTGACAATGTCAATAAATACAAACAAGTATTCGCAACAGAGCGAAATAAAAATATATCAAAATAAGAGCTATCTAAACTCCCTAGACCATAAATAAAACAATTCAATTCAAAAAATTCCTGTCTCCACGTTGCTTGGATACAAAATACACCAAGCAAACACCATATGCACAAACCCTATATACACCCATGAAAACTACCAAAATACTCTCCTAATAAAAGGACCATATTCTAAAGAAGAATCACGGAAGATCAAAGACCTTTGCAAACAGTAGTGTTCTAGAGCTCATTGATAAAATGCTCAACGTCCGTCTCATGCCATACCAAATTATTCGGATATAATCATGATATAAAATTTGGTATGCATCTGCATGGCGGGTCTGGAGATATTTTGCGAGAAGGTGGGATTAACTTGGTGTTTGGGAAACTCAATTTGTGATTCTTTCACTATTTGGTCCGGATTGGTATAGGGATAGAATGTTTAAGAAAGTCTAGATGACAATATTTGGTACGATTATGTGGGCATTTGGCTACGGACAATTCAACTTGGTGTGTGGGGAACTCCCTTTTATTGATCGGGTTCAACTACTCTCCACTTTCGATATTATCCTAACAGAACTGTTAATAGAGAACACAAATGCCAAAGAGATACAAAATGAGACACAATACATAAAAAAACAGGAAAACAAGATTTGCTGGAATCTTATTAGGGTTTTCGATCTAGTCTGAGAGGGGGATGGAATCAATGTACAAGGTCTTGATCCAATTCTCTGCGTACTTCCCGTCGGTCATTGCATCTCTTTCTTTGTAGAAGACATCTATGAGACGTCCAAAGTTGACGACCGGCATCAGGATTTCGAGTGGAACACTTGCAGATTCCCTTATCAGCTCCTCGTTCACAGTCTTCCATGTATTCGAAATTATTCTGTGGAACTCTGCCACCGTCTCCTCATCGGACGCCTTGTGTTCCCTCTTGTAGCTCCAAAAGGGATAGGTGGGATTCACCATCTCCTCGTCCCGCTGCACCGCACATCAATTGTATTCACCATACAAAACTATTTGATAAAGGTTTAGAATCTTTCCATCGAAACAAAACTTAAAGATAATAGGTAGGTGAATTTTCTATATTAACTACAATACGTCTTTCATCAAACTGAAGTTTGCACGAGTTTTAACTTCGCCAACATGCTAAAAAGAGCCATGAGATCAAGATGTATCAAAAATTTAAATAGTAATTACCTTGTAGGTGACCAACTCATTGCGAAGACGAGCAATAAGACACACATCATGGGCCAGAGTAGGTCCATTTTGCAACCACTGGAATGCGGGGACAGCGAGCTCTTTCCCCATCGCTACAAAGGCGATTGCGAGCATATATCTATCCCCCGCTGTCCGGACTCCCATTTCTAGACTCTCCTTGAATGATGGTTTATACCCACTATTTTTCCACGTAGCTTCCAGCATGTAATCTTGTGCAAATTCCATTAGCTGCCTAAGTAGCACGCAGGTTAATACGAGTAGCTTTGTGATGGTCTTTTTATACGAAGTGACTATTTCAGAGCTCACAGTGCAGTGTATCTTACATAATCCTTTGTCAGGGAGACACACATAGATGTTCCATGCCAATTGATCATAACCAAACATGCCAATTAATTTTTATGTCCCTATTATTAAATATTAACTTGACATTCATTTTATCGTAACCAACCATATTTTTTTATCGTACCCGGACATGCCAATTGATCGTAACCAAGTATGCCAATTAATTTTTATGTCTTTAATATTAACTTGGCATGCCATTTTATTATAACCAAGCATGTTAATTCTCTCCACTGCATCACCGGACGTATCCTTCAACATGTCCCCCACCTTGCTCTTCAACATCTCTACCTCCCTACCATAACATTCAAGTTTCTACAATTTTGCACAATATGACATATATAAAGTGAAAAGTAATAACATAAGATGTTAAAGAAGAAAGAAAGTAAAAGGACAAAAACGGTTTTGAATCTTTCTATTCAACAAGTTGTGAATTTTTTACACTTGTTAATAATCTAACCACTCTTCCAGCTAGTAATAGAGTACCGTGTTGGCACGAATTTTTGCCTTGTAAAACTAATTTTTCCGTCCCCCTGCTTTTAATTTAATATTTTTCTGCATTCATTTTTATACAAAGTGACTATTTCAGAGCCCACGGTGCAGTGTATCTTACATAATCCTTTGTCAAGGAGACACACACAGATGTTCCATCCCGAGCTGTGTTTGTTTCCAATTCATCAAAACAGTCCAAGTAGGCCTTATAGAGGTGCTTCATATAATCTCTTGGAAGTTGGTCGATGATGCCTCTGTTCCACCTGAAAACTTCTGCGATTTTAGGAGAGAAAAAAAAAATATATATACACACACATACATATATATACACACACACATATATATATATATGTATATATATCTAGGAGTTCGTTGGCTTTGACAATGAACATAGTTCGTACGGTGTTTTAATCAAAAGTGAAGGCAACAAACCTCTCCATTGCATCAGTAAGGATCGGTAGTTCTTCGAAAGAGCCATATGTATCATAGATGTCGTCAAGAAAAGTTACGAGATTGCATTGTTTGATGTATTCGGCCCGAGCGAAGGCATACTTGGGTTCAAAGAAATGAGACTCACTCCAGAAGAAATATTCCATGATTCTGTCTCTAGCAAATGGTAACTTGGATTGGAGGTCCTGGTCGACCGACCACCTACACATATATTATATGGAGAAACGTCAGATATACGAAAGACCTACCTTCACGAGATAGAAATTAAGGATGATGTAGTAATTGAATCCAGTTGGATATACAAAAAAAAAAGAAACTTACTTGAAGATATCCCTTATCTCTTGTTGGTGAAACAACTGAATCCGGTTGAAGTCGAGCTTGGCAAACTTGAGCAACGTATCGTTCCGAGGCTCGTAATCTTGGTAGCATTTTTCGTAGAAAGAGATGAATTCCCTAACTTTGAGTCTGGGAGGTCCCCTGAACAACGGAGTCTTCAACGAGCTGAGAACTTCCTCTCTCAAATCTGAGTTCAACTGAGTCAATTGCTCCAAGTGCATCCTTGTGAAGGCCACGGCTTCGTCGAGGATTTCTTCCCCGTGGGTGGCGAGATGGGCAGCTTCGTATAGACTCAGCAAGCCTTTGGTGTCCCGTGTAAGGGAGTCCTTGAAGAACTTTCCATTCTTGCTCTCCTTGAACTTGTTAAAGACATCTGATGAGTTGCATGAATGAATATAGAATATAGAGTTCCAAGATAGGTGTAGAGGGAGATTCCGCCTCCAACGGTCACACTGGTGGTAAACCAGGTTTGGAGACTAGGCCCATGGCCCACGATACCGCTAAGGAATGGAGTAACAAAAAGGCCCAGGCTGGAAAAGCCCACGCGGGAACCACGGCCCAATCCATAAGTTTGGACAAGGAGACTCCACTTCAAACGCCCCCAAGCCCTGCTCCAGTTTCAGCACTGGTCAGAAAGGATGGAAACCACAAGAATTCCTCCGTTCACAAGAGGTTTGTTGAAGATATGTGAGACATGAGGCTGCCCTTGGCTACGGCATGTGCCATGTTCACACAAAAGGCTTCCATTTGGAATAAAGAAGTGTTCGGTAATATTTTTCACAAGAAAAGGAATCTGAATAACAGAATTGGTGGGATTCAAAAGGCCCTCGAAGTGAGGCAAAATCCCTTCCTTATTGATCTCGAGAAACAATTGAGATTGGAGCTTGAGCAGGTGTTAGAGCAAAAAGAGGTGTTATGGGCCCAAAAAGCTAGGGTGGACTACCTAGTTAACGGTGACAGAAACACTAATTACTTCCACGCCTTTACCATGGTGAGAAGGAAACAGAACAGAATTGAAGGGCTTAAGAACACTGATGGTGGTTGGATAATGGAGGCGGAGGAGGTTAAGGAGCTACTGGTTGGGTATTTTGAGAAGCTGTACTGCGAAGTTTAGATGCCCATTATTGATAACCTTCCCCTGCTGAATGGCTTCCAGTTGGTTCCAGATTCTGAGAGGCTTCTCTTGGCTAAGTTCCCATCTCCGGAGGAGATCAAACGAGTAGTGTTTTCAATTGCTCCTTCAAAAGCACCAGGCCCAGACGGGTTACACGGGGCTTTCTATTGGAAGAATTGGGACGTGGTCAAGTCTTCAGTGGTCACCTTCATCCAAAATGTGTTTGGTGGAGGTGGTCAGTTAAAGAGGTCAACGATACATCTCTGTCCCTTATTCCAAAGATCAAACAGCCATTTCAGCCGGCAAATTTTAGACCGATTAGCCTCTGCAATGTGTCCTTGAAGATGGTTACCAAGCTTCTTGCCGCATGCCTTCAAGAACACATGCCCACGTGGATCAGAGTACATCAAAATAGTTTTGTTCCCGGAAGGCACATCATGTTAGTATAGATGTCCTAGAGATAATCGATATAAGGACATTATACTTGATCACATTCAGTTATATTATTAATGTGTATTAATAATATTCGGCATTACATAAATGAATATAATGTTTGATTGTTTGCATATATTCATGTTTATGTTCCCATGAACTAGTGTTGTCATTGAGAATGTGAGATCTCAGATGACTAAGCACGTAGTTCTTAAAGAGCCACAATCAATGATCATCGAGAATGAGATATCGATGATGCGATTGAGATTAGTGTGCGATCTGCATCATATCCTTAGAGGATGTAGTGGTTCTCACAACTACGAGATACTAGGTATTTCATGATGGATGCACATATACTTTAGAGAGTATTGGCATACCTGACCGAGAAACCGTTTGGTGTATTCTATTTATGTGTCTACGGAAATATCGGTTTGTGGAGTAGTGTAATAGTCCTCCGACTTGAGGTCAATACGCACGACATGTACGGATTGATGGACTTTGACCATGACCAACGCTTGCACTCCTGACGGGGTAGATACGGCATGTGTTGGGTACATCACGAAGTGCATGTGCGTGGTAGTTGAGCCAAGAATAGGATTCATTCCTCAAATAGACTTGGAGAGAATACTTGTCTTCTCATAACTAATTGGATCGTTAGTCATTGGCCAATGCACATCACTTTTGGAATGGTGTCTAAAAGTGATAACATGATCAATTAGTAGAATGAGATAATATGATTAAATTATTTGAATAGACACTTAATCATGTTCAAGACTTAATCGAGTATTCGCGAATGAAAGGACTGTATCACTATGAGCTTCACATTACAGGTAGTTGCAGTATCCTCGCAACGTATTGAGATTGTCTGGTCTATTGTCTAGGGTTCGACTAAGACCATTAGTTCGACTAATCGCTTGGCATGTGAGGGCATATCGGTCACACAACAAGTAGTCATAGTTTACGAATTGAAGTTGGTTAGATTAAATATTGATTTGATCAAGAATATTTAATCTATAGAGAAATATTATAATTCTATTAGATGGAATTATAATTGTAATTATTTAATTAAGTTAGATTTAATTAAATACTAATGTGTATAGTAAAATCTATTAGATGTTGGACATATTGACTGAGTCAAGAAAATAATAGAATGGGCTTAGAGGCCCAAAAGGGAAGTCAATGTTGGAAGCCACTAAAGGCTTCTAACTTTGCCTCCTACGAAACCTACTCCTAAAAGGGTAGGAGTTGGTTAATTATTTTACTATATATACATGTGTGGGTATCAAGGAGTTTTACACACAGAAATTCATTAACCTAGATACAAGACACATATTTTCTCTAGTTTCTTCGATAAAGAATTCTTCTAACGAATTCTCGAAGATATCAACTGTCAAGAGTTCGTAGACGAGGACTACGTGGATACAGTAGTTGAGGATCGATCTACAACGCACTGTAAGCATCCTCTAACGATGTTGTTATATTTTATGTTATACTGCCATGATCAGGATTCGTGTTGGTGAAAATTTTATCTTCCGCTGCTGCGAACCTAGGGTTCGTGTTTATAAAATTCAACAGTGGTATCAGGGCTTCAGGTTGATTTTATGGCCGTATACATAAATATCTGTGTATCTCAACTTTATATATACGACTGGTATATATAAATTAAAAAAAAATTGAAGGGACGCGGACCGCCTTGGAGGCGGCGTCCGCGTCGCCAACGCCACGGCCGCCACGCGCAGCCTTTCTGAGAGCGACCACCACCGACGAGCTCGGCTCGTCACTGGCGGCGTCATTGTCGTGGCGGTGTCGACCTGATCGACGCGAGCAACGAGGTGTCGTCGAGCCGTTTCTGGACTCAGTCCGCGGCTCAACGACATCGTCGTTGACGCGCCGATTCACGGAGCCGGGGTACCACAGACGTGCTCGCCGCGTTGTGAACGACGTCTTCGTACCAGCGGTGACGTCCGGTGCTCCGCCAACGGAGAGAACAAAGCTTTTAAAGCTTCGGGGTCATTTTTGGATCGAAAGGTTTTCGACCCAATAACAGGCCCCACGCGCGGCGAAGCGGCGGTCTAGGACCACTGTCGTGCTCACCCCGTTGCGAGCTTCATTGTGGAGGCGGCGGTGAGAGGCGGATCGGCTCGAATAGAGTTTTGTCGTTGAGCCGTGACCGAGCCCGTTCGGTCGTCAACGACGGAGACGGCCACGCGCCGAATCACCTAGCACGGCCACTACGGAAGAGCTTGCCTCGTCGCGGTCATCGTCGTGGTGCTGGCGATGCACGCCGGAGCGGCGTCGATCGTCGCGTGCAATCGCGGCCTGATTTTTCAGGGAGCGGAGAAGGCCGCATCACGAACCAGAAGGACATCGCGACACCAGGGCGTGTTAATTTTAGTACTTGAAGCTCTGTAAGATTTGGTTTAATGGCAATAATGGATAAGGAGGAACGAAGAAGAAGAGCCAGGTGTGAGGAGGAAAATTGTCCTCATTTTCATTTACTTTTTCTCTGTACAAGTGTCCAAAATAAATACTAGAAACTACCTACGTGGAGAAAGAGAAAAGAAGAGAATAAAGGAATATTATCTGGCATCTTAATAACCCGTAACAAATTCTCCAGGTACAGCTTCCTTGTGACTCGGGAATGGGACCCACATGTCCCCAATACGCGTTCCTGCTACTGAACATGGTTTAGGCCCATGGGTGAAGAATGAAATGGGCTTAATACCCCCCCACAAGCTGGAATGTGAGGATCAAACATTCCAAGCTTGGAGATGAGTTCCTTGTGACGCGAAGAAGAAAGGGCCTTTGTGAACACATCCGCCAGCTGCAGATCAGTGTCCACGTGAAACGTCTTCAACAGACCAAGCTGGATTTTCTCACGGACAACGTGACAATCTAGCTCAATGTGCTTGGTCCGTTCGTGAAAAACGGGATTTTCAGCTATATAAATAGCACTCTGGTTGTCACAAAATAAGAGTGAAGGGGAAGGATGAGGAACCCGAAAATCAGAAAGGAGATAGCGAAGCCATTGAAGCTCACAAGTTGTATCGGCCATGGCACGATACTCGGCTTCAGAAGAGGACCGAGATGCTGTTTGGTGTTTCTTGGTGCGCCAAGAAACAAGGGAGTTCCCAAGAAAAACTGTGAATCCTGTGAGTGATCGTCTTGTATCGGGACAGCCGGCCCAATCACTATCACAATAAGCCTTCAATTGGCAAGAAGAATTAGCATAAAAGAAAATCCCAGCACCTGGAGATCCCTTAAGATATTTGAGAATCCGATGGGCAGCCTTTAAGTGTAGATCAGTGGGTCGAGACATCCATTGACTGAGCTGTTGAACGGCATAAGTAATATCTGGACGGGTATTAGTAAGATAAATTAGGCGGCCAATTAAGCGCCTATAGGTGGAGGATGTGATCTTCTCATCGGGATCTAATTCCCAGTCATCATCAGGATCAAGAACAGGTGCATCATCGAGAGGCACACCAGAATCAGCTTCAAGATGTAAATTAACCTCAGCAGGAGTAGAGACAGGTTTAGAGCCCAAAAAACCTGAATCACGAAGAAGTTCAAGAGTATATTTGCGTTGACAAACATGAATACCAGTAGAATTGCGAGCAATTTCCAATCCCAGAAATACTTGAGATGGCCCAGGTCATTGAGTTTCAGATTCTGGTGAAGAAAAGATTTGACTGCAGCAATAGCAGAAAGGTCAGCACTGGCCAAAATAATATCATCGACGTACACCAATAACACAATAAAGTGATGATCCTGGTCTTTAGTGAACAAAGAGTGGTCTGACTGAGATTGAGCAAATCCAAAACAAATCAGAATTGATGTCAGCTTGGCGAACCACTGGCGGCTTGCTTGTTTCAAGCCGTAGAGTGATTTCTTGAGACGACAAACCAAGCCACTTTGAGTGTGATCCAGGGGTAGACCTGGGGGAGGCTCCATATATACTTCTTCAGATAAATCACCATTTAAAAAAGCATTATTGACATCGAGCTGATGGAGATGCCAATTCTGTTGCACAGCCAGAGCAAGTAGCAGCCGTACAGTAGTAAGTTTTGCAACGGGTGAAAAGGTGTCGATAAAGTCAATGCCAAGGGCCTGTGTATACCCTTTAGCCACCAACCTGGCTTTATAGCGTTCCACACTGCCATCGGCTTTGTGTTTCACCTTGAACACCCACTTACATTTAACCGCTTTCTTCCCAGTAGGTAAAGCCACTAAATTCCAGGTGTTGTTTGATTGCAGAGCAGAAAGTTCTGTGGTCATGGCCTCAATCCAACATGAATGTTGAATAGCTTCTGAATATGTCCTAGGCTCTAAAGAGGCTAAGAGAATGAAAGAAAAAGCCTTATGTGAAGGGGAAAAACTGTCAAGACAAAAATAGGAAGCAAGAGGATAAGAAGAATGAACCTGACCCGAAGATGAATTGGCAAGATGAGCTGAGTGACAAATGTAATCTGTCAAACGAGCTGGTGGAGCTCGAGTTCGTTGGGACCTTCTGACAGGCACATCTCCAACATGAGACGGTGAGGTACGAGGTTGGTGATTTAGTGGTTCATTAAGGCAGAGTTGGGTCCCTCCGCCAGGAATTGGGTGAGACGGTGAGGTGCTAGGGTGGTCATGTACTGGTTCATCAAAATGGAGTTGGGTCCCTCCATTAGGAATTAGGAGCTCGGAAGATGATGACACAGGTGAAGGCGTAGACTCTGGTGGAAGTTTGGTTATGGGACTAGCTGTAGGTAGAACTAAATCTGTAGGTATGTAAGGCTGAAACAGGGATGGTGTATAAAGATGCTGGTTTTGGAATGGAAAAATATGCTCATAAAATGTAACATCACGTGAAAAAATGACTGCGTGGGTGTGAAGGTTGTAAAGTTTATAACCCTTAAGATGGGTAGGTATTCCAAGGAATAAAAAAGGTGCAGACCTTGGATCAAACTTTGTTCTCCCAGCGGCAAAGTTGAAGCATAGCAAAGGCAACCGAGTACCCAAATATGTTTCAACTTAGGTAACTGGTTATGCAAAATTTCAAAGGGGGTTCTATGGTTCAAAATCGTGGATGGTGTTCTATTGATCAGATAAGTAGCATAAAGGATGCAATCACTCCAAAAAACAAGAGGTAAGTGTGCTTGAATGCAAAGAGATCTTGCCACGTTTAAAATATGCTGGTGTTTTCGTTCGACTCGCCCATTTTGTTGGGGAGTTTGCACGCAAGAAAGTTCATGATGAATGCCTGTTTTGGCAAAAAAATCAGACATGAAAAACTCTTGTCCCTGATCACTACGGATGCTTTTAACTTTGCAAGAGAAAATGCGTTCAACCATGGTGCAAAATTGTTCTACAAGTGGACGTGCTTCACCTTTGTTTCTCATTAGAAAAGTCCATAAAGCTCGACTATGATCATCGACAACAGTTAAAAAATAAGAATATCCATCATAGGAGGGAATGCTGTATTTGCCCCAAATGTCAATATGAAGAAGATCAAAGTTGTTCATGGCAATTGTGTCACTAACAGGAAATGGAAGACGCCTATGCTTTGCTAGATGACAAACTTCACATGGTGATGGAACTAATGGATCTATAGCTGGTTCAAAGGCTTTCATTACCTGCAATTTGGAGGAAGGTAAATGTCCTAATCTACTGTGCCATAAAGCAATGTCATTGTGGATAAGTTCCAAAGATGCTGCAGTTGAGGGATGGATAGATAAAGGTTGTTGGTGATGGCCTGTATGCAGAAGGTAAAGTCCCTGATGAACCTCAGCCTTACCAATCATCTTCAGGGAAGAGAGGTCCTGGAAAACACAAGATTGGGCAGTGAAGTTAGCTGCACAAGAGGATGAACTGAGTAATTGGCTAACAGAGAGGAGATTAAAGGTGAAACTGGGCACATGAAGTACATTGCGAAGAATTAGAAAATCAGACAGTTTCACAGTTCCGACATGGCTAGCTTGAACTTTAAATCCGGTTGGCAACATGATGTGCGTATCAACTAAAGGATGAGTATCTAAGAAGAGAGCAAGAGAGCAGGCAATATGATCCGTAGCACCACTATCTACAATCCATGTGTGATTGGAAAAAGAAGAGAAAGAGCCTACAAAAGTGGTAAGACGCGTACCTGACATGGAAGGAACGACGGAAGGAGGATAATGCTTAGAAATAGAGTTGCTAGAACTACCTGGAGATTGTCTGATAGTGTTACCAGACTGAATAGGTTGAGTGGTCTGTTTGAGGATGTTCATGAGATTAGAACACTGCTCTGCAGTCAAACATAACTTCGAGATCTCCTGAGAAATCTCAGTTGTGTTTTTCTGGGAATCAGGTGTCGTCAAATTAACCATCCGAACATTGCCTTGGCTCCCAACATCACGAGTTGGTGTCCTGAACTTGAATCCAGGTGGAAAACCATGTTTCCTATAACATTTATCAACCGTGTGACCGAACAAGTTACAGAACGTACATTGAGGCTTCTTACCATTCGCGGTCCAGTTCCTCTTATATCCACCAGTACCTTGAGCAGCAAAAGTTCTGGGATCTGATGTGGATCCATGAGCCATTCCATGAACCACTTGAGTGGGTTGAGTCGGAAGAACATGCTGCTGTTCGTGTTGATGAGCCAGGTAGAGTGCTCTAGTCAACGAAGGCAGTGGGTCACTTAACAAAATCTGTGATCTCACACTAGAATAATTGTCGTTAAGTCCCTTAAGAAAGCGAATGACCTGATTGGTCTCATAATAACCTCTAACAGTGTGGATAGCCTTACAAGAATTATCAGTTTCCTCATCGCCTTCTTTCTTAAGACATTCACAGCTAGGTATGGGTTGGAGTTCTTCCAACTGATCCCAAAGTGTTTGAAACTGGGTAAAATAATCAGTAACAGATAACGCACCTTGATGAAAGCTGTGGATCTCTTCCAACAGATTACTGATCCGAATGGCATCACCACGACCAAACCTCTGCTTCAAGTTGTTTCAAGCAAGAGCAGCACTCTCAAATCGGTGTAAAGATTATGCGATCTGTGGCTCAACGGATCGGATGATCCAGTTGAGCACCATGTTGTTGGATCTCTTCCACGCCGAGTACTGAGAATCGCTGCGCTTCGGAGCCTTGATGGAGTCATCAATAAACTGGTCCTTGTTCTTACAACCCAGAGTGAGAAGCATAGATTTGCTCCAGGAGTAGTAGTTAGCGCCATTTAGTAGCGGTGAAAGGAGCACCAGTGTTGGTGTCTCGCTAGAGTGAAAATAGTAAGGGCTACTTTCGTCAATGGTCCAGCTCGAGGCTTTGGTTGGTTCCATAGGGGAGTTGGGTGAAAGGAATCAAAGTTTTGGGTGGCAGATTGGCTCTGATACCATGTTAATTTTAGTACTTGAAGCTCTGTAAGATTTGGTTTAATGGCAATAATGGATAAGGAGGAACGAAGAAGAAGAGCCAGGTGTGAGGAGGAAAATTGTCCTCATTTTCATTTACTTTTTCTCTGTACAAGTGTCCAAAATAAATACTAGAAACTACCTACGTGGAGAAAGAGAAAAGAAGAGAATAAAGGAATATTATCTGGCATCTTAATAACCCGTAACAAATTCTCCAGGTACAGCTTCCTTGTGACTCGGGAATGGGACCCACATGTCCCCAATACGCGTTCCTGCTACCGAACATGGTTTAGGCCCATGGGTGAAGAATGAAATGGGCTTAATAGGGCGACGCACGATGGGAGACAGAGGGTTGACCAAGTCTGACGTTCACGGCCTATGTAGATGGTCGGCTGGAGGCTCCGTTCCGGCGAGATAACGTGGTCGGAAGCGTCCTTCGATGGCGAAGGGGGTACCTGGGGAGAAGGTATATGGATTTTGCGAAAAATCAGAAAATGGGCCATTTTTTTAAATAAAACAGATCGGGTTTTATTTTTCAAAATGGCCCGAGATTATTTTTGGGGAATGGGCCAAATTTTTGGGAAAATCTGGGCCATATTTAAATTCGTACGGGCTTATGCCCGAAACGGATTAGAAAATAAAAATAAAAAGGGAAAAGGCCATGTGGGTCTGATACTAAAAAGCCCAACCCGCGTTGGAAAAGTCGACGCAGGCTCCTATGGACTGATGGGCCTTCCATGTTAGGTTTTTTGAACCTGACTTGATATTAAATTGACTTAAGTTGTTCTTAAGTTTACATGGGCTCTCATATGTCTTATAAAAGTTTATTCGTATTTTTTTAACCACGTTGGTTTAAAAAATTATTATGATAATTTTTTACAAACCTAATTTTTTTGGAAGGGTCCGAATAATATTTTTTGCAATATTTTTGAAGTATGCGTACTAATAAAATAAAAAATTAAATATAACCTATTGATAACGTATTAAAGCTCATATATCCTTGATATATAACATCATCATTTTGATTGAAAATATTGATTTTCGATCCTTGGAAAAAATATGAGTATTGACCCAAAATTTCTGCATCGAGTTGCAGGTTTACAATGATTGTCAAGAGTACTTCGCTCATATTTTTTTTTCAAAGCACGCGTTGCGAATGTATGCAACATGCATCATAAGATATTGAAGTGTCATATCTGCTGGAGGGAGCATAAGGATAGCACAAAGGTGCTTGAAGAGCACATAATTTTTCTTCACAAAAAGATACAAGAGTGTATCTAGGCTGGAGGTTATGACCACGGATTAGATTGGCGCACGATATTTGGGCAGAAGGGGATTTTTGGAGAAAATCGCCTTCAATGCACCAATGGAGTTGGGAAGTGGACGAAAAGGCTGTCGCTTCTACTCTAAGGAATATGTTTACAGATTCTCGTATCCTAGTGACCTATGGATAGTCGAATCTGTGCCAGTCCGAGTCATGTATTTTTATACCCTCCTAATTTATGCGTGAATCATTTAAACTTTAGTTAGGTCTTGTTGAAAGTTTCTTGAACAGTTGTGTTTAGAACTTCAAGTATTTCCATAGTAATTTTGTCGTTTAATAAAGGACATATGTTATCTCGATTAAATAAAATATTTATTTAATTGCTAGACTGTTACCATGAGAAATATCCACTTGAATTTACTAAGCGAAGAACTTTTAACATTTAAAGTTTGAGATTAACTCTCAAAGGGTGAGGGGAAGCATGCCCGCGACTTTCATCAAATTTGAGATTAATTGAGAACTTTAATATAGGTTAAAAGTTATGAGTGCGTAGTAAATTAATGTATTGCTGAAATAATTTTTGACACACAATTTTCATAATTTCTCAAAGCTTTGTACTGAAAGAACAATAGGTTCTAGAGACTATAAATGTGATTATGGTCTAGTCTAAGAGTGCACTCAATTATTGATCACTTAACAAAAAGATGTCTACGTGAGATCTCCAACGTGATCAGTAAGCTAGCTATGGCTGGCTACATGTTCAATGTTGAGCACAAAATCCAAAGCTTTCTATGCCTGCAAGAAGGGATCATATGAATGACCCTAGTACATGTTGATAATGTTGTGACATTTTATAAGTGCAAACTGTCACCTTTAGCTTAAAGAGGGTCAGTGACCTCTTAGTGATCGAAGTCCATCCTAAGGTGGATGAGGCTAGTGCTTGATCTAGTGGGAGCAATAGCAAGATTGACCAGTGCAGTGAAGACAAATAGAATTTCTGGAAAACAAAAGAGAGAAACTAAACAGACTCAACCTGAAAGAAGAGTTCTGAGGGTAAGAGGAAATAAAAGGTTTAACATTTTCAATATGAATTCCTGTGAGTACCAACTGGAGCAAGCTCCATTAATGTTGGTATATATATACACGAGTAGAAGTAAGAGGGGTTGGCTCATGAAGATTGCGGCAACATACCCAACTTCTATATGACGTGTTATATACTCCGAGAAATTCACAAAATTTAATATTTGTTCAGTTTCAATGGCTCTTGTTTTTCGTTGGATAATTGAGTGCAACACGTCAAAATCAACCTGTCCATTGCATCAGTTAGAATCAGAAGATCCTCAAAATCACCATATGTATCATACACGTCATCAAGAAAACTTATAAGGTGTCCATGTTTTGTGTATTCAGCTCGAGCATAAGCATACTTAGGACCAGTATGTATAGAATCAGCCCCGAAGAAGAATTCCATAAGTCCGTCTCTTCCAAATGGTAACTTGGACGCAAGTTCCTGATCCTTCGACCACCTATCCATAGAATTTATGTGAATAAGCAAAAAAACAATGTTTATAAAAACAGACGGGAACGCGAGTGACCGTATTTGCACATATTTGCACAATCTCCGGAGAGAGAGTGGGTGGGGGCAGAGAAAGAGGAGGAGGAGGAGAAGGAAGTCAGGGCGAGGAAGGAAGAAGAATGAGTGGACGAGAACACAAGAGTTTTTTGACAAGTGTAAACTAATTCGGTACTATTTTGATAATTTATCCACCATTACGTTTGTATTGAGTAATTCCAGTCAGTGTCACATGGCACTCCACGTAGGCATCAAAACGATGATGTTTGTCCAAAAATTCTCGGATCGGACCTTGGGTTCTCTAAGTGATAACAATTAAAATAAGTTAACATGATTCTATGGATTTTAATCTACAGGTACCCTAATGAGAATTGCTGGTACTAAAATAGACTTTCCATATTTTGAAAGAAAATATGAAAGAAGATAATCAACACATATTTATCCACACTATTTACAAGTTATTATCCTACGGTTCTTGTTCTATGCACAATTACGAATGCAGTCCTTACTCTTTCAAAAATTATTTTATTATCTCTATAATTTGTTTAAATATTATTCTCGGTTCCTTGAAAAATTTGGTGGTGGTGAGAAAATGGTGACTACATGCAAAGGATGTGAGTGGCGGTGTCGCTTGATATTCTGGGCTGAAGAAAGCTTAACGGGCTACGAATGGCATGCCATGGACGGGACGGGATGGAAAATAACTAGTAAGTAGGCTAAAGGGATTACTATTGCAATTTTCTTTTCGGGCTAATTTCAGTAGTATAATCCCTATTCTCTAGTGCCTCGAGGATTTATCTGTATTACGTAGCCGAGTGTAGAATCACTTTGTAACAAAATCAACGTTAGCGTTCTTCTATAATTTTATTTTTCCAGGATTTTACAGAAATTACAGTTACAACCTCATACTCGTATGATAAAATTCGTTGCAAGTACTATACTATCAATTTTATTTACCTTTTCATAATAGAGTATGTGATACCCTGAAAATGATATGTTCTGTCGGAAAGCCTTAAGTGATTTGATTGGTACTATCCATATCAACAAGGTGTACCTTCTTTTCCGGCACACATTCTAAGAGAACTTCAAGGTTAAACGCGTTTGGCCGGGAGTAGGATTAGGATGGGTGACCTCCTGGGAAGTTTTCGGGATGCGTGTGAGTGAGGACAAAACATGCTGGAAAAGACCTGTGTTGGTCTGTGGAGACAGTCGGTTGGATCACGGAGCGTTACATTTGGTATCAGAGCAAAAAATGGTTCTGAGACTATTCTGTGTTCTGTCTGGCGCGACGAAGACGTCGCGTATTTAAGGAGGGGTATATGTGATACTCCGAAAATGATATGTTCTGTCGGAAAGCTTTAAGTGATTTGATTGGTACTATCCATATCAACAAAGTGCACCTTCTTTTGTGGCACATATCCTAAGAGAACTCAAAGGTTAAACGCGTTTGGCCGGGAGTAGGATTAGGATGGGTGACCTCCTGGGAAATTTCTAGGATGCGTGTGAGTGAGGAAAAAATATGCTGGAAAAGACCTATGTTGGTCTGTGGAGACAGTCGGTCGGATCACGGGACGTTACAGAGTACCATTTGACAAAGTTCAAAAGCATATAATAACCATAAAGGCGAACTTGGCATCAACTATCACTCATGCCAACAAAATAAGAAAGCACCCGTAGAAATCATCTAGAAATTTCAAAGCAAACCTAATTAGAGGACTCACTGTTCCTAGTTTATTATCGAAAAAATTTGAAATGCAAACACAATTAGGGAAACTCTCGATGATTATTTCCCCGCTGATCAGAGTGGGATGGGATCAAAGTACATGGTTTTTATCAAAGTCTGAGTGTAGGTTTCATCGGTCATTCCGTCTCCAACTTTGTAAGTGATCTCGGTAACACGGCCATAGTTGAACACTCGCATCAGGATTTCCAGTGGAACTTTTCCGGACTCTTTTAGTAGCTCCTCGTTCACAGTTTTCCATGCATTTGAGATCTTTCTTCGATATTCAGCTTCCGTCTCCTCGTCTGATGCATTGTATTCTCTCTTATAGCAACTAAATGTACCGGTCTCATTTCCGGTACTCTCTTCTTCTCGCTTCATTACACGGTTTAAAAATTGTTAGTTACGATTAAACCACTAATATAATCAATATTTAATTACTTTTTCAGAAATATTTGCATGCTAAATTACTCTTAATAAAAATTGAAGTTTGTACTTTCGTCATATAAGTCACATTTGGATATGTACCCCTTTGACAATATATAATTTACCTTGTGGCTGACCAAATCATTAGCAAGCCGACCAATAACAGCCACAGCTTCAGCCATATCAGGTGTATCTTTCAACCATTTGCATGCCTCGCCTGTGAGCTCTCCGATCCCGAGAAAGGCTACCGCTTGCATGTACCTTTTCCCGGCTGTCAAGAGTCCCAGATCTAAACTCTCTTTAAAAGATGGGAGATACCCACTTTTCATCCATTCAGCTTCGAGCATGTACATTCTTGCAAACTCCTGAAGCTGCTTAGCCAACATGAAATGGTTAGCATGCATCAATATGTGTCTCCATACAAGAAACATGGTAAACTTTTTTTTGCCAAATGAATATAGTGTACACATTCAGACACTACTTTTTTTAAATGGTAAACTTTTTTAAATAACGAATCACACTATAATTACAAAGAGCACCCAAGAGGCGAACAATTGCACAAGAGGAGCAACTGGTCACGATACGAATAAAGCTCTCAAGCTAACCACATGTAGTAGTCAAGAGAAAAATCAGGATAAAAATAGACACGCTACACTCACACAAAAAAAATAAAGTTGTAGTCGCTGATCTTGTTGAATTTATGCCGCAGCAAAATCCAATAAAATAATCCAAGATAGAGAAAGAATACCAAGCGTTAGTATTGCGAGACACAGTACAAGATGAGTGTGTACGCACATGTGAATGTATATGTCATATGTCATACGCGCACACAATATTGTTGTGTATTGATGGAAATGTTTCAGAACCGATGTAGTAGTACGTATCTTACATATTCCCTTGTCAATGACACAATAATCGAGGATCCATCCCTATCAGCATGGTTTTCTAATTCATCAAAAGTGTCCAAGTAAATCTTGTAGAGATGCTTCAAATAATCTTTGGGAAGCCGGTCGATCATACCTCTGTCCCACCTGAAAAAAAATCCATAATTTTTAGTAGAACTCTATATCTCTCTCTCGTCATCTACTCTTTTCAGTAAAAATTTATAAAAACAAAAATTAAAAATAAATAAAAAAATCTACATATAGTCTTAATATTATATAGTCTTAATATATAATGCATATAGACTTAATATTATATGCAGGAGAAAAACCTGATCATTGCATCGGTTAGAACAGGAAGATCCTCAAAATCACCGTAAGTATCATATACATCATCAAGAAAACCGATAAGGTTGCCTTGTTTTGAGTATTCAACCCGAGAATAAGCATACTTTGGGTCGGAATGTATGGAATCAGCCCAGAAGAAGTACTCCATAAGTCTGTCTCTTCCCAATGGTAACTTGGATGCAAGTGCATGATCCTTCGACCACCTATCCATATAATTTATACCAATTAGAAAACTTAAGAGTTTAAGTATATTTTAGTAACATGTGATTTCTGAGTAAATGATTTGGTTGAAAAACTCACCAATTAGGTGATATAGGTTTCTCATTTTCAACATGGTGCTATTATAACTTTAATCAATTTCTTCATAATAATAACTAATTTATATACAATAAAAAATTAACTAACTAAGAGAATTCAAATTATTAGTTTAAGTTGAAGTGCATTTTAATTATGTATATATTTCTTTTTTTCGAACTCTTTCAACATTTTTATTTTCTTTTGTACTTTTGATTTTAAAAAGTTAGGTGTATTTTAGTCTAAAAAAATTGATGAAAAGTCAAGATACAAATGGGCGCAACGAGAGAAATATCTGGGTCCCCGGTAATGAACTATGACCTAATTTTAATGCAAGTAGGTTAGAATATCTATTTAGGTAAATTATGTTTGGGTCCCTGGTATACAATTAAATAGACGATGTGGTTCCTCTTTTTCGAAAATGCATGTAGCATGGTTTGATTTTATTATACTTTTGATTCGGCCAAATTTTTTATATAAATGACGTATATACTCTTAAAAAATAAAAAATTTATAAACCTTTAAAATTCACTCTTCTTCTCGACAAACTGCTACCATGGTAACTTGGATGCAAGTTCCTGATCCTTCTACCAATAAGAAAACTTAGAGTAAAGTATATTTTAGTAACTTGTGGTTTCTGCTTAAATGATACGTGGATGAAAAACTCACCAATTAGGTGATATATGTTTCTCATTTGCAACATGGTGCTATTATGACTTTACTCAATTTCTTCATACTAATAGCTAACTTTTATACAATAAAAAATTAACTAACTAAAAGAATTCAAAAAAGTAGTTTAAGTTGAAGGGTATTTTAATATTGCGTATATTTCTTATTTTTTCGAACTCTTTCAACATTTTAATTTTCTTTTGTACTTTTGAGTTTACGAAATTTAGGTGTATTTTATTCTAAAAATATTGTTGAAAAGTCAAGATACAACTGGGCTCAACAAGAGATATATCTGGGTCCCCTAGTTGTACACTATGGCCTAATTTTAATGCAAGTAGGTTGGAATATCTATTTTATCTAAAGTCTCAAGACATTGTAGAGATGGACCAAACCTAGTTCGACTTTCAAGTTGTGTTATCTAAAGCAAGTTTACTCTACCTTAAATTAGTAAAATAAAAATACAACTCTAGTCTATCCGGGTGGGTTAGTTTGAGTTGATTACTAGCTATGACAGCGGGTTAGCTAGTTAGTTGTCATGCGGAACAAGTCGACTAATGAGAAAACAAGTGTGAATAAAAAGTAAACTTACTTGTATATGTTTTTTAACTCTTGTTGGTGTAGTAACTGAACCCGGTTGAAGTCGAGCTTGGCAAACTTAAGCAACGTATCGTTGTTAGGTTCATAATCATCTTCTTGGTGGCGTTTCTCGAAGAAATTTATGAACTCTCGTGCTTTTAGTCTCACCGGTCCCTTGTGCAATGGAGTCCATAGCGAACAATTTATCTCATCTACCAAATCAGATTTCGATTTAGCCAATATCTCCAAGTGGGTTCTTGTAAAAGTTAGGGCTTCTTCAAGAATATCTTCTCCATGTGTTAGAACATGGGCAGCTTCGAACAGACTCAATAAGCCTTTGGGGTCACTGATGAGGGAATCCTTGAACTTCTGCGTCTCGTTGTCCCTGAACTTTTTGAAGATGTCTGATGAAAAACAAAAGTTCAAGGTGTCATATATATTCTTAAAGGACCTAGTGTTATATTGTGATGGACGCAGATCTTACCGCTCGATACCTTCATTCCGTGTTGTCTGAAAATCCGAAACACAACTGCAGTGGTGTAAAGGTCAAGATCTTTCTTCTCTAAGAGATCAAACTGCGTGTCAAAAATTTGATGGAGCTGTCTCTCGATCTCAGCTTGGAAATGGTACGAGATGCCAAGACGAGATAGTAAGTCAATCAGTTGAACTCTCTCCACCTCATCAGTGGAAGTGTCAAGTAACATGGTCTCCACCTTGTTCTTCAACACCTTTACCTCCCTATCGTACCATTCAAGCTTCTACAAATTTGCACAATATAACGCACAAAGTGAGAAGTAGTAACATAGGAGGTAAAAGAGTTGAAGGATGCAAACTTTTTTTAATAGGTAAATTTTATTAATGATAGTAATATTTAAACAATATAAAATTCACTCATATTAGTATGAGATTGCAGCTGCAGTCTCAGTAAAATTTCCAACGGTAAAATTCAACAAGATAAAACCGTTGAAATATGCAAACTAATGAAAACAGCGGAGGTAACCTCTTGATCGAATGGGATGGAATCAAGGCGATTTCTCCATAATTCCGGAGGGAAGTTGCAACGGGGACGAGTTTCGGTCACGCGAGGTGCAGGCAGCTGAGATGCTAAAGGTGCTACGGATGTCATGGACACTAAATTAACTCGGTCTCTAAAAACTTCGCATTCCTCTGCTTTTAGAGTTTTGCTCTTTCTTATATCTAAATCCTTAGAGTTTGCGTCTCTATTTATAGAGGGAGCAAAGGAGGAGGAGAGATCTATTTTGGCTTATGTGTAACTTTGCTAGTTTCCTTAGCGGCAAACGTTTTTTTTTGTTACAAGTAATTTTTTATTGTTAGGAAATTAACTTAGTTTACGTATGGATGGATGCGCTACGGAATTATTTCTGTTCTAACGCAAGAAAATAAGAACGTGAAACAAACACAAGAGAATTACGTGGCTTGATAAATTTTCTATGTCTACGGGAGAAAGAGATAGATCTTATTGATAAGTTTTCTCTTGCCTAGACTTTAGCTCAATTCAACTCAGCAACTCTATCTATTTATATGTTAATCCTAATACAACTATGGAGCCTATCTAAGTCATTTAAGAGTTCAAAATATAATCCAACTAAGAATTTAACGTAGAATACACATAGGAATCTAACATATAATACAACTAACATAGAATTCAACTAGTAGTCTAATAGAATTCTTGTAGAATATGAATTCTAGATTTTGTGTCATTCTTCAATAATCTCCATCTTCATAAAAAATTACCCTTCAGAAGAACCGTGAAGCTCCACCCGAACTTTAACAATATCCACCTTGATTTAGAAGAACCATGAAGCTTTGCCAAAAATCAATCCTGCTCCACCTTGAACCTTAGACACTTCATCCTCAACAAAAACTACCATCCTCCTTCCATCCTTGTCCAATTACTTGAGACCTCTCTCAAACTCGAACATCTCCCAAGTTTGTTCGATGTATCGCCTTCAATCTCAATGGATCCCAAACACACAAGTTCTCCTGCATAAATATCGCCCGCCCTTGGTGTAATCCATGATTTTGCATTTCCATTGCAAAACCCACCGAACACCATTGATTTGCACGTGCCCTATGACAACCATAGCTTCTTGTTAACAAATGCCTTTCCGAGACAACCATAACTTATTGCTAAAATGCCTTTCCGAGACAACCATAACTTATTGCTAACCATGCCTTTTCAAAATATCCATAGCTTCTTCCTAACCATGTTTCTGCGAATACTCATTCTAAAAACTTGATTGGCTACACACAAATCATTCATGGCAAGACCTTGGTCTGTTATATGATCTAACCTCATATGGCTCAACCATTTGCCAACTCTTTCAGACCATTGATGTGACTTTACCTACAACAACATTTCCACTAACCAGTATGCGTTCCCTTCTACCATTCATCCATACCATAACTTCCTTCTCTATCTTCAGTGACCCATCTATATAACTATACATGTTATAATCCAAGATTTCTAACAAAAACAAATTACCAAGATGCATTGGACTTGATGATACAAAAAGCAAGTGATCATCTAACACGTCTGAATATTTGGAGATGTTAGTGGATGCTGATGATCCCTTTCCCTCATTGTCTTAAATTTTAGTTCGTTCTGGATAGTCCTTCTTCATAACTATCTCGTGTAATTGGGACGTGGGCTAGTTTTTAGTCACACCTAGGTGTATAAGGGGTTTTGGGTTTGCTAAGCTTTTAATTGCAGCTTAACACGAGAGATATTTCCATTAGTACTCTTTTCCTGTCATGAATTTTTCTAATGGGTCTTTTCACGGCAGAATTTTAAAGATGCATGATTGCAACCTTGTACGTTTGTACGAGAGTTAGCTTCTTTTTGGGAGATTTTTTAAAAATGAGTAAATTGTTACATATATTCCCGAAATTGATAAAAAATACACATTTTCCAAAAATTAGTAGAAAGTTAATTATAAATTCAAAAATAATAATGGAGTCGATTCGTGGCGGTGACTGGCGATTTTTAGTTTAAAAACAAAATAAAATAGTGGGTCGACCCAAATAAAGGTGGACTCCACACTGCCCATTTGTTATGCAAGATAAAAGAACGCGGACGAGATCAAGTCCGCTACTTTTGAGATGGGGGGAACTAGATCTCCTGGCCCTAATGGTTTTTCAGGGATATTTTTCCAAAAATACTGGCATATCATTGATAATGATTTGATTGCTTTGGTTGTTAGTCTTTATAACACTCTGAGATTCCTCGTGAACTGAATAGGACTTATATTACTGTGATTCTAAAAAAGCTAACCCGTCAGATATCCATGGTTTTAGACCTATTGGCCTTTGCAATTTTGCCTATAAAGTGTATTCGAAAGTGTTGGCTAATCGTCTTAAACCTTGGATGAATGATTGAATCACTGATTGTTAAGGTGCTTTTGTGAAAAATAGAAGCATCCAGGATAATATTATTATTGCTCACGAGGCTTTCCACTGCCTTAAGACCTCTGGTAAGAAGAAAACCAATTGTAAGGAGATTAAATTAGACTTGAAAAAGGCATATGTTCTTGTTAATTGGGACTTTTTGAGGCATGTTTTCATTAAACTTAGTTTTTCGCATAAATGGGTATCTTGTGTCATGAGCTGTGTTACCTCTACTTCTTATAGCATCCTGTTTAATGGACAGCCTTTGCCTTGGTTTAATGCTGCCCGGGGGATTAGGCAGGGAGACTCGCTATCTTCCTTTTTGTTCTTGTGCATTTCAGATGCCTTTGCACAATTTGTCAGCCATGCCAACCAAGATTGTGGGTGATATCTCTGGTTTTGCTTTAAACTGTTATTGCCCTCCTCTCACTCATGTTCTTTTTGCATATGACACCTTGTTGTTAGGAAAAGCTACTGTTCAAGAGGCCTCTATGTTTAAGTCCTTGTTGGACAATTTTCTTCCCTTTCAGGATAGGATGTTAATTTCCACAAATCTAGTATCTGTTTTGCTAGATGGGAATCGGATGAGACTAAAATGCGTATTTCTCATATTCTTGGTATGCCTTTGCTGTTGCAGGATGACAAGTATCTCGGTCTTCCTTCCTTCTGGGGTCTTTCCAAGAATGATGCTCTGGCTTTCACTTTCGAACAAATGCTTAGGAAAACTCAAAGCTGGAAAAAAATGTTGTTGTCTATGGTTGGTAGGGAAATTTTGATAAAATTGGTGTTATCTGTTGTTCCTTGTTATACCATGCAATGCATTTATTCCCTGCTTATTTCTGTTCTAAATTGAATGACCTCATGGCTAGATTTTGGTGGTCCGGTAGTGTTGAATCTAAGAAGATTCACTTGTTGAGCTGGCATAATCTCACGTATTTTAAGCTATCAGGAGGATTGGGGTTTAAGAATTTGAGTGTTTTTAACCTTGCTCTTTTGTCTAAACTGGTTTGGAGATTACTTAATAAACAATCCTCTCTCTATTTTAAGATTTTGCAGGGACTGTATTTCCCCAACTCTAACATGCTTGATGCTAAAAAAGGTGATAGACCATCCTGGATCTGGTCTAGTTTGTTTCAGGGTTTACAATCCCTCAAGAACGATGTTTTGGTCTGCATTGGTGATGGTTTATCTACCCATATTTGGGCGGATCCTTGGGTCCCTTCTATCCCTCATTTTACACCTGTTACTCCTTCTCCTTTGCCTCCGGATAATAGATCCCTGGCTGATCTAACTTGCAGGTCCACTAGAAGCTGGAATGTTGGGTTGGTTCAGTCCCTCTTTTCAGTGGAGGAGCAGGCTACTATTTGTAATATCGGTAGTGCCCGGTCGGGCACTTTGGATACACTGGTTTGGCTTCACATTTTGTTTGATTGTCCTCATGCCAAGGCTACCTCGTTTAGTAGCCCTTTTAGCCTTAGATTTGATCATGGCATGCATCTAGACTTTATCGATTGGCTCAAATCTATTTTGTTTCATCCGGATGTTATTCATTCTAAGCATCTGGCTTACTTGGCTGTTTATCTATGTTGGGGCATTTGGAATGCCAGAAACAAATTACTTTTCGAGTACTCCATCTGCTACTGCTTATCAAGCTTCTTATCGGAGTAATGAATTCTTGTAGGTCTTGGGTTCATCTGGATCTTTGGCTGATACTGTGCATGGAATTCATGGAAACCAGGCTTTGTGGACTCCCCCGGACGTGGGTATCTTGAAGCTCAAATGTGATGCTTCCTGGGTCGGGATCTCCTCCCACACTGGAATCGCATCCGTTGTTCGTAATTCGCTTGGACTGTTTGTGCAGGGTCAGAGTCTCACTTGTTCAGCTTCTTCTCCATTGGATGCTGAACTTAAGGCGATTCAACTCTCCTTCCTTCTGGTGCGCGCATACTTCCTCGATGTGGCTACCATTGTGGAGACAGATTGCCTTCTCACTCATCTCTGCCTTACTTCTCCGTTGCCTCAACGCAACTGGGAAGTTAAAAATCTTTTTATGGAACTTATGGAGGAATTGGATTGCTTTCCTCTTTGTAAACTTTTATTGATTAGTAGGTCTCAGAATCAGGTTGCTGATTGGACTTGTCGATCAGCTAGATCAAGTTTACTTCCTAGGGACTGGATTTCATTCCCTCCTTCGGTTCTTGATGGACTTCTGTTTTCTAATTTCCCTACCTAAGTTAATATATTTGGTTCGTTGTTCCTAAAAAATGATAAAAGAACGTGAAAGAAAATATTTGATTTTTAGTTTTAAGGAATAAAGCACTAGTTAACCTACAATTTAATACATACAATTTATCGCAATAAGGGATAAAGAGATTTGGTGCTATTATGCTACTGATCAATATTTATAAATCATGATTTATCGAAAAAATGCATATCATTTACATGTGAAATTTTTTATTATGTGTAGACTAAATAAGTATTTGAGATATCAAATTATCTACTTAAGTTCAAGACATGATTAAGTTAGAATAATATTATCACTAATTAATTTAGTTCTTATTAGTACTCAGAAAAATTAAGATTGTGAAGTCGGTAATTCAATTGAGTTCTTTTTAGTAGAATCCTTATTAAATACTTTGTGGTTTCACATTTTCAGAATTTTGTCCATGTGGTTTAAATAGAGAATTTAGTCTTATGTGGTTTACACACTTTTTTTCCGGCAGGTCCAGGGCAGCTGCCCAGCCATCTGAATTTGCAATTTAATATTTACGGACTACATGATATGCATCTCAACCTTTTTCATCCATGAAAATGATAACGTGGTAGATCGTAAAATTTAAATGGTGCCAAATTTGTATATATTTTTCAAAATCATCCCGTCCTTCCTCTCTCTCCCTCCCTCTTTCTGGACTTAACTTTGATAGTTAGTCCCTTTTGATGTTTGTTTTCCTTCTTTGGATTTTCTTGTTTGTTTTTGTTGATTCTTTTTATTTTTCCAACTTGTTTTTAATTTTTTTCTGTTTTACCTTTTGTGATTGGAAATGGCAGTGTGAAGCACAATGTACTCCCTTCTTTCTCTCTCTGGACCCAAAACGATTGCAACTGGAAGCGGTGAAGTTAGTCCCACTCTCGCATGTCCCATTCCAAGAAGCAAGGATGGGTCCCATCCCTGCGTAGATGAAGCTCCGGCTCTTTAGCCAGATGTCGGTGTCAAGGACCCCAATGACGACGTCCATGATAGAAAGAGACTCCAAAAACATGTTTTCATAGCTATTTTTGAGGCCGAGGAACTCCGGGGAGCGGGTGGTATGAGCTCGTTACGTGTCTCGAAGTTAATCCCAAAGAGAGGGAGGGAGGGAGGGAGGGAGGGAGATGAATGAGGGGATGATTTTGAAAATATACATAAATTTGGTACCATTTTGAAATTTTATGATTTGTCACATCATCATTTGCATGGATAAAAAAGACTAAGGTTGCACGACATACATTCTGTAAATATGAGATGGCAAATCCAGATGGCTGGAAAACTGCTCTTGACCTGCCTGAGAAAAAGTGTGTAAACCACAGGAAACTAAATTCCCAACTTAAAACTACGTGGACTAAATTCTGAAAATATAAAACTGTAGGTACTAATAGAGACTTTTCCCTTAAATAATTGAATGCTTCTTTTATTTTTTTGAAAGAAAAATGCCTCTTTTGTTGACATCAACATGCACGTGCCTGCTTTACGAATGTAGATTTTTCAAAACGTAGATTTTTCCATATGTAGAATTTTCCAAATGTAGAATTTTCTTGACGGTAAGCATGCTTTATTTCTTAAAACTAAACATCAAATTTGATTAATTCTAGGGAAAATTACTCTGAGGCTCCTGGTATTTGGTATATTTAAGGTTCGCCCCCATGTATTTCCAAAATTGATTGAAAACTCCCAGAAGTTTGGTTTTATTATACTCTCGGGCATCTTGCTGACATCATCAATCAATTTTTGTTATGAAATGACTAATATACCCTTACAAAAATCAAATGCATTCTCCAACCTGTCAAGGCTCGTCACCAACTCCTCAAAGAGACTCGTCGAAACCACCGTCACCAACCTCCAAAAACCCAGAAACCAAACCAACGTCCTATATAGAGAGGCATGGACTTCTTCATGAAGATTGCCGGTAAGAACGGCGCAACCCCTCTTCTCCAACCCACCCTCAAACCCAGTACCGATGATGCCGCCGCCGAAGGGGGTTTTGGATAGTGAGCTCGCTCACAGAGCCTCGCTCTAGGGTGAATTTAGGGAAGAAAATTGTGAAATTGAACTCCGCCACCAGCTACTAAGATCTGTCCTTCTTCCTCAACTACTAAGCTACGACGATGCCGAAGGGGGTTTTGGACAGTGATGAAATTTTTGATTCTGGAAGGGGGCTTTGGACAGTGAGGAAAGTTGCAGGTCGAGGTCACAGTTGAGGTTGTTGCCGACGGTAAGGTTGTCATCATCCGGCGTCGTTGAAGGACAGATTTTTGGTCGACGGCGAGATGGGATTCGATCCAAGGAAGGGGATGACATTTTTATTTTTATTTTTTAAGGATATTTTTATCATTTCAATGAAAAAAATAATTGCTGACGTCAGCGAGGGGCCTGAGAGTATAATAAAACCAAACATCAGAGAGTTTTTAATCGATTACCGGAATACAGGAGGCGAGCCTTAAATATACCAAACACCAGGGGCCTGAGAGTAATTTACCCATAATTCTAAGGGGCACCGTTAATTTGGGCCGGATAAATTGTTGCTGGGGCCTAGCAGCACGAATCTGACAATTTGTCCTCCAATGGCACCTCATCCACAATGGCACATCATAAAACAGCGCAAAAATTCCAACAGTACATTATCCCAACGGTAAAATCATCCCAACGGCACAAAATTGTCAACGGCACATTATCCAAACGACACAAAAATCCCAACACAAAAACCGACAGTACATCGATTTTCAAAAAATAAAGTTGTAATTCGTGTAGATCGTTAAATTCTCTTTCCGAAAATATATTATAATAACAAAATTTTCAAATGTGTCAAAAATTATGATTCGTCAAAATTTTAATTTTTTAAATAAAACAAAACCTCTGACGCGCGCATCAAAACTGCAGAGCCCGCATTGTCAGTACCTAATCAGGTTCCATAGGAATCGACCTATATATCGAACGACTCCACTATTTTAATTTTTCTTATCTAAAGGTCACCTGTCACCGTCGGGTGGGGTAACTAGTAAGACCATTTACAAAGGCGGCCTTGACCCAAACTATTTAGAATAGGACAAAGAAATAATAATAATAATAATGAAATTAAAGGACCCGGCCGGGCATTAAACTATTCTTTTTACTTTTCAATCTATTTTAATAACTTGACACAATATTATTCGTATAAATAAAATTTTCAAATATTATTTGCATAGTTATAAAAATTAAAATTATTTTTAACAAAATTAAAAATAAATAATATAAAAATTCATATTTTTCAAATCTCTATAATTTTTTTTGTTATAATTGCAGAATAATTATTTTTGTATATTTATTATAATTTTTATATAAGCAAAAAATGATAGTAGAAAATATGTGGATGAGAGAAAAATTATTTATTTCTTCGGTGACCTAAGTTGGACTAAGTTGCTATTAGAGTAAGAAAATATTTAATTGGATTGAATTGTAAATTGATGAGAGAAAAACTAATTGTTTATTCCATGACTTATACCGGGGTAACATTGTAGGTAGTCTAATGGAGTTGAACCATTATATGGTTGACAGTTCGGATTTCCATTACTTTTTTCCAGAAAGCAACTGGATCCAGGTAGGTTAAAATAATTGGAAAAAACTCATAAAGTTCTAATCCTAAGTTAATTAATCTGAGTTTTAAAAAATTTGACTAGTGAGGTCTTCTGACCAATTTATTTCACGGTTGAGTTAATTTGCAATATAAAAATACCAAAATATCTTTACTCCACGTTAAACTCCAACTGTCCAACATCATAATTGTGGCCTCATGTTAAAAAACCGCAAGCCATAGTAACAAAATCCAAACGTGTACACAAAACGGTAATCCAAAGTTGTAGAGTAAAATATCTCTAAAGAGATATTATTAGGATCGGAGAAAAATATCATTTTAAATAGGTTATTAGATAAGAGAAGTTTATTTTTTTTTTCAAAAATATTAAAATTAAGTTTTTGAATAATAAATACGTAAATACCAAAAATTACTTAGTCTATACACAAATTACCTAAAATTTAGACTTATAGCGTTATTCAAATGATATACTCGATAGAGATATTTTCTTAGAACAAGCGATGATCACAAGAACAATTTTGAAACGATTGAGAAGATGAATGATGATGTAAAATTTATTAAATAAGCAAGTTTAGCACAAACTAATATCTTATAATATTTTACGAATTTGTAAAATATGTAAAAATACATGTATTTATTCAAAAAATTATTATATGCAAAAATTGAGACCGAGATTTTGCACTAAAATTTTCTGAAAAGGTATTAGTTATTACGATAGAGAGGTTATTAAATTTTTACACTGATTCTGACTTGGGACCGAGATTTTTTATCAATTTAGAAGGTTATCACTTTACAGAGAATTAGAGGTTTTGTTGTACAATCTTTGTACACAAAACAAGGGACCGCAACACCATTTTTTCAGCTAAATTCGCACCCCTAATGGTGTGGTATTAGTTATTACGATAGAGAGGTTATTAAATTTTAACACTGGTCCCGACTCGGGACCGAGATTTTTTATCAATTTAGAAGGATTATCACTTTACAGAGAATTAGAGGTTTTGTTGTACAATCTTTGTACACAAAACAAGGGACTGCAACACATCATTTTTTTCAGCTAAATTCGCACCCCTAATGGTGTGGTTTACAGCCGAGAGGACATCAAGAGGGCGGCTGTGGAATTTTGCAAGGAGCAGTATTCTGAGGTTGGTTGGATCAGGCCCACTAATTGATCACCTGCTTTTTGACAAGATTTCGGAGGCTTCTAGATTGGATTTGAACAATGATCGTAATGATGACGAGATTAAGAGAGCCGTGTGTATTGCGATGGAGATAAAGTTCCTGGGCCCGATGGTTTCACTCTTATCTTTCTTCAAGGCATGCTGGATATTGTGGGTGAGGATGTCACCATTTTTGTAAAGAATTTCTTCCGGGCTTCCAAACTCTTGCCTTAGGTGAAGATTTCATTCATTGCCCTAATTCCAAAGTATCAAGGTGCGCGAGAATTTAAAAACTTTCGACCAATTTCCTTGGTCGGAAATTTAAACAAAGTTATGGCTAAAATGTTATCCTCACGGATTAAGAAGGTTCTTGGCCACATTATGTTAGGAATTCAGCAACCAATAGAACAAAACGAGCAAAAGATACAGACACAAAAGATTACGTGGTTCGGCCTAATGCCTACGTCCACAGGGAGAAAGGAGAACTTTTATTGATGGATCAGAGTCACAAAGGTATACAAAATCCTTGGATAACACGTCCTTATATAATGGACGAACTCTTGGTGTACAAGAAACCTATCTAGGTCATTCTAGAAGTCCAAAATAAGAGCCCAAGCAAAACAGGAAAATTCTTGCAGTGCACCCCAGTGGGCGCTGCCCACCCAGCGGCCGCTGGACCTTCAGAAATCCCACATTCTGGAACACTCCCCTAGCGAGGGCTAGGGGACTAGCGGCCGCTGGCCATGCCCAAATTTTTACCATTCACTTTTCTCGATATATCCTAACAATTTCTACCTTGGCGAGAAAATATTTTTTGCGAAAAACCATGAAGTTTCACCCGAACTTCAACAAACTCCACTTTGATGAAACACCACCCTATGAAGAACCATGAAAACTTGAGAAATCAAACCGACTCTACCAACGCCACCTCGAACCATAGATAACAACCATCAATAAGACCATCTCAACTTTCTCTCCTCTTTTTGTTCAATCACTTAAAGCCAGCCCCAAGCTCGAGCCACCGAGCTTCCCTGGCATATTCCCTCCAATATTCATCAAACCCTAACTAGCAAGTCTACCTGCTGAAATAACCTTGCGACCAATAGACTCGCCCTCTATTTTTTGTCAGCCCCATGGTGAGTCGTGCCTTTAGTTCGCCTAGCTTGAATAGCACGAAGGAGTTATGTTCCTCCATTTTTCCATTAGCACAGTCAATGTAACTTGTATGGCTCCCTCTGTGGTCATAGATGGGGCTTCTGTGACTCGGTTCTCCTTCGATGCGGCACACTTTTGTTGAGAGGTTAACGATTGCCAACAATTTCTTTCCTTCACATCAATTAGTTTCCCACTGACGGTAATAATCTCTGCGGGAATTAGGGTACTGTACGTGATATGGCCGAGGGCTAATGGTGGAGAGATCGTCCTGGGGAGCGCATTGTAAAACTCTGCAAGACCGGAGGCAAAGTGTCCTAGACCAATGACACTATTCGAGCGAGTCAATGTATTGTTCAGTGCCTGAAAAACTTGGTAGGTGGTGTTGACTGGCTTCTTCTCCTGCAAAAATGCAAGCAAAAATAACTCTGGACCGGAGACTTTGTTGCTTTCCAGCTTCCCATAAATTTCATGACACATAAACTTGTGTAAAAGTAGATATGCAGGGTTAGTGAGAAATCCATTAGAGGGGTTTGTCATGCAAAAGTTCGCTAAGCCAGTCAACTTACACCAACTCTTTTGGTCACACAACGTTGAAGGAATTTCAGTACAACCATCTATAGGAAATCCAAAAGCTTTATGCATGATGGTGTAGTCGATCGTTTAATTTTTGCCATTCGAACGACATTGGATATATTTCAAATCGATGTCAATATTTAGGATTGTGAAAAATTCCAATGTGAGAGTTTCATAAGTGGCCAAAGGTTGTCAATAAAAAGAATTCACTCAATTCTCTAATTCTAGTTTTTAATCCAATACTCTCAACCATATGAAAATCAAACCACTTATTTTGCACAAATTTTCTAGAGGAGAGAGACTGAAGACGTTTACCCTCACCGTCATATCGGATAAAGAACGGAGCCTTTGTACGTATCGCGAAAATCGACAAGTTGTGGTGGATCGTGTCCTCTCTTCCGTTTACCGGGACTTGAAGTTGTGGTATTTTTCTTCTTCGGAGGCATGGAAAAACTGAATAGAAAATCCGACACAATTCAGACGATGAAGTTGAACAAATAAACTAGCGGCCACTGTTCCTGCAAGAATAATCAAACAACCACACAAGTTATGTTGAATAGGATCTTAAATAGGTGACGGAACTATTAGAATAATTGAGAAAGAGAATCAAAATTCCTTGAAAAGTGGGAAAAAAAGGAAGTCCAACTAGGACTGTATATGTCGCTACGAGTCGGTATTCGTCGCTACGAGTACCTTCCTCATCTGCTGTTCACTTCGTGGTGCAAGGGCTTCCTAGCCTCGACTTCGTTCCTTTTTTTCCGTTCGTTTTTTTTTCCTGCAAAAAAAAACATAGAAAAATCGATTAGAACCTAGAAAGGAGAGAAAAAAAAAGTAAGAGAAACTAAAAAAATCTAAGAATGCAAAAACAAAATTGGGTTGCCTCCTAATAAGCGCTTATTTAACGTCAACAACGTGTCGAGGCCCATCTAAATAAACTGATATTTCACGACTCACTAATTTGTAGCAAGCAAGGAAAGTACCGAGTTGGATCCAATGAGGGACGAATACTCAATTAATCTAACTATTAAAAACTGAAGTAAAAAGGAGGATTTTGTGAGATTCAAAGTCGTACAAAATCAACGAACACAAATGAGAGTAGCAAGTGAAATCAATGAGAGAAAACGGTAGATTCAAGATCAGAGTACCACGACAGGTTGGTTGTGCGAGATGAACGGTCTCATCTGGAGTTCCTACAAAATTCTCAACAAACGATTTTAAACGATGTCAATTAACTGTAAGAATTTTTTTCGTGTGCAAATTCTGACGGCATCTCTTGGAGAGGAAGATCTTGCAACTTGAGAAGATTGAAGGAAGATTGAAGGAAGCGTGAATCCTGCATATATGTTGACCAAGGTCGTTGCCTTGGAGAAGCTGAAGCTAAACATGGTTTCAGTTGGCCTAGTGAACTGAGAAGAGGCCTGGCGTGCCGATACAATGAAGAGGGTCATCTAGTGAAGGGTGACAAGTGATGAGGGTGAGAGATTGTTGGGTTATGAAGTCTGTTTGGTACTCTGAGAAGGCATTGGATGATCGAGTGAAGACCACGCATGAATACGAGCACCCGCCAAGTTTTGTAAAGGACCTAGTAGACGCTAGGCCCCTAGCGAACGCTAGGGGGGAGGCAAAATGTTGGAAATCTGAGGACCCTGCGGCCGTTAGCCGGCTGACAGCCTTAATTTCATTTCCTATTTTATTTGTTTCGTGATCCCCACTCTAATTAAGGTTGCTCCTCTATATAAACCCATGTAAGACCTATTGAAATGTGTAGCAAAAAGTGTAGTGACGCACAAGAAACCTAGTGAAAAACTCCTGGTTTGGCACACTCCGAGACGTAGATATTCTTGTCAAACTGGGTTACCAAATCGCTCGTGTTCTTCATTTTAATTTTATTCTTTGTGATTGCTAACGTATTATTGTTTCCCAAGAGGTGTGCCGGTGGGTGCCTTGATGAAGAGGCTCTCCCATTGGGAGCCGATTGCTGAGTTGTTTGACAAGAAAATTTCTTTATGGAGAGGCAACCTACTTTCCTTGGGAGAGCAAGTTATGTTAATTAAAGATCTGCCCTTGAGCTTACCTATTTTTTATATGTTATTGTTCAAGGTACTGATTAGCGTTTTGAAGTTGTTGGAGGGAAAAATGCGAAAGTTCCTTTGGTCTGGTTATCTGAGCAAAAGATGTTTATCCTTTATCTCCTAGAGTCATGCCTACCTCCCGGTAGACAAAGGTGGATTGGGTATGATATGTCTTGACATTTAGAATGAAGCTTTACTCTTAAAATGGATTTGGAGATATCTTTCCAATTCGGACATGTTGTGGGCTTCTGTCATCCGTGCGATCGATGGTATTTTTGCTCCTACTGTTTCCATTAGTCATGTCTAGGATTCCTCATTGTGTGCGGTTCCCTGGTCACTGGTTAAATATTTGGAGCATTGCGTCTTCCGGGTCCACCTCTGCTACCATTTTGTAACGTAACATTGGCATTTCTCTTGGCGGTTCCCTACATTATAACCAAAAGTGAGTGATCAGCATGGGATTGCCGAAAACCAATGGTGAGGAGTGCTGCCCTCAGTGTAAAAAACCAATTACGCCTTGCTTGCTTAAGTCCATATAAAGACTTGTGAAGCTTGCAGACAAAACTGTGCTCGTCGTGTCGTGGATATCTGTGAGGTATCTACATGTAAACATCGTCAGAAAGGTGGCCATGTAAGTATGCATTTTGGACATCAAGTTAATAGAGTGGCCAGTTTCGAACAATAGCAATAGATATGAGGACTCGTACTGAGATAAGTTTAGCCACGGGGGCGAATGCCTCATGATAATCAATTTCCTCTACTTGAGAGTATCCTTTAGCGATAAGTCGGGCTTTGTGATGCTCGATAGTGCCATCAGAATGGCTTTTAATCTTAAAAATCCATTTGCAAGAGATAGGGCATTTACCTAGTGGTAAATAGGTGAGGATCCACGTACCATTTGTATTAAGGGCGTCAAGTTCTGCCTTAATTATTGCACGCCAGGCTGGGAATGTCATAGGTGTGTCAAAGGATGAGGGCTCGGTCTCGGAGTCAAGTCTGCATAAAAAACAATGGTAGTTTATAGCAAAATGGTGAATGGAGAGATATTGACCTATATGGTAGGCTGTGTTTGAGAGCGAAAAAGGTGTTACAGATGGGCTAGTATGGAAATCTTTCATCCATTTTGGGGGATTCCGCACTGAATTACTGCGGCAGGTCGTACCACTGGCAGTAATTCTGTTCTTCAGTAGAGTCGTCTCTCTCACTAGAAGAATCACCAGAAGCAATGGCTTGACTTTTTGCCTTCCGGTTTGCTTTTGCAGTCTTCTCGATCTCCCGGTCAAAAGGTAAAGTATCTGAACGTGAAGAACGAGTTAACATAAAGATGCCAAATTTTGACGTGCGTGTCGAGGCCCCTCAAAATAAACCGATATTTTGTCGCTCACTAATTTGTAGCAAGCAAGGGAAGAACCGAGTCAGATCCAAAGAGGGACGAATACTAAATTACTCTAACTATTAATTCGGAAATTAAAAGGGGGGGGGGGGGGGGTTTGTGAGATTCAAAGTCGTACAAAATCAACAAACACAAATGAGAGTAGTGAGTGAAATCAGTGAGAGAAAATGGTAGATTCGAGATCGGAGTACCACGACAGGTTGGTTGATCATTGGATCACAAATGATAATCTAATGCACGTAGCAAGTCGGTGTAACTCTCCCGTAAGTGCAAAGAGACCACAAACATCAATAATCAACTAGACAAACATCCGCCTAACTAGTTGTTTACTACCTAATAGACAAAATATCAACCGATTTCAACCTATAAGGCGACAGCATTAAGAACGAATGTTCCTACTCCTAGCGATTATACTCAAAACCTTGGTATCTACGAACCTTGGTATTTACTTATTCCTAGTTAATTAGTTTGGTAACAACTATTCCTCGCTGAATTAACCTTGCTCCTCGTTCAATTCCTAACTGCAACTACTAATCAAGAATCAATGATAAATATGTTCTATAATAAATCCACAACTGCAAACCATTCAAGAACAATAATAAGCACAAGAAATAAGTAAATGCTACTGAATTAAATTGAATAACCAAGATCTTCACAACCAAAACCTGGGTCTCCTCCCTCGAATCAACTTAGATGTTTAATTCCTCATAATCTTGGCAAAGACAAAATATCAAAAGTATTTGTTCTCTGGAATAGAAAAAGTACCGTCTAAAATAAGTCTAGAGGCTTATATATAAGTCCTACTAACTCTAAAAACCTAAAAGGGTCGTCCAAGAACCATCAGCGATGCAAAAGACCAAATTTTCAATATTGGTTTGAATTTTCAGTATTTTAGTTGTAACTTCCTTTTTCGATCTCCGATTTAGGAGTTCTTTATATCCACAGAAAGAGGAAAGAAAGATCTTCAACCTCCTGTCTAATAGGTGTCCTCTAATTCGGCCCCAAAATTGACCAAAATGCCCTTCCAAGTTAGCTATCCCTGCTAGACTCCTTCTTCAAGGATAATTCTTTCCAAATTTTGCCCCTTTTCCTACAATTAAGCACAAAGAACCCATTAGTCACCCAAAACTCATATGTTCACTAAAATGATACTAAAGTAAAGATAAAAGTGTGAAAATGACTCAAAATTCTATGTGTTTAATGCGTATTTTAGACACACATCAAACATCCCCACACTTAAACTTTACTTGTCCTCAGGTAAGTAAGCATCAGACACACCTTGAAATCTCAAACTCTCATTAAAAGACCACCCCACAACCTAGTAGTTCACTACCTGAGCATAATGAGTAAGAGTGTGTAGACACCGAATCCTTGACCGTTTAACCTAGTTTTTGCACTAAGTAGACTACCCTAGAAGGTTGACCACTCAGAGGTTTGAAAATTGTAGCTCACATTTATAAGTAGTCAACTGTCTACACTCGCATACATGTCCGAGTTTTCAAAGTTTCATACGTCTCACTCGATGGTGCTTTAAATAAATGCGAGGCTCATGATCAAGGGGACTTTTCATTAGGTTGTAATGGGGTTAAGGTCAGGTGAGGATGCTATATATGGGAAGTAGCTAAACCATCCAGCCCGAGGAGCTCACAAAAATGTTCTAGCTCTCGTCTATTCTAAACACCTCACACTATATCTAATATGCACTCATCCCAAGATTACACCCAATCCTATTGGCTGCACAGCTCGAACCGTGCCATTTATTCACTTTACAACTACTTTCCAACCTTTCCACTAGCCCATCTTAGGGCATTTGTTCCACATCCAACTTTCCCATTCTTTTTTCATCACGTTTTCCTTCTATTTCCTTTTTTTCCTTCTTTTTTTTTCTTGTCACAACTTTTCTCATTCACATCCATACATCATATCACACATCTAAGGTAGCTGGTCTCGGCTTCTTTGTTGGCCTCAATTCTGCCCATTTTTTCTATTGTTCATTCCCAAGCTATTCTACCAAGTGAACCCTTACAATTATACCCCAAAGATAAAGACCTAATGCGTCTTCGGACCCAAGTGATCAAAGGTGGGTAGGATTGTGGATATAGGGCTTACATTGGCTTACATATATATTTGGATAAATTAGCCTCAGGTCCCTAGTTTATAATTTTATTATTAGCAGATCTCTGGCTTTCAAAAAAAGTGTATGAGGTCCATGTTTCTTAAGAAAATATTGGTCTGAGGTCCCTAGTCACCGGCTCGATCTTCTTAAAAATCTCTGGAGAAAATCTCTGATCCGGTGACTAGGGATCTCAGACCAATATTTTCTTAAAAAGCAGGGACCTGATACACTATTTTTGAAAGCCAGGGACCTGCGAGTAATAAAATTATAAACCAGGGACCTGAGGATAATTTGCCCTATATATTTTAATAAAAAAGGCTCAGGCTCAACGGGTTTAAACAAGGGATATAAATAATTTTTGGCTCTAAGGCTCTAGGCTCAATATCAAAGATGGCCCCTGTCCTTCCACTTACACCCACACGACCAAAATAGTACCAAGTGATGGTATGAAACTCGTTGACCGGAGCAATGTAGGCACCTCATGCTATATGGAGACGGTTGTCTCCTCATTCGGCTCTAAAATATCTCACGAGGTCGCTCAATCCCTCTAGTCTAATCTACCTACTGCGACCACTAACCTAAACAACCAAGGGTGTTGTCCCTACACATTCCTACTTATCTTACTCGGGCGTGACTCCTAACAAGGTATGGGGTTTAGCTTCTAACAAAAGTTCAAATTTGAGACGAAGGTTCATCATCTGCTTTTGATACCACATCAACCACAAACACAAACAAACATACTCCTAAATTCATACCTAGACTTGATCACACACCACTGAATAAATAAAAATGCACGCAGACACCCCTCCCAACACTTATTGAACACATTGTCCTCAATGTAGGTAGACTCTAAACATGACAAGAATATACAAAATAAAGACAAACATATTAATGACCCCTTACATCCCCACACTTAGAGAGCAAAAACATAAGACATAACAAGCACGAGACATAACAAAACATAATAAATAATTAAATAACAAAACAAATCAGTTTAGGGTTCAAGGACTCCCTCGGATGGTGTGTCACTTACTATAGGCGGCAATAACTCGCATCCAAACTTGGCAAAAAGAAGGCAGAGCATGACTGTGGTGTGGGCTTGCTTGCGCTCTATGGTGGTGAGTGGTGCCTTTAGTTCACCTAGCTCGGATCCCACGAAGGAGTTTCGTTCCTCCATTTTTGCCATTAGCACGGTCAATGTAGCTTGTATGGCTCCCTCTATGGTCATATATGGGGCTATTGTGACTCGGTTCTCCTTCGATGCGGAACACTTTTGTTAAGAGGTTAACGATTGCCAACAATTCCTTTCCTTCGCATCAATTAGTTGCCCACTGACGGTAATAATCTCTACGGAAATTAGGGTACTGTAAATGATATGGCCAAGGGCTAATGGTGGAGAGATCGTTGTGGGGAGCACATTGTAAAACTCAGCAAGACCGGTGCCTGAAAAACTTGGTAAATGATGAGTGTATAAACACTCATAATTTGTCATATATTTTGTGCGTGTTTAGTCATGATTTAAATTATTTTCATCATATTATGTCAAGTCTTATGATCATTTCAGTATGTTTCTATTCGGGAGTAGATTTCTACCCATTATCATATTTTGTAGGAAAATGGAGCTCAATGAAGGCCATTGGAGTAGTGATTTCAAGAGACCATAACTTTTTGCTCGAGCATCGGATTATAACAAGTGAGATATTGTTGGAAAGCTTGAAGAGAGATCTACATTTCATCTTTTATAGTCGAGGCCGAATTCGGAGCAGAAGAGGGCTAAAAAGTGAAAATACGAAGATATGATGAAGCTGACCAAGACCCGGCAGGCGCTAGGTCCATTTTCGAGTGCTCCATTGGCGGGCGCCAACTCATTGGTGGGCACCAGGACCCCGAGGCCAGAATTTTTAGACTTCCTATTTTGTCAGGTTTTTGACTTATTCCGGATTTGAATGACTCTTGGCCCCCTATTTCGGCCCTAGGACTATAATTATATTATTTACTTCATTACTTGGCTAGCAAGACTTCTAGTTTCGGTGAACTCCTCTAGGATTTTCTATTTTCTAGCTTAGATGTTTGGCTATATATACACCATAGTCTTTTAGGTTTTGGAGAGACTTTCCACTACAACACTGAGGCAAAATTGGGAGATCAATTAAGTCATAATTTTGTTCAGATTCGTAGAGGCAAGGCTTGCTCAAACGACTAAGCCCCCTCTTTCCCTTACTTATGCTTTTCATTATGATGTTCTTTATTATCATCTCTTGCTTCGTTGTTATGCTTAGCGAATAGATTTCTTTAGAATGCGATGCCCTAATATGTGATTGATTATCTATGCAAGTTCTTGGTTCTAATATCTTGCGCTTTAGTTTTTAATTGGTAAACTTAATGCTTAATCTAACTTGATCACTTAGATTATGATTAGAATTGATGAGAGTGGACCGAGAGGTACTCGAATTAATAAAAATCCCAATTAGCATATTCTTAGGTATTAATGAGACGTCTTAATATCATGAGAATACCCGTTAGGAGCAATCTTCATAATTGAAATTAGTATAGTTCTAAGTCTAATTGATGAGCGAAAGCATTAATTAGTAGCTTAAGTCTTTACTATCTTGAATTTATCTTTCTAATGAGCAAAAGCGTTAGGACACTCCGGGTACTAATTGGAGCTTCGTAAGAATCATAATCTCGACATAGGTAGTCAATCCATAGGGTATCGTGCTCGTTTGTCTCTATTGAATTTACAACTCTTTTATTTATATTTTCGATTTCGTTTACTTACTTGCAAACTCTTACAACTTTATAAACTTTTAAATTCTCACGTTTCACATAATTGATTGTTTAGATTTCGTATTCCAACCATCAGTTCGAAACCCTACTTATTCACTATACTATTTGATTGTGTGTTTAATTGTTCGTAATTTCTCGTACATCAGTAGGTGGTGTTTGACCGGCTTCTTGTCCTGCAAACAAAAACAACTCCAGACCGGAGACTTTGTTGCTCTCCTGCTTCCCATAAATTCCATGACACATAAACTTGTGTAAAAAGTAGATATGCAGGGTCAATGATAAATCCATTAGAGGAGTTTGTCATGCAAAAGTACGCTAAGCTAGTCAACTTACACCAACTCTTTTGGTCACAAAACGTTGACGGAATTTCAGTACAACCATCTATAGGAAAACCAAAATCTTTATGCAATGATCGTGTGATCGATCGTATAATCTTTGCCATTCAAACAACATTGGATATATTTCAAATCGATGTCAATTTTAGGGGTTTTGAAAATTTCAATGCGAGAGTTTCATAAGTGGCCAAAGGTTGTCAATATAAGGAATTCACTCAATTCTCTATTTCTAGTTTTCAATCAAATACTCTCAACTATATGAAAATCAAACCACTTATTTTGCACAATTTTTTTTAGAGGAGAGACACTGAAAACGTTTACTCTCACTGTCATCTCGGATAAAGAACGGAGCCTTGTACGTGTCGCGAAAGTCTACGGGTTGTGGTGGATCGTCTCCTCTCTTCCGTTTACCGGGACTTGGAGTTGTGGTATTTTTCTTCTTCGGAGGCATGGAAAAACTGAACTGAAAATTCGACACAATTCAGACGATGAAGTTGAACAGATAAACTAGCGGCCACTGTTCCTGCAAGAATAATCAAACCACCACACAAGTTATGTTGAATAGGATCTTAAATAGGTTTCGGAACTATTAGAATAATTGAGAAAGAGAATCAAAATTCCGTGAAAAGTGGAAAAAAAAGGAAGTCCAACTAGGACTGCATATGTCTCGGGCATGGAAAGCCGAGAGAAAAAATATTTCTTTTTCGGAAGACTCGTCGGATTGGGCTTTTATTCAGCAGCCGGGTCGGCGCGAAAACGGTTTGGTCGGCGCGGCGCGGGAAGGAGATAAAATGTTCTGTCCACATCGTAGCGTAACTCTCTGGTCTCCCCGAGAAGAGACATTATTTTTTATTTCTCTGTTCAATTTGCCGCGAGCAGGTATTCGTCGCTACGAGTACTTTCTCATTAGTTCGAGTAGCCTTTGCTTCCACCTACTTCAAGAGATAATCAACATCAAGTATGATATAGATGTTGCCTAAGGAGCCAGGAAAAGATCTTATAAAATTTATTCTCCACACATCAAATATCTCACTTAAAAGTATAGGAACTTGAGGCATCTCATTTCTACGAGATATCTTCCCTACTCGCTGACGGCGATCACAACTTTTGCAGAATTCGTAAGCATCATGAAAGAGAGTAGGCCAATAAAATCTATTATCTAGCACTTTTCTAGCAGTTCTTCTAGGACCAAAGTGACCTCCACATGCATATGTATGACAATAAGTCAAGATGGACTCATATTCAGGTAAGGCTACGCAACGACAAATGACTTGATCACCACCAATTTTCCAGAGAAAAGGTTCATCCCAAATAAAGTACTTTGCATCACTACGAAGTTTATGCCTTTTACTTTCGTTAAACCAGGAGGAGTCTTACCAGTTACAATAAAGTTCACAAGGTTTGCATGCCATGGTTCTTCAGTTTGGACATCAAATAGTTGTTCATCAGAAAAATCATCTGAAATGGGTAGTGGCTCCTTTGCCCGTTCCAGGCGGCTCAAGTTGTCCGCTACTAAATTTTCAGACCCTTTCTTATCTCGAATCTCCAAGTTAAACTCTTGTAATAAAAGAATCTATCAAATTAAGCTTAGTTTAGACTCTTTCTTTGCCAATAAATATTTGAGTGCGGCATGATCAAAATAAACTATGACTTTTGTTCCCAAAAGGTAAGAACGAAATTTATCCAAGGCAAAGACAATGGCGAGTAATTTTTTCTCCGTGGTGGAGTAATTTCATTGGGCTCCATCCAAAGTCTTTGAGGCATACTAGATGACATGATTGCTCTTCTCAACTCGTGGTCCAAGTACAGCTCCTACGGAAAAATCACTTGCGCCTGTCATAATCTCGAATGGTAGGTTCCAATTAGCAGGTTGCAGGATTAGGGCTATGGTTAGCAACAACTTCAGTTTGTCAAAAGATTTCTTGTATTCCTTACTGAAAATGAATTCCACGTCATTCTTAAGTAGATTGCTCAAAGGTAGAGCGATCTTGGAGAAATCCTTGATGAAATGACGGTAGAACCCAGCATGACTAAGAAAACTTCTTGAACATTAGTTGGGTAAGGGAGATTAGAAACCAAATCAATTTTTGCTTTATCAACTTCAATCCCTTTTTTAGAAATCACATGTCCGAGGACAATGTCTTGAGTGACCAGGAAATGACATTTTTCGTAGTTCAATACCAGGCTTTTGTCAATGCAACGTTGTAAAACTTTCAAAATATTTTGCAAGCAATGGTTAAAAGAATCGTTTTACACGGTGAAATCATCCATGAATACCTCAATGCAATTCTCTATCATGTCAGAAAATATACTCATCATGGAACGTTGAAAAGTACCAGGAGCATCACATAGACCAAAGGGCATGCGACGATAAGCAAATGTTTCAAATGGGCAAGTGAATGTAGTTTTGTCTTGGTCTTTCAGATCAACTACTATTTGGTAGTATGAATAACCATCAAGAAAATAGAAATCGGACTTACCTAAAAGGCGCTCCAAGGTTAAACGCGTTTGGCCGGGAGTAGGATCATGATGGGTGACCTCCTGGGAAATTTTTGGGATGCGTGTGAGTGAGGACAAAGCATGCTAGAAAAGACCCGTGTTGGTCTGTGGAAACAGTCGGTCAAATCACGAGGCATTACGTCACGCCCAAAAAATTGGCATGTTAACCGCCACGGAGAGAAAGTTCTCCGTAAGGCTCAAATACTTTCAAAGTATATTATAAGACATATATATTTAAGGTTACATTCTTGATGGAAACTTCTCTACAATATTATATTTATCTTTAGGCTAATTTATATTATATTTGTTAAGAATAGTCCTTGGATCATCCCCAAGACGTCCGTGCATATAAATATGTATCCTACTATTTTTTTCATGCCTCGTCTCTTTCCTATTCGTACCTAGTATTATATATTTCTCTCTGTCATTATTTAACCTTTTTTTATCTCTATCTAATTTGGTAGAATTGTTCTTCTTGTAATTCAGATGGCCGCCAATATACACGTGTACAATTTTTTCATTTTTTTCTCCTACTCTCAATTATATATATATTTTGATTTTCTTACTTAGTCTAATCTATTTCTCTTTTAATTCTTATTTATTACTCAACCTATAAATATTTTTATCCATACTTAATTTATCTTTCACATGGATGGTGTACTCGGACGAAATGTGACAACCTCGATGGAGCTAGGTAAATGTGGCATGATTAAAAATGTGTGATTCACTTATATAGTAAGGATTTTTTGGGAAATTTGTTTGATGCAAAATCGAGCCATTTTTCAAAGAGATAGGTACGATCAATAATTTTTTATTCATACTATCATTTTACGAGTCTACGAATGACTCCAGAAAGATGAACTCGATAACAAATTTGGGTCACCAAGAGCTAATCCTTTACGTGGAATCTCTAGGAGATGTTTTGGCATGTAACTAGTATATCCTATATATTATAACACTTGGTGTAATTATTGGTTTATGTATAAAATTAATCAACTTACCTAAAAAAAATATCTTTCACATTTAATCTCGTTCTCAATTACTTTTACGATGTTCTCAAATACATAAACAAAGTGCGGATTGCAACCCTTATTATATACAAGGGGAAGCTTGAGATGATATCTCAATATTCAGAGGGGAATACATGGTCTTCATCAAAGTCTCAATGCAGGCTACATCGGTCATCCCGTCTCCAACTTTGTAAGCGATCTCCATAACACGGCCATAGTTGAACACTCGCAACAGGATATCCAGTGGAACATTTCTAGATTCTTTCATCAGTTCCTCGTTCATAGTTTTCCATGCATTTGAGATCCTTCTTCGAAATTCAGCTTTTGTCTCTTTATCTATTGCATTGTATTCTCTCTTATAGCTACTAAATGTACGGTAAGATTTCCGGTACTCTCCTCTTCCCGCTTTATTAAGATTGACACGGTTTAAAAATTGTCAGTAATGATTATACCACTCGTATAATAACCTATTTTAAATGTTGTTAAATCAAAACCCAACCTATATTATTTTGTAAAGTTTAAGGTACTGTTTTTCATTAGGTTAAAGTTAAATTTTATAAGAAAAATATGAATACCGTATAGGATTTAAAGACTAAAGTTGAATTATTTATTTTTTCAAATGTTTGGAGTCAGAAGAAAGAAAACAGAAGATATATCTTCTCCCTTTATTCATTCTTCTATCATATGTCACTTTTATTCTTGCGCAAGTTAGGTTCATCAATAGAAATTTATGATTCAATTTGAATATTATATTTCTGTCAGTTCTTATACATCATGTCACATTTGGGAAAGTATCATTTTGGAAATATATAGTTACCTTGTGGCTGACCAAATCATTGGCAAGCCGACCAATAACACCCACAGCTTGTGCCATATCAGGTACATCTTTCAACCATTTGCATGCCTCGCCGGTGAGCTCTCCGATCCCGAGAAAGGCTACCGCTTGCATGTACATTTTCCCGGCCGACAAGATTCCCAGATCTAAACTCTCTTCAAAAGATGGAAGATACCCATTTTTCATCCATTTAGCTTCCATCATGTACACACTTGCAAAATCCTGCAGCTGCTCAGCAAACACGAAATGGTTAGCGGCCAAAATTGTATTTAATTTAAAAGCACAAGGTGTGACAAAAGTCTAAGATTTAATTCTTAACAGATGTAATTAGGTGTACAATTTATCATTAAAAAACACGAAATGGTTATCATGCATTTATATGTGTTTCCATAATTACAAGAAACATACATGGGTTTTTGCCAAATGAATGTGGCCAACATATATTGGTTCTTAAATCACATTCTATATGCGCGTGTGTATGTATGTAGGTGTTAGAGATGTTAAGAAATTGAAGAGGAAATTTTGTGGGCTTGTTTCCTATTCTATTCGGACTAGATTTTGTACTCATAATTTGACCTAGATAGCTTACTTGATGTACAAGTGTTTGCCTCTATATAAAGACATGTTATACTAAGATTTTGTATGGCTTTGTGGCTCGGAAACTCATCAATAAAAGTTCTCCTTTCTCTCCGTGAACGTAGTCATTAGGCTGAACCACGTAAACTCTTGCGTCTGTGTTCTTTGTGCATTTTGTTCTCTAGTTGTTGAATTCCTAACAGTAGGTATGTATGTATACGCGCACATTATTGTTGTATATTGATGGATATGTTTCAGAGTCGATGTAGTAGTATATATCATATATTCAATTATTCAATAAAAATATATCTTACATATTCCCTTGTCAACGACACAAAAAATCGACGATCCATCCCGAGCAGCATGGCTTTCCAACTCTTCAAAAGTGTCCAAGTAGACCTTGTACAGGTGCTTTATATAATCTTTGGGAAGCCGGTCGATCATACCTCTGTCCCACCTAATTTTTTAAATTAATTTTCAGTAGAAATCTATCATTTAATTTCTTCATAAATGGATTATAGGACACAAACCTGATCATTGCATCAGTTAGAATGGGAAGATCCTCAAATTCACCATATGTATCATAAACGTCATCAAGAAAACCTATAAGGTTGCTTTGTTTGGTGTATTCAGCCCGAGCATAAGCATAGTTAGGATCAGAATGTACATAATCAGCCCAGAAGAGGAACTCCATAAGTCTGTCTCTTCCTAATGGTAACTTGGATGCAATTTCCTGATCCTTCGACCACCTATCCGTATAATTTATACGAATATGAAAAAAGTTAGTTCAGTTGTGTCAAAGGACATTTGACTTAATGGCACAAGTATAAGAAGAATTTGACGAAATTTCAAGGTTCAAACCCTTGCAAAATGTAATTATTGAAAAGCAAAAATAATATCTGCTAAGCAGCAACGGTATATTAAAAAGTAAGCTTACTTGTATATGCTCTTTATCTCTTGTTGGTGTACTAACTGAACCCGGTTGAAATCGAGCTTGGCAAGCTTAAGCAACGTATCATTCTTAGGCTCATAATCATCATAGAAAGATATGAACTCTCTAGCCTTGAGCCTCACCGGACCCTTGTGCAATGGAGTCGACAGTGAACTATTTATCTCATCTGCCAAATCAGATTTTGATTGAGCCAAAATCTCCAAGTGGGTTCTTGTAAAAGTTAGGGCTTCTTCAAGAATATCTTCTCCATTTGTTAGAACATAGGCACCTTCGAACAGACTCAATAAGCCTTTCGGATCATTGGTAAGAGATTCCTTGAACTTTTGTGTCTTCATGTCCTTGAACTTGTTGAAGATATCTGAATAACAAAAAAACAATGTTAGTATCGGTATATTCTGTTATTCGTAAAAGGACTACGCTGAGAATTTTATGAGAGATAAGAGAAATAGAGGACGATTATCACTATGACATGGAAATACACTGAGAAATAAAACGAAAAAACTCCTAAGAACTATTCTCCTATATGTATGGGCCAATCCCGATGGACTTTACAATAAAGAGTTCTAATAAAGTTATAATTTGAAACAAATCCTAATGTATAGGGTGCAATTCCATTTTTAAGGAAAATATAACTTGTATTACTCAAGTGATTGCATTAATACATAAGAGAATTACACCAATTGCCTAAGTGGTCTCTATCTTTGGAAGTCCTCACACCAATTGTCTCTAACCTACAACTGTTTTCTATGTGATGACCGACCAGTTTGATGAAATTATTTTTTTACTCTTTTTCCGTTAATTCCAGAAGCTATTTTTTTTAATGTGATGAACAATACAAGTTTAAATCAGTTGTTACCACTCGACATCTTAATTCCGTGTTGTCTGAAAACTCGAAATACAACTGCAATGGTATAAAGATCGTAATCTCTTTTCAACAAGAGATCAAATTGCGAGTCAAAAATCCGATACAACTGTCTCTCAATTTTGGCTTGAAAATGGTACGAGATGTCAATACGAGATAGTAAGTCGATCAGTTTAATTCTCTCCACTCCATCAGCAGAATTATCAAGTAACATGGCCTCCACTCTTTTTGTGGATATCCCGATTTAGCCTAATCTTTTACTATAATATACCATAATTTATACTAATCATCCATGTGCACAAGGTAGATTCAGTCCCTATGCGAGTCATCAACTATGGGCGTCCTATGGAAGCCTGTTACAAAGATGGAGACGAGATTACTGATGGAAAGTTCGTAACGATTTATTTTATAAGTAACTCCTTTGCATTGATCCCATCCCTCTCCAATCTGGAGATTAGGATGACAAAAAATCTCATACAACCCGGATCAAACATTTATTCTATCCCCCGGGTCTAGGATAGAGTTTTGTCCTTACTACTAAATCTAAAATATGAGAGTTTGTACTAGATAGGTCATTATCCTACGATAGTCATTGTCATTGCCAACCACTGTACATCATCTCAAATAAGACTATAAGTTTGGATTCAATTTCCTAAATAAGTTTAAGATCCGACGGGTTAGCTAGGAGGAGGTAATGGGTGAATAATTATGAGAGTTTGAGATCGGCCGCCAACAAAGTGTATTTGATGAGGAGGTTGTTCAACCTCAAGATGGCGGAGAGTGATATGGTGGCCAAGCACTTACATGAGTTCAATGCGACGATTGCCCAATTGAGCTCGGTGAAGATTGACTTCGACGATGAGATACAAGCCCTAATTTTGCTAAGTTCCTTACCTGATAAATGGAGTGGCACGGTCACGGCGGTGAGTACCTCGGCAGGAAAGTTAGTACTTAAGCTAGATGAGGTGAGGGATTTGATATTGAGTGAAGAGATCCGAAGAAGAGAATCCGGAGTAACCTCGACATCGGCTTTGAGTGTGGGTAATAGGGGGAGGTACAAGTTGAAGAGGAGGAAGGACCGGGGTATGTCAAGATCTAAATCGAGGCGTGGATCGAAGAGAGATTTGAGCTCGGTACAGTGTTAGAATTGTGACAAGTATGGTCACTTCCAAGATCAGTTCTCGGCACCAAGGAGGGAGGACGAGTTGGCCAATGCAATGACGGAAGACTATGGAGTTGTGCTGATCTTGAGTGAGTGTAGTCCATTGGAGGGGTGGGTTGTAGATTCGGGAGCATCGTTTCATTCTTGTAGTGATGCAGGAATGATGGAGCGGTATGTCCTAGGTGACTTTGGCAAGGTTTGTCAAGCGAATGATGAGCCATTGCAAGTTGTGGGCATGTGAGATGTGCGAATCAAGACCCCGAATGGATCGTTGTTGTAAGTGAAGGGTGTGAGGCATGTTCCTGGGTTGAAGAGGAACTTGCTATTCGTGGGGCAATTGGATGAGGAAGGCTATGGTGTGGCCTTTGACCCCGGGTCATGGAAGATCACCAAAGGGGCGATGGTGGTGGCTCGAGGAGTGAAGGATAAGGAAAGTGTGTCCGGTGATGGAAGTTCTAGCATTGAGATGGCTAAGCTAGACATCTTCAACTCGGGTGGGAGCAAGAAGGTACTGAATGGCCAAGAGGCCACTGAGGAGAAGGTGAAATCAAGTTCTCCATCGCCAGTAGTTTCACAGTAGAGTTCCACAAGGGAAGGTGGTTCATCGTAGGGGTTTTTGCCCACTAACTACTATCTCTTGTCGATAGGTGGTGAGCCAAGAGATTATGCAGGGGCACAACAGAATGAGCTTGTACGTGAGAGGATACTTTCAAAGAGTGAGAAGATGGAGTCGTTGAGTGCCAACGAGACTTGGGGACTAGTCAAACTCCTAGTGGTAAGGCATGGCATAATCGAGAGGTTAGAAGAGTTGGTGTGGCAAAGGAGAACAAGTGTTGCAAGGAAAGAGCCAAGAATAAGAAGACTTCAAGTGGCTCCGTATGTGGTCGTGAGAGGTATGCCAAGAGGTGTACAAGCCCGGTGAGTGCGGATGTGGTGGGAGTAGTGAGAAGGCTCATGAAAAATTCTAGAAAGCAATAAGAAAAGGCAATGAAGTGGATGCCCTTCCACTTGACAAGCTTTATAGAGAATGGCCTAATTGATGAGGACAAAAAAGCTAGAGTGGCAAGATGTGTTGATGCAGATGTGGCATCAAGTCACCTTGAGAGAAGATATGGTCTTACAAGTGGGAAGCCCAAGGGGAGTGCCTTGGAAAGGTTGGAGCTATGCTTAGCTTCAACTAGCCTTGTGAAGTGATGAAAAGAGGCCGAAGTGCCAATTGGGAGAAGGTCATCTAGTGACGGGTGACGAGTGTCAATTGGTGAAGAAGGTCATCAAGTAAATGATGACAAGTGATGAAGGTCACCTAGTGACGGGTGACTGATGAAGAGGTTAGTCTCCAGGAGGGAGATTGCCAAGTAATGGAGAAGGTCATCCAGTGACGGATGAGAGACGATGAGGTTAGTCTCCGTGTGGGAGATTGACAAGTGATGAGGATCGCTTAGTGATGGGTAGTTCGTCATGTGGTTAGTCTCCAGGTGGGAGATTGACAAGTGAGAGTCACCTAGTGAAGGGTGGCTCGTGTGGAGGCCAGTCTCCAGATGGGAGATTGTTGAGTATGGAACCTAAGAAACGGTTTGGGAGTTGATCGGATGTGATTCGGTGCTCGGGGATACTCGGGAGGTCAATCAGGTCAAGAGACAAAGAAGAAGAAGCAAAACGCTGATGTTGGGAAGGGCCCAACGGCCACTACTCCCTTGGCCCTCTCTCGGGGGCACTTCCAGGAACATGGAAAGTTGATGACCCAGCGGCCGCTGGGGATGCCCAAGAAAAGTAATTTTCTTGGACAAGTTTGCCCCTCCTGACCCAATAACCCTTGTAGGGTTTGTGAGGCTATAAATACCCATTTGTCTCATTGTTGTAAGGTGTGGTTGCCATTGCCAAAGCTCTCCAAAGTGAAAAGAGAGAAAAGAGAGAAGAGAAGAGAAGGAGAGAAAGAGTGAGCCAAAGTGTGGCATCCATTGTAGTGAGCAAGTAAAACTCTACGTGTGTGTGTGTGATATAGTAGAATCTCTCCTGGATTGGATACCCCCGGAGGTAGATCGTTAAGGATCGAACTGGGTGAACAAATTTTGTGTGTCCCTCCTTTGTACTTTCTTTGTGTTTGTGGTTTATGCTTAGTGTCGTGCTTGTGCTTGTATTATCCGTTGCATTGTGTGGGTCCACGAGAAAGTGGGTAATTTTGTCCAACAAGAGGGGGATAGGATCAACCACTACCACTCTCCTCTTCCTCCACGGTAGCGAACCTACCGTGCTTTTTTTCACTAAATTTTACAAGGTAGGATATCTGGTAGGTACTATGGGAGTGACTGGAGTACTTTGTAATCAGTTTGGTACTTCAAGTCTAAAATTTTTTAGGTAAAAATTCACTGGTTTTACGCTTTGACACACCACTATCCTCTAGCTTCGTTGGAGACAACGAGTGGTACTTGTGAGGTAGACTTGATATACGAGGGATTGCCAAGTTTTTGTGCTCATTGTAGGATCATTGGCCACTCGGATGATTCATGTCGCAAGCTACACTCACGGGAGGATGGGGCGGTTGATGCCAAGCGGAAAGAAATCGCTCGTGGGAAACAAGTTGTGCAAGCTACAGTTCTCTCTAGGCCAGCTGGAAAGAAAACTTGGCAGCGGAAGGTTTTGGGTGCACCAAAACATGTTGTTGGATCCACGACATCTCAGGTTTTGGCTGCTCCTACCTCGAATGCTTTCGAGGCTTTGGAAGATGGTGAGATTTTGGCAGCGGAAGTGTTGGACAATTCAATAGGTCATATTGAACAAGAGGCCACTACTTCGCTTATTTTGTGCATAAGGAAGTGCAGCATAAGCACTTGGTTACGGGGTTGGAAACTGAAGTGAATACCCAGCTTCAAATTGACGAAATATTGGACGACTCACCTTCTACAGGGCAGCTGACTACCCGGCCACTGGTTACGGAACCCGTGATCCCGACTTCTTTGACGGTGATGGCAAACCTGAAGGTTGCACAAGCTGAAGGCTTGACTTTGGGCAAGGCTAGCAAGGGTAAAACGAGCTCAACAAAGGGCTCCAAACATAAGGGTTTGAAGCTGGATTTTCTTCGCAAGGGCACCCCGATATTACAGGGCTCTACTCCGTCTGTTTTGGGTCGTGCTTCAGCCTTGCCCTCTACGGAACCCACGTCTATCCCGGGTCAAGAAGGTTACAATATTATTGTTTTCTCAGACTCGAACGATCTACCTGCTTCATTGAAGTTCATGGGCTCGATTACGAAGCAGATGAAGAACAATTGGTCGAACGAGGTCGAGTATTTTGACTTTTCGCCTACTAAGAATACTCACTTTCAAGTGAGGAAGAGAACTGGGAGTGCCTACACCGGTGAGGATCTACGCTGGTTGGAGTATGATATGGATTTTTGATGCGTCTTGGCTGATTGGTATCGCCCTTGGGTGAGACACTAGATATGGCAGCGGGTTTTACCTTTTTCTACCTTTTCTCATCCTCATTCCGTAATCTTTCTTTTCCCATTAATAAAGGTTCGTAATTTAAAAAAAAAATTTTTGACAAGGTGACAAAAGTTTTAACTTGTTATCAACTAAGTCACATTCACTAATCTGAATTAATTAAATTATCTCACGTATCATGCCATGTAATTACTCATGTTAGGAATGTCACTTGGTTGATAACTAGATTAAATGTTTGTCAACTGCTCAAAATATTTGAAACCACAGGATAGTGGTGTATAAAAAATAATACAATACTTGAACAAGTCTGGATTTCAATCCTTGTTATACACAAGGGGAAGCTTGTGATGATTTCTTAATATTCAGAGGGGAATAGGATCGAAGTAGATGGTTTTCATCAAAGTCTCAGTGTAGGTCCCATAGGTCATCCCGTCTCCAACTTTGTAACAAATTTCCATAATACGGCCATAGTTGAGCACTCGAATTAGGATTTCTAGTGGAACTTTTCCAGATTCCTTCATCAACTCTTCATTCAGAGATTTCCATGCATTTGAAATCCTTCTTTGAAATACAGCTTCCGTCTCCTCATCCGATGCATTGTATTCTCTCTTGTAGCTGCTAAACGCAACTGTCAGATTTTCGGTACTCTCTTCTTCCCGCTTCATTACACGAAAAATTGTACATGGCCAACATCAGAATGCATATTGTTTGAGGAAAAATAACGTAGGTAGGAAAAAAAAATACTGCAAGCAAAGCATTGATAGTTTTCAATTGTCTCAAACCCGTGACCGTAATCGTAAGCTCGTGGTTACAGTCACGATTTCAAACGAAAATCATGATCAGCAACTTCAAATCATGCAATATGTAATTAATTACCTTGTGGCTGGCCAAATCATTAGCAAGCCGAGCAATTACACACACAACTTCAAATTGTCAGTTACGATTAAACCACTCGCATAATAACTTATTTTAAATGATTGTTAAATCAAAACCCAACTTATATTATTTTGTAAGATTTAAGGTACTGTTTTCGTTAGGTTTTTTTTTGTGTGAAACAATTGTTTTCGTTAGGTTATTACAAGAAAACCACGAATACCGAATAGGATTTAAAGAGTATATTTTTTCAAATGCTTGCAGTTAGAAGAAAGAAAACAGAAGACATAACTTCTCCCTTTATTCATTCTTGTATCATGTGTCACTTTTATACTTGCACAAGTTATCATTTTTGGTAGCGTTATCTGTATGACCCTTCTTGGTCAACGGTTCATCAATAGGATTTATGTTTCAATTGAATTTTATAGTTCCGTAAATGTTTGATCATGTCACATTTGGGCAAGTATCATTTTAATAATATATAGTTACGTTGTGGTGACCAAATCATTAGCAAGCCGACCAATAATACCCACAGCTTGTGCCATATCAGCTACATTTTTCAACCATTTGCATGCCTCGCCGGTGAGCTCTCCGATCCCGAAAAAGGCTACCGCTTGCATGTACATTTTCCCGGCAGACAAGATTCCCAGATCTAAACTCTCTTCAAAAGATGGAAGATACCCACTTTTCATCCATTTAGCTTCCAGCATGTACACTCTTGCAAACTCCTGCAGGTGCTCAGCCAACACAAAATGGTAAACACCTAATATCACAAGCCGTAGTATAAATTGACAAGAGATTGTGGTTTAATTCCTAGTAGATGTAATTAGGTGTAAAATTTATCTTAAAAAAATAAAATTGTTAGCATGCATTTATATGTGTTTCCATAATTACAAGAAACATGGGGTTTTGCCAAATGAATGTAGTATGCACATTCGGACGATATTGGAGAAAGATTTATGGACAGTGTTGCTTTCCACTGCTTTTTGGAGTGTTGCTCTTTCTTATATCTGAATCCTTAGTGTTTTTTTTAAAGGTAAATTACATCAAGAATACACCTATGTCAAGGTTTGAACTCATGATCTCTGTCAAATTTTCCTACGCCTATGCCGCTAGGCCAAATGGCCTTTGGCCTGAATCCTTAGAGTTTGCGTCTCTATTTATAGAGCGAGTAAAGGAGGAGAAGAGAGCTATTTTGAACGGGAACAATGTCCCAGTGACAAGCCCTCCTCATCGATAACCCCATTGAAATACTGAGGTATTGTCAAAGGGCTTGCAGCCCAACGACACAAGGTATTATAAATATATAGGAGGTATAGAGTTCAAACTCTGACATTGTCATAGTATAAAATATACCTTAAAAAAATACCGATGTATTTGAACGGGAAACCTGAAATTCATAATTCCAGTCCAAAACGACACCGCACAACTTATTTACGGAGTATCACACCAACCAAATGCACTTTGCAAAATTTAATTCAAGCCCGGAGGCGAAAGAAAAAGGCAGCAATATTGACTTTAGCATGTCAATGGACGACTAGGACACTCGTGACAGGACCGTGGTAGAGGTTTCTATGGAGATCAGGAACAGGCAAACCATTAAAGCAACCAGTTGCCCTTCAACAGCTCAAAGAAAAAGATATGGAGAAAGAGGATCGCCCTGCACAACCCACCCTCTCCAACTTAAATAATCTAGAAGCTAAACAGTTGATAAGAACCGAGGCTGAGGCCCCCTTGATATAGTTAGCGATCCAACTCCTAAAGCGCGGCCCAAAGCCCCATGACATCCAATACTTCAAGAATGTACGACCAACGTACAGAATCGAAAGCTTGTCGGAAGTCCGGTTTTAAAAAGAACCCAAACAATATTAGAATTCTTAAATATAGCTTACTTTCTGTCCGTTTCCTCTTTTAGTATTGAGAGAATCACGGCAATATAATGTGGTAGGAAAGCAACTGGATCGAGGTAGGTTAAAATAATCCCATTGCTTTTTCGATGAGGATGCCAAATTTTGACCAGTTTGTCCAAGTTTTTCAAAATATACGCGTAGATCACAAATTTATTTATAATAAGAAGGAAAAAAAATACAGAGACGGGGTAAAAGGACAAACGATTAATCCATTAATCCAATAACTTAAACAAACCAACCAATAAATAAATCGTTTGTTCCAAACCTTACGATTGATTAATCAAAGGACATCATGATCTAAATAGGGTCACAAATCAAATGATAGAAATAATTACCTAGTCGAGACAAACGATCACAAATCTATTTTATCTTTACGATTGCATAACTTGCCAAGTATTTTATATCTCCACATAATCCATCTTTCACATTTAACCCCGTTTCTAAGCTACTTTCATGATTTTCTGAACAATAATGCAATACTTAAACAAGCCTGGATTTCAATCCTTATTATACACAAGGGGAAGCTCGTGATGATTTCTCAATATTCAGAGGGGAATAGGATCGAAGTAGATGGTTTTCATCAAAGACTCCGTGTAGGTCCCATCGGTCATTCCGTCTCCAACTTTGTAACAAATTTCCATAATACGGCCATAGTTGAGCACTCGCATTAGGATTTCTAGTGGAACTTTTCCAGATTCCTTCATCAACTCTTCATTCATAGTTTTCCATGCATTTGAAATCCTTCTTTGAAATACAGCTTCCGTCTCCTCATCCGATGCATTGTATTCTCTCTTGTAGCTGCTAAACGTACCTGTCAGATTTCCGGTACCCTCCTCTTCCCGCTTCATTACGCGAAAAAATGGTACATAGCCAACATCAGAATGCATACTGTTTGAGGAAAAATAAAGTAGATAGAAAAAAATAATACTGCAAGCAAAGCATATATAGTTTTCAATTGTCTCAAACCCGTGACCGTAATCGTAAGCTCGTGGTTACAGTCAAGATTTCTAACGAAAATCATGATCAGCAGCTTCAAATCATGCAATATGTAATTAATTACCTTGTGGCTGACCAAATCATTAGCTAGCCGAGCAATTACACACACAACTTCTGCCATATGAGGTTTGGTTTTCAACCATTTGCACGCCTCGGTCGTGGGGGCAGATTTGGTGGGGACTGGGGTAGTCCCCAAATATGGGGACTAACTCAAACCAATATCACTACACATGCAAACCAATATCACTTCATATGTAAACCAGCGTCTTGCAAACCAATATCACTTCACATGCAAACCAATATCACTTCACATGCAAACCAATATCACCTGATAGGTTATTGACCATCAGATTTAAAGATAATCAAATCTGACGGCCCAAAATGTAGTCCCCACCTATGGACAAATTTTCTTTAGTCCCCTCTCAATCCGGTCCAATCCCGAGAAAGGCTACCGCTTGCATGTACGTTTTCCCAGCTGACAAGATTCCCAGATCTAAACTCTCTTTAAAAGATGGGAGATACCCACTTTTCATCCATTCAGCCTCCGTCATTTATAATCTTGCAACATCCTGCAGCTGCTTATATCCAACACACGGTTATCGTGTATTTTTTGACTTATTATTCTTTTGGAGGAATAATATATCTCATCCGTTAAAAAAAAATTAAGAAATGTTTGAGAATAGAGAAAGTCATTCTTTGCCATGCTCTTAAAAAAAAGGGATCGGGATATATAGTCCACGCACGGTTCAGTAAAGATGTAGCCTAAACTATAAGGACTAAAGTTTGTAGGCCTTTTTCAAGCAATAAAAGAACGGGTTTCATTCAGCTTGGCTTAAAAAATAAGAATACATGTACTTTTATTTGCCGGATAAATATAAAAGGTATTCTGTTACCAAGTATATATACGTGTGAAAATATGAGAGCATGAATGTACGTGTGTGTATATGTGTGTGTAAAAATATGCGTGTAGATACGTAGTACGTACTACATATTATGTATTGATATACAAGTTCTAGAGCCGATGTAGTATATATCTTGCATATTCCCTTGTCAATGACACAACAATCGATGATCCATCCCCAGCAGCATGGGTTTCCAATTCATCAAAAGTGTCCAAGAAAATCTTATAGAGGTGCTTCATGTAATCTATGGGAAGCCAGTCGATCATACCTCTGTCCCACCTGAGAAAAATTCATAATTTTGAGTAGAACTCTATATCTCTCTCTAGTTATCTACCCTTTTCAGTAAAAATTATAAAAACACAAAAAAAAAATTTAAACTATATATAGTTTTGATATTATAGGCAGGAGACAAACCTGATCATTGCATCGGTTAGAACAGGAAGATCATCAAAATCACCGTAAGTATCATAAACATCATCAAGAAAACTTATAAGGTTGCATTGTTTGGTGTATTCAACCCGAGCGTAAGAACATTTAGGATCGGAATGTATAGAATCAGCCCAGAAGAAGAACTCCATAAGTCTGTCTCTTCCCAATGGTAACTTGGATGCAAGTTCCTGATCCTTCGACCACCTATCCATATAACTTATACCAATTAGAAAACTTATAGTAAGGTCTATCTTAGTATTGTGTGGTTTCTGAGTAAATGATACGTGGATGAAAAGCTCACCATATGGTGCTATTATGACTTTAATCAATTTCTTCATACCAATAGCTAACTTTTATGCAATAAAAAATTGACTAACTTAAAAATTTAAATAATTAGAATATCTATTTTATCTAAAATCTTAAGAAATCGTGGAGATGGATCAAACCTAGCTCGACTTTCAAGTTGTGTTATCTAAAGCAAATTTACTCTACAAGTGTGAATAAAAAGTAAACTTACTTGTACATGTTTTTTATCTCTTGTTGGTGTAGTAGCTGAACCCGGTTGAAGTCGAACTTGGCAAGCTTAAGCAACGTATCGTTCTTAGGCTCATTATCTTCTTGGCGGCGTCTCTCGTAGAAATATATGAACTCTCTTGCTTTTAGCCTAACCGATCCCTTGTGCAATGGAGTCGACAACGAACTATTTATCTCATCTGCCAAATGAGATTTCGATTGAGCCAACATCTCCAAGTGGGTTCTTGTAAAAGTTAGAGCTTCTTCAAGAATATCTTCGCCATGTGTTATAACATTGGCAGCTTCGAACAGACTTAATAAGCCTTCGGGGTCATAAATAAGGGAATTCTTGAACTTCTGCGTCTCGTTGTCCTTGAACTTTTTGAAGATGTCTGATGAAAAACAAAAATTAAAGGTGTCGTATATATTCGTTAAGGGCCTAGTGTTATATTGTGATGAACGCAGATCTTACCGCTCGACATCTTAATTCTGTGTTGTCTGAAAATCCGAAACACAACTGCAGTAGTGTAAAGATCAAGATCTTTCTTCTCTAAGAGACCAAACTGCGAGTCGAAAACTTGATATAATTGTCTCTCGATCTCTGCTTGAAAATGGTATGAGATGCCAAGACGAGATAGTAAGTCGATCAGTTTAAGTCTCTCCACTGCATCAGTGAAAGTGTCAAGCAACATGGCCTCCACCTTACTCTTCAACGTCTTTACCTCCGTATCGTACCTTTGAAGCTTCTACAAATTTTGTACAATATAACACACAAAGTGAGAAGCAGTAACATAGGAGGTCAAAGAAGAGAGTTGAAGGACGCGAACTTTTTTAATAGCTAAATTTAATTAATGATAGTAATATTTACACAGTGTATAATTCCCTGCAGCTGCAGTGAAAGAACCGTTGAAGGATGCAAACTAATGAAAACAGTGGAGGTAACCTCTTGATCGAATGGGATGGAAGCAAGGCGATCTCTCCAAAATTCCGGAGGGAAGTTGCAACGAGGACGAGTTTGGGTCTCACGAGGTGAAGGCAGCTGAGATGCTAAAGGTGCTACAGATGCCATGGACACGAAATTAAATCGCTTTTAAAAAACTTCGCTTTCCACTGCTTTTGGAGTGTTGCTCTTTCTTATATCTGAATCCTTAGAGTTTGAGCATCTATTTATAGAGCGAGTAAAGGAGGAGAAGAGAACTCTTTTTGGCTTATGTGTAACTTTGCTAGTTTCATTGACCAAAAAAATATTTTTTTATAATTACTTTTTTATGACTAGGAAATTGATTTATTCTAGATATGGATGCCTAGTAAAATTACCTCTATTCTAAAGAAAAAAAATGTGAAATAGACACAAGAGAATTACATGGTTCAGAAAATTGTCTATGTCCACGTGAGAAAATGAGATCTTATTGATGAGTTTCTTCTTGCCCAAGCTCTAGCTCAACTCGACTCAGCCACCCTATAACCCTAATACAATAATCAAGCCTATCTAAATAATATAGGAGTCCAAAATATAATCCAGCTAGGAGACTAAGCATATAATCCAACTAACATGGAATTCAACTAGGAGTCTCATAGAATTTTTGTAGAATATGAATTCTTGATTTTGAATCATAGGTCTTTTGACCGAACCATGTAATATCGTGTAACTTCTATTCTTCCTATTTTGTTACTATTTGTTATGGATGTTCTACACATTCGTGTTTCTGCTTCCGCTGCTCTAACATCTTGAGCACCAAAATCTCGGCAATCAAAATTTGGAACAAAAAATTATTACAAAAATAGTAAAAGTTGGTCATTCTAAATTTGAGTACGAATATTTAAGGGGAGATTTGTGTCTTGATTGGGTCATCAAAATTTGACGTCAGTCCCGAGATGGCAATTAGATTATATTAGTACACCTCGTTTCACTTGCCTCCTAAAAAATAATGGAATCTAGACTGTCCCAATTTTATACTCGAGTGTTCAACAAATCTGGACGGAAAGAGATCGATTCTACCATATTATATGGAAACGTTCTTAGAGAATGCAGACAACTTTAGGTGCCATTTTTTTTAAATCTCAAGAGTCGATGAGAATGATTTAAGAGTAAAATTTGAACAAATTTTTTTAAATTAAATTTAAGTTTCTTAATACTTCAATCAATTTTTATTTAATTTTCATATTACTTATGATACTTTTGTTGGTCTTTTGTCCGTTTCCTATTTTAGTATTGTGCGAATTTTGTCAATATAATGGCGTAGGATTCCATCTACTTCCGTCCAGATTTGTTAAACATGCGTGTATATTGCAGAGAGAGACCATTGGTGGAAATGGCCGACAATGATTCCAGATTTGTTAATTACGGTCTTTTGTTGTTCTTTGGAAAATTATTGGTGTTACTAATTGTAGATTTTTGAAATGTGTATTAGATAGCATTTATAATTATTTAACTCTAATAATTGGGTATTTAATATATAGTTTGGTGTTAGTTAACACAATTTTACTTATTAAAAAAAATATATTGCAGAGACACGATAGAAAATTGACACAGTTCGGATTTCTATTACTTTTCTTATAAAGCACCTGGATCGAGGTAGGTTAATATAATTTCATTGCCTTTTCGTTAAGGATGCCAAATTTGACCAGCTTGTCGAAGTTTTCCAAAATAAATAATACGCGTGGATCACATATTACTTTATAGTAATAAGAATTTAAAAACGAGTCGAGTAAAAGGACAAACGATTAATCAATTAATCCAAATAAACAAACCAACCAATAAAACGTTTGTCCAAAACCTTACGATTGATTAATCAAAGGACTTCATTATCTAGATAGGGTCACAAATCAGGGGTGGATTCATTCATGGATGTATAAAACACTCCAGGATCATTTTGGGAGATAAAATGGGTCGCCATGTTATAATCGAATGGTTCGCCGAGTTGTCATAGAATGGCTAGCTCAGTTATAATAAAATGGTTTCACGGAACTGTCCTAAAAAAATTGGGACCGAGTCCGGGATAAAAGGGGTTGGATAAAATAGTTCGCCCAGTTATGATAGAATGGTTGCACGAATAAAAGGAGTTGGATAAAATGGTTCGTTCAATTATGATAAAATAGTTCGCTCATATATGATAAAATAGTTCACTCAGTTATGATAAAATGGTTCGCTCTCCAGGTCCGTACTAGAAAGGTAACTCCAGTACCCAATCAGGTACCAGATTTGGTCCTAGAGTACCAAATTCTGCGAGGCCCAGTCTGGATTGGACCATAGCGGTTGGATCGAGCCCATTAAAAATATTGATGATCAAACGGGCAAGGATGATAAGGGTAATTTTCTTTTTATCTCTCTTCCTCTCTCCCATTTCTCCTCCTTCAATGCCTCCTCTCTCTCTCTCTCTCTCTCTCTCTCTCTCTAGTGACCACCACCAGGGATCGTCGCTGTCCTCCTCTCCGTCGGATCAGAGTCTTGATCTCGTAGGAGCCGCATCGCTTGCCTCTTCAGCCAGCCCCGCTGCTAGGATCCAGCGCTGCCTGTCCTCTGATCTCCTTCAAAGCTAGCATCGACGAGTACGACTAGGACGATGACGACATCGCAGACCTCATCCAGCGACAGGAGGAGGGGGCTGATGAGGTCGCCCACGCTGGAGGAGGAGTAGGAGGACTCTTGGGAGGAGAGGACGAGGCCGCACTCGGATCAGATGGTGTCGCCCTCCTCGTGGTCCCTTGCTTGGTCTAATCTCTGTTAATAAAATGAGATTGGATTTGTCTATGGGTACTGTAGTACATGCAAATAGCGTATTCAATATTTGTTGGGTAATATCAAATTTGAGATGAGGGGTAATCTGAGATGAATATAGAATGTGGTTTTTGTGAAAAGAGATTAAATTTGTGTAAAAATTGATTTTTTAGACTAGGAAAATAAATGACAAAACTGCGTGAAGATGGTTTTTGTGGAGCCTTGGAAATGGAGATGGATGGGTGCGGAAGATGAAGTGTGAAGATGATTTTTTTTACTTTGTGGGGTTGCCTTGGGAATGTGCATGGATTGGGTGGAAAGAATAAATGGGAATGGTTTACTTGGTTATATTGAATGATTTACTTGGTTATATAATAGTTATCGAATGGTTTACTCGATTATATTAAATAGTTTATCCGATTATATCGAATAGTTTACCATACTATATCTAATGATTTACCCAGTTATATCGAATAGTTTATCCTGCTATATCGAATGGTTTACCCGGGTATATCGAATGGTTCACCGAGCTATATCGAATGGCTTAATCGGTTATATCGAATGATTTATCCAGTTATATCGAATGGTTTACCAGGCTATATGAAATAGTTTACCCAGCTATATCGAATGGTTTATTCGGCTATATCGAATGGTTTACTCGGCTATATCGAATAGTTTATCTAATTATATTGAATAGTTTACCCGGTTATTTCAAATGGTATACCAATTTGATAATATTTAAAACTATTTATAATAAAAAATTAAATAACTATAATAAATAAAGGATGTGTCAGCCCTTTTATGAAAAAAAGTATCAACTCCTTTTTAGGGAAAAAAGCATCAGCCCCTTTTCCCTATCCCACGAGCGCGTCAGTTCTTTTTGTCTTCTTTAGGGAAGGAAGCTAAGCAGAAAGAGCAGAGCTAAGTAAGGGCGAGCTACAACAAACACGAAGGAAAGGTCCGCTTCAGGATCATTTGAATAATGTGAAGATACAGACGAAACAGCTTATAATACCCCGTGATTTGACCGACTGTCTCCAAAGACCAACACATATCTTTTCTAGCGTGTTTTGTCCTCACTCACATGCATCCTAGAAAATACTTTCCAGGAGGTCACCCATTCTGATCCTACTCCCGGCCAAACGCGTTTAACCTTGGAGTTCTCTCAGGATGTGTGCCGAAAAAGAAGGTGAACCTTGCTTTTCGGCACACATCCTGAGAGAACTCCAAAGTTAAACGCGTTTGGCCGGGAGTAGGATCATGATGGGTGACCTTCTGGGAAATTTTTGAGATGCGTGTGAGTAAGGACAAAGCATGCTAGAAAAGACCCGTGTTAGTTTGTGCAAACAGTCTGTCAAATCACGGGGCATTACGTCACGCCCAGGAAATCGGCATGTCAACCGCCACGGAGAGAAAGTTCTCCGTAAGGCTCAAATACTTTCAAAATATATTATAAGACATATATATTTAAGTTTACATTCTTGATGGAAAATAGAAATCCTCGTTCTAACTGACAAAAATGAGTGTCGTGCGATGCAAGACATGAGTCTACTCCTAGTTCTCACTTCTGAATCATCCCTTAATATCTCAAACACATAGCGCATATTAATGAAGATACACAACTCAGCAAACTGGCGACACATATAACACACATTCAAGTACATAACAGATCATAAAGTGGCTCATATCTCAAATGATATAACAATTCATATATCAAATATTCCCAACAATGATCATTCAAATCAAGATGCATTTACATAGAACAGAAATCACATATACACTGACAATCTTTTCAGAGTGGAAACAGAGGTCACTTAGCCATCTAACTTAGCCATCTAATAGAATAAGACTCCGGAGTCTATAGAAATCATGACGGGAATCTTGTCAGGCACTGATAAATATTTTTTCATTCCCGCGTTGCGAACCCAAAAGACAAAAGAGCATCCCCTCCACGAACCCAAATGAATGTGGCCAACAAGTATTGGTTCTTAAATCACATTCTATATGCGTGTGTATTGATGGACATGTTTTAGAGCCGATCTAGTAATATATATCTTATTTTAACTTATTCAAAATATATATATATATATATATATATCTTACATATTCCCTTGTCAACGACACAACAATCGACGATCCATTCCGAGCAGCATGGCTTTCCAACTCTTCAAAAGTGTCCAAGTAGACCCTGTACAGGTGCTTAATATATTCTTTGGGAAGCCGGTCGACAATACCTCTGTCCCACCTAATTTTTTAATTAATTTTCAGTAGAAAGCTATCATTTGATTTCTTCATAAATGGATTATAGGACACAAACCTGATCATTGCATCAGTTAGAATGGGAAGATCCTCAAATTCACCATATATATCATAAACGCCATCAAGAAAACCTATAAGGTTGCCTTGTTTGGTGTATTCAGCCCGAGCATAAGCATAGTTAGGATCAGAATGTACAGAATCAGCCCAGAAGAAGAACTCCATAAGTCTGTCTCTTCCTAATGGTAACTTGGATGCAATTTCCTGATCCTTCGACCACGTATCCGTATAATTTATACAAATATGAAAAAAGTTAGTTCAGTCGTATTAAAGGACATTTGACTTAATGGCAGAAGTATAAGAAGAATTTGACAAAATTTTAAGGTTTGCAAGGTAATTACTGAAAGGCAAAAGTTTATCATTAGGCAAAAATAATATCTGCTAAGCAGCAACGGTATATTAAAAAGTAAGCTTACTTTGTACATGCTCTTTATCTCTTTTTGGTGTAGTAACTGAACCCGGTTGAAATCGAGCTTGGCAAGCTTAAGCAACGTATCATTCTTAGGCTCATAATCATCATAGAAAGATATAAACTCTCCTGCTTTGAGCCTCACCGGACCCTTGTGCAATGGAGTCGACAGTGAACTATTTATCTCATCTGCCAAATCAGATTTCGATTGGGCCAAAATCTCCAAGTGGGTTATTGTAAAAGTTAGGGCTTCTTCAAGAATATCTTTTCTATTTGTTAGAACATGGGCAGCTTCGAACAGACTCAATAAGCCTTTCGGATCATTGGTAAGAGATTCCTTGAACTTTTGTGTCTTTTTGTCCTTGAACTTGTTGAAGATATCTGAATGACAAAAAAAAAGTTAGTATCGGTATATTCTGTTATTCGTAAAAGGACTACGCTGAGAATTTTATGAGAGAGAAGAGAAATAGAGGACGGTTATCACTATGACATGGAAATATACTGAGAAATAAAACCAAAAAACTCCTAAGAACTATACTCCTATATGTATGGGCCAAGCCCGATGGAGTTTACAATAAAGATTTCTAATAAAGTTATAATTTGGAACAAATCCTAATGTATAGGGTGCAATTCGATTTTTAAGGAAAATATAACTTGTGTTACTCTAGTGATTGCATTAATACATAAGAGAATTACACCAATTGCCTAAGTGGTCTCTATCTTTGGAAGTCCTCACACCAATTGTCTCTAACCTACAACAGTTTTCTATGTGATGACCGACCAGTTTGATGAAATCATTTTTTTACTCTTTTTCAGTTAATTCCAGGAACTATTTTTTTTAATGTGATGAACAATTCAAGTATAAATCAGATGTTACCACTCGACATCTTAATTCCTTGTTGTCTAAAAACTCGAAATACAACTGCAACAGTATAAAGACCGTAATCTCTTTTCTCCAAGAGATCGAACTGCGAGTCGAAAATCTGATATAGCTGTCTCTCAATCTCGGGTTGAAAATGGTACGAGATGCCAAGACGAGATAGTAAGTCGATCAGTTTAATTCTCTCCACTCCATCAGTGGAAGTATCAAGTAACATGGCCACCACTTTGCTCTTCAACTTCTTTACCGGCCGTATCTCTACAAATACAATTATTTTGGGAGAATGTACGCCTGTACACATATGGTAGAGTGGCGCCGAGCTCTATGAGAAGAGAGAGGGAGTTACCTACGTATCTCATAATTAAATTTTTTTTGAGAGAGTTATTTTCCAAAAAATTTACCCGGCTTGACTTTATATTAATCGGCCCAATAAATATTCAAATATCAGGTGGTATAAATCGAATAATATACTTAATAATCCGATTTGGACTCAGAGATGGTTTTCATGCGCTTTTTGCACTCTTAAGCCCCAATACAATATTAAGCTTTAGAGCCGAAAATAAAAAGTGCAAAACTAATCTTGTTTTGGGCCTTAATGGAAGCGAACATTAGGTCAACCACGTATATATAGTGGGTGTAATTGCTTATTGAACTACACAAGATCTTTGCTCTTTGTGGTTATCCCGATTTAGCCTAATCTTTTACTATAATATATCATAGTTTATACCAATCATCCATGTGCATAAGGTAGAGTTAGTCCCTACAAGAGTTGTCAACTGTAGGCGTCCTATGGAAGCCTGTTACAAAGATGGAGACGAGATTACTGATGGAAAGTCCGTAACAATTTTTTTACAAGTAAGTTCGTAAGGAATTGCATCAAACTCCTTTGCATTGATCCCACCCCTCTTTAATCCGTGGAGATTAGGGATGAAAAAAAAACTCATACAAACTGGATCAAACATTTATTTTATCCCCCGGGTCTAGGATAGAGTTTTGTCCTACTTCTAAAACTAAAATATGAGAGTTTGTACTAGATAGGTCATTATCCTACAATTGTCATTGTCATTGCCAACCACTGTACATCATCTCAAAAAAGACTATAAGTTTGGATTCAATTTCCTAAATAAGTTTAAGATCCGACGAGTTAGCTAGGAGGGGGCGGGATTGGGTACGAAATACCCCCATTCTAAATGGTTTGAATTGAAAGACACGCGGAGTTTTTTTACAAAAATATGGAACTACAGGGATCAAAATAAAAAAAGCCACGCAAGTCAGTATCGTGAACAGGATATGCCAGTATCGCAAACACGGAAAATACACTGGCCAGTATGACATAACAGGGCATGCCAGTATCACATAAAGGGCATGCCGGTATCACATAACTGGGCATGTCAGCGCGGTCTCTTTCTCTCCAAACTGTTCGGAATCATTTCCTTCACTCCAAGCCCCCATTCTTTTTTAGGATAATTATTTTCAGAACTTTGGTGTTTGGTAAAATAGACGCTGGGGACTCTGTAATTTGTCTACTAATTTTTTAGCCCTGTAGTTTTGTTTTTATTATACTTCAAAGTCTCTCGATAATATCATCATCAATTTTTTTAAGTAAATGACTAATCCTTAAAAAACAAAAAAAATATAAACTAATCAAGGAAAAGCTTCACCGACCGGACTCTCTCTCCTCACCACGCCGCCGGTCATTCCGGGTTCTCCGTCGCCCTCAAGGACACTGGCGCCGCCCTCAGCAACTGCGTCCACGGCGAGGCCCCTTCTCAAACCCACGCTCCCGTCTCCGCCGGATATGACATTCTTCAGCCAAAAATGCAATAGATAGATTCCCACCCAGGAATTGAGGACGACGTGAAGAGATGCCGTTAGGTAAAGCTCTTTTTGAGGGAGACTACTGTTGGATTTTATAAACACGAACCCTAGGTTCGTAGCAGCGGAAGATAAAATTTTTCACCAACACCGAATCTGATCATGGCTGTATAACATAAAATCAAGATAACAACATAGTTAGAGAATTCTTACAGTGCGTTGTAGATCGAATCCTCAACTATGGTATCCACGTAGTCCTCATCTACGAACTCCTTGACAGTTGAAATCTTCGAGAATTCGCTAGGAGAATTCTTTATCGAAGAAACTAGAGAAAATATGTGTCTTGTATCTAGGTTAATAAATTTTCTATGTAAAAACTCTTGATACCCACACACATATATATATAGTAAAATAATTAACCAACTCCTACCCTTTTAGGAGTAGGTTTCGCAGGAGGCAAGGTTGGAAGCCCTTAGTGACTTCCAACATTGACTTTCTTTTTGGGCCTCCAAGCCCATTCTATTATTTTCTTGACCCAGTCAATATGTCCAACATCTAATAGATTTTACTATACATATTATAATTAAATCTAACTTAATTAAATAATTATAATTATAATTCTATCTAATAGAGTTATAATATTTCTCTATAGAATAAATATTCTTGATCAAATCAATATTTAATCTAACCAACTTCAATTCGTAAACTAATACTACTTGTTGTGTGACCCATAGGCCCTCACATGCCAAGCGATTAGTCGAACTAATGGTCTTAGTCGAACCCTAGACAATAGACCAGACAATCTCAACATATGAGGTACGTTGCGAGGATACTACAACTACCTGTAATGTGAAGCTCACAGTAATACGGTCCTTTCATTCACGAATACTCGATTAAGTCTTGAACATGATTAAGTATCTATTCAAATAACTTAATCATATTATCTCATTCTACTAATTGATCATGTTGTCACTTTTAGACACCATTCCAAAAGTGACGTGCATTGGCCAATGACTAACGATCCAATTAGTTATGAGAAGACAAGTATTATCTCCAAGTCTATTTGAGGAATGAATCCTATTCTTGGCTCAACTACCACGCACATGCACTTCGTGATGTACCCAACACATGCCGTATCTACCCCCTCAGGAGTGCAAGCATTGGTCATGGTCAAAGTCAATCACTCCGTACATGTCGTGCGTATTGACCTCAAGTCAGAGGACTATCACACTACTCCACAAACCGATATTCCCACAGACACGTAAATAGAATACACCAAACAGTTTCTCGGTCGGGTATGCCAATACTCTCCAAAGTATCTGTGCATCCATCATGAAAATACCTAGTATCTCGCAGTTGTGAGAACCACTACATCCTTTAAGGATATGATGCAGATCGCACACCAATCTCAATCGCATCATCGATATCCCATTCTCGATGATCATTGATTGTGGCTATTTAAGAACTACGTGCATAGTCATCTGAGATCTCAAATTCTCAATGACAATACTAGTTCATGGGAACATAAACATAAATATATGCAAACAATCAAACATTATATTCATTTATGTAATGCCGACTATTATTAATGCACATTAATAATATAACTGAATGTCATCAAGTATAATGTCCTTATATCGATTGTCTCTAGGACATCTATACTAACAACGACGTCGTTGATGCCCACTAATAAGTGATCAGAGTGGGATGGGATCAAAGTAGATATTTTTCATCAAAGTCTCGGTGTAGGTTCCATCAGTCAACCCGTCTCCAATTCTGTAAGTGATTTCCAAATTACGGCCATAGTGGAACACTCGCATTAGAATTCCCGTTGGAACTTTTCGACTCTTCCATTAGCTCTTCGTTCATAGTTTTCCATGCATCTGAAATCCTTCTTCGAAATTCAGCTTCTGTCTCTTCATCTTATGCATTATATTCTCTCTTATAGCTACTAAACGTACCGGTTAGATTTCCGGTACTCTCCTCTTCCCAATTTAAAAATTATCAGTTACGATTGAATCACTAGTATAACAACTTATTTTAAATGATTGTTAAATCAAAACCTAACTTATATTATTTTGTTAAATTAAAAGTACTGCTTTTTTTCATAAGGTTGAAATTTTACAAGAATTCATAGAAAATATGAATACCTGCTTGGATTTAAAGACTAAAGTTGAATTATTAATTTCTTTCAAAAACTTAGAATTAAAGAAAGAAAACAAAAGATATCCCTTTATTCATTCTTTTTTTTAGTGTCTTTTATGCTTGCAAATGTTATCATTTTTGGTAGCTTTATTGTATGACTCTTCTTTGTCAACGTTCAACAATAAAAATTTACGTATAAGAAACTTCTTCCTTTAATAATTTTTTATTTTTAGTTAATTGTGATTGTAATAGCAAAAATTTACTTGTAAGAAAATTTACGGCCGCAATTTCTAATTGTAACCATGATGATCATCAATTTTGAATCGAACTTGTCAATTAATTGACTCCAAATCTCGACCTCCTATTTTACGAGAACCTTCAATCATGCAATATGTAGTTACCTTGTGGCTGACCAAGATAAAGCATGATATTTTGATTACAAAATTCCACGGTGTTATGTAACCAAAACAACCATTCCCAGGGTACGGCCGCAATAATGGCGATGAGGGGAGAAAGAACCGGCACAAGGATCCCTATCATCGCCGCCGCTCCCGGACCCTCTCTTTCCCGTCGTGGCATCTACCTCGGGATGGCTCCACAACGACAGCTTCACCCCGGCATCTCTCGAGGAAGCCTCGCCTTGCCCGGGGTTGATGAAGACGAGGAGGCAGCGGCCATGTTGGCTCCACAGGTTCCAGGTCGAATGAGGACCACTCCTAGGATGAGAAGGGGACGACGCCGCCGTGTTGGAACCGATGAGTAGGGCCCACCCTCCACCACCTCCAGGTCTATAGTCGGCGACCCTTTTTGGTGGCGTTTTGATTTCTCCTTCTAGTGGACGAGCTGAAGTTTTAGGAACTTTCGGTTTAGGACGCAAAATAAGCGAAGGATTATTTGGGTTTTAAAGTAATTGTGAAAAAAACAGGGATTGTTTGGTATTTTAGCCACCTGCCGCATCATGTTAGACGCGAATGTGGCATTAGGGGTGTGCATTTGGGATATCCCGATCCCGAATACCGAATATCCCGAATACTGAATTGCAAAAAACCTCAATCCCGATCACGATCCCGATCCCGAAATTAATTTGGTATCATACCGAATACCGAATTAAATTCGGAATTGGGATCGGGATTTAACCGTAATCCCGAATTTCACAAAAAATTCAGCATACAAAGCTTTCTTCTCCCATAAGTCCACAAAAAATCCAGCATCCACCACTGGCACAGCAAATCGAAAGCTTAGATAAGTCTACATCCACATAAGTCCACAAAAAATTGACACAAGTTTACATCGAAACCCTAATCTAAAATCCCAAATCAAAAAGACAAACCCTAAATTAAAAAACCCAAATCGAAATCTAGGTCAAATACCCAAATCGAAACTTACATTTAAGAGAGCAAGAGAGCTGGGTCATGAACTTTAATCTACTAAGCAGCCGTGAGGGACGAGCTCACGAGGGTGAGACCGTGAGTTTCTGAGAGGGTGAGGCTTGGGGGGTGCGTTTCTGAGAGGGAGAGATTGTGAGAGTTTTTTTTCTTATATTTATATTTTGGAAAATTTCTATTTAGTACTTCGGTATTCGGTAAATTTTAGTATAATATTGGTATATCCCAAAATTTTACCGAATACCGAAATTCACCGAATTTTCCCAAAAATTACTACCGAATACCGATATCCCGATCCCGAACTCCCGAATACCAAAAAAATTAGGGATATCTCGTATCCCAAATCCCATTTGCACACCCCTATGTGGCATGCCACGCCATTGTCAACACATTGTCGTTTCAATGAGCACGGTTCAAGTAGCTACCTGGACCTCTAATTAATTTTAATTGTATAAGTTTGATTCAATTGATGGGTTTAAAACCACAAGATATTTAAGTAATTTTGTTTGGAATACTACTTGGTACTAAAATGGATTTTTTCTAAATAGATTTGCTAAAAATCATGTCTTTATATAGAAATCGCAAACAATTTTTACAGCCTGTTTGAAAACCTTAAAAAATAGGAAATAGAATTCATTTTCGAGTTCTGGGTTACTGGTTTCTGACTCATTTCCTCTTTGTTTTGATGTCCTTCTTAAGCAATGGTGTGTTGTGTCTATTTTTGTGTGATGGGTTTCAATCGTTCTCAGTTTTTTGTTTGCTTCATTTGGGTATATGCGATGGTGTTTCTTTGCTTTTTTTTTGTTTTGTTTGAGATGGATTTGGAGGGGTATTTGACTTTTGCATGTGTGGATCTTGGATGGTTTTGGAAGGACTGAAGTGGGTTTTCTTCATTTGTAGGATCTTGAATGGGTTTTTTTAAATGTTATGTTCAAGGTCTCTGTAACCATCTCTGGGTTAGTGGGAGAGAAAATGTTAGCATTATGTTCAAGCACTGTGCGAGATCTTCATGTAGTGAACTTGGCAACAGAAGGGACATCTTACTTCTCTTAACATCCCAACATATTTTGCTCTCTCTTCTCTATTTGGTCTTTGGTCTTAACATTGCATTCTGTTGAAAGGTTTTAGTGTGTCCCTTTAACAATGAAGTCCAAATTGAGTAACTGAAGGTTTGCTTGAAAGTCGCTACAAATGTTACAAGGTTCTGATAAGATTTAGTATAGGTCTGTTGTTGTCTCTTTTTTGTATAGTTTTATATAGTTTCTGTTCTTGCATTGGTTTTGATTGTTAATTACGGTACTCACCTTGTCACTGTCTTGAGTGTGTTGAAACAGTTGGAAGTTTTGGTGGCTTCTTGGATTTTTGGAGCTAAAGATTGGACCTTTATCAGCTTTGACTTGTTGGTGCGACCTTGGTGGCATGGTTTCATGTTGTCCTATGTTTGTTGATGATTGATTGCATCTTTTATTGCTTCGGGGGTTTTCTGGCTTAGTCATTTTTCTGCAGGGTCTTTTTCTTGGTAAAAATCTCGTCCAGCTCTAAGGTTTAAGTCTTTTGCACAGGATAGCCATTATCAAGTTATTTGGATTGACATCAATCAATTGGAAGGAATCTGCCTATTTGCGTATTGTTTTTTTTAAATAATGTTGTGTAGGCCAGCCAGAGATCAATATAAAGCCATGGGATCAATTGTCGAAGGACTTTAGAGAGCGTACCAGATGGATCCACAGGTAACCTTATGTTTGCAAGAACTCGGACTTGGCAAGCCAATACATTGACCGTTGGGAATCGTTTTGGTCGCTATTAAAATTTCTTTGGGCTTGTTTGGCTAATGGCTTAGCGTTTGTGCTGTGGTATAAGATCTACATCGAATGGTACGTAGCAAGAATATTGCACTCTTTGGTTTCTTCAAATTATTCATAGCCTATTGATGGAGATGAAGCTGCATTACTTTATATGGATAAACATGACCGTAACTTGCGGTGGAAGGCAGCTATTTAATTGCAGTTGATAAGCTTTGTTTTTTGTTTATTTGCTTATTCGAACTTTTTTGATTGTTTAGATAAGTTTGGTCAGTTCGTATTTCAATTCCATTAGGTCTCTATGTACTCCTTATAAGGAGAAGTTGTCTGTGACGTTTTGGGGAGACTTGGAATAAGTATATTGCTATTGAGTTTACCTCAAACCCTTGTCGCTCTTTCCGGATATTCAAAGAATCAACGGAATTCGACCCTATTGTTCGTGTTCTCGATATCTTTCGCTGCATCAGTTGGTATCTAGAGACCAGCGTACGCTCCTCGCCATGCCGCCACGGCGTGATAATCAATGAGAGGTACCGGATCTGTCCAACTTTGAGCACCGTCTGGATACGATGACTCAACAGATGGCTGCTCTTCAGCATCAGCAGAGCGAGATTCTAGGCTTGCTCCAAGCCCAACTCGCATCTGGTCCGAGAGAGCCTCCTCGTGCTGTCCCCATGGCACCCACGGTGCAAGGTGATCTTTCTTCGTCTGATGATGAGGCGACGATCGACAATCCTTTCGTTCCTTTGGCCACACAAGAGGACAATCGGCGACCCCATCACCGTTGGGATTCCGGTTTCAAGCTTGACATACCGGACTTTACAGGAAGTTTAGAGCCAGATGAATTGTTGGATTAGCTCGTGTCTGTCGAGGAGATACTCGATTTTAAGGCTGTATCTGCTGCCCGCCGTGTCTCACTGGTGGTGACACGTTTTCGAGGACGTGCTGCGGCTTGGTGGCACCAACTTAAAGCGACCCGCGCACGCCAGCAAAAGCCTAAGATAACCTCCTGGGAGAAGTTCACCAAGCACTTGCGGGCAGCTTTCTTACCGTACAATTACACCCGTATATTATATCAGAAGTTGCAAAACTTGAGGCAAGACACACGCACAGTTGATCAGTACACGGAGGAGTTCTTTCAATTGCTTGCACGAAATGACCTAACTGAGTCGGACGATCAACTGGTCTCTCGTTATATTGGAGGTCTTCGACTCCAACTTCAAGACGTCCTCAATCTTTTCGCACCTACGACGGTCTCTGAAGCACATCAACGTGCAATTTTGGTGGAACGCCAATTTTCTCGACGATCAACTGGTCCTTTTTTTGGTGGGTAGCCACGATCCAATCCGATGGTGTCTTCGGATGCAAATCCAAACATGACCAGCGGTCCTTCCCCACAGTCATTGACTCGTTCTTCAATAGATACCAAGAGTCCCCCTTTTAATCGGCCTGGCCAATGCTTTTCTTGTGGTGAGTACGGTCATCGTCAAGCTCACTGTCCTAAGCTTTCGAATACTCGCGGTTTGTTGGTGGAGAGTTCTGATCTAAATGAGTCATCCAATGCTTCACCTTATGATGATCCGGGCAACAATATGGGAGCCGTGGAATATTTGGCAGGCGATGTTGGCCAGGCACTGGTCCTTCGGCGAGCGTATCTATCCCCTCATCAGCCGGAGGACGTTGTTCAACGACATGCTCTTTTCGAGTCAACATGCACCATTGGAGGTAAGGTGTGTAAGTTTATAATTGATTCAGGGTCGTGTGAAAATGTTATTGCTGCTGACGCTATGTCTAAGCTTGCCCTTCCTTCGGAGGCTCATCCGCACCCATATACTTTGGCCTGGCTACAAATGGGAAACACCGTGGCCGTTGATCGCCGCGTGTTGGTCCGATTCTGTATTTGGCAACAAGTACGTTGACAACGTGTGGTGCGACATAATGCCCATGGATGCCTGCCACCTCTTATTGGGCCGTCCTTGGCAATTTGATCGGGGAGTGATACACGATGGGCGGCAAAACACTTACTCCTTCACCTTTTCGGGACAGAACCTCGTATTAGTGCCGCCTTCTCTTCCGACACCAGCTCTCCCGCCAGATGACAATGTCTTACTTCTCAAGAGGACTGCATTCCTCACTAGGAGCTACATTCCTCCTACTGTTTGTTCGGACAATAAATATGCGGCTGACTTGATGACCGACTCTCGTCGCCAGGATTGTCTAGCGATCGCTAATGCCCTGTATCTGCGAGCTACTACCGTTGAGCGTCGGAATGTTCAGTTCGAGATAGGAGATTTTGTTTGGGCGGTCTTGACGAAAGATTGATTTCAAGCCCACGAGTACACCAAGTTATCTTCGCGAAAGATAGGCCCTGTCGAGATCATTGACAAGATCAACCCAATTGTTGTTCGCTTGCATCTTCCGAGTCATATTCATACTTCAGATTTGTTCAACGTTAAACATCTGGTTCCTTTCACCGGTGATGAATCGTCTGGAGATGAAGCTGCATCCGATTCGAGGGCGAATCGTTTCGAAGAGGGAGGGAATGATGGAGATGAAGCTGCATTACTTTATCTGGATAAATATGACCGTAACTTGCGGTAGAAGGCAGCTATTTAATTGCAGTTGATAAGCTTTGTTTTTTGTTTATTTGCTTATTAGAACTTTTTTGATTGTTTAGATAAGTTTGGTCAGTTCGTATTTCAATTCCATCAGGTCTCTATGTACTCCTTATAAGGAGAAGTTGTCTGTGACGTTTTGGGGAGACTTGGAATAAGTATATTGCTATTGAGTTTACCTCAAACCCTTGTCGCTCTTTTCGGATATTCAAAGAATCAACAGAATTCGACCCTATTGCTCGTGTTCTCGATATCTTTCGCTGCATCACCTATCATGTCATGGAATGTGCAAGGTGCTTGGGAAAATCGAATATTAACACGTTTAGCTGTGCTAGTCTTGATTATGCTAGATGCCTCATCTTGTCCCAAAGGCTTGGTGAGCGTTTGATGTGGTCGAGCTTAGTGTAGTGATAGCGCATGAGTTATTGTGGGATCAAATTAGAATGGAAGACTCCGTGCTCGTGCATCGAACTGTCTTTTGGCGATCCTCCTCATTGTTGACCCGGGCATTCTAATGCGTTACTTTTTTTTTACGTTGCCCTTTGCAGGTCATTTGGTTCATCTTTTCGAATTCTCCAATATGCATTATTTTCTTCTATTTTGCTCTCTTTTCTTATGTTTTGTTAAGTTGTTGCAGGATACCAATATGCAAGAATCATGTTTTTTTGTTAATTAAAGTTCATTGTTTGTAGTAGAAAGAAATGGTCTACATGGAAGCAGGTACGTCCTTTCCTTCACCTATCGAGTTAACTAATTTCATGCATATGGTCTACATGGAAGCAGGTACGTCCTTTCTTTCACCTATCGAGTAAACTAATTTCATGCATCAACATTAATTGCCTAGTTTGTCCCAAATCAGGTTATTTTCTTCTATCTTGCTATCTCTTTGCTTATGTTTTGCGAAGTTGTTGCAGTCAGTGTACCAATATGCATGAATCTTGTTCTATTGCTTGTGGCGGAAAGAAAGGGTCTACATGTAAACGGGTACGTCTTTTGGTTCACCTTTCGAGTTCACTGTCCACAAACTTCAAGTTGTGCAATGAGTGACTACTTACTAGTAAGACCTAACCTCTCTTTCACCTTCAAGTTGTGCTAAATCTCTTTGATATAAGCTCTATGATCTTTCCCTTGTTATTTAAGCAAAAGTGTCATGCATTGATATAAACAGAAGATAATCCAGACCGAAAATTACGTCCAAATTATATAATCAAACTAAGTTGATGGGTTTTGAACTCCAAACTTCTAGACCAAACAAATCCTGCAGTGTATCTCAGAGATCCGAGTCCAAAACCTCTTAAAAAATTATATGTTTTCATGAGATATATCTGTATCAGTTGTCCCAGATAACAACTATGCAACACCACCAGCCTCTGCTTTCAACATTAGGAAAGTTTTTGCTCAGAATTGACCCCCTCAGAGAAGGTGCAAAGTGGCGTCGTATGGTTGGTCAAGAGCTGTATTCCCCTGTGCTCTTGGCATCCATTTTAGCTGATGGATTCCCCCGCGTCTTGCAGGAAGGATGTACCGTAACTAATTCCATTGACCCGACCTTTTCCGGAGACGATAAAATTGATACGTTCCTCGTAGACTTGAGTTCTGGAAACGATAGATAAAAATCGATCTCTCTTAGCTGGTACGAGGCAAAGGTGACCCGAAAATATAGCTCTGATGCTAAGAAGAGGGCAAAAGGCAAAGATAGCCGAGGGAACATGCTGCCCTCAGCATCTGGTGTCTTGAACTTGAAGTCGAGTCATTTGACTTAAACCTTTTAAGTGACTTGAATGAACATCACAGTGGGAAACAATGGCTGCTTATTTTGTGCATGCACATTATAAAACCAATTGAGCGGAAAAACTTAGAACATGGTTTCTACGCATAAAAATCCTACCAAATTATGTGGAAAATTTTAATATGGATTCAATGCAAGTAGGATTCGGTATATCCAACTAGTGACAATTCTAAATATGACATGAATTCTGTTTCTATCTAAATTTTAGGATTTATGATTCTTGGTTAAACTATATTATACATTATATCAGTACACTCTAGTCTAGGGTATGAAACTAATATAATATGATTTTCCGACTTTATTATCAACTCCAAATTTATTTTTGGAATGTGAGTCTCTATTTAGATTGGCCCTCCATTAAAAGAAGTAAAAGTTAATTTTAATACGGGGTTTCACGCTTTTTGACACTCTATTACTATGTAGTTTCAAAATCATTGATCGAGAGACATAAATTTTTCTAATTGATAATCTACTATTTGAATAAATGTTTTAGATATAATACCCCAAGTATAATTAAGAAAAAATTGATTGTAAATTATCTATCGAAACAAATTTGAAAAAAAATCATATCAGTGAGTGTTTGTTATCCTTTCAACAATTATAACCAACTCAAGCTCATGAGAATACCATACCATCTATGGCGGGGAAGTAAATGAATCCTTGCTTGTATATGACTGAGAGGGTGTAATATAGTAACTACCAATGTTCAAAGAATAGATGAGCTAGAATCGTTCTTGAATCGTAGTTGTTCCAAAGAGATCTTTGGTCCAAGTCTCACAAAAATGACACATTTAAGATAGTTGTCTTTTAAAAAGGGTTTGATAGTACTTTGACTATTAATATCGTGTCCATTATTATCCAGAGATACCATTAAGGCAGGGAGTAGTAGTATATACGTCTAAGAATAACAAGTTCCCAGAAAGAAAATGCAGGACAGAGATTATTTTCTCTTCTGATTTACAACAAAAGAAGCAATGTACTTATCTTACCAAAGGCCAAAAACTCGGAGAGTTAACCTCCCTTGAAACCTAATTTATCCTAGTTGCTGATTGCTACATCATGCATCTTCGCCTGCAACTCTGAAGTACCGATGCAATCCAGTTCTTGCTCGATCGCCCCTAACGAATTCTTCAGGTTATCGCATGCTTGGGCGAAAGAGTCCGAAGAGCTTTTGGAACTTTCTACAACACCCTGGATTTCAAGAAGGAAGCTCGATATTTTCTTCGAAGCTGCATCTATTGATTGAACTTCTTGTGGAGGGTAAAGACAGGCCCCAAGCTCATCGATCTGTACCCTAATTCCTTGGCATGATCTCAGTAAATTCTCCAATGAGTCCACAAATCCACCATTGTCACTTGGCTTCTCCAGTTTGATTAAACCAGTGATGGTACGTATTAGTTCCTTGATGAATACAAGTGCCTCAGAGACGACTCCTGTTGCTGTTTGAGCGACCTTCATCTCCTCGGGGGACAAGTCATTGCCGAAATCTCCATCATTAGAACAATCTCCATGATCATGGCTTACATTTTCCGCCTGTGAAGAAGCACCATTAGAGTTGTCATCTGTTCCATTGGTGGAAGACGGCTTTAGCTCCTTCATCTCGCGAAGAACATCCTTCACTGAAATTGCAACTTTTGTCATTGCACGACCGATTGCAGTGACATTTGTAGCAGGAGTCTTCTTAAGGGCAGAACATGCCTCCCAAACTGCACCCACTAACTGAGGAATGGTAAGCTTTATGTCCGTATCATGAGAACCTGCAGGTGTTGATTTCATGGGAATGAGGTAGAAATTTAACATCTGAGCATAAATAAATTAGCTATATTACTGCAAATTAGCAGGAAATTGTTCAAACAAAGTTCAACAAAAGTTCACGAAGGCATCTACTTCTTCAAGTCTCGAACTAAACTACTTGCATTCAAGACGACAGGCTGCATCTATCTATCCGTGTGTGCAAACCAAAAGATTACCGTAAGAAGATACAGTCTTCATCATCAGCTTGAAGCTGCAATCAACAACTTGTTTTATCGGCACATGGATATTAGAAGAAAGGGTAGGCCCTGCTCCAACCGTACTTCCATGAGAAAGTAATAGCGGACCCTGCAAGGTATTGAAGTACACCACCATATTTTGCTCAATTCCTTCTCCACTCCACAGCATCCCAACTGTAAAATCATTGCATCACAAAGATGACAAAAATTCCAAGTAACATCGTAAGAGATAGTTTCTCGTCTTTTACATGAGCTCGAAACAGTTCACCTTATAATAAGCCAAGGTGTATTATGGTTTAAACAAAGTTGCAATCTTTACAACTTCTTTACTCTAACTGACATACAATGGGACTCAAATAGTGGCCCACTTCAACTAGCCCGACTAATCCAGATTTGTGACGGATCAGACCTCTTGTTAAACTAGACCTCATGAGCTCAACAATTGAAGTTCTCCAATCTCCATGTAGAATATTAGAGCAACGGAAGCGTAAACATGAATATTTAGTATACGCGAACGAGGACACACTATCTCAAGGCTAAAACACCACCTATACTATTATGTCATTGCTAAAGCCAAACCAAAAGGCAACAAACCCCGCTCCTAAATATGCACTAGCATAGAGTTCTAACCCAGTTAGAATGTGGGACAAGGTGTATTATGATTTAGATAAAGTTGCAATCTTTACAACTTCTTTATTCTAACTGCCATAGCTACACTTTCAATGGGACTCGAATATCGCCCAATTCAACTAGCCCGACTCGAGTCCCATTGAAAGTGTAGCTATGGCAGTTAGAATAAAGAAGTTGTAAAGATTGCAACTTTATCTAAATCATAATATCGCCCAATTCAACTAGCCCGACTAATTCAGATACGAGCACAAAAATTCTGGTGTTCCATACCAACAGTAGCCTGTTTAGAGACCTGGTCGCCCATTTTAACCAGATCGTCCCAGCTCACTTTCTCCAGGGAAGAAGGAAGTGCACGATCCAACGCCTAAAACCCACCAACCAAATCAGAGAAAGTTCAAAACCCTAATAAGAGAGTCAAGTACAAAGATTGGAACTTTGCAAGTGGATGAAGAAAATAACTACTGGGTTTGGAAGAGAGAAGGTAGAAGAAGAGGAAGAACCTGGAAGGTCTCGTGGACGGCGTGGAGGTGGGAAGTTAGGGCACGGTGAAGCCGCTCTTTCTGTGCTTTCCCCATCTCCTCTGACCTCTCCTCTCCCTCTGTGAGTCTCTCAGTCTCAGGGATTTTTCCCTCGAGTGTTTGAAATTTACGAGTTTTACAACTTTGTTGTCCGTTTCAATTGTACACGGATCCGTGGTGTTTAACGAAATATTCAGTTTAATCTTTACTGTTTTTAATATCCTACATTCGTCCTCCTACTTTGTCTCAAACATCTTCTACCAAGCTTTTTTTTATAAGAAGCTTCCTCTTCCGAGTGTCCATTATAATGGAAGCGCTTACAAATGGATGTTGTAATTAGAGATCCCAGTGCAGCATTTTAAGACAATACAGTCTCAGCTTCTTGTAGTTAAGTGGCCTCCTCACATCACACCACAATGTACATTTATATACTAGTAAATACTAATCTGCATTTGCAATTGACTGATCAGAATGAACGCGGGGAGTCCTCGTCATTCGACGACCGCCAGACTGGTTGATCTTCTACCAACGTCTAGCACGCTGGTGGAGGGGGGATAGGAATATGCGGCGGCCTGGGTGGGCTGCCACTTCGTGTTGGGGAAGGGTTTCGAACCCTACCACCGGAGGAGGAGAGCAGTTGTCCGCCATGGTCGGGGCTGAAATTATTGCAGGGGAAGACGAAGATTAATTCTGTTTTTTTAATTTTATTTGAAGGGTAAAAAGCATAGTTTTAAAAAAGTAGTCCAACTAGCAGTCCGACCGTAAATCATTCATTTTAGCGGGTTTTTTTTAGGGTGAAAAATGGGATGTGGTTGAATTGCTCATTTTTTGGTCGGACCGAATGGTTTTTAACTTCATTCCGACCAGAAAATGCCGGTTCAACCAAAACTTAATAAAAAGCCTAAAATTTGTACCTATTTGACCTAAAATTAGAAATCAAAACCCTAAAAACAAAAAATTCCCAAAATTGAAACGACCCTCCTAACCGTCCCCGCCCGACCGCGTCTCAGTCTCTCTCCCCGTCTCTCAGTCTCTCTCAGCCTTCTTGCCTCCTGCTGTCGAGTTTTTTCTCTTGTTGTCGCACTTGCCTCCTGCTACTGGGCATGGTTAATTAGGTCAGAGATTGGATGATTTTTTTTTGTGAAAGTCAGAGATTGGATGATCGACGAGGAAGAAGAGGGCAATTGATGAATATTTTTGGAGTTAGATTGAAATTGGATAATTAAAAATTTTAATTCAGAGATAAAAGAGAGATTTTTGATGGAAAAGAGATAAAGTAAGAAAAAGATGGAGAGTAGAATCTGTGGATTTATTTTAAGTTTTATCTTTTAAAAGAAAGTGTTTAGTGGAGATATATCTAGAACATTCTATGGGTTCTTAGTTCTTAACACGTGTTTAGTGGAGGTATTTTTTTGTTCTTAATAATAATAAAAGTTCTGGGCCGACCGGTAGTCTGATCAGTCGGACCGGACAACCCGAAAAACAGACCAAATTCGGGTTGTACCAAAATCCGTATTTTAAAACTATGGTAAACAGGTCATAAATAAATTGGTAAATTATCATAGTTTTAAAATACGATTTTTGGTCCGGCCCAAATTTGGTCCGTTTTCTGGATCATTCGATCCGACCGATCGGATCGGACTTTTTATTTTAATAAAAATATTTTAAATTTATATATAGTATATAGGTAAGAAACTAAACAAGTTGTATTACAAAACATGAACAAAGCCCATCTACTATAAAACATGAACAAAGCCCATTTTCATTTCCCGTTTGTCTCTGGCCCACAATCCAACTAAAAAACAATTAAGAATTCCATTGTCTTCCAGCCTTCTCCTCCCAATCTCCCTCCCTCTTTCTTATCTCTTCAACCCTCCAGTCACTTTTTCCAACCTCAAACAAAAACCAATCTCAACCAAAAAGAACTAATAGATTCCTATAAACTATGATAATATTCTTAACAAAATAGATTCCTATAAACCATTACTCTACAGCCCACAAAATTTTTGGTTAGCTTGATAATCATCCAGCCTCCTCTCAATCTCCCCTCTCTCTCTCTCTCTCTCTCTGGTGAGCTCGATTCTCCATCGTCTCCCCTGGGTCACGGCTTCACACACCTTGCTGTCTCCTCCTCCACCTGCCCCCTCCACGGCCTTCTCCACCCACTCCCCTACACGGCTTCATGTCTCAACCTCCACGGGCCACGAAAATTCTTAGATTTGCAATTGATTTCAAAGTGAAAAAGGTAATTGATTTTGTTTTGGGAAAAGTCCACTTTCGTACCCTGTGGTATCGACCAAAATCACTTTAGTACCCTGTGGTAAAAAACCGATCAATCGAGTCATACTTATTCCAATTAATATCAAAAAGGGCCTCGGGCAGCTGCCCGGAGTTGCCCGAACCTACCCGCCCGCTGCCCGGGCCACGTGGCGCCACGTCACCAATTCCTCTCCCCTCCGATTTTCCTCCTCCTCCTCCTCCTCCCCTCCTCCTCCTCCTCCTCCGCCTCCTCTTCCTCCGCGTTCCTCCTCCTCCTCCTCCTCCCCTCCTCCTCCTCCTCCTCCTCCTCTCCTCCTCCTCCCCGCATCCCCCTCCTCCTCCGCGTCCTCCTCCTCCCCGCGTCCTCCTCCTCCCCGCATCCCCCTCCTCCCCCGCGTCCCCCTCCTCCTCTCTTCCTCCTCCCCGCGTCCCCCTCCTCCTCTCCTCCTCCTCCCCGCGTCCTCCTCCCCCTCCTCCTCTCCTCCTCCTCCCCGCGTCCTCCTCCTCCTCCTCGTCCTCCTCCTCCTCCCCGCGTCCCCCTCCTCCTCCTCCTCCTCCTCCTCCTCCCCGCCTCCTCCTCCTCCTCCCCGCGTCCCCCTCCTCCTCCTCCTCCTCCTCCCCACCTCCTCCTCCTCCTCTTGGTGACGTGGCTCCACGTCACCAAAATTGGTGACGTGGCTGACCACGTGGCCCGGGCAGCGCCCGGGCAGGTTCGGGCAGCTCCGGGCAGCTGCCCGAGGCCCTTTTTGATGTTAATTGGAATAAGTATGACTCGATTGATCGGTTTTTTACCACAGGGTACTAAAGTGATTTTGGTCGATACCACAGGGTACGAAAGTGGACTTTTTCCTTTTGTTTTTTAGGTATAAAAAGGTAATTGATTTGCAATTGTGTGTTTGGGCAAAATTCTGAGGGTTTGGGGAATGGGAAAGAACAGAAGATCGATTTTTAAAGAAGTGAAAAGGTCTCGAATCACTAAGTTCCGGTCGGACCGTAAAATTCTGGTCAGCACCACCCGGTCGGACCGTAATTTGAGCGGTTCAACCTTTCCCCGTTTTTACCCCTAAAAACGAGCGACTTCAATGTCTGATTTGTGGTCCGACCATTTTTTAAAACTATGTAAATTATTCTCATGCCCCTGGTATTTAACAAAACACTCAGTTTAGTCCTTACTATTTTCATTAATCTTTATGGGTCCTTCTAGTTTGAAATAATACACCTTTCAGGTCCCGCTTCTGCTTCGGGCAACGACAATTGAGGCAGAGAGCATCGTCCCGCTTGGATCTACCGCCGAATTAAAACTTTTGTTGGCCAAAGATAGAAGTGATTCTTGGCTAGAAATTGAAACATTTGTTGGCCGAAGAAGACGAGATGGGGAATCGCAGTTGTTTATTTTTTACGTTTTGGAAGGGTAAAATGGTCATTAAAAAATTATGTTGATAACTGAAATTAGTGGTGGGTTCGCCAGGGACCTGAGAAGTGCATTATTTCAAACTAGGTAGACCCATAAAGGTTATTGAAAACAGTAAGGACGAAATCGAGTGTTCCGTTAAACAGCAAAGACCTGAGAGCAATTTTTCCTAAATAAATTGTGTTGAATGATGATGTTAGCATTGGATCCGCTAGGGACCTTAGAAGTATTTTTTTGCAAATTAAGAGAACGAATATAGGTTATTAAAAATAGCAAGAACTAAATCATATATTTTTTTAAATACCAAGGACCTAACAATAATTTATCCAAAATTTTATCATCCTAGTGTCTATTTAAAATACGAGATAATTATTCCCATTTTCGCATGACGAGATTTTTTTCTCGTCACTGATTGACGAGAATTACTTTTTCGTCATATACCCGCTTAACAAGTAGAAATCTCGTCAAAGTTTGGCTCATCTGCCACCTGGAAGGCGATGGTGAAGGCCCGCCCGGCTCTAGCTCATGGCCTGCGCCAGAACATTAGCAATGGACTTCAGATCTCTTTCTGAGATGATCCGTGGCTCTCCCCATCTCCTCTCCGGAATCACCTCCTTAAAGACCTTCCGACCGCGGAGGCGAGACGGCGGTGGCCGAGTATTGGTCATCGGGGAGTGGGTGGGACGCCTCTAGGCTTGAGGCTTTCCTGCCTCCACACCTTATTAATTCTTTGACATCAACTTTTTTGCAGGATTCACCATATTGGCCGGATACGATCTCCTGGTGCCTCACGCAGGACGGGCGATTCTCCACCCGCTCTATGTATGAGGTGCTATGTAGAGAGGGGGAGATGCCACCAGTAGGCCCGGTCTAGAGTCGTATATGGGCCCTTCATACACCTGGCTTTTATGTCATGGCAGGTTGATGGAATGTGGAACAAGCAGAGAGGCACTTCACAGATGATGGTACGTGTCCTAGAGATGGTGTTTTTCCCGAATCTCTAATGCATCGTGATTGCAGGTTTGCTAGGACGGTGTGGGTAGCCCTCCTCCCACAAACCCCCAGGGATTTTTACACTGAGACCGACCCGCGCAGATGGCTTAGGGCCAACATCTCGGCCACCACGATTCCCATGACTGGAACACCCTGGGCGATGATCTTTGTGACAGCATGTTGGTGGTTTTGACGGTGGCGGTGCTACTCTGCCTTCCGACCTGGCACTACCTCGGGGCACCCCCTTCCTTCATCATCACGCAAGCACAGGAGTATGCTCGTGTCCTGATAGACCGAATTACTCCACTTTCCCCACGCTGTGAGATCCTAGTATCCTGGCAGCGTTCTGCGGATGGCTTCGTTAAGCTCAACACAGACAGAGCTTCGACGGGCAAAGATGGGAGACTAACCGAGCCCACCCACTAGTTGCACTAATCTCGAAGGCGCGAGAGCTACTGGCGCAAAGATGGGAGATCAACATCTAGCACACTTGGCGAGAGGGCAACCGACTGGCGGACATACTCTCCAAGCATGCTCTGGAGATCTCATATGACTATGTTACATCTGATGTACCTTTCAGTTTTTGTATCGAGGTGTACTTAGATGACTTGCGGGGGTTTAGCCTTCTCCGCTGCTCTCGTTTGACCAGTGATGATGTAAAAGGATCAGTTCTAGCGGTATCAACGTCAAGGCGGACCACCCTTGTCTTGCCGAGGTGCTCTTTCCCTACTGAGGCGGGTTTTTCCATTGGGTTTTTACCGTCGGAGAGTTTTACTGAGGCCGGCAGCCGCAACCTCGAGAGAGGGGATCTTTTTATTGAGGTCAGTAGTAGTAGGAGTAGTAGCAGTAGTAGCAGTAGACGTCTGGACCATGGCTAGGCTATTTATGACTGCTGTATCTGTTTGCGTTCACGTACTTATATAGGGGCCTTACTCCACCACTTCTAAAAAAAAAATAGAAATCTCGTCAAGTAGGAAATCTGACGTGGCACATATAATTATCTGTAATCTAATTTTTGGATTATCTGAGATCTCTTTCTGTAATCCCAGAGTAACAAATATTAATCTGCTTTTTCACGTTTATATATATATTTGAATTGAATATATATATATATATATATATATATATATATATAGATATATAAATATAAACTTGATAAATATAAACTTTATTAATATAAACTTGATAAACATAAATAAACTTTAGTACAATAATAATAATATAAACTTTAAGACTAAATACGGAGATAGACTTTAAAGAGAGGGATAGAGGGATTACAATCACATAGGGGAAGAGCAGGTATGATCAAGTATGATGATCAAGGGCTTCTATTCTCTATGGGTTTATCCAACGAAATCACACTCTGATGTTAACAATAGAGGGCTCCTCCTTATATAGGGAGAGGAGGTCCTATTACACAATAGTGGTCAATAAGGGGCAGAAGGAATCTCTGCTTTCGGTGGCTTTGGTGCGTTGTCAGTTACTTTCGGTGGCTGGGGTCCACCATTTTGAAAGTCATTGATTTCGTTGGTGGCAGAAGGAATCTCTGCTTTCGGTGGCTTTGGTGCGTTGTCAGTTACTTTCGGTGGCTGGGGTCCACCATTTTGATAATTTTGTTGAAAGTCGTTGACGTTGTTGTGGTTGAAAATCGTTGATGCCGTTGCGGTTGAAATTCGTTGATGCCGTTGTGGGATGGGTTTATGGTAATCCATCGAAACCAGCACCATCTTCACTGAGGGAGATGTACGGTTCTTCTTCTTCTTCGTCTTCTTCATAAGGTGAAGAGGAAGCGTTGGAGTTATTTTTAGCCATTTTTTGCATGATGGCAAAATATTCTTTCTCAGTGCCGGCCGAGGCCAACAAAGCTTGAATCTTGGCCTTGTGAGCCAGAAATTGCGTTTGTGATGTTGAGGCAGTGGCATTAATTTGGGCAGGATCGGCAGCTTTAAACCAATTGAGGACAATGGTGGTCGTTAGTTTTAAATCTGCACGGAAGGCAGCCCACCATTTGATTTTGAAGCGGCGAACAAGTAGATTGACATTGTTCGTGGCATCATAGGTTTGGAATTCATAATGCCAGGTGCACACCCATAGCAGATAGAATTTCATACAGAACAATACCAGAGGTCCGAAAGGTTTTTCGTTTTGGGAGGGGGAATATTTTCCTTTGAAAAGGTTGTAACAACCCAAGACATCCTCAGTAAGGATGGCTGGAGTGCAACCATAATAACTCCACCAGGTTAGGAACCAAAATGGAATATGAGCACAATCGAAAGGATGGAGGAAAAAGAACAGCCAAGTGTGTGTGAACTTTGAGTTTTGGTTGAGGAAGGCGTTGAACCAGGCTTGATGGTAATCCCAATAGCAATAAAGAGTACTATGGGTAGTAGTCGGGGTGAGGGGTAGGTGCTTTGGCTTGTGCAAGGGTTGGCCCCACTGCGACGGATGTAAAATCCGCATGATTTGGCAGGTTGAGTAGGCAGGAGTTGAGGTGTCAGGGGGCGTGTAGAAATGTTTTATGGTGATGGATTCTGTGTGCTCAAGGATGGCAGTGTAATAGGCTATTGGTTTGGCAATATCGGCCGGGACCATGTGCTGACCGGGTGGGAAAATTCGAGCGGCTGCTATTGTGGGGTCATTCTGGTGATGATCTCTTTCAACAAAGAGAAGAGACTGTGTCTTGGTTTTATGGGTGTAAACGGCTTTGGTTCGGTTTGGGGTGAGAGATTGGGAGGGCTGGGAAATGATATGGGTGGTGCTTTGCTTTGAGATTTTTGGGGAGGGTGTCGGCATTAAAGCTTGAGAGTTTTGGGATAGGCGTTGGAAAACTTCGACAAGTTCGGGCGGGTAGACCGGATTATGTTGAAATTCATTCAACCATTTTTGGACATTACAGGGAGCTTTAAAATCATCTTCAGCTTCAGCAATAGATGCCCAGGTTCGGGCAGGGACAATAGACTTTGTTGTAACAGACTTTGCCTTAGCTTCTCTGGAGGAGGGCTTTGGAGGCATGGCTACCTATTAGTTAAAAACTCACGGGTTAGGAAATCGGGAAGGGAATTGCTTTCTCCTTTAATATAGACAATATCAAAATCAAAAATACTCAAAATAGCTTGCCAGCGGGCAAAGATATGCTTTGAGGCTATGTTTTGAACATCTTTTTGCAAAATTTCTTTTGCAGCTTGGGCGTCAATACGTAATAAGAATTTTTGATTTAAAAGATCGCTTTGAAATTTAGTAATACATAGAACAATACTCAAAATCTCTTTTTTAATAGTAGGATATTTGAGTTGGGTGTCATTCCAATGAGCAGAGGTAAATGCGATAATATGCTCATGTTTGCCTTGCTGTTGCTTTAAGATGCCACCATAACCGATATCAGAAGCATCGGTTTCAACAATTTTGAATGCAGATGGGTCAGCCAAATGCAAACATGGTATATGCTGAATTTGTTTTTTGATGCGTTGAACAATGTGTGTATGCTCATGAGTCCATGGGCATGGATTTTTCTTTAAACGATCATGCAGTGGTTTGATGATGCGATGAATGTTGGGGAAAAATTCAAAAACATAATTGAGTGAACCTAAAAAATGTTGAAGTTGGGTTTTTTCAATAAGTTCATCAGGGAATTTTGAAGCAAATGTAATCGATCGGTCGATGGGGGTGATAGTCCCTTGGCTGATAAAGTGGCCAAGAAAACGTATTTTTGTTTGGAAAAGGACAATTTTGGACTGGGACAAAACCAGACCATTTTTCTTTACAACATCAAAGAAGGTGTTGAGATGTTTAAAATGCTGGTCAATTGTTTTGGAAAAAATTAGGACATCATCAATATAGACGATACAAAAAGAGGAGAATGGATTGAAAATTTCATTCATGATTTGTTGAAATTCACTTGGGGCATTTTTCAAACCAAAGGGCATTACATTCCATTCATACTGGCCAAAGGGGACAGTAAAAGCTATTTTGTAACGATCTTTGGGGTGGATCTGGATCTGCCAGAAACCAGATTTCATATCAAACTTTGAAAAAATGAAAGAATCATGAAGGCGATTTAAAAGATCTTTTTTGTTTGGGATTGGATAGCGAATCCATTTTAAGACGTTGTTCAAAGGCTTGTAATTGATCACAAGACGTGGAACTCCACGTTCGATCTCGGAGTTTTTCATGACATAAAATGCAGCACATCTCCAAGGGGATTTGGATTTAGAGATCAAACCCTTTTGCTCTAAATCGTGGATCTCTTTTTCGCATAAAGCAATCATGTCGGAATTCATTTGAATGGGATGGGATTTTGTGGGGATTTGTCTTTCTGAAAATTGGGAATCATAAGGAAGAGTGATAACATGCTTTTTTCGAAGCCAGAAAGCATTAGGAAGATCAGAACAAAGCTCGTTAAGGAGCTTAGTTTTAAAAATATCAATATTGCATTGGGTAGAAGGATCAAGCAATTGTTGAGAAATACGTTGAAAATGAATAGAGTTTTTAGTATCATGTAAATCATGCTCTTTTGAAGAAATAAGAGAGTTAAGAAGATGCAATCTGCGTGTGTTTGGTTTTTGTAGAAATGGGAAAATAATTTTTTTGGAAACGGGGGTCTTTATTTTGAAAGAGATACCATCGTGATTAACATTATAAGGAGTAATGAGGTTGATGAAAGGCGTTCCAATAATGACAGTGTGATTCATATTGGAGACAAGTAAGAAGGTGGTTTTAATTTTGGTATCATTGTTGCTGACGAAGGCATCAGTTTTTTGAGTGATAAGCATTTTGGAGTTATTGGCTGCAGAAAGCTTTTCTTTAGTGTGATCTAAGAAATGTTTGGGGACAAGGCCGTCCTTAATGCAGTTAAGATCAGCACCAGTGTCAAATAAAGCAATGGTATCCAACTGAAAAGTATCAGAAAAATATAAGGTGATATTGATCAGGTATTTACGTGAAGTGACATGCTTTAGAGCATTAAGGAATTCGTTAGGTTGAGGAGTAGGTTCAGTAGGATGACTAGACTCAGAATCACTGGAATCATCATTGTTGTTGACAAGGGTTTTTGATAGGAAGTTTTGGACAATAGAATGTGTTTCAAATTGTTGTCTTCGTAGGTCTTTAAGTTCTTTCTTGATAGTCTTGATTTTTGATTGTAAAGTGGGAATGGAAGGAAGGGAAGACTTTTGGGTTTGCTTTGTATGAAGGATTTTGGTAAGATCGTAAGCCTTAGGTGGGACAGTTACAGAGGTAGAAACGTCAATGGAGTTGAGTAGCTTGGAAAGATAAGTCTTTCTTTTGGTAGGGTCTTCGATGTCATTAGCCATAGCGAGGAGAAATTCTTGGTCTTGGGTGAGGACGCAGATGGATTTTTCTGAGTCAGACTCAGAAGAGGAGTGGATGAGCTCATCAAGTTGTTCAGATTCTTCAGTGACAGAGCTGGAATCAGAATCAGAATCGTTGATCATGAGGGCAGAGATCTGGGCAAGGAGGTCGGGGGTCAGATCTAAGGCGTGAAGTCTTTTGTTCAAACGGCAATATCTAGCAATATGACCTTTATGGCCACATTTGTGACAGACAGTGTCTTTGAAATGATCATCATTTTTAAAAGAAGACTTTTTGGAAGAATGTATGAAAGGTCGTTTGTCATGCTTGTGATTGGACTTGGAAGTGGGACGATAGGATTTGTCACGATAAGATTTATCATAACGTTTAGATTTGTGTTTATGATGGTAGGATTTTGGGGAGGAAATGGGACAATGGCAGTCCTTGGAATTTTGAGGGGTACGAGAAATATCAAATTGTTGACAGAAGGATCCAAGTTCCTGTTTGGTCTGTCTCAATTGTTTCTTGATGTTCTTCTGGAGCTTTAGATCTTGGCAGATCTGTAATCCTTGCTGTTGGGTGATACTGATGAGTTCACCGTAGGTGAGGGCAGAATAATTGATAGGGGTTCCGTGGGTGGTTTTGAGAAATCGTCTGACTTTTTCGCCTAGCATAAAAGGGAGACCATCGATAAGCTTTTCTTTCTAAAACTCGCGAAGCATGACGCGTGTGAGGAAGGTGTTCTTGTAATGTTGGAAGTCACTGAGTTTGTGGCATTTGAGATTTGAAAGCAGTTCGGCATTTTTGTCTTTGAGGTGGGAAGAATCACCTATGAAATGAAGAGAAATGGCAAAGATGAGGGAAGAAACAGCATCTTGTACGGAATGACCTTCAGGTGTTAAGATAGGGCTGTTGGCTTCATCATGTTGAAGGCTGTTGAGTATTTCTTGCCGTTGCTCTTCCGTGAGGTAGAAATCCCACCAACCTTTGAGTTGGCCAGAGAATCCAGAAATAAGGATCTCAGCAATAGATTTGTCGGAAATGTCCGTTTGTGTCTTGTAAGCATTGGCTGCCATGGTCATTTGTTGTAAGAGAGACAGAATATTGTACTCTGTCATGGCATCAATATTCCATTCGTATATGGAATTGGAATTGAATTTGGCTTGGTTGAGGATACTGGGCTTTTGTTCGAGAGCCATATCCGGGCCAGGGACAGGAGTCGAAGAGAAAGACCTTTGGGGTTCATGAATATGGTTTAGAATGGGATGGAGAGAGGAGGATGATCTGATAGACTCCGAATCTGAATCCTGATCAAGAGTGTGGATGGCGTTCGAGTTTAGAGAAGGGGTATCGGCAGCAATAAGGGGGGAGGAAGGAGAGACTTCAATGCTGGAGATCTGGCGTCGAAGGATATCAGCAAAATCCCGATTTTTGTAGATCTGCCGGATACTTGTTTGTGAAACTTGGAAGGGTTTAAAGATAGGTTGTTGAATAGTCGAAATAGGAGTCGAAGAGGAAGACGGGTATGAAGATGAAGGTAGTTGACCTTCGATGCGTTCAAGCTGTTTACCAATCGTACTGAGATGGGTATTACAAAAATTATTCTGGGCAATGATACGCCTAGAATTTTGTAAAACATCATCAGTGGCAGTCTTATAAGGAGCTGCTTCAATGGGGTGATCAGCGATGTTGAGATTGATCTGCCTTAATGGCGGATGGGGGGAGGAAATGGTCTCACCAGCAGTGGTTTCCCATTAATTTTGGTGGCGTCTGGATCGGGTAATAGGGTTTGTCATTTTGGTGAAGGAATTATAGGAGTCAATCATCTCTTGAATACAAGTAGGCATGAGAAATTGTTCAAACCAGTCAAAAAATAAGACCTGGGTTCGATATTCCTCAAGAAACTCGTAATAAGAGGTTTGAGTCTGATCGCGTTCAGGTTTACAGAAATTTCTGAAAAACCATTTGACTTTGGCTTTGTTGTGGGGAGCATTGAAATCAGACCGGAGAAAGTCCTTATTAATTTGGAAGGGAATTTCTAGAACGTTAAGCTCGTTATGGAATTGTTGGTTCTCAGTTACCTGTGAAGGAGTGGGGGAAGAAGGAAGGGATTCTTCTTCAGTAGGAGCTTTTGGATGGGTATAAATGGGATGGGGAATTTGAGATCGATAGTTGACATGTTGTAAGGCGGGGTTTGGAAGATCAGACGTGGAAAATCTGGGCTTGTCAGGGAGATGTATGACAGGCGGTGGACGATTAGGAGTTCCTATTTGTGAAACTCTTCCAAGGTTTTGGAACGAAGAGGACATACTCTCGCTACGAGATAGGGAAGGGTTCCCTGCAGATCTCGAGCTAGAGGGACGATTGAAAGTAATACCAACAGTACCACCAGAATAACGATTGATGCGTGAAACATCATTGCTAGGTTGGGGTTCAATTGGATTGGTCTCAGAGTGATCCATGTCCTCTAAGATCCATTCATCGGGAAGGGTAACATCCCTCCATTGGATAGCTTTAGGTGTGACGGTATTGGCGCGTGTGAAATCAGTTTGCAATAAAACGGTTTGGCCTTTGGTGGATTGAAAACGATGCTTTGTTGCAAACGCAGAAATCATGGCTTTATAATGGACTTTAAAACTCAAGGAAATATTCACGGTACCATGCATGAGAGCGTAATTAAAAGTTTTCAATTGGAGAGTTAGAGCATGAAGAATGTTAGGATCACGTAAAGATAAGGTGAGATTGGGATGGCAATCAAAAGATAAAGGGCCACCGGCGAGAATGGACTCGACGGAGCTCATAAGGGAGTCTTTAAAACGTAGATGTCTTGCATCTCTTAAGATAGCAAGGATAGATGCGTCAAGACCGGCAATAGTCAGGGGTATAATTCCAACCTGGACTAGACCAATATGAATGAAGTTGAAACCTTTTTTGCTACGACTTTGAAGAGAATATTTGGACAATAGTTGAAAAGTTTCGATGGGTTTGGAAACCGACATAGAATGCTCTTCTTGTTTGATAACATAATCATGCCTTAAAAATGGGTTTTTTGAAACGTGATAAATGTCATACTTTGAAATCTTTGGTAGTTTCCAGTTATCAATGCAACCTTTAAAATCTTCAATGATCAGTTCATTACTATTTATACGGCTTTGTGCGTTACTGGGCTCAGCCAGTTCATGAGCAGATGAGATGCATGAAGCATTATTGCAAGAAAACGGATCCATAGATGACATTAGATGCAATATACAGATGCAAAGAGAATATACCAGCACAAAGCCAATGGTCTAATTGCCTCGCTTCGGGACTTACTGCCTGCTACCATGCATGGTCTAACCAAACTCTTAACAGATGCAGATGCAACCTTAGCCAGCCATGAAGGCGGTTCTACAGTAACTCACTATTCCTATAAATAGTAAGTTGGTGAATGAAGGCAAGAAAGATGCACAAACAGGAGTTCTACCTTGATAGATACTTTTGTTTGCGAAGCACCAAGGAGTTCTAACCCTGGAGAGCCCAAATGGAGGCACTTCTAAAAAGTTCTATCGAAGGTACGTTCGAACGATATATATATATATATATATATATATATATTCAATTCAAATATATATTCAATTCATTGTTTTCACTCCTTCACCCCTTTACAAAACTTGAAAAAGCAGATTAATATTTGTTACTCTGGACCTAAAAACTATCATTATTCCTGTAATTCAAAAGTATTTGCTCTGCACGTTCATCACGAAGTGTTCATCAAAAAGCATATTAATTTTTGTATCCTATTGCATATATTTGATGCCATTCTTTATATGTAGAGCTTGCTAAATAATTATGTTTAGTTTATCATTTAACAAGCCCATTTTAGGTTTGAACTTTGCAAAATAGATTCGATCATTCTAAATATGTCAATTTTATTAACTTTCGCATTTAGATATCCTCATTTCAATAATGAAGTTGCTAAGAGGAAGGATAAACAGTTACTTGATGTAGCTACAACATTGAGATTTCACATGAATATACCAATTTTTTTGGGTCAAATAATGTTCTAACTACTCGTTACCTAATTAATAGGACACCAAGCAAGGTAATTCAGTATACTTGTACTACAGAAATGTCAACATTGATCATAACGGGATATTTGGGCGTGTTTGCTTTCTACTTGTACCCAAACAAAAGAGAGACAAGTAGAGATGACATAAATACTAGTACTTCGTGGGTCGGGTCATACCCTTAACTCGTGGGTCTAGAGTATGTTTACTGTAACTAGGTCTAGGATAGGGTATAGGTATGAGATCACTTTCAGAAATGAGATCTATGATAGGGTATGAGTATGAGTATGGGTATGGGTATGGATATGAGTCCATTTTTAGAGGTGGAGTCTAGGATAGGGTTTTAAATCCTATGAAATCCTACCCTATCATTACCATTTTATCATATTTTGGATTCTACCCCTACTAGCTAATAAGACCGCTTTATCTATATTTTTAACTCATAAATTATAACAAAATTCTCAATATTCTATAATATGTTTCATGAAATTGACTATAAAATTCAAGGTACATATAATTCTAATTATATATATATATATATTAATTTTCACATATTCTTTATGATTTATTTATTTTTATATAAAATAAAAATTTATGTTTAAAAATTGTCAAAAATATCTTTCAGGGGTCTTATTCTGAATACTTCCTGTGAATTCTGACGGTAAGGATATGGATCTAGTAATAAAAATTTTGAGAATTGATAAAGGTAGGGTATGAGTCTATCTGTCAAATAAAGGTATGCGTATAGTCTTACCTATACCCTACCTATCGCCATCCCATGATCCTAAGGCGTTGAGGTGTATCTTCTTAGGATACCCCTTCACCGCAAAAAAATACAAGTGTTTCAATCCAAAAATAAAGTAGAAGTTCCTACGAGAGGATGTAACATTCATTGAAATTCAAGCTTATTATTCTCAAAAGTTAAAACTGTGAAGACAATAACTATGAGTTTTATGGGCGAATGAATGCACTCCCTCCCCCTTATGATCATCAGAGTGGAACAAATAGTATATCTATACAAATACTTTCTAAGATATTAACAAATACTTAGATCAATTGGTGAGAGTGTTCATCTATCTTAATCAGGTATCAAATTCAAGTCTTTTAAAATAAGCAGTATTAAATATTTGTTGAAATTTTTTTAACATATTTTTAAAGTTCATTCGACTGGAACATCGGCACCATATTACCAATTAGCATGGTTTTAAAAAATGACCCGGAGGCCGACCCGGGATTTCTCCCATCCTCCGGGTTGGCCGGTCGGACCAAAATTTTTTATTTTTAAATATTTTAAATAATATATATATGTAGGTTAAAATACACTTATTTTCTATACAAAAAAAAGTAGACTTAATTTTTTATCTCTCCACTCTATAAATCTACATTTATTTATTTATTACTTTATAAATTTGTAAAATCAATTTTTTCCTCGAAAACTACAAAAAAAAGTCAATTTCGCCCATTTTTTTACTAACCGGGTTCGACGGGTCAGGATGAACCTCAAAATCGGCCGGCCTGACCAAATTTAGTCCGGTTAGTACAGACCCCGGTCAAAAGCCTAAAACGACCCGGTCTTATGCCCGTTTCGCAGTCCAACCAGTCGAACCACCGGTCGGATTGCGTTTTTTAAAACCATGCCAATTAGTATAAACAAAAAAAATTTGTAAGCCATGTGGTCTTAAAAAACGGCGCGAGGCAAGGATGGTTACTTACGTAAAGTCAATGTTATTCCCACTTATAAAAAAGAGTCGATGGATTCCTTCTATTTATAAAAACATTGATTTCTTTATGGTGGTGAAAAAAGGGGAAATTATATAGGGCAAATTAATCCCTAGTCTCTGATATTTGGTCATCCTCTCTTTCGAATCCCTGTATTTTAAAAATTGATTTTGTCTTTCCCATGTTTGATTAAACCTCCCCCTCGGGTTCCTCACGTATGTTAGCAACTTTTTTTTTCATTTTTTAGTCATAGAAATGACCAAAATACCCTTAAGCAAAAGCTTTGGTAGTTACACCGAAAATCATGTCATAGATAGAAAGTACAAATAACTCTTAACTAGAGACCAGACCTATAATTACTAGAAATTTCAATACGAGAACAACTAGTAATCAGAGGGGGATAGGATCAAAGTAGATGGTTTTCATCAAAGTCTCAATGTAAGTTCCGTCCAATTCGTCTCCAACTTTGTAACAAATTTTCATAATTCGCCCATAGTTAAGAACTCGCATTAGGATTTACAGTGGAATTTTTACAGATTTTGTCAACAGTTTTTCGTTGGTAGTTTTCCATACATTTGAAATCATTCTATGAAATTCAGTTTCTGCCTCCACATCTGACTTATTGTACTCTCTCTTATAGCTACTAAACGTACCAGTCAGATTTCACGTACTCTCCTCTTCGCGCTTCATTGCACAAAAAAAATTGTTACATAGCACACAAAAATGGTTAGCCAACACACCATAAATATTTGGCTCGGTTTGAAAAATCGTCGATTATAACAATTTATAAAAGTTACCTTGTGGCTGACCAAAGCATTAGCAAGCCGAGAAATGATCTTTGCGAAGTCGGTCGATCATACACCGGTCCCACCTGAATAAAAAACATAATATTAAGTAGAAGTTACGAGTCCAATGTAATGGGAAGCTTTCCCCGTTTTCTAACCCTTTCACTTTCATTCTAAAAAAAAACCATTTCACTTTAAATATTTTGTTGGGATGGCGAGAAATAGAAAAGATTTATTTCCTATTCCTATTCCTATTCTGATTAGGTTTTGGACTCCTAATCTGACCTAGATAGGTTACTTGTACACCAAGGGTTTGTATCTATATAAAGACATGTTGCCCTAAGATTTTTGTATGGCTTTGTCGCTCGAAAACTCATCAATAAAAGTTCTCCTTTCTCTCCGTGGATGTAGGCATTAGGCCGAACCACGTTATCTCTTGTGTCCCTGTTCTTTGCGCATTTTGTTCTCTGGTTGCTGAATTCCTAACAAGTGGTATCAGAGCTAAGGTTGAAGGATGTCGGACGGCACGAGGTTTGCTCTTGTGAAGTTCGATGGTTCATCGAATTTCAGGTTATGGCAAAGGCGTGTCAAGGATCTCCTCGTGCAACAAGGAATGGTTATCGCGCTCTCGGAGAAGAATATCGCGCTCTTGGAGAAGAATATCGCGCTCTTGGAGAAGAAGTCCGAGAAGATGGAGGAGCAAGAGTGGGAAGAGTTGGAGGCCAAGGCGGTAGCGAAGATTCGCTTGTGCTTTGCGGATGATGATGAGCCACCAGTTGGGTTGTTGAAGAGGATCCAGGTCGGAGTCAAAGAAGTTCAATGGAAGTGGCTTCAAGTGCTGAGAAGGGCGCATGAAGGGGACTATCCAGGACGAACTGGGGATCAAGACAACGAAGAGGGATCTACATCCACAACCATGGCCACATGTTCAGATGGGTCGGATGGTCACTGGCTTTCTGTCTCATCAAGTCTAATGCATCCTGGTAATCTCTTTTTGTTATGGACCTTCAATTATAACAATGATAGTTATAAAGGTAGGCTAAAAAAGGTGGAGAAGGATGTGATGGTAGGGATGAAGGGTGAAAAGAAATACCTACAAGTTAGTGAGACACATTATTGTAGATAGAGTCACATCAATGGGTCTGAAGGAGTTGGCAAAAGCTCAGGTCATATCGTATGAGGGAGCAAAGGCTTGACATGAATGGTTTGAGTAGAGTTGGGATTCGCAGAGACATGGATAGCGAGCTATGGTTGTTTCGTGGAGGCATGGTTGGCAAGGAGCCATGGTTGTCTCGGAGAAGCATTGTTAGCTGGGCCCCACTATGGTTATCTAAAGAGAAGTGCACGTCAAAGGTGTTGGGTAGGTTTTGCATGAGGAATGTGAAGCCGTTGTTAACACCACGCGCAGATTGGGTATCTCACTCAAGGCCGAATGATGGAGTTCGAGGCATGTCGAGGATTCTACTTGGTGGAACAAAAGGTTGCCCTTTGTATGCTATGACATGTAACATTGGTTTGAGGCAATAAGGTCTAGCAGAAAAGTAGTTCGAGATTGCGAAGCATGGGGCTGACCAAAAAATAGAGGGCGTGTCTATTGGTCGCAAGGTTGCTTCAGCAAGTGGACTTGCTAGTTGGGATTCAAGAGAGATTGGAGAAAATAGGCCAAGCAAGCTCAGAAGCTCGAGTTTGGGGGCTGGCTCCAAGTGATTGAACAAAAGGTGAAGATAAAGTTGAGATGGTCTTATTGATGCAGTTATCTATGGTCCGAGATGGAGTCGGTGGAGTCGGATTAGTTTTGCAAGATCTCATGATTCTTCATGGGGCGGTGTTTTGTCAATGTGAAGTTTGTTGAAGTTCGGGTGAAGCTTCATAGTTCTTCCACGAGATGATTTCTCACCAAGGTGGAGATTGTTGGGATGGCGAGAAATAGGAAAGATTTATTTCCTATTCCTATTCCTATTCTGACTAGGTTTTGGACTCTTAATATGACCTAGATAGGTTACTTGTACACCAAGGATTTGTATCTATATAAATACATGTTACCCTAGGTTTTTTGTATGGCTTTGTGGCTCGAAAACTCATCAATAAAAGTTCTCCTTTCTCTCCGTGGATGTAGGCATTAGGCCGAACCACGTTATCTCTTGTGTCCGTGTTCTTTGCGCGTTTTGTTCTCTGGTTGTTGAATTCCTAACATATTTGAAATAAAATAACAACCAACTCACTTTAACTATAAAGTAACCAACTCTCTTATCAAGTAATCCTTGTATGTATAGACTTATAAAAACAAACAAATAGTTAGATCAATTCATGAGGAATTATTCTAGCTTAATAAAAAATTTCGAGTTTATATTTTTATGAACATGTTAGTGTTAAATATTTGTTGGGGGAGCTTTAACACATTTAAAGTCCTATTTAGCTCAAATTTAGATTAGTTGACTCAAATTGTAACACATTTGTTTTGTTATTTGGCAAAATTTGGGATATTCATTACCGATAGTATCATGGGATCGAAAAAGAACTTTGTAGTTGTGATGTTATCAACAGTACTCTTTTCCTGGTGCTGATTTTCTCCATAGAATTTATCATACCATGGTTTTGACAAAGTCGATGATCGTGAGATTGTAAGTTTTTTTTTATTATCAACAAAAATTTACTTCTAAAATAAGGTACGGAATCATTCCACACTTGGACTAGTGACTACTTAGATTGTTTGAAGGACTGTAAAAGAGGGAATCTTATTCTAAAAATACAGTTGGGAAGAGGAAGGCTGTAAAAGAGGGAATCTGATTGTTTGAAGGACTACTTTGATTTTTTTATAGGTAAATTTGTATTTAACCCTACAATCGGTATGCTTATAAGTACCCATCTTCTGCACGAGATGTACGAAAGATAAATACATATTATCGTTGCATAAGGAACTGTTGTGGATATTATGGATACTCCCTCCTTGTTTTGCTCTCCTTGTTTTGCTCCTTGCTTTACTCCTCATTTTGCTCCATGTTTTGCTCCTTGCTTTACTCCTTATTTTGCTCTATGTTTTGCTTCTTTAGGTAATTGTATATTCATTACTTATTTTGTAGCCTACTCTAGGAACTTGTATAAATAACAAGGCTTGCTATTGGAATAACACACATAGCGGCTCATTTCACATTTCATGGTATCAGAGCGGGTTTGATCTAAAACCTTGCATTAGCCCACCACAAATTAGCCTACCTGCCGCAACGTTATTAACCCACATAAATATGTCTTTTGTCGAGTCAAGTAAGGAAGAAGTGTCCGCTGTCTCGAGTGTCACCATTGACTTATCGTCCCCCTACTATCTCCATCCCTCTGATCATCCAGCACAGGTGTTCGTGACTGAACGGCTGAGTGATGGAAACTTTGGTGAGTGGGTGACAGACCTGAGCAACCTTCCCAAGCATTTTGGAGTGAAGGTAGAGTCTGGGTCCTCGCAGCCGATAGAAGCAATGACAAATATGGCAGGTAAGACTTTTTTTTCGCGCCCTTGGATCATTGATTCAGGAGCGACTGATCACATCACATGCTATTCTGATTGGTTGACTGAGTCAAACAAGGGCATAGTACATCCTTCGGTCAAAATTTTGAATGGAGATGATATCCCAGTCGAAGGAATTGGTAGCATCCACCTTGGTGAAAAATTATGACTTGATCGGATTTTATTTATACCAAAATTTTAGTGCAACCTATTGTCTATCAGCTGACTAACCAAGGATTTTAATTGTGTCGTTACTTTCTTGGCTGATGTTTGTGTAATACAGGACTCGGTTACGAAGAAACTGATTGGAGTGGGTAAGCAGCGGGACGGCCTATACTATTTTGAAGATTTGCGAGGGGGGGGGGGGGGGGGGGGGCGGTTCTCTCAGCCATACATAATAAGGATGCTACGATTTGGCACAAGAGACTTGGACATGCCTCCTGTGACAAGTTGTGTCATATACCTTCTTTAGCAGCCATTTCCTTTCCTATTAAGCATGAACATTGTGATTCTTGTGTACGTGCTAAACAAACACGGTCATCAATTCAAAACAGTTGCATTCAAACAACATCGTGTTTTGATTTGATTCATTGTGATGTTTGGGGACCTTACAAAACCCCAGCGTCATGTGGTGCTCACTATTTCTTGACTATAGTAGATGATTTTAGCCGAGGTATATGGACTTACCTTATCAGATACAAGTCAGAAGTAATCCGATATTTGTTGGCATTTTTTTGCATGGTTAAAAGGCAATTTGGAAGAGTTGTCAAAGGAGTTCAATCAGATAATGGAATGGAGTTCAAGTCGAAGGAGTTACTCGACTATTATGAAGTTAGCGAAATATATTTTCAGACCAGTTGTACTTACACTCAACAACAAAATAGAGTGGTTGAGCGTCGCCATCGTTATATAATAGAGGTAGCCCGCTCCCTTCGCTTTCAATCTCATTTACCTATTGATTTTTGGGGGGAGTGTGTGCTTATCACTACTTACATCATCAACCGTTGGCCCTCCTCGGTGATTGATAATCAAACTCCATATGAGAGACTATTTGGACGAGCACCCTCGTATGATTATCTTCGAGTTTTCGGGTGCCTGGCATACGCACATAATCACACACGGACTAGTAAATTTGACGATAGGAGCAAACCATGCATATTTGTTGGATATCATTTTAGTCAAAAAGCGTAAAATTTGTATGATGTTCAGTCAAATAAGTTTCTTATGACAAGGGACGTCATATTTGTTAAAGATACTTTCCCTCTTCGAACGTCCCCTGATGCTATTCCTAGTACTCCCATAGCTGTTTTGCCAAAGGAAACCCCTACCATATATGATTTAGATGAACAACATTCACAAAGAAAACCCGTAGAACCTTCCCTTGATGCCCCATCTAGCCAAACCTTAGATTTACCAGTTCCAGTTTCAATCCCAGTCCCACCTCTTCGTCGCAGTGAACGAACCAAGATGGCATCAATCCACTTACAAGACTATGATACTGACCTTCCCCCCTCGCTTGTCGTCTCGCCGGCTGCCCCTTCAACTGGTAACTCTGTAACTTATCCCCTTGCACATTTCATTAGCTATGCAAAGTTTACTGACACTCATCGAGCTTATTTAACCAAGCTTGTGTCTATACGTGAGCCTGCTTATTATCATGAAGCTGCCAAGTGTTCACAGTGGGTCGAGGCGATGCGCACAGAGATTAAAACACTCGAAAATAATAGAACCTGGGACATTGTGGAACTACCACATGGGAAAAAGGCTGTTGACTCCAAGTGGGTTTACAAAATAAAGTTTTGTCCAAATGGAGAGATCGAACGCTACAAGGCTCGTTTGGTAGCCCGCGATTTCAAGCAAGTTGAAGGAATTGACTACCATGATACCTTTGCTCTAGTCGCGAAGCTTGTCTCTGTCCGTTGGTTATTGTCCATTGCAGTCAAACGAGGATGGATGATACAACAATTGGATGTTGATAATGCATTTCTGCACGGCGAACTGAAGGAAGAAGTTTTTATGACAATTCCTCAAGGTTTTAGTCGCCCCGGAGATAAGCGGGTTTGTCAACTTCAAAAATCTTTGTATGGCCTCAAGCAAGCCTCACGCACCTGGTATAGTAAACTTGCCTCCACCTTGCTTGATCTTGGTTTTCGTCGGTCTAGAGCCGATCATGCACTATTTATTCATCATCGAGCTGGTTTGGTGTTATTTCTCCTCATCTATGTTGACGATGTTATATTGGTTGGTGATGATAATGTTACTCTCTGTTGTACCAAATCTCATTTGGATCGGTCTTTTGGCATCAAGGATCTTGGGACATTGAAGTATTTTCTGGGAATTGAAGCAGCCCGTACCTCTGAAGGCCTAGTGTTAAGTCAACATAAGTATCTCCTTGATATCCTTCATGAATGTGGGAAGGCAGGCTCGCGCCCTAGTTCTATTCCTATACTCGGGATATTTGAAGAATATGTGGGATGAACTTGCTATGTACAGGCCACCCACAACTGATCTTATTACTCTACAAATGCAGGCTGAACAAGACAAGATGTTTCAATTATTGTCAGGTCTGAAACCTGAGTATAAAACTATGCAAAGTCAGCTCTTAATGAGCAATGATTTGCCATCTATTACTAGTATTTACTCTAAGCTGCAACAGGAAGAAACAAGGAGGAAGCTCATTGCCAAAGAAAGGGAGCAACAAGAGGAAGAAAGCAGTGCCTTCTACTCGAGCTCCAAGAACCCTTACGGTGGAAGAAACCAATCAAGAGGCAGGGGCAACTACAAGAATACCAACCGACCTCAAATCACTTGTGAGCACTGTAAGAAATCTGGTCACTAAAAAAAGTGTTGGTTTCTTTATCCCCACTTGAGATTGCAGAGGGAGAACAATACCAATGCCAACATAGCAGCTGCACCTACTGGCAATCCAAGTATACATCAAAACAACTCTTTTGAGCTTTTAGCTTAGCAGTTGCAGATCAATCAGCAATTGCTACAGCCGCTCAATAAAGGTGTAGCTGGTGCATCTACTTCAGATAGCAAAAAAAAAGGCAGAAGAGAAGCCTGCACTAACAGCAAACACTTCTCAAGCCTTCTCAGGTACGAACCATGGTTATAAATCTTCTCGTTTAAACCATAATCGGATAATTGACTCTGGAGCAAATGAACATATGACTAACAATAAAACACTTCTCGAAACCTATCTGCCTAGAGATAATCTTGAATGAGTATCAATTGCTAATGGTAACTCAATCTCAATAAAAGGAAAAATGGGTAGTAAAGTTATTCAATAAACCTGTAGAATCTCTCTATATCCCTGATTTTGCTACAAATCTTCTATCTGTTAGCAAAATAACTAATTAGTTGAACTGTAGAGTTGTATTTGGACCTAATGATGTTGTGTTTCAGAATTTGAACTCACAGAAAATGATTGGTAAAAGAAAGTTGAAGAACGGGCTCTATCTGTTAGAAAAAATTCCTACTGCTTTGATCTGCAATTCCAATAATGAAGCTGCTCTTTGGCACAATAGGCTAGGCAGCTCCTCGTTCATAGTTTTCCATGCATCTGAAATCCTTCTTCGAAATTCAGCTTCTGTCTCCTCATCCGATGCATTATATTCTCTCTTATAGCTACTAAACGTTTCGGTACTCTCCTCTTCCCGCCACACGATTTAAAAATTGTCAGTTACGATTGAATCACTAGAATAACAACCTATTTTAAATGATTGTTAAATCAAAACCTAGCTTATATTATTTTGTAAAATTAAAGTACTGCTTTTTGTTTTTTCCATAAGGTTAAAGTTTTACAAGAATTCAAAGAAAATATGAATACTTGCTTGGATTTAAGGACTAAAGTTAAATTATTAATTTCTTTCAAAAACTTAGAGTTAAAGAAAGAAAACAGAAGATATCCCTTTATTCATTCTTTTTTTAGTCTCTTTTATGCTTGCAAATGTTATCATTTTTGGTAGCTTTATTGTATGACTCTTCTTTGTCAACGTTCAACAATAAAAGTTTACTTATAAGAAACTTCTCCCTTAATAATTTTTTTATTTTTAGTTGATTGGGATTGTAATAGTAAAAATTTACTCGTAAGAAAATTTACTCTTCTTGGTCACGGTTACGGTCGCAATTTCTAATTGTAACCATGATCATCAATTTTGAATCGAAATTGTCAATTAATTGACTCCTAATCTCGACCTCCTATTTTACGAGAACCTTCAATCACTCAATACGTAGTTACCTTGTGGCTGATCAAGATAAAGCATAATATTTTGATTACAAAATTCCACGGTGTTATGTAACCAAAACAACCATTCCCAGGTATGGAGATGAGGGGAGGAAGAACCGGCCCAAGGATCCCCATCGCCACCGTGTTGGATCCGGTGAGTAGGGCCCACCCTCCACCACCTTCAGGTCTGCAGTCGGCGACGGTGTTTGGTGGCGTTTTGATTTCTCCTTCTAGTGGAGGAGCTGAAGTTTTAGGAACTTTCGGTTTAGGACGCAAAATAAGTGAAGGATTATTTGAGTTTAAGCTGGGGTTTTAAAATAATTGTGAAAAAATAAGGATTGTTTGGTATTTTAGCCACCTGCCACATCATCATGTTAGATGTGAATGTGGCATGCGACGCCATTGTAAAAACGACGTCGTTTCAATGAGCAGGGTTTAAGTAGCTGGCCGGACCTCTTATTAATTTTAATTATAATAAATTTGACTCAATTGATCGATTTTAAACCACATGATACTTAAGTAATTTTTTCTTGAATACTACATGGTAGGTATTAAAGTAGATTTTTCTCAAATAGAATTGGCAATTACGCTGAAAATCATATATCTTTATATAGAAATTACAAAAAACTTGTAGGTAGAGAGCAAACCTAAAATTACTAGAAATTTAAATGCAAACACAATTAGTGATCAGAGTGGGATGGGATCAAAGTAGATGTTTTTTATCAAAGTCTCGATGTAGGTTCCATCGGTCAATCCGTCTCCAATTTTGTAGGTGATTTCCATATTACGGGCAAAGTTGAACACTCGCATTTGGATTTCCAGTGGAACTTTTGCAGACTCTTCTATTAGCTCCTCGTTCATAGTCTTCCATGCATTTGAAATTCTTCTTTGAAATTCAGCTACCGTCTCTTCATCTGTTGCATTGTATTCTCTCTTATAGCTGCTAAACGCACTGTTAAAATTTCCAGTACTCTCCTCTTCCCGCTTCATTAGACGAAAAACAAATGTACATTAGCACGCAAAAATGGCCAGCCAACATAACATAAAATGCTTAAACATGAATTACCTTGTGGCTGACCAAATCATTAGCAAGCCGAGCAATTACAGCCACAGCTTCTGCCATATGAGGTTCGGTTTCCAACCATTTGCATGCCTCGACCGTGAGCTCCTCTCCGATCCCTAGAAAGGCTACCGCTTGCATGTACGTTTTCCCGGCTGTCAAGATTTCCAGATCTAAACTCTCTTTAAAAGATGGGAGATACCCACTTTTCATCCATTCAGCTTCCATCATGTACACTCTTGCAAAATCCTGCTGCAGCTGCTTCGGCAACACCAAACGTTCAACACGTATTTGTATGTATGTATGTGTGTATGTATATATTATCTTACATATTTCTTTGTCAACGACACAACAATCGATGATCCGTCCGAGACAGCATGATTTTCTAATTCTTGGAAAGTGTCCAAGTAGACCTTGTACAGGTGCTTCATATAATCTTTGGGAAGTTGGTCGATCATAGCCCTGTCCCATCTGAAAGAATTTCTTAATACTGAGTAGAAGGTACGAGTCCAATGCAATGGGAAGTTTTTTCCATTTTCCAACTCTTTTATTGTAAATATTTAAAATAAAATAACCACCAACTCACTTTATCAAAACAACTTTCTTATTAACTACTTCTTTATGCATAAATAAACTTACAAAAATGAACAAGATCAACTCATGAAATAGTTTAGGCAGGAAACTTGCAAACCTGATCATTGCATCAGTTAAAATCAGAAGATCCTCAAAATCACCATGTGTATCATACACGTCATTAAGAAAACCCAGAAGGTGTCCTTGTTTGATGTATTCAGCTCGAGCATAAGTATACTTAGGATGAGGGTGTATAGAATCAGCCCAGAAGAAGAACTCCATAAGCATGTTTCTTCCAAATGGTAAATTGGATGCAAGTTCTTGATCCTTCGACCACCTATCCATATAATTTATGTGAATAAGTAAAAACCGACGCTTATAAAAATGGACCGAAATGCGATCAAATTTCTTTTGTGTATCATGGTATATGATATTAAATAATAATATTTAGTATGAAAATATCAAATAATCCCAAGTATCCTCTATGAATAAGAAAACTTAGTTTAATAATACGTGACATGACCCCTCTCTTGGTTCAATACACATGATAGAAGCTTCTGGTCAACTTGGTGACATTATGACTAATCAATTTCTTGGGACTAACTTTTAATTTTATAAAAGATGCAAAAGGAATAAATGTTTAATACCTTGTCTGGTTTGAGCCTTAAATTTTCTTGAACTTTTCAAGGTCTAATGTCTTTAGGCTATTAAACAAGGCGAACTTAAAAAGTAACACGTTGTTTAGCTTCTACTCAAGAAATATCTGTCAAGCAACAACATATTTAAAGGTAAGCTTACTTGTATATGCCCTTTAACTCTTGTTGGTGTAGCAACTGAACCCGGTTGAAGTCGAGCTTGGCAAACTTAAGCAAAGTATCGATCTTAGGCTCATAATCATCTTCTTGGTGGCGCTTCTCGTAGAAAGATATGAACTCTCTTGCTTTTGGCCTAACCGGTCCCTTGTGCAATGGAATCGACAAGGAACTATTTATCTCATCTACCAGATCAGATTTCGATTGAGCCAATATCTCCAAGTGGGTTCCAGTAAAAGTTAGGGCTTCTTCAAGAATATCTTCTCCATGTGTTAGAACATGGGCAGCTTCGAACAGACTCAATAAGCCTTTGGGGTCATTGATAAGGGAATCCTTGAACTTCTGTGTCTCGTCGTCCCTGAACTTTTTGAAGATGTCTGATGAAAAAAAAAGGTTTAAGGTGTCGTATATATTCGTTAAAGGGCCTAATGTTATAATGTGATGAACCCAAATCTTACCGCTCGACATCTTCATTCCGTGTTGTCTGAAAATCCGAAACACAACTGCAGTGGTGTAAAGGTCAAGATCTTTCTTCTCTAAGAGATCAATCTGCGAGTCGAAAATCTGATGGAGCTGTCTCTCGATCTCAGCTTGGAAATGGTACGAGATGCCAAGACGAGATAGTAAGTCAATCAGTTGAACTCTCTCCACCGCATCAGTGGAAGTGTCAAGTAACATGGTCTCCACCTTGCTCTTCAACACCTTTACCTCCCTATCGTACCATTCAAGCTTCTACAAATTTGCACAATATAACGCACAAAGTGAGAAGTAGTAACATAGGAGGTCAAAAAAGAGAGTTGAAGGATGCAAACTTTTTTTAATAGGTAAATTTTATTAATGATGGTAATATTTACACAATATAAAATTCACTCATACTAGTATGAGGTTGCAGTTGCAGTCTCAGTAAAATTTGCAATGGTAAAATTCCACGAGATAAAACCATTGAAATATACAAACTAATGAAAACAGCGAAGGTAACCTCTTTATCGAATGGGATGGAATCAAGGCGATTTCTCCATAATTCCGGAGGGAAGTCGCAACGGGGACGAGTTCCGGTCACGCGAGGTGCAGGCAGCTGAGATGCTAAAGGTGCTACGGATGCCATGGACACTAAATTAACTCCGTCTCTAAAAATTTCGCACTCCTCTGCTTTTAGAGTGTTGCTCTTTCTTATATCTAAATCCTTAGAGTTTGCGTCTCTATTTATAGAGCGAGTAAAGGAGGAGAAGAGATCTATTTTGGCTTATGTGTAACTTTGCTAGTTTCCTTAGCGGTAAACCTTTTTTTTTGTTATAAGTAATTTTTTATTGTTAGGAAATTAACTTAGTTTACGTATGGATAGATGCGCTACGGAATTACTTATGTTCTAACGCAAGAAAATAAGAACGTGAAACAGACACAAGAGAATTACGTGGCTCGAAGAATTGCCTACATCTCCGGGAGAAAGAGATAGATCTTATTGATAAGTTTTCTCTTGCCTAGGCTTTAGCTCAACTCAACTCAGCAACCTTATCTATTTATATGTTAATCTTAATACAACCACGGAGCCCATCTAAGCCATGTAAGAGTCTAAAACATAATCCAACTAAGAGTTTAACGTAGAATACACATAGTTCCTAACATATAATACAACTAACATAGAATTCAACTAGTAGTCTCATAGAATTCTTCTAGAATATGAAATCTAGATTTTGAGTCATTCTTCAACAATGTCCACCTTCACGAGAAATGACCCCTCAGAAGAACCGTGAAGCTCCGCCCGAACTTCAACAATATCCACCTTGACTTAGAAGAACCATGAAGCTTTGCCTAAAATCAACCCTGCTCCACCTTGAACCTTAGACACTTCATCCTCAACAGAAACCATCATCCTCCTTCCAACCTTGTCCAATTACTTAGAGACCTCTCTCAAACTCGAACATCCCCCAAGTTTGTTCGATGTATCACCTTCAATCTCTATGGATCCCAAACACACAAGTTCTCCTGCAGAAGTATCGCCCGCCCTTGGTGTGATCCATGATTTTGCATTCCCATTGCAAAACCCACCGAACACCATTGATTTGTACGTGCCCTGAGACAACCATAGCTTCTTGTAAACAATGCCTCTTCGAGACAACCATAACTTATTTCTAACCATGACTTTGCGAAATATCCATAACTTCTTCCTAACCATATCTCTGCGATACTCATTCTAAAAACTCTCTTAGCTACACACAAACCATTCATGGCAAGACATTGCTCTCTTATATGATCTAACCTCATATGGCTCAACCATTTGCCAACTCCTTCAGACCATTGATGTGACTCTACCTATAACAGCATTTTCACTAACCAGTATGTGTTTCGTTCCACCCTTCATCCCTGCCATAAATTTCTTCTCTATCTTCAGTGGCTCATCTATATAACTATACATGTTATAATCCAAGGTTTCTAACAAAAATAAATTACCAGGATGCATTGGACTTGATGACATAAAAAGTAAGCGATCATCTAACATGTCTGAATATTTGGAGATGTTTGTGGATGCTGATCCGTTTCCCTCATTATCTTCAATTTTAGTTCGTTCTGGATAGTCCTTCTTCATAACTATCCCGTGTAATTGGGACATGGGCTGGTTTTTAGTCACACCTAGGTGTATAAGGGGTTTTGGGTTTAACATGAGAGATCTTTTCATTAGTACTCTTTTCCTGTCGTGAATTTTTCTATTGGGTCTTTTCATGGCAGAATTTTAAAGAGGCATGTGATTGCAACCTTGTACATTTGTACGAGAGTTACCTTCTTTTTGGGAGATTTTTTTAAAATGAGTAAAATTGTTACATATATTCCCAAATTGATAAAAACATACACATTTCTCCAAAATTAGTAGAAAGTTAATTATAAATTCAAAAATAATAATGGAGTCGATCCGTGGCGGTGGCGGGCAATTTTTAGTTAAAAAACAAAATAAAATAGTGGGGTTGACCCAAATAAAGGTGGACTCCACACTTCCCATTTGCTATGCAAGATAAAAGAACGCGGACGAGATCAAATCCGCTACTTTTGAGATGGGGGGAACTAGATCTCCTGGCCCTAATGGTTTTTCAGGGATCTTTTTCCAAAAATATTGGCATATCATTGGTAATGATTTGATTGCTTTGGTTGTTAGTCTTTATGAGCACTCTGAGGTTCCTCGTGAACTGAATAGGACTTATATTACTCTGATTCCAAAGAAAGCTAACCCGTCGGATATTCATGGTTTTAGATCTATTGGCCTTTACAATTTTGCCTATAAAGTATATTCGAAAGTGTTGGCTAATTGTCTTAAACCTTCGATGAATGATTTAATCATGGATGGTTATGGTGCTTTTGTAAAAAATAGAAGCATCCAGGATAATATTATTATTGCTCACAAGGCTTTCCACTGTCTTAAGACCTCTGGTAAGAAGAAAACCAATTGTATGGCGATTAAATTAGACTTAAAAAAGGCATATGATCTTGTTAATTGGGACTTTTTGAGGCATGTTTTGATTAAACTTGGTTTTCTGCATATATGGGTCTCTTATGTCATGAGCTACGTTACCTCTACTTCTTATAACATCCTGTTTAATGGACAGCCTTTGCCTTAGTTTAATGTTGCCCGGGGCATTAGGCAGGGAGACCCGCTATCTCCCTTTTTATTCTTGTGCATTTCAGATGCCTTTGCACAATTTGTCAGCCATGCCAAGACTGTGGGTGACATCTCTCGTTTTGCTTTAAACTGTTATTGTCCTCCTTTCACTCATATTCTTTTTGCAGATGACACCTTATTGTTTGGAAAGGCTACTGTTCAGGAGGCCTCTATATTTAAAGTCCTTGTTGGACAATTTCTCTTCCCTTTCTGGATAGGATGTTAATTTCTATAAATCTAGTATCTATTTTGCTAGATGGGAATCAGATGAGACTAAAATGCATATTTCTTAGATTCTTGGTATGCCTTTGATGTTGCAGGATGACAAGTATCTCAGCCTTTGTTCCTTCTGGGGTCGTTCCAAGAATGATGCTCTGGCTTTCATTTTTGAACAAATGCTTAGGAAAACTCAAAGCTGGAAACAAATGTTGTTGTCTATGACTGGTAGGGAAATTTTGATAAAATTGGTGTTATCTGCTGTTCCTAGTTATGTCATGCAATGCCTTTTGTTCCCTGCTTCTTTCTGTTATAAATTAAATGGCCTCATGGCTAGATTTTGGTGGTCCAGTAGTGTTGAATCTAAGAAGAATCACTGGTTAGGTTGGCAGAAGCTCACACGTTTTAAGCTATTAGGAGGATTGGGGTTTAAGGATTTGAGTATTTTTAACCTTGCTCTTTTGTCTAAGCTGGTTTGGAGATTGCTTAATAACCAATCCTCTCTCTGTTTTAAGATTTTGCAGGGACTGTATTTCCCCAACTCTAACATGCTTGATGCTATAAAAGGTAATAGACCATCCTGGATCTAGTCTAGCATGTTTCAGGGTTTACAGTCCCTCAAGGACGATGTTTTGGTCTGCATTGGTACTGGTTTGTCTACCCATATTTGGGCGGACCCTTGGGTCCTTCTATCCCCCATTTTATGCATGTTGCTCCTTCTCCTTTGCCTCTGAATAATAGATCCCTGGCTGATCTAACCTGCAGGTCCACTAGAAGTTGGAATGTTGGGTTGGTTCAGCCCTCTTTTCAGTGGAGGAGCAAGCTGCTATTTGTAATATCTGTATCGCCCGGCCAGGCACTTTGAATAGGCTGGTTTGGCTTTACGCCAAGGATGGTGCTTTTACTGTCAAAAAAGTCCATCAAATTTTGAAAACTCGGTTGTCTCCTGATCGGTCTCCAGCTTTATCAATTCAAACTAACTCGAGTTCCCCTTCTGCTGTTGCAGGGCTCTGGAAGAAACTATGGAATATTCAAGCTCATCCGCGGATCAAGCATTTTATCTGGCGGGCCGCTAGGGACGACCTACCTTCTTCTTTCAATCTGTATAGGAGGAATCTTATCCATTCCTCTCTCTGTTGTATTTGTGGTTTACATTGTGAAATGACTATTCATATTTTGTTTGATTGTCCTCATGCCAAGGCTACCTGGTTTAGTAGCCCTTTTAGCCTTAGATTTGATCATGCCATGCATCTAGACTTTATCGATTGGGTCAAATCTATTTTGTTTAATCCGGATGTTATTGATTTTAAGCATTTGGCTTCCTTGGCTATTTATCTATGTTGGGGCATTTGGAAGTACTCAATCTACTACTGCTTATCAGGCTTCTTTTTGGAGTAATGAATTCTTGTAGGTCTTAGGTTCATCTGGATCTTTGGCTGCTACTGTGCATGGAATTCATATAAACTAGGCTTTATGGACTGCCCCGGACGTGGGTATCTTGAAGCTCAAATGTGATACTTCCTGGGTCGGGATCTCCTCCCACACTGGAATCGCATCCGTTGTTCACAATTCGCTTGGCTTGCTTGTGCAGGGTCAGAGTCTCACTTGTTCAGCTTCTTCTCCATTGGATGCTGAATTTAAGGTAATTCAGCTCTCCTTCCTTCTGGTGCGCGCCCACTTCCTCGATGTGGCTACCATTGTGGAGATTGATTGCCTTCTTGCTCATCTCTGCCTTACTTCTCCATTCCCTCAACTCAACTGAGAGGTTAAGAATCTTGTTGTGGAACTTATGGAGGAATTGGATTACTTTCCTCTTTGTAAACTTTTGTTGATTAGTAGGTCTCAGAATCAGGTTGCTCATTGGACTTGTCGATCAGTTAGATCAGGTTTACTTCCTAGAGACTGGATTTTGTTCCCTCCTCTGGTTCCGAATGTACTTCTGTTTTCTGATTTCCGTACCTAGGTTAATATATTTGGTTCGTTGTTCCTAAAAAAAAATAAAAGAACGCGAAAGAAAAGATTTAATTTTTAGTTTTAAGTAATAAAGCACTAGTTAACCTACAATTTAATACATACAATTTATCGCAATAAGGGATAGAGAGATTTGGTGCTGTTATGCTACTAATCAATATTTATGAATCATGATTTATCAGAAAAAAAGCATATTATTTACGTGTGAAATTTTTTATTATGTGTAGACTAAATAAGTATTTGAGATATCAAATTATCTACTTAAGTTCGACACATGATTAAGTTACAATAATATTATCACCAATTAATTTAAGTTCTTATTAGTATTCAGAAAAATTAAGATTGCGAATTCGGTAATTCAATTGAGTTCTTTTAAATAGAATCCTTATTAAATAATGGGAAAAGTCTCTTTTAATATTTTGTAGTTTCACATTTTCAGAATTTAGTCCATGTGGTTTTAAATAGGAAATTTAGTCTCATGTGTTTTACATACTTTTTCTTGGGCAGGTCCAAAGCAGCTGCCCAGCCATCTGGATTTGCAATTTAATGTTTACGGACTACATGATATGCCATCACAACCTTTTTCATCCATGCAAATGATAAGTGGCAGATCGTAAAATTTTTCAAAATCAACCTGTCCTTCCTCTCTCTCCCTCCATTTCTCTGGACTTAACTTCGATAGTTAGTCCCTTTTATGTTTGTTTTCCTTGTTTGGATTTTCTTGTTTGTTTTTGTTGATTCTTTTTATTTTTCCAACTTGTTTTTAATTTTTTTTGTTTCACCTTTTGTGATTGGAAATGGCTGTGTGAAGCACAATGTATCCCCTCCTTCCTCTCTCGCAGGTCCCATTTCAAGAAGCAGGGACGGATCCCATCCCTGCGTAGACGAAGCTCCGGATCTTTGGCCAGATGTCGGTGTCGAGGACCCCAATAACGACATCCCTGACAGAAAGAGACTCCAAAAACATGTTTTCAGCTATTTCTGAGACTGAGGAACTCCGGGGAGCTGGTGGTATGAGCTCGTTACGTGTCTCGAAGTTAAGCCCAAAGAGAGGGAGGGAGGGAGAGGAATGAGGGGATGATTTTGGATGATTTTGCTTAAGGTATTTTGGTCATTTAAATGACAAAAATATTAAAAAAAAATGAATGCTAACGTCAGCCAGAGATCTCAGACCAACATTAAATTAAAGAGTAGGGACGACAAAATTAGTTTTGAAAATGCACAAACTCTACGTATAATTACGCTATAGACAAGGACCCGAAAGTAATTTACCATATAATTTAATATGGAAAGACTACTATAAAATTTATAGTCCAATCCACACCATAAATGTTAAAATAATTTAACATTTTAACTTAAACCATTAAGGAAAACAATCATACTTACTTTATGTTGAACACTCAATAGTATAAAATATTAATGTTTAATTTAAGTGATTTTATGTGTTTTCATAGTAAGTGTCATGTAAAAATTCTAATATTTAGGAAAAAACATAATATTTATATATTAATCTAGATGTTTTTCTTATTAAGATAGGGTGTTATTTTATGTGTAAGATTTGTGTCCGGGTCTATATCATATTCGGACCCAGATCTTAATTTTGGTGAAAGTTTGACTATATTTATACATGGCCGAGCTCTACGAGAAAAGAGAGTAACCTAGCGTACCCAAAAAGTTATGCTTTTGACCGAAAATAAAAGTGCAGTAATGGGATAGGCTTAATTAGGTCGGCACATAGACATGGAAATTTTGGTCCTGGAAAATAATATCCGGGACCAATCTAGCAAGGGTAAAAATGAGAAAGTGTAAATATAGGGACTCACGTGGAGGAGGGGATCAAAAGAAAGGGATCTATTATTTAATGCTCAATTTAATATTTGGAGTGGTTGATTTTATGTTTTTTTCTTTACATATTTTTTTCCAGCAAAAAGGACTAACACATTTTTATATCAAATAGTTTATCCCGTTATATCAAAATGTTTACCAAGTTATTTAATTAACTATTTAACTTTCTTATTATAAGTATTTTTAATAATCGGATATATCATTCTATATAATTGAGTAAATCATTTGATTAACCAGGCATACCATTTTACCATAGCCGAACATACCATTCGATATTATTTAATTAGTTATTTAATTTATTATTAAAAGTATTATTAGATGTTATTTTTTTGGGTGAAATTATTAGATATTATTTAAGTTATTATACTTATTCGAGTATACCATTCGATATAATTGGGCATACTATTTGATATTAGTGGGCATGCCATTTGATATAATCAAGTATATTAGTGGGCAAACCATATAATATATTCGGACATACAATTTAATTTATTCGGTCCTACCATTTAATATAACAGGTCGTACCATTTAATATAATATATTTAGACATACTATTTAATTTAATCAGACATACCATTTAATTTAACTGGACATCACAAACCATTTAATTATAACATCATGAACCATTATATTATAACATCACGAACCATTAAATCATAACATCACAAACTATTAAATTATAACATAACAAACCATTTCTTTAATAAAAATTCACGTCAGAAAAATTCACACAAAAATTCGATCAATAAGGGTCTATTCCAAGCCTAACAATTAAAACGCCAATTAAAGGGTAAAAAACACTATAGAAAGAAACCAACAACAGATTCCAAGTTGCAGTAGCCCACACGAGACCCATCAGTCATCAGGAGTGGATTAAACCACCAGCCTTTCTTAGGCCAATCCATGACAAAAGCGAAACCATCCTTGACATTGCCAATCAGATCTCTTGCAGGGGACAATAAGCTTCAAGATAAACCAAGCGTAATCCTTGAATTAGTACTCTTAGCACGCAATCGATAGGTGCACATCAAGGACTATTGGTAGAACTGCCAACTCGCTCTACTCCTTCTTCATGGCGGTCGGGAACATCCTCGGGTACGCGGTGGGGTCCTACAGCCGCCTCTACACGTTCGTCCCCCCCCCCCCCCCCCCCCCACAAAAACCGTCGCCTGCGACATCTACTGCGCCAACCACGCCGACCGGAGCCGCGACAACGGTCAAGGAAACAGCGGAGTCGCAGAAGAGGACGAAGATGGCGAGGACCTAGAGGAGGAGGAGGAGAAGGAAGAAGCGGTCGGTCCGAGGAAGATGAAGGAGAGGGAGAAGGAGGAGATTGGGAGGGTGATGAGGAGGAAGTAGAGAGGGAGGAGGGACGCTGTGTGGGGTTTGTGTTGGGAGAGAGAATATTTTTTTAGGGTTGAAAGAAAGTGAGAGAGAGTTAAAAGACAATAATGCCCACTTCATTTTTATTCATCAGATCTGCTCCTCTTTTTTTTTACTCAATTAATGGCTGAAAATAACTCCAAGATGGGCCTGAGAGAAATTGTACATGCAGGACTCAATCCAATCCCTTCAAAATCGGGAGGCTTAATTAGGTCGGCACATGAAAAGAATGATTAAAATTGGGAGGCTTAATTAAGTTCTAGGCTCTAGTTTACTTTTTCTTTAAGGTGAATTTCTATCCAAGTAATTACATTTTATCAAACTTTGAATCTTGGACTTCAATCAAATCGTCATATGTCATGTGTTCTTATATCAAATACCCTTTCACTCTTAGTTGACCTATGAGAACCTTTGTAATAAGGTTAATTAATAAACACATAGATTATTATGATAAACTCACACAACACAAGTCATTAATAATAATTTTTTAGAAGGTAGAATGATCTAAAAAGTTTGGTATACCCTATACGGTAATTAATATAAGATTTGTGGCATCTGCAAAATGGCGCAATTTTTTACGAAGCTATAGGAGACCAGGAGCTTCTCCGTCACTCCATTCTCTACAGAGTACAAGAATAAGTGCATTGATTTAACTCTACTTCGGAATTGTGAGGGCGAGAATTGTTATTGTACCTAGAATCGCTTACTTTAGTGTATCATTCCCAGAGATGCACGTAGTATAAATAGCATAGGGGAACCTTGGTTTGGAGTGAGAGTTCAGTTTTGTATACGTGGTGTTATTATTTGACGCTCTTTCCTTTTTTTTAAGAATTAAAGTGATATTTCATTACTCCAATAACAATGATACATCCGGCTGCGAAGCTTGCTCAAGCCGAGCAAACGATGACAAGCAGCACCCTATACTACCCATGATACGGAAAATCCCCCAGAGATGACACCTAAACCCTCATATCCAGAAAGGTACTAGGTTGCGATCGTGGAATTCACTAAAAACTTATCAAAGACAAAACTTGAGAAAACTTCGATAGGAAAAAGAGTATTCTTATTGACACTTTTTTCTTATCACGGTCTTTTTTCGATATATTTTTTATAAGATCAGTGGCTACAATTTCTTAAGAGGTAATTCAAATTTTGATATTGTCAATTTTATATATCATAAATTCTAATAATACATTACCTTCCAAAAAATAAATGATAATCTTCTCTCATCGTGGACGTACACAATTTCTCACACCACTTGAATCTCTTACAATAACGGCATAGGAGATAGTTTCCCGTCTTTTTCACGAGCTTGAACTAGTTGACCAACATGGTCGAAGTTGACGAGCGGCCACATTGGCTGAGGCAGCCTTATTCCAAATTTTAGACAAAGACCTTAATATTTATAAATAATTAGATTAATTTTTACATGCATGTCCCTAAAAAAACGAAATTAGCTCCATTAAAAAAATAAACAACAAATTAGACCATGAAAGCCCATGAAAATTACTCAAAAAAGAGCGGAAAGCCCATGAAAGTTTTAACAAATCGAAAGTGACGGGCTTTTAAAATTCGGCCATGGGACTCTATCTGGTTTTTTTTTCCTTTTCGAAATGATCCGATATTTACACTTATAATCGACAACAACAACTAGCGATTGACAATCTTAATACCTTTCCTCGAACAAAATTGTCAGACAAAGTTCATAAGGGTATCAGCTTCTCTTGAACAAGTGAGGTGAAGTTACCTATGGGTATATACATATGTCTGCTCACAAAGCACGTAGATTTTGTGAACGGTCTTACAAAGGAATGCTTTATATTCTATTAAGTAATTTTTCTAATTTTCAATTTAGTTTTTAATACAGCAACAAATGCTAATCAGATTCAAATTTTAATAAAACTAATTTAGTGATTAGTAAACAAAAGACAATTAGAGAACTACTGAAAAAAAAAGACCTCGGGCTTGAGGACGTAATTGTTTTAAAAAAATAGTAGATAAGTCCACAGTTAAAAAATTAAACTAATCCCTACCTCACATTATTCCATTTATAAGTAGTCCATTCTGTGACCCTAACAAGAACTTCAAAAACATTATTTATGAAATTGTTGGTGCGTAAAATTTATGTCAGTTAAACTCTGTCTTCTAAAAATTTATTTTTGAAAAAACTTCTCTTTGGTACTTTGACACATATAACTCAATAATTTAAAACTCATCAAAATAGTCATTGTGATTTTAAGAGAATTTCACTGGTAGTTTTTCGAATGACCGAATCCAAAACGCTACCATTTTGTGCATACGTGACATGCCAGATGGGCATGGATTTTACCCCATTTGATGTGTTGTCATGATGAAAGCTTCCAAAATAATTTTAGATTACTTTATATTTTTAAAGAAAAAACTCATTTTTGTTCCCCCTCTCTTCTCTCTCCACATTCCTCCCTCTCTCCTCAATGCACCCTCAAGCCTCCGTCTCCATAGCGAAAGAACCAACCCAAAGTCACTACATATCACATACGCTTGATGTTATAGACTTGGAAAAAGTCCATTTGATTTCTTGCGGTATTGCAAAAAATTACTTATGTATTCTATGGTTTAAATCTATCAATTGAGTCGAACTTTTTTCAATTAAAATCAATTAGAGGTCTGGGTATCTTCTCGGACCCTGTCTGACCAATGGTAAAGCCACGTCAATTTTTCATTTCTATGTGGCATGCCAACTAGACTTTGTAAAAATATCAAAATGATCTATGTTTTGTATATAATTTTCAAAAAAATCAAAGGGGAAGCTTGCCATCTTTTTTTAATAAGTGAAGTGATATATTCTCCAAAAAAAATTACACCAATAGCACCAAGGACACAGGACTTTGAATACCAGATAACAAATATCTGACAAGAGATAAAATGCTATCTGAGTACATGATCCAAGATAACACCAAAAGTGAAAACTTGCAGTCGTTATTAAAGGGGATTGCAATCCTTATTAAAGGGGAGCTTGAGATTATTTCTCAATATTCAGAGGGGAATGGGATCGAAGTACATGGTCTTCATCAAAGTCTCTGTTATGAATTCAGCAATTAGAGAACAAAACGCGCAAAGAACACGGACACAAAAGATATCGTGGTTCGGCCTAATGCCAACGTCCACGGAGAGAAAGGAGAACTTTTATTGATGAGTTTCCGAGCCACAAAGCCATACAAAAAACCTAGGGTAACATGTCTTTATATAGAGACAAACTCTTGGTGTACAAGTAACCTATCTAGGTCAGATTAGGAGTCCAAAACCTAGTCAGAATAGGAATAGGAATAGGAAATAAGTCTTTCCTATTTCTCGCCATCCCAACAATCTCTACCTTGGCGAGAAATCATCCTATGGACGAACCATGAAGCTCCATCCGAACTTCAACAAACTCCATCTTGATGAAATACCGCCACATGAAGAACCATGAGAACCTGAGAAACCAAACCGACTCCACCGACTCCATCTCGGACCATAGATAACTGCATCAATAAGACCATCTCAACTTTCTCTTCACCTTTTGTTCAATCACTTGGAGCCAGCCCCCAAAATCGAGCTTCTGAGCTTGCTTGGCCTATTCCCTCCAACCTCCATCGAACCACAACTAGCAAGTCCACCTGCTGAAGCAACCTTGCGACCAATAGACACGCCCTCTATTTTTCGGTCAACCCCATGCTCCGCAACCTCGAACTGCTTTTCTGCTGGACCTTCTTGCCTCAAACCAATGCTACATGCCATAGCATACAAAGGGCAACCTTTTGTTCCACCAAGTAGAACCCTCTACATGCCACGAACTCTACCGTTCAACCTTGAGTGAGATACCCGATTCGTCCGTAGTGCTACCAATGGCTTCACATTCCCCATGCAAAACCTACCCAACACCTTTGACGTGAACGTCTCTTTAGGCAACCATAGCGGAAACTTGCTAACTTTGTCTCCGCGAATCCCAACTCCACTCAAACCATTCATGTCAAGCTTTCGCTCCATCACACAAGAGCTTTTCTTCCCTCTATCGGAACCCAACGATGTGACTCCACCTACAACCGTGTTCCCCACTAACCTATAGGTATTCCTAGCATTCCTTTCACCCTTCATCACCACCACAACATCCTTCTCCACCTCCATTAGCACTCCTACAACATTATAATTGTACCCACTATAATCCAAGGTTCCTAACGAGATCAAATTCCTCTCCAACTTCGGAACATGCCTAACCCTACACAATTTTCTCTCAACACCATCCCACATCTTGATTTGGATATCACCTATGCCAGCAATTCTGCAAGTAGAACCATCACCCATAGTCACCATACCTGAATCAACGAACTTGTAGGTGTCGAACCACCCTCTCTAGGGCGTCATGTGAAAAGAGCAAGCGCTATCAAAAATCTAGGAATCAGAATGCTTTGGACTTGACAAAACAGAAAGAAGATCACCATCTGACCCGTCCGAATGTGAGGCCACATTCACGGAACCTGATCCTTTTTCCTCGCGATCCCGAGTTCTTTTTGGATAATCCTTCTTCACGTGCCCTTTTTGTCCGCACTCGAAGCAATTTCCCTTGAACCTCCTTGACCACGACTTGGATCCCTTCCTGTCTTTTGCCCCACTACGATCACCATGGCTACCCCTCACAACTAGCCCTTCCGATTGTTCATCGCCAATTTTCCTTCTTTGATAATACCCTAGCAGAGCACTTGTGATATCTTCCAACACCAGGAACTCCTTCCCCCAAGTTAGAGTTGTAACCAAATTTTCGTAGGAGCCAGGTAAAGAATTCAGCAGCAACAATGCGTTGTCTTCTTCCTCGAACTTCACATCAACCTTTCTCAAGTCGCTCACAAGTTGACTGAAACCAATTATGTGTTGGCTCAAATCCGAGCCCTCCTTCATCTTGAGCCCGTACAATCTTTGCTTAAGATAAAGTTTGTTCGACAAAGACTTAGACATATACCTTGCCTCCAATTTTTTCCATACCTCAGCTACTGACTCCTCATCCATGACGCGATACATCACATTATCTGCCAAGCACAAGCGAATTATCGCCACCGCCTTGGCCCCCATCTCCTTCCACTCTTGCTCCTCCATCTTCTCGGGCTTCTTCTCCGAGAGCGCGATGACCATCCCTTGTTGCACGAGGAGATCCTTGACACGCCTTTGCCATAACCCAAAATTTGAAGAACCATCGAACTTCACAAGAGCAAACTTCGCGCCGTCCGTCATCCTCCAACCTAAGCACTGATACCAATTGTTATGAATTTAGCAATTAGAGAACAAAATGCGCAAAGAACACAGACACAAGAGATAGCGTGGTTCGGCCTAATGCCTACGTCCACGGAGAGAAAGGAGAACTTTTATTGATGAGTTTCCGAGCCACAAAGCCATACAAAAAACCTAGGGTAACACGTCTTTATATAGAGACAAACCCTTGGTGTACAAGTAACCTATCTAGGTCGGATTAGGAGTCCAAAACTTAATCAGAATAGGAATAGGAATGGGAAATAAATCTTTCCTATTTCTCACCATCCCAACAGTCTCAATGTAAGCTCCATCTGTCATTCCATCTCCAACTTTGTAAGCGATCTCCATAACACGACCATAGTTGAACTCGCATCCGGATTTCCAGTGGAACATTTCGAGATTCTTTCATCAGTTCTTCGTTCATAGTTTTCCATGCATTTGAGATTCTTCTTCGAAATTCAGCTTCTGTCTCCTCATCTGTTGCATTGTATTCTCTTTTATAGCTAATAAATGTACCGGTCAGATTTCCGGTACTCTCCTCTTCCCGCTTCATCAAGATTGACACGATTTAAAAATTGTTAGTTACAATTAAATCACTGGTATAAAAACCGATTTTAAATGACTATTAAATCAAACCTAACTTATATTATTCTGTAAAATTTAAGGTATTGTTTTTCATTAGGTTAAAGTTAAATTTTTATAAGAAAAATATGAATACCGGATAGGATTTAAAGACTAAAGTTGAATTATTTATTTTTTCAAATGCTTGGGATTATAAGAAAGAAAACAGAAGATATAACTTCTCCCTTTATTCATTCTTGTATCATGTGTCACTTTTATGCTTGCACAAGTTATCATTTTTGGTAGCTTTATCTGTATTACTCTTCTTGGTCAACGGTTCATCAATAGAAATTTATGATTGAATTGAATTTTATATTTCCGTCGAATCTACATCATGTCACATTTGGTCAAGTATCAATTTTGGTAATATATAGTTACCTTGTGGCTGACCAAATCATTAGCAAGCCGACCAATAACACCCACAGTTTGTGCAATATCTGGTACATCTTTCAACCATTTGCATGCCTCGCCGGTGAGCTCTCCGATCCCGAGAAAGGCTACCGCTTGCATGTACATTTTCCCGGCCGACAAGATTCCCAGATCTAAACTCTCTTCAAAAGATGGAAGATACCCACTTTTCATCCATTTAGCTTCAACCATGTACACTCTTGCAAACTCCTGCAGCTGCTCAGCCAACACGAAATGGTTAGCGGACACCTAATGTCACAAAGGCATAATATAAATTGAAGGAGGTCTATGGTTTAATTTCTAACAGATATAATTAGATGTAAATTTTACTTTTAAAAAAAACACGAAATTGTTAGCATGCATTTATATGTGTTTCCATAATTACAAGAAACATGGGGTTTTGCCAAATGAATGTATTATGCACATTCGGACGATATTTGACTTTGGTTCTTATATCGCATTCTATATTAGTGTGTGCGTAGGTATGTATGTATACGTGCACATTATTGTTTATTATTGTTGTGTATTGATGGACATGTTTCAGAGCCGATGTAAGTAGTAGTATATATCTTATTCTAACTTATTCAAAAAAATATATATATATATCAACGACACAACAATCGACGATCCATCCGTAGCAGCATAGCTTTCCAATTCATCAAAAGTGTCCAAGTAGACCTTGTAAAGGTGCTTTATGTAATCTTTTGGAAATCGGTCGATCATACCTCTGTCCCATCTAACAAAATTTCTTAATATTCAGTAGAAATCTATCTCTTAATTTCTTAATAAATAGATTTAAAAGTTTATATATTTTTAAGATTATATGCAGGAAACAAACCTGATCATTGCATCAGTTAGAATAGGAAGATCCTCGAAATCACCATATGTATCATAAACGTCATCAAGAAAACCTATAAGGTTGCCTTGTTTGGTGTATTCAGCCCGTGCGTAAGCATAATTCGGATCGGAATGCACAGAATCATCCCAGAAGAAGAATTCCATAAGTCTGTCTCTTCCTAATGGTAACTTGGATGCAAGTTCCTGATCTTTGGACCAACTATGCATATAATTTAATAATAATTTTCACCCAATTGATACGTTAACCACATGGTACTATGTTAAAAACGTATTTTAGAAAGTAAACTTACTTGTATATGCTCTTTATCTGTTGTTGGTGTAGTAGCTGAACCCGATTGAAGGCGAACTTGGCAAACTTAAGCAACGTATCGTTCTTAGGCTCATAATCTTCTTCTTGGTGGCGTTTCTCGTAGAAATTTATGAACTCTCTTGCTTTTAGTCTCACCGGCGTTTCTCGTAGAGAATTCCCTGCAGCTGCAGTAAATTTACAACGGTAAAACCCAACGAGAAAGAACAGTTGAAAGAGGTAATCTCTTAATCGAATGGGATGGAAGCAAGTAGATCTCTCCATAATTCCGGAGGGAAGTTGCAACGTGGACGAGTTTGGGTCTCGCGAGGTGAAGGCAGCTGAGACGCTAAAGGTATTACGGATATCATGGATACGCTTTCCAATTTTTTTGGACTGTTGTTCTTTCTTATATGTGAATCCTTACAGTTCGCATCCTATTTATGGAGCGAGTAAAGGAGGAGAAGAGAGCTATTTTCACTTTTTTTTTTGGAAAAAGTAGATTTTAATATTTTATTGATACATACCCCAGGGGATATATCCGACTGCACAAGTGTAAACACAAAGAGAACTCATCCTGAGTCTAATGCGCCATGCGTGCGCATACTCACCATACTCACCAACCTGAGTCTAGTAGGAACTATGTTGACCATCCTGGTCAAAATAGTTCCTACTAACAAAGAACAACTCTTTATAAATAAGAAAAATTTTGTTGTATTTTTTAATGTGGTAATACCTTTTTCAACTTGAGCCTCCCACTTTGGACTTTTCATTTTGGGCCTTCCCATGTTTGGACTTTAATATCCATTCAAATTCCAAGACAAAATTAGTAAAAGTTGGTCATTTTAAATTTTAATAGCGAATATTTAAGAGATTTGTGTGTCTCGATGAATTCATCAAAATTTGACGTCCGTGCCGAGATGACAATTAGATTATATTAGTATACATAGTTCCACTTGCGTTCTAAAAAACAATGGAAATCCAAACTGTCTCCATTTTATACTCAGGTGTTCAACAAATCTGGACGGTTAGAGCTCGATCCTACCTTATTGTATAGAAAGGTTCTCAGAGAATGGAGACAACCTTGGGTTCCACTTGCCTTAGTTTTCGTATTTTCTTTTAAATCGCTAGAGTCGACATTGTGAGATCGATTGAAGAGTAAAGTTTGAACCAAGATTTCTTTAATTGAATTTAAGTTCTTTGGACCAATTCTGGATTAATTTTCATATATTATTTATGACATAAACCCAGCGAAGTATGTGAATATTTGTGCTGGCCTTTCGCATTGCGTTCCGTCCGTTTCTTCTTTTAGTATTGCGAGAATCTCGGCAATATAATGGGAACCGAATTCGGTCCTGGAATGTTTTATATGTGCTGGGTTAGTCGGTTATGATATAATGGTTCGACTAGTTATGAGGAAATAATTCGAACAATTATAATGAAATGGTTCATTTTTCAAGCCAATCTAGAAAAAAGGTCCAGGACCAAATCCGGTCCTCATGTAATGTGATAGGATTCGATCTACTTCCTTCCAGAGTTGTTGAATATGCGAGTACATTTCATCGGTCATAGTTGAGCACTCGCGTCAGGATTTCCAGCGGAACTTTTTCGAAATCTTTCAACAGCTCCTCGTTCATAGTTTTCCACGCATCTGAAATCCTTCTTCGAAATTCAGCTTCTGTCTCCTCATCCGATGCATTATATTCTCTCTTATAGCTACTAAACGTTTCGGTACTCTCCTCTTCCCGCCACACGATTTAAAAATTGTTAGTTACGATTGAATCACTAGAATAACAACCTATTTTAAATGATTGTTAAATCAAAACCTAGCTTATATTATTTTGTAAAATTAAAAGTACTGCTTTTTGTTTTTTCCATAAGGTTAAAGTTTTACAAGAATTCAAAGAAAATATGAATACCTGCTTGGATTTAAAGACTAAAGTTGAATTATTAATTTCTTTCAAAAACTTAGAGTTGAAGAAAGAAAACAGAAGATATCCCTTTATTCATTCTTGTTTTTTTTAGTCTCTTTTATGCTTGCAAATGTTATCATTTTTGGTAGCTTTATTGTATGACTCTTCTTTGTCAACGTTCAACAATAAAAGTTTACTTATAAGAAACTTCTCCCTTTAATAATTTTTTTATTTTTAGTTGGTTGGGATTGTAATAGTAAAAATTTACTTGTAAGAAAATTTACTCTTCTTGGTCACGGTTACGGTCGCAATTTCTAATTGTAACCATGATCATCAATTTTGAATCGAAATTGTCAATTAATTGACTCCTAATCTCGACCTCCTATTTTACGAGAACCTTCAATCACGCAATACGTAGTTACCTTGTGGCTGACCAAGATAAAGCATAATATTTTGATTACAAAATTCCACGGTGTTATGTAACCAAAACAACCATTCCCAGGTATGGAGATGAGGGGAGGAAGAACCGGCCCAAGGATCCCCATCGGCGCCGTGTTGGATCCGGTGAGTAGGGCCCACCCTCCACCACCTTCAGATCTGCAGTCGGCGACGGTGTTTGGTGGCGTTTTGATTTTTCCTTCTAGTGGAGGAGCTGAAGTTTTAGGAACTTTCGGTTTAGGACGCAAAATAAGTGAAGGATTATTTGGGTTTAAGCTGGGGTTTTAAAATAATTGTGAAAAAATAAGGATTGTTTGGTATTTTAGCCACCTGCCACACCATCATGTTAGATGTGAATGTGGCATGCGACGCCATTGTAAAAACGACGTCGTTTCAATGAGCAGGGTTTAAGTAGCTGGCCGGACCTCTTATTAATTTTAATTATAATAAATTTGACTCAATTGATCGATTTTAAACCACATGATACTTAAGTAATTTTTTCTTGAATACTACATGGTAGGTACTAAAGTAGATTTTTCTCAAATAGAATTGGCAATTACGCTGAAAATCATATATCTTTATATAGAAATTACAAAAAACTTGTAGGTAGAGAGCAAACCTAAAATTACTAGAAATTTAAATGCAAACACAATTAGTGATCAGAGTGGGATGGGATCAAAGTAGATGTTTTTTATCAAAGTCTAGATGTAGGTTCCATCGGTCAATCCGTCTCCAATTTTGTAGGTGATTTCCATATTACGGGCAAAGTTGAACACTCGCATTTGGATTTCCAGTGGAACTTTTGCAGACTCTTCTATTAGCTCCTCGTTCATAGTTTTCCATGCATTTGAAATTCTTCTTTGAAATTCAGCTACCGTCTCTTCATCTGTTGCATTGTATTCTCTCTTATAGCTGCTAAACGCACTGTTAAAATTTCCAGTACTCTCCTCTTCCCGCTTCATTAGACGAAAAACAAATGTACATTAGCACGCAAAAATGGCCAGCCAACATAACATAAAATGCTTAAACATGAATTACCTTGTGGCTGACCAAATCATTAGCAAGCCGAGCAATTACAGCCACAGCTTCTGCCATATGAGGTTCGGTTTCCAACCATTTGCATGCCTCGACCGTGAGCTCCTCTCCGATCCCTAGAAAGGCTACCGCTTGCATGTACGTTTTCCCGGCTGTCAAGATTTCCAGATCTAAACTCTCTTTAAAAGATGGGAGATACCCACTTTTCATCCATTCAGCTTCCATCATGTACACTCTTGCAAAATCCTGCTGCAGCTGCTTCGGCAACACCAAACGGTCAACACGTATTTGTATGTATGTATGTGTGTATGTATATATTATCTTACATATTTCTTTGTCAACGACACAACAATCGATGATCCGTACGAGACAGCATGATTTTCTAATTCTTGGAAAGTGTCCAAGTAGACCTTGTACAGGTGCTTCATATAATCTTTGGGAAGTTGGTCGATCATAGCCCTGTCCCATCTGAAAGAATTTCTTAATACTGAGTAGAAGGTACGAGTCCAATGCAATGGGAAGTTTTTTCCATTTTCCAACTCTTTTATTGTAAATATTTAAAATAAAATAACCACCAACTCACTTTATCAAAACAACTTTCTTATTAACTACTTCTTTATGCATAAATAAACTTACAAAAATGAACAAGATCAACTCATGAAATAGTTTAGGCAGGAAACTTGCAAACCTGATCATTGCATCAGTTAAAATCAGAAGATCCTCAAAATCACCATGTGTATCATACACGTCATTAAGAAAACCCAGAAGGTGTCCTTGTTTGATGTATTCAGCTCGAGCATAAGTATACTTAGGATGAGGGTGTATAGAATCAGCCCAGAAGAAGAACTCCATAAGCATGTTTCTTCCAAATGGTAAATTGGATGCAAGTTCTTGATCCTTCGACCACCTATCCATATAATTTATGTGAATAAGTAAAAACCGACGCTTATAAAAATGGACCGAAATGCGATCAAATTTCTTTTGTGTATCATGGTATATGATATTAAATAATAATATTTAGTATGAAAATATCAAATAATCCCAAGTATCCTCTATGAATAAGAAAACTTAGTTTAATAATACGTGACATGACCCCTCTCTTGGTTCAATACACATGATAGAAGCTTCTGGTCAACTTGGTGACATTATGACTAATCAATTTCTTGGGACTAACTTTTAATTTTATAAAAGATGCAAAAGGAATAAATGTTTAATACCTTGTCTGGTTTGAGCCTTAAATTTTCTTGAACTTTTCAAGGTCTAATGTCTTTAGGCTATTAAACAAGGCGAACTTAAAAAGTAACACGTTGTTTAGCTTCTACTCAAGAAATATCTGTCAAGCAACAACATATTTAAAGGTAAGCTTACTTGTATATGCCCTTTAACTCTTGTTGGTGTAGCAACTGAACCCGGTTGAAGTCGAGCTTGGCAAACTTAAGCAAAGTATCGATCTTAGGCTCATAATCATCTTCTTGGTGGCGCTTCTCGTAGAAAGATATGAACTCTCTTGCTTTTGGCCTAACCGGTCCCTTGTGCAATGGAATCGACAAGGAACTATTTATCTCATCTACCAGATCAGATTTCGATTGAGCCAATATCTCCAAGTGGGTTCCAGTAAAAGTTAGGGCTTCTTCAAGAATATCTTCTCCATGTGTTAGAACATGGGCAGCTTCGAACAGACTCAATAAGCCTTTGGGGTCATTGATAAGGGAATCCTTGAACTTCTGTGTCTCGTCGTCCCTGAACTTTTTGAAGATGTCTGATGAAAAAAAAAGGTTTAAGGTGTCGTATATATTCGTTAAAGGGCCTAATGTTATAATGTGATGAACCCAAATCTTACCGCTCGACATCTTCATTCCGTGTTGTCTGAAAATCCGAAACACAACTGCAGTGGTGTAAAGGTCAAGATCTTTCTTCTCTAAGAGATCAATCTGCGAGTCGAAAATCTGATGGAGCTGTCTCTCGATCTCAGCTTGGAAATGGTACGAGATGCCAAGACGAGATAGTAAGTCAATCAGTTGAACTCTCTCCACCGCATCAGTGGAAGTGTCAAGTAACATGGTCTCCACCTTGCTCTTCAACACCTTTACCTCCCTATCGTACCATTCAAGCTTCTACAAATTTGCACAATATAACGCACAAAGTGAGAAGTAGTAACATAGGAGGTCAAAAAAGAGAGTTGAAGGATGCAAACTTTTTTTAAATAGGTAAATTTTATTAATGATGGTAATATTTACACAATATAAAATTCACTCATACTAGTACAAGGTTGCAGAGCTCAGTAAAATTTGCAACAATAAAATTCAACGAGATAAAACCGTTGAAATGTGCAAACTAATCAAAACAGCGGAGGTAACCTCTTGATCGAATGGGATGGAATCAAGGCGATTTCTCCATAATTCCGGAGGGAAGTTGCAACGGGGACGAGTTTGGGTCACGCGAGGTGCAGGCAGCTGAGATGCTAAAGGTGCTACGGATGCCATGGACACTAAATTAAATCGGTCTCTAAAAACTTCGAATTCCTCTGCTTTTAGAGTGTTGCTCTTTCTTATATCTAAATCCTTGAGAGTTTGCGTCTCTATTTATAGAGCGAGTAAAGGAAATTAACTTAGTTTACTATGGATGGATGCGCTGTCTACGTCTACGGGAGAAAGAAATAGATCTGATTGATAAGTTTTCTCTTGCCTAGACTTTAGCTCAACTCAACTCAGGAACCCTATCTATTTATATGTTAATCCTAATACAACTATGGAGCTCATCTAAGTCATCTAAGAGTCTAAAATATAATCCAACTAAGAGTTTGTTGGAGCACGAAATTAATATCTCGGATTGATGACGATCTATCTCCGGATGTGCGGGAATTGGCTCGGACTTGTCGGTACGTGGAGCCCCAGCGAGAGGCCCCTCTCGCCCACGTAGGCGAGTCCGAGCGAGAGACTCTTCTCGCTCAAGTTGGTGAGCCTGGGCGAGAGGCTCCTCTCGGCCACGTGGGCGAGTCCGATCGAGAAACTCTTCTCACTCACATAGGCGAGAGGCCGGTGGAAAGCACGAGCGAGGAGCCGAGTGAGAGGCCTACGACGAGAGGCTGAGAGAAGAGCTGAGCGAGAGGCCGAGCGAGAGGCCGTGTGGCGAGAGGCCTACGGCGAGAGGCCGAGTGGCGAGAGGCCGAGTGAGAGGCCTACGGCGAGAGGCCGAGCGAGAGGCCTATAGCGAGAGGCCGAGCGAGAAGCCTAAGGCGGGAAGCCGAGCGAGAAACCTAACGAGATGCCAACTTGGACCCGAGCGAGAAGCTCATTTGACCTTCATGGGCGGGAAGGCGATTCCGGGAATAGGTCTACTTTGGTTGAGGAGGCCGTTAGTTTGAGCCCATTTTGGGATTCACTTTGGGCATGACGAGATGTTCGTCTTGGGCGATGACGGACTTGAGTTAAGATTTTGCGTGGGAGATTCGAAAAGGTCAAGACGATCTATATTTTCTTAACTTGAGCCAAGATTCTTAATATTTGGCAAGACTTGGTAAGTTTCTCTTTAGGCAGCGATTGCTTGGTCGTCACATTTTGAAAGCTTCCTATTCGAGGACGAGATCTGCTCATTTAAGGAAGATGGCTCGTACTGAGCCGAGAGGATCCCGCCATATTAGGAACAAATAACTTGAAGCAGATTTCTCGGGATTGAGACTGGCAGCCGAAGGTCTTGGAGGCAGTTTAGGATTTCCTATTCTGAAGGCGCGGAGGTTAGGTCAAGGCACTCTATATAAGGAGGGCTAGGGCGAGAGAACAGACATCAACAACACAACACACAACTACTTTACTTATTGTTGCTTTTTCTTTCCTTAGTCTGTAGTCCGTAGTTCATAGCTTAGCCAAGCCTAGCATAGTATAGACCGACCTTGGGACGACCACTCCGGATCTGTCTCAGGTTACTTGTTCTCTTTTTCTCGCAACATATTTTTGGCACGCTCGGTGGGACTATGGAAGGCGTCTGAGAAGGCGGTCTAACCTTTACCGGCCAAGATGACCAATTACTTTGTTGCTCTGATTCCTTACAAGGAGTCGATACCTTCCGTTTTCCAGTCGTATGCATGGAGGCGGGATTCATCTACCTCGGCTCTCTTAAAAGAGCCGGCTGCGACAAACGTTGCCCCGAAGGAGTTCTATACGCCCGTCGTTCGGATGGAGACATATGCCACTTTTCGTGCTCTGAAACTCTACGAGGAGTCTTATAGTAACTATGAGGCATCCTCACGTATGGTCATCAATCAAAACCAATGGATGAACATATCCACCGGACCAGCTGTACCCATCCAACCGGCCTTCAGACAACCATGGACCGGTCATATGCCTTGTACCATGGCGCCGCCAATGCCAAGCGTGTTCGGTTATTGTCTACAACCAGGAACCCCTAGGAGTCCCCATACCAAACAACTTCTTACTTGGGGATGGGGACATAAGGAGTGAACCACTCGGGACACTACTAGACTGCAAGGACGAGGGCTAGCAATCTCCAAGAAGAATCTAGCTGGTACTAACCGGCCCTGACCCATGATTGGTCATACCCATCTAGAGTCTCTGCCGATCAAAGCTCTTTCAAAAGGGGGGATGTTTGCACGAATCCTTTGTTCGACTCAAGGATTTCTAATCCTATCCCGACCCCCCAAGTATTGCATCAAGCGCAGATGGACCTAGACGAGGAGAACAGCTGCATCCCATCAATCAACAAGAAGAGCTCGATGAGGATGATGTCAACTGACAAGAAGAGCTCGATAAGGATGACAAGCTCGATGACGACGATGTCAACCAATAAGAAGAGCTCGATGAGGTTGATGAGCTCGATGACGACGATGTCAACCAACGAGAAGAGCTCGTTGAGGATGATGAGCTCGATGAGGATGATGTCAATCGACAAGAAGAGCTCGATGAGGATGATGAGCTCGATGATGTCAATCGACAAGAAGAGCTTAATGAGGATGACGATATCGATGAGGACGACGTCAACTGACAAGAAGAGCTCGATGAGAATGATGAGCTCGATGAGGATGACATCAACCGACAAGAAGATCTCGATGAGGACGATGTCAATCAACAAGAAGAGCTCGATGAGGACGACGTCAACTGTCAGTTGACATTGAGATCTACCCAACGACAAGGTATAGAAGGGCTTATCTTCCCAATCCGAGGATTTCATCTTGCATCAATTCTTAGAGGACCAGTCATCGATGGGTCCTCACCGTATTGCTCATGTCACTATAGTTGGCTTCGACCGAAGTCAAAAGAGAAGCTCTAAGCAAGAGAAGGCCAATCTTAAGATCCGAAGGGAAAAAATCGGGGGGCAGGGACGACTGGACCCTAAGAAAGCAAAAGTTGATCATAAGACCCGAGAGGCAAGACTCGGGGGACACGGAAGGCTGCTCGATAACGATATCCCAAACGCTCACAAATCTTTTCGCTCAAGGGGAGCCGATCATCCCAAGCGAGGGAAGGTCGACCTTAAGACCCGAGGGGCAAGACTTGGGGGGCAAGGAAGATCGCCTGATAACAGCGTTCCAAAGGCTTGGAAGTGCTTTTGTTTCAGGGGAGCCGATAGTTCTAAGCAAGGGAAGGCTGACCTTAAGACCCGAGAGGTAAGACTCGGGGGGCAAGGACGGCCACCATAATAGTAGAATCCTAAGGACTCAAAACTTCTACCGTCCGAAGGAAGCCGATGAGACGTGGAGGCTCTATCATCCTCGTATCAAGGTGGACCTTCAAGATGGGTCCAACCCACGTCGATATACCTTTAACCGACTTGGAGATAGAAGGGTCATCCCTGATCCACTAATGCGAGATGTCCTGACCAAGACCCAGAGACGTCGCCTTGAAAGGAAGATCCAAAAAAGAAGGCAAGCCATCAAGGACCTCGAAAGGCAAATAGCAGAGCAAAGGGTCGAGCTGGAGAAACAAAAGGTGCTTCTAGCTCGTCCGTGGGTGAAGTATCATTCGGCCTCGGCTCAAAGCCGGGAGAAGGATGTGAAAGCCTCTAATTGGGAGAAGGGAGATGACCTTAAGCACGTTAAAGAGGTCCGACTAAAGGCACCCACTATACTACGCAGGAAGTTGACCAGCAAGTGGGTACCCAAGGTCATGAGCGAGGTTCATCCTAAGGAGCACACCCAGCGAGAGTCTATTCTCGACAAAAAAGAGAAGGACATTTCGGTCGACCTTGACACGAGGTGCATTAAGTTTGGGGACTTCCCAAGCAAGATAGACATCAATAGGACATCGGCTAGCCTCGGACAAGAGCCCAACCAATCGAGCCACTTTAAAGATGACATGATAAAAAAGGACTCTACTGAGCCTCAGATAGGAGAGATGTCCTCTGTCATTCCCACGGTGGAAGCCTTCAATGGCGACATCACCATTGTGAGGCCAACCCGAAGAATGGATGATGCAAATAAATCTCTCTGCATCACGGCTCACATCCTTGGGGAGCTGATCGAGAGAGTAACCGAGGACGGCATGGCTGTGGTGAACACCTTTCTTCAGTCGCTCCTCTGCAAATGCAATAAGGAGAAAGAGGATGCCAGGCATGCTCATAACTAATTTTGTCAGAAAAGGGCGAGACTCGGTCCGCTCCAATAAAGTAATCTCATCTTCCATTTGCCAATGTCTAATTCAATAAAAATCAGATGGGAAGGTGTTGATCATAATGGCCGATGCACGCCCATTCGTGTCGGCCACCCTCTTTATTGAAGTGGTCCTATACGAGGGGTCCCTAGTGCCAACAAATGTCAAGTGTGTTTTGGAGAGGCATGGATGGCTGGTCTTCCCGATGTACAAGCTTAATCAAATGGAAGGTGCATTCGGTCCGAAGATCGATCAATGCCATACCCGAAGGGCAAGTACTCCATCTTGCCCATGAAGAGTAAGGTAATGGGCGACAAGATGACTGCAGGTTTACGCCTTGTCACCATATGAGTCAGCCAAATATGTCCTTAGGACGACGGCCTAGACTTCTTTGCACATTTTCATTCTGTTACAAGCTAGTAGAAGGAAGCCAAGCCAAAGATGAAGAACCACGTCAATGCTTCTCGCCTGACTATACCGAAGCATTAACGTGCGGGGGGCATTGTTGGAGCACGAAATTAATATCTCGAATTGATGACGATCTATCTCCAAATGTGCAGGAATTGGCTCAGGCTCTTCGGTACGTGGAGCCCAAGCAAGAGGCCCCTCTTGCTTACGTAGGTGAGCCCGGGCGTGAGGCTTCTCTCACCCACGTAGGCGAGTCCGAGCCAGAGACTCTTCTTGCTCACGTTGGTGAGCCCGGGCGAGAGGCTCTTCTCACCCACTTGGGCAAGTCCGAACGAGAAACACTTCTCACTCACATAGGCGAGAGGTCGGTGGGAAGTACGAGCGAGGAGCAGAGTGAGAGGCCTACGATGAGAGGCTGAGAGAGGAGCTGAGCGAGAGGCCGAGTGAGAGGCCTACGGCGAGAGGCCGAGCGAGATGCCAAGCGAGAGGCCGAGTGGCGAGAGGTCGAGTGAGAGGTCGAGTGGCGAGAGGCCGAGTGAGAGGCCTACGGCAAGAGGCCGAGCGAGAAGCCTAAGGCAGGAAGCCAAGTGAGAAACCTAAGGAGGGAAGCCTAAGGCAAGAAGACGAGCGAGGAACCTAAGGCGAGAAACCGAAGTGAGAAGCCAACTTGGACTCGAGCGAGAAGCTCATTTGACCTTCGTACGCAGGAAGGCCATTCCGGGAAAAGGTCTACTTTGGTTGAGGATGCCGTTAGCTTGAGCCCATTTTGGGATTCACTTTAGGCCTGACGAGATGTCCGTCTTGGGAGATGACGGACTTGACTCAAGATTTTGCGTGGGAGATTCGAGAAGGTCAAGACGATCTATATTTTCCTAACTTGAGCCGAGATTCTTAATATTTTGCAAGACTTGGTAAGTTTCTCTTTAGGCCGCGATCGCTTGGTCGTCACATTTTGAAAGCTTCCTATTCGAGGACGGGATCTGCTCATTTAAGGAAGATGGCTTGTACTGAGCCGAGAGGATCCCATCATATTAGGAACAAATAACTTGAAGCAGATTTCTCAGGATTGAGACTTGCAGCCAAAGGTCTTGGAGGCGGTTTAGGATTTCTTATTCTGAAGGTGCGGAGGTTAGGTCAAGGCACTATATATAAGGAGGCCTCGAGCAAGAGAACGGACATCAATAACACAACACACAACTACTTTACTTATTGTTGATTTTTCTTTCCTTAGTCTGTAGTCTGTAGTTCATAGCTTAGCCTAGCCTAGCATAGTATATACCGACCTTGGGACGACCACTCCGGATCTATCTCGGGTTACTTATTCTCTTTTCCCCGCAACAGAGTTTAACGTAGAATGCACATAGGAATCTAACATATAATACAACTAACATAGAATTCAACTAGTGGCCTTATAGAATCCTTGTAGAATAACAATCTCCACCTTCACGAGAAATTATCCCTTAGAAGAAACGTGAAGTTCTACCCGAACTTCAACAATATCCACCTTGACTTAAAAGAACCATGAAGCTTTGCCTAAAATCAACCCTGCTCCACCTTAAACCTTAGACACTTCATACTCAACAAAATCCATCATCCTCCTTCTATCCTTGTCTAGTTACTTGGAGACCTCTCTCAAACTCGAACATTCCCCGAGCTTAATCGATGTATCGCTTTCAATCTCCATGGATCCGAAACACACAAGTTCTCATGCAGAAGTATTGCCCGCCCATGGTGTAATCCATAATTTCGTATTCCCATTGAAAAATACACCGAACACCATTGATTTGCACGTGACCTAAGACAACCTTAGCTTCTTGTTAACAATGTCTCTCCGAGACAACCATAACTTATTTCTAACCATGCCTTTGCAAAATATCCATAGCTTCTTCCTAACCATGTTTCTGCTAATACTCATTCTAAAAACTCTCTTGGCTACACACAAACCATTCATGGCAAGGCCTTGCTCTCTTATATGATCTAACCTCATATGGCTCAACCATTCGCCAACTCTTTCAGACCATTTATGTGACTCTACCTACAACAGCATTTCCACTAACCAGTATATGTTCCCTTCTACCCATCATCCCTACCATAACTTTCTTCTCTATCTTCAGTGGCTTATCTATATAACTATACATGTTATAATCCAAGGTTTCTAACGAAAATAAATTACCAGGATGCATTGGACTTGATGACATAAAAAGTAAGTGATCGTCTAACATGTCTGAATATTTGGAGATGTTTGTGGATGCTGATCCCTTTCCCTCATTTTCTTAAATTTTAGTTCGTTCTGGATAGTCCTTCTTCACAACTATCTCGTGTAAATGGGACGTAGGCTAATTTTTAGTCACACCTAGGTGTATAAGGGGTTTTGGGGTTTGCTAGGCTTTTGTATTGCAGCTTAACACGAGAGATCTTTCCATTAGTACTCTTTTCCTGTCATGAATTTTTCTATTGGGTCTTTTTACGGTAGAATTTTAAAGAGGCATGTGATTACAACCTTGTACGTTTGTACGAGAGTTAGCTTCTTTTCGGGAGATTTTTTTAAAATGAGTAAAACTATTACATATATTCCCAAAATTGATAAAAACATACACATTTTCCCCAAATTAGTAGAAAGTTAATTATAAATTCAAAAATAATAATGGAGTCGATCTGTGGTGATGGCGGGCAATTTTTAGTTAAAAAACAAAATAAAATAATGGGGTCGACCCAAATAAAGGTGGACTCCACACTGCCCATTTGCTATGCAAGAAAAAAGAATGCAGACGAGATCAAGTCCGCTACTTTTGAGATGGGGGAACTAGATCTCCTGGCCCTAATAGTTTTTCAGGGATCCTTTTCCAAAAATACTGACATGTCATTGGTAATGATTTGATTGCTTTGGTTGTTAGTCTTTATGAGTACTCTGAGGTTCCTTATGAACTGAATAGGACTTATATTACTTTGATTCCAAAGAAAGCTAACCCGTCGGATATCCATGATTTTAGACCTATTGGCCTTTGTAATTTCATCTATAAAGTGTATTCAAAAGTGTTGGCTAATCATCTTAAACCTTGGATGAATGATTTAATCACAGATTGTTAGGGTGCTTTTATGAAAAATAGAAGCATCCAGAATAATATTATTATTGCTCACGAGGCTTTCCACTGCCTTAAAACCTCTGGTAAGAAGAAAACCAATTGTATGGCAATTAAATTAGACTTGAAAAAGGCATATGATCTTGTTAATTGGGACTTTTTGAGGCATGTTTTGATTGAACTTGGTTTTTCGCATAAATGGGTCTCTTGTGTCATGAGCTGTGTTAGCTCTACTTCTTATAGCATCCTCTTTAATGGTTAATCTTTGCCTTGGTTTAATGCTTCCTGGAGTATTAGGCAGGGAGACCGCTATCTCCTTTTTTATTCTTGTGCATTTCAGATGCCTTCGCACAATTTGTTAGCCATGCCAAGACTGTTGGTGATATCTCTGGTTTTGCTTTAAACTGTTATTGCCCTCCTCTCACTCATATTCTTTTTGCAGATGACACGTTGTTGTTTGGAAAGGCTACTGTTCAAGAGGTCTCGATGTTTAAGTCCTTATTGGACAATTTCTCTTTCCTTTTTGGACAGGATGCTAATTTCTATAAATCTAGTATCTGTTTTGCTAGATGGGAATCAGATGAGACTAAAATGCATATTTCTCAAATTCATGGTATGCCTTTGATGTTGCAGGATGACAAGTATCTCGGTCTTTGTTCCTTCTAGGGTCGTTCCAAGAATGATGATGTGGCTTTCATTTTCGAACAAATGATTAGAAAAACTCAAAGCTGGAAACAAATATTGTTGTCTATGGCTGGTAGGGAAATTTTGATAAAATCAGTGTTATCTGATGTTCCTTGTTATGCCATGTAATGCCTTTTGTTCCCTACTTCTTTCTGTTCTAAATTGAATGGCCTCATGGCTAGATTTTGGTGGTCTGGTAGTGTTGAATCTAAGAAGATTTACTGGTTGAGTTGGTAGAAGCTCATACATTTTAAGCTATCAGAAGGATTGGGGTTTAAGGATTTTAGTGTTTTTAACCTTGCTCTTTTATCTAAGCTAGTTTGGAGGTTGCTTAATAACCAATCCTCTCTCTATTTTAAGATTTTGCAGGGACTGTATTTCCCGAACTCTAATATGATTGATACTAAAAAAGGTAATAGACCATCTTGGATCTGGTCTAGCTTGTTTCGGTGTTTACAATCCCTCAATGACGATGTTTTGGTCTGCATTGGTGATGGTTTATCTACCCATATTTAGGTGGACCCTTGGGTCTCTTTTATCCCCCATTATATGCTTGTTGCTCCTTCTCCTTTGCCTCCGGATAATAGATCCCTGCCTGATCTAACCTGCAGATCAACTAGAAGCTAGAATGTTGTGTTGGTTCAGTCCCTCATTTCAGTAGAGGAGCAGGCTACTATATGTAATATCTGTATCGCCTGGCCGGGCACTTTGGATATCCTGGTTTTGCTTCATGCCAAGGATGGCACTTTTACTATAAAAAAAGTACATCAAATTTTAAAAACTCGATTGTCTCCTGATCGGTCTCCAGCTTTATCAATTCAAACTAACTCGAGTTCTCTTTCTGCTGTTGAAGGGCTCTGGAAGAAACTGTGGAATATTCAAGCTCACCCACGGATTAAGCATTTTATGTGGCGGGCCGCTAGGGACAGCTTGCCTTCTTCTTTCAATCTGTATAGGAGGAATCTTATCCATTCTTCTCTCTGTCGTATTTGTGGTTTACATTGTGAAATGACTATTCACATTTTATTTGATTGTCCTCGTGCAAAGGCTACTTGATTTAGTAGCCCGTTTAGTCTTAGATTTGATCATGCCATGCATCTTGACTTTATCGAATGGCTCAAATCTATTTTGTTTCATCCGGATGTTATTCATTCTAAGAATTTTACTTCCTTGGTTGTTTATCTATGTTGGGACATTTGGAATGCCAGAAACAAATTACTTTTTGAGTACTCCATCTGCTACTGCTTATCAGGCTTCTTATCGGAGTAATGAATTCTTGTAGGTCTTAGGTTCACCTGGATCTTTGGCTGCTACTGTGCATAGAATTTATGGAAACCAGGCTTTGTGGACTGTCCCGGATGTGGGTATCTTGAAACTCAAATGTGATGCTTTCTGGGTCGGGATCTCCTCCCACACTGGAATTGCGTCCATTTTTCGCAATTCGCTTGGCCTACTTGCGCAGGGTCAGAGTCTCACTTGTTCAGCTTCTTCTCTATTAGATGTTTACCTTAAGGCGATTCAGCTCTCCTTCGTTCTGGTGCGCGCCCACTTCCTCAATGTGGCTACCATTGTGGAGACAGATTGCCTTCTTGCTCATCTCTGCCTTACTTCTCCATTGCCTCAACTCAACCGGGAAATTAAGGATCTTGTTATGGAACTTATGGAGGAATTGGATTGCTTTCCTCTTTGTAAACTTATGTTGATTAGTATGCCTCAGAATCAGGTTGCTGATTGGACTTGTCGATCAACTAGATCAGGTTTACTTCCTAGAGACTGGATTTCATTCCGTCCTCTGGTTCTGGATGGACTTCTATTTTCTGATTTCCCTACCTAAGTTAATATATTTGGTTCGTTGTTCCTAAAAAAAGATAAAAGAACGCGAAAGAAAAGATTCGATTTTTAGTTTTAAGGAATAAAGCACTAGTTAACCTACAATTTAATACATACAATTTATCGCAATAAGGGATAAAGAAATTTGGTGCTATTATGCTACTGATCAATATTTATGAATCACGATTTATCGAAAAAAAGCATATAATTTACATGTGAAATTTTTTATTATGTGTAGACTAAATAAGTATTTGAGATATCAAATTATCTACTTAAGTTCGAAACATGATTAAGTTACAATAATGTTATCATCAATTAATTTAAGTTCTTATTAGTACTCGAAAAAATTAAGATTGTGAATTCGGTAATTCAGTTGAGTTCTTTTTAATAGAATCCTTATTAAATAATAGGAAAAGTCTCTTTTAATACCTTGTAATTTTATATTTTTAGAATTTAGTCCATGTGATTTTAAATAAGGAATTTAGTCTTATGTGGTTTACACACTTTTTCTCGGGCAGCTGCCCAGCCATCGGAATTTATAATTTTATATTTACGGACTAATGATATGCCATCTCAACCTTTTTCATCCAAGCAAATGATAACGTGGCAGATCGTAAAATTTAAATGGTGCCAAATTTGTGTATATTTTTTGAAATCATCCCGTCCTTCGTCTCTTTCCCTCCCTCTCTGAACTTAACTTCGATAGTTAGTCCCTTTTATGTTTTTTTTCCTTCTTTCAATTTTCTTGTTTGTTTTTGTTAATTCTTCTTATTTTTCCAACTTGTTTTTAATTTTTTTTCTGTTTCACTTTTTGTGATTGGAAATGGCTGTGTGAAGCATAATGTATCCCCTCCTTCCCCTCTCTGGACCCAAAATGATTACAATTGGAAGCGGTGAATTTAGGGAAGGGTCCTCTCCCTGCGTAGATGAAGCTCCGGCTCTTTGGGCAGATGTCGGTGACGAGGACCCCAATAATGACGTCCCTGACAGAAAGAGACTCTAAAAAAATGTTTTCAAAGCTATTTCTGAGGCCGAGGAACTCCGGGGAGCCGGTGGTGTGAGCTCGTTACTTGTCTCGAAGTTAAGCCCAAAGAGAGGGAGAGAGCAAAGGCGAGGAATGAGGGGACGATTTTGAAAATATACATAAATTTGGCACCATTTTAAAATTTTATGATTTGTCACGTCATCATTTGCATGGATAAAAAAGGCCAAGATTGCATGAAATACAGTTCATAAATATGAGATGGCAAATCTAGATGGCTAAAAAATAGCCCTCGACCTGCCTGTGAAAAAGTGTGTAAACCACAGGAAATTAAATCCCAACTTGAAATTATATAGACTAAATTTTAAAAATGTGAAACTGCAGGGTACTAGTAGAGATTGTTCAAAAATTCCAATGGCATAAAAATTCCAACGCAAAAACTAACGGCACATCGATGTTCAAAAAATAAAGTTATAATTCGTGTAGATTGTTAAATTCTCTTTTCGAAAATTAATTATAATAGCAAAATTTTCAAATGTGTCAAAATTATGATCCGTCGAAGTATTATTTTTTAAACAAAACCTCTGATGTGCGCGTCAAAATTGTAGGCACGCATTGTCAGTACCCAATCTGGTTCCATGCGAATTGACCTATATATCGAACAATCCACTATTTCAATTTTTTTTATCTAAAAGTCACCTGCCACCGTCAGGTAGGGTAAGTAGTAAGACTATATACAAAGGCGGCCTTGACCCAACCTATTTAGAATAGGACAAAGAAAAAAAAATAATGAAATTAAAGGACCTCTGCCAAAAGTTTCAATTTTTTCTTTGGGTGCTAAGTGGAAGAGAGGAGTTTAGTTCAAGGTTGGATTTTTGGGATTTTCTTTTGTTCAAGGTTGGAGGAAGATGAAGTGGGGAAGGAAGAGATTTTTTTTATTTTTTAAGTCGGAGGGGATTTTAGTCTTTTAATGTGGGTGTTCGCCGGAAAAATTGGCATATTCCGGCGTCAGGGACCCGAGAGTTTCTAAAACCAAACTTCGGGGACGTCAGAAAGGATTACAGAAATGCAAGGACCCGAGAGGGAAGGAGGCCAAATTACTGGGACCTGAGCGTAATTTCTCCTTAAAATAATTGAAAAAAACTCATAACGTTCTACTGCTAAGTTAATTAATTCGAGTTTTAAAAAATTAAACTAGTGAGATCTTCTGACTAATTTATTTCACGGTTGAGTTAAATTGCAATATAAAAATACTAAAATATATTTACTCCTCATTAAACTCCAATTGTCCAACATCATAATTGTCCCCCTCATGTTAAAAAACCGCAAGCCATAGTAACAAAATCCAAACGTGTACACAAAACAGTAATCCAAAGTTGTACAATAAAATCTCTCTAAAGTGATATTGTCAGAATCAGAGAAAAATATCACTCTGACAATATCACTTTAGAGATTTATATATTTTTTCAAAAATTGGGAGCGAAATTTTGCACTAAATTTTTTTGAAAAAGTATTAATTATTACGATAGATGGGTTATTAAATTTTAATACTGAACCCAACTCGAGATTGAAACTTTTTATCAATTTAAAAAGATTATCACTTTAGAGAGGATCACCTTATAGAGATTTTACCGTACAACCTTTGTACACAAAACAAGGGACCGCTACACATCATTTTTTTAGCTAAGTTCGCATCCCTAATGGTGTGGTTTACAGCCCAGAGGACGTCAAGAGGTCGGCTGTGGAATTTTGCAAGTAGCAGTATTCTGAGGTTGGTTGGATCAGGCCCACTAATTGATCACCTGCTTTTTTGTCAAGATTTCGGAGGCTTCTTGAAAGAATTGAATTAGCTTGTGTTTTTGAAGACTTGATCAATTGCAAATTACATAAGATGTATTTATACACACTAAACTCACGTCTATCTAGGTCTAACGGCTAAAGCATTAAATATTCTACTTAATGTATATGTGACAGCTAATTCTAAGCTAGATGGCTGGAAAATAGCCCTTGACCTGCCTGAGAAAAAGTGTGTAAACCATAGGAAATTAATCCCAACTTAAAATTACGTAGACTGAATTCTAAAAATGTGAAACTACAGAGTACTAATAGAGACTTTTCCCTTAAATACTTGAATGTTTCTTTTGTTGACATCGGCATGCACGTGCCTGCTTTACAAATGTAGATTTTTCAAAATGTAGATTTTTCCAAATGTAGATTTTTCTTGACTTTAAGCATGCTTTATTTCTTAAAACTAAACATTAAATCTGATTAATTCTAAAGGGCACCGTTAATCTGGGCCGGGTTAATTGTTGCTGGAGCCTAGCAGCACCAATCTGAAAATTTGTCCTCTGACGGCACCTCATCCCCAATGGCACATCATCCAACTGCACAAAAATTTCAACAGCGCATCATCCCAACGACAAAATCATCCCAACGACACAAAATTTTCAACATCACATCATCCCAACGACACAAACATTCCAACGGTACAAAAATTCCAATACAAAAATCGACGGCACCTCGATGTTAAAAAAATAAAGTTATAATTCGTGTAGATTGTTAAATTCTCTTTTCGAAAATATATTATAATAGCAAAAATTTCAAAAGTGTTAAAAGTTATGATCCATCAAATTTTTTATTTTTTTAAAAAACAAAATCTCTAGCGCGCGCGTCAAAATTGCAGGGCCCGTATTACCAGTACCCAATCAGAATCTGTGAGAATCGACCTATATATCGAACACTCCACTATTTTAATTTTTCTTATCTAAAAGTCACCAGCCACCGTCAGGTATGGTAAGTAGTAAGACCAAGTACAAAGGCGGTCTTGACCCGACCTATTTAGAATAGGACAAAGAAAAAAAAATGAAATTAAAGGACCTGGCCGAGCTGAGTCATCAAGGGTCGACAGCTTTGACACATGCTCTCAGCCAAGCATTAAACCTTTTTTTTTTTGCGTTTCAGTCTACTTTAATAACTTGCCATAATGCTATTCGTATAAATAGATTTTTCTAATATTATTTGTGTAGTTATAAAAATTGAAGTTATTTTTAACAAAATAAAAAATAAAAAAATTCTTATTTTTTCAAATCTTTATAATTTTTTTCGTTGTTATAATTAGGAAATAATTTTTTTGTATATTTATTATAATTTTTATGTAAACAAAAAAGTGATAGTAGAAAATATGTGGATGAAAAAAAATTAATTATTTATTCTGTAATCTAAGTTGGACCAGGTTGCCATTGGAGTAAAAAAATATTTAATTGGGTTGAATTATAAATAGATCAGAAAAAATTAATTATTTATTTTGTGACATGAATTGGGGTGTCAGGTAGTCTAATGGAGTCCACCTGTTACGTGGTTGACAGTTCGGATTTCCATTACTTTTTTCCAGAAAGCAACTGGATCGAGGTAGGTTAAAATAATTGGAAAAAACACAAAGTTCTAGTGCTAAGTTAATTAATCCGAATTTAAAAAAATTAACTAGTAAGACCTTCCGCCTAATTTATTTCACGGTTGAGTAAATTGCAATATAAAAATACCAAAATATCTTTATTCCACATTAAACTCCAACTGTCCAACATCATAATTGTCCCCCTAATGTTAAAAAACCGCAAGCCATAGTTGGTCGATTGGACCAGATTTGGTACTTTATTGATCATTTCAGTACGGTCTTCGAGAGCGAACTATTTTATTATACTTGAGTGAATCCTTTTATCATAACTGGGCGAACCATTTTATCTAACCCCTTTTATCCGTGAAATTATTTTATCATAACTAGACAAATCATTCTATCATAACTAGGCGAACTATTCTATCATAACTGGGCGAACCATTTTATCCAATCTCTTTTATCACTGGCACGGTCTCGATTTTTCGGAACAGTTTCATAAAACTATTTTATCATAACATAACGAATAATTTTATCTCCAAAAAAAATCTTGGAGTGTTTTACATATTCAAAACCAAATCTACTCCGCTGTTCGATTGATACCTGTGCAGTAGCCACTCTCTGCCCTTGCTTGTAACTATCTTGGTGATTAACAATACTATATATTTTTCACATAAAAAAATAACAAAAACGCCGTAACCGCTAGTCATGAACTTGGATAAGAAAAATAAAAAAATCAACGCCAAAACCTAGTCATAAACTTGGACAATAAAAATCAACGGCAAGGAAGCGAATTTGGATTTTAAAAAAATTAGACGTCACCACCAGAGACATGAAATTGGTAAACTTGGTACCTCTCACTGTTGAATTTCAATAAGTATTCGACTTGGACGACCTCTTCGATATGCATCATTTTTAGTTATCGCTAGTTACAAGATAAGGATCCTTTTCTTATAGGGAGAGTGTTCTATTTTGGGTTTAGAAATTATGCTTTTTCGTTTGTTGGTTTATGACTTGATTGTGATTTTTACTGTGGGTAGGGTAATTATGATGTTAGAGTTTAATATGGGGTAAAGCTATTTTTGATAATTTCATATTGTAATTTAATTATATTTGTGAAATAAATTGATCATAAAAATTAAATATTCAATTTTTTAGACTCGGAGATTAATTAATTAATGACCGAACTTTTCAGTATGTTATATTAAAATTTAAGAATTTGTGAGTTTTTCTCCATTCTATTACCTTTTCGACGAGGATGCCAAATTTGACCAGCTTGTCGATGTTTTCCAAAACAAACCAATAGATTCAATACGCATAGATCACAAATTTATATATAATAAGAAAAAAAATACGAGTCTAGACAAAGGACAGACGATCAATCAATTAATCCAATAACTTAAACAAACCAACCAATCAATAAAACGTTTGTCCCAAACCTTACGATTGATTAATCAGAGGACATCATTATCTAAATAGGGTCACAAGTCAAGGGATAGAAATAATACTGAGTGGAGTCAAAGGACAAAGCGGACCAAGTCCTGGAGATACCTTTCCTTGGAGAAAAAGTCCCGGTAGGGGTAAGAGGGGAAAACAATTAAAAAAAGGGGAAAATTGTAAAGTGGGACGCACGTGGGAGAGATTAATGGACACTTTTTTTGGATGGGAATAAGGGTGGGTCCTATCTATTTATTTTATTTTTTCTTAGACTTTATTTTTTTAAATAGATAATCGGTAACAAATAAAAAAATTATTACAGTAAATCAAATATAATCAGATATACCATTTAACATAATCGGACATACCATTAAATATAACCAGACATACCATTTAACATAATCGGACATACCATTCAATATAATTTAGTTAATTATTTAACTTCCTTATTATAAGTATTTTAAATAACCAGAAATACTATTCGATATAATTAAGAATACTATTTGATATAACTGGGCATACCAATTAATATAACCAATTATACCATTTAATATAACCGAACATACCATACGATATATAATTTAATTAATTATTTAATAACATGATATACCATTCGATATAACCAGGCATACCATATAATCGGGAGTACCATTTAATATAATCAGGCGTACCATTTAATATAATCGGACATACTATTTGATATCATTGAGCATACTATTTAATATAACCGGGCATACCGTATAATATAATCGGACATACCACTCGGTATTATTTAACAACCTATTTTATCGTAATAATGTAAATCATTCGGACATAATTGGACAAACTATTTTATCCTAATTGAACAAATATTTTTATCATGATATAACAAACTATTTTATCGTAATAGCATAAATATTTTATCGTAATAGTGTAAACCATTAGATATAATCAGGCATACCGTTTAATATGACCGGTCGTACCATTCGATATAATTGGGCATACCATTCAATATAACCGGGCATACCAATTGACAAAACATTGTATATTATTCCGATTATATATTTTTAAAGGGTAATTGCAAACAGAACATTGCAATGGTACTTCTTCATCAAATTCACAATCCCCTTCACACAAAAAAACCCAATCCACATCTTCTTCGTCAAATCTTCTCCCACCTCAAGTTTCACCTCAACTCCCTTCTTCGTCAAATCCCCAATTCACTTTCTAGTTTTACTTTCTCCATACAGTTTTATTTACCAAGTACAACCCATAAAGATGAGAAGTATTGTTGCATGTAGCCCACATGCAATTATCCTGTTAATGTACCTAATCTCAATTACACAACACCCAAATTTGGTAAATAAAACTATATGGAGAAAGTAAAACTAGAAAAAGGCATATGATCTTGTTAATTGGGACTTTTTGAGGCATGTTTTGATTAAACTTGGTTTTTTGCATAAATGGGTCTCTTGTGTCATGAGCTGTGTTACCTCTACTTCTTATAGCATACTGTTTAATGGATAACCTTTACCTTGGTTTAATGCTACCCGGAGCATTAGGTAGGGAGATCCGCTATCTCCCTTTTTGTTCTTGTGCATTTCAGATGCCTTCGCACAATTTGTCAGCCATGCCAAGACAATGGGTGATATCTCTAATTTTGCTTTAAACTGTTATTGCCCTCCTCTCACTCATATTCTTTTTGCAGATGACATGCTGTTGTTTGGAAAGGCTACTGTTCAGGAGGTCTCTATGTTTAAATCCTTGTTAGACAATTTCTCTTCCCTTTCTAGACAGGATGTTAATTTCTATAAATCTAGTATCTATTTTGCTAGATGGGAATTGGATGAGACTAAAATGCATATTTCTCCGATTCTTGGTATGACTTTGATGTTACAGGATAACAAGTATCTCGGTCTTTGTTCCTTCTGGGGTCATTCCAAGAATGATGCTATGGCTTTCATTTTTGAACAAATGCTTAGAAAAACTCAAAGCTGGAAATAAATGTTGTTGTCTATGGGTGGTAGGGAAATTTTGATAAAATCAGTGTTATCTGATGTTACTTGTCATGTCATGCAATGCCTTTTGTTCCGTGCTTCTTTCTGTTCTAAATTGAATGGCCTCATGGCTAGATTTTGGTGGTCTGGTAGTGTTGAATCTTAGAAAATTCACTGGTTGAGCTGGCAGAAGCTCACGCATTTTAAGCTATCAGGAGAATTAGGGTTTAAAGATTTGAGTATTTTTAACCTTGATCTTTTATCTAAGCTTATTTGAAGGTTGCTTAATAACCAATCCTCTCTCTGTTTTAAGATTTTGCAGGGACTGTAATTTCCCAACTCTAACATGCTTGATACTAAAAAAGGTAATAGACCATCCTGAATCTGGTCTAGCTTGTTTCGATGTTTACAGTCCCTCAAGGATGATGTTTTGGTTTGCATTTGTGATGGTTTATCTACCCATATTTGGGTGGACCCCTGGGTCTCTTTTATCCCCCATTTTACGCCTATTGCTCCTTCTCCTTTGCCTCCGGATAATAGATCCCTATATGATCTAACCTGCAGGTCCGCTAGAAGCTGGAATGCTGGGTTGGTTCAATCCCTCTTTTCAGTGGAGGAGCAGGCTGCTATTTTTAATATCTGTGGGCGTTTGAACTGGCACTTTGGATATGCTGATTTGGCTTCATGCCGAGGATTGTGCTTTTACTGTAAAAAAAGTATATGAAATTTTAAAAACTCGGTTGTCTCCTGATCAATCCCCAGCTTTATCAATTCAAACTAACTCGAGTTCCCCTTCTGCTGTTGCAGGACTCTAGAAGAAATTGTGGAATATTCAAGCTCACCCGCGGATCAAGCATTTTATCTGACGGGCTGCTAGGGACGGCTTGCCTTCTTCTTTTAGTCTGCATAGGAGGAATCTTATCCATTCCTCTCTCTCTGTCATATTTGTGGTTTACATTGTGAAATGACTATTCACATTTTGTTTGATTGTCCTCATGCCAAGACTACTTGGTTTAGTAGCCCATTTAGCCTTAAATTTGATCATGCCATGCATCTTGACTTTATCGAATGGCTCCAATCTATTATATTTCATCCGGATGTTATTCATTCTAAGCATTTTGCTTCCTTCGCTGTTTATCTATGTTGGGGCATTTGGAATGCCAAAAACAAATTACTTTTTGAGTACTCCATCTGCTACTGCTTATCAGGCTTCTTATCGGAGTAATGAATTCTTGTAGGTCTTATGCTCATCTGGATCTTTGGCTGCTACTGTGCATGGAATTCATGGAAACCAGGCTTTGTGGACTACTTCGGATGTGAGTATCTTGAAACTCAAATGTGATGCTTCCTGGGTTGGGATCTCCTCCCACACTGGAATTGCGTCCATTGTTCGCGATTTTCTTGGCCTACTTGTACAGGGTCAGAGTCTCACTTGTTCAGCTTCTTCTCCATTAGATGTTTAACTTAAGGCGATTCAGCTCTCCTTCCTTCTGGTGCGCGCCCACTTCCTCGATTTGGCTACCATTGTGGAGACAGATTGCCTTCTTGCTCATCTCTGCCTTAATTCTCCGTTGCCTCAACTCAACCGGGAAGTTAAGGATCTTGTTATGGAACTTATGGAGGAATTGGATTGCTTTCCTCTTTGTAAACTCATGTTGATTAGTATGCCTCAGAATCAGGTTACTGATTAGACTTGTCGATCAACTAGAGACTGGATTTCGTTCCGTCCTCTGGTTCTGGATGGAATTCTATTTTCTGATTTCCCTACCTAAGTTAATATATTTGGTTCGTTGTTCCTAAAAAAAGATAAAAGAACGCGAAAGAAAAAAATTCGATTTTTAGTTTTAAGGAATAAAGCATTAGTTAACCTACAATTTAATACATACAATTTATCGCAATAAGGGATAAAGAAATTTGGTGCTATTATGCTACTGATCAATATTTATGAATCATGATTTATCGAAAAAAACATATAATTTACATGTGAAATTTTTTATTATGTGTAGACTAAATAAGTATTTGAGATATCAAATTATCTACTTAAGTTCGAGACATGATTAAGTTACAATAATGCTATCACCAATTAATTTAAGTTCTTATTAGTACTCGAAAAAATTAAGATTGTGAATTCGGTAATTCAGTTGAGTTCTTTTTAATAGAATCCTTATTAAATAATAGGAAAAGTCTTTTTTAATACCTTGTAGTTTCACATTTTCATAATTTAGTCCATGTGATTTTAAATAGGAAATTTAGTCTCATGTCGTTTACACACTTTTTCTAGGGCAGGTCCAGGGCAGCTGCCCAGCCATCTGAATTTATAATTTCATATTTACGGACTACATGATATGCCATCTCAACCTTTTTTATCCATGCAAATGATAACGTGGGAGATCGTAAAATTTAAATGGTGCCAAATTTGAGTATATTTTTCAAAATTATCCCGTCCTTCCTCTCTCTCCCTCCCTCTCTCTGAACTTAACTTCGATAGTTAGTCCCTTTTTATGTTTGTTTTCCTTCTTTCGATTTTCTTGTTTGTTTTTGTTGATTCTTTTTATTTTTCCAACTCGTTTTTAATTTTTTTTCTGTTTCACTTTTTGTGATTGGAAATGGCTGTGTGAAGCACAATGTATCCCCTCCTTCCTCTCTCTGGACCCAAATTGATTGCAATTGGAAGCGGTGAAGTTAGTCTCACTCTTGCAGGTCTCATTCTAAGAAGTAGGGACGGGTCCCATCCCTACGTAGACGAAGCTCCAGCTCTTTGGCAGATGCTGGTGTCGAGGACCCCAATAATGACGTCACTGACAGAAAGAGACTCTAAAAACATATTTTCAGAGCTATCTCTGAGGCCGAGGAACTCCGGGGAGCGGGTGATGTGAGCGAGGGAGAGGAATGAGAGATTGATTTTAAAAATATGCATAAATTTGGCACCATTCTAAAATTTTATGATTTGTCACGTCATCATTTGCATGGATAAAAAGGCCAAGGTTGCACGAAATATAGTCCGTAAATATGAGATGGCAAATCTAGATGGCTGGAAAATAGCCCTCGACCTGCCTGATAAAAAGTGTGTAAACCATAGGAAACTAAACCCAACTTGAAATTACGTAGACTAAATTCTAAAAATGTGAAACTACAGAGTATTAATAGAGACTTTTTCCTTAAATAATTGAATGTTTCTTTTGTTGACATCGGCATGCACGTGCCTGCTTTCAAAATATAGATTTTTCAAAATGTAGATTTTTCCAAATGTAGATTTTTCTTGACGTTAAGCATGCTTTATTTCTTAAAACTAAACATCAAATCTCTAAAGGGCACCGTTAATCTGGGCCGGGTTAATTGTTGCTGGGGTCTAGCAGCACGAATCTGACAATTTGTCCTCTGACAGCACCTCATCCTCAATGGCACATCATCCAACTGCACAAAAATTCTAACAGCACATCATCCCAATGGCAAAATCATCTCAACGGCACAAAATTTTTAACATCACATCATCCCAACGATACAAAAATTCCAATGGCACAAAATTCTAACGCAAAAATCGACGGCACCTTGATGTTCAAAAAATAAAGTTATAATTCGTGTAGACTTTTCGAAAATATATTATAATACCAAAAACTTCAAATGTGTCAAAAGTTATGATACATCAAAGTTTTATTTTTTTATAAAACAAAGAAACTAACGCACGCGTCAAAATTGCAGGGCCCACATTGTCAGTACCCAATCGGGTTCTGTGAGAATCGACGTATATATCGAACACTCCACTATTTTAATTTTTCTTATCTAAAAGTTTCCTGGCACCGTCAGGTAGGGTAAGTAGTAACACCATGTACAAAGGCGGTCTTGACCCAACCTATTTAGAATAGGACAAAGAAAAAAAAATAATAATAATGAAATTAAAGGACCTGGCCGAGCTGAGTCAGCGAGGGCCGACAGCTTTGACACACGCCCTCGGCCGGGCATTAAACTTTTTTTTGCGTTTCAGTCTACTTTAATAACTTGACATAATATTATTCGTATAAATAAATGTTTCCAATATTATTTGTGTAGTTATAAAAATTGAAGTTATTTTTAACAAAATTAAAAATAAATAATATAAAAATTCTTATTTTTCAAATCTCTATAATTTTTTTCCTTGTTATAATTAGGGAATAATTTTTTTGTATATTTATTATAATTGTTATGTAAAAATGATAGTTAAAAATATGTGGAAGAAAGAAAAATTAATTATTTATTCTGTAATTTAAGTTGGACTAGGTTGTTATTGGAGTAAAAAAATATTTAATTAGATTAAATTATAAATAGATGAGAGAAAAATTAATTATTTATTCCGTGACATCAACGGAGTGCTAGGTAGTTTAATGGAGTCCACCTGTTACGTGGTTGACAGTTCGGATTTCCATTACTTTTTTCCAGAAAGCAACTGGATCGAGGTAGGTTAAAATAATTGGAAAAAACACATAAAGTTCTAGTGCTAAGTTAATTAATTTGAGTTTTAAAAAATTAACTAGTAAGACCTTCCGCCTAATTTATTTCACGGTTGAGTTAAATTACAATATAAAAATACCAAAATATATTTATTCCACATTAAACTCCAACTGTCCAACATCATAATTGTCCCCCTCATGTTAAAAAACCGCAAGCCATAGTAACAAAATCCAAACGTGTACACAAAACGGTAATACCAAGTTGTACAGTAAAATCTTTCTAAATTGATATTGTCGAAATCGGAGAAAAATATTAATTTAAAGAAATTATTAGATAAGAGAAGTTTATATTTTTTTTCAAAAATATTAAAATTGAGTTATTGAACTATATATAGGTAGATACCAAAAATTACTTAGTCTCTACACAAATTACCTAACGTTTAGACTTATAGCGTTATTTAAATGATATACTCGATTGAAATATTTTCTTACAATAAGACGATGATCACAAGAACTATTTTAAAATGATTGAGAAAATGAATGATGATATAAAATTTATTAAATAAGCAATTTTAGCACAAACTAATGTCTTACAATATTTTTCGAATTTGTAAAACATGTAAAAATTTATGTATTTATTCCAAAAATCACCTTATGCAAAAATTGGGATCGAGATTTTGTACTAAAATTTACTGAAAAAGTATTAGTTATTACGATAGAGGAGTTATTAAATTTTAACACTGATCACAACTCGGGACTGAATCTTTTTATCAATTTAGAAAGGTTATCACTTTAGAGATAATATTTTATAGAGAGATTTTACTGTACAACCTTGTACACAAAACAAGGGACCGCAACACATCATTTTTTCGGCTAAATTCGCACCCCTAATGGTGTGGTTTACAGCCCAGAGGGCGGCTGTGGAATTTTGCAAGGAGCAGTATTCTGAGGTTGGTGCAGAATGCTGCTGCAGAATTGCAGCAGCTTGATCACTTGTGGTAGCAGCTTAATCACTTGTAGCATGATTCTCCTGATTGATATAATCATTACGTGATGTAGCATGATTTCCAACACTTCTAGATTGGATTTGGACAATGATCGTAATGACGACGAGATTAAGAGAGCCTGGCAATGGAGATAAAGTTCCTGGTCCGATGGTTTCAAGGTGCGAGAAAATTTAAAAATTTCGACCAATTTCCTTGGTCGAAAGTTTATACAAAGTTATGGCTAAAATGTTATCCTCGCGGATTAAGCGGGTTATTGACCACATTATTGGTCCTGAGCAATCGGGATTCATAGAAGGAAGACAGTTGTTGGATGGAGTGATGGTGTGCAGCGAGGTTGTCAACATGCTCAAGCGCACTAAATCTAAGGGAGCACTCATCAAACTAGATTTTAGGAAAGCTTTGTTAGTGTCTCATGGAATTACTTGGATGATGTTATGAATTCAGCAACTAGAGAACAAGATCGCACAAAGAACACGAAACAAGAGAATTACGTGGTTCGGCCTAATGCCTACGTCCACGGTGAGAAAGGAGAAATTTTATTGATGGATCCGAGTCACAAAAGCTATATAAAACCTTAGGGTAACATGTCTTTATATAGAGACAAACCCTTGGTGTACAAGTAACCTATCTAGGTCTAATTAGGAGTCCAGAATCTAGTCAGAATAGGAATAGGAATAGGAAATAAGTCTTTTCTATTTCTCGCCATCCCAACAATCTCCACCTTGTCGAGAAATCATCTTGTGGAAGAACCATGAAACTCCACCCGAACTTCAACAAACTCCACCTTGACAAAACACCGCCCCATGAAGAACCATGAGATCTTGCAAAACCAATCCAACTCCACCGACTCCATCTCGGACCATAGATAACTGCATCAATAAGACCATCTCAACTTTCTCTTCACCTTTTGTTCAATCACTTGGAGCCAGCCCCCAAACTCGAGCTTCTGAGCTTGCTTGGCCTATTCCCTCCAATCTCCATTGAACCCCAACTAGCAAGTCCACCTGCTGAAGCAAACTTGTGACCAATAGATGCGCTCTCTATTTTTCGGTTAACCCCATGCTCCGCAACCTCGAACTGCTTCTCTGCTGGACCTTCTTGCCTCATACCAATACTACATGCCATAGCATACAAAGGGCAACCTTTTGTTCTACCAAGTAGAACCCTTGACATGCCACGAACTCCACTGTTCGGCCTTGAGTGAGATACCCGATTCGCCCGTGGTGCTACCAACGGCTTCGCATTCCCCATGCAAAACCTACCCAACACCGTTGACGTGCACGTCTCTTTAGACAACCATAGCGGGAACTTGATAACTTTGTCTCCGCGAATCCCAACTCCACTCAAACCATTCATGTCAAGCTTTCGCTCCATCACACAAGAGCTTTTCTCCCCTCTATCGGAACCCAACGATGTGACTCCACCTACAACAGTGTTCTCCACTAACCTATAGCTGTTCCTAGCATTCCTTTCACCTTTCATCACCACCATAGCATCCTTCTCCACCTCCATTAGCCCACCTATAATATTATAGTTGTACCCACTATAATCCAAGGCTCCTAACGAGATCAAATTCCTCTCCAACTTCGGAACATGCCTAACCCCACACAATTTTCTCTCAACACCATCCCACATCTTGATTTGGATATCACCTATGCCAGCAATTCTGCAAGTAGAACCATCACCCATAGTCACCCTACCTGAATCAACGAACTTGTAGGTGTCGAACCACCCTCTCTTGGGCGTCATGTGGAAAGAGCAAGCGCTATCCAAAATCCAGGAATCAGAATGCTTTGAACTTGACAAAACAGAAAGAAGATCACCATCTGACTCGTCCGAATGTGAGGCCACATTCACGGCACCTGATCCTTTTTCCTCGCGATCCCGAGTTCTTTTTGGACAATCCTTCTTCACGTGCCCTTTTTCTCCGCACTCGAAGCAATTTCCCTTGAACCTCCTTGACATCGACTTGGATCCCTTCCTGTCTTTTGCCCCACTACGATCACCATGGCTACCCCTCACAACTAGCCCTTCCGCTTGTTCATCGTCAATTTTCCTTCTTTGATTAAACCCTAGCAGAGCACTTGTGATATCTTCCAACACCAGGGACTCCTTCCCCCAAGTTAGAGTTGTAACCAAATTTTCGTAGGAGCCAGGTAAAGAATTCAGCAGCAACAATGCCTTGTCTTCTTCCTCGAACTTCACATCAACCTTTCTCAAGTCGCTCACAAGTTGACTGAAACCATTAATGTGTTGGCTCAAATCCGAGCCCTCCTTCATCTTGAGCCCGTACAATCTTTGCTTAAGATAAAGCTTGTTCGACAAAGACTTAGACATATACCTTGCTTCCAATTTCTTCCATACCTCAGCTGGTGACTCCTCATCCATGACGTGATACATCACATCATCCGCCAAGCACAAGCGAATTGTCGCCACCGCCTTGGCTCCCATCTCCTTCCACTCTTGCTCCTCCATCTTCTCGGGCTTCTTCTCCGAGAGCGCGATGACCATCCCTTGTTGCACGAGGAGATCCTTGACACGCCTTTGCCATAACCCAAAATTCGAAGAACCATCGAACTTCACAAGAGCAAACTTCGCGCCGTCTGTCATCCTCCAACCCAAGCTCTGATACCAATTATTATGAATTCAGCAACTAGAGAACAAGATCGCACAAAGAACACGGAACAAGAGAATTACATGGTTCGGCCTAATGCCTACGTTCACGGTGAGAAAGGAGAAATTTTATTGATGTATCCGAGTCACAAAAGCTATATAAAACCTTAGGGTAACATGTCTTTATATAGAGACAAATTCTTGGTGTACAAGTAACCTATCTAGGTCTAATTAGGAGTCCAGAATCTAGTCAGAATAGGAATAGGAATAGGAAATAAGTCTTTCCTATTTCTCGCCATCCCAACAGATGATTTGTTGGATGCTATTGTCTTTGCGCCAAGGATTAGAAGTTGGGTATCAGATTGTATTTGTGGTTCTTCTTCGTCGTTGCTTATTAGTGGCTCTCCATTAAGTCTATTAACCTTAGAGCGGGGTCTAAAGCAAGGAGATTCAATGTCCCTTTATATATTCTTGATTGCCGTCGCGGGACTTCCCTGTATGATCTCAAAAGCTGAGAGTTTGGGGTTGATTCAAAGTTTGCCTGTTTCTGGGATGACTTTTAACCTTTGCCTTCTTCAATATGCAGGTGGCACCATCCTATTCTTAAAAGCATGCTACCAAAACCTTAAAAACCTTGAGCTTATCTTACTATCTTTCTCTTTAGTTTCAGGTCTAACTTTAAAATTTGACAAGTGTTTTATAATAGGTGTTAATCTTGACGACGATCAGCTGCCCGAAGCCACCACTTGCTGGGAGTGACGAAGTTAGAAGCTGCCATTTAAATAGCTCGGTGTACCGGTTGGCGCCTTCATGAAGAGGCTCTCCCATTGGGAGCCGGTTGCTGAGTTGTTTGACAGGAAGATTTCTTCATGGAGAGGCAACCTACTTTCCTTGGGAGAGCGGGTTATGTTAATTAAAGATCTGCCTTAGAGCTTACCTATTTTTTATATGTTATTAATTAAGGTACAGGTTGGCGTTTTGAAGTCGTTGGAGGGGAAAATGCGAAAGTTCCTTTGATCCGGTGATCCGAGCAAAAAATGTTTATCCTTCGTCACCGGGAGGCAGGTTCTGGAGTCACGCCTGCCTCCCGGTAGACAAAGGCTGATTGGTTATGATACGTCTTGACATTCAAAATGAAGCTTTACTCTTAAAATAGATTTGGAGATATCTTTCCAATCCGGACATGTTGTGGGCTTCTGTCATCCGTGCGATCCATGGCAGTTCTGCTCCTACCGTTTCCATTAGTCATGTCTAGGATTCCTCATTGTGTGCGGTTCCCTGGTCGTTGGTTAAACATTTGGTTAAACATTTGGAGCATTGCGTCTTCTGGGTCCACCTCTACTGCCATTTTGCAACGTAACATTGGCATTTCTCTTGGCAGAGGCGACTTTGCAAGATTTTGGGAATATAGCTGGTGCACGGAGACTCCACTGTCTAGTCTGTTTTTGAGATTGTACCTACTATCAAATAATAAAGGCAATTTGGTGGCTGAGTTTGGTGCAGGGATGGCAATTTGACCCTTATCCTGAGGGTCTACCCGGATCCAGACCCGATGGATCCAAGATCCTTTGACTTTGACCGGGTCTAGACCCGGATCCTACCCGGATCCTTATTTTTAAAAAGGATAGGGCATGGATATGGACTTATAGGATCCTATCCGGATCCTACCCGAATTTTTTTTAAAATATTAAAATAATATATATAAATATATTAATTACTAAAATTAGTACCACATTCTCATCACAAGCTATCCAATTTAGAATTTTTTTATAAGTAAATTTTATTCAACCAAGTTGTTATAAGTACCAAAATATTAAAGTATCAAAGTTACATCTTAATTGGTAAAGATACCGAAGTATCAAATATCAATATATTATAATCGGTAAAGAAAGTGAACACATATTCAACCAAAAGAAGCACCCGTTAAGTAGGCTAGTATTGTTGTCTGTGACGCTTTAAATATCTAAGAAAAAATAACAAATTGCCAAAGGAGGAATGATGAAAAAACTTTAATCTACATAATATCAATCCAAGTTTCCAACCTTCTAATACATTCTACTATTCAATTATTATATCAACTTGAAATTTTGTATTTGTTTTTTTATATTAACTTATTTTAGCAAACTAATAAATTGCATTCTCATTTTTCGAATGCTTCGCTATTGCGAACAAGTATGGCTTAATTTTTGTAAAATTATTTAATTTTTAAATAATACAGACCCGCGGGTCGCCCTGATCCTGCCCGATATTTTAGGACCCGAATCCTACCCGGATTCATATTTTTAAAGAGGATAAGGGTAAGAATCTGGGTCGACCTTCAAAAAAGAGGGTAAGGATCTGGGTCCTATAGATCCTACCCGGATCCTGCCCATTGCCATCCCTAGTTTGGTGAGTGGATTACGGGTCATCGGCACTGACGCTTGCATTGGAGGATGTCTCTCTGTACGTGGGAAGATGAGTCTTTGCAGGGTCACTTGTCCATCTTACCTGCGAGCCTCTCTTTGCGGGATCAGGTTGATCAGTTCATTTGGAAACATGACCTCACTACGGGTTATTCGATGAAGAGTCTCTAGATACTCATGTTTGATGAGTTTTTCTTTCATTCGTCGACTGTTCTCCAAAAAGATCGGTCAAGACTTGCGCCTTACAAGGTTACCTGTTTTCTGCGGATGGCCTTGCAGGGTCGCATCAAACAAGATATAATTTTCATCCTGCCAATTTTTTAGGCAGGGCGGTCTCCTTATATCCTCTAATCAGTGGCGAATCCAGAAAATTTGGGAAGTAGGGCAATATAATTTTTTTCAAAAAGTTTAACATATGTAATTGTCCTATACGATTACTCATGCATTGAAATTACTCCATAATAGCTATATTGTCGATACAATCAAATACGTCTTTCTCGATATATGTAAGAGATAATTACTGAGAGGACCTCAGGGTATAGTTAAATAGACTCTGGGGACCCTATAGTTTCCGTACTAATTGCTGAGCACCTATAGTTTGGTTATTATTATACTTTCGGGTCCCTGGTTGATGTCATTAATCAATTTTTTCTTATTTTATATTTGAAATGACTAATATGCCCTTACTCCGGTCAACTAAAATCGTCGGTCATCTTCTCCTGCCATTTTTTCGGCCACTTTCTTTCTCCCCATAAAGTCGCCGCCAGATCTAAAAACCAACAATCGCAAGAATCATATACACAGAGGGCTTCATCTAATCACGGGACACGGGAAAACAAACAAGACGACGGAGAAATAAACAATTCAGATCAAAAGCCAAGAACCTAAGGGGAAAAGTGAAATGGAGACGGGAACGACGGAGACGGGAATGACGGACGGGGAAGGAGACGGAGACGGAGACGGGAACGACGGACGGGAAAGGAGACGGAGATATGAACGGGAACGACGAGTCTACAACCAAGGAGTTACGGAGGACGATTGGCCACATATACCGCCGCTGGGACCGCTTCTCATCACCGCCGCCGCCACCACCATGCAACAACAACAACAACTTCCATCTCCCTCACCGCCGCAACCGACTCTTCTTCTTCTACTCCTCCCGCCGCCGTTAATCGCCGCCAAATAGATCCGCCGATTCTATTTGGTAATTGATTTTTTTTTCTTTTGGATCGACGGGGAAGGAGAAAAAGGGGGGCTTAGAGTAATTGATTTTTTTTAATTTTTTTGCAAGAATATTTGAGTCATTTACTTGAGCCAGGGATCCGAAAGTATAATAATAACCAAACTACAAGGGCTCAGCAATTAGTAGGGAAACTACAGGGTCTTCAGAGTCTATTTGACTATACCCTGGGGTCCTCTCAGTAATTATCTATATATGCAACTAAACAATCAGCTGGCAATTGATCTCCCATCTTGTTGCGAAGACGATTCTTCAAAATATTCATGGCAGAAAAGGCTCTCTCAACACTTGAGTGGGCCATTGGGCTGGGCTAGGTAGGTAGGTACTATCTTTTTAATTTTTTTAATTGATTGCTTTATTATTTATGGTAATATAGTTAGACTAATTAAGATTTTATAATATATATTAAAAGATTAAGGAATGCCTAAATTTTTTCAAGATTTGGTTTCAATTTTTAGGTTAATTTATTTTTTAGTGAGATTAATTTCTAATTTTAGTAGAGACATACATTAAAAAATATACCTAATTATCAAACAAAACAAAAATTAAGCGGGGCAACCGCCCCTGCCTCTAATCTCCTCTTCATTCTCTGCCCGCTTGTTATGCGGATTTGGGACTGGTTGGCAAAGATGTGGGAACAAGCTAGTGCCTAAGTAACTAATACTCCTTATTTTATCTCCCAAAATGGTCCCGGAGTGTTTTACACATCCACGACAAATCTACTCTCTTCGTCGATTGATACCTGTGCAATCGCCACTCTCTCCCCTTGCTTGTAACTATCTTGGTGATTAACAATACTATATATTTTTCACACAAAAAACATAACAAAAACTCCGTAACCGCTAGTCATGAACTTGGATAAGAAAAATAAAAAAATCAACGCCAAAACCTAGTCATAAACTTGGACAATGAAAACAACGGCAATGAAGCGAATTTGGATAAAAAAAATTAGACATCACCACCACAGACATGAAATTGGTAAAATTGGTACCTCTCAGTGTTGAATTTCAATAAGTATTCGACTTGGACGACCTCTTCGATATGTATCATTTTTAGTTATCGCTAGTTACAAGATAAGGATCCTTTTCTAATGGGGAGAATGTTCTATTTTGGGTTTAGAAATTATGCTTTTTCGTTTGTTGGTTTATGACTTGAGTGAGATTTTTACTATGGGGTAGGGTAATTATGATGTTAGAGTTTAATATGGGGTATTTTCATATTGTAATTTATTTAAATTTGTGAAATAAATTGATCATAAAGATTAAATATTCAATTTTTTAGACTGGGAGACTAATTAACTAAGTATGTTATATTAAAATGGGCAAATTATCTTTAGGTTCCTTATTTATAGTTTTATTATTCGCAGGTCTCTCGCTTTCAAAAATAGTGTATGAGGTCCCTGCTTTTTAAAAAATATTGATCTGAGGTCCCTGGTCACTGAATCAAAGATTTTCTCTGGTGGAGAGCCATTTGGAAAGATGAAAATACCCCTCTGGTCAAAACTTCATCTCCTTCCTCTCGACTAAAAATGGTTTTAAAGACGAGGTTCCAGTTATACTTCCAGCGATGACAACGACCAGAACGACGACGTCGTCTCCATCATTTGCAAACCTCCTGCCTCTTACCCCCTCCCCTGCCCTTATAGGCAGTAACCGAATGCCCACACCCAACGAGCAGAGTCTGCTCTGTGCTATACCAGACCATCGCCACGAGGGATTAGATCTGGTCAACGCCAGAGCCGCCGTGGACAATTGGAGCCAGTCTCCGATGAAGACGGTTTCTCCCTCTCCTCTCTCTCTCTCGTTCTATTTGTTAGTATAGGTTTCTAGGGTTCGTCGAGCCTTCTCCGGTCGTCGGGCAGAGGAAAGGAAAATGATCCGGCTCACACAGATCTGAGAGAGAGATAGAGAGAGAGACGTGGTGCTGAATCGTCGTCAATCATCATCGGAAGGATGAGGAGCGTGGAGCTGAATCATTGTCAGTGTTATAGAGTCGTCGGCGGTCCAGAGTAGATCAGAATGGAAGTCTTTTTTTTAGGGGAGGGCTTAAGTTTTGACCAGGGGGTGTTTTCGTCTTTCCAGATGGCTCTCCGCCTGAGAAAATCTTCGATCCTGTGACTAGAGACCTCATACACTATTTCAGAAAGTCAGGGACCTGCGAATAATAAAACTATAAACTAGAAACCTGAGAGTAATTTTTCCTAGTAAAATTTAGCAATTTGTGAGTTTTTCTTCACTAAAATGATTCCATTGCCTTTTCGACGAGGATGCCAAATTTGACCAGCTTGTCGAAGTTTTCCAAAACAAATCAATATATTCAATTTTAATTTTTTTCCTTGGACTTTATTTTTTTATTAAATAGATAATCGGTAACAAATAATAGAATTGTTACAGTAAATCGAACATAGTATTTGACATAATCGGATATACCATGTAATATAACCAGAAATATCATTTAATATAATCGGATATACCATTCGATATATAATTTAGTTAATTATTTAACTTTCTTATTATAGGTATTTTAAATAACCGGAGATACTATTCGATATAATTGAGAATATTATTTGATATAACTGGGAATACCAATTAACATAACCGATTATACCATGTAATATAAGTAAACATACCAGTCGATATATAATTTAATTAAGAAAAAATTATGTTCGGGTCCCTGCATTTCTAAAATTCATGCTATCGTCCCCGTATTTGGTTTTAGAAACTCTCGGGTCCCTCGCTCACGTCATGAATCTTTTTTTTTTTGTCATGGGAATGACCAAAATGAACTTGGAATGAAACACAAAAGCAAAGAGATGATGAAGCGGACGAAAGCCTACCAGTCGCCGTTCGGTAACTCAAAGCCGAACCTCCCGCCGGAACACTCACAAATCCTCCTCCAAGGAGAACATCGCCCTGCTCCTGACAACGCTCCGGCTTCTCCTTCGTCGGCGAAGGTCAAGTGCCCATTTCCTCCTCGTCCTCCGTCCTCCAACCCGCTCAAGCCAAAGCTCGAACCTGTCCCCGAGACAACATCCTCCTCTGCCTCTTTTGTTGGAGAATTGGTTTATTAACCAAGGAAGAGATGGCCCAATACAAGTGAGTGTATTGGGCTTTGGCCCAAATATTTAATTAGAGGGAGAATCCTAATTAAATATAATAACTAAGTGGGTAACTTTGAGCTAATTTAATTGAAGGTCACACCAATTGATTTTGGGTGTTTGTGAGATCAATACGAAGCTCGTTGATAGAGCTTCGTAATGATATATAACACTTGCGAAAATTCAATTCTCGGGGTGAATGAAAATTGGCTTTAAAGTGGTATGGTTGTTATTAAAATAAGCACAATCCCACATTGGTTAGCGCACCATGCTGAGACAAGTTTATAAGGGACTAGAAGTCTAGCATGGGTAAATTGGTGGAGAAGGGAAAGGCTTCTCGCGCCGTCCGTCCGTCCGTCCGGCCTGGCTCGGCTCGGCACGCATGCACTCACGCGCGCGCGCCACGCACCGCCCCGTCCCGGACCGGGCCAGGCCGGGCTTGTGAGTTTGTGGGAATTGTTCCAGGGCCTCATCTTTTTAGAACTGGGCTGGACTTGTTGTAGCGATCCTAGGCCCAAAACGTCCTCTGGGCTTCTTGGACTTCCGTTTGGACAAGCCCATACTCTGGAACCTTCTTCTCCTTCCAGGTGGCTTTGAATTTAAATTTTGAATTTAAAATTTCATGCCAATAAATGAGATAATAGCCTAATGAATATGGGGGTTTTATGAGTCTTGTAACAGCCCATTTAATGGGTGGGTTAATGGTCCTATTAAATCCGAATTTGGCTGTTGGAGGTCCAAGGGTGCCTATAAAAGGAGCCCACATCCTTCATTCCAAATCATCCCAGCTCTCACTCTTCCTTGAGCTCTCTACTTCTCCCTCAATAGCATAGCATTTCTCACTTTCATTTGTGTCAGAGTTCTAGAGCTACGAAAGGTTCGAAAGGTGTACGAAAGTGCTTCATTTTGTACACGAGGTTGGGCGTTGTACCTTGGGAACTCTCTTACCCACGGAGGCCTGAAGCATATGGGCGGGTGATAAGAGTTTAAGATTATTCTCATAAACATTAGTAAATGATGGTTTTAACTCGAGTAAATAAACATAAGCGATACAAAAAAGAGAAGGGTAGAAGTATTCTCACGATCACACTTGTAAGTAAGTGTGTAAAACCGTCTTCTTCGAGCTAGGGATTTCGGATGCAATCCTGGACGAGGGCACAGTTTTACTGTGTGCCCTTAAACTCTTATCACCCATTACTTACAAAAGTCTATTTTGGTGATATTTTATAACTTTTATCGACGATTGTACGAGGTATTGCTATGTTTACTTGATGAGAAGTAAAGACGAAGCAATAGACATGCTCATTCACTATAAGAATGAAGTTGAGAACCAACTTGGCAAGAAGATCAAAAAACTTCGAAGTGACCGAGGTGGTGAATATGAATCTCCATTTGCATAAGTTTGTGCCGTGAATGGAATCGTTCATCAAACCACGGCGCCTTATTCTCCCGAGCAAAATGGAATTGCGGAAAGGAAGAATAGGACGCTTAAGGAAATAATGAATGCGATGCTTATTAGTTCCGAATTACCAAGGAATTTGTGGGGGGAAGCTGTGCTTTCGGCCAACTATGTGCTCAACAGGGTACCACACAAAAAGTTGGATAAAACACCTTACAAATTATGGAAAGGTCATGCGCCTAGCTATAAATTCCTAAGGGTTTGGGGATGTCTTGCTAAGGTTCTGATCCCACCTCCTAAAAGGACAAGGATAGGACCCAAGACGGTGGATTGTGTATTTATCGGTTATGCACAAGATAGTGTTGCATATCGATTCTTGGTACACAAGTCAGATAACTCTGATGTCTATGTAAATACTATCATAGAAGCTAGGGATGCTTCATTCTTTGAGGAAATCTTTCCTCACAAAGCTCGAACTGGTGTTGACCGTCAAGTTGACTAAAGTAGGAGCAATGTGGGGGGAGAGAAACCTCAAGATGAAGTTGAAGAGCCTAGACGTGGGAAACGGGCTAGAAAAGAAAAGTCCTTCGGATCAGATTTCTTAACATATCTGTTAGAAAAGGATCCTGTAACCTACAAAGAAGCAATGTCTTCTACAGACTCTGCTCTTTGGAAGGAAGCGGTGAATAGTGAGATAGAGTCTATCTTACATAATCACACTTGGGAACTAGTAGATCTACCTCCGGGTAGTAAACCACTAGGCCATAAGTGGATCTTCAAAAAGAAGATGAAGCCTGATGGTACAGTGGATAAGTACAAGACAAGACTTGTTGTTAAAAGCTACAAGCAAACTGAGGGTGTTGATTATTTTGACACATATGCTCCTGTCTCCCGAAAAACATCTATTAGGTTAGTCATAGCCTTGGCGGCTTTGTTTAACCAAGAGATCCATCAAATGGATGTGAAGACGGCCTTCCTTAATGGAGATTTGGAAGAGGAGATTTACATGGAACAACCCGAAAGATTTGTGGTTCCAGGTAAAGAACATAAGGTGTGTAAACTTGTAAAATCCTTGTATGGACTAAAACAAGCACCTAAACAATGGCACGAAAAGTTTGATAGTGTAATGCTATCTAACGGGTTTCAGATAAACCAATGTGATAAATGTGTCTACGTGAAAGGAGATGATAACGACTATGTGGTAGTTTGTCTCTACGTAGATGACATGTTGATTGTGGGTAATAATGATAATATCAAAATTACCAAGAGAATGTTGTCGCAAAATTTTGACATGAAAGACTTGGGACAAGCTGATGTAATACTTGGGATGAAAATCACCAAGACTTCAGAAGGTTACGCGCTTTCCCAAGGTCACTATGTCAAAAAGATACTTGACAAATTCGATAAGGATAGCAATGTAATTGCGAGAACTCCTATGGAAGTGGTGTCAAGTCTCTGCAAGAATCGCGGAGAGAGTGTGAGACAACTAGATTATTCTAGAGTTATAGGCAGTCTAATATACCTCATGGACTCTACTAGACCAGATATTGCAAACTCGGTAAACAGATTGTCGAGATATACGAGTAATCCCAATGATGAACATTGGAAAGCGATAGTTAGAGTCCTTAGATACCTAAGGTACACAGCTAACTATGGATTACACTATACGAGACATCCAGCCGTTCTAGAAGGGTATTCAGACGCGAACTGGATCTCGGACTCCAAAAATATAAAATTCACCAGCGGATACATATTTACAATTGGAGGAGCAGCGGTCTCGTGGAGATCATGCAAACAAACTTGCATTGCTAGATCAACTATGAAATCAGAATTCATAGCTTTGGATCTAGCAGCTGAAGAGGCGGATTGGCTCCGAAGTTTCTTGGAGGACATCCCGATGTGGTCAAAACTATTGCCTCCCATTAGCGTGCACTGTGATAGTCAATCAGTTATCGGAAGAGCATAAAACAATGTGTATAATAGAAAGTCTAGACACATACGTCGTAGACATAAATCCGTGAAAATGTTATTGAGAATGGGTGTGATATCTTTAGACTATGTAAAGTCAAAAGAGAACATCGCGGATCCATTAACTAAAGGTCTAACGAGGGACCAAGTTGAGGTATCATCGAGGGGAATGGGTTTAAAGCCCACAAAATGACCTAAACCCATGATGGCAACCCAACCTGGATCGTAAACCACGATCTGCAAGTTCAAAGGGACAACCGAATTATGAGGCTAGGGTCGAACAAAAAACTCGGGAAATTGAGTTCCTTACCTATTCCTATGATGAAAGAGTGATAGACCTTTCTATGTGAAGGTTAAGTTTTAAGCTTTTAATGATACTTATACTTCGAGTATATATAAGTGGGGTATGGCAGGATACTCCTTATAAGAGATCACCTATGTCGAATGTGAAGGGGCCGCTTCTATGAGATGAGTTAAGGGCTAAATCTCTAGAGCATTCGATGAAGTTTCCAAGGCAGTCCAGGGCCAAAATGGACAACAACGAAAGAACCAAGTAGTGGTTTGAGAAGGAGTTGTGTGAGTACCTTTGTCTTGGTATACATAAAACGCCGAACAGTTCAAGGCATCGCGTCCACTGGTTGGCAAGTATATCTGAAGGTATTTTACTAAGGAAGGTTCAAGGCTTTCAACCACCTTTCCTGATGCAACAAATTCTCACAGAACTCTATGTTGCATGTAGCATTGGTAGGCTCATGTCATATAAGCCATTTTGCATTCATGTGGGGGATTGTTGGAGAATTGGTTTATTAACCAAGGAAGAGATGGCCCAATACAAGTGAGTGTATTGGGCTTTGGCCCAAATATTTAATTAGAGGGAGAATCCTAATTAAATATAATAATTAAGTGGGTAACTTAGAGCTAATTTAATTGAAGGTCACACCAATTAATTTTGGGTGTTTGTGTGATCAATACGAAGCTCGTTGATAGAGCTTCGTAATGATATATAACACTTGCGAAAATTCAATTCTCGGGGTGAATGAAAATTGGCTTTAAAGTGGTATGGTTGTTATTAAAATAAGCACAATCTCATATTGGTTAGCGCACCATGCTGAGACAAGTTTATAAGGGACTAGAAGTCTAGCATAGGTAAACTGGTGGAGAAGGGAGAGGCTTCTCGCGCCGTCCGTCCGTCCGTCTGGCCCGGCTCGGCATGCACGCACGCACGCGCATCCCGCCTCGCCCGTCCCGGACCGGGCCAAGCCGGGCCGGGCCAGGCTCGGGCTCGGGCTCGGGTGCGGGTTGCAGGATTGTGGGTTTGTGGGAATTCTTCCAGGTTCCAGAGCCTTATCTTTTTAGAACTGGGCCGGACTTGTTGTAGCGATCCTAGGCCCAAAAAGTCCTCTGGGCTTCTTGGACTTCCGTTTGGACAAGCCCACACTCTGGAACCTTCTTCTCCTTCCAGGTGGCTTTGAATTTAAATTTCGAATTTAAAATTTCATGCCAATAAATGGGATAGCAGCCTAATGAATATGTGGGTTTTATGGGTCTTGCAACAGCCCATTTAATGGGTGGGTTAATGATCCTATTAAATCTAAATTTGGTTGTTGGAGGTCCAAGGCTGCCTATAAAAGGAGCCCACCTCCTTCATTCCAAATCATCCCAGCTCTCACTCTTCCTTGAGCTCTCTACTTCTCCCTCCATAGCATAGCATTTCTCACTTTCATTTGTGTCGGTGTTCTAGAGCTACGAAAGGTCCGCCAGGTGTACGAAAGTGCTTCCTTTTGTACACGAGGTTGGCGTTGTACCTTGGGAACTCTCTTACCCACGGAGGCCTGAAGCATATAGGCGGGTGATAAGAGTTTAAGGGCACACGGTAAAACTGTGGCCTCGTCCAGGATTGCATCCGAAATCCCTAGCTCGAAGAAGACAGTTTTACACACTTACTTACAAGTGTGATCGTGAGCATACTTCTACCCTTTTTTTTTTTGTATCGCTTATGTTTATTTACTCGAGTTAAAACCATCATTTACTAATGTTTATGAGAACATCCTCTACCTCTCCAGAGTCCGACATCCAAGTCTCAAATTATTTGCCCTAGATTCAACGTATTTCTATTTTTTTTCTCTTCTAAAATTAGCTAAAATTGAGAATTTTAGGTGACTATGAGGATGCGCCCGTTGAACAAGGACGAGGAGGAATATGGAGAGAGAACAAGGAGGAGACCCGACGGCGGCGCCGCTCCCCAACCCTCTTTTCCCCATCGCGGCATTGAAGCCGCCGCTTTCGAGCCCTCTCTTCCCATCGCGGCATCGGAGCCGCTCCGGTTGGCTCCGCAACATCAGCTTCACCGCCGACCTATCTCATCTCCCTGAGGAGGCCGCGTGAGATGAGGCGAAGTAGCAGTCGAGGGAAACCTTCGACGACCTTGGGGTACGATGCCCCTAGGGCGAGCACCTTCGTTCAAGGAAGAAGACGACCTTCGTTCCGGTTGGCCTCTTGTATGATTTTAATTTGGACCTCGATCTTCGAGGAAGAAGATGACCTTGGTGGACATGAACCCAGACCGGTGCTAATTTTGGCTGAGGACGGACAATTATGATTTTAATTTGGTTTCATCCGGTACCAAGAACGTTAATATCCCTGTTCAATCTTGATGAGATTTTTTTTAGGAACTTGATGATGATGTTAAGAGGTTGAAAAAGATTTTTTTATTTTTTGTTTTGGGGTATAGAGGTTATTTCCATGACAAAAAAATAAAAAATGGCTGCTGACGTCAGCTAGGGATCCTAGAGTATCTAAAACCAAATACAGAGACGTCAGTATGGATTTTAGAAATGCAATGATCTTCGAGGGAGGGAGACCAAACTACATGCACCTGAGCATAATTTTCTCTTTAATTAATTATTTAATAATATGACATACCATTCGATATAACCTGGCATAACATTTAATATAACCAGGCATACCATTCAATATAACAGGACATAGTATTCGATTTAATTGGATATACTATTTAATATAACCGGACATACAATATAATATAACCGGATATACCAGTCGGTATTATTTAACAAACTATTTTATCGTAACAATGTAAACCATTCGAATATAAGAGGACAAACTATTTGATCCTAATTGGACAAACATTTTTATCATGTCATAACAAACTATTTTATCGTAATAGCATAAATATTTTATCGTAATAGTGTAAACTATTTGATATAACCAAGCATATCATTTGATATAATCGGGCATATCATTTGATATGATCGGGCGTACCATTTGATATAATTGGGTATACCATTAAATATAAACGGGTATACCAGTTGACATAACATTGCATACTATTCCAATTATATATTTTTAATGGGTAATCGCAAACAGAATAATGCAATGGTTCTTCTTCATCAAATTCCCAATCCCCTTAACCCAAAAAAAATTCTCAATCCACATCTTCTTTGTTGAATCCCCTCCCACCTCCTCAAGTCCCACCTCAACTCCCTTATTCGTCAAATTCCCAATTCATTTTCTAGTTTTACTTTCTCCATACTATTTTATTTATCAAGTACAACCCATATAGATGAGAAGTTGTTACATGTAGCCCACATGCAATTGTCCAGTTACTGTACTTAATCTCAATTACACAACACCCAAATCAACATGCGCTCCCAATTGATGAAAGAATTAAGCAAGTAAAACATCAATCCCTATTATTCATAGCACAGAAACAAAAGAAGGAGGAAAGTATAGTTAAAACAAATATCAATCCTATAACAGAGCTTGAACGGTGTGGTGGCCATCATCTCGTTGTCCTCGTCCACTTCTCGGTGGTCACTAGGCTTGCTCCTGAAGGAGGAGACTCGAGAATCCCGGCCTCTTTCACTTGTAGGATTGTGGATCTAAGGTCTCCGGTGCCCGGGAGCCTTGTCTACGCTGTCGATGTTGGTTAGGGGGAGATGGAAGCTAGAGGAGCGGGCGGTGAGTTTGTCGAGTTCTCTGGTTTAGGGTTGGAAGAGAGAGATGAGAGATGAAGGAGGGTGGGAGGGGAGAGAAGAGAAGAGAGAAATAAAAGACAATAATACCTCTTTGATTCTTAGCCGTCAAATCTTGTACTTGATGTAAAAAAACTAATCTAATCAAATCCAGGACCAAATTCATTCCCAGGACGAACGATCACAAATCTATTTCTATCTTTCTCTTCTGTAGAAAATGATAGAATCTTATTCAATTATATAATTAGTAATTGCAAGAGTATTTATATACATAATCAAAGGATCGTAATATCTATAATTAAATGTTAGCAATGGGCCTAGAGGTTAAATCATTAATGTGCCAGGCTGGAGCATAAATAACCCAACAGACCGTTGGAGTTGGAGAGGCAGGAAGACGTAGGAAAGGCTGGACAACGAGTCCTAATGGTCAACATTAAATCCATCCAAAGTGATAATTATGGTGATGGAATGATGATCAATTATAGTGATCATCATTCACTGGCGTTGGTGACTCCGAGGATGTTGGAGGAGGAGAGGTCATTTCAACACTTCCCTCAAGTTTGGTGTGAAAATATCTTGAACACCTAACTTGGATAGGTATTGAGGTTGTTGGGATAAAAATGTGCGAGAACGTCGATCGAACTCGTGACGGCCCGGAGTGCTCGTCCCAAGGTCGGTCTAACGCTGAGTAACAAGGGTTGGCCGAAGCCGAGACTACTACTAACCTAAACTAAGATAAAAGCCGAAGCTTGATAGAGATTTTGTGATTTGGTTTGTGGATGATGTTGTTGATCGCCCCTTGCCTTGCTTATATAGAAAACGAAGATCGCCTAAGCTTCGCTCTAACCGTGTTGTAGTTGGACTCGGAGTCCTCGTCGCTTATCTTCAGCCAGGCTTTACCCTTATCCCGACTGAACTCGAAGGCCCGAAACCTATCTCTTTCAATGCTTATCTTCGTCTGAAAACGGACTTCCACCGCTTATCCCCGCCTAATTCGGATTTGTTGTGCCGGGGTCTATCCTTGTCTCTTAAGAACTCAGGGTGTATCGAGTATCCCAGAGCTCCTCCAATCCCTTCAAGAGTCTGCCTTAAACTTGGTCTCTTCGTATCTCCGTCCACCTATGTAGAGTCCGTGCTAGCCCGGTCTCTTCCACCTTATCTCATGTACACCGGGTGCTACATTTAGCCTCAAGAGATTGGTCTCACCTGAAGTGAGGAAAATAGCTTTCTACTTGAGCTAATGGCAATCGGTGCCCCTATTCGGTACTTTCAATTGGCGCCGGATTTAGGTGCCTTCAATCGGCGCCTCATTTAGTGCCTCAGCCGACACCGCATCTGCTTCAAGTGCCTTTTTGACATCCTTCTGCCTCGAATTTGAAGAATTCATAAACTACAAAGTTGTAGCTCTATGTCTTACCTTCACACAGCAACTTGAATCGCATTAATCCGAGACTCGAGTCAAAAGATATGACCTGGCGCCGGATTTACTTCCTCTACTTGGCGCCAGGTTGGCTTCCCACACTTGGCGCCGGTTTTAGACATCCATCCACTCTGAATTGGCCCAAGTGATGAACTACAAAGTTGTAGGCCTATCTAGTATCTTTCCATAGGCTCACAAATAACCTTAATCCGAGGTCCAAGTCAAAAGTTATGACCACTTTACCACAGACAGCCGAAGCCCCTTTAACCGCCTTCACTTGGCGCCGGGTTTCCTTTCACCCACTTGGCGCCGATATTGGACTTCCTTTCACTATGAATCGGCAAAAGTGATGAACTAAAAAGTTGTAGGCCTATCTAGTATCTTTCCATAGGCTCAAGAATCACCTTAATCCGAGGTCCGAGTCAAAAGTTATGACCACTTTACCACAGACAGCCGAAGCTCCTTTAACCGCCTTCACTTGGCGCCGGGTTTCCTTTCACCCACTTGGCGCCGGGTTCACTTGGCGCCGATATTCTCCTTCCTTCAATTGGCGCCACACTCGCCTCTGCTCAGTTGGTGCCACACTCGCCTTCGCTCAGTTGGCGTCGGGTTCGCCTCTCCTCGGTTGGCACCGCATTTAGTTGGCGCCAGGTTGGCCCTCCAACCAGTTGGCGCCGCATTTAGTTGGTGTCGGGCTCACCTCCATTGAGTTGGTACCTCACTCGCTTTAGGAGAATAAATGCTCCATTCGACTTCACTTCTCGAACTTGTGAAGTCAATCACGCACCCAACTCCCATACTCGCAACCCCAACCTTGTAAATTATTTTGCCCGTCAACAATGCCCCCCACATGCCTTTGATTCGCATGGTCAAGGAGAATTGAAGGCATGTACCCATAGTGTAAGGTAAGGCGAGGTTCGACTATTTCCTAAAACCATTCTCCTCACATGTCGTGAGTGAGACCGATACCTCGGCCTTCTTGGGCGTCGATATTCATAGAGACCCCCCCTCAAAAGGTCTCACTTCCAACTTTGGCGTCATCAATCCTGGTTGGAGAAAGGTGCAGGTTACTTAGCTTTACGGGGTTGGCCGTTGTCCTCAAAGATGTAATCGGCCAACTTATATGGTGACAAGGCATAGAACCCCAATTGCCTTGTCACCTCTCCTGTAGCCTTACTCCTCATAGGTAAGAGGAAGTACCCATCCCTCGGGTGTTGCACTGATCGATCGATGGATAGAAAGAATATCCCACTCGACCGAGCTCATATGCCGGGCAATCCAGCCATCTATGCTATTCATGACCACTCTCATTGGCACTACGAATTCATTATAGAAGGTTGTCTCTACACAGTTATTAACCGATAGGAAGGGATTGGCGTTTGGTATCCCAACCTCTATCCTTCCATCCGGCTTCCACCATATCAAGAATTGGTGGAGGAAGAATGGAGCAGCTTGAATTAAGTGGACCCAATCCCTCCCCGATGGAGAGTTGTAAGAGGTCTTTGTGCTTATGACAAAGAGCACGATCTCTTGAGTAGCAGAGCCCAGACTACCTAGACTACCTCCAGCCATGAGTACTCGAAGGGGAGGAATACCCTTACCAGCAAAGCTGGCCACTATCATCTCAGAGTGGGTGAGCTTCTTCCTCTCCTTGCTCATCTTCTTAAGAAGCGACTGAGGTTGGATTTTTACAATAGCCATGTCATCCATGAGGACCCTCTCTATCCACTTTGCATAGTCGTGAGCCGCGGTATACAAAGACCGCAGGCTCTCACTTGTCCTCCGGGTAGGCCTAGCGATAGGGATACTATCGTTGAAGTCTTGCACCAGGGGTACGGGTGAAGACCTCCTTTCTACCTCAACCCCAATAGTGTCACTCTCTATCATGTCTCTCTCTTGGTGGCTCGTTTGATTGGGTTTCGACCCAAAACTAGCCGGGGCTACGTTAATCACCACCATGCTTGGGAAGTTCCCAAACTTGAAGTACATGTTGTCAAGGTCGACCGAGCCTTTCTTTTCCTTCCGGTCGGTTTGGTCAGCCTTGTCCTTTTTGTGGCGATCTTTCTTTGGGTGGACCTCTCCTCTTGCCTTAGGTACCCATTTACAAATCAACTTCTTACGTTGATCAGTGGGTGCCTCTGGTCGAACCTCTTTAATATGCTTGAGGTCTTTTCCTTTTTTCACCTTAGAGGATTCAACCTCTTTGGGTCGACCTCGAGTTGGGGCCGAATGGTGTTTTACCTTTGAGCGAGCTAGGAGCATCTTTCGTTCTTCTAGCTTGGCCCTTTGTTCCACAAGTTTCTCTTCGAGGACTTTAATTACTTGCTTCTGTTTTTGGACTTTTCTCTCAAGACGACGTCTTTGAGTCTTGGTCAAGACGTCTTGTGTTGATGACTCAGGGGTGACCCCCTTGTCTCCAAGTTGGTTGAAGGTGTACCAGCGTAGGTTGGGCTTGTCCTGAAGGTCCACCTTGATTCGGGGACGATGGAACCTCCACGTATCACCAACTCCCCTTGAACAAAAGAACTTCTGAGTCCTTAGGAGACCTTTATCAGGCGGCTTTCCATGCCTCCTAAGTTTTGCTCCCCGGGTCTTAGAGTCAATCTCCTCTTGCTTAGGGACATCGACTCCCCTCGGACGAGAGGACATCTGAGCCTTAAGGATGTCGTTATCAGGCGACCTTCCTTGCCCCCCGAGTCTTGTCCCCCAGGTCTTAGGGTCGACCTTCCATTGTTTAAGGCCTTCCTTCTCTTGACTTTGTTGTATACCCACCATGGCAATAGAAGTACTAACGTGGGGACCTATTGATGGCTGCCCCCCCAAGATTTGGTGTGAGGCTGAGATCTCAACATCAAATAATTGGGGTTGACTCTCGGTCTGTGGACTAACATCGCCCTCAATAAGCTTCCTCTCCCTCAACATCATGAACTGAGGGGTCAAGGTAAGAGTAGGAACGCTTGGATATAACTCCCCTTGCCCCAACCTTACAATCTGAGGCATCATGGTCGAAATATGGGTATCCTCGCTCGTAGAAGACTCTCCCAACAATAGGTAATTAGAGGCCCCAACCGATGGAGGTCGGCTAAGTAAGCCCGTATAGTCCAGGGCCTGGGTATCATGGTAAGGCAAATACCCTACCCTTAGTTGATGCGTTGTAGGCACAGTGGAGGGTGATAGCCCTTGAGATGTCTGCTGAGATTTTTCATCTTTGTGGTTCAGAACTTCTCGAACTCGATTGATGGCCTCTTTAACGGCTTCAATAGCGTGCGTAATGGACTCCGTATGACGCCTATGAGACTCCTCAAAATTCCTCCAATACTCCTCAGAGTTCCTACGGGACTCTTCAAAATGCCTTTGAGACTCCTCACGATACCTACGAGACTCTTCATAGCGCTCACAGCGCCTCCGAGCGACGAAGGCCGAATATGTCTCCATCGGGGCAACGACTATCTCAACCGGCTCCTTAGAAGGAGCTGTGTTGGTGGTATTCCTCCCCGTACTAGGTTGAGTAGTAGGAAGAGTCGGTTCCTTGGGAGGAGCCATTTTGGTAGTATTCTTCCCAACAAGTTGTTGAGAAGAGGGTGGTGCAATCTCCTTGCTCTTGGTTATCTTAGTTGGAGTAGGGTTAAACCGCCTTCTCAGACGTCCTCCTAGGTCCCACCGAGCGTGCCAAAAACAATGTTGGGATAAAAATGTGCGAGAACGTCGATCGAACTCGTGACGGCCCGGAGTGCTCGTCCCAAGGTCGGTCTAACGCTGAGTAACAAGGGTTGGCCGAAGCCGAGACTACTACTAACCTAAACTAAGATAAAAGCCGAAGCTTGATAGAGATTTTGTGATTTGGTTTGTGGATGATGTTGTTGATCGCCCCTTGCCTTGCTTATATAGAAAACGAAGATCGCCTAAGCTTCGCTCTAACCGTGTTGTAGTCGGACTCGGAGTCCTCGTCGCTTATCTTCAGCCAGGCTTTACCCTTATCCCGACTGAACTCGAAGGCCCGAAGCCTATCTCTTTCAATGCTTATCTTCGTCTGAAAACGGACTTCCACCGCTTATCCCCGCCTAATTCGGATTTGTTGTGCCGGGGTCTATCCTTGTCTCTTAAGAACTCAGGGTGTATCGAGTATCCCAGAGCTCCTCCAATCCCTTCAAGAGTCTGCCTTAAACTTGGTCTCTTCGTATCTCCGTCCACCTATGTAGAGTCCGTGCTAGCCCGGTCTCTTCCACCTTATCTCATGTACACCGGGTGCTACATTTAGCCTCAAGAGATTGGTCTCACCTGAAGTGAGGAAACTAGCTTTCTACTTGAGCTAATGGCAATCGGTGCCCCTATTCGGTACTTTCAATTGGCGCCGGATTTAGGTGCCTTCAATCGGCGCCTCATTTAGTGCCTCAGCCAACACCGCATCTGCTTCAAGTGCCTTTTTGACATCCTTCTGCCTCGAATTTGAAGAATTCATAAACTACAAAGTTGTAGCTCTATGTCTTACCTTCACACAGCAACTTGAATCGCATTAATCCGAGACTCGAGTCAAAAGATATGACCTGGCGCCGGATTTACTTCCTCTACTTGGCGCCAGGTTGGCTTCCCACACTTGGCGCCGGTTTTAGACATCCATTCACTCTGAATTGGCCCAAGTGATGAACTACAAAGTTGTAGGCCTATCTAGTATCTTTCCATAGGCTCACAAATAACCTTAATCCGAGGTCCGAGTCAAAAGTTATGACCACTTTACCACAGACAGCCGAAGCCCCTTTAACCGCCTTCACTTGGCGCCGGGTTTCCTTTCACCCACTTGGCGCCGATATTGGACTTCCTTTCACTATGAATCGGCAAAAGTGATGAACTACAAAGTTGTAGGCCTATCTAGTATCTTTCCATAGGCTCAAGAATCACCTTAATCCGAGGTCCGAGTCAAAAGTTATGACCACTTTACCACAGACAGCCGAAGCTCCTTTAACCGCCTTCACTTGGCGCCGGGTTTCCTTTCACCCACTTGGCGCCGGGTTCACTTGGCGCCGATATTCTCCTTCCTTCAATTGGCGCCACACTCGCCTCTGCTCAGTTGGTGCCACACTCACCTTCGCTCAGTTGGCGCCGGGTTCGCCTCTCCTCGGTTGGCACCGCATTTAGTTGGCGCCAGGTTGGCCCTCCAACCAGTTGGCGCCGCATTTAGTTGGTGTCGGGCTCACCTCCATTGAGTTGGTACCTCACTCGCTTTAGGAGAATAAATGCTCCATTCGACTTCACTTCTCGAACTTGTGAAGTCAATCACGCACCCAACTCCCATACTCGCAACCCCAACCTTGTAAATTATTTTGCCCGTCAACAGAGGTAAGCTTAGATTGCTTTTTTTTGATGTATTGATTCTCATGTAAGTGTTACATATATACAGATTTTAGGATACTATTTGTACACAGTCAATTGCTTGATTGATGGGGCAGAGATTTTAAAGTCAATTGCTTGATTAACGAGGCAGCTGGCTCATTAAGTCAATTGCTTAATTGACGGGGCGGCTGGGTTATTCTAATATCCAATACTCCTCCCTCAAGCCGGCACGTGTAGATTACGAATGCCGAGCTTGGACATTAGGAACTGTAGGCGATCACGTGGGAGGGCTTTGGTTACTATGTTGGCCAGTTGTAGGTTGGTCGGGGTCTCAGTGGGAGCGATGCAACCTCGGACAAATTGTTCTCAAATGACATGACAGTCAATCTCGATGTATTTGGTGCACTCGTGGAATACATGATTTGTTGAGATATGAAGAGCGACTTGATTGTCGCGGTAGAGAGAGAGAGAGGTTGAGAAAATCGTAACCCAAAATCTGTAAGTAGCCCAAATAACCAAAATAGTTCTCGTGTCGTGGCTGACATAGCATGGTATTCATCTTCTGCGAATGAGTGCGAGACTGTCGTTTGCTTCTTGCTCTTCCATGAGATAGGACTACTGCCAAATTTTATGACATAGCCAGTAGTGGAATGTCGTATAGTTAGGAAGTTTCCATAGTCAGAGTTGGCATAATCTTTCAAAACTTATTGACTTGAGGAAGGATAGAATACCACTTTGCTTGGTGAGCACTTCAAATATTGAAGGAGGTGTTCTGCTTTTTACTAGTGTGGAACACAAGGAGCCTAAATGACTTGACTAATAATCTTAACAGTAAATAAGATATCTGGTCGGGTGACCGCCAAATAGATAAGATGACCAATGAGGCGACGGTAACGTCCAAGATCATCATATGGGTTGCCTTCATCTTTAGGAAGATTCAGGTTCGATTATATTAGGCTGGATATCGGCTTGGCTTTGGATGTTCCCGCATCAGACAGAATGTCCAATGCTTATTTCTGCTGCATCAAACAAACACCATAACCTAATCGTGCGACCTTGATACCAAGGAAGTAACATAAATTATCCAAATCTTTGATACAAAATTACTGCAAGAGTAGCAACTTGACGTATCAAAGGAGACTTACATCATTGCCTGTCAGGATGACATCATCTACATAAACAATTAGGAAAGCTGAGGCAGTACCCTACATTATAACAAAAAGTTAGTGATCAGCATGGGATTGCCGAAAACCAATGGTGAGGAGTGCTGCCCTCGGCGTAAAAAAGTAATTACGCTTTGCTTGCTTAAGTCCGTATAGAGACTTGTGAAGCTTGTAGATAAAATTGCTCTTGCCGGGGAGTTTGTTAGGTATCTGCATGTAAACATCCTCGGAAAGGTCGCCATGTAAGTATGCATTTTGGACATCAAGTTGATAGAGTGGCCAATTTTGAACATTAGCAATAGATATGAGGACTCATACTGAGATAAGTTTATCCACGGGGGTGAATGTCTCACAATAACCAATTCCCTCTACTTGAGAGTATCCTCTAGCAACAAGTCGGGCTTTATGATGCTCAATAGTGCCATCAGAATGGTGTTTAATCTTGAAAATCCATTGGCAAGAGATGGGGCATTTACCTGGTGGTAAAGGGGTGAGGATCCATGTACCATTTGTATTAAGGGCATCAAGTTTGACCTTAATTGCTACACGCTAGGCTGGGAATGTCATAGTTATGTCAAAGGATGAGGGCTCGATCTCGGACTTAAGTCTGGATAAAAAATAATGGTAGTTTATAGCAAAATGGTGAGTAGGATATATTGACCTATAGGGTAGGCTGTGTTTGCGAGCGAAGGTGTTACAGATGGGCTAGCATAGAAATCTTTCATCCATTTTGGCAGATTTTGCACCTGATTACTGCGGCGAGGTGGTACCACTAACAAGCCTGCGTCAGTAGGTGGGGCAACCATCAGCTGGCCTATATCGGAAGGTAGGGTGGCAGCTTTGGTAGGCTATAAGATGGGCGATTCAGGGGCAATAATGTCCCTCTTGAGAGAAGTATCATTGTCGTGAAAATTCGCATCCAGAGTGGTGGCGATCGAGTCATCGGCCAAATGTATGGGAAGTACAATATCATTTTCATGTAATTTGTAATCCAATGCAGGAAAAGTGTGTTCATAAAAAATGACGTCTCTATTGACGAATATTTTCTGGGTGGCAATGTCAAAAACTTTGTAGCCCTTTTAAAATAGTGGGTATCCAATGAATATGCAGGCCATGCTTTGTTTTTTTATTTTGGGGGTAGGGTGTACATTTCATGCGAAACATAGGCACCCAAGAATGCGCAGATGGTCTAATGTTGGTGGAGCTCTAGTTAGTATTTCGAAAGGAGTTTTGCCTTGTAAAACATCAGTTGGTGTGCGATTTATGTGGTATGCAGCTGTGAGAATGCAATTGCCCCAAAAACATTTTGGAAGGCTAGCTTGCAGCTGTAAGGCGCAGTGTTGAGCAAATTATGGTGTTTCCTCTCGACGATAGCATTTTGCTGTGGAGTGGCAACACACGTGTGTTCATGTTCAATGACATTTGAATGTTAAAACTTGTTCATGTGATGGTTAAAAAATTATATGCCGTTATCACTGCAAATGCGTTTTATCGTGAGATTATATTAGCGTTCTGTCATGAAAACAAAGTTTTTGAAAATGTCAAAAAATTGTTCCTTGGATTTCAACAGGTGTATCCAGGTGCAACATGAAAAATCATCAATGATAGTTAAAAAATATCGTGCACCATTTATCAATGCAATGGAAAACGGTCCCCACACGTCAATATGCAATAACTGGAAACATCGACTAGTTTTAATAGAACTATGAGCAAAAGATAGACTTGTATGCTTGGCTATTGGACAAACAATGCATATATTGTTGTGAATAAAATGATAGAATATAAAAGAGATAATTTAGGATTTAACTAAAGGCTCGGATCACCTAATCGCCAGTGCCATAGATCGGTAGATGACTTCTTGTCAATTGTCATCGTCATTGTTGTGGGGCTAGTGGTGGGTGCAGAATTCGAGATATAGTTTAATCTCTTATGTTCATAGCCCCATCCAATCACCTTCTTCGTCGTTAGGTCCTAAAAAGATTTGGCAAAAAAATGAATGGAACAATTAAGGTCATGAGTAAGTCTACTAATAGAGATGAAGTTGAAATGAAAATTTGGAACATGGAAGAAATTTGATGATTTCATGTTGTTTGGTAAGGTAATGGATCCGATGTGTCTAACAGGAAAGCTGGTACCATCAGGGATGGTGATCGAATATTACCGTCTAAGGGTGTCTCTTGGTACGGATTGGGTAGTAGGGTCTACAGTTGTTATAGTTGATCATGAGTGATTTGGACATTCTCGGTTGTCGTTAGTGCATTGATAGGAGGCGGATTTAATGGTGCGGTAAATGAACGGCATCGACCTCCACCGCCTTTACCTCCTCAGTTGCTCATTCCTCCTGAGCAATCCCGAGACTGCCACTTATTATAGCCTTCTTCTTGCAGCACATGTCCTCTTCGTGTCCACGAATACCGCAATAGCCACAATATACCACAGGCTTGTTGGGGCAGAACCTCACCATATGACCGGGTGATATACGCAAAATTGAGAATAATTAAATGCACAACCAAATAGTATAATGATTAAGTAAGGTTCGTAACTGAGGGTTGGAACACGAAATTAAGGCAATCTATTATGTGAAGTGGGGAAATTAAAATGTTTATAAGGTTATAAGATTGCAAGTAAATAAACGAAATCGAAAATACAAATAAAAGAGTTGTAAATTCGATGGAGACAAACGAGCACGATACCCTATGGATTGATTACGTATGACGAGATTATGGTTCTTATGAAGCTCTAACTAGTACCCGGAGTGTTCTAATGCACCTTCCTAATACTTTTGCTCATTAGAAAGATAAAACCAAGATAGCAAAGACCTAAGCTACTATTAACGCTTTCGCTCATCAATTAGACTTAGAACTATACTAATCCCAATTATGAAGATCCCTCCTAGTGGGTTATTCTTACGATATCAAGACGTCTCATTAATACCTAAGAACATATTAATTGGTTTTTTCTATTAATTCGAGTACCTCTCAGTCCACTCTCATCAACTCTAATCATAACCTAAGTGATCAAGTCAGGCTAAGCATTAAGTTCATAAATTAATAATTAATACTTAAGATATTCGAACCATAAATCAACATAGGCAATTAATCACATATTAATGCATCGCACTCTAAAGAAATCTACTAGCTAAGCATGTTAACAAAGCAAGAGAAATCAATAGAAAATATCATAAAGAAAAGAACAAGTATAGGGAAAAGAGGAGGTTTAGTCGTTCGAGCAAGCCTCGCCAATCTCCTCCACGAAGCTAAACGAAATTCTGACTTTATTGATCCCTAAAAGCTGTGTTAATGTTGCAGTAGAAAGTATGTATTAAACCTAAGAGACTATGACCTATATATAGCCAAATGACTAAGCTAGAGAATAGAAAAACCTAGAGGAGTTTCCCTAAACTCGAAGACTTGCTAGCCAACTAATGCAGTAAATAATATAATATAGTCCTAGGGCCGAAACAAGAGGCCAAAAAATGTAGCAAACTGAAATAGATCGAGTCCCCATCTAAAAAGGAAGTTTGAGAAAAACTGCCATCCGAGCTGACCTGGCGCCCGCCAGTGGAGTTGGCGCCCGCCAATGGAACTCTCAAAAATGGACTTGGCACCCGCCAAGTATTTGGCTCTCGCCAGGTCGCTGATCAGTTTTGTTTCATCTTTGTATTTTTTATTTTTGACCTTCTTTCACTTTGAATTTGGCTTTGACTATAAAAGTTAAAATGAAGATCTATCTTCACGCTTTCCAACAGTATCTTTTTTGATGCATTCAGATACTCAAGAAGAAAGTTATGGCTCTTTCAATATGGTCTCTCGAAATTACCCCTCCAACGGCCTTCATTGAGCTCCATTTTCCTACAAAATATGACAATGGGTAGAAATCCATTCCCGAACACAAATGTACTAAAATGATCATAAGACTTGATATGACATAATAAAAACAACTTAAATCATGACTAAACACGCAGAAAATATATGACAAAATATGAGCGTTTACACACTCATCACACCCCCATACTTATTTCCTTGCTTGTCCTCAAAAGACACACCCAAATTTCAAACTCTTATTAAAAGACTACCCTACGACCGAGTAGTGTACTTACCTGAACACAAGGAGTAAGAACGTGTAGACACCACATCCATGATGGTTTATCCCAATTTTTGCACAAAGTAGATTACACTAGAGGGTTGACCACTCAGAGGTTCAAAAATTTAAGCTCACATATATGAGTAGTCAACTACTTATCACTCGCGTACACATCCGGGATCTCAAAGTTTTATACGTCTCACTCAGTGGTGCCTTGATAAATGTGGGGCTCATGATCAAAGGGACTTTTCATTGGGTTGTAATGGGGTTAGGGTCAGGTGAGGATAATATATGTTGGAAGTAGCTAAACCACCCGGCCGAGGAGCTCACAAAAATATTCTAGCTCTCGGCTATTCTAAACATCTCACACTATATCTAATATACACTCATCCTAATATTACACCCAATCCTATTGACCGCGTAGCTCGAGCCATGCCAAGTACTTATTTTCCAACCACTTTCCCAACTTTCCACACTTGTTCCTCTTCCAACTTTTCTTTTCCTTTCCTTTGTTTTTTTCTTCATATTTTCCACTTTTTTCTTCTTTTTTCTTTTTTTTTCTTTTTCTTTTCACAACTTTCATCATCCACATCCATACATCATAGCACACATCTAAGGCAGCTGGTCTCGGCTTCTTTGTTGGCCTCAATTCTACCCATTTCCCCTATTGTTCATTCCTGAGATATTCTACCAAGTGAACCCTTACAATTATAACCCAAAGATAAAGACCTAATGCATCCTCGGACCAAAGTGATCAAAGGTGGGTGAGATTGTGGAGATAAGGCTTACATTGGCTTATATATAATATTTCAAAGAAAAAGGCTTAAGGCTCAACAGGTTTAAACAAAGGATATAAAGGGTGTTAGGCTTTAAGGCTCTAGGCTCAAAATCAAAGATGGCCCATGTCCTCTCACTTACAACCACACCACCAAAATAGTACCAAGTGATGGCATGAAACTCGATGACAAGAGCAATGTAGGCACCTCATGCTATACAGAGACGGTTGTTTCCTCCTTCAGCTCTAAAATCTCACAAGGTCACTCATCAATGCCGCTAGTATAATCTACTAAGTGCAACCACTAACCTAAACAATCAAGGGTGTTGTTCCTACACGTCTCTACTCATCGTGCTCGGGCTTGATTCCTAACAAGGTATGGAATTTAACTTCTACAAAAGTTCAAAATGCGAGGGGGAGGTTCATCATCTACTTTTGACACACCACTTCAATCACAAATACAAACAAACACAATCCTAAATTCAGACCTAGATTCAATCACATACGCCAAACCGAAACAAACCAAAACAAAAATGCACGTTGACCACCCACCCACCCACCCCCCCCCCCCCCCCCCCCCACACACACACACACACACACACACACACACATATTGAACACAATGTCCTCATTGTAAGGGCAAAACACAAATAAACATCACAATATAGCAACAAAGACCACAAGAACATAACAGATAATAAGAAAGGGAAGAAGACTGGTACTGCCCTGTCAATCGTTGGTCGGAGGCGGTGGGGAAGGTTAGTGGTGTTTCGCTTCTTTTACTTTCCGCACATTGAAATTTCTGTAGCGACTGGCTAATTCTGCTTCAGCTTGGTTTTCCTTATCTCAAAACCTCTTGCAAAGGCCACTAAAATACTAAATGAACATAACGATACTGAAACAAACATAAAAATAATGAACAATTAAATACTAAACGTGCTACTTTAGAGTCGTTAGCTTGACTATGTTACTCCCTTTGGCACTACGGTGGACGAATGCGCTTATCGATTACTTAGAACTCTATTCCATCTGGGCCTATGCGGAGAAGTAGCTTGCCATTGTGAACATCCACCATTGCATGACAAGTGTTGAGGAATGGACGTCCAAGAATTAGTAGGTAACTTGCATCTGCAGTATAGTCCAGCACCACAAAGTCTACGGGTATGAGGGACTTATCGACTTTGATTATCACATCCTCCATGATTCCATGTGGCCTTGTGACTGATTGATCGGCTAGTTGAAGGCACATCTCCGTTGGATTGAGGCCTCCAAGTCCAAGTTTTGTAAAAATAGTTAGAGGCATGAGGTTAACATTGGCACCCAAATCACATAAGCAATGCGAAAATTGAATACCATCAATATTGTAAGGAATAGTAAAACTCCCTGGATCTTTTAGTTTTGGCGGTATGCCATTTTCTACCAAATAGGTCATTTTGCCATCATTCTGCCTCTTCTTCCTCTCGTAATTTCCTTCAAAAACTCAGCATATTGCGGTCTTTTATCTAACATCTCCTAGAAAGAGACATGGCTTTGAATGTTCTCCATTGTCTCTATGAATTCAAGGGCCTTTTCATCGATCGCTGCTTCATTCTTGACTTGTTGAGATGATGGTGGAGAAACATAAGAATCCTTTTTTTCACTAATATAGGCTGGTGGCTCCTTCTTTTCAGTAACTATCTCCTCCTCTATGGCTGGCTTTATCGGTTCGGCACGCTCTTTTGGAGAGGACTTGTTCTCAAGTGCTGGCTTTCTCCAGAGTCTTTGAGGGAATGTAGGGGGAGGGACATAAAGTGGTGGAGGAATATATGGTTCATCATCCTCATCCACACTCCTCAATGTGATGGCCATCATCTGTCCTCGTGGGTTGGACTCCGTGTTGCTGGACAGAGAACTTATTTGCCTTTGAGTATTTGCTGCAGCAAAATTTTTGAGTTAGATCTCCATCTTCTTGAGTTGTGTGGCATGCCCCTTTAGGTATGTCTCAAACTCTTATTGATGCGCTTCACAATGATCCATCTGATGCACAGTGATACTTTGTTGTTGGATGGATTGCTGGACTACCCCTACCAATTGGTCAATCTTTGAGAAGATGTTGACTTGGTCTCCCACTATTTGATCAATTTTCTCACCCATTTCTTTGACTTGCTTGCCAAAATATGGCTTCCTGGATTCTTGCTGGGCACTAGTGTTATTTGCCTGCTAACCAAATCGAGAGAAGTTTAGTTGAGAATTCGGTTGCCTAAAGTAGCCTAGTCCTAGTGGTTGTCTATCAGCAATTGCCTTAAGTTCCTCCATCATTAGGCAGTCATTAGTATGATGTGATTCTTTGTAGAGCTCACAGATAGTTTGCAATGCAACAACCTTTTTCTTGCCCTTGGTCAACTCTTCAAGTCTTTTGGTAAGTGCTTCCACTTTAGCTTCAAGTTTCATGTTGGCATCTACTGCAAGAATTCCTCGGGTTGCCTCCTTACATGGTTGCCTAGCACGTTCTTTTGGCCACATACCATTGACTTCAGCCATCTCCTTCATTAAGCGCGTAGCTTCATCAACAGTCTTCCTCAAGAACACCCCTTGAGAGGAGGCATCAATATGATCACAGGACAGGCCATCTAACCCATTGTAAAAGATTTTCATGAGGTTGTCCTGAGTTATGCCATGTTGAGGGAAGGCACTTTGGAGATCTGTGAATCGTTCCTAAGCTTCATAGATACTCTCTCCATCTCTTTGGATAAATGTGTTAATTTCTTGTAGGAGTTTGGCTGTCTTGGCCATAGAAAAGAATTTCTATAGGAAAGCATGGGCCAGATCATTCCAACTCTAAATCGTCTCTGCTTTCAACTTGTTGTACCAGATGCGAGCTCGATCTTTCAAAGAAAAGTGAAAGAGACGCAGCTTTAAGACATCATCATTGATATTTTAGAACTTCATGATGTTGCAGATATCTTCAAAGCAAGAAAGATGGTCTCGAGGATCTTCACTTGGCAAGCTGCTAAATTGGACCGAGTTTTGTAATATTTCGATGATGGATGCTAGAATCTGGAAAGAAGTAGGCCCTTCAAGTGGTTGTTGTAAATCATTAGGATTCCCATTCCATATAGGAACAGATGATTCCAACAGCATCCTTCTTCTCGGAGCATCCCCTAAAGCCTGGAGTACTCCGTCTTCCTGATTGTGTGCCATTGCTCTGGCTTGGTCTCTCTTCTCACGCCTAGTTATCCTTTTGAGTACTCTGATGTCAACCTCAAGCACAGCGTTTGTGTAAAGGTTTAGTCTTTCACTCCGGGTTCTTGGCATGCACTAGAAAATCCTGAAAAAGAGAGCACATGAAATCAGCAAGGTTGCTACACAAAACCAATTGCTTTTGATTTTATGTCTTAAAATCTCAGTTCCATGTCGATGGCGCCAATTTGATATACGCATAACCAAATAGAATAGTGATTAAGTAAGGTTCGTAACTGAGGGTTGGAACACAAAATCAAGGCAATCTATTATGTGAGCACGATACCCTATAGATTATTACCTATAACGAGATTATGGTTCTTATAAAGCTCTAACTAGTATCCAAAGTGTTCTAATGAACCTTCCTAACGCTTTCGCTCATTAGAAAGATAAAACCAAGATAGCAAAGACCTAAGCTATTATTAACACTTTCGCTCATCAATTAGACTTAGAACTATACTAATCTCAATTATGAAGATCCCTCCTAGTGGGTTATTCTTACGATATCAAGACGTCTCATTAATACCTAAGAACATATTAATTGGTTTTTTCCATTAATTCGAGTACCTCTCGGTCCGCTCTCATCAACTCTAATCATAACCTAAGTGATCAAGTTAGGCTAAGCATTAAGTTCACCAATTAATAATTAATACTTAAGATATTCAAATCATAAATCAACATAGGCAATTAATCACATATTAGGGCATTGCATTCTAAAGAAATCTGCTCGCTAAACATGTTAACAAAGCAAGAAAAATTAATAGAAAATATCATAACAAAAAGCATAAGCATAGGGAAAGAGGAGGCTTAGTCGTTTGAGCAAACCTCGCAAATCTCCTCCACAAAGCTGAATGAAATTCTGACTTTTTAGATCCCTAAAAGCTGTCTCAATGTTGTAGTAGAAAGTATGTATTAAACCTAAAAGACTATGGCCTATATATAGCCAAACGACTAAGCTAGAGAATAGGAAAACATAGAGGAGTTTTCTCTAAACTCGAAGACTTACTAGCCAAGTAATGAAGTAAATAATATAATATAATCCTAGGGGCAAAACAGGATGCCAAAAGTCGTAGCAAACTAAAATAGATCGAGCCCTCATCTAAAAAGGAAGTCTGAGAAAAACTGCCATCGGAGCTGACCTGGCGCCTGCCAGCTGACCTAGCGCCTGCCAGCTGACCTGGTGCCCGCCAGTGGAACTCTCGGAAATGGACTTGGTGCCCGCCAAGTATTTGGCGCTCGCCGAGTCATTGATCAGTTTCATTGCATCTTTGTATTTTATATTTTTGACCCTCTTTTACTTCGAATTTGGCTTCGACTGTAAAAGAAAAAATGTAGATCTATCTTCAAGCTTTCCAACAATATCTTATTTGATGTATTCGGACACTCGAACAGAAATTTATGGCTCTTGTAATATGGTCTCTCAAAATTACCCCTCCAACAGCCTTCATTGAGCTCCATTTTCATACAAAATATGACAATGGGTAGAAATCTATTCCCGAACACAAATGTACTAAAATGATCATAAGACTTGACATGACATAATAAAAATAACTAAAATCATGACTAAACACGCAAGAAACATATGACAAAATATGAGTATTTACACATTCATCACTGGGCTGAGAGCAGTGGTGATAAACCACATTGCCGACTCGAGCATCTGACCTCCCTGTACCATTACGGACAGTCGCCAAAGCTGAGTGCTCTAGCAACGTGACAAGGTTGTGTGCGGTAACCTATCAGTGTTTCTCATCCTCGGCTGCGAAGGAGTAAACATTCAAAACTCTAGGCAGTGGCTTCATCATTAGTATGTTGCTTCACAACTGAGTATATGAATCATTTAGTCCCATGAGAAACTTGATTAAATGATCCATGTCTCGCTCGCGTTCATCTGTTAGGCGAGATCCACATGCATAGGAGGTGGCGGACAAGCATAGGAAGCGGTTCTGATAGCTTTCTAGCTCATCCCATAGTGATTTGAGGGACGTGTAATAGACCGCGATGGAGTTGTTTTGCTATCGCAAGTTTGCTATGGACCTGCGAACTTCATAGATTCGTGCTGCACTCCCCATCGCAAACCTTCTGGCTAGTTCTTCCCAAATTACCCTCGCCATCTCAATGAACATGAGACTTGCTGCTATGTCTGACGAGACAAAGTTGATCAACCAAGTTTTTTCCAAGTTATTTGCACGTCTCCCCTTCGAAAAGGATTCTAATATCTTCTCGGGTTATGCGAGTGTGCCATCAAGGAAAGAGAATTTTTTCTTGGCGTCGAGGATCATGATCATCACCTCCCTCCATATCGCATAGTTATTGCCTGAGCTGGATAACTATTGGGAGACGAGGAACGTTTGACTCATTTCAAAATTGTGAATAAAGTACGACGAGTTAGTTTGACTTATCACTTTGTTGGCCGCCTGCCTTATTGGACTGCTTGCGTCTACTGCCATGATGTCGATGGACAAAAGCTGTAGAGATCAGATTTGGTTTGTCTTCTACCTCGTACAAGATCGAGAAAACAAACCAAGAAAGGGAAAGAATAAAAAAATAATTTCTAGGTTGGAAACTTGCTGCTTCAGCAAACTTTTTTTTCTTTGTGTGGTACTATTCTATATGTTGCTCTGATACCATATTGAGGTAAGCTCAGATTGCTTTTTGTTGATGTATTGATTCTCATGTAAGTGTTGCATATATACAGATTTTAGGATACTATTTGTACACAGTCAATTGCTTGATTGACGGGCAGAGATTTTGAAGTCAAGTGCTTGATTGACGGGGCAGCTGGCTCATTAAGTCAATCGCTTGATTGACGGGGCGGCTGGGTTATTCTTATATCCAATAATAGGTGAGATTCAAAAGGAGCAGCTCTAATAGATTTGGTGAATATATCTACAGTTTGTTCCTCACATTGTGCATATGGAGTAGCATTGATTTCGTTTGGAACCTTGTCTCTCACAAAACGGCAATCAATTTCAATATATTTCGTTCTTTCGTGGAATACAAGAATAGTTACAACGTGAATTGCTACCATATTTTCACAATGGAAGTTCATTGGACAATGAACAGAGAACTTCAACTCTTGCATTAAGTTTCGCACTCAATTCACTAGTAGTAGAAGCCATCACACAATACTCCCAATTTAGTACTTGATCTTGATACAATCCGTTGCTTTTTGGACCTCCAAATAACAGGATTTCCAGAAATGAAAAGCACAAACATTGAAATTATCACTTTTCTGCATCAGGATACCTTTCCCCGGACTTCCCTTCAAATATTTTAGTATTCTATCTATTATATCAAAATGAATCTTCATTGGTTTGTGCATTGCTTGACTAATAACTCTGATAACATAAGTAATATCTGGTCTAGTGATAGTTAAGTACATTAATCTTCCAACTATCCTCTAAAAAGGATGCACTTTAAGCTTACCTGAAATGTAGGGACCTTTTATATTTGAAACTTTCAGATTAGGCTCTATAGGAGTGCGGAAAGGCTTAGATCTCAGTTTCTTGGACTCTTTCAATAAGTCTAAAACAAATTTTCTCTGGTTTAAGAACAAACCTTTAGAAGAACAAGCGAATTTAACACCAAGAAAATATTTCATCTTACCTAGGTCCTTAATGTCAAATCAGTTGTGCAATTCTTATTTTAATTTATCAATAAGATAGTCATTATCACAAGTAATCTGGATGTCATCGACGTAAACAAGAATAGTCACTTTACCTTATTTTCTGGCACAGATAAATAGGCTTGTATCCGTATAACACTTTGAGAAACAAAGATGAACAAGTTCACTACTGAGTTTGGTATACCAAGCTCGTGGTGATTGCTTAAGTCCACAAATAGCTTTGTTAAGCTTACATACCTTGCCAGGATATAGAGAATCAAGTCCAGAAGGAAGATTTAGATAGACTTCTTCATCGAGAGTCCCATGTACAAAAGCAATTTTTATATCCATATGCTTCATCCTCCAACTCTGATTGACAGCTGTAATGCCCCGTGATTTGATCCACTGTCTCTACAAACCAACACGGGTATTTTTCAGCGTATTTTGTCCTCACTCACATGCATCCCAAAAACTTCCCAGGAGATCGCTCATCTTGATCCTACTCCCGGTCAAGCACGTTTAACTTGGAGTTCTCTCAAGATGTGTGCCAGAAAAGAAAGTGCATCTTGTTAATATGGATAGTACCAATCAAATCATTTAAGGCCTTTCAGACAGAATATTTCATATATGGGGTATCACAATCACCCCTCCTTAAATACGCAGTCCTTGTCGCTCCAGAATCGGACAATCCAGAACACAGAACAAACCCAGAATTATTTTTGCTCTCATACCAATGAAGGTTTTTAATTATCATATCATAATCATAATAATAAAGAACCATAAATTGAACAAATTAATTAAATAGCCATAATATATAACTTACTTGTTGCAGTCTTTCCACAGCGACTCCAACGCGTTCTTCACAAGATCTTTAATGAAGGTGTTCACCGGTCAATCCCAGCTCACATATAAACAAAGCATGGACGAATTTTCACTGCCTAAATGCCCTCGAGACTTAGAGAGAGAAAAGAACTCCCCTGTCCTTTTTTAAGTCCATGTACGTGGGGTAACCAACCCACCTCATCTCAAGGAAGACTTCCACGTTAAGTGGGATTCATAATTAAGAAAAATCAATTTCTAAATTATATGGGTGTATTTTAATTTCAACATTTGAAATTCTAACAACAGCAATTGAAATAAGTATTCTAACCATGTTCATTTTGGCAACCGGGAGGTTTTACCATAATCAACACCAGGTATTTGGGTGTAACCTTTGGCAACGAGTCTTGCCTTGTGTCTCTTTATCGATCCATCAGAGTTATGCTTAACTTTGAACACCCATTTACTGTCAATTGCCTTCTTTTCCTTATGTAGATCAACAATATTTCATGTTTTATTTCGTTAGAAGGCATCTAGTTCATCTTTCATAGCATTTCTCCAAACATCAAACTTAACAGCTTCTTCATAGTTCTTAGGTTCATTGTTATTATCAAGACAGCTTATGAAGGCTTGATGTTTAGACTTAATGTGTTTGTAACTGATAAAGTCTTCTATTGGGTAGAAACCAAGAAATGTTTTAAAGTCCTTTAACCTACAGCTAGGTTGCTTGTTTCTGGAAGATCGTCTAGGAAGCATATCTGCAGAATGTTCATCTCTTTTCTGCAGAATTTGGCCATTATCTGAATTCCAGGATTTATTACTATTTCCAGAGTTAAAAGTCATACCTGGTTGAGGTTAACGATCACTTGTATCATTTGCTACTAACTGAGTTGACTCAGCTTCATCACTTTCATGATTCTTTCCATCTGCAGAGTCAGCAGCAGCACCTCCAAGCCTCTCAGTGAAGGTAATTCAATACCAACTCTTAATTCGTGTGAAAAAGAAGATTTTGTGTGGATAATAGATTCTGGTGCAAATGAGCATATGATCAATAATCTTAAATTACTTGGTCAAGTTAAGAAATCAACAGATCAATCAATTTCCATTGCAAATGGAACAAAGATAGCTGTGAATGGTGTTGGGCTCGTGAAATTTTTTGAAAACCACTGTGATCAAGAATCTATGTATGCCCCTAACTTATCAAATAATTTGTTTTCAATCCCGTGTTGCCTTCGAATTCGGGCAGCTTCTTGAATGTAGTCATCCCTGAACTAACCATAACAGAGCCAGGGGAACCAAGAGTTGTATTGGCATTCTCAACTGTAACGAGATATTTGTGTTATGAACTTGGATAGTTGGTAGAATTTGAGCAAAGAAGTTGAGAAGAGAAAGATCTTGATAGAATTAGAGAGAGAAGTTGTGAACGTAGAAGAGAAGAAGGAGAACGTAGGAGATACTTCTTGATTATAATTCTTGATTATCAAACCCTAAGATGCGTGGGCATTATATAGCCAAACGCCTAACAACTGAATAGGAAAACTAAATAAACCATAATCTATTAAAAGTAAAGTTCTAATTGAAAGAAACAACTAAATGGAAATAACTGAATAGGAAATAACAACTAACTAATGAAGTCTCTAGAATCCTAACATTACTCCCGCCCTCGCGAGCCAGCTCGTCCTCGAGCTAGAAATCTGGATGTGTGCGCTAACCCGGATCCGTGGGGTCACCGATTGCCCCCTCCCTGCCGTCGTAGTCATCGACCTCAATGTAGAAGAGGCCCTTGCTCCTTACCAAGGCTTGAACTTCAACAGCGTCCATGAATATGTTCTTGATCAGAACCCTGTAGTACGTCTCAACGGTGTCGAAGAATTGGTAGGTTGCAGGCTTAAGCCTCCCAATATCATCAATGAACTTGGAGAGGGCCCTGTCTTTGATCTTCAGCTGGACGAAGTCCTCGTGCTCCACTTTCTCCTCCGATCGAACATTCCTTTCAGAGATAGCTTCTATAGATGTTCCTTTTGCCAATTGAATGGCGTCACGATTCTCCTCAATGGCCTCCATCGATGGATCCCCCAACTTCTGTGGAGGTGCCTCGTCCAGATCAACCATCTCGGCTTCTTCCTGGACAACCTCAGGTTTGGTCGATTCAACCGAATCAGTGAGTTCTTCACCGAATTCAGCCTGCGAGAAGTCTTCAGACCCTTGTGTTTGCTCTTCAGAAATAGCTTTCATGGCTGTCTCTTTGGCCTCTTGAGAGGCATCACGAATCTCTTCAGTAGCCAGCACCGAGGAATCTCCCATCCTTCGTGGAGACTTGTCAATCTTCTTGATGCACTTAATTAACCTGTCGAACAAGGCATCGATAGTGGCAGCCATCCCGGAAAGTGGCTCTGATACCAAATTGTTATGAGCTTGGATAGTTGGTAGAATTTGAGGAAAGAAGTTGAGAAGAGAAAGATCTTGATAGAATTAGAGAGAGAAGTTGTGAACGTAGAAGAGAAGAAGGAGAACGAAGGAGATACTTCTTGATTATAATTCTTGATTATCAAACCCTAAGATGCGTGGGCATTATATAGCCAAACGCCTAACAACTGAATAGGAAAACTAAATAAACCCTAATCTAATAAAGGTAAAGTTCTAATTGAAGGAAACAACTGAATGGAAATAACTAAATAGAAAATAACAACTAACTAATGAAGTCTCTAGAATCCTAACAGTTTCTAATTGAGGATTAAAGATTGAAATTTCTGCTCTGATACTACGTAGAAAATGATAGAATCTTATTCAATTACATAATCAGTAGTTACAAGAGTATTTATATATACATAATCAAAAGATCGTAATATCTACAATTGAATGCTATTAATGGGCTTAGAGGTTAAGTCATTAATGTGCCAGGCTGAAGCACAAATAACCCAACGGATCGTTGGAGTTGGAGAGGCGGGAAGACGTTGGAGAGGCTTGACAACGAGTCCCAATGGTCAACATTAAATCCATCCAAAGTGATAAATAATCATGGTGATGGAATGAAGATCAATTACAATGATCATCATTCGCTGACGTTGGTGACTCCGAGGATGTTGGAGGAGGAGATGTCATTTCAACATTTTTTTTCTTCTTTGCATAGCTTACCAGGTATTTTCTATCTCTACATAATCCATCTATCACATTTAACCCCGTTTCTAAGCTACTTTCATGATTTTCTGAACAATAATCAGATACATAAACAAGTCTGGATTTCAATCCTTATTACACAAGTCTCGACCTAGTGGATGTTGGTTGTTATGTACCTAGGTTCTATTGGGCCTTAGTGACTTGTGTTTCGTATAGGCCAAGATTAATCGGATTGGGCCAAGAATAGTTTAAAATGGATACAATGAGCATCCTAGACATTTGTAAACAATGTCTAAAGAAACATTACGTTTCGTCGTTTCCCCTTCTTTCCCCTCCTCCTCCTTCTTCTCTCTCTCTTCTTTCACAATTCCCGCCATTGATTGAGCTCGGGAGATAACATTGGTCTTTGAGAGTGGTTTGACCACTCTCATGAATCAGACCTTTTTCCGGGTCAAGAATATGATAAACATATGAGTAAATCTGTGAAGTTATGATCTTGGTCTTGATAGGATCCATACAGATTCACACTCATACTCTACCACAAACTTTTAAATGTAGAGCCGTGTTGGCATTACACCGGTGTTGCTCGCTTTACACCGTGTTGCTCTTTCTTATATTTATATAACGCGTAAAGGAGGAGAAGAGAGCTATTTGGACTATACGGAGTTTTTTTTTTCTAGGTCAACTGATCTAATTTAGACTCTTGGTAGAATTTTTAAAAGATTTAAAATTATTCCAACAAATATTTTTAATACCACCACGAACTGGAGACTTCTTTTTAATCAACAACAACTCATTCAAATCTATGTTATAAGATCTATGGTCCGAAAAATTGGACAGCAACCCAGGACCAAACTCGGGTTGTTTTGCACATAAACTCGGACAGTGGTCAACGGCATTTACAACAAGTTCAACTGGTTGAATTAGTCAATCTACATCAAATTGCCAAAAAATTAAAAATATTGCATGTGACCACAGAGTAAAAAACCACATCACGACCATTTAGTCCAACATGTGGGTTTGTATTTTGTCCACGGAAGAGAAAAAAAAAAGTGAATTGAAAGGGGTGAATGGGAAAAGAGAGTTGAAAAAGGTGTTGGGACAAACACTTAATGTTTTGTATTGAAAAATTGGAGCTATAGGATAGTTTAGAAGACTTACGGCAATTGGAAAGTTTTGTCGATTGTGCACTTTCCTGGCGATAAAGGATGCTCCACATCCTCGCTAATTATCCAAAAAGTAGTAAATTTTAAGTAGAGAATTTTGAGAAAATTAATTAGAGCATAATTGATATTTTGTATTAAGATAGTTTCTAAATTTCAGAGAAAGAATTTGAGATAAAAATAAAGTGAATAATTTTTTTTACTTCAAATACGAATCAAATACGAAAGTGTAATATCATTGGATGCATCTTTTTTTAGGAAATATCATGGGATGCATCTTGGTCTTGGGAAAGTTTACGACGTTTGCGTAGCTTGTGAACGGTTCCTGGACTTGCGTGCGCCTCTCATAGTGTCTTCAATTTCCTAAGTCGGCTATGAACAAAAAAAAAAAGTAGGCAACATCTTTTTGGTAAGTAATTTTTATAAACGGTACAAATTACATTCTAAATAATGTAGATCTCATCTTAGATTATGATCGTTGATCTCGTTAAAACTTCACAGTATTAAAATTTAGAAAAATTATGATAGAAAAAAAGTATCTCAATTAGTTCTTGTTGAGGTACAAAAATAAATTTAGCATTGTCAACATATTTTGAGGTATTCGGTGTGATCTCAAAGTGATCGGGTGACCGATGACTGATGTGGTCTCAAAGTGACCGGTAAGTGGTGTTGTCTCAAAGGGATCACTTTCGATTTTGAGTTGGAAAGAGATTGTCAATGATCTCCCCTCCATCGAGTCCGATGATGGTCTTACTTGATCAAAACTGGTGACGATAGACCACTTTGTTATATTGTCCTTGATTAACTTCGGCTTGTCTTTGGATGACAACGTCCTTCCATGGTAAATTGGCCATTATTTTAGACTCATAGGTTAGAATGAAGAGATTCTTGCTGCTATGGAAATGCGAGACATGTATCTACAACTTTTTTTTCAAGAGCCTTGCCTAATTCGGATCAGAAGTGGGTCTAAACAAAGTGCCAAGTCCTAGTGTTAGCTTGCTCTTTGAGTTCTGACATACTTTGGTAGATCGACGGTCGAGTTTGACTCAAATATTGGATTGAGCTGATTCTTTCAGCTATGAAAAGGCAAGACAAAGATCTACAACTTTGTACTCTACAATTTTTTCTGATTCGAAGCAGAATGTGGTCAGAATTGGGCAAGATTTCTGATTTGAAGCAGAATGTGGCAAGAATTGGACCCGGTTGGACGCCTCCGCCCTCAAAGTGGGATGTTCAGGTTGGACACTTCGGGGTGAAGTCGATATGTCTGGTTTGGGCACTTCGGTCTATGAGGTTGATATGTCTGGGTTGGACACTTCGGTCCGTGAGTCTAAGGCAGAAAGCCAACAGTGGAAAGCCTAAGGTGAGAGGCCGAACCAGAAACCTAAGGCGAGAGGCCGAGCGAGAGGCCTAAGGCGGGAGGCCGAGCGAGAAGACTAAGGTGAGAGGCCGAGAGAGAAACCTAAGGCAGAAAGCCTAAGGCGAGAGGCCGAGAGAGAAACCTAGGCGGGAAGCCTAAGGTGAGAGACCAAGCGAGAGGCCGAGCGGAAAGCCTAAGGTGAGAAGCCAAGTGAGAAGCCTAAGGCGGGAAGCCGAGCGAGAAGCCGAAGGTGAGAAGTCAACTTGGACCCTAGCAGGAAGCCCATTTGACCTTCGTAGACGGGAAGGCAATTTCGAGAGTAGGTCCAATTTGGTTAAGGAGGCCGTCAGCTTGAGCCCATTTTGAGATTTACTTTGGGCCTAGTGAGATGTCCGTCTTGGATGATGACGGACTTGAGACTAAATTTTTCTTGGGGGATTCGAGAAGTTCAAGTCGATCTATATTTTCCTAAGTTGAGTCGGGATTCTCAATATTTGGTAAGACTTGGTAAGTTCCTCTTTAGGCCACGATTGCTTGGTTGTCACGTTTTAAGGAAGACGACTTGTACTGAGCCGGGAGGATCTTTTTACATGAGGAACAAATAACGTGAGGCAGACTTCTCAGGATTGAGACTTGGAACCGAAGTACGGGAAGACGGCTTAGATTTTCCTATTCTAAGCTGGTTTGATTTGGAAACAAGATATTCATTCGGGATGAGATTTCTTGCTCGAGAAGAATGGAGCTAGGTGAAGACGTGCTATATAAAGGGGATTCGGGCGACGGAGAGAATCATCACCAACACAACTACACACAACAACTATCTTCCTCTCTATCTTTCTCTTAGTTTAGGCGTAGCTCATAGATCTTTTCCCCCTCCATTAGGCCGACTTTGGGACGACCAGTCCGGATCTCTCTCGGGTTTACTTGACATTCTTATACTCCTTTTCTCCACAACATATTTTTGGCACGCTCGGTAGGACTAAGGAGGGCATCTGAGAAAGCGGTCTAACACCTTTACCCAGCCAAGGGTATCAAGAACTTTGTTGCAATGGTTCCCTCTAAGGAGCCAACACCTTCTGCATCTCAGTTGACACAAGGAGGAACTCATCTACTTTGGCTTCCCCCAAAGAGCCGGCTAAGACAAGCATCGTCCCGGTGGAGTCCTATGCCTTATATATTGCTCAAAAGAGCTACAAAGAGTTCTATAGATGCGTCATTCTGATGGAGACATATATCGCCTTCATCCCTCAGAAGTGCTATGAGGAGTCCAAAAGATGCTATGAGGAGTCTGTTGTTAGGCGTGCAGAAGAAGTGCCACCTATCCGACCAACCTTCGTACAACCATGGACCGGTCACATGCCTTTCGCCACGGCTCTGCCATCGTCGGGTGTGTTCGGTTATGGTCAACTACCCGAAACTCCTACGTTCCAAACAATTCCTTATATGAGGATGGGTGCATGAGGAGTGAACCACTCGGGACACTATAAGAATGCAAGGACGGGGGCTAGCAATCTCTAAGTGGAATCGAGCTGGTACCAACCGACTCTGACCCAAAATTGGTCATACCCATCTAGGATCTCGGCCGACCAAAGCTTTTTCAAAAGGAGGGATGTTTGCATGAATCCTTTGTTCAACTTAAGGATTTCCAATCTTACCCCAACCCCTCAGGTCATGCATTAAGTGCGGATGGACCTGGACAACGAGGAAAACTGCCATCCTGTCAACCGACAAGAAGGGCTTGATGAGGATGATGAGCTCGATCAGGACAACATCAACCGAAAAGAAGAGCTCAATCAGGATGATGAGATCGATGAGGACGATGTCAACCGATAAGAAGAGCGCGATGAGAATGACATCAACCGATAAGGCGAGCTCGATGAGGACGATGTTAACCAACAAGAAGAGCTTGATGAGGATGATGAGCTCGATGAGGATGATGTCAACTGATAAGAAGAGCTCGATGAGGACGATGTCAATCGACAAAGAGAGCTCGATGAGGATGACATCAACCGTCAGCTGGCGTTCAGATTTACCCAATAACAAGGGGCGAAAGTACAACCTCAACTCTCTCAATCTGAGGGCTTGGCTTCACATCAATGTCTCGAGGGACATCCGGCATTCGACCCCCACACAAGTACTTCTATTGCTATAGTTGGCATCCAACAAAGCCAAAAAAGAGAAAGGCTAAAGAAAAAAAAGGTCGACCCCAAGACCCGAAGGAAAAGACTCGGGGGGCAAGGACGACCAGACCCTAAGAAAACAAAGGCTGATCTTATGACCCAGGGGGTAAAACTCGGGTGGCAAGGACGGCCAAACCCTAAGAAAGCAAAGGTCGACCCTAAGACCCGAGGGACAAAACTTGAGGGGCCGCCTAATAACGGCATACTAAAGGCTTAGAACTCCTTTTGTCTGAGGGCAGCTAATGATCTGAAGCAAGGAAAGGATGACTTTAAGACTCGGGGGGCAAGGAAGGCCGCCCGATAACAGCATCCCAAAGTCTCAAAACTTCTTTTGCCCAAGGGGTGCTAATGGTCTTAAGCAAGGGAATGCCGACCTTAAGACTCAGAGGGCAAGACTTGGGGGGAAAGGACGACCACCCAATAGTAGGATCCCAAGGACCTAGAAGTTTTACCTTTCGAGGAAAGTCGACGAGATGTGGAGGCTCTGCCATCCTCACATCAATATGGACCTTCAAGACGGGTTTAACCCATACCAAGATGGATCAAACCCATATCGGTACGCCTTCAATCAGCTTAGAGACAAGAGGATCACCGCTGAGCCACCAACACAAGGCGTCCTCACTAAGACCCAGAGGCGTCATCTTGAGAGAAAGGTCCAGAAATAGAAACAAGTCATCAAGGACCTCGAAAGGCAACTTGCGGAGCAAAGAAACAAGTTGGAGGAACAAAATGTCCTGCTAGCTTACCCGTAAATTAAACACCATTCGGCCCCAACTCAAGGCTTGGCCAAGGAGATTGAAGCCTCTAAGGCGAAGAAGTACATCAAGGAGGTTCGACCAAAGACACCCAAAGACCGATACAATAAGTTAATCTTAGAGTGGGTACCTAAGGCGAGAAGCGAGATCCACTCTAGGAAAAGTAACCTTCATGGGGGTACGGAAGATAAGAAGGAAAATGATGTCTCGGTCGGTCTTGACATTGGTTATGTTAAGTTTGGAGACTTTCCAAACAAGGTGTTAATCAACAAGTTGTTCACCCTCCCAGCCATTTTTAGGCCGAAACTCAACCAACCCAGTCATCTGAAGGGGGACATGAGTGAGGAAGATACACTTAAGCCTAAGATAGGACAAATGTCCTCTGTTGTTCCAATTGTGGAAGCCTTCGATGGCAACGTCACCGTTGTGAGTCCAACCCAAAAAATGGGTGAATGCAAGAAACCTCTTTGCATCATGGTTCATATCCTTGGGGAGCCGATCAAGAGAGTACCCGTGGATGGCATGGGTTTGGCGAACACCTTTCTTCAGTTGCTCCTCGGGGATTGCAATAAGGAAAAGAAGGATGTTAGCCCGACCGGCATGGTCATGACCAACTTTGACACCCTATAAGTCGGTCAGGTATGTCCTAAAAAATATGGCCTAAACCTCTTCGAGTTGCCCATCTTCATTCTAAGTTAGCTGAAGGATGCCCAGCTAGAGATGAAGGACCACGTCAACGCTTCTCGCCTGGTCGTACCAAAGCGTTAACGTGCGGGGGAAATTATTGAGGTACAAAAATAATTTTAGCATTGTCAACATATTTTGAGGTATCTAGTGTGATCTCAAAGTGACCAGATGACCGATGACTGATGTGGTCTCAAAGTGACTGGTAAGCGGTGTTGTCTCAAAGCGATCACTTTTAGTTTTGAGTTGGAAAGAGATTGTTGATGATCTCCCCTCTATCAAGTCCGATGACGGTCTTACTTGATCAAAACCGGTGATGATAGACCACTTTGTTGTATTGTCCTTGGTTAACTTTGGCTTGTCTTTGAATGACAACGTCCTTCCATGGTAAATTAGCCTTTATTTTGGACTGATAGGTTAGAATGAGAAGATTCTTGCTTCTATGAAAAGGCAAGACATGTATATACAACTTTTTTTTGAAGAGCCTTGCCTAATTCGGATCAGAAGTGGGTCTAAACAAAGTGCCAACTCCTGGTATTAGCTTGCTCTTTAAGTTCTGACAGACTTTGGTAGATCGGTGGTCGAGTTTGACTCAGACATCGGATTGAGCTAATTCTTTCGCCTATAGAAAGGCAAGACAAAGATCTACAACTTTGTAGTTTACAATTATTTCTGATTAGAAGCAGAATGTGGTCAGAAATCTGCTTCAAGATGAGCACACTTTAAACTGCTTTGGTCTACTTCCCGTTTCCAAGACCAAGGCGGGAGCCCGGTTCGGTCTACTTCCCGCCCGCCTGGGTAATACTCCTCGGTAAAATACTCATAACTTTCTATCCGGAGCTCCAATTGAGACGATTCAAGTTACTATACGAATCCAAGAAATAGATCAATGATTCTGTAGTTTGTGATGTCTTTGGATTCGGGGTAGAAGCAGGTCAAAAATGCGGGTCAATGTGGGAGGATGCTTTGGTCCTCAATGCGGGAACCCGGATGTATGCTTTGATCTACAAAGCATGAACCCGAACGTACACTTTGACCTATAAGGTGGGAGCCCAGATGGTCACTTTGACTTTTGAGGCAGGAGCCCGGTTGGATGCCTTCACCCTCGAAGTGGGATGTCCGGGTTGGACACTTCGGTCCGTGAAGTCGATATATCCAGTTTGGGCACTTTGGTCCGTGAGGTCGATATGTCTAGGTTGAACACTTCGGTCCATGAGTCTAAGGTGGGAAGCCAACGATGGAAAGCCTAAGGCGAGAGGCCGAGCGAGAAGCCTAAGGAGGGAAGCCTAAGGCGAGAGGCCGAGCGAGAAGCCTAAGGCGGGAAGCCTAAGATGAGAGGTCGAGCAAGAAGCTTGAGGCGGGAAGCCTAAGGCCAGAGGCCAAGAGAGAGGCTGAGCGAGAAACCGAAGGTGGGAAGTCTAAGGCGAGAAGCCGAGTGAGAAGCCTAAGGCGGGAAGCTGAGCGAGAAGCCGAAGGTGAGAAGCTAACTTGGACCCGAGCAGGAAGCCTATTTGACCTTTGTTGGCGGGAAGACAATTTCGGGAGTAGGTCCACTTTGGTTGAGGAAGCCATCAGTTTGAGCCCATTTTGGGATTCACTTTGGGCCTGCTGAGAGGTCATCATCTTGGGTGATGACAGACTTGAGATGAAATTTTGCGTTGGAGGTCAAGTCGATCTATATTTTTCTAAGTTGAGCCGGGATTCTCAATATTTGGTAAGACTTGGTAAATTCCTCTTTAGGACACGATTGCTTGGTTGTCACATTTTGAAGCTTCCTATTCGGGGACGGGATCTCCTCATTTAAGGAAGATGACTTGTACTAAGCCAGGAGGATCTTTTTATAATAGGAACAAATAATGTGAGGCAGACTTCTCGGGATTGAGACTTGGAGCCGAAGTATGGGAAGACGGCTTGGATTTTTCTATTCTAAGCCGGTTTGATTTGAAAATAAGATATTCATTCGGGACGATATTTTTTGCTCGAGAAGGATGGAGTTAGGTCAAGACGTGCTATATAAAGGAGATTCGGGCGACGGAGAGAATCATCACCAACACAACTATACACAACAACTATCTTCCTCTCTATCTTTCTCTTAGTTTAGGCGTAGCTCATAGATCTTTTCTCCCTCCATTAGGCCGACCTTGGGACGACTACTCCGAAGCCGTCTCGAGTTTACTTGACATTACCGTTTTTCTCCGCAACAGTTCTATATCGGAATACACCCGGCTAGTTACATAGTTCCCAACAAAACCCAAAACCTAACGTGGGCTCAAATAGCGCCATCACTGTTAGGAAAAACCTCGGTGTCCCTTGATACATTCGGCCCAAAATAAAAACCCAAAATTTAGGGGAAAAAATGCGGGCCCATTAAGAGATGCAGTCCCCACCGAATCCACTTAAACCAACATCTCTTGTGATGAAATTCTTGAACCAAATACATGAAAAAAGAGGTCCTACATAAATCTTTCACATTTACATAAATTAGTTACTAAGACTTCACTTCCCTCAAAAAAAAAGTAAATAAGACTTCACATACGTGTCCATTGCCTTACGGTTTTGGATTACGAGATTCTACCATGTACTACTTGACATTTAATTTCACCTCCTTCCGGATTCCACATCTTCTAAAGGATAGGCATCGTCGTAGTCTCTGAGCTGCAAGACCTCTCTGAGCTGCTGTCTAGCGACTTGCACGTGTACGGGCATCGCTTCGATTGCATTTGTGTTGGTTCGAGATTCCTCCATGGCTCGGAAATATGCATAAGGTCCCCACCCTAAAATTCACGCCCAACTCGAAACTAGATTACTCGGCCTAAATAGTATTTGAATATCAGTTGGTTTCGACCAAAAAGTTTACCTTCATCATCATACGGGAATGCGAAGAACTGCCTATAACAGAATCCTGCAACTACAATTCCTACAATTCCTACAATGGAGGTTCAATGTCATTAACGGAGGTTCAATGTTCAATAACTGGTGTATCTTGGTGTAAATATTTACGAGATCTTCCTAAGGACTTACCTGTAAGACCACCTGCAAAAACATCTTGCCAATGCTGCCAATAGTCATCAACGCGAGAAATGCCAACGAAAGCAGCAGCCAGCAGAGGGAGGAACACAATGCAGAGCTTCGCAATATGCCTGTTACAATCGAATGCTTGGATTTTCCCTGACAAGTATAATGAAAGAAAGCCTAATCCAGCAAATGACCCTGCAAATCAAGCCATGTTACAGTTAAATTCGGTCCTGAGACGAACGAAATCGATCAAGTCATGTTGGTGCTTACAAGCAGTATGACCAGTTGGGAAACTCTTATGTCCTTCCTTAATCACACTGCCTTTACCGTGATATACTACATTTCCCCACCGATCATAGGACTGTTGCAACCACGATACGAAGTTCGGAGTTCAGATTATCTCTGGAAATTAAGGATTAGCTTCGAATAGATGATCGTGATGCATTAACTACTGATAGAAAAGAGGCACGAGAACAAACAGAGAGAGCGTTACATCAACTCTGTCGGGGAAGCAACCGCGTCCTTAATCGCGTCGGTGATGACTGCAGTGATATCGTATATATTTTGGGTTAAGTCAGACCTGAGTTTTGTAATTTGGATAATCCGTATCAGAAAATAATTTTGATATCGTATTTTAGATATCCACTATTCAGATTCGGATAATAAAATAAAAAATTTGAAAAAATAAGAAATTCAGATTCGAATTGTCCGGATGCTCAACTCTGAACGTGGCTTCCCAGTACGTGGTTCCTTCCCGAAGGGAGAGAGGGAAAGTAGAGAGAAGATAGAAAGGAAGGAGGGCGAGATAAAAAAGGAAAAAATTTGAGATGTTGGAGGAGCCTTAAAATTTTGGCAAATTTTGGAAAATTCCAGAAGGGTCACGAAGGAGTGCGAACGAGCGTGCTGCCTGCCGAAGGGGCGCCTTACGAGCACCGAAGAGCCACGAGCTGCCTGAAAAAATGTGGTGTGCGAAGGGGTATCATTGGATGGCTGAAGGGCAGCCTGCCTGCTGGCTGAACAGACGCGTCTCTTCGAAAGTACCAGCCTCCTCTCCCTCCACTGCCTATAAATAGGCATCTCCCCCTCATTTGCAACTCACTCTCCACTACAACTTGCATAAGCATTCATTAGCAATTGTAGGATCTCTCTCCCTCTCTCAGAAAAATTTCGAATAGCCAAGGTTTGTCCGAAGCTTTGAGAATCATTGTGCTACGATCTTGGAAGCAACGAGTCGTTGTATCTTGGGGACGATTTCCATAGCCCGTAAGCACTGAATACGGGAAAATCTCATCTTACAGAGAAAGAGTTCAACTCTTACCTCGACTAAGATCCTAATCAAGTACACCACTTCCGATATAACAACAATCGTAAGACGAGATCTGTGTACTTGAAGATGGCATCATCAAGCTCTGCACCGAAGGTCCCAGGAACAGTCCCTGCCGAAAGGCCGGCCAAGTTCAATGGCACCGAGTTCAAGAGGTGGCAACATAAGATGATGTTCTACCTGACGACGCTGAACCTGGTCTGATTCTTGAAGGAAGAGGCTTCGAAGGTGGCAGAAAATGAGGTTGATCAACGCCCTGGATGCATAGAGTCACAGAAACTTCCTATGTCGTAACTATATTTTGAATGGGTTAGACGACACCCTTTACAATGTCTATGCATGTGCCAAGACTGCGAAAGAATTGTGGGATTCACTAGAGAAGAAATACAAGACGGAGGATGCCGGGATGAAAAAATTTTAAAATCGGTAGATTCCTTGATTTCCAGATGGTGGATTCCAAGAAGGTCATAGACCAAGTTCAAGAACTAAAGCTTATTCTACATCAGATTCACGCCGAAGGCATGCAACTCAGTGAGTCCTTCCAAGTAGCTGCACTAATTGAGAAGCTACTCCCCCCCCCTGTGGAAGGATTTCAAGAACTATTTCAAGCATAAGAGGAAGGACATGGGGCTGGAAGATCTGATCGTAAAACTGAGGATCGAAGAAGATAATCGAAAGTCCAAAGTCAAGACCAGCAAGACCAACTCTGAGACTAAGGTACATCTCACTGGAGGAGGTACTGGCAAGAAGAGGAAGAACCCACAAATAATCAGGAGAAGCAAGAGCCAAAGTAAAAGAAGGCTAAGAAGATCAAGGACAATTGCTACTACTACGACAAGCCCGATCACATGGTAAAAGATTATCGGCTGCCAAAGAGGGACAATCGTGAGAAGGCTAATCTGGCCGAAAACCTATCTGAGCTAGACTTATCCGTCGTGGTATTTGAGGGGCTCCGGATGATCCAATCCCTGCATCTATATTAATTTTGAACCATCCGGTGATCATTTTGGTCCATAACTCTGACAATCTGACCGAAGTAGCAGTAGTCAAACTATTTGCATCCACAAAGTCAAGCCAAAGTCAGTGGACCATCTCAAGAACCTCCTGCGCTACATCAAAAGAAAGACCCATAAAAACTATTTCGTTTCTCACCTTCCAAATACCCTACAACCAAGCCGCTCGCCGCCCTCTCTCACCAATGTCCTCAGTAGCAAAAAGAGTCATACACACTTGAACTAATGACATGCCCTGAAACTCCCGAGTGTCAATGCCCGTCCTTTTTCATAAAGACCCAACAACCGAGAAGCCGAAGAAAAGATGGTAACCCGACTCTGCACCACTCAAACAGAATGGGCACCTGACACCAACCTCCATACACCTCCTCAATATATTAACTCTTAGAGGGAGATTGTTATCAAGTAGCCTCTAGATGAATTTGAGGTGGACAACTAAGATTCCACACATGACCCCAAACTTCCCTCGCATAAGTCTCTATCGAAGCTAACTTAGAATTTACCCACCAAGCTTGAAGGTCAATATAGTAGCCTAATTGTACCGTATAGATTCTATCATTATTATGTCTCCACCGGATGATGTCCTCTGGCAGCCTAGAACTTACTTGAATTGTATTGATATGTTGTATGTCCTCCTCTATGAACAATCTTTATAGCAGATCCCTATCCCACTCATTTGTCCCTCCCACCATTAGTTCAGAAATATGCTGATATAAGTCAAGCCCCAGAGATGTATACCTCGAATGTCCCAACTCAGAACCTGAAAGCCATCTATCATCCCAAATACTAACCTTAGTACCATTGTCCACCCACCATTCCAAGTTGGGCATAAGTAAAGTCATCCCCTCCCTAATGCTTTGACATGTGTAGCTCGGCTTATACCCGATGTCCACTGTAAGGATATCACCCTGGGGAAAATACTTTGCCTTTAGTACCCTAGCTGGTAGTGAATCTGGAGCACAAAGCAGACGCCAAGCCTGTTTGGCAAGCATTGCTCTATTTGAGCTATTTAGTCTCCTGAAACCCAGACCCCCATCAGCTTTGGACTAGCACATCCTAATCTAACTGCGCCAGTGCATCTTTTGTTGACCCTCCTTGCTTCCCCAGTAGAAAGCACAAAGATTTTTCTCAATCCTGTCACAAGTCTCCAATGGTAAACTAAAATAGCTCATAATATATGTTAGAATTGACAATAAAACTGATTTTATGAGGGTCTCCCTCCCAGCTCTTGAGAGAAACCTCTCCTTCTAGCTCCCTACCTTTGAAGAAATTAGATCCTCAATGGAAGAAAAAATATGCCTTTTGAAGCGTCCCACTAGAGTTGGAAGTCCTAGATACGTGTCCCCCTCTTCTCCCCTTCTCATTCCCAGCAAAGCACACAAGCTGGACTGATTCACCTCGCTTACATTGCGACTAAAGAAGATCGAACTCTTCTGTAAGTTCACCTGCTGCCCTGAAGCCCGAGAATAAATATCCAGCATGGTAAGAATGTTCCTGAGCTCCTCCTCCGTTGCCTTGGCAAACAAAAGAGAGTCATCTGTAAAAAATAAGTGAGTAACCGCTAGAGCATCCTTGGCCACTCTGAGTCCATGAAGTCGATGCTCTCTTTCTGCTCGGTGTATAAGATCTGCCAGTCCCTTTGCACAAAACAAGAAAAGATAGGGGGAAAGAGATCCCTTGGCGCAAGCCCCTCTCTGGGATAAAGAAGTCCTCCCCTAACCATTAACCTGTACTGCATATCTAACTGTACAAACACATCTCATAACAAGGTAAGCAAAAGTCATCTGAAAATCTAGAGCCAAAAGGATCTTCTCAAGGAAATTTCACTCTATTCTATCATATGCTTTCATCATATCTAACTTAAGAGCACACCACCCTTGCCTACCGATCGTCTTTTTCTTTAAATAGTGGTAGGACTCAAGAGCAATTAAAGTATTATCAGTCATTAACTGTCCCAGAATAAATGCCCTCTGATTCTCGTGAATAATGTCATGCAAAAAGACCTTTAGCCTGTTTGTGATTGTCTTAGTAACAATTTTCATAACTACGTTACACAAACTTATAGGCCAAAATTCTGAGAAGTTAGTGGGTCGTTTTACCTTTGGGATTAGAGCAATGATAGTATCATTAATACTAGAGGAGTCCGCCCTATCATTAAGAATTAGGGGGCGTTTGTTCCGGGGCGGTTAATAACCGTCTGGACCTCGGTTGTGCAGTCCGCACTGAATCAGAGGACTTATTAAGGTATGGTCTCATATATAGATATATGTGTAGAATTTGGGTATGGATATATATAGGTCGTATCTGAATCAGATGCTAACTTTTAAGGTTGATACTCCGAAGTTGGAATTAACAAACTTTAGACTCCCGTAGAGTAGAGCAAAAGTCTGATCCACGAGATCTAATCCACGGAGAAAACTATTGACGCATCTATTTATACATATTTTTTGGTGAATGTATGATTATATATGCATGGTAGATCGGCGCCGAGCTCTACGAGAAGTGTGAGTTGCCTAACTATCCAATGTAGTAATCAAATCTAAAGGTGAACATCTGGATAATTTGTATTATTCGAATTTTTATTATCTGAACTATTCGAAATGAATCAAGTCATTTTGATAAAAAGAAAGCATTCAAAGCAAAGTGAGTCTTAGACAAAAAGCATTAGAAAAAAAGAAAAGGAATTGCAGCCACTAATGGAAACAGATAGGCTTAGTTAAGTTCGCACATGGAGATTTTTTTTTGAAGAACATGGAGATGTTGACCATATCAATAATGCAGTTTTTTTGCAGGGGTGATGTGAGATAAGCTTTTTTCCTCTTTTCAAGTTTTATTTCTCGGGAGGTGCTAGTCTATCTTAATTGTGTAGGGATGTTTTGTGCAAGGGCTTGCAGTTTGTTATGCTTTTGAAGCTGAACTAAGCGCTGCATTCCTGGCAGTGGAAATCGCAAAAGACAAATGATGGTTTTGTTGAACCCATTGCCTTAACATTTTAAATTAGATATGGAGATTTTAACATGGTATAGAGTAAAGCAAAATAATTTGTCATTATGAGGATTGATAGTATCGTGGCGGAGTAACAAACAATCTGTGGTGGCATATTCGTGAACGTCTCGTAGTTGCACAACCTCCATAATCTACATCGCAATATACCATCAACATATCTCCTCCATTGTTGCGTAGAAAAATGCCTTGGCGAGCAGTGTCCTTGAGAAACACCACTACTCGTTCCGCAGCAACCATATGCTCTTTCAGTGGAAAGCTGACAAATTGGCTCAATATACATTGAGTCGATAGAAAATTGGGACAGACGGGACTTTCAATATATCATTTTTAGACAACAACTAGATCGAGGTAGACGAAAATAATTTAATTGTCTTCCTAGACGCTAAATTTTGATGAGCTTATTGTTACGATACGCTAAATAAGGACCGGATCTTTCGGTACATTATATTAAACTATAGAGATTTATGAGTTTTTTTCCGAAGTAAATTACACTATTGAAAAATCACTTCTAAAATACGGCTAAAATATGACTAGACAATTTTCGGCTATGAAAAACACAAACTCAAGGAAATATAGGGAATAGGGCAAGATACCATCCATCAATCCAACCCAGTATGTAAAAGTCAGGAAAGCAAGATATGCTCCAATTTTGTTAGGATATTTGATCTAGTTTGAGAAGGCTATGAAAGACACACACTCAAGGAAATATAGGGAATAGGACAAGATAACGTCTCTGCAATGAAGGAGTTAATCCAAACCATACAGAATCGAATTTGAACCATTGATTTTGATAATTAGACAGCAATATTGAATTTAGCATGTCAATGGACGACCAGGACACTCGTGACAAGACCATGGTAGAGGTTTCTATGGATATCAGGAACAGGCAAACCATTAAAGCAACCAGTTGCATCGGCTTTAAGGGTCATACGCCCCGACCCTTCAACAGCTCCGAGAAAAAGATATGGAGAAAGAGGATCGTCGTGGCACAACCCTCTCTCCAACTTAAATAATCTGGATGCTAAATAGTTGATAAGAACAGAGGCTGAGGCCTCCTTGATACTGTTGAGAAATTAGATCGAAATGAGAAATACGAAACACACGAGAATTATGTGAAAACCTCAAGACGGGGAGAAAACCACGGGTAAAGGAGAATCATCCACTATGCGAGTCCAATTGGTTACAAAGCCTCCATGAGGGTTCTTTCTACCTCATAACTCTCGACTGCACACAAAAGACCTAAGTATAGGCCGATATATATAGGAGATTATTACCCTATTCTAAATAGGAATAGTAGTACTAATTTGTCTACAATTTGAGACAAATCCTAACAAATCTCCACCTTGGACCAAATTCTATGTCTCTAACATCAACGCTGCTCCACCTTCACCATCAACCCCTAAGGGCAATCTGCATCAAGCACGAACACTTACCAAGTCCAAGCAATTCTTGAACTTAATACTAGAAACCGGCTTCGTCAACATGTCTGCAGGGTTGTCCTGGGTACCTACCTTGCTCACAATAATGTCACCTTGAGCAACATGCTCCCGAATGAAGTGGTACCTCACATCAATATACTTCGTCCTCTCATGATACATAGCATCCCTCGTGAGATGGATATCACTTTGACTATCACAGTACACTGTACTGACCTACAGTTTCTCACATATTTCACTGAAGAAACTTTTCAACCAGATAGCCTCCTTCACACCTTTAGTAATAGCCATATACTCCGCCTCAGTGGTTGACAATACAACTGTGGCCTATAGATAAGCTCTCCAACTGATAGCACAACCTCCAAGAGTGAAGATATATCCAGATAAGGACCTGATAATCTACTACACTGCTTTTCAATGACCTTCTCTAGGATTTGACATATACCTGCTAACAACACTCACAGCATAGGCCAAATCTGGACGTATGCAAACCATGGCATACATCAGAGAACCAACTGCACTGGAGTATAGAACACCAGACATGTAATCGAGCTCAGTATCTGACTGTGGAGACAAAGCGGATGAAAGAGAAAAATGTGTACCAAGAGGAGTACTCATAGGATTACCAGTCACATAAAACATGTCAAGTACTTTTTCAATGTAACTCTCCTAACTCAGAAATAATTTTCTTGCTCCTATATCTATGGCAATCTCCATACCAAGAATCTTTTTAGCAGGACCTAAATCTTTCATCTCAAACTCGCTACTCAACAGAGCTTTGAATATTCCTCACCTCTCCTTTGTCACTGGAAGCAATTAACATATCATCCACATACAGGAGCAAATACACTTGGGAACTATTGCGTAACTTTTTCATGTAAACACAACTATCATACTTGCTCCTCTCATAACCATGAGAAATCATAAAGGAATCAAACCTTTTGTACCACTACCTCAGAGACTACTTAAGGCCATATATGGACTTCTTCAATAAGCACACATGGTCTTCTTTACCTTCAACATAAAACTCTTAGGTTGTGCCATATAAATTTGCTCCTCAAGCTCTCCATTCAAGAAAGTTGTCTTCACATCAAGCTGTTCAAGCTACAATCCTACATAGCGACAATACCAATAAAAGAACGAATCGAGGTATGCTTCACAACAGGTAAAAATACCTCATTAAGATCCACAACAGTAATCTGACTATATCCTCTAGCTACTAGCCTAGCCTTGTATCTAGGCTCTTCAACTCAGGGGTATACCATCCTTCTTCTTGAATACCCACTTGCAACTGACAATCTTCTTATCATTAGGAAGCTTAGTAATCTCCCAAGTCTTGTTTTAGTGAAGAGATTCCTTCTCTTCCTCCATAGCAACTAATCATCTAGCAAAGTCCTTCGACTTCATAGCATCTGAGTAACTAGACGGTTCTTTACTGCTATCAACTTCTTCTGCCACATTCAAGACAAAAGTAATAATATCAGCCTCACCCAACTTCTGTGAAGGCCTAATAATTCTTCGGGGCCTGTCTCTAGCAATGGAATATGTTGGCTCCCTCTCAACTGTGCCAGCATTCTCATCTTCATCAAACAACCCACCATGAGTAGGATCATGGCAATCAATATTACAGAAGGAACTCGCTTCTAGATCAGTATTAAACTCCACCTGCACTTTTGACTTTTGTAGGTCAACACTTGGAGCACTAGAAATACAAGGTGCAGAAATATCCTCCCTCTTACTCAGTATATCTTTCTCTTTGAAAATAACATTCCTACTCAACAAGACTTTAGACAGCTCGGGACACCACAACTTGTATCCCTTCACACCAAAAGTATATGTAAGGAAGATACATTTCACAGATCTTGGCTCTAACTAGGCATTATTCATATGAGCATAGACATGACACCAAAATATCTTTAAATCAACATAACTAGGAGGATTTTCAGACCATACTTCTTTAGGTACCTTACAATCAAGAGATGCATGAGGTGAATAATTGACAAGGTGACAGGCGGTGGAAGCAGCTTCAGCCCAAAATGACTTAGGCAAACTAACATTTGATAGTATACAACGAACTTTCTCCAACAAAGTTATATTCAGCAACTCCATTCTGTTGAGGTGTACCAGGGATTGTCCGATGTCTGACAATACCCTCATTCTTGCAGAACTCATCAAACTAACTAGAGCAAAACTCTAATCCATTGTCAGTGCAGAGATGCTTGACATCTCTCCCAATCTGCTTCTCAATCATAGTCTTCCACTGCTTGAAAGTGACAAAGACATGATCTTTGCTCTTCAAGAAGAACACCCATGCCTTCCTCAAATAATCATCAACGATAGTCAGCATATACTTGAAACTATTCTTTGATACAACTTGAGATGGTCCCCAAAGATCACAATGAACATAGTCAAGTATTCTTTTTGTAGTGTGCACACCTTTCTGAAAATTGACTTTCTTTTGCTTGCCAAACATACAGTGCTCACAAAATTTCAGCTCTCCAATACCATGTCCACATAGTAATCCTCTCCTATTTAGCTCGGTCATGCCTTTCTCGCTCATGTGACCAAGTCGCATATACCACAATGAGGTATTCTCAAAATCTGTCAACGAGCCAGATACAGCAGTAGCAGTCCCTATAACTGTAGAACCCTGTAAAACAAACAGATTTCCTACCTCCTTCTTGGCCTTCATATACACTAATGAGTTCTTACTCACACGAAAAACTCTACCTTCTCCGGTGTACTTGTACCCCAATGAATCAATGGTACTCAGCGAAATCAAGTTCTGCTTCAAATCAGGAATATGCCTCACATTTGTCAAGGTTTGAATAACGCCATCATGCATCTTGATCTTCACTGTGCCAATACCAATAACCTTGCAAACAAAATTATTTTCCATGAGAACGTTACCCTCCGCACGTTCATATGTTGAAAATCAGTCCTGGATGGAACACATATGAAACGTACAAGCAGAATCAAGGACCCAAGCAGCATCAACCTTGGACTTCCCATCAATCACAGACAAAAGGTCTCCATCAGATTTATTCTGAGTGGTAGTGGCAACACTAGCACTGCCACTATCAGAACTTTCTCCTTTTGGAGCACTAGACTTTTCGTCTTTCTTCTTGTTCTTCTACTCCTGACAGAACTATTTAATATGCCCAACCTTATGATAGTTGAAACAAGTCGTTTCCTTGTGCTTTGACCTTGATTTTCTTCTACTTTTCTTCGTTGAACCAGACTTAGCATTCCTCTCTTCAGACCTCCCTCTCACAACCAAGCCATTCCCTTGGCTATTCTCATAGGAACTAACAGTGTGCTTATCAATTCTCTCTTTCTCCAAGAGCGAATCATGAACATTATCCCAACTCAGCGTATCATGGCTGAACAACAGAGTATCCTAAATTGCTGAAAAGAGGTAGGCAACGAACACAATAACAATAAAGCCAAATCTTCATCATCATACTTCACATCCAGAGTTCTAAGATCAGCCACTATATCCTTAAATTCATTAAGGTGGTCGTGAACAGACTTATCTTCTTGCATCTGGATAGAAAACAGTCGTTGCTTCAAGCATAATTTATTGGTCAAACTCTTGGGCAAGCACAACTTTTTAAGCTTTGCCCATAATGAGGACGCTATTGTCTCCTTCAACACGTCCCACAAAATATCATCTGACAAATGCAACTGAATCTGACTCACAGCCTTACGGTTCTTTGACGCTTTCATCGTTACATCCCAACTCGAAGGCATCAACTTCTCATCAAGTAGAGTCTCATCCAGCTCTAAATGTGTCAAAATAGCTCACATCTTCACCTGCCACAAGGAAAAATTAGTTTTTCTCGTCAATTGAGGAATTTCGTACTTCATAGAAGTCATCCTGAAATACCTCGAACCAAGAAATCAGCCTAAAACTGGTTAGAAATCAAAATCAGTTAAAATTAGTTGACTTTTGGTCAACCAATCAAACCGTTGACCAAGTCAATTCAAAAATTATGGTTTTTTTTCTTTCAACCCCAAATCAGGACATGCAGCTGCTCAAATAGCGACCACCACGACGAGGTGGCTAAGCGATGATGGGCAAACGGCAGACTCGGCCACGTCGAGAGGCAGCAGTGCGCGGGGATGGTGTGCGAGTCTCCTCTACGAACGATGGGTTCGGAACCCCAAAGACCCGATGCGGGTTCAAACTTCTCTGGAAACGGGCAAGCGACGGATCTCCTCTTCCCCAGATGCGGTGACGGAGCGCTGGGGCAGTCACCTCCTCCAGGCGATGGTAGGGCGACGGGCGGAATGCGGGCAGCGGTCGTCCGCTGGTGCGACGGAGCTCCAAGGTTTTCTAAAAAAAACCTAATTTTTCCTTTTTCCCTCTTTTCCTAATTCGTAAACTGCCACAGGGTTTTTTTTCGAATACTCGAATCTCAGATCTGGCTTTGATACCACTTGTTGAGAAATTAGATCGAAACAATAATTACGAAATACACGAGAATTACGTGGAAACTCTAAGACGGGGAGAAAACTACAGGCAAATGAGAGTCGTCCACTATGCGAGTCCAATTGGTTACAAGGCCTCTGTGAGGGTTCTCTCTACCTCACAACTCTCGACTGCACACAAAAGACCTAAACATAGGCCGATATATATAGGAGATTATTACCCTATTCTAAATAGGAATAGTAGTACTAAATTATCTAGAATTTGAGACAAATCCTAACAGATAAAGTTAGCGATCCAACTCCTAAAGCACGGCCCAAAGCCCATGACATCCAATACTTGAAGAATGTACGACCAACATACAGAATCAAAAGCTTGTCGGAAGTCTAGTTTAAAAAGAACCCAAACAATATTAGACTTGTGTTGCAGATAAATTGTGGTAGAATGCCTGAAACGATCTTTAAAACAGATCCAGAGTGGTCGTCCCAAGAGCGACTTCAACGAATAGGTAAAGATGGAAGAAATATGGGAAAAGAAAAGAGAAGAAGTATATTAGATTTGGTAGAAGAGAAAAGAATTGGTAGAAAAGCAAGAACTTTATTGAAAATATAGGAGAGAGGGGGAAGGGAAAAACATAAAGATAAAAGCTAAGAAGCTAGGTTGATAATTGATGTATCATTTTGTGGGTGTCCTTCATGCATGTGTCTAGCTCTCCTTATATAGAATAATCTAGCCCAGCCCCATACAAAAATCCTAGGCCGTGCTCAATATAGGAAAACTTAACATAGCTCTGGCCTAATAAGGAAAAACTCAACCTGCCCGAAACTTATAACTCAATTATTGCCCCTTTTTGTGCCAAATTTGGAAAAGTCATAAACTACAAATTTGTAGATCTCTGTCTTCTCTTCCTGTGGTTTTTAGAATCACGTCAATTGAATATTTAAGCCAAAAATTACTACATTTTTACCAAAATAAATTTAGCAAATTTGCGAATTAATTTTTCTCTCTAACATGTTAAATATAGCTTGCCACTTCATTACAGATAAGAGCACAATCAAGAATCTGTCTTCTTTGAGGAAAGCAAACACTGCTCCTCACCAACAACACAACCCAGAACATCTTGAAGCCGGTTGGTGAGAATATTTGATATTTATAATATGAACCCAGCGATGCATGTGAATATTTTTGCTGGCCTTTCGTATTGCTTTCCGTCCGTTTCCTCTTTTAGTATTGCGAGAATCTCGGCAATATAATGTGGTAGGAAAGCAACTTTTTTTGAAAAGTTAAATTTTATTAATATTAGTTAGAAGAAAGATTTGCCATCTCACAGTCGCCTGCTTCTTCAAAACCTTGATATAGTAAAATCCAATGAGAAAAAATTATACCAGAAAAAAAGTACCGTGGATAACTCCGTGAGTACAAATTCATTTTCCTGCTCTATAAAAACATCATAATCTTATGCAATATTATGTGGTAGGAAAGCAACTGGATCGAGGTAGGTTAAAATTATCCCATTATCTTTTCGATGAGGATGCCAAATTTTGACCAGCTTGTCCAAGTTTTTCAAAATAAATCAATACGCGTAGATCACAAATTTATTTATAATAAGAAGGTAAAAAAAATACAGAGTCGGGGTAAAACGACAAACGATTAATCAATTAATCCAATAACTTAAACAAACCATCCAATAAATAAATCGTTTGTCCCTAACCTTACGATTGATTAATCAAAGGACATCATGATCTAAATAGGGTCACAAATCAAACGATAGAAATAATTACCGAGTCGAGACAAACGATCACAAATCTATTTTATCTTTATCTTTCTTTCTTGCATAACTTGCCAAGTATTTTCTATCTCCACATAATCCATGTTTCACATTATTCAACCCCGTTTCTAAGCTACTTTCATGATTTTCTGAACAATAATACAATACTTAAACAAGTCTGGATTTAAATCCTTATTATACACAAGGGGAAGCTTGTGATGATTTCTTAATATTCAGATGGGAATGGGATCGAAGTAGATGGTTTTCATCAAAGTCTCAGTGTAGGTCCCATCGGTCATTCAGTCTCCAACTTTGTAACAAATTTCCATAATACGGCCATAGTTGAGCACTCGCATTAGAATTTCTAGTGGAACTTTTCCAGATTCCTTCATCAACTCTTCATTCATAGTTTTCCATGCATTTGAAATCCTTCTTTGAAATACAGCTTCCGTCTCCTCATCCGATGCATTGTATTCTCTCTTGTAGCTGCTAAACGTACCTGTCAGATTTCCGGTATTCTCTTCTTCCCGCTTCATTACACGAAAAATTGTACATAGCCAACATCAGATTGCATATTGTTTGAGGAAAAATAAAGCCAACGTCATGCAATATGTAATTAATTACCTTGTGGCTGACCAAATCATTAGCAAGCCGTGAAATTACACACACCGCTTCTGCCATATGAGGTTCGGTTTTCAACCATTTGCACGCCTCGGCCGTGAGCTCCTCTCCGATCCCGAGAAAGGCAACCGCTTGCATGTACGTTTTCCCAGCTGACAAGATTCCCAGATCTAAACTCTCTTTAAAAGATGGGAGATACCCACTTTTCATCCATTCAGCTTCCATCATGTATAATCTTGCAACATCCTGCAGCTGCTTATATCCAACACACGGTTAACGTGTATTTTTTCTTGATTTATTATTCTTCCCCGAGTAATAATATATCTCATCCGTTAAAAAACGACGAAATATTTGAGAATAGAGAGTCATTCTGGAGCAGTAGCTACTTATTCCACGCATGGTTTAGTAAAGATATAGCTAAACTATAAGGACTTAAGTTTTTTAGGCCTTTTCAAGTAATAAAAGAACAGGTTTCATTCCGCATGGCTTCAGACGTAAAAGCTTTTACATGCCAGATGAACATAAAAGGTATTTTGTTTCCATGTATATATACGTATGAAAATATGCGTGTATGTATGTACATACATATATGTGTGAAAATATGTGTGTATGTACGTACGTATATATACGCACACATAAGTATTGTGTATTGATGTACAAGTTCTAGAGCTGGTGTAGCCGTATATATCTTACATATTCCCTTGTCAATGAGACAACAATCGATGATCCATCCCCATCAGCATGGTTTTTTAATTCATCAAAAGTATCCAAGTAAATCTTGTAGAGGTGCTTCAAGTAATCTTTGGGAAGCCGGTCGATCATACCTCTGTCCCACCTGAAAAAAAATCATTTTTTTAAGTAGAACTCTGCATCTCTCTCTCGTCATCACAAAAATAAAAAATTCTTTTTAAAAAAATTCTTTTGATATTATAGGCAGGAGACAAACCTGATCATTGCATCGGTTAGAACAGGAAGATCCTCAAAATCACCGTAAGTATCGTAAACATCATCAAGAAAACCTATAAGGTTGCCTTGTTTGGTGTACTCAGCCCGAGCGTAAGCATACTTAGGGTCGGAATGTATAGAATCAGCCCAGAAGAAGAACTCCATAAGTCTGTCTCTTCCCAATGGTAATTTGGATGCAAGTTCCTGATCTTTGGACCACCTATGCATATAGTTTATAAATTATTTTCACCCAGTTGGTACGTCAGCCACATGGTACTTTGTTAAAAAAGCCAAACAACGGAATATTAAAAAGTAAACTTACTTGTATATGCTCTTTATCTCTTGTTGGTGTAGTAACTGAACCCGGTTGAAGTCGAGCTTGGCAAACTTAAGCAACGTATCGTTCTTAGGCTCATAGCCATCTTCTTGGTGGCGTTTCTCGCAGAAATTTATGAACTCTCTTGCTTTTAGTCTCACCGGTCCCTTGTGCAATGGAGTCCATAGTGAACTATTTATCTCATCTGCCAAATCAGATTTTGATTGAGCCAATATCTCCAAGTGGGTTCTTGTAAAAGTTAGGGCTTCTTCAAGAATATCTTCTCCATGTGTTAGGACATGGGCAGCTTCGAACAGACTCAATAAGCCTTCGGAGTCATTGGTAAGGGAATCCTTGAACTTCTGTGTCTCGTTGTCCATGAACTTTTTGAAGATGTCTGATGAAAAACAAAAGTTCAAGGTGTCGTATATATTCTTAAAGGGCCTAGTGTTATATTGTGATGAACGCAGATCTTACCGCTCGACATCATAATGCCGTGTTGTCTGAAAATCTGAAACACAACTGCAGTGGTGTAAAGGTCAAGATCTTTCTTCTCTAAGAGATCAAACTGCGAGTCAAAAATCGGATACAACTGTCTCTCGATCTCAGCTTGGAAATGGTACGAGATGCCAAGACGAGATAGTAAGTCGATCAGATGAACTCTCTCCACCGCATCAGTGGAAGTGTCAAGTAACATGGTCTCCACCTTGCTCTTCAGCTCCTTTACCTCCCTATCGTACCATTCAAGCTTCTACAAATTTGCACAATATAACACACAAAGTGAGAGGTAGTAACATAGGAGGTAAAACAAGAGAGTTCAAGGATGCAAACTTTTTTTAACAGGTAAATTTTATTAATGATAGTAATATTTACACAATGTAAAATTCACTCTTAATAGTACGAGGTTGTAGCTGCAGTCTAAGTAAAATTTGCAACGATAAAATTCAACGAGAAAAAATTGTTGAAGTATGCAAAACTAATGAAACCAGCGGAGGTGACCTCTTGATCCAATGGGATGGAATCAAGGCGATTTCTCCATAATTCCGGAGGGAAGTTGCAACGGGGACGAGTTTGGGTCACGCGAGGTGCAGGCAGCTGAGATGCTAAAGGTGCTACGGATGCCATGGACACTAAATTAACTCGGTCTCTAAAAACTTCGCTTTTCACTGCTTTTAGAGTGTTACTATTTCTTATATCTAAATCCTTAGAGTTTGCGTCTCTATTTATAGAGCGAGTAAAGGAGGAGAAGAGATTTATTTTGGCTTATGTGAAACTTTGCTAATTTCCTTAACGGTAAACTTTTTTAGTTATAAGTAATTTTTTTATTGTTAGGAAACTAACTTATTCTAGATATGAATGCGTAGTAAAATTACCTTTTTTTAATGCAAACGTGAAACAAATACAAAAGATCACGTGGTTCGACAAATATTTTTGCCCCACATGCCGTGAAACAAAGGGGTCGCGTGATGCGTGGATCAAACTTGCTCTGATTGCATGACAAAATTTTTATATTAAATACAAAATTTTAAGACAATAAATTTTATATTTTAAATTTATCACTCTCGCATTTAGCAATGCGGTATTTCAACGAAAAGCTGCCAGCAGAAAATCTTTTTCCGCTACAGGTAAACAAGTGGCTACCATTTGTTAGGCGTCAGGTTGTTTTTTTCATGCATTTAGATTTGTATAGGTCTATGCTATCTATAATCCTCTCTAACAGAATAATTTTTTCAGGATCAATTCCATCAGATAATGGTCTAGGTGGTGCTCTTTGCTTATAGATCATTAATACTTAACATATTGTCTACTTTTCCTTTGTAGGCAGTTGAATTTGGCAGATTAATTGGGTCTCCAGAAACTTTGCTTCTACTGCTTTTGGTACATTATTGCTCTCTCTTATACTTGAATCCTTAGAACTTGTGTTCTATTTATAGAGCGAGTATGGGAGAAGAGAGCTGATTCGGACAATATTTTTGCAAGCGAATCGAAAGGTGATCCAATAAATATTCAACAGCTTCTAAAAAAAATCAACGAAAATCTTTTGTTCAATGAGAAATTAGTTTTTTACTTGGTCTTTTTTTTTAAGGTTATGATTTTTAGGACTTTCATTTATTTTATAAGTATAGAGATGTTTCATTAAAGAAAAAGACTATAGAACATAGAGAAATAGTACATTTAAAAACTATAGCGTATAACATAACTTACTTGCTATAAGTAACATCACCAGGCCACAGGATAGTGGACTTTGTTTTTTCTTTTGCCACTATGACAATTTTGAAAACTGAATTTCTCCAATAAGACACGGTAGACCTATTACTTATCAAAAAAAAGATACGGTAGACCTAACCGGCAAGTTACTATTTGAGTAATATTGACTAGTGTATAAATTAATTACAGTTTTCAGTACATCTATTTTTATAGATTTGTTCTAAATTATTTATATCAAACACTATGTTGAAAAATTATGTTATTTCAAAAATTAATTTAATTTATTTAAATAAATACGTATAATAATTATATTTAAAATCATCTTTAATTTTTCGTTTGCATAAATTTATTAAAACGTTTTAAATTATTTTAATGGTCATCCACTGCATAAGACCATTGTTGGCATAGTGAAAAGGGGCGACACAAAAGCTTTGTTTTCCCCGGGTTATTCACTCAGTTTGTAAAACTATCGTTAGTTTTGGGTCGCGAGTTGTTATATTCAGAAAGATCCACTTAATATTAGGGTCTACACTTATGGATGAAATAGCTCTCAGTAACACGATTCACATTAAAAAATTTATTTTCTACAAATTTTTTATCGTTTTCCAACACACTATTTTAGATATTGTAAAATTTTAGAACTTGTGTGCTCTATTTATAGGGCGAGTATGGCAGAAGATAGTTGTTTCGGGTAATATTTTTTAAAACGGAAGGCGACCCAAAATATTCAACAACAACTAAAAAAAATATTCAACAAAAACTATAGCGTTTTAGGATGTAAATGATTTTTAGGACTTTCATTTATTTTATAAGTCTAGAGATGTTTCATTAAAGAAAAAGACTATAGAACCTAGAGAAATACTACATTTAAAAACTATAGCGTGTAACATAAATTACTTGCTTAGAACGACTTTAGGTGGGTAAAACCTATCTAGGTGCCTTTAATATATTTCTTGTTTTATCTTATAAATAAAATACCTCAACTTATTAAAAAAACGTAATTACTCGCTACAAGTAACATCACCACGCCACGAGATAGTGGAATTTGTTTTTTCATTTGCCACAATGATAATTTTGAAAACTGACAATTTCTCCAATAAGAGACGGTAGACCTAACCAACAAGTTACTATTTGAGTAACATTGACTAGTGTATCAATTAGTTACAGTTTTCAGTACATCTATTTTCATAGATTTGTCCTTAATTATTTATATTAAACACTATGTTAGAATTTTTTTTTGTTTCAAAATTTAATTTAATTAATCTAAATAATTTCGTGTAATGAACTAATTATTATGTTTAAAATCATCTTTACTTTTTTCGTTTCATGAATATATTTAAACGCTTTAAATGATTTTAATGGTCATCCACTAGCCTTTCCCCGGGTTACTCACTTAGTGTGTAAAATTTTGTTAGTTTTGGACCCCGAGTTTATATATTCAAAAGGATCTGTTTAATATTGGGTCTACATCTAGGAGTAAAATTATCACGCCCCAAATATAAACGTGACAATTGTCTGAGGTATTAAATACTCGCTCGGCATCAGACTTTATTAATAATCAAAATTCAAAATATCCATCATATTGAATTGAAACAACTCACTATCGTCTTAAAGAGAGGAAAATTAAACTATAAGGACGTGAGCGTAATTTACCTAAAGTTAAAAACCACTTGATGGACATTCATACGCGCCTAGATTAAATGTATCATTTGTAATACCTCAACTTAATTATATTTATAGTATTCATAACATCTCCCCCATAGGCATGGGCACGTGTTTAGGGGCGGATTTGGTGGGAACTATGTTAGTTTTCACCTATGAAAACTAAAAGAATAGTGATTTGCATATGGCCGTAATATAGATTTGTCTATAAATTGATATTGATTTGCATGTATAGTTCCCATCTGAAGATAATTTTATTTAGTCCTCATTCAATCCAATATCGTTTTTTAGTATTGCCTTCTCTTTGTCCGTGCATGAACATGTTATCCAATTGTTGTTCGCATCTTCTCAAATCGAGACGACCAACGATAGAAATCAATAAACGTATGTATGTATCTATATATATATATATATATATATATATATATATATATATATATATATATAATGGGATGCATCTTGGTCTTGGGAATGTTTAAGACGTTTTGCGTAGCATGTGAATGGGCGGTTCCTGGACTTGCGTGCGCCTGTCTCCCAATCTCTTCGATTTCCTAAGTCGGTTATGAACAAAAAAATGTAGGCAACCTCTCTTTTTTCGGTAAGTAAATATTAATAAATGATAATATTTACATTCTAAAAAGTAAATAGTAAAGATTAGATATCTATTTTGCTAAATTGTAATCGATGATCTCACTAAAATTTTATCGCATTAAAATTAGGAAAAATTGCGGTGGGAAACAATTTCTTTTAGTAGAGTGAAACTCTTAGTTAACATTGATATCATTAAATTTAATTCTACACTGTAATACACCCGCTTAGTTACATGATTCCCCACAAACCCAAAACCTACATACCAAAAAAATTTAATAACACCTACCAAAACAAAATCCAAAACCTAACGATGGGCTCATTAAAAAAAACCCCCGGTGTCCCATAATACATTAGGCCCAAAATAAAAACCCAAAATTAGTAAGAAATGCGGGCCCATTAAGAGAAATGCAGCCTTTCGCGGGCCCACAAATCCAACATCTCTTGTGAGGAACCCAATACATGAAAAAAGAGTTCCTACTTGTCCGCATGTTACGATATAAATCTTTCACATTTACATAAAATCAGTTAATAATATCTATTGCCTTACGGTTTTAGGTTACGAGTTTCTAACATGTACTACTTGACATTTAATTTCACCTCCTTCCGGATTCCACATCTTCTACAGGATAGGCATCGTCGTAGTCTCTTAGCTGCAAGACGTCTCTCAGTTGCTGTCTTGCGACTTGCACTTGTACGGGCACCTCCTCTATTGCATTTGTATTGGTCCGAGATTCCTCCATGGCTCGGAAATATGCATAAGGCCCCCACCCTAAAATTCACGTCCAACTAGAAACTAAATTACTCGGCCTAAAAAGTATTTGAATACCAGTTGGTTTCGACCGGAAACTTTACCTTCATCATCATACGGGTATGCGAAGAACTGCCTATAACAGAATCCTGCAACTACAAGTCCTACAATGGAATTGCAGTAAGCATCAACATGTCATTAACAGAGGTTCGGTGTTTAATAACTGGTGTAGCTTGGTGTAAATATTTACGAGATATCCGACTAAGAACTTACCTATAAGACCACCTGCAAAAACATCTTGCCAATGGTGCCAATAGTCATCAACGCGAGAAATGCCAACGAGTGCAGCAGCCAGCAGAGGGAGGAACACAATGCAGAGCTTCGCGATATGCCCGTTACGATCGAATGCTCGGATTTTCCCTGACAAGTACAATGAAAGAAAGCCTAATCCAGCAAATGACCCTGCAAATCAAGCCATGTTACAGTTAAAGTCGGTCCTCAGACGAACGAAACCTATAAATGTAAGTGACTGCAGATGATCAAGTCGGGTTGGTGCTTACAAGCAGTATGACCACTTGGGAAACTCTTATGTCCTTCCTTAATCACACTGGCTTTACCGTGACATACTACATTTCCCCACCGATCATAGGACTGTTGCAACCACGATACGAAGTTCGGAGTTCAGATTATCTCTGGAAATTAAGGATTAGCTTCGAATAGATGATCGTGATGCATTATCTACTGACAGAAAAGAGGCACGAGAACAAACAGAGAGAGCGTTACATCAACTCCGTCGGGGAAGCAACGCCAGAAGAAGTCCGGTCGAGGCCTACCAACCGCGTCCTTAATCGCGTCGGTGATGACTGCAGTGATCATCACAGAGAACAGGAGACCTGCTCTTCAAATCAGAGGAAAATGAGCTCTAATTTACAGAGGATAAACCTACTAGTGTAGAATGTGGTCAGATTCGAGTAAACTTGCCTAAGATGCTGTGGTGGAGATCATACACATCTCTCCTCCGGATGTAGAAAAACAGGAAAACAGCAATAGGCAACAAAACTGCATACAACTGGCCATCAAATCCACACGGAAAAAACCCGAATCAGCCTCACAAACTCCGTGCGACCCACAAATCAAACTGCTTTGATACCATGTTATGTGGGATTGAACACTGACAGGGAGATTGAACTTACAGGAACTGACCAAACAGGAACGGTATTGTCCTTCAACGGATACTTGAGGTCGTCCATCATATCCTTTCCGACAAACCGGTAAAAGGGGGTAATGACATAAAGAACAACCTCAAGCAACAAAAGAAGCAACAGTATGAGCCAATCATAAAGGTGGTTCCATGCAAGTTTGGCTCCATGAGACATGATTGTGTGTGAACCACTGTCAACCTCCCCCATTCTCACCTGCAAAACCGGCACCTCTGATGATGACCATGCTGCAGCAGTTCAGATTTACTAACAATACCGCAAAAAAATGTTAGAATCTTTGTATCCAACCAAAACAAGTTCATCATTATGCAATGAAATTGGGCCAAAATCAACCCGCTCTAATACAATGTTAGAATTTTCACACTTATAAGCAAGTTCACCACTGTTTCACTTAACAATGTGGATTCTCAACAAGACACGCTGATTACTAAGCAAATACCAAATCCGATACCATAAACAGAATTATTAGATTTTCACCTAATAGATTATGTTAGGACAGCGGAAGCGAAACGTAAATCATAAAACCAACCAGAAACGCTACGTACACGTGACCGAAACGATGAACACGAAATATTGACTTCATTACCTTCTAACTAAATGACATGGAGAAGAGTTCGTGCTCGTGGTCAGGAAGTATGGACATTACGGAATCTTTTGCAATTAACTGCGGAAACATCTACAGCCACATATCTTTGCCATGGCTGATGGGATACTTGCAATTATCTGCAGTATTAAATATCCATACTGGGCTTCTAAGAAATGACATGGAGCACCAAGCCCACGGACATTTCCTTACCCCAAAACTGGATTGCCGTTACCTTATCCGAATTATGAACAACACTTCCTCCCCTTGGCTGGTTCTTTCAAGAAAATAATTACTTAGTCCCCAAGTAGCTCAATTGACAGATAGTTGATTGAGGATTTGAGTTTAAATTATATATGAGCAGGAATCATTGAAATCTATCTACTCGTTATCTTAATGTTTTGGGTTGGATATAGATAAAAAATTTAAGAATAACTTACAATTTTCCGTATTGAGATTAGAACGTCGCTAGTTGCAACCGTATTTTATAAGTGTTACAAACTCACTAACTCATTAGCTTAAAATTTTGAATTGAGTAACAAAGATTCTAGCAGAAATATTCAATCCCAAAGGAAACGTCTACTTTTCAAAATCAGGATAATAATTCAACTTGCACAGGTATTGCCTAACAATAAGTTTCCGGTACGTACTGTGTTTGGCCAGGGCGATAAATACTTGTTAAAAAATTATTGTCATTTTTTAAAAGTTTTCACTCGGCTCCGGCACAAAGATTAGGTGGTATAAAAATTAAAAAACCGTGTTTGGTCAGATTAGGACATGGAATCTGTAATTGGGGCCACGTGATCGTGTAAAACTAAAGAGGGTCACAAAGCAATAATCTCCGTCGGATAGAATGTGATAAGAAAGTTCTTTGTCTAATTGGTATAAGTAACTTCTTCTTTTTTGTATTTGAAGTGGGGTTTTAAGTAACTTTTGATGCACAGTTGGAAGCACTTAATTAAAATAATTTCATAAGAGCACCTTATGTTCCTGATTTGCAGTTTGTGGACATGAATTCTTTTTAATATTTTTTTTTACTCTACATCTCTTTTGCACCATACCCAACAAAGCATTCTAAGACTTTCTATTTCAAAACCTGGTTTCAAATTCTAAAAGAAGCATCAACTTATATTTAAAAAAATCAATTTGGATTATTTTAGACGTTTAATTATTAACTTATTGAACTTTCAGCCCTAAAATACCACTATCGTCCACAAAATACCAAACCACGGCCAGCCGGCCATGGAAAAAACATTGATGCCATAGTTGACTAGTCATCGCTTTTCTCCAGTCACATTCGCAACTTCCATTACCAAAAATATCCCGCAGCAAACAATTTTTTTTCTCGAAATTCTAATATCTAGAGTTTTAACATTTTCTGTTATCTAGAGAATTGGTTCTTCCTTTAGTCGAAAATTCAATTTATTTACCACTATACCAACTAATTAACTACGAACTTATTAAATTCTAGGAGAAAATGTCTAATGTCCGAAGATAATAAATTAGCAACACAGGAAACAGGTACTAGTCGTCAGTTGTTGCAAGAAGCTTCATTAAAGATGGAAGAGCATAAATACCTGAAAGATTCCGCGGAAGTTCTGGAACCGACGAGCGATGGACATGGATGGTGGAGTAAGCCTCGTTTTCGAGAAAATCATACGAAATTAGAAGTTTGGGAGTAACTAAAAGAGGGAATTAATTTGAGATTAAGGAGGAAGATAAATTGTGGATTAGTGGGAAGAAAGAAAGAAATCTGGTTTTTCTGAGTGGTGAGAATTATATATGGTGGAGTTTGGTGGTTGGTTGGTTACCTCCACGATGGCTAATTATTGAATGAGAGAGGTGCGGACCCAAAATTGATTAATTTGGCGTCCTGGCGGGGCCCGGTTGTCCTTTTCTTTTAAAGGATGCCACAGGTCGCCTTCTAGAGGTTCTCAAATTTGTAACGTGAGATTTGAATCGATTCAGAGAATAAAAAAGGCGAATTTAAGTTTAGTGCAAAGTGATTTGACATTATTTGGCAAAATATTATCGGGTTCATTATGAATTATGTCGCCGATATGGTTTGACTAAATGTTCTTGAATCTATTATTGACCTCATCTACCAATTTTATATTTTTTCTTATAAAATGACATTTATATTTTTAAATATATAAATTTCTATCATCATTTTTTTGAACTACGTGTATAAATACGGTGTCAAAGGTTTTATGTTTGTGGTTGGGTGTGGGTGTGGGTGTGGATGTGGGGAGCCAAATTTCAGTTTGGTGAATAGTAATTTGACGTAATTTTAATCCCATCCCATGTAGTTAGGGGTGTGCAAACGGTATTCGGTATTCAATATTTTTGGTATATTTGCGGCATTTGAAATTTCGGGATTGGTATTTCGAGATTTGGGATCTATTTCGGTATTGAATTTTGGCAAATTTTGGTGAATTTCGGTATTCAGTATATATCGGTATTATATCGAAATACCTAATATACCAAAGTATTAAAGTGCAATTTACCCAACTATATAAATTAAACACAAGTGCCTTACAGAAACCCATCCTCAGCTCTTCCGTTCTCTGTTTCCGTAATACCATGTGGTTCAAAACTTGCGGGAAAAGTTTTCTGCTTGTGGTGGGGTGTGGTGGGCCAAAATCCAATTGTTAGACTTGGGCACAATAATAGAACCTGGGTTTGGTGGGCTTTAAATTCATCAGATTAAATGTGGTGTAGCCCTTAAAAGCCCACCAACAAACGCCTTAAATGGCAATATGTGGCAATGAAGCCCACTAACCCGAAAATCGGTTGATTGAAATTACCCGGTATATCTGAACATCTGAATAATCAAATTTCGAGATGAGTTGGATCGAACATGATGGCATACTCCGTATAATTGTAAATCCGAGATTATCCATTGATATATAAAATAGGGCAAATTACTGTGGTAATTCTCGTATTTGACTAAATTGATGATTTTGTTCCCCGTGTTTCAAAAATTATTCTCTCGTTTTCCGTGTTTAATTTTAGGAAAAATTACGCTCAGATTTCTGTAGTTTGGCGTCCCTCCCTCTCGGGTCCCTGCATTTCTGAAATCCTTCCTGACGTCCCCGAAGTGTGGTTTTAGAAACTCTCGGGTCCCTGACGCCGGAATATGCCAATTTCTCCGGTGAACAACTACCTGAAAAGACTAAAATATCCTCCCTTCTTATTTTTTACTCCACCCCCTTAAAAACACTTCCTCAAACGTTTTGACCTCCACATACCTTTCTTCTCCACCCTTCTTCTTCAGTTTTCTCAAAAATTAAAAAGAATGTACAAGAGCTAAGGGATCTGGGTTTTCTAGGTTCTAAGGTACAAGAGCTAGACCAGACCGCGCCTGGGGTTCGTTCCAGGAGCTGGGTTCAAAGGTACGGGATCTAGGATTTTCTGGGTTCGAATGTACAACATTCTCCAATTCCTAGGGTTTGAGTAGTTGGAGCATGTCATCCTCCAATTCTTCTTACGAGGTCGACGATGGTGTGAGGTACATGAATGTTGAGTGCAAATGCCGTGTTCGTACCTTGGTGAAGATTGCTGAGTTGGAAAAAAATAGGGGTCGGTTGTATTATTCTTGCGCGAAGGACAGTTGCCGGTTGATTGGATGGTGTTTGCCATGGGAAATGAATGGGTATTATCGTAACCCAAATGTGGAGCGAAACCAACAATGAAGAATTGTAGACGATGAACTGGTGCTTCAAGAATTGAAAATGATGAAGAACATATTGAAAAAGTAAGATGAATCTGTAATGTTGTTGAAGAAATTAGTGTTTATGTTGATTATCTGCAACATTGCCTTGTATTTCTAGTTTACTGTAAGATGATGTACATTGTCTTGAAATGGAATAAAATTGTTGTTGTTTCATGACCTGATGAGTTGCAGAACTGATTTCTTATCAAAAGTATTCCATTAAGCACAAAGAAATGTAGTTCAAGTCTAAGTCCTGATAAGTTGCAACATTGTTGTTTTCATGATCATTGCATACCAAAAAAAACTAATGTAGTTCAAGTCTAGGTCCAAAAGCACAAAGAAATCTAACTTAGAAGGCAAATGATGTTCAAGTTACAGATCTGCCTATACCTATTACATATCACTCAAAAGACTTTAAGACAACATCAACTATGGCCTCTAGAATGTTGTGGTTCCACTTACAGATGCTGAACTTTCAGCTCTTCGACTTGCAGCAGCCATTCCTCTTGCAGCAGTAGTTCGTCTTACAGTAGCTCCTCTTGCAGAAGCTCCTCCAGAATGTCTTCACCATGAACTTTGTTGAACTAGCTAAGACTGATGTATGAATCCTCCAAGAACAGCCATTGCACGTATCAGTACACCTTAATTTGTCATTCTTGACAAACTTGATGTCATAGCCACCCTTAATTGCATAATCTTTCACTGTCTGCCTGAAATGAACATGATCTTTGAATATCTGTCCGACTTCAAATGCAATATTCTCCCCAGGATTACACCTAAATGGTTTTGCACCATAATCACGAACTGGATCACGCTTGACACTCTTCTTTCTCCTCCTCCTTTCTCCTCGATCTTCATTAGTTGGTATATCACTATCTGTAATTTTTAAAAGGGGTGGAGTAAAAAATAAGAAGGGATGGTATTTTAGTCTTTTCATGTGGTTGTTCACTGGAAAAATTGGCATATTCCGGCATCAGGGACCCGAGAATTTTTAAAATCAAACTTCGGGGACTTCAGGAAGGATTTTAGAAATGCAGGGACCCGAGACGAAGGGATACCAAACTATAAGGACCTGAGTGTAATTTTTCCTTAATTTTTTATACTTTCGGGTCCTTGAATGACATAAGCAACTTTTTTCACTTTTTATCATTGAAATGACAAAAATATCCTTGACTGGTCAACTCTACTCTCTGGTCATTTTCTCCAAGAATATTTTCCGACGAACACCGACTTCCAATCATCTTCTCCGGTGAACATCTTTTGTCCGAACCCATAAAGATTTAACCAAAAAAATCAATTAATTCCAGCCAGCAACTATCCTCAAAGGAAAATTGTTCAAACGAAAAAAACCCATAGAGAACAACAACGAAAATTCCCAAATCTGGGGAAGAACCCTAATTTTAGGGTTGTCTCAATTAAAATTTTTCAATTAAATTTCCCAATGAAGCCATTTTCAATCCCTTGGTCTCCCTCCCCTTCTTCCCTCTCTGGCAAGCCACTTGCATCTTCTTCGTTCCTCCTTCTCCGAGCCACCTCTTTCTTCTCCGAACCATCTCCTTCTTGTGTCTCAATTGGTTCCGCCCCAACATAACTCTCGTTGAAGCTTTCCAATCTCTTGTTCATGGAACTCAGAAATAAAGTCCCAAGGTAATAGATGGTATTCCCTATCAATTTTCACCTTTAGACGTTCCAATATCCACTCACTGGCCGGCAACGGCGTGCCTTGGCTTCTAACCTTCCGGCGATGAGGTGCACTGAATGGAAGCACTCAATACCGCTCTTGGAACATTACAGCTGCCCGAAAGTTACGACCGGGCTTGCCACTTTAGGAATCACCACTTTGGGCCGCACCAGGCTTGCCGTCGACAAGGTGGAATCGGCGGTGAAGTCGAAGACAGAGGTGGTCCCAGGACTAAATCGTTGACGAAGCTGTGGTCTTCATTGAGAGACCCACGGTTGACGGGGATACTGCTACAGAAGAAGAAGAGAAGAAAAAATTTGGGAAAAAATCAATGGCTTTTGGGTTTTCGGTTGTTAAGTGGCCGTCAGCGAGAAGGACGATTAGGAGGAGGAAGGGGTGATTTTTTTTCAGGATATTTCGGTCATTTCATTGACAAAAATGAAAAAAAAAGAGATGCTAACGTTAGACAGGGACCCGAACGTATAATAAAATCAAACATGGGGAACGGTAGAATAATTTTTAAAACACGGGAGACAAAATCATCAATTTAGTCAAATAAGAGAGACACTATGGTAATTTGTCATATAAAATATTTAGGAACAATTATGCTCAGGTCCCTGTAGTTTGGTCTCCCTCCCTCAGGATCCCTGCATTTTTAAAATCATTCATGACGTCCCCCAAGTTTAGTTTTAGAAACTCTCTGGTCCCTCGCTCACGTCATGAATCTTTTTTTCATAGAAATGACCGATATACCCTTGAACCAAAAACAAAAAAAATCTTGAAGCTCAAGAACACCCAAGAACATTAAACCCAAAAATTCATCTCCAACTCAGATATTCATCCATAATTAAAAAAAGAAATATCACTTTGGACAGCCGACTTCATGTGCAACATTTAAACAGCCTACTTCATCTTCTACATATAAAGAGGGAAAAATCAAAATTAAAGAAGAAAGCCACAAACACTCCATTTGCATTGATTCATCTTCAACATTTAAACAGGCTCCTTCAACCTCTAGAAAAATAATTAGTTAGAGATGAAACACAAAATTGGTCATCTACCCAGCCTAGATCTGCTCGAACCCGCAGGTGACAATCCCGTGGACGAAGTAAGATAGTGAAGACGGCGGGTGCTCTCCAGCCTAGATCTGCTCCGATCTACCCAGTTCCCACGCACCCCTGCCGCCACCGAGTGCTCTCCAGCCCAGATCTGCTCCGACCATTGACGATGCCCCACAGGAAGAAGGTACAAGCGGCCGGTGCTGGGGTATTTCTCACATCTCCCCTCTCCCTTTCGATTGACCGAGGTGGTGATCCCCCCGTCGTCACAACGGACCCGACTTCCTCCAGCATTCCTTTAGTAGCTTTGGTGCTCCTTCGCTCACTACTCGGCGTTGGATACCAGAAACCCTGTCGTCGCTTTGGTTTTCTCTTTAATCAAAGAACCCCGTTAAATTTTGGATATGGGTTTCTGGGTTTAGATAGTTTGGGTTTCTGGGTGGGTACTTGTTGAAATGGATGCCACTCTAATTTTTGGGTTTCTGGGTTTAGTTTGTTATTTTCGATGTTGAGTTCTTAGTGTTTGGTTCTTGATGTTACAAGATTGAAGGTTGAAGATGATAATTTTTTCTGTTTAAGGGTATATTTGTCATTTCCTAGATAAAAAATAAAAAAAAGACCGATGACGTCAGCAAAGGGATCCGAGAGTTTCTAAAACCAAATTTAGGGGACGTCAGGAAGGATGTTAAAAATGCAGGGACCCTAGAGGGAAGGAGACCAAACTACAGGGATCTGAGCGTTATCTTTCCAAATATTATGTATATGTGCAACTTGGTAGACCGTCATCATTTGTAGCACTAGTCAGCGCCCTGCTAGAGAGAGAGGTCTCAATTCTCAAAGATATCCACATAAAAGTTCAAACTTTCATCATGTTGGTAATAATCACTAAAAGAAAATGGGAAAAAGTTGACATTTGGGGAAAAATAAAATGTCATGACGTTACAGTGTTCTTGGAATGGCGGAAAGAAATGAAAGAGATAAATAGATTGAGATAAATTTGGTTGAAGTTTTTTACTACGATATCGAGTTTACTTTTGATATTAGCTCCATTAGATATTGGTAAACAAACTTAATAATTTAATCAAGATATCTATATATATATATATATATATATATCAACCCAAATTAAATATGATATTCAACTCAAATTTGTATCTGATTGAATAACCAATCCAAACTCAATGGATTTGCTTACTAGACATCGAAAGTAATCGTCCATTTTTAACACGGATTATAAGGAATCATACCTTATCTTCGTACCGGATCAATCGATCCGGATTTATAACACAATCCATATTCGATCCTACGTATAATTATGGATCCTTTGAACTTGTCACTTCTCAATGATCAGGTTGGATTGAGTGTTGTTGGACTTCTAGCGACATCATTCTGCTAACTAATATTAAATAGGCAACTCGTGCGTCTTTCTACCAAAGAAATGTATTTGGTCCACATTCTCACATTCTTCCCTTTGAACGTGAGTTCCAATCCAACAACACAAATATCATTTTTAATAATAGCAACAGTGAAAACTCAATAACAAAAAAAAAGACAAGTGGTAGACGCACGCGGGCCCTTTAGCACTCAATCGGGCCGCCACAAAGATTACCCCTCCCAGAATTACTTCCAAGATAGATTTGTTACAAGTTATTTCTAAGTGATATTAGTTGGTTAAATTTCAACCTCGGATATAGGGAGATTCCGTTAAAAATAATTAATTGGTTGGTGCTTGATATCATGCCGCGTAAAATACCTTTCTATCACATCATTATCGTCTCGTGTTTGAAATTAGAGGAGAAGAAAAGAAAAAGAAGGCATCCCAGCCCAGGAATATTTTGCCCTTTGTGGGCGTTCAAATCAATTGACAATGATAACCCATCTTCTTGCTAGTGGATGCGTCCAATTTGTTAATACGAGCTAAAAATCTTAAATTCTTGAGATGGATAAAATTTTAGTATGATATTAGAACAAGTTGACTATATACATATTATTATCTACTATTATTTCATGGTACGTTATTTTTTAAGATTTAAGTTTTGAATTAGTTATAAGATTATAATCAACTAAAAAGAAAGAAAATTTCAAGCTTCAAATGTAAAAGAACTTTTTTTTCTTTATAGTCTCATCAAATATGTCATAGTTGATTTAGTAGATATCATAATATATGATAAAGCACGCCGATAAATATCAATTTTGGTATGGTCTCCCAGTTGCTTTTTATTGGCTATGGGAAACTAGAAAAGCTAACTTCAAATATTTTTTCCGCAATTGGTTGCATGACAATAAACTACGAGAACTCCATAGTGGACCCGTCTATCGGAGATTTTATCGTCGGTCACATCCGCACAAAATGGGCTCCTTGCCAACATTTTTTTCCATGGCTGATTTTTATTATATACCCTTTAAGGTGAGTTTTGGCTAATTTGTTTTCAGTTTGAAATTAATTTATATCAACTAATTTAATTTGTTTTCATTGGGGTTGGGTTCCCTTGACACAGAGGGCCAGCCCTGAACTCTAAGAGCCCTTCCTTCAACGACACCTTAGATTAGGGGTGGCCACGGGTCGGTCACAACAGTCGAATCGTGACCACCGGTTCCCGACCCGACCAGTGAGCGGAACCGGTTCTAGGTTCATATTTTACTCTTTCCATGTACAATTTAAAAAGTGAGTTTATTTTGGCCCTCATCGGCAACCTCCAAACATGCAAGTCACAAAAAGATTTCAAAAAGGTTAACGACCATGACGAAAAAGGTATATATATATATATATACTTATATATATATAAACGTAATGGTAACGAAAGATCTGACCTCCACGTCTGAGAAATTCTATTTTAAATTATCTAATGGCCGTAACGTCACGATGTTCGTTTTCTGTCAATGTAAAGACACACCTAAAAAAGAACCTAATTGTTTGACATTATAGAATTGCTTACGGCGAGAGCATATTGTGAATTGGGATAATATTTTTAACATGGACTCGACTTATATATACTTTGTGTCATCCGAACAAGTATCATTTGGATAGTATATAATCCATAACTTAATATAAGCTGTGCGGTTGGTCGAATAAGACGTTGGAGTGTCCACTTTATCTGGTTATAAGTATATATTATGTCTTAGAATCCATCTATTGGTAGCAATTCTTAATCATAAGTCAAACTTCTAATTCATGCAAGGTGGCAGCTAACAGGTCAAATTTGGCTGACACTTAGGTTGGATAATGATTACTAACTAGCGCTTGGTTCAATGTATTTTTTGTTTTTTTGGCCAGATCCTTATCCTCTTTTTAAATGGTAGACTTAGATCCTTATCCTTATCCTCTTTAAAAATAAGGATTCGGGCAGGATCTGGGTCCTAAAAAATCGTGCAGGATCAGGGCGACCCGCGGGTCCATATTTTTTTTAATATATTTAATTTTTAAAAATTAAATTATCTTTTGATAATTTTCAAATAGCAATAGGACATTTTCGTTCATTAAAAATATCAATATAAAGAAACTAAAAAAATAAATCAAAAAAAAGTTAAAGTTGGGTAAGTTAAAATTGAGAATTTGGTTTGTAATTTTTGCTGCTATTACTTGGGGCATGTGGTTGCTTCGTAATGGTATTATCTTCAATGAGACGAGGTACGATAATGACCTTCTCCTGTATTTTGTGCTCTTTCATGTCCAAGAGTGGATCCTTTGGACGGATATCTTGATCATTCACAATCAATCGCTGCTCACTTTCTTGATTGCCTACAAGAATTTATAGGTCCCTCTTCTTTACCTCTTGAGGTTGAGGGAACGTTTTGGTCGGGGGTGGGGTTGTAACTGGTGTAAATATCGGGCCCTTTTATCTTGTCTTTCTTTTTGCGCTTCCTCTATTTTGAACTTTTATTTTAATAAAAAATATTTACCTACCAACAAAATTGAGAATTTTGTATTATGTCTAATAATTAATATAAATGTATATTATTTTAAAATTAATTTAAAAAATTCGGGTAGGATCAGGGCAGGATCCTATAGATCCATACACATGCCCTTATCCTTTTAAAATATCAGGATCCGGACAGGATCAGGGTTTAGACCCGGTCAAAATCACAGGTCTTGGACCTTTTGAGTCTGGATCAAGATAAACCTTGAGGGTAAGAGTCTAATTGTCGTCCCTAATTTAGATTGTAGCATAAAAATGTCTTATAGTATAAATTCAGATTGTAGATGAAATTCATATTGCACTCGTCTATTTTTTCCAAAAAAAATCTAGACAATTTCAAATTCATCTACCAATCATTTAGTGTTTTTACCGTATTCGAGTTGAATCAAATCACAAATAGAGATGTATAGAAATCCAAGGTCTTTACTGCGGTTTGCAGTGGGTGAGACGCGACCAAGGTAGTTGGGTTTTGGGTTAACCAGCCGTTACTGTTACTTTACAGCGGTGCATCTACATGGAACCGCGCTTTATCATTTTCCCCACGCTCCCGTCCACTCACCTCCCTCCACGCTCCTGACATTGGTTAATTTATTTCTTCTTAATCACTTCTATTCTTACAAACCTAACTAACTAATTTAGAATTAAATAATATCAAACATGATAAAATTATTTTTACTAAATATTAACGTAATATATTTTTTTGAGGGATTAACGTAATATATTTTAATACCGACTATAGTTGGAATTAACAATAATAAATTATTTCAACCATCACAATCAAATAACGGAAGAATGGATTAGTCGAGTGGTTTCAGGGAAAAATAACTTGCACATCAGGGCTCACACGATGGCGGTACAGGCGCGTGGGTGCGAGTTCAGATATATTTTCTAACTTGAATAGTGGAAGAATGATGGACCAACCGAGGGACGTGTTTGCCGGGCCAATGCCTTTTTTTTAATATATCAATTTCTATTTTAAAATTTTAATTTTTAATTTTATATTCATAAGATTTAAATTCATAATTTTCTTAATTTGATCCAAATTTTTTAACACTTTAAATGTCCAATGGCTCCCTCCCTCCCAATTTATTTTCCTTTCCGGAACGTTCAGCTCAACTGGCTACGACCTGTACCAATCATCAAAATCCAATTGCAAAATATTTTCTCATAATAACATATGTAGAGAGTTAATTACAAAATTAGCAATGCAAAGTGGGTAGGATGGTAACGAGTACTGCCTCGTTTTTCAGAGATCGGTGGGTCAATTTCCACCTTTTGTAGAAATGACAAAATTTTGTTTGAGAGAGTAACAAAATCAAATACCGTCTAGAGCCCCAGATTTAGGTCAACCCGCCTAAATTTTTATTTAAAAAAAAGTTAACTACGGAATTTCGCAATCTAGGATTTCCTTTGCAAAACGAAGATATTCACATTTATTTATCTCTCGCTCACTTGAAGTACACAAAACGACAAAGAGGCCCAACTGGACCCAATCAGTAAAGACTAGCTGTCAAATACCACCCGACAGTCGGTCCATGGTTTCCTCCTCTTCACATTTTTCATCCTTTTGCCCCTCTCAACAAGGTTAATAAAAATAATTGATAAAAAACTAAATATTGACATATTTACCAAACAAACATAATACAGAGCTTATTTAAAAAATAGATACCGATGGATGTTAAAAGTCACACGTATTTAATCAAGTCCCGATCATTCAATTAGCCTGAAAAATAATTTACCGAAAATATAATTCACCGGACCCAAAACTAGTTCACCAAATCCATCACTTACCAAAAAAAACAAATAGTCCTCTAGTCCGCTAAATAAAAATGTCAAAAAGCTTATTGGAGATTAGAAACTTCAGTAAATATTAATGCAAGTGATAATGAACTTGATTCAATTAAAAAATACTAAAGTTTAAGTTTTACAAATATTAAAAATAATAGTCTTATAAATAGAACCCGACAAATACTTGAAATAGTTAGCTATAAAGTGTAAACTAACAAGCACTTAGATGAAATGTTCACAGAGTTATTTTAATTTTACCATTTTTTTAAAGTTTTATTCGAGTTAAAATTAGATTAGTTAATTTAATAAATCGATATAAAAAAATAGTTAACCGCAAAATGACAGCTGGAAAAAGGGGGAGAGAAAAAGGGCCGTGTGTGTACTGGTCGCCTCCCTATAAGACCATCCACCTCCCAAATTCTCTCTCCTCTCCACCCCTAGAAAAAACCCCCAATTCTCTCTCTAATGGATCCCCCGCCGGACTCCTCCCCATTCCCACGCGCCCCCGCCACCGACGCGGAAGACCACGCGCCGCCCCAGAAGCTCCGCCTGATGTGCTCATATGGCGGGAGAATACTCCCCCGGCCCCACGACAAGTCCCTCTGCTACGTCGGCGGCGAGACTCGCCTCGTCGTGGTGGACCGCAACGCCGTAACCGCCGCCTCCCTCACCACCCGCCTCTCCTCCACCCTTGTCGGCGGCCGCCCCTTCGTGCTTAAGTACCAGCTCCCCTCCGAGGACCTCGACTCTCTCATCTCCATCTCCACCGACGACGATCTCGACAACATGCTCGACGAGTACGACCGTCTCTCTGCCCCGAAGACCGGTCGTCCGTCGTCGTCGACGCGGTTGCGGCTGTTCCTCTTCCCGATGAAGCCGGAGTCGTCGCAGTCGCTGATCGAGGCGGGGAACAAGGAGGACGACTGGCTGATGGCGCTGAACGAGACTCGCGATGGGTTGAATAGGGGGCTCTCCGATTCGGCGGCGTCGTCGGTGAATTGCTTGTTGGGGCTGGACGATCCGGTGGCGGCGGCCGAGGGGGGCGGGGGAGGAGGGGGGAAGAGGCAGGAGGTTCACTCGGTGCCGGACTCGCCGATGATGGAGACTACGTCGTCGTTCGGGTCGACTTCGTCGTCTCCGTCGCTGGGGAATCTGCCGCCGATCAAGGTCCACGTGGAGGGCGTGGAGGACCAGCTCGCGCAGATGGGCCTTGGTGGGCCCGAGAAGAACGAGGATGAGAGATCGGATCACGGCGGGGGAGGGTATTGGAAGGAGCAACATCAGCAGGTGGTGGTGGGGGCCACTCAGGCTCAGCCTCAGCCGCAGCAGCCTCAGTGGCTGCCGAGCAGCCAAGAGTTGGTTGGGCCTCAGGGGCAGGTGAATTTGAAGTCCAGTGGGGGCGGTGGAGTTGTGGATTTGCCTTCACCGAATTCTGTTTCGAGGTTAACTAACTCCGATCTTCGTTTTCCCCTGTTTTTAATCGCTTGATGTGTGGTTTACTTGTGAATGCAATGGAATTTGAAGTGTTTCGTGTTGGCAGTGATAGTAGTTTTGGTAATGCTGCGAGTCGGATGAAGCCAGTGATTGCGCAAGAGTCGGTTATGCAGATTCCTTCTGCGGGTGCAAGGGTTCCAGTTCAGCAGGTTCACGATTCGGGTTACATGTTGCAGCCCCAGTATGATCAACAACTGGCGCAGCCGCAGCAGCAGCAGCAGCAGCAGTTTATACATCCTGGTGCTCATTACATTCATCATCATCCAGGAGGGGCAGTGCCCATCTCTGCGTATTACCCTGTCGGGATGTACCCTCCTCAGCACCAGCAGCAGCAACATCAGCAGTATCCGATGTACTATGTTCCAGCTCGGCAGCCCCAGGCTTACAATTTGGCTGTTCCGCAGTCTAGTATCAGTGAAGCTGGAACAACGGTCATGGCTTCTAGCCATCCACAAACGCCTCCCAGTGCCAGCATGGTTCCACCTCCATCAGCTTTCATCCCCATGAGGAGCGCCTCCGTTACTAAACCCGAAATGGCCACTACAGCAACATTCAGGACAGCAACAACAGGCACGCCACAACTAGTACAGTTCCCTTCAAATCAGCATCAGCAACAATACATTACTTACTCTCAAGTTCATCACCCGTCTCAATCTGTTACCCCTACTTCTACGACGGGCGGCAACTACACATACGAATATGTGGATCCTTCACACAGTCAGGTATATTATACTCAGCCTATGGCTCATACAATGCCTGCTCAGTACCAAACTATGACAGGTGCCCCTGCTGTGATGATGCCCGAAGCCTCGGCTCAGCTCTCTGCGGATAACGCCAACCAGCAGATTAGAACGTCGCAGCCAATTTAGGTACCGGACTAAGCGAGTCGGGAAGGGGGAAACAATTTTGAGATCCGGGTTTGCAGTTAATATCTATAAATTTTGCGGTTATGACTTCGTCGTCGTCGTCACTATTGATATTGGTTTGTGGTATGTATTGGTGGTAGATAATAAGGAACTTTGCTTACTTCTTTTCGGTCCTTGTACGTCGTATTGTTTATGTTCATAGGAGAACAAACTGGTCTGGGATTATACTGTAAAAGCTCGAACTTACATATATTGTGTGCTTGTGCAGTGCTTTTATATGAAATGGTGAATAAATGTCGATACAAGTGGTGAGGGGTCTGAGCTAAAGTTGGTATCATACCTTTATTCTTTTCCCCCTAAGTGGGTCTGAAAATGTCTGATTCCTTGCCTTGATTAGAAATGATCACTAAATTGCCTTTGCTTTTGCGTTTTTCCTTCTTGATGTACCACTTGAAGAGAGCTTGCGTTGATCTGAATTATCGGCTCATCATTTCATAGCGGCATGTGTCCTGGCATTTTCGTTTAGTTACCATCATTAGAGCTTTGCATTGCTTCAGATTGTGTGCTGCAACGCTCTTTTCCTTTAATGTCTATATGTTATTTCTGGGTCAATTTTTAGAAGGAGTGATCGGTTGTTGTAGCTTAATCAGGTGCTAAGTTTGAGCCCCGGGAATAAAGCCGTGTTCAAACACGGTAGGCAGAGTGGTAAGTTTGAGCCTCAGAAACACAGCCGTGTTAAAAATCAATCTCGGTTTGTCAAACCTGATTCAAGCATGAATTAATCGGTATATTAGGCGGAGTGGTTTTCTCTTAATTATTGAAGTAGGAGATGCAGGTGAATGTCTATTTTTTTTGTTGAATGAATGGCTACTTTGTATGGACACTAGGTGGATATTGCACCTTCCAGCTTGGAAAGAAAGTCGACACTTTCCAGCTTCTTTCTTCAACTTTCCCCAACGTCTCTGCCTGAACCGGTGGGTGAGGACCTAGTTAATTTTGTTTAATGTCTCCAAGCCATTATTGGTTTGCTGCTATGTCTAGAGAATAGAGGACTAAAGGCCAATACCTGCGGCGTAGGCCTGCTAATAATATCCCTTTTTTTTTACTTATAAATTTTTTTTAAATTTCCAACATCTCGGCTATTTGAAAAGTAGGGTACGTTAAGGCAGCTATGCACAATGATTCTCATGTGATTCAACAATATCATGGCACGTTAACCTGACAGTAATTAGCTGACAGAAGTTAGCTGTTAAACTATTCCTAAACGTACGAGGTTTACGCTGTGGTTTTCGAGATTTAAAAGCTTTTGTATGTGTGTCGTCAGGTAATCACGGCTTAAATTGGACGTTATAGACTATAACTGTCGCCGACAATGCTGATGTAGCTTGTGGAGTCACTCTTGTCCCAATTGCAAGCTCAATTTCTAGGAAACTACATAAGAAATGGCTCTAACGACTAGGCTAGTCTTTACTGATAGGGATGGAAGGAGAATTGAATGACATTAAGAGCAATATTGGTATAATACTATTAACCAAAAAATTTATAAATTAGAGAATATAGTTATTGAAATAATTAAAAAAAAAATAAATATCATCCAAATATCCTAAATCACCTAGGAACAATATTAGTAACAAAAAAAAGTCCGAAAATAATATAATTTATGGAAATACAATTATGAAAAATAATACAATTAATCGAAATACAATTATGAGAATATTGGTATCCTTGTATTCGGATATTGGTTTCCTTCTTCTCAGATATTGGTTTCCTTCTTCTATGATATTGGTTTCCTTTTACTCTGATATTGGTGTCCTTCTACTTTAATATTTATTTTCTTCTTCTATGATATTGATTTTCTTCTTCTGTGATATTTGTATCTTTGTACCCAGATATTGATTTTCTTATACTCTGATATTGGTCTCCTTCTTCTCTAATATTGGTTTCCTTATACTATGATATTCTGAATAAACACACAATGCATACCAATATTATTGCATATACATACCAATATGATTGTAAATGTATATCAATTACAATACAATCACATACCAATAACAAAAAAATATGTGTACCAATTTTACCTTATAGTATAACCACTATCACTTAACAAATATATCAATATCACTTAATAAACACACAATACATACCAATATGATTGCATATGCATACCAAAAATTCACATGCAGAGCAATCAGATCATCACCATTTGTTCCTCTTTGAAGTAAAAGCATGGAGGAATCGTTATTTGAATAACCGTGCATTATTCTAAGCTAATCTATGAATCTGTAGGCATTGTTATTTGAGAATTTTAACTAAAAATCTACATATCTACATCATCTCCTGTCTTAGAGAAGAGCTTTTAGGTTCTCCACGTAGAAGAGAAAGAGTGTAGGCTTTTTGGTAAAAAAATTTTTGACAATTTCAAAAGAGGATGAGGCAAAAATACAAGATTTTTTTGGGATCCCTAGTTGGGTCTTTTGGGTAAAAATATCAGTTTATGCGAAAATTGAGACCGAAATTTAGCACTAAAATTTTTTGAAAAAATATTAGTTATTATGATAGATCAGTTATTAAATTTTAACAATGGTCCCGACTCGGGACCATGACTTTTTATCAATTTAGAAGAGTTGTCACTTTAGAGAGGATCATTTTACAGAGGTTTTACTAGATAAGATAGAACAATCTCTGACGACTAGAAATTTTTTTCTCATTGAATGGCTAACCATAATCTATAAAGGCTATCACAGAAAAGAATCCCTCTTCAACGTTCAGAGCTTGACCTGGTCTTATTAAAGCATCCCTGTGTTTATGTGTAGCGCCCACAAAAATTTAATGTCCCATGCTTTGATTATGAAATAAATAAGCCAAGGCCTTCAAGGTCTTTGGTCACCGAGAATGACACAGCATCCTATCCTTTTGAATCGCGTAATAACAGACCACGAGATCAAGTTATTATGATACTACATATATCTAACCCGAAATCTTTCTGACCTATAAACTAATGGGGTCAAAAGAAGATGCATATCAAGCGTAGAAGAAGTTTTAGTTAACTTACAATCACGTCAAATACTCGGACGCATTGATCAGCACCGCACGATGCAAGTTGTAGGCTACTCGAATCTGTGCTTTTTACATCTTGGGGACGTCATGCACAGCTGCATAAAGAAAAAGAGATCCTGTATAGTTCCCTGTGCAAGGTTTCGTCAGACTAGAGAGAGAAAGAGAGTTCACAATGAGGATAAATAGGTTTCTGCAACAGGCCAAGAGCAGACATATTTGCTCCCAAGATTTGTCCATCTAATTGTAGGTCTTCGGGGAAACTAGACGTTGGAGATCTAGCATAGTTCAATGTCTTCAGAAAAGATAAAGCAGCTTCAAAGACTCTGGATACTTTCTCGTCGGCTCCACTAACAAACGGATGGTTTCCTTTCCCTTGGATGATAGCTAGACAGTTAATGTCATGGCCGTGAACTTGAGGGCGAGCAATTTTGTGCCAGGTTTCCCCGTCTGCTGGGGAAGAATCATTTCGCCATGGAGCAAATATACGATTGGTCTGGAATAGAAGACGTAAATATCAGAGTTAAACATGCACATAGACGAAACAGCATCGACGAGCTACGTGAAAATTAATATATGGCTACCTGATCGTGACTACCAGATAACAGAAACTCTCCAGACCTCGCGCAAGCAATATCCGTGACAGAGGCAAAGTGACCAGATGGAACTTTCTGTGTCGCCAATCATCCATATCTATGCCAATATTCTTCCACATATGAAAAGCTCCGCCATAGCCATGCGCTAAAATTGCAATGCCGTTCAGGCTCCAATGGCCCCCATAGAACCCAAGAGCAGAATGACTCAGCTCCCCAACAGTAACCACATTCATCCAAACTTCGTGTCCAGTCTGTATGTGCTTTCAACTCGCAGGCATGAACAAACTGGCAAACAGACAAGAACAGAGATAATGAATCTTCGCAGCGAGAGAAACATCCCCAGCCACTTAAGCGAATCGAGCGGGAGAACCTTGTCCTACCAACCTGGCCAGTCCTTTTGCCACAATAAAGGTGAACCTTGTTGTCCAAGCCTCCCATTGCGAGGATTGTACTAGTAGAGGTTCCAGGCAATTCAGCTAATGAAAGTCTCACCATTGGCTATAAACCGACGGAGATGGTCTCCAAACACGATAATTTACATTCACCTGAACAAAAGAAAAACTTGAGTCGTCGCCAATTCCAGCGTCTTGATTGAACAAGAGGGAAGGCACATCCTGTTTGCTCAATACCAAGAGCATAAAAAAGAATTTACTATCGCTCACCTCCAGGGGTAGAAGATATGCCGAGATCCCATAACAAAACTGTACTGTCAAAAGAAGTAGATGCGAAAATTGCATTGATTTGAGAAACCATAATGCCGTTCAAGCATGTGACACCCTTCTTGTGAGATTGAGGTAACTGTAACGCCTGCCTCCACTGCAGGAAAATAGAACGTGCAGATCTCGGATGTCAGAGCAAGACATAATGTTGGGAAGTTTCCAAGTGGGACATATAGGCAAGATCTTGAAGCACCCATCTCGTAAAGTTCCCGTGGACAATAGAGTTGGAAAGGATAATCTACTTCTAACCAAGTTTAATTCAGTTCATACGCGCTTAAAAACTGTCAAAACTAATTAGAACTTAAGAAGAATGTTATTGAGCCAAGCTACTTGCAACTAGACCTTCAGATTTGACAGATTCTACATTAACCAAAGAAAAGAAGCAGGATACCGTGTTGGTTGCTAGGGATAATTCCCAGAGAATAATGACCCCATTGGCATCTCCAGAGAGCAGATAATGTTGCTCTAAGTGTGTTGTTGTAAATGAAATAGCCACAATAGTTCTTCAGAAATTAAAAGAAAGCAACCAAAAAGTAAACTAGCTCAAATTGTTCTCCACGAACAATCTAATTATACACCACAATAAACACACTTTCTGGTTCCAGCAAATCAGCCTACCGCCTTTGAGCATCACCAGAACGACGACAACCTACCTTCAGCCTCCTAACTAACATTTTGAGCCCGCTGAAACAGATCGCAACTTCACTAAGACGACACACCACAATCTCCTAATTCCCTTTTCTCTGGGCATTACCAGAAGGTCCAGAACTAAATAGTTAAACCAGAGAAAACAAGAACACCTACAAAGTACCTTCAACCATTTGCCTCCTAACATCCGAACCTATCGATCACAACTTCACTACAACATACCACAAACTCCTACTTCCCTCTCCAACCAAAGAAAAGCCCCGAATTCAACTCAAATTCGAAAGTATTCTAATCTCACTCTCACGGTGAAGAGAGCCTGCTCCAAGTTTATATCAGGTCCCATCACTAAACAGCCAAAAATTACATAACGTTCAAGTTGAACATAAGACAAAAGAGCTCCAAAATCATCTCTACAAGTAAATTACCTTCTGTCATTCGCCTCCAGCCCACCGAAACAGATCACAACTTCACTAACGAAACATACCACATTCTCCTAATTTCCTCTCCAACCAACAAAAACAAAACCGCCGCTCTTATTACGCCCCAATCATTAAACAGCTCAAAAGCACAGAAACAAGAGAAGAAAGAGGTCCAAAAAATCACCTCTAAAAGCAAACTTGCTGCTTGGGAGCCAGTGAGTGCAATTAACAGAAGCCTTGTGACCGGGAAGCGTAGTGAGTATCCGAGCAGACTGCTTCCCCGATAAACAAAAATAGAATCAATAAAGTCCCAAACTTTAAACTCATTAGCCCAAAACATGAAAAGGGTTGGAGGGGAAGAGGTAAAGGTTGGACCTTTGGGCAGAAAATGGCCAATAAAGTCCCAAACTTTAAACTCATTAGCACAAAACACGAAAAGGGTTGGAGGGGAAGAGGGTAAAGGTTGGACCTTTGGGCAGAAAATGGCAACCGCGTTTTGGGCACCAAAGGAGACCAAACCAGAGGCGCCCCACGAGACGTTGTTCACTACACGGTTGCAACCTGCACTTATAAACACCCCTTTGGCTTCTTCCACTTCAGACTGTGAAGTTGCAGCCATTGGAATGGTGTTTATCTCTCTCCTTCAAGTGATTTAGCTTAAGACCAGACCAAACAGGCAATTGCTTTGGAGCTTGGAGTTCAGGCTGAGAGGATCAGAGGAAGTACTTCTGTTTTAAGACCACCCGCAGCAGCGAGCGTTTGCTCGCGCGGGTGGTTTTAATATTATTTATTAAAGAAAACAATTGAAAAGACAAAGGGGGCGAGCGGCCGAGCGGTGCTAATCACCCGAACGCCGCTCGCGAGCGTTTGTTTGGCCACGTAGGATTTTTTTTTTCTTTACTTATTTATCTATTTAGTTCCATTTGGCATAATATTATTCGTAAAAAATAGATTTTTTCGGATAATATTTGTGTGGTTATAAAAATTGAAATTATCTTTAATAAAATTAAAATTATTTTTTTAATATCGATAAAAAATAGAGCCAAATATTCACATATTTTGATTCACAATTTGTATTCCAACTTTTGACATTATTAAATCGTTCGAATATTAATTTTAAAAATATTTTTGGCATTCTTGCGCTTCGAATTTAGAGAAGTCATAAACTAAAAAGTTGTAGATATATATCCCACCTTCACAAAGCAACTTGAATCAACTCAATCAGACTCCGGAATAAGAAGTTGTGGCTCCCAAATCGAAACTCGTACTCGTAACTCGCTCGACTATTGACTTCAAATATATTTTTGACGTTCTTATACTTCGAATTTGGAGAAGTCATAAACTAAAAAGTTGTAGATATATATCTCAACTTCACAAAACAACTTAAATCAACTCAATCAGACTTCGGAATAAGAAGTTGTGGTTCCCAAATCGAAACTCGTACTCGTAACTCGCTCGACTATTAACTTCAAACATATTTTTGACATTTTTATACTTCAAATTTGGAGAAGTCATAAACTAAAAAGTTGTAGATATATATCTCACATTCACAAAAAAACTTGAATCAACTCAATCGGACTCCGGAATAAGAAGTTGTGGTTCCCAAATCAAAACTCGTACTCGTAACTCGCTTGACTATTGACTTCAAACATATTTTTGACGTTCTTACACTTCGAATTTGGAGAAGTCATAAACTAAAAAGTTGTAGATATATGTCCCACCTTCGCAAAGCAATTTGAATCAATACAATCAGATTCTTAAATAAGAAGTGGTTCCCAAACTAAAATTTATACTAGTAATTTATATATAAATAAAAAAGATAGTAGATAATATATGAATGAAGTGGAGGGATCTTAATTTCTATCTAATTTTGTAGTCATTTCGTAATCTTAATTTTATTAATTTTTTTCCTTTTTTTAATTACGGAATAATCATTATCATATTTTTATTATAATTTATATATAAACAAAAAATGATAGTAGATAATATGTAAATGAGAAAAAAATTAATTATTTATTTTGTGAACTGGGTTGCTGCTGTAGGTAGGAAAATATGTAATTGGATTGAATTGGGTTGGATTGAGTATGAATGAGAGAGAATTTAATTGTTTATTTTGTGAACTAGATTGAGTGGATTGCTGTTGTGTGTAAGGAGGACAAGGAAGGAGGGAGAAAGGGGTTTTAACTTTTAAGAGCTGGATGGGCCTTGGGATTGACACTATCAAGGGTCCAACAAGCAAAGCCTTTTAACTTGAATAAGAGAACCATATTGGGCTTCAGTTTTTTCATGAAGGCGGGAAAAAGGACCAACTAGAGGCTCTTATTCACAAGACTAATGATATAGATGGCGCGAAATTAAGTTCAACGGTATTAACGTCAATGTGGGTTTTTACTTTGCTGGAATACTCTTTTTCTTTTGCTATTTTTTCTGTTGAATTTTACCGCTAAAGGATTTTACTGTGGCTGGCGACCACAACCTCGAAAGAGAGGATTCCACGCCAAATAGTAGCTATCACAATGATAAACTAGATGAATCTTTAGTTAGGATGCTAGGTAGCGGGTAGAATATTCTTTGGGATATAATTGTGTTTTATTTTCATATTCATATATAAAGATTTGCCCCTCTATTTTTACCCCAAAAAATGGTAATAGATATTCACTGAATTGATTAACTCTGAAACTATTACGAGCCAACAAATGTTGCAATTACTTGTAAAAGCATATATTATATGAGCCTGTGCTCTTAGTACACCTCGATCATGCAAAGCTAACGATGAACAACATAGTAAAGTGGATAGAGAAGCGATGGGTAGCAGATATGGTCCCTAAGGTGTGTTATTATTATCCAGCAACTACAGTACAATTGAAAGGAACCCTATGTCGGGAAACATGTCAAAACATTAGTCATGTGCCTGAAACATGTCTGGATGGGATCGTCCAGTGTCGTTAGTGCATTGTCCTCTTTGAGAAAAAAAAATTCTATCCTACTCCCGATTAGGCAAGAAACTTGCCCCATCATTAAATGGAACCAACCTGCAACTCAACAACCATGTATATAAACACGTAAGTAAACAAGATCAGATGGTACTCGACTATGATAATGATCGATCAAACTAAACTTTCGGCCTGGAATTAAATTGGCACTTTTTGGTTTTGGATTTCCGGTTTACAGAATCCAAACCGACTTTTTCTTGGGATCTTTTTGCCATCCCTATATGTGTCCTTTTTTTGTGGTCGAGACTATATGTGTCGTTTAGCAAGTACGAAAGTGTAGTTCCAAGTTGGGTGGCATCAGATTGTAACACAACAAAATAATAAATGAGGGGTAATGGGCCGAAAACAGTTGCTTGTTATTCCTTGTCGACCCCTTTAGGCCCACATGTTTTCCCAATATTTTCGGTTAGATATTATTACCCATCTAGCTAGCCAGTACAAGTTGTTTTTCTTCTTATTGAAATTATCTAATGTCCAAACATGCATTAAGATAACTAACTCAGGTTTAAAGTTGGATCGTATTATAAACATGGCAAAAGTTTATTAACTAAATTTTAATATTGGTTGCATTCTCATGTCTTAATTGGACAATTCTTAAACTAAATGTAATTGAAACATAAAGTTAGTGTTGGATACTCAACTAGTCCTTATTCATCGGATAATAAATATCTTTCGGATGGTTGATATCACCTAGTATCTAGACATATACTGAACCGACTAATTCAGGTTTGAGCCGGGTATGACTTTTTAATGGTGGCACAGTTCTTCCAATTATGTTCATAATGACTCAAACTCGAGATCTCCTGATTAAGTTGGAAACAATAAATAATACACATCTAGCAACCCCCTGAAACGAGCTAATAGGATATAAATAGCATCACTCTTGTAGATCAATTGGAATAGAATTCTGCCATGGATACCAACCAATCAGGTTATCTTCTTCACCCATTCTACTACCAGACTAGGGCAGACGAAGGCATTATTGATCTGGGTCTTAGCCTCAAAACTTCTCAACCTCAAGTGTATCATCCATCAGGAGGACAATGTAAGAGAATGCTGGATTTCTCATTTCACTTCCTTCTTTTTCTAATTTCGACATACGAGTAAAGATCTAATTAAGTCGTCTGACAGTTAAGAATACCTTGACGCAAACTATTTCGATAAATTTCGTAAGAAAAAGAATATTCGTGTTTAAAATTAGTAGACATTTTCAAATTTTTGATTTTTTCAACTTTTTTTGATCTCGTTTCCGTTGTATGCACGCATGGGTAGTAGCATGCTTGGAGGGTTACGACGAGCTGGTCGACTGGCCGGCACAAGCGAGCCCATGTTTGTCGTCACACCTAAATGCAAGACATCAAAAGGAATTAGGGCATCATCAGGATTGCGACGAGGAGGCAGAAGGAGCAGAGAGCAAGGAGAGATGGGCTTATGTGAAGGTGAACATGGATGGAGTCATCGTTGGCAGGAAAATTTGCATGGTAGATCACCATGGTTTCTCTAGCCTCGCACTTCAGCTCGAGGAAATGTTTGGTAATTACACCAATCTTAGAACATGGAATATAAATAGTCACGTTCTTCTTTTTCCAAAAGTTCCCAAACACAAAAAATAAAAATTAATTTCCAGATTTATAAAAATTTCTAAGAAATTTTTTATTGACATATTCTTTGTGGTGATTATTGTTGTCTGGATCAGATAAGCAATCCCCATCTGGGTTAAGGCTATTCCAACCAGGTTCGGAATTCTGCCTGTATTACAAGGATAATGAGGAGTATTGGAAACATGCCGGGAATGTTTCTTGGAAGTAGGTCCTCTATTTTGTTCTATATCAATTTGATATTAAAAATTATGATCCGGGTTTATATCTTGAACAAGTAAAAAATATTACTGCGAGATTCATTCTATAAAATCCGAATTGATACTGCTCTATTCTATCGATTAAAAAAAACTAAAGTGCTGATTTGGGCATTTTTTGAACATTGGCAGGGAGTTTGTGGAGTGCGTGAAGCGGCTAAGGATTGCACGGAAATGCCAACTTCCTCAACCATTTCGTTGCCCTTTACTTGATTTTCATTGAGAGGATCTTTTATATATAAAACTTTTTAACTTTCTCAATGGCAATTAATAAAATGCTGGACCACATTGTAAGCTCTTACTTGGAGTTGGCCAATAGAAATGGAATTGACCTGTTAAGAATGATGCAAGTTGTTTTAGAGTATCCGATGTGGGCTGAATAATATTAAAAGAACTTGCATAGAAAAAATCGCTATAAAGACATGCATTGAATTGATTAATTCGAACTTATTAAAAACGAGCCATAAAATAGCGACAATACTGTTCTTGCCAATTTGTAATGCTCAATACATTCTCATTACTCAAAAGTAAGACTCCGAAATAAGTCATCATCAGTTAATCTACGTTATTTAGGTGAAAATATACAATTTCACATAAAAAATTAGTACAAATCATCTCCGCTCACACTCTCCGAATCATGAGGACCAGGCTAGTTAGGATTCCAGGCCCATGGTAGTTTTTTGGCCCTTGGGTTCAAGATACAAACCGGGTGTAATCCAATCCGATCAAGATCCATCTTTGTTCTTTCTTTTTTTTTGGGTTGAATACCATCTCTTCGAGTAATATCGTAATACGTTTTTGTAATTTGAGATAAAATGTTATATTTTATCTTTACTTTAAATTGTAATTATAGTTTTTCGCCCATGTTACATTTTTGCGTTTGTTAAAGGTAACATATATTGTTTCCGTATCTTACAATAATTTGAGATAAATGTGATATAGTTTTTTTCTCTTTATTATTATAATTCACAAAAACAGTGGAGATAAAAATGAGACCAGCAAATATTTCTTAAATTTGTCCACCAATCAATCTCTTTTTAATAAGTAGATTTGTTTTTACTCCTGGAAGTATTTAACCATGTTGAGAGAAAAAAAGTGAACTTGCTCATTTATACAAATAATCATGCCATACAATTTTGTAACTTCACGTTGCGCCAACTAATTCAAGTTGAAGTTGGGTAAGATTTTTAACAGGTGATAAATCTATTCCAACAACTATTTAACATTAATGTATTTATAAGTGCTCAAACTCGAGATCTCTTATTTAAGTTAGAATAACTCTATTAGCGGTTAGATGATGCACGTGATTGTTGGTTTTTACTTCTAACACATTACCAAAAAAGACAAATGGACCCCTAAAAAAAGACAAATGGTCAAACATTCATTTTCCATTAGAAAGTGGAAGTAAACAAGAATATAACCGCTTTACTTTTTCATTGATGAAAGAGAACTAGACTAGGATACTCTATTATGGAAAACTACACCGGATCAAACTTGCATGGCCTAAGTGTAGACTAGAGTTAATGTAATAAAGACATTCCTACGCAAAAAAAAAAATATTGGGTTGGAAAACAACGCAAACTTTGACTAATTGAGCATCCAAGCAATATTTTTTTAATAAAAAAACTACTTAATTTAGTATCCAAACACTCCTTTAAATAGTATACAGATACTCGTTTAGGCTAATTAATTTCGATATAAGTTGGATCTAATCACAAAATGATAGCACAGTTATCAATGTCACGGAGTTGTTTCAAATGGTAAGATAATTGAATTCATTTAAGAAGATCTTTAGTTCAAACCTCACGAATATATCTGGCCCCGTAAAATAAGGTCCGACAATGCTCGACTTTAAATATCGAAAATGATAGCACGGTTTTCACCATTGAATTTTTGACCCGTATATTTTTCTTAAAACTTGCACTCAATACATGTGATCAAGATAGAACAATCGTTAGTTTCTCTTTTAATACACATTTATACTCTTTTGGCAGTCCAAGTCAACCTACATTCTTTTTTTTGGGCACCAAAGTCACCCTACATTCACGCAACTAAAAAATGAGCATCGTTGTCTGTTTCCTGTTTGACGCTTTTAAGAAAATTGAACCGCCGGAATGTCGTAATAAATTGGTTAATCTAGTCGATAAAAAGAGAGATCAGTTTCCTCCAGCCAACTACAAATTTGTTTTTGGTGTAATAGTCAACTGCAATTTGATTATTCCGCCCAATAAAAATATAACTTGATTCACGGAAAAGAGGACTTCAAAAGTTACAAATGTAACATGATGCTAAGAACTTGGCTGTTATGGCAGGAATTTTCAAACATTTAAACGAAATTTGGACAACTGGTTCACTTAAAAACCTTGTGTTTACGTGCACATTTTTATTGGTTGATGAACCATGTTACCGAATATTTATTAGTCCGATTAATCCAAATTCGAATATTACCGAATATTTATTAGTCCGATTAATCCAAATTCGAGCCTGGACAATTTGACAAATCTCTTATTGAATGCAGAGCAGCATTCACCAAGAACAAAGAGACAGAAAGGGTCTGCAATAAGAGCAAGAACAAGGCAATACCAGCATATCTTCACATGAACACAACCCAAAAGCCAACCTCTCACTTAAAGAGCAATCAAGCTCCTCTTACTAGCTTGCTCTTACACTGGTCAATCAGCTAGATTCACGTACCGAAAAAGGAACAAGTAGGAAAAGGACATTAACAAGGAAGCAGTTCGACTCGAATACCGATGTGATGCCAATGGAACTATCTCATCCCCGTAAAGCAATGAATCAAATTGTTAATGATCACGGTTAGCATTGGATCGCAGGTGCGCGCGTCTGGTGTGTTAATCCGATGTTGAGACCAGTCTGCTCAAAGCGTCCGAGACGTGCCTCATCGTGGGCCTCTTTTCGGGGCTACTTTGGACACAAGCAATTGCGATCTTTAGTACGGCGATGATCTCCTCCTCCTTGTCAACATCTGGAGCTAAGAACGGGTCCAGAACATCAGCTAGCGGTTTCTGCTCTTCTATGCAATGCTGAATCCAGTGAACAAGGTCCACCTCCGAGTCGCCCACGTTGACAACTGGGATCCGTCCGGTTATCATTTCGAGTAAGATCACCCCGTAAGAGTAAACATCCCACTTCTGTGATGGCTTCACTACTTTGAGCGCTTCCGGGGCCTGGTAGTAAGATCCCAAGTTTGCAAATGAAACTGTCGCAACTTCCGAGCCAGCAGGCGCAGTCCTCTGTTGTCTCTCGTGGGGTTTTTCTGCAGCAGCCCGGTTAGATTGCATGGTTGGCAAACTTCCAGCGATATTGGCAAGGCGGCCAAGTCCGAAATCAGATATGCGTGGCTCCATGTTCTGCCCAAGAAGTATGTTGTTAGGCTTCAAATCTCCATGGACATACTTTTTGGGGCTGAATTCATGCAAATACACCAGGCCTCTTGCTACTCCCTTTATGATTTTAAGCCTCACCGACCACGGCAGTGGCGTAAATGAAACCATTCCAGGCTTGCCTGATGACATAAGCAAAAAAAAAGTTAAATTAACAAAAAAAAGTATACCAAGGACAAAATTCAATTCAATCTTTCAGTTTTCGTTAAAAGAGTTTCTTGTAGACTGACCATGAAGTGCAGTTGCGAGACTTCCATTCGGAATGTAATCGTAGATTAGCAACTTCTCATCAACTGACCAGTAATAGGCTCTAAGAGTTGCGATGTTGGGATGTCTTAGCTTTCCAATAGCTTCCACTTCGGTTTGGAACTCTTTGAACCTTTGTGACCCTCCTTCACCCAGTCGTCTCACTGCCAGGGTTAGCCCATCTTCGAGAACAACTTTGTACACGATACCAATTCCACTCTTCCCCAAAACAAAAGCTGAGGCCTTCAGTAGTTCATCCAAATCAAAAGCCACTTGTGAATCCAGAGTCACAAGATCATGCTGCTCCACATGTTCGGATAAAGTTTCCGATTCATCCTTCCTAAAGCACAGGCACTCCTTCCTTCTTTTCCGTCCCTTCTCGAAACCGTAGCCGTTCTCCTCCTTGCCTTTACAGCAGGGACAAATCCTGGAATAGCAATAGGAAAACAGCAACCCGAGTATGCAAATGCCAATTACATCGCAGACAACTATTGCAATCACAGCACCCTTACTGAGGCTACTCCCTTTCCCATTCTTCCCGACGTCGTAACCAGAATCCTGAGGCGGATAATTCCCTGGAAGATAAGGAATGGATGAAGTTGGACTCGCACCAGCGGTATCTGACGAACATGCAGTTTTCAAAGGAGGGCCACAGAGCCCCGGATTCCCAATAAACGCAGTTGGTCCGCGGTTCATCAATGCACCATTTTGTGGTATTGGACCGCTCAGATTGTTATAAGTTAGATCAATGTACACCTTCTCAGGAAGGTTGCCAAGGCTAGCAGGGATCGAACCGGTAAAGACATTATGCGAGAAATCAACCGTCCCTTGCAAATTACTCAAGTTTCCTACATCGCTAGGAATCGAACCATTAAACCTGTTGAAAGAGATATCGAGCTTCTCGAGCGCGACCAAGCCAGCACCAAAGCCATCAGGGAGAGGACCAGAGAAGTTGTTCTGGCTAAGACCAAGACTCCTAAGCCGCCTACACCGAACAATCTCCACGGGCAACGAACCATTCAACGAATTCCGGGACAAATCCAATGTCTGCAACAACTTAAGCTTGGCAACCTCATTTGGCAATGACCCAGATAAGGAATTCCCATAAAGCACCAAACTTTGGATCCCCTGAGCATTAAAAATCTCTCTAGGCAAAGCCCCAAAGAGCCTATTGCTCCTCAAATTCACATGCCTAAGTTCAGACAGAGAGCCAAGAGCAGAGGACAAGGACCCTAAGAGCTTCTTCTTTGGAATACTAACAGAAACAACTCTAAGGTTATTGCAAGTAATCCCATTCCAAGAACAAGGGTCCTCGTCAGAGGAGTTCCAGTTGGATAAAGACCCTTCTGGGTCTTGGTCTATGGATTGCTTAAAGGATAAAAGCACATACCCTTCACTGTTCAAGGAGTAAACTTGGAAACGTGGACTTGGGGAGAGGGAAAGAGCAAGCAAAATTAAGAAAAGCATGTGATTGTTTTGGAAGATCAAAGCTTTAGTGGAAATGGGGCTTAAAGGTCTTACCTTTGAGCTCCAGGAACCCAGATAGAGATGCTAATTTGTGGGTAACAATGGAGGAGCTATGGCACAGATAGAGAGAGAGAGAGAGAGAGAGGAAGGGATGGAGAATTTGGGAGTGTGTGAGAGAGTGTGAAATGGAACAGAGGAAAAGGGTAAAGTTTGTGTATAGTGGTAGCTAGGTGGACAGTGGACTACTGGGACTAGACATTGTCACATTGGGAAGGAAGCTGATGCAACCTTTCCATTCGGTTTTATAATACAAAATTATTACACTATTTTCTCTGAATGGGGTCTTCAAAAAAATTGTTGCACTATATTTTCAATGAATGGTAGCTGGGGCGGATTCATCATCAGATTTAAAGATAATATCATTTCACATACAAATTAATATCACTTGGTAGGTTATTGACAATTAGATTTAAAGATAATCAAATCTGACGGCCCAAAATATAGTCCCCACCTATAGACAAATTTTCTTTAGTCCCCATTCAATCTGGTCTCAATGGTAGCTAGGTGGACTACTGGATAAAAATTCTTAAATAGTGTAAAAACAAAATTATTTTCTCTGAATGGGGGGTCTTCATAAAAGTTTTTCCATTCTCATTCTAGTGTTCCCGATAAATTTCCATTTTTTGGTACCGTAAAACGATGACAAAAGCTCATTTTTATTTTTCCATGTCAGAAAATAGCGAAAGAGTACCGTTTCTGAAAATTTTTCCACAAAATGTCCAGTAATTGCCATTTCTGGTTATAACGCTGCCAACTTTTCCGCATGACGCTTCCCTTTCGTCGTTTTCTTGCATGGCTCTAGTCAGATTCAGTGAAGACTAGGTGTGGTTTTGGATTGAGTGGGGACAACATAAAAGAAAGTTGTTCATACATAGGAGATTTTATTTTAACCATCAGATTTTATTAAAAATTGTGTCTACAGATCTGACAGTCATCAAAAATCGTATCTGCAAGTCCAAAACCTTGATCCATTTTAGTAGGGATAAGTCTTGTCCCCACTGAATCCAACCCCGGTTAGTCTCCACTTATAGGGACTAAATGAATATCGGTTTGTATGTGTAGTGATATTGAATATTAGTTTGCATGTGAAGTGATGTTGGCTTGTCGTGATATTGGTTTGCATGTGTAGTGATATTAGTTTGCATATACGTCTCCACTTGAGGACAAATTTTATTTAATTTCAACTCAATCCAGTCTTCTCTTTACCATTTCCCGGTGCGAAGAAACGCCAAAAAATGGGCATTTTACGAGAACACTAAGAATGGAAAATTTTTCTTGAGGACCTCGTTTAGGAAAAATAAAAAAACTCTACTGCAGAATTTTAGCCATTTTGTTGGGATATTACTCTTTTGACTAATTCAAATATAAATATGAGACTTAAAAAATGACAAATATTCTCAACAAATGATTAACATTAGTGAGTTAATAATTTTTCAAATTCGATGCGTAGTTAAAATGATACAACTTTGGACACAGAAAATCAGCAAGATGAAAATATTAAGGAAGTTTCATTTCCTAGCTTCTGACCTTGCATCTTTGTTTGTCATGAGTTAGGCTAAACCTATTTGTACAGTGTGATTTGATACGTTTTAATAAATTATTTTGTAATTAAAAATACATAAATTGTCACAAATTTTTTTTAGTTTGACATATTAGTGCATATTTGCTTAATTTTGTTTACACGTCAGTCAATATTAAGTACGTCATTTTTACTTGTTTATGTGTTTTGTTTGTTTTTCTTTTTTGTGTATAGATGATTGCTAGCTAGTTACATTGCTAGATTGAACATAATTGTATTAAATTACTAATAAGGGGCTAGTTGTAGATACCGTACTATATGCTAGACAATGATATTGTATGATTGTAACGTACACTAAATGAACAGCACCGATAGGAGGAGCAATGACCTCTCAAAAAAAAGATAGGAGGAGGAATGGAATGGATAGTTGGATGGTGGGGACCCAGGGAGCCTGCTCTTTGTGCGGGTAATTTTCCAAAAGGGAGTTTATTTCCCCGACAATTCCCTGAATGGGGTTGTCAGAGGATGTTTTCCTTGTCTGGGGTCGAGCCAGAAACCGCTCCAGCGGGAGCATTTTTCCTTTGCCAAAAACCGCTCCACCGGGAGCGATTTTCCTTTGCCAAAAACCGCTCCACCGGGAGCGTTTTTCGTTTTGCCAAAAAACGCTCCCAGTAGAGCGGTTTTGTGTTGTCACTGAAAAAAAAAATTAGCTACAATGAGCAAGGGGGAGAAAATCCAAATAAAAACACACAATGGCTCTTATTCGGAATCAAACCCAAGGACCTCCACATTTTTAAATAACTGCTCAAACCAACCAAACTACAAGAGCTTACTGATTTATAACTTTGTAATAAATAATATATTTCATAGATAAGGGTTCTATGAAATATGTAACATATTATTTTTTAAATAAATACGTATTTGTATAAAATAATATTTTTTAAGTAAAAATGTAAAAATAATATATTTCATAAATACAATATATTTAATAAATAATATATTATATAAATACAAATATATGTAATATAAATAAATAATAACATATTACATAAATATAGATAATACATTACATAAATACGTATTTATTTAAAAAATAATATATTTCATATATTTATGAAATATATTATTTTTTAAGCTAGAAACCGCTCCATGGGAAGCTTTTTCTTTTTCGACCAAAAATAGCTCTATGGGGATACGTATTTATCTAAAAATAATATATTTATGAAATATTTTTCTTTTTCTTTTTCGACCAGAAACCGCTCCCCATGGAGCGTTTTCTTTTTCGACCAAAAACTGCTCCCCATGGAGCGGTTTCTGGTCGAAAAAAAAGGACCGGAGTCAGAAAAAAAAGACCAGAAACCGCTCCATGGGGAGCGTTTTCTTTTTCGACCAAAAACCGCTCCCCATGGAGCGGTTTCTGACTTCTAATCAGACGATATTTATTGCTTTCTCCTTTTTCCCGGCGGTGGTCCATTTCGACGACTCCCATTTTATTATATAATAATAATAATAATAATAATAATAATACATTGTTAAAACGTAACAAGTGACGTTTTATATTCTTATCTTTTGAAATGTAATGAGTCGGCAAAAATTATCATCAACCAAAATAACTAATATTTTATACATCTATCATATGAAAACGAACAAATCTGGTCCCTAAATTAACAACCTATAATAAGCCATATGACATTTCAATAATCTATCCAACGTTAATTGAATAAAATTTCTAATCAAGAAAGAGAGGCCTAGATTGTAATATCAGATAAGCATAAAAATAATTTTGGACATCAATTCAAACCGCTCCCCCGGGAGCGGTTTTTGGTTAAAAAGAAACCGCTCCCCCGGGAGCGGTTTTTGGTTAAAAATAAAACGCTCCCGGAGGAACGGTTTGTGGTAGCGTTTTTTTAATAAGTTTTCGTTCACTTTGTGTTGCTTTATTATTTTTTTAGCCATCGGTTCACTTCAATTTTAATTTTCTAGTTTTCAGATAATTAACAAAATAAATTAAAAGTTTCTATCGTATATTTGTGGATGTTTTGCCAAGGTGGACTCGTTATTACAGATGTTAATTGCCCAATAACTTATACTACCATATATATTATACAGGTAAAAGTTAAAAAAATAATAGAATCTGAGATTTATTACGACAAAAATTTAAGAGATTTATTGCAAGCTTACGTGTATAATGGTTAAGACCGGGGTCTGGTTTAAATGGGACAATTGGAATTAAATTGGTAGGATTTTTGGTTAAAAAAAAAGCTCCCAGAGGACCGGTTTGTGGTATTAAAAAATGCTCCGTGGGTTTTTGGTATAAAAATAACGGTCCGGCGGGATCGGTTTTTTGGTATAAAACAAAACGCTCCGACGGGAGCAGTTTTGGTATAAAAAGAAAACGCCCCCACGGGAGCGGTTTGTGGTATAAAATAAAACGCTCCAGCGGGAGCAGTTTTGGGTATAAAAAAATGCTCCGGTGGGAGCAGTTTCCGCCTCAACCCCAGACAAGGAATACATCCCCTGACAACCTCATTCAGGGAATTATCGGAGAAATAAACCCCCTTTTGGAAAATTCCCCTCTTTGCGCAAAGTCACCTTTTGATTTGTTCCAAGTTTTAACTAATCAAGAGTCGAAGTCGGGTGACATTGATGATATAACTTCTTTTTTTTTAGAATCGTTCATTGGTGATATAACATTGATCGATGATATAACATTGGTGATATAACTTGGACATGATGCTTCTCGCATTTGTTATTGACCGTGGAGGAGATAATGCCATGATTACGACCAATTTATTAAGACCAAACTGACCATAAAAAACATTAAGACCAAACCAAACCTGACCAACTAAATTAATTAAAACCCCACAAAATTAATTGGGTGAGAGGAGAACAACTGATTGGGACTGACCCATTCATCAGATATCATATATATGTTTCTTTTTTTTTATCTCTGAAAAGTTATATTTTTTTTTTAGGTAAATTATTCTCAGGTCTCTGAATTATAATTTTATTATTTACAAGTCTTTAATTTTCAAAAATAGTGTACGGGGTCTTTGTTTTTTAAGAAATAGTAATATCACCGATACTCCAAACTAATGGCAGGGATCAACAAGTATGACCGGTTCTAAAAAAAACAAGTAAGACCACACAATCAAAAGCAAATGTTGACAACTAATATGCCAGAGTTGATGTTCCAAGGATGGGATGGGATGGAACGTGGCACAGTTACCACGGTGAATGTCTGCAAGTTTTAATTATTGACCACCGGAAGTTATCCGAATTGGAGAAGGGGCCAGGTTTTGTCCATTGTCCATTGCCTGTTAAAGCACCCTCTTTTCTGGTGGATTGTCTTGTTCGCCGTTGCATAAAATGGTGGCAATTTCACTTTTTTTTCTTCTACTAAACTAACCCGTACTGTTTAGTCGATTATCTTCTCTCCCTCTCTCTTTTCCCTCCACCGCCTTCCCGTTCTAACTTCTGAAGTTGATTCAGATTGATCGACCATTCTAATTTTTTTTGGGTGAGATTTAAATTGTTTTTACAATTTCGAATTTTAGACGGTCATGAGATTCGATCCTTCCACTTCATGCTTAAGGACTGACACCGTATCTATCAGACCATACATGAGTTGGTGATCGACCATTCTAATTTAATCATAAACCTCGACTACAAATTTTTAGAGAACAAACATATACGAATTTTTATGTCAACTCTAACTTAAATTAGTCTATCTAATCACATTAACTTTTTTTTCTAAATTCTACTTCATAACCGAGTGATTTTATATTTTATACATCATATATTACAAAATAAATACATACAATTTTTGAAGTGAAATTCTTTCTTACAAATTTCGTATAGATACCTCGCATACTCGTTGGTCTTACTCAAATTAAATGGAAACAACATGAGAGCGAATATATATACCTTTCACAGCCATGTTAATAAGTAGGGATGTCAATGGGTAGGGTAGGGTAGGGTATGGTAGGGTAGGATATTGATAAACGTTACCCATACCCTAGTTTTTTTGGATGGACCCATACCATACCTTCGACCCTACAAATTTTTTATTGTTAGATTCATACCCTACCCTCCTGGAGACCCAGGATCTACAGGATCTGCAGGGTCCTACCCTTTAACGTTCTGCATTTTGATAATTTTTAATCAAAACTTAATTTTTATATAAAATTTAAATAAATTCAAGACATCTACTACGTTACACATCAACATTCAATAGAAAATTGATGAAACATCAAATTTTACAATTTAATTTCAATAGTCCAAGGTTTTTCCTTTAGAGTTTGAAGTACATAAACAATTCAACAAAAGAAAAATATAGCATGTCAGCTTCTAGTGATCAATCATTCACGACATCTTCTAAGCTAGTTTTGAATAACATAATAAATATGTTAAAGTTAACCGTAAAGTATATTATATATATTATCAATACGGTCTAACAAGGGTCTAACTAGAGTCTAATTAGAGTAAAGTCTAAAATAGGGTAAAAATGTAAGGGTAGGGTCCGACCCACAGGGTCTAACTATGGATTCATACCCTACCCTAGACCCTACCTCTAAACATAGACCCATATTCATACCCTACCCTAGACCCAGTCAAAGTCAACATACCCTAGACCTATAGGGTAAGGGTAGGGTCCGACCCTCAGGGTATGGATATTTCTGCCATCCCTATTAATAAGTTGAAACTCCCTTTTCTCTACACGTGCTAAATGCATACTTAATCGTTGGATCCCCGCTTTTCGATCCAACGGTTAGGGATGTTTCCTGCACGTGCAAAGACACCCGGGTCTCAGCACCATAAGAAAATTGTACCTCGCATATTCACGAGGTATGAAAATAACTTACGAGTCTCTCACTGGTCGTTAATTTCTCTGTATAAATATCATTATCGTGGTCTTACTTGTAAAGCCATGTTACAAGTCAAGAGTGACCAAATGAAATTGTGGAGGAGACAGAACAACTTCTTATCCTGTTTTTTTTTTGTGTGGACAAGAGAAGTTATTACAGGAAAAGGGTTTCAATTCTTACCAAGTGAAAATTTTAAATCTAGGCGCTTCGTGGCCGGGTCTCATTGCATCGTTAGCGTAGTTCGTATCATCTTACAATCCTAGGACTTTGGAAAGTGCAGGTACTAGTCTATCTACAATTGTTGCAATGCCTACACTTCATGTAATATCTCACAAAGAGGAAAAACCAACCAAGCTACCACAGTTCTATAGGCATCCTAATCCTAGTGCTTACATAATGGGATGAAGACGCTGGCCAGGTGACCGATGAGCAGAGCCGCCTTAGCCACCGCAGGCAGCACCGCATCCGGCCGCTGCGCAGGTGGAACCGTAGGTGTCCTTGTGAGTAGCCGCGGCTTTGCCCTTGGAAGCACCATCGGCACACGAGAAGACAATGGCTGAAACTATTGAAATGGTGAGGAGTCCAACGAAGAAAACAAGAGCCATATCGCTTATGCCTCCTCTTGTTGATGCTTCATTAATAAAAAATCTCACCATTTGTATCTTGATTTGTTCTACTTGGGATCCAACTCTAAAGGGCTATAAGAATTAGCTGACCAAGTTTTGCTTTAAGTAAGGTGCGTTGCTTCGGTTTTGTTGCGTTCGCTTTATGTGAGAAGAGGATATGTTGACTTCTCCTCGAATATGTGGAGTCCAATATCGTAGACCGCTATTTAGGGACGGGTTCACACAAGAGTATCTTTTATATATGCAATATTTATATCTAAGACAACCTTCAGAAATTTCAAATTTAGTACCACTTGTAGCTCATAAGTTGTGTTGACTTTTTTTTAAATCTCTGTATCAGAATCAAATACAATCAAGTCCTATTTAGAATAGACGGTATCATTTGTGTTTTTTTGTTGTTAATATAACTTGAATATTTTTTAAAATAATCTGAGTCTCTTATTACTTGAATCAATCAATATGTTAACAGAGCCAATGATTGTTTGTTTTTTGGGCGGTTTAAGTTGGTTAACTTTTGACTTTTCAGCTTGGGAAGCAAATGTTCTACTTTTTTGAAGGTTGAAGCAAATGTTCTACGGGTGTGGAAAAACGTTAGTTGAGAACAAGGGGTCGTTAAAATCTTATCCAATTTCAAGGTCAGCGAGGGAGTTAGAGGAAATTAGAACTCTTGGACTTTTGAATTAAATTGACACTTTCGGCTCACTACGTCAAACTAACAAGTGGTGATGGCAAGAGTTTGTTCTTTTGGGATGACAAGTGGACGGCTGAAGTCTCTTTTAAAGACAGATTTGAAAGGTTGCACATGATTTTCTTACAACAAGGTTTCAAGGTGGCAGATTGTGGCTACTGGTGCAATGGGATTTAGACGTGGAATCTACTTTGGCGAAGATCTTTCAGAGTGTACGAGGAGGACATGCTGCTAGAGCTCATGGTGATCTTAAATGCGACCCATTTGTGCATGGACTCCAGCGATTCGATCAATTGGAGGTGGGATGAAAATGGATTCTCAGCTAAGACTTGGAGGCGGCATGTGTGGGAGCTTAATTTCGTGTCTACTCCGTTGATTGGCGAGCTTAGGAAGGTCTGGTCTGGTCTTATTCCCCTCAAGGTTGAGTGCTTTTTGTGGAAATCAATCCAAAACAGAATTCCGACCTGTGACACTCTCATCAGGATGCGACGAATACAGGCGTGGGAGGCTCTTTGCCCCTTTTGTTTGGATCAAGACGAGTCGGCTATACATCTCCTCCTCCTTTGCCCTTTCTCAAGAGCAATTTGGGATTACTTCGTAAACAAGTTGGGTTTTTCGTGGTGTGGCTTCTCATCTATTGAGACGGCGCTCTCCAATTGGCGTGGTCTTTCCAGTAACAGCATGGAAGGGAAGGTTTGGTTCACTTTGTTTGGAGCTATTACCTGTGGTTTATGGAATCATAGGAACCAGGTAATTTTCGAGGAAAAATAATGTGATTTGGAGCTTCTCAAGCATTCCATCTTCTTTCGGACACGCGAGTGGCTATTTTGGGCAAGAACCTTGAAGGATATCGGCTCGCAGGAGCTAGATTTATTTTGGGATTCCCTTCGAGTTAGGTGATTTGTATTGGGACTATTGTGGGGGTTGTTAGCTTGTTGTAGATATGTTTCGTTTTATTTGCCTTTACTTTCGTTTGTTGTGGTTTTTCTCCCCTACTCTTCTTTAATAAAGCGTATTTACTTATATAAAAAAAACTAACAAGTGGTACCTAAAAAACTAACAAGTGGCTGCAACCCGCTTTTATACATATATATGCATACATATATATATATATATACATACATATATATTATACTACTTACAATATTAATAAACACACTTACTTAAAAAACAAATACCAAATACTCAAATTGTAAAATATTTTTCTAATTTAAGAGGAAGTTCCGAGTTTCAATAATGAAAAATTAATAGTACTAAAGTCTTTTTTGGTGGAATATTAGTACTAAAGTTTGATATGAAGAACTTTGTCAAAAATTTTAAATTACTAAAGTTATTAGTAATTTAAAAAAAAATCCTATAATTGATACTTTAACTCTTTTTAGCTCGTGACAACAGCAATCTTGACAATCCCACCTCCATTCAGGCGTCTTATGAGACTCAATCTTCTAATTAGACGACAGCCAAACGATTGGTCTGGTGACCGATTGCGGTTATACAACTCCTATTTCATAATACGTAAAACAAATGAAAGTACGAGATGAGATCAATCGGAGTTGGTCCAAGTGAACTTTCGGATAGCATGTTGGTTACTGACTATGGGCTTCTTCATTTCAATTTATCTATGGGCTGGGCCCTAAACAGCCAACAAGTCCATGGCGAATGCAGTAACCCCAACTTCTGAAGTATCTTAATGGGCTTCAACTTTCTGATATAGAATAAGGCGGCGGCAAGTTCCCATATAGAATTTGTCAAAAAGACTTGAACTTTTTAAGTAATATTTCGAGTTCCGAATGTTCTCAACTCTAAAAAAATATTAAGCAATTAAAAAGAATGATCTAAATAATAAAATGTTTGAATTCTCTTGAATTTGAACATTGACACTTATATTTTGCAAAAAAAATATTGAAATTTATAAGACTCAACAATTCTCGATTCTAGATTAGTGTACACACGAATACCCGAAAAAAGCAAAGCTTATCCGGCAGTTACTTGACAGGTCACGTACAGTTCCCTGTTGATAAACTTATTGAATATGTCACCACCTGCATATGATGATTTCTTCATCTACTCCCCGAGTAATAATACATTGCAGAATTAAGAGATACAGGTAGGATTGCACATTGATTGGTTCTTGACCATCCCACGGGAAGGACAGCAACCTTTAGATAAAAATCATACTTGGCATATCCCCCACGACACAAAGAAAGACGATGTGTGGTGGATAGGAAAAAAAATTTAATAAAGGAAACTATATAATATATCCTAATTTGTTTAATGGATTCCGAAATAGGAAGTAAAATATATGTAATATCTCTACTAATATAGAAAGATAATATACACGACATTTTGGAATATCGAACTTTGATGGATTTAAAAACAATATGGGGGAATGGTTGATATCAATTTAATTGCATAGCTTTCCAATAAGTATTTAGTTTTATTCCTACAATCTCATAGTTAAGAATTTAATCGTTATTTTACTTGTATAACCCGGTAAAGCTTCTACCGTGGAATCTTAGGAAAGTTGTAATATATTTTGGTGAAATGGAATTTCCTTATAAAAAATACGCAATATTTCATGAGAATTTTTTTTAATAAGTAATGAGGGGAAAATTGTACTTATGGGTGATTGAAGTTTGTCCATCTTGTGTGGTCTTTACATAATTGAACGTTGCACTACCAAACTCATGTATCAATTAGTGAAAGCTTTTTTATTTTAACTAAAACTAAGTATTTGTAAAGCCCCGTGATTTGACCGACTGTCTTCACAAACCGACATGAGTCTTTTCCAGCGTGTTTTGTCCTCACTCGCACGCATCCTGTAAAACTTCCCATAGGTCACCCATCGTAATCCTACTCTAGGCCAAATACGTTTAACCTTAGAGTTCTCTCAGGATGTACCCCGAAAAAGAAGGTGCTCATTGTTGGTATGGATAGTACCAATCAAACTACTTAAGACTTTCAGATAGAACCATATCATTTTCGGGGTATCACATACACCCCTCCTTAAATACGCGACGTCCTCGTCGCACCAAATAGATTACAGAATGCTCCTAGAACCGTATTTGCTCTGATACCAAATGTAACGCCCCGTGATTTGACCGACTATTTTCACAAACCGACATGAGTCTTTTCTAGCGTATTTTGTCCTCACTCGCACGCATCCTGGAAAACTTTCCAGGAGGTCACCCATCCTAATCCTACTCTAGGCCAAACACGTTTAACCTTGGAGTTCTCTCAGGATGTGTACCAGAAAAGAAGGTGCACTTTGTTGGTATAGATAGTACCAATCAAATCACTTAAAGCTTTCAGATAGAACATATCATTTTCGGGATATCATAGTATTAAATTCGAACATAATATTGTAATATTGTATGTGTTAAACAATCGTTGGTTAAATTTCATTGTCTTTTGTGGTTTCTGTTGATTTTAACCTAAATAAATTGACTTATTAAAAAATCTAAATACATGGTTATTTCGAAGAAATTTTTTTTGAACGTCGTGGAGTATGTGTTAGTTTAATTTTCCCATGTGCATGAACCTCTTCATGCAGCAACAGCTTTGAAATCTTTATTATATCTCATGAGATCTGAAGACCATTTGATCTGTCGCATTGAATGGTTGAGGGCACTCTTCAATATAATATGTATGACTCCTGCGCCGAAATTTGAAAGCCACATCAAATTCATTCATAATGTTAATTAGCTTTCAATGTTATATTATAGTCATCATCGACCCTTCACTTTAAATCTTATAATATAATCTTTTATCTCTTTACATTCCGTAGTAATGATAGTCTCAATTCCGTAAAAATAGATCTTTCAATTAAATCATGTGATGTTAGATTTGGTACTGTTAGTGTATTGGTAGTACCATCTGGCTTGGATTGTAGGTTGTTAGATGGAGAGGGGACGTGTTTGCGAACAAATCTGACGGTTCGCGTATGTGATGACAAACTTGTAAAATCAGAGATTACATAAAAATATTTTCGTAATTTTGTATGTAAAAAGTGTATGTTCTTTCACATGTTGTACCATTATCTCTTGAACAATACTATACTATAGGGACCCATCAACACTATATTCAACCAGGAATCATATATATCGTATGTATTCTATCTTTTCTATATACCGTGCTGCGGAGTGTTCAAAATGTTTGTTTTCATTTCCGTTGCCATAACAGTTCCAACCTCGTTTAAATAAGATCTGTTGATCCACGGAAATTGCTTCCCCGATCCGGTAATGAAGGCCGAACTTCCAACAAACAAGCAAACCTTACCCATGCAAAGATATAGCGGTGTAATTACTAGTCTCCACGTCCTCATGCATTTCTTACCCTAAACCCATTAAGTTAGATAAAGTTTTTATGGCCATAATTAGCGAGCACTAATTAAGCTTAATACCCAAAACGATAACCAAAAAGATGGCGAGTCTTCTGTGTCTAGATAAGTGTTAACCCCTTCTAATCTCCACCATTTATTTTCTTCTATAAATTAGCCATACAGAGAACCGCAACAGAAAACTATAAGGCGTTACTGCTGTCTTTTTTCACAGAAAATTATATATATAGAAGGGAATTAATTGTGCAAGTACTTGAGATAAGAGGAAGAGCAGAAATAGAAACATTGAGGTTAATGGGAAGTGACATTTCCCTCCTTAGTTTCCTACCATAAAAAGAAATAGAAATTGGCGTTAATTGGGTGGGGCGCAATTAATACCCCTACCAAGTTCAATGCATGTTCTTCTTACTCATTCATATCCGAATACGTATTGAACCGACGAACCTTCTTATACATAGACATACATGTATATATATATATAGTGAACAAGCAAGCATATATACATTTAGATTATAGGTCAAAACATAAATTTTTTTTAGCTCTCAGAAGCGAAAATGTCTCCTAATTCGGATCTCTCAACTATACTCCCGAGAGTTCTTATCGTCTCGAGGCGCTCCGTTCGAAAGAACAAGTTTGTTGATTTTGTGGGTAAGATTTCTTTCTTTAATCTCTCTCTTGTTTTTTGTATTTTTTTCTTCTGAATTTTGGTTATTGGCTGCATGTTCCATTAAAACGTGTCCGAATACCCAATGATTTTGAAAGGAAAAAAAGAGTCTAAATAACGTGATACGAAGATTCATAACTTGGCAATATGAACAATAGGAGAGTACCATCTGGACCTGATCGTCAACTACGGGGCGGTGCCCGTGATAGTCCCGAGAGTGAGCGGAGTCCATATGCTCCTGGAAAGCTTCGAGCCAATCCACGGCGTCCTCCTATGCGAGGGCGAGGACGTTGACCCTTCTCTCTACGACTCAGACCTCGCCAACTTCTCCCCACTGGAGCTCCAAGAGATTCGCAACCTCCACGCAAGCGACACCACCATCGACAGGGAGAAGGACACCATCGAGCTCAGGCTAGCCAAGCTCTGCCTCGAAAGGAACATCCCTTACCTCGGAATCTGTCGGGGTTCACAGGTACTTTTTTTTCGTAATATTTAGAAAGGAGTATTTGCCGGTAAAATATGAAGTGATTTTTACAATGGTGTTTCTACATTGGAAGCTTCAACGTGAGACATCCTTTATTAAATTCAAGTTATCTACTGCTTGCACCAAAATAATTTTCTTGTTGTTAAAGATGAAATTTTAAATTCACACGCCCATAAATATAACCCAAATTTTTAGCTACGTTATTACAATTTGTGAAGATTATGACATTGCTAGTTAGTTAACTTGTTTGTAAGTGTGAAAAATTCATAATTCATTTTTCTTAAACTCTAAATTATATATGAAAATTTTAACATAATATCAAAACGAACCTCGTACTAGAGTCATTTAAGTGTGACCTCATCCGTCTCTATGAGCAAATATAGGTCATTTTATGCAACCGAGTGCACAATAGAGTAGTAGATTGGCTGTCACACTTTGTCCTCGAGTTTCCGAGAGACTTATATGTATTATAAGGTCCCCCAATAGTTTTTGCACCTTGCTAAGGAACGATGTAACTATATCTATCCTTTTGTAATTTTGTCGATTGAATGAAAGATTACTGGACATTCATATTGTTATCCGCGCATAACCCTCGTTTCATCGATGTATTATGACTTATTAAACTTTGTTCTCAGGTACTTAACGTTGCATGTGGAGGTACACTTTACCAAGACGTCGACAGGGAGCTGTCCAAAGAGAACAACGTCCCGAAAGAGCAAAGAGTGAGCCATATGGACTACGAGAATTACGACGGCCACAGGCATCAGCTGGAGGTAGTGGAAGGAACCCCTTTGCACCAGTGGTTTGACGAGTCTCGGCGCGAGAATATGGAGATTATGGTCAATAGCTACCACCACCAAGGCGTTAAGAAATTGGCTCAGAGGTTTGTTCCCATGGCTTTCTCTCCTGATGGGCTGGTTGAAGGGTTTTATGACCCTGATGCTTATAATCCTGAGGAGGGCAAGTTCATCATGGGCCTCCAGTTCCATCCTGAGAGGATGAGGAACCAAGATTCTGACCAGTTTGATTACCCCGGGTGCCCGGCCGCTTATAAGGTATACGTGATTACATTTTTCAAAGGTCGTGCAAACTTCGGTCCGATATCGTAACTCTAATTTGGCGCAGGAGTTTGTGAAGGCGGTGATCGCCTATAAGAGGAGGCTAAACCACACGGAATCCTTGGCGAGAGCGCCGAAACTCAACCAGGAACTGGAGATCAAGCGGAAGGTTATAGCTAGAAGCTTCTCAATTGCAAGAAACGTGTACAGTTTAGGCAGTAGCGGAAAGGTTTCAAATCACCTGTCCGAATTGGACATTGGAGCCCAGTTTCTAGAGGTTAGTCCGTTAACTACTGACGTGTTGTTCCAACTTAACGAGATGTTTCGAGTTTTGCATTGACAACAGGTGGCTTCTTCTCTGCTTTGCAGGCAAACACGGCACTGAGCTTGCAGCAAGAGATCAGGTTGAAGCAAATGGGCGCAACGGTGAGGAATGCCTCGGCGTACAGGGAGAGGTTGAAGATGAATGACGGGAGGGAAAAAATGGCACGAAACATAATGGGGAAGGTGACCATTGCTCAGCTATCTGACCTCTTGTCCTTTTACCACATGATGGGAAACTTATGTGCAGAGACTCTTGAGATTAAGCTTCAAGAAGGGTTAAACGAGGAACCTGATCTGTGACATGTCAAGATTCATGCACACCTCAGAAATAGACCAAAATGGTCATCACTCCACTTTATGTGAGGAACTCTTATGTATCGATGTAACAATGAGTTTCTTGGTCACGATGCTAAAGTTCCATTGAAGAGCTATACCATATCCTCCCCACCCCCCGTTGGCTCTCCCATATCTATGAAGTCGGAATACCAACTAGCCTAATACCATTTTTTCACAAAACAATTAGTCTGTAGGAGGTGGTGTTGTTCTAGCAAAGCAAGAAGTTCGAATTGAAACCCTTAAAAATATTTGCCAACTTTTGTGCGCACCCCAACTCGAAACTGGATCAATCTAGATAGATTTTCGGAAGAAAAAGTTCCTTTCATTGGGGCTGGAGGGTGAAACCCCACAAGCAAGCATTCCTATCAAATTCCTCTTACAGTAGTACATCCTCGGCTTGAATCATCAGGACCAAAAAAGTGCCTGGTTTATCGTTACATCCCCATCATATAAATATAGAGCATATATAGACAGTATGATACGATTTCCAAAAGCCTAAAAGCGCCATTAAAGTAAAATTCAAACGCAGAGCACTTGCGCAGCACCATCCTATCTGTTCTTAGTCTAAAGCTATCAGTTGACCTATGTTTCATTTTCTGATTCTATAGCAGGATATTGGACCCCAGATCATGTTGCTCTGATTCCTCTGGACATTCTGTATGTGGGTCACCAAGCGATCGTCGGGCTTCACTTCTCAAATGTGAGGAAATAGTGCGGGGGACATCATAAATTTGCATTACCTACTGTTGAAAAAAATGTAATCTGGATGACTCGCCTGAAGCGATCTCAGCCAATTGTCAGCAGCCTGCAAGAGGGAGTCGGCCCGTTTAGGGTCACATCCTCCCGTGGAGGTCCACAGCGAGCTTTTCAACTTGTATGATGCAAGACCAAAGACAGGCAATGACATCTTGGGCGCTCCATCCATCTCACTCTGACGTGACAATGCTGGAGCAATTGCACTTCTGGCACCTGAGATAATGTACATAATTTCAAATCAGGACGCATTTCATGTAAATGCAAGGCATCCGACTAATTTTCTAATAATGGCTTCTACAAAATGGAACCAAGAATCTCAAAATAGACATTAAATAGTAAGGCAAGTATGGAGCAGATAAAAAATGGGTGATAACTGGAAAGTCCCATATGGAATCCTACAAAAAGGTCACCTAAAAGGATATACAGCCCAAACATCAGATGCACAGGAACCACATGTGCAAAGCTGTCTCTTACCTCCCAATGGAGTATGCAGAGAATGATATGTCAAAAAGCACGCATCGAGGTCTTTTAGCGTTGGCCCTGTAGGTATTCTGTAAATTGGATACCTAAAAGAAACCAAAAGTCAAGTTGCACTTTTTAAATCAAAGTTGCATAATAAAATTGCGTAGTAAAGGAAATTGAACATTTAAAATGATGAGTACCAGGCCACTGAAATCCAACTTGATGGAAGTAAATCACAACTTCTAAGAGTTTTCAGTGCAGGAATTCGGGAAGCAAGATCCATTATCTGCAACGAGCAAAATTTCAGTAAAAATCACAACATGCAAGTCCATCAATGACATGTTCTTTCCATATATAGACAAGCCAAAATAATCAGCTAGAGTCCACACCTTATCAGCTAATGGTTCACGGTTGTAGGGGGGGTCATACTCAAGATACTCGAAGAGTAGCCTCCCCTTCGAATTTATTGGTTCCCCTTCATCACTAGAGAACTCATCATCATTGGAAATAGGCTCTCCTTTCAATGACAACCTATCGACTCTAAGCTGAAGTTCATTCGCTATATGATGGTGATTCCATAGCTGCCCAGACTGCTTTGGACCTCCTTCTTGTTCGCAATCACTACTACCATCGCTACTTGAGTCCCTAAAATCACTGTCACTATCTTCACCTGGCCGCCTGTGGTACAAAGAACAAAGACGTTAACATAGAGGGTTTCACGACATGAAATCATAGTAAATCTGAGTTGTATCTTCTTTTGGTTAAAAGGAGAAAAAATCTGAGGATGGTACTGCCATTTTCGTATATCGCCACCCAACAATGTAAACAACAGCGACAATGAACTAACAGAAGTTTAACAAAACAATTACAGACAAGAGTAAGTGAGTTTGTTGATATTGCAATCGAGATTTGACCGACGACGGAAACAAAGTTTTAATTAATTAGGATAATGAGGACTCTGATCAAATATTGGCTCAAATGGAAACAAAAGCATGATACTAGTAACATCATTCTTGACTCTGGCTTCAAAGGCCACTTTCCATTATTACTGATACAACGGAAAATCTCTCTCCAAAATCTTCCAAGTCTAGCTGCAAATTAACTAGGACGACCAAAGTGACAATTCCTTACAAGTGAGACAAAAAAGAACTTGGACAATAAATTCGCAAGCTGTGAGTAGAACAGCAATAATCAGCATAGCATAGCTAAAAGATGCCGAAAGGGAAACACAGGAAACAGTACACAATCCACAACCCCATGCAAAACAACATGTTTCAAGAAATAAAGCTATAACAAAAGAAATCCACCACCAATCCAGCACCTCAATTACCTTGACTTATCACGTGGTTTTAAAGATTCCCCATATATTTGGATCCCCGACAAGTACGGAACATAATACTGAACAACACAGTCGCTCTCATTCAAAATTAGAGGCACTCCAGCACCATAGGCACTCCACTCCTTGAACGACTCCCACAAATCACCGAGAACAAAGTAAGGCTGAAAGTCCCCGACATGCGTCCTCAAGCCTCGCGCCATTGTCTGCTCCGACCAAATCCAAGCATTAGCCTAACTAGTTCATAACAGATCCTCACAAACAAATACAAAACCAGTGCTTACCCCAACACAAATCAAAGACAGCCTAACAATGTGGCAACGCGAACATTATTATGGATCACGCCAAAATGAGGGCTTAGACAGTATCCTTCCATACCGGAAAATGCCCTGACCAACTACGCGAGCGGAAACCCGTAGCACATTCCCCGTGGACTAAATGAAAAATCGACATCATCTCCTCCTACTCCACGAGTTCTGCTAGTCCCATTGGCTCTAGTAACCATCACTAATCCTAAACACATTTAATGCTAAAACCAAAACCCCCAATAACTAACTTTAATTATCAACTAAATAAATAAACACATAAAAAAGAAAAAGGCATGAAGTTCCAAAAGCAGGTACCTTGGGCAAGTACTGGGCGGGAACGGAAGGGACGATGGAGCCGATGAACCGGTCCAGGTTGCTGGACCGGGCAGCGGGCAGCTCCTCCACAGGGAGCTGCGGCTTCCGGGACCCGGCCGGGGTGACGTCGCTGTGGGCCCTACGGAGCAGCTGTTGCTGGGAGGAGTCGTTGTCGCGGTGGGCCCTACGCGCCTTCCTGGGGTCGTAGAACCGGTCCTCGCCGGCCCCCCTCCCGCGCGTGCACTGCACTCCTGTACCTAGCATTTCCCCGCGCCCCCGTAAATTCCTCCCTTAAAAAAATGGAAAATATAAAAAGGAAAAAAGGGACCTCGAGGAAGTCAAAAGCTACAAAAACGGCTTTCGTATTTCCTTCGATCGGAGATGAGAGAGCCGTCGTTTCAGGGAATTTCGGGGGGAAATTGTTCTTTTTTATTTAAGTGGAGATAAAACCCTAATGAGGAGGGAGCTTCGTGGATCTAGAGCGGGGGAGGGGCAGAATGGTAATAAGGGCAGAGGAAGGTAGATGGGAAGGTGTGACAGAGAGAGAGATTGAGCAGGAATAATAAAATGAGGGGTGGGGGTGGGGAGGTAGAGGGAGAGGGAAAATGGTATAATAATAATTATCGAATTGATATAAACATTATATATGGATAACATTATTGGCGATTAACTTGAGTTAAAAAAAAACCTCAAAGTAACTTGGTCACTTGGTGACAAATCAGTTATTATCTGATAAGAAAATTTAAAATGACAAAATATAATGTGCAAGTCAAACCGGGAAAAATACATGATTGTAAAATTGATTTTATTCTTGGTTTTTCTATTTTTCCACCTGTTGCAGATAGTGATCATCGATCTGAAATTAACAACAGTGGACTGCATTTAGTTGATGTTTGACTTTAATTGATGTTAAGTTTGGCTATTAATTTTTTTAGGGGACTACGTACATTGGAATTAATAACAGACATTGGACTGCATTTAGTTGATGTTTGACTTTAATTGATGTCAAGTTTGGCTATTAAATTGAGTTCTCTTTTTCTAATTAATGATCGGTCAATATTCGTTGGAGATATGTGGAAAACTGTTAGCAGTTACAGCCGGTGGATCAACTAGTAAAGTGTTGTTTTCAGTTATTAACTAGAAAGTTTTTATTTTTCGGTTCTGCGAAAATGTAGTTATATTAAAATTTGATACGAAAAACCAAATCAGATCAAATGGGCCAGTAAACACATGTTACTGTTTATATGGGCTCGTGACATTGGGCCTCATTGTTGCCATTGGATTTTCCTTTTTGGTCCATTATCTAGGAGCCTACATACTGGAGGACGTCCTCACTTCACTTCTGCTCTGCTCCATTTCTCAAGGAGAACTCTGAATTTGTTCTTTCCTAGTTTTTATTTAACATTTTTTGGGTATAATTTCTGATATTCGAGCATGCTCATTTTCGAGGTGACTCTCTCGTTGACATTTTTATATAACATTAAGTTTTTGTTTGATCTATATTTTTTCACTAATTTTGTAGCAAGTAAGAATATGGCAAAACTTATAGCGTGAAATCCAAGCTAGGCATTTTAAATGCTGATGGTGTTATATACAAAAATGGCCAAAATAATTTACAACTCATCATCGTCTTCGTGATCATCAATGTCGCTCAAATCATCAATACCAATTGCAGCTACCTTCGACCCACTAATCCTAAAAGAAACCGGCATAATCTTAGTTGGTAATCTTAAATTATCACTAATCACAACACCACAACCTTCATCCTCCTCTCCTTCTTCAAGTCACCAGGAGGCAAGAAGCAATCCAATGACAATCCCTTAACGTTAAAATCGAACTCTTCGATGGTCCAAACTTCCTCCATTCGTGTTCGACTGTGACCCTCAGAGCTCTCCCAGAGCCTAAACAGCGAGACATCGGTCTTTCCACCGTGCGCAATGTTGATGCCTTCAATGGTTCTGTAATCCCGGATCGTCGATACCATTGTTGTCTCCCAATAAACACCATTGTCTCCTCCTGAGGAGTTGATTCTTAGGAGGTGAGAGTCTTCGAGTTGGAGCAACAGACCACTTCGTTGGCTAAAATAGCCCCACATTGTGTGTCTGATTATTTCTTTGTTGCACGTGCTCCTCGCTCTTAGTGATGAGGATTCAGATTCTAGTTTTAGAATGAAGCAATCTTCGTTGTTGATCGTCTTCTCACCGATGCATACAGAGTTTGAGAATAAGTCTGCTGTTGACTTGGGATCCAAACCCTGTTGATTATCAGAATTAAATTACAGAAGTCCGTCAATTCTTATACGTCAAATAAGTCGGTTAACTTTAACACAAAAGCAGGTCAACTAAGATGTTTGACTTTTTATACGTGAACTCCAAATTCAGTTTAGCACTCCACCAAATTGCTGACTTTTGGGGAAGTGGACAACCGATTATTAGTGAGCCTTTTAGTACCCAATTTAGGAATATAAAAATAAGAACAACAACTTAGAACCATGGTTTTAAAACCCGGCCCGGAGCTAGACCCAGAATTTCTATCATTTTTCGAGTCGGTCGGACCACCAATCGGACCAAAAATATTTTTATTTTTTAATATTTTAAATTATATATATATATAAATAGACTTAGACTTAATTTTTTATCTCTCCACTCTATAAATTTACTTATTTATTTATTACTCTATAAACTTGTCAAATCAATTTTTTTCTCGAAAACTACCCAAAAAAGTCAATTTTGCCTTTTTTGTACGAACCGAGTTTGACCGGTCAGAGTAAACCTCAAAATTGGTCGGTCTGACCAAATTTGGTCCGGTTAGTACAGACTCCGGTCAAAAATCTAAAAACGACATGCTCTTGTGCCCGATTCATAGTCCAATCGGTCGGACCACCGATTAGACTGCATTTTTTAAAACCATGCTTAGAACAACATGGGAAGCTTATTAAGGTCCCACAAGCTGCGTTGGGGTAGCTTGACTTCAATACGATGTCGGATATCTGGTCCTTTGCCTGTGTCGACAAAGTCCAAACTAGACAAAGAGACATGGCAAATAATTGTGTTTTTTTTATCACTCTTCAATTAAAAAAAACTGTGCTTTTTATCCTGGACTAGAAAATCTATACCAAACAAAATATCTCTTACATAACACTCACTTTAAATAATTTTTTTTAAAAAAATTCAATCATCCACTTTAGATATATGGTTGTACCAAATCAGTAAAATCAATCCCAATACTAAAATATTTTAATTAATTCCAAAGGTTAGGGTTGCTATTTTCAGTTACACCAACCTTGTATTTATCAAATAATGGGGGATAAAACACCAACGAACATATATATCTTATCCAAAAATTCCAATCACATCAATTTTGAACAAACAAGTTGACAAACTTGAAAACTACTTAAAAATTTGATCAAAATAATTGTTGAAGAATTTTGTCACATTTTAAAAATTTTATCCGACTCGAAGTTGAATAAGTGGATGCATTTAGCCGCGAGTGTTATAAACCAAAATTGTTAATTACCTGGAGGAAACGCCTGAGAGGCCTAGGTGGGCCTCTAGAAGCATGAGAATAGTGCCATGGGGTCTGCCTCCAAGCCACCTTGCCATCGCTACCGGCGCTTATTTTACAGCCGGAGACTACCATCTCCAAGCACCAAAGATCAGGCCTCTTCTTCCATAGCACAAACCCTCCCATCTCTCCACCTCCTCCGTTCTTTAGGCTCTTCATCTTCACGAATTTGTTGTTGTCGCACGACCCCTCGAACTCCGATGCGGCCATCCTCACCTTCCCCATCGCGTACATGCTCTCCACCCCCTTCAGAGCTCTCTCCCCTCCTACCGCCGCCACGTACTGTTGCACTATGTATTTCGCCATTGATGCCTCCTGAGAAATAACCATATTAATGATCATCAACCCAATCATCAATTTTCTTAAGCATGTAAGCAAATATGCGTAGCATCCCAATTGTCACAATTGAAAATTAACGACGAAGACCGCCAAATAATTATAAAAAATGATGGAAGATCAGTTACTTTTGTTTTTGAAATTACTCAGTATTCAGACAGACACTGACTTAGTATGTAAGAAATCAAATAATAAAGAAGATCCTATTTATATTTAAGTCTTAGGAACATAAAAAAAACTAACAAAATAAGACCCAACAGTCCGTCACTCGATATGAGATATTTCAACAAAAATAATAAAGGGCATACTATAGGTTGGTTTTTGAGGTTGGGGCTGATGGGTTGGCGACGATCATCAACTGGGATGGGAATAAGAGGAGCACCAACAACGCCTAACAAGAGTTGGATCTCGGTGTTCTTCCCATTGTAATAATTCCGGCCAGCCTGAAGGGCCTTGGCATCGGCGATTGGCCTAATCCAGGCCATTATCTTTTGCCACGACTTCTTGTTGCTGGAGCCGAACATCTCCTCGGGGATTGGCACCTCGAGAACAGTTTCCAACCCATCTTCCCTATCGAAGTTTGGACAAAGTTTCCTCATCTAGAGAGGGAGAGGGGGAGAGAGAGAGAGATTGTTCTTCCTTTTAATTTCTCTCTTAGGTCGGCTTAGAAAGATTGGTAGAGTGGAGGGTTTTGAAGTGTTTAGTTTGGGGTGATAAGGAGTCTTTTATTCGAGAAAGAGTTCTATTTGGTTGACATTATCTTGCGTCATCATATTTAGTGAACCGAATAATTAACTAGGGAAATTCTGGTAGTGAGAGTTAATTGGAGTAATAGGGAATATGGAGATTTTTAGGGGGAGGGTGTGGATTTGTGTGGATCTGTTCATATGTGTGTTTGTGCAACTAATTACGAATTAGTAAATGTTACACCAACCGACCAATGCCCACCACCAACGTGGTACACTTCTGTGTATGTCGTGTTTGCACGCTCTCTTGTTTGTTTATTCATCTTTAATTGACTCAAATATATATTAGTAGTAATGTATTTTTCTCTCTATAAATATTTTTGGACCGATCAAAGCTAGATTTGTTCTTTAACAATTGGGTTATTACGATCTAGAAAAGTGGCAATCATATTTTTTTAATAAATAAATACGCTTTATTAGGGTTTAGTGGCAATCATATCTTGTACAAGCCAATTGAGAATCCTTAATTTTCATTTGTGTACCATTGAGAAGTACACTAGATTAAACGGAATATCTTCCTAAAAGCTGATTTTGAAAAGAAATTCAAAATTTCGCTATGGATTAGATGTATCACGTACACTATTGTAAGTGCTAATTTTTTGGAAGCTAATCGGATAAGAACGTAAAGTAACTATTTTAATTGAGATTGAAAATGTCGGTCGCTTTCATGTATTTCAACTCGTTTATGAAATGAAGCAATATATCCATGTTGCTTTTTCAAAAAAATTCAGATTTCCTATCTTTAAGCACAATCAAATCTCACATGCAAGTTGCAAGGTTCAATCCTGCTTTTACGGCTCCTAATTCAGATTTCCTATCTTTAAGCACAATCAAATCTCACATGCAAGTTGCAAGGTTCAATCCTTGCATTTTGTTTTTGTTTAAAATTACATGAACATTTCAGTGGCTAACTAATCCTGGTGGAGCCAAATATGACATTAAAAGTGACAAATTTTTTAAATAAATATCTTAATTCTTAGTCTAGAATGTAATATTTTTTGGTTAAGTTAGAATAATTTTTTTGCCAATTAATGTAAATAATTGTTGATTATCTTTGCATTTTGTTTGAACATCTAATTAGAAAATGGCTAAAAAGAATACAGCATTGTATTAAATCTTTTGGAAATTCCGAATCGTCATTCCTGCGTTGCAAAAATAAAAAATAAAGATGCTTCTTTTTTTTTGAGAGAATAAAAAAACAAAATAAAAGATGTCAATTATTTTTGTTAAACAATAATAGAACAGTACTTTCAGGTGCTACGATGTTTACAATACATGACAGGGAGGCCGACATGAAATTAATTAACGTGAACCTATGTCTACGATCTAAAATCTCTAATAAGTTTATCAATTTGGTGATGGAGCATCTTATGAACTATTCTTTCTATTTTTTATACGGTCTGATATTCGAATATTTTTTTAACCAGACTTTGTTCTCTTTTTGTAAAGCTTATCGTATTTTTCAAATCAATTTGAAATGGGAATAATTTAGGGAAAAGTCCATTTTAGTATCCTGTGGTATCACGAAAAATTACTTTAGTACCCTGTAGTAAAAATGTAGTAAAAAACTCATCAATCGAGTAAAACCTCACCCAATTTACATCACTTAGGTCCACGGGCAGCTCGAACTTGGCCGGACCCTGCCCGGCCACGTGGACGAGCCATGTCAGTAAATTTTATCGAGGTGGCGTCCCTTCCCCCCCCCCCCCCCCCCCCCCCCCCCCCCCCCCGCTCTCTCTCTCCTTCTTCTTCTCCTTCTTGCTTCTCCTGCTTCTCCTTCTCCTTCTCCTCCTCCTCCTCCTCCTCCTTCTGTTGCTCCTGCTGCTCCTCCTCCTCCTGCTCCTCCTTCTCTTTCTCCTCCTTCTGTTTCTTCTTCTCCTTCTCCTTCTTCTCCTTCTGCTCCTCCTTCTCCTCCTGCTTCTGCTCCTCCTGCTGCTCCTCCTGCTGCTCCTCCTCCTCCTCCTCCTCCTCCTTCTTCTTCTTCTGCTTCTTCTTCTCCTTCTTCTTCTTCTCCTCCTTCTCCTCCTTTTTCTCATGTTCTTCTGCTTCTTCTTCTTCTTCTTCTTCTTCTTCTTCTTCTTCTTGGGAGACTGAGTGGACCAGAATGTGGAGGCGATGGTTGAGGAGTGGTTGTCGGCGGAGGAGATGACGATGATCCCAGCGAGCGGGTTCCTCTCGCGATGATGAACCCTAGAATTTTCCCTCTACGTCATCGTCTTCCTGGAGTCACTCGTCGTATTCGGGGATGGGGACGAAGAGGGAGCTGAGGGAAGAAGAAAAGGGGAAGGGGAGAGAGAGAGAGAGAGAGAGAGAGAGCTTGCTGACGTGGCTCGTCCACGTGCCCGGGCAGGGTCCGGAAAGTTCGGGCAGCTGCCCGTAGACCTAAGTAATGTAAATTGGGTGAGGTTTGACTCGATTGATGGGTTTTTTACCACAGGGTACTAAAATAATTTGTCGTGATACTACAGGGTACTAAAATGAACTTTTTTCAATAATTTATATATCTAGATAGAATTCGATTTTTTAATGTATCAAATCAAATAATATTTTTTATTATTATTGTCAAAGAGTGAGTGATAGCCCACTCAGTACTCAACTTTGAAAAGGAGGCTAGATTTTTCACAATGCAGATACGGCCGCAAGTAACGTTTTGTGAAAGAAATGATGCATACATAGGTTTGAGATTGACAAGAGTAGAGCGAGGCCCCACTCTCAACCATCCTTGAATCATTTCCAAGAGTTACACGGCTATTAGCGGCTTCTTTATAGCAAGAGGTTGTTTCACCCTAGAGATTAATTCAGTTTCGAGTATGAAAAAAAATTATGACAACAAAAAATTTTCAACAAAAATTTAACGCTGATATATTTTTAAAGAATTGTATTTGAGATTTCTTAATTAAGCTAAAATAATTAAATTGTAAGCCGGATTTTCCATGCCATGATTAAGGGTGAGCAAAAAATTCGATATTCGTATTCAATATTTGAAATTTTTTCTGATTCGGATTAGGACACGGATAATTTTAAATTCGGACTTGGATATGAATTATCCGAAATAAATATTTCGGACTTAAATACTGATAATAAAATTAATAATTCGAATATCTGATTTAAAAAAATATTCAAACTCAAACTACTTAATTCCTTGAGCCCATACGGCCATACCTAACATTAGCCTAAAAAAACTAAGCCCATTGAAACTACAAGGCAAAAAACATACCAGTACCCATCCATAACAACTACCCCGATCAAAACCTTCAGTGAAGAGGAGGATGAGAACATTAGTAGCTTCCCGTTGATTTTTTTTCAGTGTATTTTTCTTACCCTTGCGTGGTTTACTACCTTCCATGATGTTGGATTCAAACTGTCCACAGATTCGATAGGATCCAACTTATTTTTCGTGGTAAATAATCTCAAAGGATCCAACTTATTAAAGTCTTTCTAATTTATTAAAACATTCGGATTATCCGTATCTGTATCCGAAAAAAATTTGGATATCGGATAGTGGAGAGTTCAAAGTCGGACTTGGATACTAAAAATGCTTATTTGGATATTTTGGATAATTGTAATTTCGGATAGTTCGGATACGGATAACTCGAATGCTCACCCCTAGCCATGATTATAGAAAAAAGAAGTGGTGCATAGCTCTCCCAACAAATACTTCACACTTCTCCATGAATCGAATTCGATACATATTGATTAAACTAAAACAATTTGATTGTCACTTGACCAGACCTTCCATACCATGATATAGAGAAAAGAGAGCTTGATAAGATTTTTAGTGGCGGCATAGCTTTCCAAACAAATATTTAACACACTTTTGTATTCTCAAGAACTCGAATTCGAGACTTGTTTGATTAAGAATTGTCACCTAGCCAGACCTTCCATACCATGATTACAAAAAAGAAGCGGCTTCCCAACAAATATGGAGGGGACTTTCACCAATCCAAGAGGCTATTCTCATGTCTGTTTCAGAGTTGTAAAACACAGATTTAATTGGTGGGAGACAAACTGATAATCTGTATTTAGTTCAACCCTTTAAGCACTGCATCATGATTCACACAGCATATTCAAGAACTCAACATCTGTATCAGCATTCTCTCTTTGCCATGTCGGAGGGACCAATCACAATTGTACTATGAACATCTACATATGAGCTAAGAGAAGAAGCTGTCTTGATGAATTTGATCCTGTATCAGTAACCCTGAGCTGCAAAAACCTCGCAAGGGAAGTCTCATTGCGAAATGCGATTCCTGTTGTTCCTGCATCGTCATCTACGAACCAGAAGGAACGTCCTGGGATGTTTTATGGCGAGCGCCATTTGCAGAGTTTCTATTGCTGCTTTGCTCCTCAAGGCCGCTCTTCATCCATGCAATGTTGGTCAAGTCGGTGGCGATGGAGATCAGTTCTTCACTGGAAGCGGAGGGGGGCTCCTCGTAGTCGACAAATTCAGGACCCAGCAATGAACATTGAGAATGACCCCCTAAAGGTGTAGAACAGCAACCAAATCCACATTGTACTGGAACTAATGGCTCACCACAATTCTCTTCAAGGAACTTGTGTATGCTGTCGTTTGGTTTGGAAACCTGAACCAAAGGCCCCTCTTTTGGAATTCTTCTCGCAAGATCACCAAGAGGATTGTATACACTAAAGGCACTAATGCGTGCTACTGGATGAATAAGGGTGGAAGGAGGGGTCGTTTCAGTAACAATACGAGCCTTGTCCGCTTCAAGCAGTTCCTGTGATGCTGCCTTCGCTCCACCACAGCTATCAACTTCCATCGCTTTTGTAGCGTGGCACGTAGGCTTCTGTTGCTCTAGGCGTCTACGTCTTAGGGTAGAATTCCAGTGGTTCTTGATTGCATTATCAGTTCTCCCAGGAAGGAGCCTTGCAATTGCTGCCCACTTGTTTCCATGTACTTCATGAGCCGAAATTATGATGCGATCTTCCTCATCTGTGGCAATTCACAATATGCATCGTCAGTGCCACCAATCACAATGACAAATATCAAGCCCTGAAAGTTTCAGGGGAGAAGTTATGAATCACACAGCACTCTTTTGAACAACAAATGCATCCATTTCTACAGACCAACATACCATATGTATTGTCAAGGAGATCAAAGAAAAAAGAAAATCGAGAATCATAAATAGCACGCCGGACCAGAAGCAACTTAACAGATCCTAAACCAGTGTAAGAACAACAGCTAGTAGATAGCAAACGCCCTATATCAGTTGATCAATCCCTGACAAAAAATCTATCCCCACTTAGAACCAATCACAAACTTTAACAACGCCTAATAACACTAACTTAAGACATGAAACATCGATAATCCGTAATACAATCTCGGATAGAACATCATTTAGCGCTTACATTGACTTCAACATTTGCCATTCACGCCAAAAATAAGCACTATACTGGACTAATCCTTCGATAGTAGGCTATGTAAAGAACTCTTAGCACCGCAATCTCCTAAACCACAGTTGAACCTTCCCGGTCAGCAAACGAAGAGCTCAAAACTCATAATCGATCCGGGCCACAAGCGGCGGCTACACTTCCGAACAACGGCAACGACACAACGATCAACCAACCAAACCAATCAATCAGCACAAAAAGAAAACACAAACAACCCAACAAGCTTCAGTCTTTGCACAACCAAAAACCCTCCTAAAACCCCCCCACCCCACAACAACAGAAACCCACCAAGAAAAGACCCTAAACCAGACAAGATTACGAAAAAGGTGGAGTCTTTAAGCAAGAATACCGGAGAAAGGCATGCGCTTGAGGCAGGGGTCGAGCTGGTTGCACCAGCGGAGCCTACAGGACTTCCCGGACCGGCCAGGGATCCCATCGGCGATCAAGCTCCAATTCCTCGCCCCGATCCTCCCCACCAAGTTCGTCAAGACGGCGTCCTCCTCCGGCAACCAGGGACCCTTTACCCTGCTCCTACCAACTCCTCCTTCTTTCTGGGTGGCGGCCTCTTCTTCTTCTTCTTCCTCATCCTCTTCTCTCTCCATCGTCGCTTCGGTTGCTTGCTCTTTCTGGGTAACCGCTCTCTCTTTTGTTTTTATTACCAACCGGCCTAACTGCCGATGGAGGGAGGGATGGAGAATTGGAGGGAAGGAGGGCGGCTTTTTAATTATTTCTTTATTGTTTTGTTTCGGCCCATGTACGCTTTTGGGTTGAGCCTTGGACCCAAACATATGTTACTCTCTCATTATATCCAACCCATAATAAGTAGGCTGGATTCGAAAAAAAAAAGTAAGCCCAAACCAAAATCGAAATGGTTTCGTACTTTGACAAATTAGTGCCTTATTCTAAATACTTTTACTAGGTGACCGCGATTTTACCCGACTGATAATCAAGTGATACTTGCTAATTTCAGTTACTTGATATTAGACATCCGTTAACCTCAGCTTTTTTTTTGAAAAGGTAAATGTATATCTCCGAAACGAGTCCAAAATTACAAGATTACATACAACACCGAGGAAGCCAACGGTTACACAGAGTAACCTAGGCATAAACTCCTAGCGGTGTACTATCCATGTCCCAAAAGAAACCCAAGTCTTCTACCCATATCCTCATGCCGATAGCCATTAATCTCAGTTAATGTTCTATATACTTTGATCAATTGTCATTAATTTTATTTGTGTATCATACACACATCGCTAATTATTTTGATTATTTTAGCAAACAGATTCATGTCGCAAGTAAATTCTCTACTGCCGTCAATTCTCTATCCCTTTCCCCTTAAATTCTCTACAACCTAAGGAATCGGATGATTTTTTATAGCGCAATCAGCAACCGAAAACTTCTTCTTTTCGTTCTTTGTCATGTCTGAGAATAGTTATTTTGATCTCATACCATGGCGGATGTATATAACTAAGATTTACTTCCGTATTTAAATTTGCTAATATAAATTTTGGTTCTCTTTTATTCATAAATAAAATTGTATTAAAATACTCCTCAAAAGAGCCCCAAAATTATATTCTCTTTTACTTCATGGTTTCGCTTGATATGTATAATCTGATACCTAAGGTCCAGTATCTTTGGTGTATCCTCCCTTGGTTGGTTTTATATGATATTGATACTGTATTTATCAACAACAAAAAATCATAGGAGTACCATGATAAGCCTTATCTAAATACCCGAAAATCTCCATTAAGAGCATCGACCATGTCCCAAACAAAAGTACCCCATTAATTACACCTAAAGCAAAACCCTTAAAACCCTAACAGCCTTCTTTTTATGGAGGGTCAAAGGATTTTGTTTAGCCATTACTCCTAGCAATCTCCTTAATATGTTGAAGAATTGCAGGGATGTCGGGCTCCCAAATCATGCCCATTTGGTTCTCTTTAGCAACTATTATTGTATATTTACTGTAATTATTCATGGCGATATACTAAATTATTTTATATGTATCCCACAATTACCAATATTGATCAGAGTTTCTTTCGTCAACTTAATAGCAAGGTTTTAAAAAATGACTCGGAGAGCGACCCACTCTGACTTTTGGGTCACATTTTGACTGGTCGACCGGTTAGAATACCGGTCGGACCGGTACTTTTTATATATTAAAATTTTATTTTTTATTAATATTTTAACTACCCTATCTTCTGCCCCTCGTTCACCCTTCCCAAAAACACACAGCTTTTTCCCATGAACCAGAACCTTGGACTCTAAAAACCATGAAAACCCCACCAAAATCAAAAATCATCTAAACACTTCATCTTCCCCTCCAAAATCAAAAACTAGCCCAACACTTTGACAAGAACAATGTTATCAGGAACAGGTATATTTGGCGTAGAATTTGGAGAAGATTGAGGCGAACAAATTTGGCAAAGAATTTGGCGAAGACAGAGGCAATGAATTTGGCGAAGATTGAGGCGAAGAATTTGGCGAAGAATGAGACAAAGAATTTGGCGAAGAATGAGGCAAAGATTAAGGCGAACAATTTGGCGAAGATTGAGGCAAAAAATTTGACGAGGAATGAGGTGAAGAATTTGGCGAGGATTGAGACGAAGTATAAGAAGAGAGATCAGCTAATGTGAGAGAGTACTATTTTGCTTTGTGTTTTGAAGCTCTAAGGAGGAGAAAGGCAATTAATGTATGTCATTTCCTGCTGATCAAGTAAGTATGAGCTATATTATATATTAGCTTATTAATTACCTTTTTTGCTTAACATTTCGTCTCATATTTTTTTTACTCCTTATACCAAGTAGATGAACTGTTTTTGAGCTTATAGTATAGTAATTGGGGAAAGAACAAGCTTAACAAGTTCATATAATTCTAGGAGAGGCCAATTAATTAAAGAAGAGAATTCACATATATTACCTCCTTTTTGGGTTGAGAATTTTGTTGAAAGCAACTGTGGAGCAAATCCCTGTTGTTTTAGTTTACACCGCATGTTGGAACCATGTGGGGATCGAGATATAGAGCTATTTTTCAAAATGAACGCGATCTATAAATTTTTATTCATATAATTTTCTTCGGATTTCAAGAATGATTGTGATGGTTGAATTCGGAGGTAAATGTTGGTAATTAATCGTGACTCGTGACCCAATTCCGACGCAAGGGCTTGCTGGATGTAAATATTGGGATTTCTGTGAGCCCAAAGGCCCATCTTCAGATCCACACCTCTTTTGTTGATACAAAATGCTTGGCCCGAGGCCTAAATTAGATGCCTTCCCTTTTCGACGAAACCAAATAAAATAATATCGATAGACCTGATTCGTTGGTTAAGGATTTGGCCCATAATTAACACATGATTATGAGTTAATTATAGGGATGGCAATGGGTAGGATCCGGGTAGGATCCATAGGACTCAGATCTTTATCTTCTTTTTAAATGGTCGATCCAGATTCTTATTCTTATCCTCTTTAAAAATAAGGATTCGGGCAGGATCTTGGTCCTAAAAAACCGGGTAGGATCAGGGCGACCCGCGGGTCCGTATTTTTTATAAAATATTTAATTCAAAAAATTAAATTATCTTTTGATAGTTTTCAAATAGCAATGAGATATTTTCATTCATTAAACATATCAATACAAAGAAATCAAACAAGCAAATAAAAAAAAGTTGAAGTTGGGTAAGTTAAAATTGAGAATTTGGTTCGTGATTTTCACTGCTATTACTTGGGGCCTGTGGTTGCTTCGTAATGGTATTATCTTCAATGAGGCGAGGTGCGATAATGAGCTTCTCTTGAATTCTGTGCTCTTTCATGCCCAAGAGTGGGTCTTTTGGACGAATGCCTCGATTATTCACAATCAATCGCTGCTCACTTTCTTGATTACCTACAAAGATTTATAAGTCCCTCTTCTTCACCTCTTGAGATTGAAGGAACGTTTTGGTCGGGGGTGAGATTGTAACCGATGTAAATATCGGGACCATGTATCTTGTCTTTCTTTTTTCGCTTGCTCTATTTTGAATTTTTGTTTTAATAAAGAATATTTATCTACAAAAAAATTGAGAATTTGGTATTATGTCTAAAAATTAATATATATTATATTAATTTAAAAAATTCAGGTAGGATCAGGGCAGGATTCTATAGATCCATATCCATGCTCTTATCCTTTCAAAATATCAGGATCCGGGCAGGATCAGGGTCCAGACCCGATCAAAGTCAACGGATCTTGGACCCTCGGGTCTGGATCAGGGTAGACCCTCAAGGTAAGGATCTAATTACCATCCCTAGTTAATTACCTCTTAAGCGTGCTTCACACAAGATCGAATAACGAGATATTGTCACCGGTGGTTTACGATCACAAACGGTTCGGATACGTAAACGATTTCCACGAGTTTTCTTACTTTGTAAAATCTGAGAACTAGTGGAACTAATCTGTAATAAGTCATCTGATGTGTATATTAGAATGGGAAAAAGTACAAATTGGTCACCAGTTATTTTTCCCTTTTATAGGGAGGTCCGGCTCTCACATGTGTGCCACGTGGCATCCACGTGGCGCAAAGTGTCGAAGCTACCCAATAGCTTTGGCACGTGGCGAAGCTACCCACTAGCTTTGCCACGTGGCATGCCACGCGTTTGCCATGTGGCAAAGCTACCCAATAGCTCTGCCACGTGGCGCTGCGTGGCGTGCCACGTGTCGGCCCAATGATTTTTGGGCCTAATGGGCCTGGACCCATTTTTGCTCAATAATGGGTGACTAATGGGCCCTAGGTCCAACGCTCGGCAACAATTGAACTAGGGCCATGAAATGTTAACACGTAGATTGTATTTATGATGAGATTTAATATGAAGAAGAGTTTTGTTATTTATATAATCACCAATTTGGATCAAGATGATTTTGTACATATTTATATATTTAAATAATTTTGATTAAACCCAATGGTTTTTGGGCCTAATGGGCCTGGACCCATTTTTGCTCAATAATGGGTGACTAATGGGCCCTAGGTCCAATGCTTGGCAACAATTGAACTAGGGCCATGAAATGTTAACACGTAGATTGTATTTATGATGAGATTTAATATGAAGAAGAGTTTTGTTATTTATATAATCTCCAATTTGGATCAGATGATTTTGTACATATTTATATATTTAAATAATTTTGATTAAAATTGGATTTCATTTGATTGGAGCATTATTATCTATTTGGATGTTGAAATTTCAACCACTATATTTTTGTTGTTCATGATCACTACCTTCCCTACAAATAGTTTTATTTTTTTATTATAAATTTCGATTATTTATTCCAATCAAAATTATGTCAAGAAGAAAAAAAAATTCATAACTCAGACACGCACTCTAACAAGTCCAAAACTGAGCGCGGTTGGACCCATGACATTTGTAAGAATCAAAGTTGTCCCGTCTGCTAGCTCATTAATAATGTTGATTTCTGGAACCGGCCCATCCACTTTCTGCCGATTGTTTCATTTTTCATTTTCTTTATTAATTTTCACTGGATAGTTACTTAGGAAACATCCAAACAGATTTTCATTTTTTTAGTGCCAGAGACAAAACAATATCGGATCGAAACAACCAACAGAGAGATGTCAAGAGATTTTTTTAAGGGCATTGGCTGAAAGAAATAGGAATGGCAAAAATATTCATGTCGGACCCTACTCTTACTATACGGGTCTAAGGTATGTTGACTTTGACTAGGTCTAAGGTAAGGTATGAGTATTAGTCCATGTTTAGAAGTAGGGCTTAGGGTATGGTATGAATCCATAGTTACACTCTATGGGTCGGACCATACATTTACATTTTAACCATATTTTAGACTCTACCCTAATTAGATAGTATTATAATATATATAATATACTTTGTAGTTAACTTTAACATATTTATTATGTTATTACACAACCAACTTAGAAGATGTCGTGAATGATGGATCACTAGAAGCCAAAATTTTATATTTTCTTTTGTTCAATTGTTTATGTACTCCAAACTCGAAAAGAAAAATCTTGTACTATTGAAATTAAATTGTAAAATTTGATATTTCATCAATTTTCTATTGAATATTGATGTGGAACATAGTAGATGTCTTAAATTTATTTAAATGTTATATAAAAATTAACTTTTCATTAAAAATTATAAAAATATAGAACGTTAAAAGGTCGGACCCAATAGACCCTGGGTTTTCAGGAGGGTAGGGTATGAATCTAACACTTGAAAATTTGTAGGGTCGAGGGTAGAGTATGAATCCAACTAAAAAAACCAAGGAATGAGTATGATCCTATTAATACCTTACCCTACTCTACCCCATTGCCATCCCTAGAAACAAACAAGACTGGAATTAAATTTGGCCAACGTTAATACAGCTCATTTTGGATAATCGTAATATTAAATATTAGTGTATCCTTCCTAGGGTAAATAATAATATATTAGGCATACTCAATAATCGAGGACCGACGGATAATAAGAAATTTGTATTATTTCAAATACAATTTTGAATTTTGTGAACAATATCGATATAGTTGAAAATCTGATTGTATGTTTTTAAAAGTAAAATTTATATCTATATTACACTCGTAGGAATTAAATCTTGTACTTCTGTAAAATTTTGTTTATATTTTGTGCCACTTTCTTTAGAATCCAGAATAAGGGGACCACTTTCTCCGATGTGTTTTAATGAGTAAAATGATTTATCAATTTAAGAAGGTATCAATTTTGGCGATATTTTTTGGAAAATCCACGTAGACAGTGCCTCTCATCATTTTGTTCTTTGATAGATATATATCTAGTACTTTAGGTATTGTACGTGATGTAATTATTTTTTTGGTAGTTTTTGGAAGAGTGATAAAAAAATTTACTTATTAAAAATATATCAAACATTGCCCTTCTATATATATAATATATGCTATGCCAATTCGAGAATATATATAGTTGTCTTTAATTCGTGTCCTTCCTTTGGTTTCACCATCTCAGCAACCTCACAAAGTGGCAGCTAAAAAACAAGGGACAACTAATACCTTTTAAAATAGAATATGCCTTAATCAAACAAATTTAGACCGGTCTTTATGACCATCTTTTACCGATTCCATTGAAATATACTTTTGTGGAAGGAAAGGCTAATTAAAGAGATTTGGGCAGTTATTCAACGCCATAATTCCAAACATTTTTTTTTGGTAACGAAATTACTACGAACAAGACTATCACACCTCTGCATCGAGTTTTGAGTTATGAAGAAATGCTATATTCAAATTTGGCAGGGCAAGTTTATTACTCATTTGTCACATACCTTATTCGATTTTAGATTTTTCAGCTCAATATTTATCTGAATACTATGTAATTTCGTCTAGCAAATTGTTTTATTGTCTAATGTTATCGTATTAAAAGATTAATTTTTCAGAGTCAAACTTTCGGATTCCTCTAAATCTTCTACATATACGATAAAGTAATTAATATCTGCAATAACTTTGATTTCTTTAGGACAGATCGACACTGAATTGTTTGTGCCATAAACCAAGCATATGTCCAAATTCGAGGATAATAAACGTTGTTCCCTCAAAAAAATACTCCTTCGTGCAATGATTTGATTTTGAACATCTTAATTGTAACGCACTCGTCCAGGACACGATACAATAACCACGAACCATCAAATTGTTTTAGAAGCAGAACATAATATGTTTTTAATAAGTCGAAAAAATCAGCTTATTGATAGACCTTCAAGCGAAAAAAGCTTAAACGTGGTTCTAAAGCATGAGTTGGCCTTTGATCAACTAGCTAAAGGGCAAAAACTGGTACATATCAGAGGTATAAACCACTATTAAAATTGCTTTAGCAGTGTTATCGAGATACTCTCTTCTATATCAATATCTTCCAATAGGTTTTGCACCAACAAAATTTTCTATGAGGTCCACGATCGTAAGTTGTGTGCTATGATTCTATACTTAGGTTGTATATAATACTTACAATAAATAAAGGAAAATTTACACAGAAAAAATTATTGGAGACTCCATTCACAACAAAATTTCATTTCACACCTGGAAAATAAGAAAGACGTGACCAAAAGTGACATGTGTTTTGACTTTTAAAGCATTAGTTGGACTTTCAGCCAAACTCTTATGTCGGTAACCTTTCGTCAATCAGTATTTAATCCATTCACAATGTTAAAATTTCGAAATAAGAGAATTTAAATCTTTTGCCCTTGTTTTGAATTTGATAACTTGAATTTGGAAATAAATGCATAGTCCTATTCCGGGGAGGAAGGAATAAGCATGATTTTTTGGTAGGTAAATTAATTTTAATAATAAGTGTAGAATCCCGAACAAGTATTTTAAGTGAAGGCAACTTTCTATGTTCATGCAAATAGGAAGCTAATAGATATTTATGTACTAATTTCTTTGCTCAAGTTGGGTTAGTCAAACCTGTCGTCCACGAGGAGCTAATAATTACCCGCCTTTTGTCAGCGGTACATACTTTTCTTGAACCATGCTGAGAAAGTTCCTGCCGTCCACGTCAAATGTACGGACCTATCGTTTCTTCGAGGTGCGAGTGCGAGTTACGTGCGGTGGGTATGAGTTGTGAAAGTTGCAGCGGTAACAGAAAATTATTAATTTTCGACAATTATAATTTTTTTCAAGAATTTTTTATTTAATCAAATATTTTAAATTCAAACCACAAAAACATAAATAAAAAAAACTCAAAATATATCATTCCAAGTTCCGTATCCCAACGTAGGTAACTACCGGATCGGACGGGGTTGGATTGAGTGGAGACAAGGCTTGTCCCCACTGAAATGGATCAAGGTTTTTGATTTATAGACATGATTTTTTATGACTGTCAGATCTGTAGGGTTTTGGATTGAGTAGGGACTACTAAAAAGTTGTCCCTACGGAGGGGACTCATTCAGAGCCATTGATCTATTTTTTTAATTAAAAAATTTGATCTGATGGTCAATATCACACGAAGGGTATTTTTGACCATATATTCCAAAAAGTGCCAACTAAGATTCCACCCACATTTATTCTGCCGCCCATATTAATTCTGCCGCCCACATTAATTCCACATTAATTTCACTTTTTGACCATATATTCTCTTCCTCTTCCCCTCTCTTTCCTAGTCACTTTCTTTTCCTCTCTCTCTCATCCCATTTCCCCCGCCGGAGAAAAAGAAGAGATCGGGAGAAGAAGCTTCGCCGCCGGAGTGAGGAGGAGGTAGCTCGCTGGAGGAGGGAGTGGCTCTAAACCCCACTCAATCCCTTCCCTGCCACAGCGGAGAAGGAGGAGGTAGCTCACCGGAAGAGGGAGTGGCCGCGCGCTGCTCTCATCCTGTGCCCCGTCGGAGCCGGTGGCTCGGCTCGACTCCACCCCACTGATCCAGCTACTATCCACCTCTTCCCCGTCGTTGTCCCAGCCGACTGGGGAGATCCTGAACAAGGAGGAAGCCGGAGGAGGAGGAAGCCGGAGGAGGAGACGAGCCAGGAGAGGAAGGAGAAGAGGCTGGGGGCGATGAGGATCTATTGATTTCTGTGTTTTTTTTTGTCTTTTTCAGTGGATCTATTGATTTCTGAGTTTGGTTTCATATTGATCGATCTCGGTTGTTTTTCGTATGTTTGGATATTGGTTTTCAGATGTTGGAATATTGGTTTTCGGATGTTGGAATATTGGTTTTCGTATGTTGGGATATTGGTTTTCGGATGTATTGGTATTGGTTTTCGTATGTTTGGATATTGGTTTTCGTATGTTGGGATATTGGTTTTCGTATGTTGGGATATTAGTTTTCGGATGTATTGGTATTGGTTTTCATATGTTTGGATATTAGTTTTCGTATGTGAGAATATTGGTTTTCGTATGTTGCAATATTAGTTTTCGTATGTTTGGATATTGGTTTTCGTATGTTGGAATATTGGTTTTCGTATGTTGGAATATTGGTTTTCGTATGTATTGGTATTGGTTTTCGGATGTATTGATATTGGTTTTCGTATGTAGTGATATTGGTTTGCATGTGTAGCGATTGTAGTTTTCATATGTAACGATACTGGTTTGCATGTGTAATGATATTGGTTTTTGTATGTTGGAATATTGGTTTTCGTATGTTGGAATATTAGTTTTCATACGTTGGGATATTGGTTTTCAGATGTTGGGATATTAGTTTTCGGATGTATTGGTATTGGTTTTCGTGTGTAGCGATAGTAGTTTTCATATGTTACGATACTGGTTTGTATGTGCAATGATATTGGTTTTCAAATATTGGAATATTGGTTTTCGTATATAGTAATATTGATTTGCATGTGTAGCGATATTGGTTTTCATATGTAGTGTAAAAGGCATACCGGGTTTTGACCAATAAATGGTTACCTTGCGAACCGAACTAAATTCGGTCAGACACCAAAAATCTGACCAACCCGGGGCGGTTCACCCCAATTTTTTAAATAAAAAGCACATATGCGGTTTGACCCGGTCTAATATTCCTATTGGTTATATTCTAATATTTTTGATGAAAAATGTAATTTTTTTTAGGTATGTATGCGATTACATGTACAATTATACCTAGATTATATATAAATATATTTATTTTTTAAATTAAAAAATCCGGCCCGACCGGTAGTCCATCCGGTCGGACCGGTTGACCCATAGTACGACCCAAAATTTGGGTCGACTCCGGGTCGTATTTTGAAAACTATTGGTTTTGTTGAGTGGATAATTTTGAATTTTGAAAGGAAGAGAGATGTGAAGAGTCAATTAATAGTAGGTTTTTGGGTTTAGGAAAAGTAATTAATTATTCCTCTCTTTTGGTTTGTAATGTTCCAATATTACCCCTGAATATAAATTTATTGCATTTCACTCTCTTTAGTCCATATGGGTAGGGACAACCCATTGTCCCTACTGAATCCATGCCCGATCTGTAGACACGATTTTTAATGAAATCTGATTGTCCAAACGAAATTCCCTCCGTAGGGACAACTTTTATGTTGTCCACGCTCAATCCAAAACCGGATCGGGCATCCACAATTTCCAAAACGTGTCAGTGGGAACAGAATCCAACGAATCCCCAAGCGCTAGTACAAATGGGAAGCAACCACACGCGCCACCTACGTAGATAAATAAATAACCATTTTTTCAATAATTAGAAAACAACAAAAAGCCAATAAAAGAAAACAATTACAGAGATTTTGATTTGTGTGTCTGTCAGTCGATTATTGTCTCATCTTCACTTGAGCAATAATTTCCTCAATATTTTTTTAATTCCTACAATTTAAATTCAAAATTTGTTTTAAAAAATCTCTTATCACAAACTCTAATTGGTAAACAATTAAAAGGAGATTCTCAACCGATGAAAATTTCCATGTCGCGAATTTTTACGATAATAATCTAGATTAATTAATCTAGCGAAATTGTATAAACAAGATATTAAAGAGATTCTCGGCCTATGAATTCTATAGTTAATTACTTAACATTTAGAGGACACCCAAACAAGGGAATAACTAGAAGGCCAGGGACCGACAACTATCTTCCCTGGGAATTCGGGGCGCTATATAAGGAAGTTAGATAGGTGCATTTTAAAGCAGCCAAGCTGGCCGTTACACATATATATCCATTTGAGGAGGAGGGAAGGGGAAGAGGAAGAGGAGGGGGACCCACTTTTGGAACGAGGGAGAGGAGGAGAAAGCCGTAGGCTTTTTGGTAATTAGCACCACCTTGTTCAACGAGAAGGGGAGAAGGAGAGGGCAATTCTAATGGAGGTGAATGGAGGAGAGTCCTCTTCTTCTGGACCTAGGAAGATTTACGACGAGGAAACCTTGTCTGCGGAGGTCCCTAAAACTGCCCATCAGATTAGTACTGGTTAGTTTTCTCTCAAAGTACTTCGAGAACTCTACGGGCTTGGTGGTTGTTCTTTATGTTTTTTTAATGCATGTGCATGTGTTCAGACAGGAAGTGTTTGTTTTGGTTGGGGACTTTTTGTTGCAAGCTTATGTATTTGTAATGAAATTTGCAGATTCGTGGTTTCAAGTGGGGTTCGTTCTCACCACCGGTATCAACAGTGCCTATGTGCTTGGATACTCAGGAACCATCATGGTTCCTCTGGGTTGGACTGGTGGGGTTATTGGTTTGATCCTTGCTACTGCAATATCTCTGTATGCAAATTCTCTCATTGCCAAGCTCCATGAGTTTGGGGGCAAGAGACACATCAGATATCGGGATCTCGCGGGGTTTGTTTACGGTGAGAGCACAGGAACATTGTAGCGTTCGAGATGTTGAATTCGCCCGAATCATCCGTATGACCTGTGATTCATTTGTTTCTGCAATTGTTTGTTGCAGGTAGAAAAGCTTATTCTCTTACATGGGGGTTGCAGTATGTTAACCTTTTCATGATCAACACCGGATACATCATACTGGCGGGTCAGGCCCTTAAGGTAGGATATCGTCCATGATTTTAGTTCTTTTTGGGCAGTGCTCGGGTCAAAACATTCTGAAATTTTATTTTTTGATTCTGCAAATCCTATCCAGGCCGCCTATATTCTTTTCACAGACGATCATGTGATGAAGCTTCCGTATTTCATTTGCATTGCTGGTTTTTCTTGTGCCATGTTCGCTATTTCAATTCCTCATCTCTCAGCTCTGAGAATTTGGCTCGGAGTTTCAACGATCCTTAGCTTGATATACATTGTTGTGGCAGTTGTGCTTTCTGCTAAAGATGGTAGGTCAAGGCTTGCTACTTTCTTGACGTAATTATTTGGCTCAATTTTTTTATCAGTCTTTCTGAGCTCATTGGCATTCAATCACAGGAATCAAGGCACCCCCGAGAGATTACAATATCCCAGGATCATCGACATCCAAAATCTTTACAATTACAGGGGCCGCTGCTAACCTAGTTTTTGCATTCAATACTGGAATGCTTCCAGAGATTCAGGTACGTCGACCAAAAACATTCGAGTTAACGTGATGGTGCTTTTCGATCAAGTCTGGGTTTCCTTCATGAATTGGTTTTGCAGGGCCTCTTGTTCATGGTGCTACTTTCTTAGATCAACAGTTGCTTTAGTATGGCGGTGCCATTTTCGTTCTGCACCTAACACTTTAACTTTTGACCAACGATTTTCGACAGGCAACAATAAGACAACCTGTTGTAGGTAACATGATGAAGGCCCTTTACTTCCAGTTCACAGCGGGGGTTGTACCTATGTACCTCGTCTGTTTCATGGGCTACTGGGCATACGGTTCTTCCACATCGACTTATTTACTCTCGAGCGTCAGCGGTCCGGTGTGGGTGAAGGCCTTGGCCAATTTTTCAGCATTCTTGCAATCAGTCATTTCCTTACATGTAATTGCGTCCCCTCTAGCCTGTCAATCTAGTTTACGAGTCAGGCTTCCCGTCGGACTCTCTGTTCTCCATCCTGCAATTCTCACCATAACTTCTTGCTGCAGATATTCGCTAGTCCAATGTACGAATACTTGGACACCAAGTTCGGGATTCAAGGGAATCCACTCGCCATACGAAACCTTTCGTTCCGTCTCGGAGTACGAGGTGGCTACCTGGCGTTCAACACCTTCGTGTCAGCTCTTCTGCCATTCCTCGGAGACTTCATGAGCCTCACCGGGGCGATTAGCACCTTCCCTCTCACATTCATACTTGCTAACCATATGTACCTGGTAGCAAAGAAGGCCAAGTTAAATTCCTTGCAAAAGCTTTGGCATTGGATCAATGTTTGCTTTTTCGGCTTTATGTCTCTTGCGGCACTTGTGGCAGCTCTTAGGCTTATATCGGTAGATTCCAAAACCTACCATGTCTTTGCAGATTTATAGTTTATCTCTTCCTTATTCTTTCCTACGTTAAGATTATTGACTCAGCTTTGTATTAGCATTTAGCGTTTTGAGTTGATACATAAATTACCGAAGATTTTCACTTTTTTTACCTCTTCGTTTATCTCTTCCCTATTCTTTCCTACGTTAAGATTATTGACTCGGCTTTGGATAAGCGCATAGCTTCTTGGCGGGGTGCCTTGCTTTCTTTTGGGGGAGGGTCACCGTGATTCGATCTGTCCTTTCATGCATCCCTCTTTATTATATGTCATTGTTCCGGATTCCCCCTGGAGTGTTGAAGCTTTTGGAGGCGAGGATAAAGAAGTTTCTTTGGGCAGGGGACATTAACAAGAAGAGCTTCTCATTTGTGCCTGTCTCATGTTTGCCTCCCCAAGGATAGGGGTGGACTTGGTCTGATCCGATTAGACTTGCAAAATGAGGCTCTTTTATTAAAGTGGATCTGGCGTTTCTTACATGAGCCGAGGGCCCTCTGGGTTACGAAATAAGCCGTTTTAGCAAAATCAAGAGACGCAACAAAACTTCTGCAATAACCAAGTGGAGATATAATGCTCCCCTTATTTCTTTTACGCCACATATTTAACGTTTTTTCTGCCCAACTATCCGGTATCCAGAACTCACTCAGCTAATCAATCCGGGTTCAAGCTGGATCAGACAACAAAACTGCATTTACGAGGCTCAAATTCGGGACTTTTGGTTACTCCAGAACAACCCTTTCACATTTTAAGGCATCATAAACTCAGCAAAAGATGCAAGGACGAAATCAAAAGGTTTCTAATTCACAATAATGTGAAGAAAGCTTCAGGTGGTAAAAGAAAAACATGGTCTCTTCCCATCCCATTAGCCAGCTCCCTATTGCACTTCTACTGCAGACAAACATTTTCCTGGTGCTACTCTCTCAGGAGTCTGCAGACAACTTTATGTCTGATGCAAGGGTCTCCAGAAAATCAGCACAATCGAATCTAATTCAGGGGAAGATGCTACCTGGCTACAACGAAAGGGCACGCAAACAAGAACGGCATATGTCGAGATTGAATAGCCGTGTGCAGCTACGGTAGCCCATTACTCAATACATTTTCTTGGCCAAGCAAAGAACGTATGCAGAGAACTGAGACATAACACAAGGCCTGCAGGCATTATCAATTCTATTAGGATTGGGGTGTAAACCAGTATCCTCCCTGAATTGCAGAGTTCTATACATGGCAAGGCAAAGAAAGCCTCTACTTCTAGTGATGAAATAGGTATGATCTTCAAGTTTCACAAGGTTCATTGACATTTGGCAACCTAGATCAAAAAGATGAAATCCAAAGGATACAAGAAGCAATTTTGTTATAATAAATAACCAATCAACACGAAAATCCTGAGTGGGGGGCGCAGTTCTAACAAAGAACACAAGGAAGCTAGAGAGCCCATCAGCCTAACCTATAATTCAAATCCTAGACAACAAGCTACGAAACTCAAACCAAAGTTCTCAAATCCAGCCATCAAGAGTACTCGAGAAACAGCGCGCCGCGACTTAGGATCACAAGATCAGCAGCCTACAAACAAGCTAGGCTGAAACACCGAACTCATCCACTCAGCCGCATCTCGAGTTGCTCTTTCCATCTCTAACCAAGCGTTAAACAAAACGAAACACAGAGGAAGTCAAGATAGCAGCATTGCATTACCGAAAAGGCGGGGTGGGATCGGATCAACCGGAGACGAGCTTGAGGAGGATGCAGAGGGAGTTGAGGATGATGAGGGGGACGCGCATGTACTGTGTGGCGTAGATGAGGCCGACGATCTGGCCCTTGAAGGACTTGGCCCTGCTCCCACCACCACCACCCGGAGAGAACTCCGAGAAGCTCCACCCCCTCGGCGCCAGGAACCGGTCCTCGTTCAGTATCGCCAGCGCGTTCGCTACCAGCAGGAACCCCTCCAGTAGCGTCCACAACCCCATCCCCACCTAATCAATTCCTCTCCTTCTAAAAACCCTAGCTCTCGATCGATTACCAGCCGTTGTTATCGCCGATTGAGGATTAGGGTTGCTTGCCGTCTCCCGGTCTCGGATTCTGATCGGATCGGATGATTAGGGTACGCGATTTGGTTCTTGTCACCGACCAAAGAAATGGAGGTTTTTGCAGTTTTTAATATTAATAAGGGAAAAGTCCACTTTAGTACCCTGTAGTATAGCCTAAAATCACTTTAGTACCCTGAAGTAAAAAAACTGATCAATCGAGTCATACTTATTCCAATTAACATCAAAAAGGTCCACGGGCAGCTGCCCGGACCTGCCCGAGCCCTGCTCGGCCATCTGGATTTGCCACATCATCAAAATTGGTGACGTGACCTCTCCTCCTCCTCCTCCTCCTCGTCCTCCTCCTCCTCTTCTTCTTCTTCTTCTTCTTCTTCTTCGTCTTCTTCCTCCTCCTCCTCCTCTTCTTCTTCTTCGTCTTCCTCTTCCTCCTCCTCCTCCTCCTCCTCCTCCTCTTCTTCTTCTTCTACTTCTTCTTCCTCCTCCTCCTCCTCCTCCTCCTCCTCCTCCTCCTCCTCTTCTTCTTCTGCTTCTTCTTCCTCCTCCTCCTTCTTCTGCTTCTCCTTCTTCTTCTTCACCTTCTACTTCTCCTTCTTCTTCTTCTCCTTCTTCTTCTCCTCCTTCTTCTTCTCCTCCTTCTCCTTCTACTTCTTCTCCTCCTTCTTCTCCTCCTTCTTCTCCTCCTTCTTCTCCTCCTTCTTCTCCTTCTCCTTCTTCTCCTTCTTCTTCTCCTTCTTCTTCTTCTCCTTCTTCTTCTCCTTCTTCTTCTGCTTCTTCTTCTCCTTCTCCTTCTCCTTCTCCTTCTCCTTCTCCTTCTTCTCCTTCTTCTTCTCCTTCTCCTTCTGCTTCTTCTTCTTCTTCTCCTTCTGCTTCTCCTTCTTCTTCTTCTACTTCTTCTTCTCCTTCTCCTTCTCCTCCTTCTCCTTCTCCTCCTTCTCCTTCTTCTCCTTCTCCTTCTTCTCCTTCTCCTTCTTCTTCTGCTTCTCCTTCTCCTTCTGCTTCTCCTTCTCCTCCTTCTTCTTCTTCTCCTCCTCCTCCTCCTCCTCCTCCTCCTCCTCCTCCTCTTCTTCTTCTTCTTCTTCTTCTTCTTCTTCTTCTTCTTCTTCTTCTTCTTCTTCTTCTTCTTGAGGCCACGTCACCAATTTTGATGATGTGGCAAATCCAGATTTTTTACCTCAGGGTACTAAAGTGATTTTGGGCTATACTACAGGGTACTAAAGTGGACTTTTCCCTATTAATAATATCAGCGTGGCATTGGCAAATCCAAATGGCCGGGCAGGGCTCGGGCGGGTCCGGGCAGCTGCCCGCGGACCTTTTTGATGTTAATTAGAATAAGTATGACTCGATTGATCAGTTTTTTACCTCAGGATACTAAAGTGATTTTGGGCTATACTACAGGGTACTAAAGTGGACTTTTCCCTATTAATAATATCAGCGTGGCATAGTAAGTTACTTGTAGAAATGTAGGCAGTTAAAGTACTGAACAGTATCGAAATTTTGCGTTTGGTACGGATAGAGACCAAAAACTCTAGAACACTCCCGTAAGTTTTTTTTTCCAAAATTATTTATATTTATTTAGTCGCGTTGATTAAAAATGGCCTTGGAAGATTGGCGCGGTAAGAAGATCCTCGACTCACTAATAATTAGTAATTGGTTAGATAGTTATTTTAATTTAATTAAGAGATTTCAAGTTCAATTTTTTGGGACGTAAAATGTTTGTTAGGTAAGTTTTGTGAAAAATTTTACCTGACTCAAACCTAAATTAATCAATGTAGTGATGTTCGGGTACCAGGTAATCTAGAAAGAAAAAATAGACTCTATCTATACCAAAATTTTAGATATTGTATGGGTTGTAATCATGTGAGTTGGTTGATTAAAAGTAGTTGTAACTAACTGTTTAGTTTTACTGGAAATCATATTTTTAAGTTGGGAGGTTCAATTTGAGAATCAAATTTCTTTCCTTCTAACATTTTGTATTTTGCTTCAAAGCTCCCAAAGTAAAATAACAACATAGGCCAATTTATTATGCATATCCGGCGAGCTTGGAACTTTGAGTACCTCACAACCATCCTGACAAACTAGTTGTACCAAAAATGTAATTAACCAAACGCACAACAGAAAACGCTGCCGTTCTGTAGGACTTGCTTTCTCCATCTTCCTCGTCTTCTTCAACCTCCCATCTCTCTCTCTCCCCTAAACCCTCGGAGATTCAATCTTTTCCGGTGAAGTAGATGGGGACGAGGATCAGAGACAGGACGGAGGACTTCAAGGACGCCGTAAGGCAAGCCGCCGTCTCCTCCGGATACGACGAGGTGCTGCTGATCTCGCTTTTTATATTTTGATTTAATCTTTTAATTTTTGTCATGGCCTAGTTTATTTTATCGATTGTTTTCCTTTGTTAATTACAGTCGAAATTAGCTGCGGTTCTGGCTTCCTTCATCATACGTAAGCCCCCGCAACGATCTCCCTTCACCAAATCCGCTCTTAAGACGGTACGTCGTCGTTCTTCTTGCCCTAATTTTGCGAATGAATCCTATTATAAGTTTGTTTGGGAATTTATCTACAAGTGAACTCCTCGGATAACCAAACATAGCCTAGATTTCATTTTCTGCTCAAATTTTTTTTTATTTTTCGTGTGATCAGCTGGAGAGCATTGGGGAACTGGAGCAGTTTTTATGGAAGCACAGGAAGGATTATGTCGATCCCCACCGAACCACTGAACATGAGAGGGACAGTATTGAATCCGAGGTCGGTTCCAGTTCCGGTTCTGGTTTTGATTGTGCTATGCTGTGGTGTGTATTTTGGGGCTTGCTGCTTTTGAAGTGTTGATTTAAGAGTTTGAAGGTTTTTTCGGTTATGGTGCGTGTGTCCGCAGGTTGCTGCTTTCATCAAGGCGTGCAAGGAGCAGATTGATATTCTCAAGAACAGCATACACGACGAGGAGGAGAGCAACAAGGGATGGCTTGGAAAAAGTAACAGCTCCAATGCTGATGCTATTGCCCATAAACACGGGGTGGTAAGTCACTCATGTTGCTTATTGCTTATCGCTATAAGCCTTCTTTACTAATTAGTTATATGAGTTAGTTTACTAGTGCAATTGTCCTCCTTGGAAGCTGCTTGAATTTTGGATCTTGTTTTTTTGTCTCTTCCAATTTGCAGCTTTTAATTTTGAGCGAGAAGCTTCAAGCTGTCACAACACAGTTTGATCAGCTAAGAGGCATGCGCTTCCGGGATGCTATTAATAAAAGGATTCCGAGAAAGAGACGTAACCGGGTTCTAGATTCAGTAACATCAGACACAGCAGAACTTAGAAAGCCTGAAGAATCTCAACAAGAGCCTCTCAGACTTCAGCAACAGTTGCTGGATGATGAAACCCGTGCTCTTGAGGTGATGCTATTTTCAGTTTATTTCGGTAAACTGATGTTACTTCTATACCTGCTGTATAAAAATATTGTTTGTCTTGTTTTCACCTAGTTTCTTCTTTGGAGAATCATTTTGTGAAGTGCTTGCTGGTTCTGTCATCATGCAGGTTGAGTTAACTAGCCTTCTGGATTCGGTTCAAGAAACCGAAACTAAAATGCTTGAGATGTCTGCACTAAACCACCTCATGTCCACGCATGTTTTGCAACAAGCGCAACAGATTGAGTTTCTTTACGATCAGGTGAGTTTTCTTGCAAACTCGGCATTGAACAACGATAGTTTCACCACCATGACAATGTTGGATCACTTTCTTGTTTATATATTCCGACGACTAGTGCTTCGAATCGCTGCTATCTCATGATCTGTTCCCTCGATTTCCCAATCGCCACTTTGCAGGCGGTCGAAGCCACGAAGAATGTAACGCTTGGTAACAAAGAGCTGACGAAAGCCATACAACGGAACAGCAGTTCGAGGACGTTCCTCATTCTCTTTCTCTTCGTACTAACCTTCTCCGTTATCTTTCTCGATTGGTATAGTTGATTGGATGAACTCCCCTGCTGTATCACAAAGAGTAATCTTATCGCTCCTTAGTTGAGGAGAGGAGAGGAGAATGACAAATTTCCGGCAAAATTAGTGTTGTTCTTTTATACAACAAGCTTTTCTCTGTACTGGCTTCCGCTTTTCACATATACAATCAGGAAAAGGGTTGGAGTAGACATACTCGTTGGGGCTGTGGGTGAGATGATTTTGCCACTATTTAATAGTACTATTCGATTTGGAATTGGATTGATCGGTGCAGTGACTTCAAATTGCACCATAACTACGTTAATATACTTTAAAAAAAACTACGTTAGTGTAGAAACATTTAAACATTTGTAATTGTGTGTTTGAGTAATTAATTAAGAAAAAAATGTAAAAAGAAATGAACGGTGTTATGGCATTTACACGATCTGGGAAAAGGCCCAATGTCTCCGATGGGCCTTCATCACAAAAGCCCACGGAAGACTCTCAGAGCCGAAACCAAGCCAATCCCCCCAAGCGCTTTCTGTATATAAGCAACTTTAAATTAGGGTTTTAGACCTTCGAAGACCACTAGCAGCTGCCCGAGAAGAAGAAGAAGAAGGCGCAGCCTAAAACCAGCTCTCCGCGTCGTAGACATGGTGAAGGGACAGGGAGAACGTGTCAGGTCGCCCCCTCTTCTTACATCTCCTTGGCTTTGATTTTCTTTTCTTGTCTTCATATTTTTAGGACTAATTTCCCCCCCTTTTTTTCTATGTGTTTTTTTTTCTGAATTGCAGGCTCTACATTAGAGGAACAATTCTGGGCTACAAGAGGTAAGCTCCCGTGAATTCGAACTTCTCTGGAATTGGATTCTGATTCGGTGGTTTTATGGTTTTGGATATGACGAGAAATGTGAGTCTAGAGGTGGTTAGGGGATTAGAGTCTCGTGGCCTGCGATCCCACTGTTTTTGTTGGATTCGTGTTCCCCGGAACTTGTTGTGTGAAAAATGAGACTTGGAAGTATATTTTCGAGGGATGGGTTTGATTGTTGGTTGGGATTGGTGATGTTTTAACTGCGTAGATTTATGTTATTGTGGTGGTTGATTTTTTGGGTGGTTTGGTTTTTTTTGCTGCAATGTAATGGTAGGTCGAAGTCGAACCAGTACCCGAATACATCCCTGATCCAAATCGAGGGAGTCAATACCAAGGAGGAGGTTGCCTGGTATGCTGGCAAGAAGATGGCTTACATATACAAGGCCAAGACAAAGAAGAGTGGCTCCCACTATCGCTGCATCTGGGGAAAGGTTAACAGGCCACACGGTAACAGCGGTGTTGTGAGAGCCAAGTTCAAGAGCAACCTTCCACCCAAGTCAATGGTGTGTTAAATGATGTGTTCTGGTGATTGTTTTTGTTTTGTTCTATTATTGCTTATTAGTATCGTATTAACTGCATCTTTTTTGCTGTTTCTCAGGGAGCACGAGTAAGAGTCTTCATGTACCCCAGCAACATCTAAGGTACTTCAGCTCCTTATTCATACACATTTTATATTTTCTGTCCGGACATTTTATATTTTTGAGTAATCGTTTTTGGAATTTTGAATTGAACCTCAATGTGACATTGTCCTTGCCGTTTCTTTATGTTGATCATGTTGCTTTATTTTACTTGCAGCTACTCGGACTCACGCGTAGATCATAGATCAGTTCCATGGTCAATTGCTTCAATCGGCTAAGTTTTAAAACCTGTGTACTCTCTTTGTTTTTCAGTGCCGCTGGAACTTGTTTTGATTTGGTCTATGTTGGAATCTAATTTTGAAACACTTATTACTTATTTACTACTTTATCATGCATTTCCTGTGTGTTTATCTGTTTCGGCTTGTTCATGAACTACAGAACATCTCTGGTAGAATATTTTAACTAGTTTCTAGTAATCAATGCTTGATAGAGAATTATAATAAGAGGTCTCAGTTTTTCCTCTTTTTTTTACCGTAATTTTTTTTATCGAAAAAATGGTAAAGATTTTTGTACAACACGAGAAAAAAAGTGAATATTGGCTTTTTACCGGATTTACTTTCTTTTCGTGTTATAAACACGCAAAATTTTCTACCATTTCTATTGTGTTATGGAAATTCCCAATAGCACACCTATGCTAGGGTCCCTTTTAAAGGTATGTAGACACAACAATGGGTGTTCTTCCCACATCTTGACGCTAAGGTCTCACCGACTGATTTGAATCTACATTAATAGGTTGATTAGTTATTTTTAAAAAGTTATTTTAAAATAATCTCAATCCCAATAATCTCGAAGGTATTCCAAATGGTCAACGGATGTTTAAAGGTAGCCTGCCGGTCGCGTGTCTTATATATTAACTAACGACGTGGCCGGGGTGCAATTTTCTGATTCCGTAAAATTTAAGGTTTACCATGTTATTACTTTTCTTAATTTCTAATTAAAGAGCAAATAAAAAATGACCCATATTTTAGCTTCATCCATTTGTTATTTGCTTATACATCTTTTTGTGGTGTTAAATATACGTCATACGTGGCTATGTTGCTCTATTCAATGTCATGCCCTTTAATTAAATAGCATAATAGATCATATTAAGATCGTCATCGGTGCCTAAAGGTCTGTAATAGAACTTGGTTCAAGTAGTTGGATTTGAATTCTCTTGAAAAAGACGACAATGTTCGACTTAAATGTAAAGAAAGTATATTGCAGAAATATAGAATGAACGTGCAAATTCTCCAAGTTTTTTTGTATTTCTTTCGTTCAATGACCATGGCTTGAATGAAGTTCTCCTTGATCGTGATATGCATTAATAAAGATGATTTTTTTTGAACGAAACATTAATAAAGATGTTGGCGCATCGTCGTCGTATGAAAATCCTGCGAGTACGCAAATCCCAATTGACGAATTCCTGAATGATCCAACCCTGCTATCTTAATTGTAAGCTCAAGGATTAACTGATGAAAAAAATTAAGTTAATAAAAAATTTCGAATTTTGAATTTTGAATTTTAAGGATGTTTAAGTTTGGCAGTTATTTTTTGTAATTTTGTGTAGTTCGTATTTTAATTAGTAAAAAATGTTAAAATATTACAAAAGCCCTAGCTCAATTAATTTAATGGGAATAACTGTTTCGTTTAAGTAATACAAATGTAAAATATATTGTTGAATAGATTGACAAAAAAAATTTGGTTAATGGGAGATGACAATTTCCAATGTAAAAGTCTTGCCGCACATGGACGGGTCCGAAGAATCGGACAACACATGGTTCCAATTAAGATGGTTTATGGCATTCGGGAGGCCAAACTCCAGCCGATGGGCCATTTGGACCTTCTACTTTCTAGCACCGTGTTGTGTTTATTAAATTTTCTTAAATAAATTTAAGTCTCTTATTATTCGAACTAAGTAGTAGTAAAATTATAGATTAATATATCTTTAAAATTGATTTAAAATGGAGTACCGTGGAACAATAATGAAATGTTGACCTATACAATTAAAGAGAATAATCCATTTTTTCTTTTAAATTAATTCATTCGTTTTTAAGAAAAAATCAAAATCACTAATATTCGAATCAATGGATTCCGGGGAACTAAGTTTGCATTTTGTGCAGAAACGGAAACACCAACTTACTTCACTTGGATGTATATATATACACTTCACCCAAAAAATGTATACACGAACACTTTTCAAATAAAATTACATATATACACTTTCCTTATTCACCACCACCTGAGCCATGCAAAGAGCAGTACTCTTATCAACCGCTATTATTACGAGTAGAAAGAAATTTAAATTTTTTTAAAAGAAGATTTAGATTCACATTTTACAAAAACAATATTGTAGAAAACCTATTTTAAAAAGCACTCGTCCTTAATCCTTATCAATAAATCTCTACTTTAACAAGTCATTTCATTTTCTGCTCTCTCTTTCTCTAATATATATATACGCTTTTTGGTTTGTGTCTGGTCCACTACCCAAAACGACACTCCTCCACGGCCAAAACGCAAAGCAGAGGCTCACGCGTTATGCCACCACCGCGATCTCTTCCCTCTCTACGGTAGTAGACGACCGGACGACAGCCACCACCCCACACCTAAAACGACGCCGTTGTCGCGTCACCTCGAATCTTCCATCCCTCCCTCCAGATCGACAGATTTAGAGAGAGAGAGAGAGAGAGAGAATCGGAGGAGAAATGGCGGAGAGGGCGGCTGCCGGCGCCGGCGGGGTGACGTTGACGACGGTGGGTCTAATAACCGCCTGGTACTTGTCGAACATCGGCGTCCTCCTCCTGAACAAGTACCTCCTCTCCAACTACGGCTTCAAGTACCCCATCTTCCTCACCATGTGCCACATGACCGCCTGCTCCCTCCTATCCTACGTGGCGATCGCCTGGATGCGCGTGGTCCCGATGCAGACCCTCAGATCGCGGCTCCAGTTCGTCAAGATCGCCGCTCTCTCCCTCGTCTTCTGCGTCTCCGTCGTCTTCGGCAACGTCTCGCTCCGGTTCCTCCCCGTCTCCTTCAACCAGGCCGTGGGGGCCACCACCCCCTTCTTCACCGCCGTCTTCGCTTACATCATCACCTTCCGCCGCGAGCACTGGATCACCTACCTCACCCTCCTCCCCGTCGTCACCGGCGTCGTCATCGCCTCCGGGGTATTAATTCCGTCATTTCCCTTCGCGATCTGGTCTTTTCGTCTCCGAATTGAATGAGAACTGTTGTTCCTTGTAGAGTGAGCCTAGCTTCCACCTGTTCGGGTTCCTAATGTGCGTCGCGGCTACAGCTGCGAGGGCGCTCAAGTCGGTTTTGCAAGGGATTCTGCTCTCCGCTGAGGGGTAATTCCGTCATTTCCTTCTCGATTCTTGTTGTTGATTGAATTGAGAGCCTGAGACGAGCGAGAACTGTCTCGGTTTTTCTGTTGATGATGAAGGGAGAGGCTCAACTCGATGAATCTTCTGCTTTACATGGCGCCGATAGCTGTTGTGTTATTGCTCCCTGCTACGCTTATTATGGAAGAGAATGTGGTTGGTATCACGCTGGCTCTTGCCAGGGACGATGTCAAGATCATTTGGTACCTGCTGTTCAACTCGGCGCTCGCCTACTTTGTCAATTTGACCAACTTTCTGGTCACGAAGCACACCAGTGCTCTCACTCTTCAGGTACCAATTTTCTTGCTTTTCGATCCCCTCTCCGCGAGCTAGAGGTGTTCACTGGCTATTCTAGTTGTAGAATAGCTCCCTATCCTCATTGGTGCATGAATGAGGTGGCTTTGGCCGTAAAATTTTGACTGCGGAAAGTGAAGCTTGATTCGTAGTTAGTAGTGCTAGCTTACCTTTAACATGATTCCGGATGTTCTTGCTCTGAACTTGCAAGGCCTATTCCTTCGTGGGGCTTTATTTCTCCCCGAGATGGTTTTCAGAATACTCTCCTGATGATTTGGGATATGATAAACAAGTGTCTTTAATCTTTCAGGTTCTAGGCAATGCAAAAGGTGCAGTAGCAGTCATTGTATCAATTCTGATATTCAAAAATCCGGTCTCGGCTACTGGAATGCTTGGTTATGCGCTTACGGTCCTCGGAGTCGTACTCTACAGCCAAGCCAAGAAACGATACTAGTGAGATGCGCCGGAGAAGAGCCGCTCGCTTAGTACAGAACTCGCAAGTGCATTTTGTTTCCAACAGCAACATGAAAGCCGTGACCCTCGGGGGACAAAGTTCGGAGCGTTGCCGGAGCTGTGGATTTTGCATCTGCTAGATAGTATTTTTGTTTCCCATGGAAACCTCGGAAGAAAGCCGCGGGATTAGCCTCAGAAGGGTAGAAACTCAAAAAAAATAAGTGACTCATTTATTCTCAATTGGTCCCTAGTTAGGGTTCTTAACGAAATATCCTTTAATCTTTTCTTATTCTTTCAGGGAAGGGCAATGTAGAATTCGATCGTTGCACAAACTTCTTGTTATTGACATTCGACCAAATTGATTAATTTAATGAAAACATCATTTGATCTTTTCCTATTTTCTATCTCTGCTTCCTCTTCGTTTCTCAAACTAGATATGGAAAATTCTGTCGCCTTTATGTTCGCATACCAGATAATTTTGATAAACAAAAAAAGCTTTAGTTTACTTTATATTACAGAGGAATTTTCTACAAATAGACTTCGCCACTAGAAAGCATCTGCTCATGAAACTGGATGCCAAAGTCCGACTTCCATCAGAATACCAACGTCAATCTAAACCTCGAGGCCGGAGAGAAGATGGTCATTTCGCGTAGATAAGCGATCAAGATGGAGGAGGGAACTCGGTTTGCGGCTGTCCTGCCATGTGAATGAACAGCTAGTCGCTTGACTCCCCGAGGCAAGTGAATTGTCGCAACTGCAAACGATCAGATCACGTAAGAAATGGCGACCCTATTGAGTTGCCAAGCACTGTGAACCAATTAAGAGGTTGTCAGATTGCTCCGTGCTTCTGGGAACATCGTTCGGAAGTGATGATCTTAGCATGGCCAAGTTTGGATCGTCGGTGTGCTTGTCCCACGCTGCTTTAAATTGGAGGCCCTTGCACCTTCGGATTAGGAGCAGAAACAGATAAGTTTACCCATTTTATACGCAATAGTGCTTCTTGAGATATACCTATACAAAGAAGGAAGATAGAGTAATACTTACTGCTGGAGCAAAACCATTATGCCAGTAACTTGATTTCTGATTTCTTCACGAGCCATCTTCAGTGCTGCCTCCTTATACAGAACGGCGAGTTCATCGACCAATCTGACATCAACACATGCGAAAAGATCCCGGGTTAATTCAGATCAGAATAGAGAGTGAGTTTAAAGGTATTCTATAGATCCGTGGAGTGAAGGTCTCCTTGAATTTAATTGCTTTTAGAAATTGTAAAATGTAATCCCACCTCAACCACAATTTCCATATCTGATGTCATTTTCATTAACCAAATATCATCTAGAATAGGAATCAACAGCATGAGAGTTGCATTCACCTTTCAATATATGGGGTGTTCCTTATCCAAGTTAACCTTATAATCGTATTGGTCCTTTGAAGAACCTGCACAAAAAGCTTATTTCTGAAGATACCACAATTCTTAATCTATACAAAATGAGCAACAACGTTTACTGTGGTAACTAATACATATCCACTGTCGAAGAACCTCTGTAGAAGACGAAATCTATGGATGTCTAAAGAAGACCATTTTGTCACTCTTACCAGCAAAACAGTTTCATCATCATCAGCATGTATCCAGATGAAGAAGAGTGGAAACAGTCGCCTAAAATGAGCTAGCAATACGAGGCCAAGGCCATGCAGAATTGGGTCTATGCACTTGAGCCATGCCACGCGGCGCTCCTTACTCCTTGGTTGGCGCTCCAGGTGCCCAAACATCTCATTTAGAATCCTTTCGTACCTACATATGAAAGAAAATAACGACGGAATAACTTGGCCAGTGCATAGAAATGGAGGCTACAAATACGGCCTCTGTTAAATAGAGTTTCTCATCGGTAAAGGTAGAATAGCTAATTATTGGTATATTGCTTGTTCTTGTCAGCTAAGAGCCCTTGGTAGAATCAGGACTTCAACATGTTTAGTCAGGAAAAAGCCAAAAATCACAGATTTCAAGCTTGTGAATTACGAGTTTTGAAAGGAAAGGCTAGTTAACTTCAACATTAAACTTGAGAAGGTTCTCCCAAAAAATACTTTTTGACTTGTAATTTGACATACATTTGAAGATAAACAGATAAAGAAAAATAAGGAATGATGCCTTAAGACAACGTCTCCTAAAGTCTAAGCATTCAGCTCCGTTTGAGACACATCCAAATTAAACCGAGCAATCGCTTTCAGTTGCCTACATAAATGTCAGCATTTAACTACAAGAGCGAAGGGGAAGGATCTATACCATGGACTTCGAGGATTGCCATGTTGTGTGAGTGTGACAAGGATTACTGACATCTCAACAACATTATCCCATATCTCATCAGCAGAGGCAATGTTTTGGCAGCAAGCATCAAGAATGACATCCTCGTAGAAACCAAGCTCGGCAGCATTCACATTCTTCGCAAGGTGCACAAAACTAATCATACCTTCCACCTAGAAACCCCCCAAACAATCCTTTCACAAATCATATACAGCATTCCAACAGAAGCAAAAAAACATGAACATCACTAAACTGAAGCAGAAAAACATACCTTAACCTCAGGAGACCAGTGATCAAGCGCAGTCAACGCACATGGAATCACCAAAGCGCACAACTTCCCCAAAGCCGAAGATCCCACCTACAGTCCTCAGAAGTAATTACGAGTTGGACCATATCCATATGCACAAAAGTAAAGAATTAACAATCAATAGAACAATGTACAGTCTCCTTTCCAGTAATAACAATCAAGGATAAGGAATACATAACCAACTTAGTTATTAGTTTCACTTTGGTTGATGATTACGACCTTACGGAAACTGTGGCATGTATGGGGCGCTCTTCCAGAACATCGTCTCATTCACAAAGCTCAAACTCGAGACATTATATAGCAACGAGGAGATGAAGTAGGACTTCTTTCCATATCAACAATACATTACACCTTTCAACACCTAGAAGTAGAGTAGGCACAAACAACTAATTTCTACTTTGGTTCTCAAGAACATTGCTCCATTCACAAAGCTCAAACTCAAAGTGACCATTTTTAAAAATCTGAATCTCTTTCTCGGACCATTCGGACCAACCACCATTGGTACAATGCATAACCATTTTGTGGCACTGGCAAGACAGAGTTCAAGAATCAAAACTAAACAAACACGAACATCGACGAAAAGCCTCCCCTACCTGGGTGAGGAGCCACCGGAACTGGCGGGCCGCCGCAATTGCGAGCTCAACCGGAGCCCGAGCAGAGGCGGCGGAGACCTCATCCCCATCCAACCCTTTACCAATCGAGCTCTCCTTAATCCTCCCCTGAAGGAGTGGGACCACCCGGGGCAACACCCCAACCAAGACCCTCTTCTCCTCCTCCACCAACCCCCACGCATCCTCTACGACCCTCCTCTCCTCCTCCGGAAAAACCCCAAAAAGGTCGTGACTTTGGGAGAGTTCTCGGAAGGCGGAGGGAACCCACGAAGGGGGCAAGCCGGGCCGTGTAAGGGACGTAGTTGACGAGACGGCGGCGCACGACAGGGCGAAGCTGGCTAGTGGGCCTACTAGGTCAACGGAGGAGGCTTCTTGGTCTCCGTACTTGACCAGATTTTGGAGCTCGGGGATGGAACGTTCGTCTTCGGGTAGAGCGTCTAGAAGCTGCCGCGATAACCTGAGAATTTGAAGTGTTGGTTAAGAATTATGGTAAAATGGAAGGAGAGAAAAGGTGGCGGGAAGGAGAAGAGAAGAGAAGAGAAGAGAAGAACCGTATTAGGTTGTCGAGAAGACTCGACATCGTTTCCTCCTCGCCCCCGAAGAGAGTGTTTGAACTGTATATATAAATATGAAAATATAATATAATTATGTCTTAAAAGGATATTCTATTGATAATTCAATCATTTTATTGATAATTCAATCTCTTATAATTTATTATTGTGATGATTATTAGTTGACACAAAATTTCTTTTTTTATTTGCGAAAGTCAGTCTTGATAAAATTCCGTAAAAAAAATTTACTCGGAGAAAAATGATGATAGTTTATGTCTGTCTTTGTAAAGTGGAGTTTTGGGGAGAAAACAATTAAGTGAGAAGCTTTAATTTTTCCGGAAACTTCCTATCAAATCGGCTAATGATGTAACGAAACTCGACCACTAAGTGCTAAAATTTTAGATCATTTTAAATTACATTGTGATGAAAAATTTCTTACATATTGTTTATGACCAAACACAAACTTTAATATATTAACCGCGACACGTTAAATAAGTTAAAACTTGAAACAAAAACCTTATGGCGGGTGAGACACTCTACTAGCTAGTTTCATTTGTATCATATGATATGGCAAGAGAAAAGTGTTAGAATGAACCGACAAATATTTGGCGCCAAAGATCAATTGGAGTTGGTGTAGTTGAGTTTGATTTTTGAAATGAAAATTCGAGTTGTGCAATATTTATATATGAAAGCATGTATAAAAGATCAAAAACTACTTATAATGGTAGATAAATTTTATGAATGGAGCTGGCAAAAAATAACTCTCATTCATACTATTGAAACTACAAATTCTACAATAAAAATTATCCGTGAATACAATTCTAGATTAATATAAAAGCATGCGCAGGTATCATAATGGAGATCGAGGGAAAATATATTAAGCTGTTGATTTTTTGTATTATTTATTTTTGTATATTTGATTAATCATAAAAACGTGACAATTCCAATCAACAATGGGAGACCAGTTCATGTGCACGTCAGTTAAGATCCACAAGGGCCATTTGTGGCTCCAACACATGCACGTTACCAACTACTCTAGTGAGAATTCGATTAATCGATTCAGTTGTGTTCGGTCGAAGTTTCTGGTTTGGTCCAGGAACATTTGGGACAAGAAGCAAAGCAGTGACAAGAAAGATGGTTACATTACAATAAACCAGAATTTGTTTCTACAATATGAAGGGGAAGCAGGCATTGCATCTATCTACTTCATCAGAGCACAACAGCAGCCAAATACAGAAACCAGAGTTACGGGAATAAATGAGCTGGGATCTTTGAAGAAAATAAAACCGGGACAAGAGGGGAAGAAGAGCCACACCAAAAAGGTTTCATGTTCATTATGTCATGAGATGTTCAGGCTTCGGGCAACGGTGCAGCTGCTCGCTTCATCGATGCAGATTTGAGTAGGTGGTTGTAGTTCCCTTTCTCCTTGAAAAGCTGGGAGAAATGGTGCTTGCAGTATAGCGTACCTTCAAGGGCAGCGTAACTCGACGGGCTGATGGCGCAGCCGCCATGGGAGCATTTGAAACATGACTTGTGATACACCAGGCTCTCCACTGTCACCTGCACATCATAGTAACACAAGGAGATCAGCAGCCATATCAAGAAAGCAACATTCTAACGACCTCGCTGCATTCTTCGTGCTCGTTGAGCGTGCACATCCTTGGGTACACATTCATGTTAGAAACATTGGCATGATGGCAAGCTGAAATACTAAAGAGAACACCAAAAGCATCTACCAGGAGATATCCTCCGTTATCTCCCGCTAGCGACATTGCTACTGAGGCAAATAAACTGAACTACTAGCAAGCTGTGGAAATGTTCATTCGACGCAAAGTAGAGCAAGTAGAGTGGTTGTCACAACTAAACTATGGGCCGAACCTTCTCCAGTGGATAAGCAGTTTTGCCACAGGTTGCACATTTCTCTTGTGTCCCGGAGAACATGCTTGCAGCTTTACTAGAGGACCTTGTCTGGAACCAGAAAAAAACCATTCAGAGGCAGAAAAACACCCCACACCGATTACGCACAACTTAAACATACTAGGGTACATAAAATTATAACGTACTGGCTATATTATTCAGGAGCATTACCATTTGAGGAGTTAACTTCTCAGCTGACTTGGCAGCTGTTGACATAACATGAAAATTAAGTACACACAAGCACATCAAGTGAAGCTTTTGAAATTCAACTTGGAAAATATATATGGGCGTTTGACGAAAAGACACGTACGTGACTGGAAGTTCTTGTTAAAACTGCCCGATTCCTTGAACAGCTGCTCAAAGTGAGGTTTACAGTAGAGGACGCCTTCCATGGAAGAATAATTGCTTAGCTTAAACACCACAAAAAGAGCGCTCAAGTCACACACAACATCAACCATAACATTCTCCACTTACTCATCTTCTAGAAAACGAAAACCGATTCTCCAAAGTGAATCCATTGCCATATCAACCCGAAAAAATTCTTTCAGCTACACAAGCACACTAATCGAGTGATCTATCTGCTCGTAAGTGCGCATTGCATTGCTGCATTTTAATTACTAGTTTCAAAATCACATCAGAGAAATGGAGCAGACACGAGCCGAGGAGGAGCATAAGGGAGGGACCTGTAAAGTGCCCTTGCAATGGAAGCACTTGAAGCAGGACTTGTGGTAATCAACCCCATCAGCAGACAGGAGCTCCATTGGGTACACAGTCTTCTCACAAGCCTTGCATTTTTGCTGGGTCCCAGTAAAAGAAGACATGGTCTCCCCTCTCCCTCAGATCTGATTCCCACCAAATCACCTGAAAATCCCAAGGACCCAGATCAGAATTCTCCATTAGAAACCAGAGCAAGACACAAAGTTTGAATCTTTAACCAAAAGAGATTGACTTTATGGTCAGCCTCATCAGTGATTCAGTTCTCTTGCAAATAAAGAAAAGAACTTTATAATGGTCGGGGAAAGGACAAGATGTGTTGAAATTCTTGACCTTGATGGGATTTGTAATGAGCCCGAACCCGCTTCGATCTAGGCAGCTCCGAATCGAGAAGCTGGAACGAGGAAGGAAGGAGGAAGGGGAGAAAAAGGGATAGATAGAATGGTAAATTAAGTGTCAAAGCTACATAATTGCTCTTCCCAGTAGGCAAAAGTGGGAAACTTTTGCAGGGCAGGAAAGAGGGAGAGAACAAAAGAAGTGGGTTACGTCGGGGAGAGAGGGAGAGGGATGAATGGAGGGAATTTGGGAGGAAGTAGGGAGAGGAGGTGAAGAGTTGAAGAGGGTTTTTTTGAGAAAATTACTCTCAAGTCCCTCGAGTTTACTTAAATATATCAAAAGTTCTTCTTGTTCACAAAATATATTCCAAAGTCCCTCTAGTTTATTTTAATTATATTTTCGGGTCCCTGTCTCACGTTAGCAACTCTTTTTTTTATTGAAATGACCAAAATACTTGCTCCGGTCAACTTAGATCACCGATCATCTTTCCCGCAAAAACAAACCCTAAAAAATTAAAACTCAAGTGGATGGGTTGAATTAACCTTCTTCCTCATTGAAAGGAATCTCATTTCCTCTCTCTGAGTTAATAAGAGGAGCAAAATTACCAACTGAGCACCGATAAAGATCTAATCTTTACACACCGACAAAAAAACCCCAAATAAAACTCTCTCTCTTCGGAAGCAGAACCTTGTCCGGCAGTGAAGGGAGGAGCAAAGCCGACGACGGACGGCTCAAGCAGGCAATGGGAAGGCCATCTATTGAGGATGCGGGGGCCCCATATATCACCGACGATGGTGAGCTGGACTATGCAGGTCCACACCAGAATCAACGTCGTCGTGCGTATCATCCACGTTTTCGTTTTAGTTAGGGCTCCGGTTGTTGAAGCCTAAACCGCCTCTTCACTACCCCAACACCATCTCCGTCCTCGACAGCGAGCATGCCTCGATTGCTAGAACTCCTGGATTTAGTTTTTTGTCCATCTAGCTAAATTAAAGGCGATAAAAATGGAGCTGGCGACACCGTGGGCCTCGAGCTCGGACCTCACCAAGGAGACGACGACAGTTGATGTTCTCTATTGGAAATAGAGGATGGTTTTTGTTTGGTTGGGATTGTTTGTTTGGTTGATGGATTTTTGGGATTTGGTCGCCGGAGAAGAAGGAAGTTCCGGCGAGGGAATCGATGGAAGGCGAAGGGGTTATGTAATTTTTTTTGTTTTTTGAGGGTATTTTGGTCATTTCTATGACAAAAATGAAAAAAAGAGCCACTGACGTCATTTAGGGACCCGAAAGTAAAATAAAAATAAACTAGAGAGACTTCGGAATGTATTTTGTGAACAAGAGGGACTTTTGAGTATATTTAAGTAAATTTAAAGAACTTGAGTGTAATTTTCCCTTTTTCAAATTACTGTAACACCCCTCTTGTTTGACTTAATTGACGATTTCATCCCTCTAGTTTCGAAAAATATTTTGACATCCTCCTTCTTTGATTTTATTATACGTTCGGATGCCTGGCTCACATTACTAATTCTTTTTTTTCATTTTTGTTATTGAAATAACTAAAATACCCTTGAAAAATAAAAAAACCATCCCATTCTTCAGATCAGATCCTTCTCGCCATCGGCCAACCAAATTCATTTCGCCCAGGCTTCCGTTCACTGGCCAACCAAAATTTGATTGTCCGATGAACTATACCAATGCCGGCACCGACGCCGTCGTTAATAAAAGGCAAGACAAGAAAATCAAGAAAATCAAACAAGAAAAGTGCACGACAGCCTCAAATGGTGCTGGGTGGAAGAACTCAGAAAAGGAATAAACAATCAGGAGATTTCCCCCGAGATAGCAACCGTATTGCACGAAACCGACTGACCGACAGACAGAGAGAGAGAGAGAGAGAGAGAGTAAGCGCGGCAGAGGAGGAATTGTAAAAGAGAAACAACCAGGAGGTCGACTTGTAGAAGAGAAGGTGGGAGGAGAATTCACCGCCGTTGCTGTGCGAGGCAGAGAAGGAATTGCCGTTGGAGTTGATGTTGTGGTGGTGGTGGTGGCCGTTTCCGTTGTTGTTGTTTTGTTGGAGAAGGAGCGAGCCGGGCCGCCGTACCATCAATTTCTGGGTTCACTGGCGGAGCCCTCGATCTGGGTTTACTGGCGTCCGACCACCAGTAACGACGTGGAGGATCGTCGATTTCTGGGTCACTGGCGACGTCCTAACTGTTGCCGGCTCTCTCTCCCACCCCTGTCGCCAGGTGGCTCCCTCCCTGTCCAGATCTGTGTATGAATCGGTTGTCCAGATTTTTGTATGAATCAGTTGTCTTCGTTGTTATCAGTCTTCGATTCTGAGTGCGAACTCATTGATTTTGTTGTTGATTGCAATTTCTGATTGCGTTTCGTCGTTGTCGCTGTTTTTTCTCGTCGGAGAAGATAATCATAAGTTGTTGCACCGGAAAATTGACCGGAGAAGATGATATGAGATTTGGGTTGATCGAAAAAGGGTATACTCAGTTAGGATGAAATAATATATTTGGATTATGACAAAATAATATATCTTGTTAAATTGTAACAATAAAGTTAAATAGTTAAATATAATACTCTAATTATATTAAAAATAATTAGAGAAAAAAATGGTGAAAGAGGATTAAAAAACTAACGGTGGTCCCCATTTTTCCAATTACGCACGTGCGTGTTGCTTTTGGATGCCAACCAAACAACACTGGTGTTTTTTAATCTTTTTAAGAAATTGTCACTCCTAGCGCTTTTGATTTGGATAGTACAGAAATATGGGTTTTGTACGAATTCAGGTCCCATATACCGTCTCAGGTTTTGTACAAAAATTCTCCCAATATATTCACATATAAATAAATAAACTTTTATTAAAATGATAAACTTTAGATATAATACATAAATTTGATAAACATTTAAAACTAATATAAGAGATGAACAATAACAAGGAGATAAACAATAAAATTAATATAATACAAATATAATATAAATCTCCAGCATCAACGTCTCTCCTACGGCCACTCTTGTCGCTGAAGATACACCCACTCAATCATCCAATGCTATTCACTCTTGACAAAGAATCTGATTCTGAGTCAACCCAATCGCTTTTCTCCCTCCGACCGTTTCTAAACTACATTCATGAGACTCAACGATTCTTTTCTTCAACTCTTGTCCTCGACCTAGATATGGCTCTTGAGCAAAAGCCAAGCATCCTTAACCAGGCCAAATTCAATGCCAATTTCATTTACGAATAGAATATTAACGCAATGACATAATATAATATTTTGTCACTTTTACAACAAATGACAATGGCCGCAAATGCCTACAAAACCAAACATCTATCACTGACAAATCTATTGCCAAAATCTTTATTTCTGGATTTTCAGGCCAACTCAAAGGATGGTGGGATTTCTATCTCACTGACACCCAACGGGATGAAATCCTTAATAGCCTTCAGTATGACGAATTCAATGATTTGGTCCAAACACCCGAAGGCCAACCTATTCCTGATGCCGTCTCTTCCCTAATCTTTGCCATATCACTTCACTTTATTGGTGATCCATCCCACCTCAAAGACAAAAATGCTGAACTCCTCTCCAATCTCAAATGTCACACACTCAGAGACTTCCAACATTACAAAAATACCTTCCTAACGCGAGTTATGCTTCGCGAGGATTCCAACCAGCCTTTTTGGAAGAAAAAGCTTATTGATGGTCTACCTTTTATGCTAGGCAAAAAGGTTAGACGATTTCTCAAAACCACCCACGGCTCTCCTATTAACTATGCAACCCTTACTTACAGAGAACTCATCAGTATTACCCAACAACAGGGACTTCAGATCTGCCAAGATCTAAGGCTCCAAAAGAATATCAAAAAGGAATTGTGATAGACTAAGCAAGAACTTGGTTCTTTCTGCAATCAATTTGATATTTCTAAAACTCCTCAAAGCTCCAAAGATTGCCATTGCCGAAGGCTCCTCAAAGACTTCTCGCCATAAGAACAAATCCCAACGTTTCCATCGTTCTTCAAAACACAAATCTAACCCCAGACATGACAAACCATCATCCAAGCATTTTCCCAACCGTTCATCCCCCAAAAAAAATGACGAACGCTTCAAGGATACCGTCTACCACAAATGTGGCAAGAAAGGTCATATTCAACGATATTGTCGCCTGAACAAAAGACTTCATGCCTTAAATCTGGCCCCTGACCTTATTGCTCAGATCTCTGCTCTAATGATCAATGACTCTGACTCTGACTCAGACTCCATCACTGAAGAATCTGAACAACTTGACGAACTCATCCATTCCTCCTCTGAATCTGATTCAGACTAATCGATCAATGTCTTGACCAAAGATCAAGAATTCTTACTTGCTATGGCCAATGATGTTGATGACCCCGCCAAACGAAAAACCTATCTTTCAAAACTCTTCAATTCCATTGAAGACTCACCTTCCTCCTCTATTACTACTCCCTATAATCTTACCAAAATTCTTCACACAAAACAGAGTCAGAAGACTTCCCTCCCAACCATCCCTATTTTTCAAGCTAAAATCAAGCTTATCAAAACTGAGCTTAAAGATTTACGCCGCCAACAACAAGAAACACACGCGATCGTCCAGAATCTCTTATCAACCAAATCTATTGCCGGTGATTCTAGTGATTCTGACAATGATCCTATCATTGAGCCAAATGAATTTTTGCAAGTTCTTAAACATGTCACTTCACGCAAATACCTTATTACTATTACTATAAAATTTTCTGATGATTTTCAACTTGAGACTATCGCTTTATTCGATACTGGTGCTGACTTCAATTGCATTAAAGATGGTCTTGTACCCAAATAATTTTTAGACCCTACTAAAGAAAAAATTTCTGCTGCTAACAATTCTAGAATGCTTATCACCCAAAAAACTGATGCTTTTATCAGTAATAACAACAAACTTATCAAAACTATGTTTTTGCTCGACTCCAATATGAATCATACTGTCATTATTGGAACACCTTTTATCAACCTTATTACTCCTTACAAAGTTAATAACGAAGGCATCTCTTTCAAAATAAAAATTCCGATTTCAAAAAAGTTGATTTTCCCATTTCTACAAAAACCTACCACACGCAAATTAAACCTACTTCATTCTTTAATTTCTTCCAAAGAGCATGATTTACATGACACCAAAAATGCCATTTATTTTCAACGTATTTCTCAACAATTGCTTGATCCTATTATTCAGCGCCAAATAGACAATTTTAAAACCAAGCTCCTTAATGAGCTTTGTTCTGATCTTCCTAATGCTTTTTGGACTAGGAAAAAACATGTTATCACTCGTCCTTATGACTCGCACTTCTCTGAACACAAATTCCTACTAAAGCCCGTCCTATTCAGATGAACTCTGAAATGATTGATTTATGCAAAAACGAAATTCACAATTTAGAGAAAAAGGGTTTGATCTCTAAATCCAAATCCCCCTGGAGTTGTGCTGCCTTTTATGTCATCAAAAACTCCAAAATGGATCCAAAATAAATTGTTATCAATTATAAATCCCTTAACAACATTTTAAAATGGATCTGTTATCCGATCCCCAACAAAAAAGAATTATTAAATCGACAGCATGATTCTTTCATATTCTCCAAATTCGACATGAAATCCGGCTTCTGACAGATCCAGATCCACCCCAAAGACCGTTATAAAACTGCTTTTACTGTTCTTTTCGGCCAGTATGAGTGGAACGTTATGCCTCTCGGTTTAAAAAATGCCCCTAGTGAATTTCAACAAATCATGAATGATATTTTCAATCCTTTTACATCATTTTTCATTGTTTACAATGATGATGTCCTTATTTTTTCAAAATCTATTGACCAACATTTCAAACATCTTAACACATTCTTTGATGTTGTTAAGAAAAATAGTTTGGTCTTATCTCAATCTAAAATTGTTTTATTTCAAACAAAAATCAGCTTTCTTGGTCATTATATCAGCCAGGGCACTGTCACCCCTATTGAACGTTCTATTACTTTTGCTTCCAAATTTCCTGATGAACTCTTAGAAAAAATGCAACTTCAACATTTTTTGGGTTCTCTCAACTATATTTTTGAATTTTTCCCCAAAATTCATCGCATTATAAAACCGCTTCATGACAGATTAAAGAAAAATCCAAGTCCTTAGACTGCTAAGCATACACGAATTATCCAATGCATCAAAAAATAGATTGCACACATTCCCTGCCTACATCTTGCTGATCCATCTGCATTCAAAATTGTTGAAACTGATGCATCAGATATAGGTTATGGAGGCATTCTTAAACAACGTAAAGACATTCATGAGCATATCATCTCATTCACTTCTGCCCATTGGAATGACACCCAAAGCAAATACCCCACAATCAAAAAAGAGATTTTGAGTATTGTTTTATGTATTACTGAATTTCAAAGTGATCTTTTGAACCAAAATTTTTTATTACGTATTGATGCTCAATTAGCTAAAGAAATTTTGTAAAAAAATGTTCAAAATATAGCCTCCAAACATATTTTTGCCCATTGGCAAACTATTTTGAGTACTTTTGAGTTTGATATTGAATATATTAAAGGAGAAAATAATTCCCTCCCAGACTTTCTCACCCGTGAGTTTTTGACCAATAGGTGAGCCATGCCCCCAAAAGCCTCCTCCAGAGGAGCTAAAGCCAAATCAATTGTACCTACCCGCACTTGGGCGTCTATCGCCGAAGACAAAGAACAATTCAATGCCTACAGCAACGTCCAAAATTGGTTGAAAGAAAACCAACATAATTTGATCTATCCGACCAAAGTTATTAAAGCTTTCCAACGACTTTTCCAAAAGTCCCAAGCCTTAACGACACCCCTGCCTGTTTCTCAACACTCCACCAGCCATGTTATTGCCCCCCATCCCAACCACTTACCCATAACCCAACTAAAGCCTCTTATAGCCATAAGCTCCAAACACAGTCCCTTCTCTTCGTTGAAAGAGATTATCACCAACATGACCCTACCATTGCTGCTACCCGTATCTTCCTACCTGGTCAGCATACAATCTCCGCTGACTCTCACAAAATGCTTACCTACTATGCCTCTATCCTTGAACACTCCACCAAAGTCTGACATTTTTACAACGCCACTGATAAAGCTACCCCCGCCTACTCCATCTGTCAAATTATACAGATTATCCATCCATCCTAGTGGGGTCAACCATTGCACCAAATAAAGCACCGCCCTATAACCACCACCACCACCCATAACACCATTTATAGTTATTGGGACTACCAGAAAGCCTGGTTCAACGCCTTCCTCAACCAAAACCCAAAGTTCACCCACACCTGGCTGTTTTATTTCCGACAGCCTTTTGATTGTACCCATTTCCCCTTTTAGTTCCTCATATGGTGGAACTATTATGGATGCTCCCTTAACATCCTTACAGAGGATGTCCTTGGTTGCTATAACCTCTTTAAAGCCAAATATTCTCCTTCTCCTATTGAAAAACCTTTTGGTCCCTTATTGCTCTTCTGTACAAAATGCTATCTGCCATGGGTCTGTGCCTGGCACTATGAAGTCAAATGGTGGAACGCCTTCAGAGCAAACGACAAACTAACGGCTACTATTGTTCTGAATTGGCTAAAATCTGTAAATCCTTCTCAAGCTATTGCCTCCCCATCGGCCACCCAACCACTATTCCTTGCTCAAAAAGCCAAAATCCAATCCATGTTGGCTTCGGCAAGTACTGAGCAGGAATATTTTGCCATCATGAACCAGATGGTCAAGGCCAAGTCCAACACCTCATCTTCCTCGCCTTATGCAACAGAAGAAGAAGACGAAGAGGAACCATTCATCTCTCTTGAAGATGATGGTGCTGGTTTCCTTGGCCTTCCTTAATTGAGGGTACAAGATTGCTCAATGGTACTAACGACAAATCAACCACAACGACCTCAATGACATTCAAAAAGTGACAGGCTTCGGCCTTCTGTTCACCGAGCTGGCAAAGGCAAAATGGTTAACGGTCCAGTTAAAACTATCTAGGGTGAGGGTTTGCCCCTAATAGTCTCTCTGCAGCTTGCTGCCATAACGTCCATCAAGACGGTAAAAACTGATGACCAGCCCAAGCTTAGTCTTGTGGTTGCCACAACGCCCTTTGACGCGGTAAAAGTCAAAAGTCTAATAATGGACCCTAGCCACCGAAAGCAAATACCACCAGCGCCCAAACAGAATTATAATGGTGAACCCCAGCCACCGAAAGCAAATGCCAGCAACGCCCAGACATAATTATAATGGTGGACCCCAGCCACCGAAAGTAAATGCCAGCAACGCCTAGACAGAATTATAATGGTAGACCCCAGTCACCGAAAGTAAATGCCAGCAATGCCCCAACAAGTAACCCTTTGCCTATATAAGCAGAGGACCTTCTCATTATATATCAGAGTGTAATTTAGTCGGGAAACCAGTAGAAGGATAGAACCCTGATCTCTGATCATCTCTGTTCTTCGATTACACTGTAACCCTCCTATCTCTCTCCTTGTTATTGTTTATATCCTTGTTATTGTTCATCTCCTATATTAGTTTTAAATGTTTATCAAGTTTATGTATTATATCTAAAGTTTATCACCGGCAATAGATTTGGCGTTGGAGGATATCAGCAAAATCGCGATTCTCATGGATCTGGCAGATACTTGATTGGGAAACCTTAAAAGGTTTAAAGATAGGTTGTTGGATGTTGGATACAGGAATAGATGGGGGGCAATAACATGGCTGGTGGAGTGTTGAGAAACAGGCAGGGGTGTCCTTAAGGCTTGGGAGTTTTGGGAAAGTCGTTGGAAAGCTTCAATAACTTCGGTCGGATAGATCAGATTGTGTTGGCTTTCTTTCAACCAATTTTGGACATTGCTATAGGCATTGAATTGTGCTTCATCTTCGGCGATAGACGCCCAAGTGCGGGCAGGTACAATTGATTTGGCTTTAGCTCCTCTGGAGGAAGCTTTTGGGGGTATGGCTCACCTATTGGGCATTGAATTGTGCTTCATCTTCGGCGATAGACGTCCAAGTGCGGGCAGGTACAATTGATTTGGCTTTAGCTCCTCTGGAGGAGGCTTTTGGGGGCATGGCTCACCTAATGGTCAAAAACTCACGGGTGAGAAAGTCTACGAGGGAATTATTTTCTCCTTTAATATATTCAATATGAAACTCAAAAATACTTAAAATAGCTTGCCAACGGGCAAAAATATGTTTGGAGGCTATATTTTGAACATCTTTTTGCAAGATTTCTTTATCTGCTTGAGCATCAATACGTAATAAAAAATTTTGGTTCAAAAGATCACTTTGAAATTTAGTAATACATATAACAATACTCAAAATCTCTTTTTTGATTGTGGGGTATTTGCTTTGGGTGTCATTCCAATGGGTAGAAGCGAATGCGATGATATGCTCATGAATGTCTTTGCGTTGTTTAAGAATGCCTCCATAACCTATATCTAATGCATCAGTTTCAACAATTTTGAATGCAGATGGATCAGCAAGATGTAGGCAGGGAATGTGTGCAATCTATTTTTTGATGCATTGAATAATTCGTGTATGCTTAGCAGTCCAAGGACTTGGATTTTTCTTTAATCTGTCATGAAGCGGTTTTATAATGCGATGAATATTGGGGAAAAATTCAAAAACATAGTTGAGAGAACCCAAAAAGCGTTGAAGTTACATTTTTTCTAAGAGTTCATCAGGAAATTTGGAAGCAAAAGTAATAGAACGTTCAATGGGGGTGATAGTGCCCTGGCTGATATAATGGCCAAGAAAGCAGATTTTTGTTTGAAATAAAACAATTTTAGATTGAGATAAGACCAAACCATTTTTCTTAACAACATCAAAGAATGTGTTAAGATGTTTGAAATGTTGGTCAATAGATTTTGAAAAAATAAGGACATCATCAATGTAAACAATGCAAAATGATGTAAAAAGATTGAAGATATCATTCATGATTTGTTGAAATTCACTAGGGGCATTTTTTAAACCGAAAGGCATAACGTTCCACTTATACTGCCCGAAAGGAACAGTAAAAGCAGTTTTATAACTGTCTTTGGGGTGGATCTGGATCTGCCAGAAGCCAGATTTCATGTCGAAATTGGAGAATATGAAGAATCATGCTGTCGATTTAATAAATCTTTTTTGTTGGGGATCGGATAACGGATCCATTTTAAAACGTTGTTAAGGGGTTTATAATTGATAATAAGTCATGGGACGCCTCGTTCAATTTTAAAGTTTTTGATGACATAAAAGGCAGCACAACTCCAGGGAGATTTGGATTTAGAGATCAAACATTTTTTCTCTAAATCGTGAATTTCGTTTTTGCATAAATCAATCATTTCAGAGTTCATCTGAATAAGACGGGCTTTAGTAGGAATTTGTCGTTCAGAGAAGTGCGAGTCATAAGGGAGAGTGATAACATATTTTTTCCTACTCCAAAAAGCATTAGGAAGATCAGAACAAAGCTCATTAAGGAGCTTGATTTTAAAATTGTCTATTTGGCGCTGAATAATGGGATCAAGTAATCGTTGAGAAATACATTGAAAATAAACGGCATTTTTGGTGTCATGTAAATCATGCTCTTTGGAAGAAATTTAAGAATGAAGTAGGTTTAATTTGCGTGTGGTAGGTTTTTGTAGAAATGGGAAAATCAACTTTTTTGAAATTGGAGTTTTTATTTTGAAAGAGATGCCTTCGTTATTAACTTTGTAAGGAGTAATAAGGTTGATAAAAGGTGTTCCAATAATGACAGTATGATTCATATTGGAGACGAGCAAAAACATGGTTTTGATAAGTGTGTTGTTATTACTGATAAAAGCATCATTTTTTTGGGTGATAAGCATTTTGGAATTATGATTTAATTTTTCTTTAGTAGGGTCTAAAAATCGTTTGGGTACAAGACCATCTTTAATGCCATTGAAGTCAGCACCAGTATCGAATAAAGTGATGGTCTCAAGTTGAAAATCATCAGAAAATTTTATAGTAATAGTAATAAGGTATTTGCGTAAAGTGACATGTTTAAGAACATGCAAAAATTCATTTGGCTCAATGGTAGGATCATTGTCAGAATCATTGGAATCACCGGCAATAGATTTGGTTGATAAGAGATTCTGGACGATCGCGTGTGTTTCTTGTGGTTGACGGCGTAAGTCTTTAAGCTCAGTTTTGATAAGCTTGATTTTAGCTTGTAAAATAGGGATGGTTAGGAGGGAAGTCTTCTGACTCTGTTTTGTGTGAAGAATTTTGGTAAGATTATAGGGAGTAGCAATAGAGGAGGAAGGTGAGTCTTTAATGGAATTGAGGAGTTTTGAAAGATATGTTTTTCGTTTGGCAGGGTCATCAACATCATTGGCCATAGCAAGTAAGAATTCTTGATCTTTAGTCAAGACATTGATCGATTTTTCTGAATCAGATTCAGAGGAGGAATGGATGAGTTCGTCAAGTTGTTCAGATTCTTCAGTGATGGAGTCCGAATCTGAGTCATTGATCATTAGAGCAAAGATCTGAGCAATAAGGTCAGGGGCCAGATTTAAGGCATGAAGTCTTTTGTTCAGGCAACAATATCGTTGAATATGACCTTTCTTGCCACATTTGTGGCAGACGGTATCCTTAAAGCATTCGTCATTTTGTTTGGGGGATGAACGGTTGGAAAAATGCTTGGATGATCGTTTGCCATGTTTGGGGTCAGATTTGTGTTTTGAAGAACGATGGAAACGTTGAGATTTGTTCTTATGGCGAGAAGTCTTTGAGGAGGAAGGGCAATGGCAATCTTTGGAGCTTTTAGGAGTTTTAGAAATATCAAATTGATTGCAGAAAGAACCAAGTTCTTGCTTAGTCTGTTGCAATTCCTTTTTGATATTCTTTTGGAGTCTTAAATCTTGGCAGATCTGAAGTCCCTATTATTGGGTAATACTAATGAGTTCTCCATAAGTAAGGGCTGCATAGTTGATAGGGGAGCCGTGGGTGGTTTTGAGAAACCGTCCAACCTTTTCGCCTAGCATAAATGGTAGACCATCAATAAGCTTTTCCTTCCAAAAAGGCTGGTTGGAATCCTCGCGAAGCATAACTCGAGTTAGGAAGGTATTTTTGTAATGTTGGAAGTCGCTGAGTTTGTGACATTTGAGGTTGCAGAGGAGTTCAACATTTTTGTCTTTGAGGTAGGATGGATCACCAATAAAGTGAAGTGATATGGCAAAAATTAGGGAAGAGACGGCATCAGTAATGGGTTGGCCTTCGGGTGTTAGGACCAAATCATTGGATTCGTCATGCTGAAGGCTATTAAGGATTTCATCCCGTTGGGTGTCAGTGAGATAGAAATCCCACCATCCTTTGAGTTGGCCTGAAAATTCAGAAATAAGGATTTCGGCAATGGATTTGTCAGTGATAGACGTTTGGGTTTTGTAGGCATTGGCGGCCATTGTCATTTGTTGTAAGAGTGACAAAATATTATATTCTATCATGTCGTCAATATTTCATTCGTAAATAGAATTGGCATTGAATTTGGCCTGGTTAAGGATGCTTGGCTTTTTCTCAAGAGCCATATCTGGGCCGGGGATAGGAGTTGAAGACAAGAATCGTTGGGGCTCATGAATGTGGTTTAGAAACGGTCGGAGGGAGGAAAGCGATTGGAGTTACTCAGAATCAGATTCTTTGTTAAGAGTGTGAATAGCATTGGATGATTGAGTGGGTGTATCTTAAGCGACAAGAGCGGCCGTAGGAGAGACGTTGATGCTGGAGATTTGTATTATATTATTTTTATTGTTTATCTCCTTGTTCTTGTTCATCTCTTATATTAGTTTTAAATGTTTATCAAGTTGATGTATTATATCTAAAGTTTATCATTTTAATAAAAGTTTATTTATTTATATGTGAATATATTGGGAGAATTTTTGTACAAAACATTAGACGGTATATGGAACCTGAATTCGTACAAAACCCATATTTCTGTACTATCCAAATCAAAAGCGCTAGGAGTGACAATTTCTTAAAAAGATTAAAAAACACCGGCGTTGTTTGGTTGGCAACCAAAAGCGACACGCGCGTGCGTAATTGGAAAAATGGGGACCACCATTAGTTTTTTAAATCCTCTTTCACCATTTTTTTTTCTCTAATTATTTTTATTATAATTAGAGTATTATAATTAACTATTTAACTTTATTACAATTTAACAAGATATATTATTTTGTCATAATCCAGATATATTATTTTATCATAATTGAGTATACCCTTTTTCGATCAACCCAAATCTCATATCATCTTCTTAGGTCAATTTTTCGGTGAACAACAACTTATGATTATCTTCTCCGACGAGAAAAAAATAGCGACAACGACGAAACGCAATCAGAAATTGCAATCAACAACAAAATCAATGAGTTCGCACTGAGAAATCGAAGACTGATAACAACGAAGACAACTGATTCATACACAAATCTGGGCAGGGAGGGAGCCACCTGGCAACAGGGGTGAGAGAGAGAGCCGGCAACAGTTAAGACGTCGCCAGTGAACATAGAAATCGACGATCCTCCACGTCGTTGCTGGTGGTCAGACGCCAGTAAACCCAGATAGAGGGCTCCGCCAGTGAACCCAGAAATTGATGGTACGGCGAACCAAAAGAACTAGCAAACCAAGTAGCTCTCGCATGAGAACACTCGAATAGAAGGTGAGTGATAGTCTCGGGAGCAACCATACAAACGAAGCAAAAATTATTCCCAAGCAAGTGTCTTCTAAACAGGTTTTGAGAAGTGGGAATGGCATTATTCGCTGGCCTCTAAGCAAACATTCTGATCTTATGAGGCACTTTAAACTTCCAAATTAAATTCCAGATTCCAGGTTCAAAAAAGGCCCCACAAGATCCGGGAAGAGATAGAGCAAGATTCAAAACAAACTCCGACTTCAAGACTTGGTAATCCTTCTTGACCGAATAGCAACCATTCGTTGCAGATTTCCACACTAGCCTATCTGGGAAGTTAAAACTCCCAACCAAGATGCAAGAGATGGCAAAGGATTCTGCGGGAGAAAAAATTAGAGCAAGCATAGTCAAATTCTAGGAACGAGTAGACTGAATAATAAGGTCAACCACCTTACGGAGGTGCGGGAAAACTTGGGGCAAATGGGGCGATCAGATTCTTCCCAATGGAAGGGAGGGGATCCAGGAATCTGACAAAATGTTCATGGAAGTGCCATTGCCTATACGATTAAATAGGTCCCCAGTTAGGGCCCCAAACTCAGCTAGCAAACTACTGCAAATTTAAGAGGGACAACTGCCCTTTTTTGCTTGCAGCATGGATCTGAAAGCAAAGAGAGTTAGGATTATTCAACAGACGCCATACTTGTTTAGTAAGTAAGGCCTTATTAAATGTGTGTAAATCTTTGAAACCTAATCCTCCAAACCGTTTAGAAGAAGAAAGCTTGTTCCAAGCAATCCAAAGTATTTTTTGAGCATTAGGATCGTCCGACCACCAAAACTTAGCGAGTAAGCCATCCAACTTAGAGCAAAAGGTGATCGGGAAAAGGAGACATTGCATGGAATAGCTTGGAATGGCCACCAACACAGCTTTATTAAAAAATGCCCTACCCGTAAAGGAGAGTAACTTTTGTTTCCAGCTAAGGGATTTGTTCCTAATCCTTTCATAAATAAAGCCCAATGCCTCTTTCTTAGAGCCTCCCCAGAAAGAAGGCATACCAAGATACTTCTCAGATGGAAGCATAATTCTCATTTTAAGGATGTCCGAGAAGAGTGAAATATTAGCATGAGATTTCCACATAGAGAAACACGTGATAGACTTGGAAAAATTCATCTTCTGGCCCGAACTTGAGGAGAAATTTAATAGGAGAGATTTCAGTGCATTAATCTCTAAGACACAAGCTTTGGCAAAAATCAAGGTATCATGCGTGAATAAAATTTGAGTAATATTTGGATAATGCTGATTAAATTGAAAACCTTGAATAAGGCTTTGAGATTTTGCAAAATTCAAGTTGTGCACCATCGTATCAGAAATAAAAAGGAATATAAAGGGGGAGAGAGGATCTATTTGCCTAATCCCTCTCGTTGAATTGAACCAACCCAGTGGTTGTCCATCAAAAAGGATATTATACGATGTAGAGCTGATACAACTCGTAATACAAGCAATCAATTTGTGAGGAAGTTCCACCCTGGCAAGGACTTGTTCCAAAAAATTCTAATTCACATGATCGTAAGCTTTCTTTAGATCCAATTTAATGGCTAAGGAGAGATTAGTCCATTTAGAGTCTGTCCTGATATGATGGAAGGCCTCGTGGGCAACCATAATATTATCCTAGATACACCTCCCTTTAACAAAAGCCTTTTGGGACTCATGGATAAGGGAGGGCATCCAAGGGTGAAGATGATTTGCCAATACCTTAGAGTAAATATTATAGGCAAAGTTACACAAGGCAATTGGACGAAAACCATTCACATCCACCGGACATTTAACCTTGGGAATGAGAGCAATGAAAGTCTGATTTAGTTTCTCGAGAACATGCTCTAAGTGAAACATTTTTTTTACCAGAGTAATAAGATCATACCCCACAATAGGCCAATATTGGTGGTAAAAGAGACCAGAGAAACCATCAGGGCCTGGCGCCTTGCGACCCCTCATTTCAAAGACCACCCCCTGAATTTCATCATCCAAAATTGTTCTAACCAGGTCAGCCTTCATTTCAGGAGAGACTAGCTGCGGGATACAGTTTAGGATATCAGAAGGATCAGAAGTATGAGACTCCTAAAACATCTTAATGAAATGATTATGAACAAGGAGTTTAAGTTGAGCCTCATCCTCAACCAAACAGCCTAATAAATCCTATAACTTCATAATCTGGTTACAACCCCTGCGGTTAAAGGAAGAGGAGTGAAAGAACTTCGTGTTCTGATCACCCCATGGTAGCAAATTAACACGGGACCTTTAAGCCCAAAAGATCTCTTCTTTTTCAAGTAATGAGTCAAGTTCCTTTTTAACATAAACCTCCAGACTCTTATAAAGACTAGCATGAGCCACCAACTGAATATGTTCAAGTTGAAGAGAGAGGGACTTAATTCTCCGCCTCCTATTTTTCCTCCTGTTAAGGCTCCAGAAAGACAGGCTAGTAGTACACCAATGAGTCTTTCTATTAAAATTAACAAATGCCAAACCTGAGGAGGGACCACTCCTGGAGTGTTCGACAACCTCGAAAAACCACTTTCTTTGATCCAAAATTTTTCAAACCGGAAAGGATATTTTAAACAAGAGGTTAACCAAAATCGAACCACCAAAGGGCAGTAGTCCGAAGGGTTAATAGACCCATAGATCAAATGTGCTCTAGGAAATAAAGAATTCCAATGAGTATTCCCAAGAGCCTGATCAAGGCGTTGAAGAATGTTGCGCTCACCAAATTTCAAATTTGACCAAGTATAGGAATTGTCCTTAAAACCTGGATCAACAAGCTCCCCCTCAAAAATGAAATTATTCAACAGATTCATCTGCCAAAGATCAGGAGTATTGCCTCCCAGCTTCTCCCTATTAGAGGAGATCAAATTCAAATCACCCAAGACTAGCCAAGGATTCTGACAATTGATCCTCGCGAATTCGTCAGATTCCAAGAAATTGTGTTTCTTAGAGGAGTCCGACTCACCATACAAGAAGGTGGTAAGTATCAATGTAATTAGAATTCCAGCCAAGAATATCAATATTCATATCATTAGACCACCACAGAGAAAGGCCCCCCCGAGAGACCACAAGGATCAACATGGAAAGTATTAGCAAACTTATAATTACGTCTAATTTTTTCAACCCTCCCATTTTGTTGCTTAGTTTCCATTAAGAATACAACCGAGAGAGAGAATTGAACAATAAATTTCTTTAAATTACGAACGGTCGAGGACTGACCCAAACCCCGACAGTTCCAAACCATGATATCCATTGATGCTCATGTCCCCCGGAAAGAGGAGGAAATGGAAGTACCTGAAGATGAACCCGAAGGTAGATCACCAAGCCCAGTACCGCTAGCTTTCTATGATGTAGAGCTTCCTACTTGAAGAGAGGGTAAAACTTGAACCGATTGCATCACGCGATGCCTCATATGAGTAAACTAGCGAATAAGGGAGAATCAGCTCCCTTTCTTTTCCCAATAGACAAGGAGCCCGACAAGCCAACAGGGAGAGAATCGGAAGAGAACAGGCCCGATGGGCCATTCAAGCGCACAGTCTCCAAATTAGTCGGTCCCTTTTTTAAAGGGAAGGCTCACGGCAGTAGGAGTAGAGACCGGAAACACACAGGCTTTTCAATTTCAACGGTAGGAGATAAGTCACAACAGGCCCACTAACAACAAGCAGCCCAGCAGGCTTCAAATTAATAATTAATCTATTGGTCGGGCCCCAAACAGAAGAAAGTCCATCCGAAGATGCCACTTGAGTGCCTGCAAGAGGGGACTTATCAGCATTAAAAGAGAAGGGAGCTTGGGTACCTATCTGTGTGGCAGAGCCAGCATGGCGGTGTAATAGACATGGGGTGTGATATTTTGATTTATAATGTGTGGTATTCTGATAGATTAATTCAAATTTGAGTTTTGTAGAATATTTGAAAAGTGACAAAAAATTTGCAATATGTATATAATAGTGATGCTTATCAAGAACTCGAATTCTGAAAATTGGCCAAAATAGATTAATTTTGTTTGTGCTATATTTTTTTATAGAGAATTATGTTATCTATATGGCATCCTGATGCATGCTAGCATAAAAAAAAACTTAGAAATCTGAAAATAAAAAATTAAAAGGCAAAATCACGACAATAAATCAAAAGGAAAATTTAAATGATTGTCTTAAGTAATTAGTTTTGGTTTAGACCACCTCATATTAGGACAAGTATTGAGACCACTAATTAATATTCCATCAGAGTTGGACTTGAAAAGAATCTCTCAACAAATATCTAACACTAACGTAGAATGATTTGAATTCCTTGATTAATTTAAAATAACTCTTTTATCTTGAGTTAATTTAAATATTTGTTGACATATTCATCTATAAATATATTACAATTCTAAATATTACAATAGGCGTTCCATAATTGATTTTCACATTGGCAAAAACAAATTGAATAACGGATAACTACACAATGAAAAAGAATAGCATTCTAGAGAACTACACCATGGTAACTATAAAAAATCAGTAGCAGAAATATAAAAAACAATAAATCAGACATGGTAGCAGAAATATAAAAGACAATAAATCAGATATGGAAAATATATTTTTTAAGAAAATATATTTTTTTAAACTACTATTAAACATACATCCGTAGAAATCAAGTGGTAATATCACATTTATAAAGAAAGCAACAGCGTATTAAAAAAAAGGACACTCTACGAAAAGGTTTGATCCTACACCCTCACCCCATTTTTCTCCTTCACCTCTAACACTATTTTCCTAGTCTTCCAAAAACGGTTTCAAGAAATCGAAAGAAACAATGAACAAGTTATTCCTTCCAGCACGTCCTCTTATTTTGACTATAATGTACAAGAAAATGAGTCCCGGTGCCCATCCTCCTCCTCGTTTAACATTGAACCCTACAACCTCCCACCGTTTGAGTTCTGCTGTTCCACCTTGTTTTGGGTTTGATGGTTATGCACTTTTTCCAGACATTTTTTTTAATAGGGGTCTTCACCTATCTTGACTTGGATTTCATGGTTATGGACTTTTTTCAGACGTTTATTTTAAATAGGGATCTTCAACTATCTTGAGTTAATTCAAGTATTTTATTCCTTAATATTTGGGCTTTGTTATTTGTGTTTTGGGTTTGATGGTTATGACGTTTATTTTGAATAGGGATCTTCACCTATCTTGAGTTAATCCAAGTATTTTGTTCCATAATATTTGGGCATTTAGTGGGTTCGAAGATTATGGACTTTTTTATTTTGTTCCTTAATATTTGGGCTTTGTTATTTGTGTTTTGGGCTTGATGGTTATGGACTTTCCCCAGATGTTTATTTTGAATAGGGATCTTCACCTATCTTGAGTTAATCCAAGTATTTTGTTCCATAATATTTGGGCCTTTAATGGGTTCGAAGGTTATGGAATTTTTTATTTTGTTCCTTAATATTTGGGCTTTGTTATTTGTGTTTTGGGTTTGATGGTAATGTACTTTCCGTAGACGTTTATTTTGAATAAGGGTCTTCACCAATCTTGAGTTAATCCAAGTATTTTGTTCTATAGTATTTGGGCCTTTAGTGGGTTATTTTTTCCTTAATATAAGGGCTTTGTTATTTGTGTTTTGGGTTTGATGATTATGGACTTTCTCCAGACGTTTATTTTGAATAGGAATTTTCACCTAACTTGAAATAATCCAAGTATTTTGTTCCATAATATTTGGGCCTTTAGTGGGTTCGAAGGTTATGGACTTTTTCATTTTGTTCCTTAATATTTGGGCTTTGTGATTTGTATTTTGGGTTTGATGGTTATAGACTATCCCCGGACGTTTATTTTGAATAGGGATCTTTACCTATCTTGAGTTAATCCAAATATTTTGTTCCTTAATATTTGGGTGTTTTTATTTTGGGATTGATGGATCTATAATTGATTTTATGAACACATCATTGTGCAGATTTCATGGATTATCCTAGAGAACCACATATCTCCGGAAGGGGCAGCGAGGTTGTTTCTTTTGAAGCACACCCGATTGACTGAGGAGCAGAAGACTGGGTTACTTACACACTAGATTGTTCTGTTTCCCTTAGGGGATGTCCACCCAGAGGTGGTCGCCGTAATGAGTTTCTTTAAGTTCCTTCGGGGGTAGATTTTGCTTGGTGTATGATATCTTTTTAAAAATGACAAAGAATTGTGTTTGTTGATTAAATTCTTTTAATGTGGCAGGTTACCTCTGATCTCTATTCATCCTACCTTCCGGATGACATTTTGATGCTCTCGTGTCTGCACGTGTTGAATCCTTTAAAAAACCATTATTCTAAATTTTGAATTTGAATTCTTACTAGTAAATGAGAATAACAACCAATTGAATTTAGGGTTTTATGGCTCTCGTAATAACTCATTACCGACCTAGTTAATTGTCTGAGTAAATTTAAATTTAGTTGTTGGAGACTGAGAATAATAAAATGAGGCCTCTTCATTTACTCTAAATCACCTCAGCTCACAATCTCTTATGAGCTTTCTATTGGAAATTAATCAGCACGAACCTCCAAGGTCATCGTAGCTGAAGTAAAATTTTTAATTCCAACACCGAACTTCTGATTTGGCTGTATAACATAAAATCTGCGATAACAAAAATGGTTAGAGAGTTCTTACAAATTTTCGTGGATCTGAACTCGTCGTGGATCGAATCCTCTTCGTTGATCGAATCTTCTACTATGGTATCCACGTAGTCGTCGTCTACAAATTCTTTGACAATTGAAATCTTCAGAGAATTTGCTAGGACAATTTTCAACGAAAATTTAACTAGAGAAATATATATAGCGAGAATTCTCCTATAATTTTCAATCAATTCAAGGCAACCTTGAATTGATCTAATTTTTGGTGTGTTTCTCTTTGAATTCACGTTTTTCTACTTCTTCCCACTGTCAACACCAAACTTATATAGAGAAAATGTTGTCTTAGTTGGTTCAGGGGTGGATTTCTTTTTTTTTTATAAAGAAATTTACCATTTCCTTCCAAAGAAAATTAGCGGCTGTGTTGCCCCACTTTCTCACCTTTTTCTTTTTTTTAATCCAATCTAATACATATTGACCGAGTCAATATATCCAACATCTTCACTATATATATATATATACATAAAAATTATTTAATTAAATCTAATTTAATTAAATAATTATAATTACAATTATATCTAATAAAATTATAATTTATTTCTCTATAAATTAAATATTCTTGATCAAATCAATATTTAATTTCACCTACTTCAATTCGTAACTAAGACTACTGTTGTGTGACCCATAGGCCCTCATATGTCAAGCGATTAGTCAAACGAATGATCTTAGTATAACCCTAGACAATAAACCAGACAATCTCAACATATGAGGTACGTTGCGAAGATACTGCAACTACCTGTAATGTGAAGCTCATAATGGTATGGTCCTTTCATTTACGAATACTCGATTAAGTCTAGAACATGATCATGTGTCTGCTCAAATAACTTAATCATATTATCTCATCAATTAATTGATCATATTGTCATTTTAGACACCATTCTAAAATGACGTGCATTGCCCAATGACTAACGATCCAATTAATTATGAGAATACAAGTATTTTCTCCAAGTCTATTAGAGGAATGAATCATATTCTTGGCTCAACTACCACGCACATATACTTCGCAATGTGCTTGAAACATGCCATATCTACCCCGTCAGGAGTGCAAGCGTCGGTCATGATCTAAGTCCATTACTCCGTACATGTCGTGCGTATTGACCTCAAGTCTGAGGACTATTTCACTACTCCACAAACTGATATTACCGTAGACACGTAAATAGAATACGCCAAACGGTTTCTCGGTCGGGTATGCTAATACTCTCCAAAGTATCTGTGCATCCATCATAAAATACCTAGTATCTCGTAGTTGTGAGAACCACTACATCCTCTAAGAATATGATCCAGATCGCACACCAATCTCAATCGTATCATCGAAATCCCATTCTCGATGATCATTGATTGTGGCTATTTAAGAACTATGTTCATAGTTATCAGAGATCTCACATTCTCAATAACAACATTAGTTCATGGGAACATATACATGAATATGTGCAAACAATCAAACATTATATCTAATTTATGTAATGCCGAATATTATTAATATAAATCAATAATACAACTGAATATGATCTAGTACAATGTCCTTACTACGATTGTCTCTAGGACATTTGTACTAAAAATCTCCCACTTGGCCTAGAGCCAATCACCCATGCGTCTAACACCCAGACTCTCAAAGTGTCTGGCGTGTTGTTGCATACCCAATAGTTTGGTGAAAGGATCAACTAGGTTATCCTCTGTGGGAACATGTTCTAACTCTATTTTCTTTCTTGCTATTATCTCTCGGATCAAGTGATAGCGCCTATGTACATGCTTATTTCTGTTATTGGATTTTTGTTCCTTTCTCAGTGCAACTGCACCAGTGTTATCGCAATACACTTTTATTAGAAAACTGTCACTCGAAACTATCCCTAGTTCATTCAAGAACTCTGAAACCCAGACAACCTCCTTCGCAGATTCTGATGCAGCAATGTACTTAGCCTCAGTTGTTAAATCTGCGGTTGTATTTTTGCTTGGAACTATTCCAGCTCACCGTCCCGCCATTGAGCATGAAGGCATACCCTGACTGTGATTTCAAGTCATCACAGTCAGTCATGAAACTGGCATCGGTAAACCCAGTTACTACAAGTTCTAGTTGTCCACCATACACTAAGAAACATTCTTTAGTTCATCTAAGATACTTCAGAATATTCTTAACAGTAATCCAATGATGTTCACCTGGGTTCTTCTGGTATCTACCAGTAATACTAATAGCGTAGGCCACATCGGGTCTAGTGCAAGTCATGGCGTACATGATTGATCCAATCACAAATGCGTATGGGATACCTTCCATGTACTTGATTTCGGCTTCTTCAGAAGGACAATCCTTCATTGATAGCTTAATCCCATGATTCGCTGGCAGGTAACCTCTCTTAGAGTCCTCCATTTTAAAATGCTTTAGTATCTTGTCTATGTATGTGGATTGTGACAGCCCCAACATCCTTTTAGATTTATCTCTATAAATCTTTATTCCAAGGATATAGTAGGCTTCACCCAAGTGCTTCATCATAAAGGTCTTGGATAACTAATCTTTCACAGATTGCATTAGCGGGATACTATTTCCCAGAATCAATATGTCATCAACATATATGATAATGAAAATAGTCTTATCCCCTTGACATTTTCGATAAACACATGGATCTTTCGCATTTCTAACGAAGTCAAACGATTTGATAGCTTCGTCAAAATGGATATTCCAACTCCTAGAAGCTTGCTTTAATTCATAAATGGATCTTTATAGCTTGCATACTAATTGTGAATTTGACTTGGATATAAAACCTTCTGTCTGTATCATAAACACACGCTCCTTGAGGTTTCCATTAAGGAAAGCTATTTTGACATCCATCTGCCAAATGTCATAATCATAGTATGCAGCTATAGCAAGTAAAATCCGAATGGACTTGATCTTTGTAACTGGTGAAAAAGTTTTGTCATAATCAATGCCCTCGCGTTGCTTATAATCCTTTGCCACCAACCTAGCCTTTTAGGTTTGCACTTTACCTTCTTTATCGATCTTCTTCTTGAAGATCTATTTGCAGCCGATGGGTCTAACCCCTTTAGGCAATTCCACCAAGTCCCAGACTTGATTTGTATACGTCGAGTCCATCTTCGATTTCATGGCCTCTAGCCACTTCTCTGAATTAATGTCTGACATCGCTTCAGTATAAGTCTTGGGTTCATCCTTGTCCGGGATCTCCACATCATCGTGCTCCTCCAAGAGGAAACTAAACTTGATGGGTGGATGACGAATCCTCGTAGACTTACGGAGTTGCATTTATGCAGGCTATTCATTCTGATCGTGAAGAGGTTCTTTTGCGATGATGTGATCAATGCCAGGAGAATTCTCAGGAGCTACGCTCTCAAGCATTTCCTGAGCAGGAGATTGAACAATATCCAAATTGTCCTCATTCAGTCTAATTGGGGTAGCTCGCGTATGCGAGTTATCCCTAAATATGCTCCCACTGGCTGGAAGACTATCACCTACTGAAAGACTCCCACCATGAGAATCACTGAATGCTCCCACTGATTCTTTGTCGTGGTTATTCGACAAGTCTTCAGCCTCAGCATTACCTTATGGTTCTTGAATTTCTTCAAGCCCTATCTTTTTACGACCTTGTCCTTTAAAGATATAGTCATTTTCAAGGAACGCCGCCTCTCTAGAAATAATAACCTTTTGTTTCTCAGGAAGATATAAATAATATCCTTTTATTTCCTTAGGATATCCCACAAAGTAACCTTTTTCACATTTGGATTCCAACTTATCAATGAGCATCTTCTTCACATACGCGGGGCAACCCCACATTTTGATATGTAAGAATGATGACTTCTTCCCACACCATATCTCATATGGTGTTTTCTCAACTAATTTGGATAGAATCCTATTCAGAATGTAGATTGGGCATTGGAGTACGTAACCCCAAAGAAATATTGGAAGAGAGGAGAAACTCATCATGGACCTTACTATGTCTAACAGGATTCGGTTCCTCCTCTCGGACACACCATTCATCTGCGGTATTCTAGGAGGTCTCCATTGTGATTGGACCCCATGTAACCTCAAATAATCCAGGAATTCTTGAGTAAGTATTCTCCTCCTCGATCTGATCGAAGAGTCTTAATACTCTTCCCAAGCTGTTTCTCTACTTCTGCCTTATACACTTTAAACTTCTCAAAGGCCTCGAATTTGTGTTTTATAAGATACACATATCCATGCCTAGAGAGGTCATCAGTAAAGGTAATGAAGTATCCGAAACTACCCGTTGCTAGAGTAGGTAATGGTCCACACACGTCGCTGTGAACTAACTCTAAGACATCTTTGGCTCTTACCCCTTTCCCAGAAAAGAGTTTGTTAGTCATTTTACCTTTGATACAAGATTCACAATTTCCATAAGACTGGAAGTCAAATGGGGTTAAGTAGTCTAACTTGTTTAACCTTGCAATTCTTTTCTCATTGGCATGACTAAGTCTACAGTGCCATAAGAAGGTGAGATTTTTCTGATTACTTAATTTGAGTTTCTTGTTCTGCACATTAAGAACATCATGTCCACTATTCAACAAATATAAACCATTCTCAAGAGAGACATTTCCATAAATAATACCATTTTTTGAAAAGTAGCAACTACTATTACAAAATTGGAAGGAAAAACTTTCAATGTCCAACATTGGAATAGAAATAATATTTTTGGTAATAGATGGAACGAAATAACAATTATTAAGTTCCAGTCTATACTATATGTCCCTACGCGTTCGGCAGCAATTCGTGCTCCATTATCTACACATAGGCCTGCTTTGCATCATCCAAGCAACATTACACACTACGCCTGCTTTGCATCATCCTGATGCTTCTTTTGAGCTTCTACGTCGAATATATCAAGTTCAGAAGAATCAGCCGCAAGGATAACAGGGATGGTCGTGTCTAACACATACTCAATCCTTTCTTGCCTTTGCATCAAACGCATGTTTTGGTGCCAATCCAAAAAGTTTGGCCTAGCCAACTTGTTTGATTCTAGTATAAATCTCAATGACATGTTCGCCATTTCAACACACCTAAAGAAAATAAGTTAAAACGGAAATTAAACACATAATTCCTATAATCATCATTCAGCAATCAAAATAAACACGGCCTTTAGTTTTATTGTCTCCATTATTTTCACATACTCAATGACCTCATCGGAAGAGTACGAATTTATATCTAATATAAATCTTAATGGACTAAGATCCACATTCCTACTATCACAACCCCTGCTTTGGCTGGTGATTGTAATATCATAACTGGTAAGTCTCCAAACCAATTGTAGTTCATACAATTCCTAGTTATCGGACCCAGTCCAATCGATGTCCCATCATTATTTCCTTGCTTTGGCTAGTGAAATAACTTAGGTGGTTTACAACCATCATACGGCGACATTTACATGTTCCTATAAGAGTTCCATAAGACGTAATTCCAAGTAAAAGACTTTGGTCTTAAATACTATAGAATGAAATCTAAGTTTTTCTTAATTATGATGGAAGACATCATTCATTCTAAATGAAAATCATATTTAAGTTTGAGGAATATTTTATCGGCGTATTTAACTTGCTCAAACAAGATCCATTTATTGTCCACATATTATTTCGTAAGATCCAACTTAGAAATTAAATATAAATAGTTATTAGAATATAATTCATTATTTTTAGTTCAGTCCAGGAACCTAATTATAATTTTAGAATTAATCCAGGGACCAAAAAGTTATTTTACAAAAATATCCTAGGACTAAAATATAACTCCAAGAAAAGTCCAAGGACCAACTGTAATTTTTCATACAATCAAATTTATAAATAAGTCCCTGCAATTAACCGAGGACTAAAATTGCAATTTCATAATTTTCTCCTTCACCTCTAACACTATTTTCCTAGTCTTCCAAAAACCGTTTTAAGAAATCGAAAGAAACAATGAATAAGTTATTCCTTCCAGCACGTCCTCTTACTTTGGCTATAATGTACAAGAAAATAAGTCCCGGTGTCCGTCCTCCTCCTCGTTTAACATTGAACCCTACAACCTCCCACCGTTTGAGTTCTACTGTTCCACCTCGTTTTGGGTTTGATGGTTATGGACTTTTTCCAGACGTTTCTTTTGAATAGGGGTCTTCACCTATCATGACTTGGATTTCATGGTTATGGACTTTTCCCAGACATTTATTTTAAATAGGGATCTTTAGCTATCTTGAGTTAATTCAAGTATTTTGTTCCCTAATATTTGGGCTTTGTTATTTGTGTTTTGGGTTTGATAGTTATGACATTTATTTTGAATAGGGATCTTTACCTATGTTTAATCCAAGTATTTTGTTCCATAATATTTGAGCATTTAGTGGGTTCAAAGGTTATGGAATTTTTTATTTTGTTCCTTAATATTTGGGCTTTGTTATTTGTGTTTTGGGCTTGATGGTTATGGACTTTCCCTAGATGTTTATTTTGAATAGGGATCTTCACCTATCTTGAGTTAATCCAAGTATTTTGTACCATAATATTTGGGCCTTTAGTAGGTTCGAAGGTTATAGAATTTTTCATTTTGTTCCTTAATATTTGGGCTTTGTTATTTGTATTTTGGGTTTGATGGTAATGGACTTTCCCCAGACGTTTATTTTGAATAGGGGCCTTCACCAATCTTGAGTTAATCCAAGTATTTTGTTCTATAGTATTTGGGCCTTTAGTGAGTTCGAAGGTTATGGACTTTTTTATTTTTTCCTTAATATTTGGGCTTTGTTATTTGTGTTTTGGGTTTGATGATTATGGACTTTCTCCAGACGTTTATTTTGAATAGGGATCTTCACCTAACTTGAATTAATCCAAGTATTTTGTTCCATAATATTTGGGCCTTTAGTGGGTTCGAAGGTTATAGACTTTTTCATTTTGTCCCTTAATATTTAGGCTCTGGAACTTAATGGCCCACTAAAGGCTAGTATAGATAATAACGGCTAGTATAGACAATAAACCAGACAATCTCAACATATGAGGTACGTTGCGAGGATACTGCAACTACCTGTAATGTGAAGCTCATAATGGTATGGTCATTTCATTCACGAATACTCGATTAAGTCTAGAACATGATCATGTGTCTGTTCAAATAACTTAATCATATTATCTCATCAATTAATTGATCATATTGTCATTTTAGACACCATTCTAAAATGACGTGCATTGGCCAATGACTAATGATTCAATTAATTATGAGGATACAATTATTCTCTCCAAGTCTATTAGAGGAATGAATCATATTCTTGGTTCAACTACCACGCATATATACTTCGCAATGTGCTTGAAATATGCCATATCTACCCCGTCAGGAGTGCAAGCGTCGGTCATGATCTAAGTCCATTACTCCGTACATGTCGTGTGTATTGACCTCAAGTCTGAGGACTATTTCACTACTCCACAAACCAATATTACCGTAGACACGTAAATAGAATACACCAAACAGTTTCTCGGTCGGGTATGCCAATACTCTCCAAAGTATCTGTGCATCCATCATGAAATACCTAGTATTTCGTAGTTGTGAGAACTACATCCTCTAAGAATATGATCCAGATCGCATACCAATCTCAATCGCATCATCGATATCCCATTCTCGATGATCATTGATTGGAGCTATTTAAGAACTATGTTCATAGTTATCCGAGATCTCACATTCTCAATAACAATATTAGTTCATGGGAATATAAACATGAATATGCGCAAACAATCAAACATTATATCCAATTTATGTAATGCCGAATATTATTAATATAAATTAATAATACAACTGAATATGATCTAGTAAAATATCATTACTACGATTGTCTTTAGGACATTTATACTAACACTTTCTTCTTCTCCCCTCTTAGAGCATAACATCTCATTATTGCATAGTATTAGAATTCTACAACCTCCAAAGGTTCGAATGATGTTCAATATAGCTTCTTATTAATTATGTGATTACCCGTTGTAACTTGGGAAATCTCTTATCCTTAGAGGTCTGAAGCATATAAGCGGTAAATAAGAGTTTAAAGGCACACGGTTTGTTGTGGCCTTGTCCACGATTTAATTTGAAATTCCTGCCTTTGACGACGACGTTAGTGAGTATACTTCCACTAATTCTTATTTCTATTTATCTCAATATTGTTTTCTAAATCATAGAAAACTATTGCTAACAACCATTAAGTAATTACAATATAATACTATATTGAAATTTTAATATCTAACTCAATACTCTAATACAATATTTATCGATTTTTTGTTTTTATAAATTAGACTCAACAACTTTTTAATTCCCTAATAGGTTCGTTGATTTTGTAAATGCGTGCATCCAAAAAACATATCGCTTACAACGACACACCAAAATTAAGAACACCTAATTGTGCAACCAGATAGTTTAGTAGCACGAATATAATACGTTTAACGATTAATGTTTTCCCCAAAAAAACTTGACTAGCACCAAATAATGCTAGATAATGCTAAGCGTTAGAAAAATTCAATATCCATGAGGCGCCTGTCATTTTGTGCTAGTTCAACGGACAACGGTTAAAAGATGGGAAGTTACTAAATTCCCCAAATAATATATATATATATACACACACACAGCAACGAAACGAAGACTTGTTTTTTTCTCACGCGCCAGAGATCATGAGACAAAATCCAGCCATTTGAATACTTGAACCACAAACCAACTTTCCTCTTACCTTCGGATTTCCGGATCAGATCTTCTTTCCCTTTCTAACTATGGCCGAGTTATAAAAAATAGTTGAATACAAGGTGTGTGTGCGTGAAGCTCCACGTGTGTGTGCGTTAAAATCTCTCCTGGCTTGGACGTCCCCGGAGATAGATCATTGAGAATCGAACCGGGTGAACAAATTTTGTGTGTCCCTCCTTTTGTGTTTTTCTTTGTGTTTGTAATTCATGCTTAGTTTGCGTTGTGCTTGCTCGTGCTTGTATTGTCCGTTGCGTTGTGTAGGTTCACGAGAAATTGGGTTATTTCCCGACACCTCACGTTGGTTTCCTCGATGCGGCCGCTAACAGCACTCAACTGCTTCCCATTTTCCTCCAGGATGTCCGAGTGATCCGCCACCTTATCGTAAAGGGACGAAACCTGGTTTGTGAGAGATTTTTGTGCTGCTCCTCAACCGTCTTCCAACGGGTGTCCATAGGGCTCTAATACCAGATGTGTGAGACCGAGGTAGAAGGACTCAAGAACGATCACAAATGGCCAAGAAAGTAGGAGATAAGAGAGAGTATAGAGAGATAGAGAAGTATAGTGATGGCCTGGCCTTTGACGAAACAATGACGGATACAAACCCTAGTCAAGCTTCCTTTTCGGCAAGTTTTAGTCAAGTGTTCGGTTGTTGATTGATATATGAAAAAAATGAAATTCTTGACCTTCTTGTTCGGTTTAGTCAAGTTTTATTGTCGAGTGCGCCTCCAATAAATTGAGGAACAATGCTTACGACATCTTGCGAGATCAATGAATTTATTGTTATCTATTTCGTCGTGTTCCCAATATTTTGCGTAATCAATAGAACTGTGTGGCCCATCACATCCATGCTGCCTCATGAAGCCTATCTCATCTTGCTCTATACGTAATTATCGAGTATCTTAAGTGCTAAATTTGTGGTATGTAATAATCATTGGAGAATTTTTTCAAGAGTAATAAAATTTTACTTATAAAAAAAATAAGTTAGTTGTACTTTTTTTCTCGAAAGGATAAGTTAGGTGTACTTGTACTAAATACATTTGTGGCTATTTACACAATTTGCCAGAAAATTGATTCCAGTTCTTCTTAGCTCAATAAACGTATTCTTTTTAGGGGTCAATAACCGTCTTGTTCGCGATCAATTTCTCCACGCCATTTCTCGATTTCATCATCCTCGCGGCATTACGGACGCTAAGGACTACTTGGGAATCATATGTTGAAAAATAAAAACCCCATAAATTTTTTGATGTCTATTGGGAAGAGACCATCCCTTGTAAATTATATTTTTTTAAACAACTCAAAGAACGATCCGGATTTTGGTCCGTTCTCCAGGCCAACCGATTTGACCGGTCAAATCAGTGGTCAGACCAGTGGTATATATATTTAGTAAATAATAGGTTTAAAAATTAATATTTTCAAAATGTTGGTCAATTTATTTCATATTTAGTATAATTATCTTTGTTGATTTAGTTAATTTTGTGTTGATTTAGAAAAATCAAATATAGAATCTGATCTTTTTAATTTTTTGGGTTGGGTTGAGTGAATTCTGGATTTTTGGGTTAAATTTTTTTGTTAAACATAACGAACCAGATTTTTCTGAGTCAAAATCCGAGCCAACTGCCCAGTCTGATCGAAAATCATCCGGTTCTTTAGGTAACCGTCTGAACATAGTTTTCTGACCCATCCAAAACTCTGATTCATGATCCGACCGGTCAGACCACCGTCTCAAAAATAATAGTAAATAATGCATTAGATTAATAAATAACCAAACCATATAATACATCCTCTACTCTCTAAGGTCCCTAAGGCCTCGAATCCCCCTTTTTTCTCAAAAAAAGATTTTTTTTTGTGTTACTTCAGATTATTTTTGTGTTACTTCAAAATAAAATAAAAATAAACATATTCTTTTTAGGTGTCAATAACCGTCTTGTTCGCGATCAATTTCTCCGCGCCATTTCTTGATTTCATCATCCTCGCTACGGACGGTAAGGACTACTTGGGAATCATATGTTGAAAATAAAAACCCCATAAATTTTTTGATGTCTATTCGGAAGAGACCATCCCCTGTAAATAACGCATTAGATTAATAAATAACCAAACCATTTATATACATGCTCTACTCTCTACGGTCCCCTAAGTCCTCGAATCCCCTTTTTTTCTCAAAAAAAGAGTTTTTTTTGTTGTGACTTCAGAATATCTAAAGAATTTTCTTTTAATTATAATTTGAAGTTAAAACATCTCAAAAAGAAATTAAGAAAAGGAAGGTTAAAATATCTTAGTTGCCGAACACAGAAAACGAACATACTAAAGACAACGATTATCTTTATGCACTGTCTGTACTGGTCCTAATTACTGCGATTTCTAAGTGGTTATTGAGATTAATTTGAACATATTGTAATTATGCGGTCGAAGAGTACTTTTAAGTTTTAATCTGGTGTGATCTTTTCAAAATAAATTTTATTAATTTAGAATTTTGAAGAAGTCTAAGATAGAGAAATCCGAGTTCATGTTTTGACTTTTATTATTAATAAATAATTAACCGTTTCAAAAAATATAACTAACTAATAGAAGTAATACTGTTTTTCGAGTGGAGCGAACCCGGAAGGGTATGGATTGGGCACGGAATGCTCAGATTCTGAACCATTCGGAATGAAGACACGCGGGGACTTTTTTGCAAATGCGCTAAAATACGGGGACCAAAATGAAAAAAGCCATGCACAAACGCAGGCTGGATACAAATGCCATTATCACATAACTGCGCATGCCAGTATCACATAACTGTGCATGCCATTATCACATAACTGTGCGTGCCAGTGTGACCTTTTTGCAAAAATGCTAAAATATGGGGGACCAAAATGAAAAAAACTATGTGCGCCATTATCATCAACGGGGACTTGCCACTGTCACAAATACACATGTCATTATCGCATAACTGCGCTTGCCGTTATCGCATAACTGCGCTTGCCATTATCACATAACCGCGCTTGCCACTGCGGTCCTCCTTCACTCCAAACCGTACGGAATCAATTCCTTCACTCCGTACTCAATCCACTCCCAACCCGAAAACCTTTAATAAAAGCGCAACATGTGCCTGTACACCCGCACGAGTGTGCCTTACACCCGCACGAGTGTGCCTGCAAGACCGTTGAACATAGGCCTTTGACTTTTGAAATATATATTGTTTTAGAAGTACTTTTGGAATATATTCCGTTCTATATTCGTAAATGTCAACTGATGGGTAGGAAATTTATTTTTGCTTAGACGAGTAAATAGGCTTGAGAATACGGAGTATACAAAAATCACAAATGGATTATAAGAAAATCATTGTGATTGTCTTTCTTGTGTTCGCTAAAAGATACCATCGTGATTTTTTTTCTGCAAGTAAATTTACTTTATTCACCAACCAAGGGAACCCCCTACCCTTACCCCTACTCCTACCCAAGTGTTCCACCCACCCCTCGAGTGTTGACATCAGAATTACAGCCGAAGCGTTACTAAAAATCCTATCACGTAATTAAGCATCAAGTAATATATGATAGAGAAACTAACAATTAATTATCTTAAATAACATCATCATACAGAAATAGGCTAAAACCAATCCGATACTCTCAAAAGAGTATTTTTCTTACTTTATTACCGAACAAGATGAAGTAGTTTGGAAACTAAAGATGAAGAAGTTTGGAAACTAACTAGCTTTTGGGTATTTGGTTGCTGCAACGTTAAGCTTTTTTCATTTCTTCCTTGGCAATTTGGTATCCGACAAGAGACCTAACAAGGTCTTGAATAAGACTGCTGAAGAAGGTTGGAGTAGATGATGCCAAAGGCAAGGTTGCCTTCTCCTGCACACACACATTACAAACAAACAATTAATTAATGTTATCCAAGGACCCGATGGTGCTCGTAAAAATATTACCTTCCGTGGTGGAGTCCCAGAATACTTATCAAGATGAAACAAGTCCCTGTTAGCACGACTCAGAAAATATTCGCAACGGGCAAAGTCACCATCTATCTTCATCTGCCGAGATGAAGAAGATGCCGAGATGAAGAAGAAGAAGAAAGGAACTAAAACAGATTTTTAGGGCTTATAGACTGACTGAAGGATGAAGAAAAACCATATAGTAAAGTCGAACCTGCCCATTCAGCTTTATCAACTCAAACACAAGAGCAACAAAATCTATCAAAAACGTGTTGAAGATGGCAATCCCCGAGATAAGTGGCTGAGCATATGCCAGTCTCTGCGAAGTCCCAATTAGGGGCCATTCAATTATTTAAGGATGTCATTACTATTATTAATTATATAAGAGAATACCATACTTACCTGATAAGTATAGGGCTTCACAGACAATCCTAGAGACCCAACAAACCTTTCGGCAAGTAGGGATTTGGGGCTGCCGCTTCCTTGAGCTGCTGCATAGAAATCCCCTCCAATCTTGCAGTCTGAAATTTCCGCTCTTTTTTTACCCAAATATGAAGCAATGTTATTGAGATCTTTCACCGCGGAGGGATGAAAACAACCATAATTCATGGCTGAGATAGCCATAATCAGGTCATCCATGGCGGGAAGGATGAGACTATCCATTGCGTCCTTGAGCATCAATCCATGAGTCAGACTGTCAATGTCCTCCTCTGTGCAAGAGGAATCCACCAACTCACACACCTTATTAGAGACATCCGCATATCGGCACATATCCTTCAAGAAGGACCGGACAGCTTCCACGTAATAGAAGGAAACGTCGTTACGGTAAACATCTAATAATCGTTTCGTAATACGGCCGGCTGTGTCTCGGTTGACCAGGGAAAGGAGGAAGGATTTGTCCTTTGGGGATATCTCTTCTGAAAGCAGCTCAATGAGCCACAGAACCTGCGCATATATGTAGGAAAGTTGGACTTCTTTTTTTTTTTTGAAAAATCTCAATTCTCTAATATTCAAAGTCGAGTCGAGACTAACCTGTGCCCGGAGGGCAGAATATATGAGGCCGGATTCGCTCGTGTAGGGAAACACTTGTTTAACATCTCCTTCAGGAAATTCACAATCAAATATCATCCTGATGCTGGAAGCCAGAGAGGGGAAGACAGACCGAGGGCTGTATTGGCATGCAATACGGAGGAGGTATTTCGGACGAGTTGAGAAGCCAACGAATGGAAAAGGAGGGGTTGTTGATTGCGGCGGCGGAGGCGGCCTGGCGGCTGGGCAGGCAAATCGGACAAGCTTCTTCACGTCCATTCTCTCTCTTTCTCTCTCTCACACAATATTAAGGCTTCTTTTCTAGAGAGAAATATTTTCTCTATATATAGGAAGAATAGGGCTAGGGTTTTGTTTCCCAAATTTTTTTAATTTACTTTTAAACGAAACAGAAGGAAAAAAAACCCCTTCGTATTCTATTCTAACTACAACTCTCCCCCACCTCCGTCATTCTAAATATTGGGTGTGTTTATTAGGAGTAGATAGAAGATTAAGAATAGAAAGTACAATATATCTGTTTCGTGAAATAGTATACCTGTTTGCCCAGCCGTTGCTTGTACTGAAGTGATCCCCTCATACTTGCCGGTCAAGTTAAGGTGCAAAATCCCCCAATTCCTCTTCCCGAACCCTACCCCGTTGGAACTGGTTTCTCGTCCACGAGCTCGTAGATGTACGCCGCCGCGACTCCGTCCCTCCTCAACGGCGTCCCCGCGCCGGACCGGAGGTTCTCGATGAGTCCCGGAGGTACATCTCGGCGAAGGCTGGGTTGGCGTCGACCTCCCCGGCGGCGGAGGAGCAGCTCGGCCACCCGGTCTCGGCGACCACGACGGGGGTTGTCTCGTGACCCATAACCGCCAGCGAGGTGACCACCGCGTCAAACATCATGTCGAAGAGGTTCCAGTACCTCACCCCCGTGAGGACATCGTCGCGGAAGTTGAACTGGTGGCCCCGGAATAGGGCGAACCCGAGGGGTATCTCGGCGTTTGACCGATAGATGTTGTGGGGGAAAAGGCTGACAAGAAACGACGAGTTCGTCTCGTGGAGGAACTGAAGGAGCGGAGCCACCACGAGCTGCCCAATCGGCTCCTGGAACGTCGCCGACGACGGGGGGAACGGCGTCGAGACCGCCGTCGCGGACGAGAACGCCGTGGAGACCTTGATCTGGCGGATCCCGAGCGGGAGGAGTGATAGGTGGAGGTTCCGGATCGCCAGGAGCAGGAAGGGAGCCAAAGCCGGCGAGGCCCCGGCGTCATCACCAACGGAGATGAGAGCGATCTTGGCGCGGGGGTAGAACGGGAGGACGTGGGCGTAGAGCCAGCGGAAGGCGAGGGAGCGGTTGGAGGCGAAGGGGAGGACGAAGGAGTTTATTTTTTTATACCAGACCGATTGCCACCTTGCGTTAGGATTGTAACAACTCTTTTGTTTTTCTTGATGGTATCCTAATACGCAAGAATGCGTATTTTGGTTTCTCTTTCGGGCATGAGCTGGGGCATATAGGTTTGTTGTTGGGGTGATATTTGTACTGATAGCATATAACTGGTTTTTGTTATACATTATCTTAGTATCTTGATTAGGGTAGTTACTCTTAATACTTATAATATATTTAAACTTTGGAGTTTTTTTTAAAGTAATATCATTTTATTTATAAAATATGCAACAACGTGCTTGATTATATCCTATTTGATGCCAGACTATTTCTTTTCATCCTTGGCCCGAAGCTTCTTTCGACTGGCTTGCCTCCTCTCTCCCAAGAACTTTTTGCTTATTATTATATAACCATACCCGAGTACTCGACCACATGTATATATTGTGTACGTTATCATTAAATAATAATGCAGATAAATAAGTAACATTTTCCTGCCATCCTTTCAGATAGGAATATGATTAGCTTGCTTTCTATTATCTTGTTAATTATGATAATACAGTGCACCGGTAGGTCATATTATTTTTGTGAGTAAAATTTGCGAGAACGTAGAAATACGCTTAGAAATGGGCCCGTAATGGTCGTTCCAAGAGCAATCGAACGAATATGAAGAAAAGATGAATACGGAAAAGTGAGAAAAAAAGAAGAAGATCAGAATAGGTAGAGGAGAAACGAATTGGTGAAAGAGTAAGAATTTTATTGAGAATTAATGGGAAAGGGAAAAGAGAATTTTATTAAGCCACGAAAATTGTCATCTACGCTGGTACTCACTCTGCCAAAACTTCAAACCCAATTTCGACCCCTTTCTTTGTCGAATTTAGAAAAGTTATAAACTACAAAGTTGTATATCTATTTCTTATATTTCTGTAGTTTTTAGAATCGCGTCAATATAATATTTGAGTAAAAATTTTGCCTATTTTACTAAAATAAGGTTGACAAATTTGCAAATTAATTTTCTAATCCAACAATTATAATCATCCAACAACCATTAAATTAAAGGTTAGGTGCGTCCAATGATTACCCAATTGGTATATGGAAGGGTAAAGTGGAAATTCTCAAACGAATCAGATTAGACATCATCGAAGTGCTATAAAATTGCAATAACGGATTGTGAAATCTAATTTGTTTCGATATAAGATTAGAACAAATTTATAATATTTTAAATCTTAGGTTGATTGAATTTTTGAAATATCATATGCCAAAAATTTCAACTTCCAACTCCAAAACCTATCCGAAATAGAAACAACTTTACATGATTTATTTAGTTCCAATCTTTTAATAATGGATTTGAATTTACTTAAGTAAAAAAAATATTAAATTCAAAACTTTTAAAAAACATTATAAAAAAAACCACGTTTACTGAACAGAAAGGCATTTTACCTAACTACTTCCCATCGACATGTAACATTTGACGACTGGTTCAAAGTTCTAGAAGACGGTCTTTTTCATATATTATTTTGTGGTCCAGTGGTTTAGAAGCTAAGTAAGAAACTCCAAAAATAACTTAAGAAGTCTCAAATTTTGAACTTTTGTAAATGTGGATATTTTTTAGAACTCGAACTTGAATTACGCTAGTGAATATCTGAATACTAAGTAATAAAAAAATCTACTCATGACAAATGGCAGACTGCTTAACTATTTGATATGTCAACCATCTCACGTATTATCAGCATCCTTTTCTCATCTAATTCCAAATTAGAGACAAATCAAATATATATCACCGTCTTAAATTGTGTTAGAGGTTGGTTGATCAGCATTATTGATAAGATAAGGCAATGAGAGATGGAGGCCGAACGACGCTTATAAAGTGGTTAGGATTGCTCTATCAAGAGATGCTAATTTATTTGATTGAATTAGTAAAATATATAATTTGGGTACTCCAACTTGTGGGAGGCAAAAAATGAATATGCCAAATTCTCCGTCATCATTTGGCTTCTAATTCCAAGCGCTTACCTATTTTATGGGTATATATATACGAAGAAGTAGAATATGCACCGATTAATTTGGTAGTGATTATAATATACCAAGTGATAAAATGTGGACCAATTATATATATTATGTACTGCCTACCATAAAGTGATATGACTGTTGGGAAATTAACCCACTTTCCCTTGGACCCAAACAACGCAACGAACAAGATCGGAGCAAGATCTACGAACACAACGAGGAGATCGATGACAAGCACAAAGAAAGAAGACCCACAGCCAAACAAGAACAAGAAATTTGGTAACCCGGTTCGATCTTGACCGATCTACGTCCGGGGGCGTACCAAGCCAGGAGATTTCACTATATCAAGCTCGATCTACACTTTGGAGCTTCACTCGCTCAACAATGGTGTTTCTCTCTCTCCTCTTCTCTCTCTCTCTCTCTCTCTCTCTACACAAGGAAGAAGATGCCGAAATAGTGACTGAGAGTTGGGTATTTATAGTGCCCACAGCCTAGGACTATTTGGTGTCGGCAGGGGCAAAATCGTCCACCAGAAATCACATTTCTGGCCCCGGATGAATAGTGCCGAGTCAACATATGAACATATGAACAGTAACCCCGTATAGTCAACATGTGAACAGTAACTCCGTATAGTACGAAGTCTCCATACCCAACAATCTCCCACCTGGAGACTGACCTCAATACTTGTCACCATTCACTTGATGACCTCCTTCTCCTCTTCACTTCTTGGTACGCCGGGTCTCTTCTCTAGTTTACCAGACCCGCTGAAGCCATGTTGAGCTTCAGCTTCTCTAAGGTAACCACCTTAGTCAACATATCTGCGGGATTCACTTTCCCGTCAATCTTTTCAAGCCTTAAGATCTTCCTTTCCAAGAAATCACGTATGTAGTGATACTTCAACTCAATGTGCTTTGTCCTTGAGTGGAAAGCGGGATTCTTTGCCAAGTGTATCGCACTTTGGCTATCACTGTGGAGCACACTCTCACTTTGCTCTTTCCCCAACTCCACCAAGAAATTCTGCAACCATACCATCTCTTTACTTGCTTCCGTCACAGCCACGTACTCACTTTCCGCGGTTGACAAAGCTACTACCTTTTGTAGTCTCGAGGCCCAAGATATCGCTGTCCCTCCCAGCGTAAAGACATAACCACTTGTGCTCCTCTTCTTATCGTGGTCATTGGACCCAAGTCCGCATCACAATAGCCTAGGAGCTTCACATCTTTGCCCTCAAAACAAAGACACTTCTCGGTGGTACCTCTCAAGTAGCCAAGGATCCATTTCACTGCAACCCAATGTTGCTCACCCGGATTGCTCATGAACTTGCTCACTACTCCCACCGCATGTGCTATGTCTGGCCTCGTACAAATCATAGCATACATCAAGCTACCCACCGCCGATGCATAGGGAGTCTTCTCCATTTTAGCCTCCTCCGCCTTAGTCTTAGGCGAGTCCTTCTTGGACAATTTGAAGTGTCCAGCTAAAGGAGTCAACTTGGGGTTGGCATTTTGCATGCTAAACCTCTGCAGCACCTTCTCAATGTACTCGGCTTGTGAGAGAAATAGCTTCCTTGCAGCTCTATCTCTCTCAATCCTCATTCCAAGGATTTGCTTAGCCTCACCCAAGTCCTTCATGGCAAACCTTTCGGATAATTGCTTCTTCACCTTGCTCACCTCACTTGCACTGGTGCCTGCTATCAACATGTCATCAACATAAAGCAGGAGGATGATATAGCCATTATCCAGCTTCTTCATATAACAACAATGATCCTCTCCACAACGAGAAAATTCAATCTCGCGAATGAATCCATCAAACTTCTTGTACCATTGTCTTGGAGCTTGCTTCAACCCGTACAAACTCTTCCTCAACCTGCACACAAGCTTATCGTTACCTTGCAAGAACTCCTCTGGTTGCTCCATGTAGATCTCTTCCTCTAGATCACCATGAAGAAATGCCGTCTTCACATCCATTTGCTCTAGCAATAGATCTTCAGCAGCCACCATACTTAGCACCATCCGGATGGTGGTCATCTTCACAATAGGAGTGAAGATGTCAGTGAAGTCAATACCATACTTCTGCTGAAATCCCTTTACAACCAGTCTTGCTTTGTAACGTTCGGTGCCATCCGCCTCTTTCTTCACTCTATAGACCCACTTGTTATGCAATGCTTTCTTACCCTTGGGAAGTTCAACTAACTCCCAAGTTCCATTGCTCCTCAAGGACTCCATCTCATCATTCATGGCAAGTTTCCACTCGTTCACTTGCTCACTTTCTTGAGCTTCTTCAAAATTCTCAGGTTCTCCTCCATCGGTCAATAAGAGATAGTAGTTTGCTGGCGAATATCTATCCGGAGATCCACGTTGTCTAGTGGACCTCCTCAATGGAACCACTGTTAGTGGTGATCTTGGCTCCATCTCCACTTCGGCCTCTTGGCCATCAAGTATCCTGCTCCCACCCGAGTTTGAGATGTCTAACTCGACCACCTCACCGGTAGGATCCACTTCATCAGCTAAATCCCCTTTGTCCTTGTACATCACCTTCTCATTGAATATGACATCCTGGCTCCTCACAACCTTTCGGTTCTTCTCATCCCAAAAGCGGAATCCGAACTCATCTCCTCCATATCCAATGAATGTGCACTTTTTGGACTTTGCATCAAGCTTACTCCTATCACCTGCATCCACAAGCACATAGGAAACACAACCAAACACTCGTAAGAAAGTCAGATCAACCTCTTTGCCACTCCACATCTCCTCCGGTATCTCATTCTCCAAAGGAGTTGATGGCCCTCTGTTGATCAAGAATGCTGCAGTATTTACAGCATCTGCCCAAAACATCTTCGGAAGGCCACTCTTCAACCTCATGGCCCTTGCTCTCTCATTTAGTGTTCGGTTCATCCTCTTAGCTATGCCATTTTGCTGGGGGGGTCCCAGCTACCGTCTTTTCCATGCGAATCCCATACTTTGCACAAAAGTCTTTGAACTCTTGAAGCTCGTACTCACCACCATTATCGGACCTCAAACACTTCACCTTGAGATTCGTCTCGTTCTCCACAAGAGCCTTCCACTTCTTGAAGGCATTGAAAGCATCAGACTTATGCTTTAGGAAGTAGACCCACACCTTCCTTGTAGAGTCATCTATGAAAGTCATGTAATACAAGGAACCACCCACGGATGCCACCGGTGCCGGTCCCCACAGATCACTGTGGACCAATTCAAGCTTCTCCGGCTTAGGAGTTCTACCACTTCTTGAGAAGGTCACCCTTTTCTACTTCCCAAATACACAGTCTTCACAAAGACCCACGTCCACGGTCTTTAGACCCGGTAGCTTCCCCTTTGAACAAAGCACCCGCATCCCCTTCTCACTCATGTGGCCAAGCCTACTATGCCACAGATCTGCATCATTGGTTGCTCCTACAAGATCAATGCTTTCATGAGTGTTCCTTGTCATGTACAACGTACCTTCCTTGTAACCACGAGCCACCACTCTAGCTCCCTTGGTGATCTTCCATGTCCGACAACCAAAGGTTACATTATACCCCTCTTCATCTAGTTGTCCCACGGAAAGCAAATTTCTTCTTAACCCTGGGATGTGTCTCACTCCCTTCAACAATAACAATGATCCATTGTGAGTATTGATTCTCACATCTCCTTTACCCAAAATTTGCAATGGCTCATCATCGGCTAGATAAACCTTGCCAAATTCTCCTGGGGTATACAATTCCATTATCCCCTTGTCGCTACAAGAGTGGAATGATGCTCCTGAATCTAATACCCAAGCCTCCAACGGGCTACTAACACTCAAGATCAATGCATCCCCGTGGTCCTCTGTTATTGCATTTGCCGACTTGTCCTCCTTCTTCGGTGCCTTGCATTGGGTTCTAAAGTGGCCAAACTTCTCACAATTCCAACATTTAATGGAACTCATGTCCCTCTTCGAACCATCCTTCGATTTGGACTTGGACCTGCTCCGGTCCTTCTTCCCCTTCCACTTAGATTCGGACCTCCCTCTATTGCTAGCATTCAAAGCCGAACCCGAGGCTACTCCGGACTCTTTCCTACGAATCTCCTCACTCATAATCAAGTCCCTCACCTCATCCAACTTAAGTACTACCTTCCCCGCCGAGGCGCTCACCGCCGTGACCGTGCCATTCCAACTATCGGGTAAGGAACTTAGCAAAATTAGAGCTTGTACCTCATCATCGAAGTCAATCTTCACCGAGCTCAAAGAAGCGATGGTCGCATTGAACTCGTGGAGGTGTACCGATACCGAGGTACTCTCCGCCATCTTAAGGTTGAAGAGCTTCCTCATCAAGTGAACTTTGTTGGCCGCCGATGGCTTCTCGTACATCTCGGACAACGTCTCCAACATCTCCTTCGTGGTCTTTGACTTTACTGTGTGCAAGCCCACGTTCCTAGACAAAGACAAGCGCACCACGCTCATCGCTTTCCGATCTAGGAGCTTCCACTCCTCTTCCTTCATGTCCTCAGGCTTCTTCCCATCAAGGGGCAAGTGCAAATCTTTGCCATACAAGTAGTCCTCTACTTGCATCTTCCAGAAGCCATAGTCGACGCCATCGAACTTCTCCACGGGCGATCTCACATCACCCATCGTGATTGCTCCCACCACGCCCTAAACCCGGGTGCTCTGATACCAGTTGTTGGGAAATTAACCCACTTTCCCTTGGACCCAAACAACGTAACGAACAAGATCGGAGCAAGATCTACGAACACAACGAGGAGATCGATGGCAAGCACAAAGAAAGAAGACCCACAGCCAAACAAGAACAAGAAATTTGGTAACCCGGTTCGATCTTGACCGATCTACGTCCGGGGGCGTACCAAGCCAGGAGATTTCACTATATCAAGCTCGATCTACACTTTGGAGCTTCACTCGCTCAACAATGGTGTTTCTCTCTCTCCTCTTCTCTCTCTGTCTCTCTCTCTCTCTCTCTACACAAGGAAGAAGATGCCGAAATAGTGACTGAGAGTTGGGTATTTATAGTGCCCACAGCCTAGGACTATTTGGTGTCGGCAGGGGCAAAATCGTCCACCAGAAATCACATTTCTGGCCCCGGATGAATAGTGCCGAGTCAACATATGAACATATGAACAGTAACCCGTATAGTCAACATGTGAACAGTAACTCCGTATAGTACGAAGTCTCCATACCCAACAATGACCGGCTGTTGAACTGAGACTAGACACTGAGTCCGGATTGTTTTATACCAAAATTTAAAGGGTGGTTAATTTTAACGATAATCAATATTTTTAAACGGTGAGACTCACCATTTCATTCTATTAGACCAGTCAGTCAAGACCAAACTACCAATTAATTTCTAAGTTTATTGAGTTTCGTAGTATTAAAATTATTAAATTAAGATTTTGATATTTATAAATGACAAATTTTGCAATAAAATTAGATGATTTGAAATTATTTGACATTTTAATATTAAATCTAATAATTAAAAAACCTCTGATCCAACCAGGCAGACAAAAAAACAGAGAAAACGGGTCCCTTCCTAATCCATTTTTAAAACATTGAAAAATATTTAACTTGAATAGATCAAGTATGTGGCCATCTTAAATTAACATGCATGACATTGACCTTTAGTTTTTCACAGGCACGAAGCTGGACAATTTTAGGGTGGCTTCCTGCGATTTGGTTTGGGCCCGTTGGGCTGGTCTCACCACTTGGAGTTTGTCGTAATGAGCCCAGTATGTTCTGCCGAGGAAAGTAGGCCCAAATTTGACGAGGAAGGCCCATCACCAGAACGCGAGGGCACCGACGTCGTTTTGTGCACGTGAGATGCAGGAGCCAGCTTGATTAAGAGTCTTTGGCCCGCGCATTACGCGTATTTTAAGATTTCTGTTATTGGTGTTAAAACTGAAAATAACAATTAGTATCATAAATGCTATAATTTTAATATGCCGTTTTATTTATTTTATTTAAAATATATATAATAAAAATGATTCTCTTATACACAACTGCCTAACTTCCTCGAATTTATTATTTATTATGCTTTTAAAAATAAACCTGAGTAGTCTAGAGTAGGTAGGGTCAACTGAAACAGATCAAACCATTAAATTTTAGGATTTGTTAAAGGTATTGTAGCTGAATGTTGAGCCTTTTATTGATATTTGAGCTAGTACGAGAGTGTGGATTCAACACTTGATCATTGAGATCAATTCCTCCCTATAACTTTTTAGTGCGTTGGTCGAGATGTTGCACGTGACCACCTTTTATCCACCATGATTAGCCGCACAAAGGAATTGTTTGAACAGATTGAGACATACAACACACGTGAACTATGTTCTTTCCAAATTTTATGTGATCATATTCTATGACTATGTTACATTGAATACTCTATTGTTTAATTGTCTTGATATCTACTTAAACAAACTTAAGAAAATTAGTCTACCATGTTGGACTTGTTGTGTTGCATAAATGTGTGATTAATAAATAGTAGTGAATTAGTTGCCCTTCAATCTTTTACCAAAACAACTTATTATGTTAGATGCGATTAGTTAATTATTAAATATAGGTCGAGAATGTTGTGCCCTTGAAACAATAAATTCTTTTGTTCCCTTTACCGTGGAATATCTGGGAAAGCTAGTCGCACGTTCTCATGCATGTCAAATTCATTTTTCCCATATTCAAATATAATTTCTAGTGATAATCGACTAATGGAATTATTTTTTATTTCGTTTGCTCTTACTCAAATTTGTATCACTTTGATTAATTGAATTTCTATGAGATAAAAATGCGCGAGGGAAACCGTCCGTACAGGTGTACAGATATGTTTTTTCGTAAAATTTAAATATGGTCACACGTCCCAAAATCCACAGACGTCACAGGTAGGCAACAACTCGGTGTTTTTTGCAATCCGATACATATAATATAACAACTAACTAATTCGTGGTAATTATAAGTTTGCATTTGAAATGCATTTTTTTCTCAAAATCAAAATTTGAATTTTGGGATGAGAAATCAAATATCGAATTCATAAAAAAATCTAAACACCAACAAAACTCTACCCATCAAAATGTGATACTATTGTTCCGATGAAATGTCTCCTTGGATAAAATAGAATTTAGGTGATTTCAACCAAAAACCATAAAGTAAATTCAAAATGAAAATAACTTTAAGTTGCAATGCAAATTTTTTTCCAAAACTAACTGATTCATTGACTTTATTGAGTTGAGAAACTCAAGTTTAAGTCGGTCAAAATTTCAATTAGTGGCAAATATCTACTTAATTAATTCAATCTTTAAATTTTAGGTTAAGCAAATCCTCGAACATAAGCTTGTATTTGAAATGTTTAATTGGGTTGGTCATATGAGAAGCTTGGAAACCGAGGTAGTGAGGCTGATACCGACAAAATAATCCATGGCTGCCACAAATAATAAGTTTCATCATTGTTGGGCAAGCAGTTGGAGTAGGTAATTTAGGGTTTCCTATGTTTTAATTACTGGTCAAAAGGGAGCAGACAATATAGTGAATCCAACCTTGCAGCGTAACATCCCTGTTAGAATCGTTTCACATTATCTGATAAATCCCCCGTTTTTAATAATTATCGGTATTTGGATTCATTTTTTGAGAAGTAAAATTTTATTAATAATATTTACGGCGGAAGATGAACTTGCGATTTCGTAGCCGCTGTTCTGCCTTCTAGTAATCACTACTGTGTTTTCCCATTGTGCTAGTATCTTGGAACCAAATTGCTACTAGTTCTATTGTGTTGTGGAAACTCCCATTAATACCCACACTTGTGTTTATCTCCTTCATTCACTTTCCGTATACTAGGCTCCCTTTAAAGGTATTAGCTTTATAGACGGAACGATAGTTCTTGTCACATCTCGACACTAATAATATACATTAGATTTTAGTATAACTAAATAGTCTGGAACTTGGATTAATCGATTTAGGAGTATTTGGATATTATGTGGTGTAGGGAAAAAAAATCCATGTATGATCTCCAAGATATTTCAAATGGTCAACGGATGTCTACAGGTATAGACAACCCGTCGCTTGTCTACTAAATTAAGCAACGACCTGGCCAGGTTCTGTCTCCTGATTCCGTCGAATAGAAGGCTACCCATGTTATTGCTTTTTCTTAATTTCTAATTCATCAACTATATAGCAAATAAAAAATGACCCAGACTTCAATAGCATCCATTTGTCAATTGCGCATATTATCTTTTTATGGGCTGTATAATGTATTATGCATTTGAAATAAAATAGTATAATAGATCGTCATTAACCGGTGTGGGTTAAATAAATCCACCTTTGGCAAAGACTTCCAAATTCCAAACAATTATAATGCTTCCAGGTGGAATAAGCATACATTGCAGACTCGTCTCAATTCTGCATTGTCCTTATTGTAAGTCCATCCTATTTCTCTTGTCTGTGTAATCGGTAGATGTTTCCTACAATTTATGATTGGTTATCAGACTCAAGATGAAACAACAACCATTAAAACCAAAGTACACACTAAATTAAACTTCACTTCCTTGTAAAGCTCAAGCTAACCATAAAAAAAAACTTCACTTCATTCCTTTCACAAGCTTACTTTAACAAGATCAAACAGGTGGTCATCCAATTTAAGACAATCACACAAAAATCAGAGCAACAACAAAACGAGAAAGAAGAAGAACCAACACAGATACCTCTAAAAGAAAGGTAAAACTGGACAGAGAAGAAAGACCTGGTCAATGGTTGACGGTGCCGGTTGGACAGAGTTGCATTCACCTTTCAATATATGGCGTGTTCGTTATCCATGTTAACCTTAAGTTACGTCGTACTGGTCCTTCGAAAATCACGTTCACTAAATCTATTCAAAATGAACAACGTCGTTTTAGAATGGTAACTTATGCGTTATCCACTGATGACGAACCTCTCTAGAAGAGAAAATCTATGAATGTCTACAGAAGATCATTTTATCAATCTTACTCAGCATGTATCCAAAATAAGAAGAGAGGAGATAGTCGCCTAAACCGAGCTAGCAGCACAAGGCCAAGGCCATGTAGAAGCGGATCTATAGACTTAAGCCGCACGAAATGGCGTTCGTTACTCCTTGTTTGGCGCTCCAGTATCCCAAAACATCTCATTTAGAATCCTGCTGCCTGTGCAGGAAAGCAAATAACGGCGGGATAACTTTGTCAGTGCATTGAAATGGAGGCGACAAATACAACCTATGTAAAACAAAACAGACTTTCTCATTGATAAAGGTCGGATAGCTGATTATTGCTATGTTTTGCTTGTTCTTGTCAGCTAAGTGCCCTTGGTAGAATCAAGACTTGTATACTTTTAGTCAGACAAAAGCGGAAAATCACAGATTTCTAAGCTCGTGAACTAAGAGTTTTTTTTTTCAAATGAAAGCCCGTTTAACTTCAACATTAAACTTTGGTAGATTTCTCCCGGAATCTAGTTCTTGACTTGTAACTTGACCATACATTTATGAACAGACCACCACTTACTATGCAACACCTCTAACCAGAGCGAATGAGAAATTGAGAGACACCGCCATCTGAGCATTATTCGTAACCCGAGCACTACGAATGCCAAGACCTCCCATGGCATCGGGACGACAAACCTCCTCCCACTTTACTAAATGAACACGACGTGTATCCTCCGTCTCCCTTAGAGGAAGTTATGGCTAAGCTTATCCATCTTCTCACAAAGGCTAGATGGTAGCTTAATAACCTGCATGACATATGATAGTATAGTCGACAATACCGATCAGACCATCATTAACACGCTCGCCACTGTCAATTGTTTTGCCTTCCACCCAACTAATCTTCCCTGCACACTATCCACCAAATACCCAAAAGTCTACGCCTTGACTCTATCATGCATGGCTGGAACGCCCAAGTACTAGGCCAAGGTCTAATGTGGACTCCATTCCCAAGCCACTGCTCAACACCCTTGCTATCGCACATGGCACAATTTCTGAAAAGATTTGATCTGCACGATGTAGGTCCGCACTAAATCTGCGACATTTTTTTAATGTATTCTTTATCCAATAAGTAAATATCTCTTCTAATTACGAGACTTCTCCAAAATTAAGAAGATTTTCTCTATTTAGTCTTCAAAAGACAACTACCTTTTCTAAAGGTAAATTTTTGCCCCAGTTAATTACACACTAGGATTTGAATACCGTACCTCAGTAAATTGTCCTACACCTCGTGCCCGGTAAGCCAAGTGTAATTTGGCTCAAAAGACAACTACAATCATTAATTACGATTGTATTTCTAATTATGTAATTTTGTTCTTAACCGTTAGTTTTCTAGGCAAGCTATACCATGCGGTGAACCTTAGTATATCATGTCTCGTGGTATAAAAAATAGTTATATTTGTATTTAAATATCAAATAATTCTATGTATCTTTTAATTTTATTATAAAGTTTATCGTTTGCAATATCAAAATTATAATTTAATCGCTTTTAACTTAACAAAATATAGAAAAAAATTGTTTGCTCAATTTAATATGAACCGACGAATTCAATTAGTCAATTTTTGGTTTGACTAATTCAATTAGTCAATTTTTGGTTTGACTAGTTGAATGGTAGTCAACAACGTTAGCCAACCGTTCTCCAATTTTTTGCATAAAAATGATCTGATATTAGTATCAGGTCATGAGATGATTTTCTTATCCATCCCAAAATTTTAAAATAATGAGTAATTAATTTTTTTACACTTATAAATAATTTTATCCCACTAGTTACTTTCAATGTGGAATTCTATCTAATACATCCCCTCAAAAAAAAAATTCAATAGCCTGAAATTTGCACGAACATGACACGGCACCTTGTGTTTTGAAAAAGGATCGTGCGAGCACAATATACGGCAAATCTCATTAAAATAATTGAATTTAAGACTATGTATAAATCTCCATAAAATGCGTATTTTACAACAACCTTTACCCACTGGTACAAGTGTGTGATGTTTGGTTTTAAGAAATTTGAGAAAAGAGCATATAAGTAACTTGTTGTTTAGCGAATTTCGTATTTAAGACATGTAGTTTAAAATTTCATATTTAAACTACCTGGTAATTTTTTTTTGGGACACACCTCATTCCCGGGCAGCCCCAGACAAGGCGGTATTCGAAAAGGCCGATGTTAATGTGTCTGTTGTATATGGGGTGATGTCTCCTGATGCTTACCGGGCTGCCTCCTCCGACAAGAAGCCGGGACCCATTCCCGTTCTTCACGGTCGGGATCAGCTCTGTAAGAATCCTGTTTGGTTTGGTTTGGTGTTCTTAGTTTAAGGCAGGCTGACCCCTTTGGTGATGTTTGAAGTTTGTATTTTTCTTTTGGTTGACAAGGTGCTGCATCCAAAGAACCCTTTTGCGCTTACATTGTATTTCAATTATCGCTACTTCGAGACTGATGCTCCCAAAGGTAAGGTAGTACTAGTACTGTTCTTGAAGTTGGTTTCTTTCTTTGAGATGAATGCTAGTTGCCCTGCAGCATTGTGCTTAATGTTTTTTGGTCTCTTGTCGCAGACGCTCCTGGGGCGCCCAGGCAGTGGTGGTTTGGTGGATGCAGAAAAACTCAGGCTGCCTGTCCTTGTACTTGCCATTCTCGCATCTGTTGTCGGAAGTCAGGCAATCATTAGTGGAACATTCTCTATCATGAACCAGAGCCAGTCACTTAGATGCTTCCCCAGGGTAAAGGTTGTTCACACTTCTGATAAGATACATGGTCAGATTTATATTCCTGAGATAAATTGGGTGCTCATGATCCTCTGCACTGCTGTGACCATCGGATTTAGAGACACAAAGCACATCGGAAACGCTTCAGGTAAGATCTCAAAGCTTGCTTATAATGTAGATATGTTACATTATGAGTAGAACCCACTGCTTTTCTCTGGAGAGATTGCCCTTGTGCTTGACGTAGTACCGATTCGGGATAGTTATTTTTCAGGATTGGCAGTGATGACAGTGATGCTGGTAACCACGTGCCTGACTGCCTTGGTTATCAACCTTTGTTGGCATAAACCTCCTTTCATGGCACTTGGCTTCTTACTCTTCTTTGGATCCATAGAATTACTTTACATCTCGGCTTCACTGACAAAATTTACAGAGGGCGCTTGGCTTCCGATCCTCCTCGCGCTCTTCCTCACGACCATCATGTTAGTGTGGCACTTTGCAACAATCAAGAAGTACGAGTACGACCTTCATAACAAAGTGTCTTTGGAATGGCTTTTGGCCCTTGGTCCAAGTCTAGGAGTTTCCAGAGTTCCAGGCATTGGTATAGTCTTCACTGATCTCACCTTTGGCATCCCTGCTAACTTCTCGCGCTTTGTCACCAACCTTCCCGCTTACCATCAGGCCCTTGTCTTCGTCTGTGTAAAGTCGGTGCCTGTACCTTACATTCCCCCTGCCGAGAGATATCTTGTTGGCCGTGTTGGCCCTCCAGCGCATCGCTCCTACAGGTTCATAGTCAGGCATGGATACCGAGATCTTCACCAGGACGTGCACTCTTTTGAGTCGGAGCTTGTCGCTAGGTTGGCAGATTTTATCAAATATGACAGTTGCCGGACTCATGGCGCCAACTCGGTCATGGTTGAAGAGGACGCTCGATCAAATGAATTGTCAAGCGAGTCTCAGTTGACAGTGATTGGAAATGTTCCATTTTGCGGCATACCATCATTTGAGAACGACAGTGTAGATCCGAAAAGTGTATCCGGCGGTTTTCCTACCGTCAAAAGCATGGTAGAACTCATCGAGATGGAACCCGTCAGAGCAAAAGAACGGAAGGTGAGATTCGCCATCGACATCGACATCCACTCGGATACGTGTTCACAAGCTGAGGCGGATACGGAATCGCGGGAGGAGCTGCAAGACTTATTCACAGCACAGCAAGCGGGTACAGCATTCATACTGGGCACTCCCACGTCAAAGCCAAACAGGGATCGTCTATAGTGAAAAGGTTAGCCTTCAACTTCGGGTACAACTTCCTGAGGAGGAACTGCAGGGGAGCTGACGTGGCACTCAAGGTGCCTCCAGTATGTGGTGTAGTAGTGTGTAAGTAGTAAGATTTGAACTTGTTGAACTTGTAAGAGAGAGAGTGTGCGTCATTTGGTCTTTTGCTTTCTTGTCGTAAGCTTCGACCTATCCACAGTTTTCCACTGTGAGAAAATGAATGCTAAACGACAATTGGATCATAGCCTTATCTTCTCCTCATTAAAAAAAATGAGTGCCTCTTAAAATCCAAATCTTAAGTATTTTCATGTCACACAAACTGGCCTTAAATCACGAAAATTGGTTGTACTTATTGTTACAAATTTAATGTGGATGAATAATTCTTTGTGTTAAGCTTAGAGATGTACAGCAGTATATTTACACATTATTGTAGCATCTAACTAAGGTAGGTACAGCTATTGCTAACAGCTAGATTTTACATAATTACAGCTGCTAATTTAGGTAGATACATATGTGCATATATGGAGAGAATTATACAGGTAATCAGATATAGAATGTATGTGATCTTTAGCTTATCTGAATCCCGGATGATCAGCTTAGATGATCTGCATAATCTGCAGATTCCAGAGCATTTGCATAATTGTAGACTTTCCATACCTGCAGATTTTCTTTCCTCTTTCTTGTACCAATCAGATCATTTACTTCCAATATCTTTTTAGCTTTCTTTGAGCAAATCCAACACATACTTATGTTGACATAAAAACATTCCTTTATGAGATTGTGCTATTTCAATACAAGAAAATACTTGACTTTGCCTAGATCTTTTATATCAAACTTTTCTCTCAATAAATTTTTTAACTTCATAATTTCAGTCATATCATCTCCTGTGATTAAAATGTCATCCACATAAATTAAGACAATAATCTTATGTATACTATAGCTTCTCACAAAGACATAATAATCACTAATGCATCTAGTGTAACCAAAGCTCATAAGCTCATTACTTAACCTTTGATACCAAGCACATGGAGATTGTTTGAGATCATATATGGCCTTCTTTAACCTACATACCTTACTTGTGTTTTCAAGTGGATGGCCTGGTGGAAGGTCAATAAAGATTTTCTCCTCAAGATCTCCTTGGAGGAATGCATTTTTTACGTCCATTTGGTGAACTTGCCAATCACGATTAATAGCAATAGATAACAAGATTCTGATTGTGTTCATTTTAGCAACAGGTGTAAGCATTACATTGTAATCTATGCCATCAATTTGGGTAAATCTTCTAGCAACAAGTCTAGCTTTATGTCTTTCCAGGGTGCCATCACTATTGTACTTGTTCTTGTAAATCTATTTACACCCTACAAAGTTCTTTCCCTCAAGTAGTTCTACTATTTTCCATGTATTATTCTTATACAGAGCATTCAATTCTTCTATCATGGCCTTAATCCATACTTCCCGAGTTCTAGCTTTCTCAAAAGTAGATGGTTCCTCATTGGAATCTAGTACAGTTAGGAAGCATTTGTAATTAGCAGATAGGGCACTATACGACACATACCTCTCAATACGATAAATAACGTAGTGGAATGACTTATAATCTTTGAACCTAGTTGGTGGTTTGGAGATTCTGTGTGATCTTCTAATTTCCTCAATTTGAACTTCCTAAGTTCCTTCAATTTTTGAAGTCTGTGCTTCTTCTGAAGGTGCTTGGTAGCCCGTGTTTACTCCGTGAGGAGCATCCACTGATATCTGGTGAGAGAAATGTTCTGATTCCATAAGATTCTAACCTTGAGTTTCTTGTTGCACTGATGCACTTGAGTGGTCATCTGTTTGCTGGGTATGTATCTGTAGTAAAATTGGTTGACTTCTTTGAGTTCCTGATGCTCCTTGACCTACATCTCCATTATGTGCATTAACAAAATCTACAGGTGGCATGATCAGTTTCTGAGTTTCAGCTCTATTGCTTGAGTTCTCCCCCTAAAATTGATCATTGCTTTGATAAACAGATTTGTTATTGTAATAGGGAACTTGCTCTAAAAGTGAACATCTCTTAAGATGATTCTTTTTTTAGAGACAGGATCATAGCATTTATATCCCTTCTGAAAGATAGAGTAGCCTAAAAACAAGCACTTAATAGCCTTATGATCATACTTATCCCTTCTTGGAGTAGGGATGTGTACATAACAGGTGCATCCAAAGGTTCTGAGATAGGACAGATCACATTTGCTCTTTGTGAGCATCTCATGTGGCATTTTAGCTTTAAGAACTCTGCTTAGGGTTCTATTAATTAGGAAGCAGGCAGTGAGCACCGCATCTGACCAGAATCCCTTCGGCACGTTCATGTGAAATCGGATTGCTCGTGCCACTTCCAGAATATGTTTGTTCTTCCTTTCTGCTACACCATTCTGTTGTGGTATGTATGTGCAAGTGGTTTGATGCACGATCCCTTGCTCCTTCAGGCTACTAGTGAACTCCTTCATGTACTCAATACCATTATCAATTCTCAAAATTTTGATGCTAGAGTTAAACTGATTCTTGATCAGATTTTGAAATTCTTTAAAGACTTTAAAAACTTCAGTTTTGGCTCTCAACAAATAAATCCAAAGTAGTTCGAGTAAAATGATCAATAAAGCTCACAAAATATTTATAAACATCATAAGAATTGCACAGTCAAGTCTATAAATTAGAATGTATCAATTGAAAAGGACTCGAGTATTCAATTTTAGACAGTTGAAAAGACAATCTATGTTGCTTGGCAAAAATACAGCTCTCACAACTACTAGATAGGTTTCTACATCCTGGACTTATCACAGCTAGCACATTATCAGCAGGATGACCTAGTCTATTGTGCCAAAGAGCAGCTTCATTATTGGAATTGAAATTGTAGTTCAATACAGTAGGAGTCTCTTTTAACACATAAAGTCCATTCTTTAACTTTCCTTTACCAATCATTTTCTGTGAGTTCAAATCCTAATACACAACATCATTAGGTCCAAACACAACTTTACAGTTTAACTGATTGGTTATTTTACTAACAGATAGAAGATTTGCAGCAAAATCAGGATATAGAGGGATTCTACATAATTATTGAACAATTGCATTATCCTTTTTCCTTTTATTGAGATTGAGCTACCATTAGCAATTGATACTGATACACAATTATCTCTAGGTAGGTAACTTTTAAGCAACGATTTATTGTTGGTCATATGTTGATTAGCTCCAGAGTCAATTATCCAGTTATGGTTTAAGAGAGCAGATTTTTTATCATGTTTCATACCTGAGAAGGCTTGAGAGGTGTTGGCTGTCAGTGTAGGTTTCTCTTCTGCCTTTTTTGTGCTATCTGAAGTAGATGCACTAGCTGCACCTTTGTTGAAATGCTGAAGCAATTGCTGAGCTAATTGCTCAACAGAATTGCTTTGTTGAATACTTGAATTTCCAATCGGTGCAGCTGCTATATTGGCATTGAGATTGTTCTCCCTCTGCAATCTCAGATGAGGATAAAGAAACCAACACTTTTCTTTTGAGTGACTAGATTTCTTACAGTATTCACAAGTGATCTAAGGTCTGTTGGTGTTCTTATAATTGCCCCTGCCTCTTGATTGATTTCTTCCACCATAAGAGTTCCTGGAGCTCGAGTAGAAAGTCGTGCTTTCTTCCTCTGGTTGCTCTCGTTCTTTGGCAATGGGTTTCCTCCTTGTTTCTTCCTGTTGCAGCTTAGAGCAAATACTAGTAATAGATTGCAAATCATTGTTCATTAAGAGCTGACTTTGCATATCTTCTCATACTCAGGTTTCATGCCAGACAATAATTGAAAAATCCTATCTTGTTCAGCCTGCCTTTGTATTGTAACAAGATTAGTTGTGGGTGGCCTGTACATGGCAAGTTCATCCCACACATTCTTCAAATATCCTATGTACTCAGTGATGGACTTATCTCCTTGCTTGGCTTCAGCCAATTTTTCTTTGGTTTAAATACTGTATATAGGTTATTCTGTTGACCATATAGATCCTTCATTGAATCCCACAATTCCTTGGAACTATTGGAAAAGGAGAAGAGTTCATAAACCTTAGGAGTAAGAGAGTAAGTGATCCATGTACTCACAAGTTGGTCATTGGCTTACCATACCTCAAAGTCTGCACTTGTTGGTGCTTGGGATGGCAGCTTTCTATTGATGTGTCCAAGCATTCCTTTGATGTTGAGGGCGTACGAAAAAGCTCTTGCACATGACAAGTAGTTTAGATCGTTTAAAGGGACTGATGTGAGGTTGAGACTGATATTCCAGTCATTTTCAGAGGTAGCCACTCTCCTCGACCTGTTTGATTGAGATATTTGGTTAGATATTTCTGTAGGTGCAAGCAGTGCCAATCTTTGGAGATTGTTCATGGCAGAGTCTTGCTCTGATACCATGTTACAAACTTAATATGGATGAATAATTCTTCGTGTTAAGCTTAGAGATGTACAACAGTATATATAAACATTATTCTAGCAACTGACTAAGGTAGGTACAGCTATTGCTAACAGCTAGATTTTACATAATTACAGCTGCTAATTGAGGTAGATACATATGTGCATATATGGAGAGAATTATACTGGTAATCAGATATGGAATGTATGTGATCTTCATCTTATCTGAATCCCGGATGATCAACTTAGGTGATCTGCATAATCTGTAGATTGTAGAGCATCTGCATAATTGCAAACTTTCCATACGTGAAGATTTCCTTTCCTTTTTTTGAACCAGTCGGATCATTTACTTCCAATACTTATGAATTACGATGGGCCACCATACCCATATATTATAATATATAATTAAACTACGTGGTCCTTTAATAATTAACCTGCATGGGAAAGGACCACGTAGTTTTACTGAGACTACCATAACTATAACAGTTACAATTTCTATTATATATGTGAAATGATATTCAAATTGATATTGGCTATACATTCTAAGTTATATTGATATTCGAATGTAAATTGTCATCAAAGAATTGTATAATGATAAATTAGTTAGTCTCACTTATTTTAAAACAATTAGTTAGTCTCACTTATTTTAAAACAAATATGAAAATACTAATTCGTTAATCTAAGAAGTAAAACAACAATATTTAATGAAGGTTAAAGCTTGGTTCAAAGTTTAGTTGTAGCGATATTTTACTTGTAGAGAAATAAGGTTCAAGCTATTTAGAGTGAAAGTCGGTTCATTCCTTTACTAATTTTTAAAAAAGGTTTGATCTCTATGATGCGGGTCCGCACTAAATCTACAACCTTTTTTTTAAATGTAGTCTTACCCAATAAGTAAATATCTTCTATAAGGAAATGCCTTTTTCTAAATAGGAGACTTCTCCAAAATCAAGGAGATTTTATCTATTTAGTCTTCAAAAGACAACTACTTTAAAAATTTTCCCCAACTGCTTACTCACCAGGGTTTGAACACTACACTTCCGTAAATCGTCCTACGCCTTGTGCTGTTAAGCCAAATGTCCTTTGGTTTAAGATAATTATAATCATTAATTAAAATTATATTTCTAATTATGTAATTATGTTCTTAACTGTTAGTTTTCTAGGTTAGCTATACCATGCGGTGAACCTTGGTCTTTCATGTCTGGTGGTATAAAAAAATAGTTATATTTGTACTTTTAGTCTAACAAAATATAGACAAAAATTGTTTGCTCAATTTAATATGAACCACTAATTCAATCTCACTAGTCACTTCCAATGTGGAATTCTATCCGGGCTAAAATTTGCACGAATTTGACACGGCCCCTCATATTTTCAGGGGCATCGTAAGAGCACAATAGATGACAAATCTTATTAAAATAATTGAATTTAATATTATGTATGAATCTCCTAATCTCCATAAAGTGCGTATTTTACAACCACCTTTATCCACTATACTAGTACAAGTGTTTGATGTTTGGTTTTAACTTTTAAGAAGATTATTTTCGCCAAACAAACTACTAAACTTGACCAAAAATAACTAAGCAACAGCACAACTGGGCTAGATGACAGGCGACGTTGCTCTGGCCTATTGGCTGGAACGTCACTCCGACTACCCGACCTGTGGGATTCAGCGGAGTAGCAGCTACAGTGTTCGAGTTATCATCTGATCTATTGATCTGGGAATCTCATCCCTCGGACTACCCAGGATTAGGGATGGCAATTAGACCCTTATCCCGAGGGTCTACCCTGATCCAGACCCGAAGGATCCAAGACCCGTTGACTTTGACCGGGTCTAGACTCTGATCCTGCCCGGATCCTGATATTTTAAAAAGATAAGGGCATGGATATGGATCTATAGGATCCTGCCCTGATCCTACCCGAATTTTATAAATTAATATTAAAATAATATATATGTGTATTAATTATTAGACATAATACCAAATTCTCAATTTTTTGGTAGGCAAATATTCTTTATTAAAACGATAGTTCAAAACAGAGCAAGCGCAAAAAGAAAGACAAGATAAAGGGGTCCGATATTTACATCAGTTACAATCCCATCCCTGATCAAAACGTTCCCTCAACCTCAAGAGGTGAAGAATAGAGACCTATAAATCCTTGTAGGCAATCAAGGCATTCGTCCAAAGGATCCACTCTTGGGTATGAAAGAGTATAGAATGCAGGAGAAGCTCATTATCGCACATCACCTCATTGAAGATAATATTGTGCGAAGCATTCACAGGGCCCAAGTAATAGCAATGAAAATCACGAACCAGATTCTCAATTTTAACTTACCAAACTTCAACTTTTTTGGATTTGCTTGTTTGGTTTATTTGTATTGATTGTTTAATGAATGAAAATATCTCATTGCTATTTGAAAACTATCAAAAGATAATTTAATTTTTAAAAATTAAAATATTAAAAAAAATAGACCCGCAGGTCGCCCTGATCCTGCCCGATTTTTTAGGACCCAGATCCTGCCCGAATCCTTATTTTTAAAGAGGATAAGGGTAAGAATTTGGATCCACCATTTAAAAAGAGGGTAAGGATCTGAGTCCTATTGATCCTATCCGGATCCTGCCCATTGCCATCCCTACCCAGGATGTGGGACCAGCAAGAGTAGGTCGTAGGGCTTACTGTTATTTGGACTTTGTTTTCTTTTTCTTTATTTATGAAGTTCTTTTTACGCAAAAAAAAAAACTCTAAGCAACAGCGCAAAAATGGAGGATTTTGATTTGCCTGCTGAAACCTCAATCCAAATCCCTTAACTAAGTGGGGAGTGGACCCACCAATTGGTATAAGAACCTTTTCTGGTATTCCCTTAAACCTTGCTCTTCGAATCCTTGTCTCACCAATTGGTAACCTTCCAAAGAGAAGAGAAGACCCAAAAAGGAAGAAATAAAACGAACGAAGCAAGAGTGGACAAGGAAATGCCTTGCACTTGCTCTTCACTAAGATTGGCTCCCTCCCAATGTCTTCCATCCCGAAAGTCCAAACCTTTCTTCTTGAAACCCAAAACCCCCTTGTCCACTCGGACCTTAAAGCTCCAATCTTTATCCCATTGCCCGCGCCGTCTCCTTCGAGACCTTCCTCCGCCAGGAGGACGAGCACTAACGGTCCGGACCCGGTTCGAGAGGATGATTAGGGAGGCCCAGGACAGCGTGTGCGCCGCCATCCAGGCCCTCGACGGCGGGAATGTGCTGTTCAAGGAGAACGTCCGGTCGGAGCCTGGCGGCGGAGGTGGCATCAGCAGGTGCTCCAGGACGGGGCGGTCTTCGAGAAGGCGGGTGTTAATGTGTCTGATGTTTATGGGGTGATGTCTCCTGACGCTTACCGGGCTGCCTCCTCCGACCAGAAGAAGCCGGGACCCATCCCGTTCTTCGCGGCCGGGATCAGCTCTGTAAGAATCCGGTTTGGTTTGGTGTTCTTGTTTTAAGGATGGCTGACCCCTTTGGTGATGTATGAAGTTTGTTTTTTTTTTCTTTTGGTTGACAAGGTGCTGCATCCGAAGAACCCTTTTGCGCCTGCATTGCATTTCAATTATCGCTACTTCGAGACTGATGCTTGTTGGGAAATAACCCACTTTCCCGTGGACCCAAACAACGCAGCGAACAAGATAAGAGCAAGATCTACGAAAAAACAAGAACAACAGATTTGGTAACCCGATTCGATCTTGACCGATCTACGTCCGGGGGCGTACAAGCCAGGAAATTTCACTATATCAAGCTCGATCTACACTTTGGAGCTACGCAGGCTCAACAATTGTAGTTTCTCTCTTTTCTTCTTCTCTCTCTCTCTCTAGAAATGTCTCTCTGTCTGCCAGGAAGGAGGAGAAGCGGCACAGGGTTGGTGAAGCGGGTATTTATAGCACCAACAAACCTAGGAACCAAAAAACACACACGCAGGGACATTTAAACCCCCGCTAGGTGGCGCTGCCCCCTAGACCCCCGCGACCTGACCTGGCAGGTCGATCCCAGTTCTGGACGGGGGCTACGCCCCCCCGCGGTGTCCGAAGTCTCCATACCCAACAATCTCCCACCTAGAGACTGACCTCAACACCTGCCGCCATTCACTTGATGACACCTTCTCCTCTTCACTTCTTGGTACGCCGGGTCTCTTCTCTAGTTTACTAGACCCGCTGAAGCCATGTTGAGCTTCAGCTTCTCTAAGGTGACCACCTTAGTCAACATATCCGTGGGATTCACTTTCCCGTCAATCTTTTCAAGCCTCAAGATCTTCCTTTCCAAGAGATCACGTATGTAGTGATACTTCAACTCAATGTGCTTTGTCCTTGAGTGGAAAGCGGGATTCTTTGCCAAGTGTATCGCACTTTGGCTATCACTGTGGAGCACACTCTCACTTTGCTCTTTCCCCAACTCCACCAAGAAATTCTGCAACCATACCATCTCTTTACTTGCTTCAGTCACAGCCACGTACTCACTTTCCGCGGTTGACAAAGCTACTACCTTTTGTAGTCTCGAGGCCCAAGATATCGCTGTCCCTCCCAGCGTAAAGACATAACCACTTGTGCTCCTCTTCTCATCATGGTCATTGGACCCCAAGTCCGCATCACAATAGCCTAGGAGCTTCACATCTTTGCCCTCAAAACAAAGACACTTCTCGGTGGTACCTCTCAAGTAGCCAAGGATCCATTTCACTGCAACCCAATGTTGCTCACCCGGATTGCTCATGAACTTGCTCACTACTCCCACCGCATGTGCTATGTCTGGCCTCGTACAAATCATAGCATACATCAAGCTACCCACCGCCGATGCATAGGGAGTCTTCTCCATTTTAGCCTCCTCCGCCTTAGTCTTAGGCGAGTCCTTCTTGGACAATTTGAAGTGTCCAGCTAAAGGAGTCAACTTGGGGTTGGCATTTTGCATGCTAAACCTCTGCAGTACTTTCTCAATGTACTCGGCTTGTGAGAGAAATAGCTTCCCTGCAGCTCTATCTCTCTCAATCCTCATTCCAAGGATTTGCTTAGCCTCACCCAAGTCCTTCATGGCAAACCTTTCGGATAATTGCTTCTTCACCTTGCTCACCTCACTTGCACTGGTGCCTGCTATCAACATGTCATCAACATAAAGCAGGAGGATGATATAGCCATTATCCAGCTTCTTCATATAACAACAATGATCCGCTCCACAACGAGAAAATTCAATCTCCCGAATGAATCCATCAAACTTCTTGTACCATTGTCTTGGAGCTTGCTTCAACCCGTACAGACTCCTCCTCAACCTGCACATAAGCTTATCGTTACCTTGCAAGAACCCCTCTGGTTGCTCCATGTAGATCTCTTCCTCTAGATCACCATGAAGAAATGCCGTCTTCACATCCATTTGCTCTAGCAATAAATCTTCAGCAGCCACCATACTTAGCACCATCCGGATGGTGGTCATCTTCACAACAGGAGTGAAGATGTCAGTGAAGTCAATACCATACTTCTGCTGAAATCCCTTTACAACCAGTCTTGCTTTGTAACGTTTGGTGCCATCCGCCTCTTTCTTCACTCTATAGACCCACTTGTTATGCAATGCTTTCTTACCCTTGGGAAGTTCAACTAACTCCCAAGTTCCATTGCTCCTCAAGGACTCCATCTCATCATTCATGGCAAGTTTCCACTCGTTCACTTGCTCACTTTCTTGAGCTTCTTCAAAATCCTCAGGTTCTCCTCCATCGGTCAATAAGAGATAGTAGTTTGCTGGCGAATATCTATCCGGAGATCCACGTTGTCTAGTGGACCTCCTCAATGGAACCACTGTTAGTGGTGATCTTGGCCCCATCTCCACTTCGGCCTCTTGGCCATCAAGTATCCTGCTCCCACCCGAGTTTGAGATGTCTAACTCGACCACCTCACCAGTAGGATCCACTTCATCAGCTAAATCCCCCTTGTCCTTGTACATCACCTTCTCATTGAATATGACATCCCGGCTCCTCACAACCTTTCGGTTCTTCTCATCCCAAAAACGGAACCCGAACTCATCTCCTCCATATCCAATGAATGTGCACTTCTTGGACTTTGCATCAAGCTTACTCCTATCACCTGCATCCACAAGTACATAGGAAACACAACCAAACACTCGTAAGAAAGTCAGATCAACCTCTTTGCCACTCCACATCTCCTCCGGTATCTCATTCTCCAAAGGAGTTGATGGCCCTCTGTTGATCAAGAATGCTGCAGTATTTACAGCATCTGCCCAAAACATCTTCGGAAGGCCACTCTTCAACCTCATGGCCCTTGCTCTCTCATTTAGTGTTCGGTTCATCCTCTCAGCTATGCCATTTTGCTGGGGGGTCCCAGCTACCGTCTTTTTCATGCGAATCCCATACTTCACACAAAAGTCTTTGAACTCTTGAAGCTCGTACTCACCACCATTATCGGACCTCAAACACTTCACCTTGAGATTCGTCTCGTTCTCCACAAGAGCCTTCCACTTCTTGAAGGCATTGAAAGCATCAGACTTATGCTTTAGGAAGTAGACCCACACCTTCCTTGTAGAGTCATCTATGAAAGTCATGTAATACAAAGAACCACCCACGGATGCCACCGGTGCCGGTCCCCACAGATCACTGTGGACCAATTCAAGCTTCTCCGGTTTAGGAGTTCTACCACTTCTTGAGAAGCTCACCCTCTTCTGCTTCCCAAATACACAGTCTTCACAAAGACCCACGTCCACGGTCTTTAGACCCGGTAGCTTCCCCTTTGAACAAAGCACCCGCATCCCCTTCTCATTCATGTGGCCAAGCCTACTATGCCACAGATCTGCATCATTGGTTGTTCCTACAAGATCAATACTTTCATGAGTGTTCCTTGTCATGTACAACGTACCTTCCTTCTCACCACGAGCCACCACTCTAGCTCCCTTGGTGATCTTCCATGTCCGACAACCAAAGGTTACATTATACCCCTCTTCATCTAGTTGTCCTATGGAAAGCAAATTTCTTCTTAACCCTGGGATGTGTCTCACCCCCTTCAACAATAACAATGATCCATTGGGAGTATTGATTCTCACATCTCCTTTACCCACAATTTGCAATGGCTCATCATCGGCTAGATAAACCTTGCCAAATTCTCCTGGGGTATACAATTCTATTATCCCCTTGTCGCTACAAGAGTGGAATGATGCTCCTGAATCCAATACCCAAGCCTCCAACGGGCTACTAACACTCAAGATCAATGCATCCCCGTGGTCCTCTGTTATTGCATTTGCCGACTTGTCCTCCTTCTTCGGTGCCTTGCATTGGGTTCTAAAGTGGCCAAACTTCTCACAGTTCCAACATTTAATGGAACTCATGTCCCTCTTCGAACCATCCTTCGATTTGGACTTGGACCTGCTCCGGTCCTTCTTCCCCTTCCACTTAGATTCGGACCTCCCTCTATTGCTAGCATTCAAAGCCGAACCTGAGGCTACTCCGGACTCTTTCCTACGAATCTCCTCACTCATAATCAAGTCCCTCACCTCATCCAACTTGAGTACTACCTTCCCCGCCGAGGCACTCACCGCCGTGACCGTGCCATTCCAACTATCGGGTAAGGAACTTAGCAAAATTAGAGCTTGTACCTCATCATCGAAGTCAATCTTCACCGAGCTCAAAGAAGCGATGGTCGCATTGAACTCGTGGAGGTGTACCGATACCGAGGTACTCTCCGCCATCTTAAGGTTGAAGAGCTTCCTCATCAAGTGAACTTTGTTGGCCGCCGATGGCTTCTCGTACATCTCGGACAACGTCTACAACATCTCCTTCTTGGTCTTTGACTTTACTGTGTGCAAGGCCACGTTCCTAGACAAAGACAAGCGCACCACGCTCATCGCTTTCCGATCTAGGAGCTTCCACTCCTCTTCCTTCATGTCCTCAGGCTTCTTCCCATCAAGCGGCAAGTGCAAATCTTTGCCATACAAGTAGTCCTCTACTTGCATCTTCCAGAAGCCATAGTCGACGCCATCGAACTTCTCCACGGGCGATCTCACATCACCCATCGTGATTGCTCCCACCACGCCCTAAACCCAGGTGCTCTGATACCAGTTGTTGGGAAATAACCCACTTTCCCGTGGACCCAAACAACGCAGCGAACAAAATAGGAGCAAGATCTACGAAAAAACAAGAATAACAGATTTGGTAACCCGGTTCGATCTTGACCGATCTACGTCCGTGGGCGTACCAAGCCAGGAGATTTCACTATATCAAGCTCGATCTACACTTTGGAGCTACGCAGGCTCAACAATGGTAGTTTCTCTCTTTTCTTCTTCTCTCTCTCTCTCTAGAAATGTCTCTCTGTCTGCCAGGAAGGAGGAGAAGCGGCACAGGGTTGGTGAAGCGGGTATTTATAGCACCAACAAACCTAGGAACCAAAAAACACACACGCAGGGGCATTTAAACCCCCGCTAGGTGGCGCTGCCCCCTAGACCCCCGCGACCTGACTTGGCAGGTCGATCCCAGTTCTGGACGGGGGCTACGCCCCCCCGCGGTGTCCGAAGTCTCCATACCCAACAATGCTCCCAAAGGTAAGGTAGTACTAGTACTGTTCTTGAAGTTGGTTTCTTTCTTTGAGATGAATGCTAGTTGCCCTGCAGCATTGTGCTTATTGTTTTTTGGTCTCTTGTCGCAGACGCTCCTGGGTCGCCCAGGCAGTGGTGGTTTGGTGGTGGGACTGACTTGACCCCTTCTTACATTTTCGAGGACGATGTCAAACATTTTCACTTGGTATTGCATTGAGATCTTGTCCTCCGCTTTTCTCTTTATTGCAGCCGTGTCCGGTGTCCATATATGCAAGAGAATTGTAGATGAATGTTAAAATAAGATTCTTGGCATGTTGGTGTACTTGGCTAGCTTGCTTATGTCTGCTTCGTGATCTAGGTCCAAAAAAAAGCTTGTGACAAATTTGAACCCACCTTTTATCCCCGCTTCAAGAAATGGTGTGATGACTACTTCTATATCAAGGTATGATTTTGAATTTGTGATCTAGTTACTTTACTCAATGCAATGTACCGTCTCAGGTACAAGGTTACTGTCTAATTTCAGATTTATCAGGTCGTCTTTCTTCTATAGTGATAGTTCACTTTGGATGAGATTACAACTCCGTAACAACTTGTTTCTAATAACGTAGCCCTTTGTGTTTAACTGAGTCTGTCATTCTCTTCGTCTCAGATATTAGGTTTTAATTGCTGCCCTTGACACTGAATTACACTTGGAAAGTCAAACTTTTAGTTGAAACCCTGCTAATGTGAGTTTTGAACAGCGTTGGCTCGAACCCTTAATCTTCTTCTCCCTCATACTTGGTGGAAAATTTAATGTGTTCAACTTGTGTGGTCTTACTGCCCGGTGACTTTCGTTGGTAATGGTACATCTGTGCTAATTCTGAAGTATTTTGGTATTAGCACCGAGGAGAGAGGCGAGGGCTTGGAGGTATCTTCTTTGATGGCTTGAATGACTACGACCAGGAGATGCTCCTTTCTTTTGCCACTGGTATATTTAGTTTTGATATTATTTATCTTTAGTACATTCATGCGTTGGCTTGTTCTTTGTCTGTCTAAATCTCTAGTATGTGATTTGATCTACATGTTGGAAATTCTGATGAATGCAGAGTGCACAAATTCCGTGGAACTGCATACGTTCCTATCATAGAGAAAAGGAAGGATACGCCATCTACCGAAAAGCAGAAAGCTTGGCAACAGCTGCGAAGAGGGCTATGTGGAATTCAACTTGGTGATGATTGTAAAGAAATGTCAATCGTATCTTGTTTTCGGTGTCCTTTGACTTACCTTTCTGATTATAGGTATGTGATCGCGGGACAACATTCGGGTTCAAGACTGGAGGTCGAATTGAAAGCATTCTTGTTTCCCTTCCCCTATCGGCGCGATGGGAATATGATCAAGTAAGTTGTACTTGTTGTGTGTTTGCTTGGTGATTGAGGAGACAAGCAAGCTAATAATTTGGACGTTATTGTGTGTGCAGAAACCAGAAGAGGGGAGTGAAGAATGGAAGTTGTTAGATGCCTGTATTAATCCCAAAGAATGGATCTAATTTTGGAGGATAATTCTGCCAGCTTAGAGTTACGTTCTTCACCTCTTGTATAATTTAGACCATTAAGTGCTTTCTGGTCGTGTTAGAGCTTTGCATTTTGAATCTATTGCAGCAAAAAAAAAAAAGACTTGAAAAACGAAATCGAACCAGTGATAGATAGATGTGATTTGACTGGAGCATTAAGAGACGGGTTATATTATATCCCTTCCAACAATCAAGCTTGTTATAGTTCAAACACTACTTCCTCCTGCGGTCAACCTATCCCTTTCTTTGCATATTTTTCTACCATCTTCCTTGCCATTACTCGTCTCAAATCAAATTTCTGGTTTGTACGTTGAACAATTGGTTGCTTACCTCAAACACAAACAAAGAACAAACTGATGAAATTGTTTTTTTTCTTTTTGATGACTTTAAATTTAGGAGTTTATCTAAACTCCTGATTTAAGGCAACATTGTGCTTTATTTTCTTATCAATTCCGCAAAGGTGAGAATTGATCATTGACCTTGAAGAAAACGAGGTAAGATCTATTGTATCCTATCTACCAAAACAAGGTCAATAAAATTATGCAATCGAAAAAGAACTTAAAAAGAAAAAACATTGCAAAATAAATTAGGATTTTGAAAAGATCGGTTCTTTGACTTTTATTATGAATAAACCTTTAACCAGAGCCGAGTGTCTGCCTGGGAGAACACTGCACATAGCTTTTGCCTTTCATGGGGAAGCAGGCGTTATTAAAGGGCCCATAAATTTGAATGATATATGTTCAGTTTTATAATTTTCGAAAATGTCAACTGATGGATAGAAAAAGTAATTTTCGCTTGGATGAGTATTTTAGGCTCGGAGTATTAAAAATAAAAAAAACCGAGGATCGACAAATAAATTATAAGAAAATCATCGTGATTGCATTCCTTGCGTCCTGTTAACATACCACGTTTGGTCGTCGTCATATAACGCACGCTCTCTATAGTGAGTGTGATAGGGACACGGTGGTTTATCTCACCTAATTAAGCATCAAGAAAGAAACACATGATAAAGAAATTGGCAAGCATTTATCTCAAGCAACATCATCATCATAGACTAAAAGCATTCGATTACCCAACAAAGAAGAAGAACAAGTTTGTTAACTAACTAGCTACTGGGAATTTGGTTGCTGCAACATGAATAGCTCAAGCTTTCTTATTCCTTTCTTGGCAATTTGGTATCCAACAAGAGACCGCTCAAGGACTTCAACAAGATCCCAGAAGAAGGAGGTTGGAGTAGATGATGCCAAAGGCGGCAAGGCTCCCTCCTCCTGCGCGCGCGCGCACACACACATTACAAACAAACAATTAATATTTATCCAATGACCCGACCGTGCTCGACCACTAGTAAAAATATCACCTTCAGATAATATTTATCAAGAAGTAACAAGCCGGACTTAGCAGCACTCAGAAAAATTTTGCTACGGGCAAAGTCAGCACCCATCTTCATCTGCCGAGATGAAGAAGAAAGGAAATAAGACAGATTGTTTGTTTGTAGGAAAAAAGAAGTATATAATGAAGCCGAACCTCTGGATTCAATTTTATCAACTCCGACATGAGAGCATCAAAATCAATCAAAACCGTGTTGAAGATAGCAATCCCCGAGATAAGAGGTGCCATTGTCTGCAAAGCAATGTTGAATTAATTATTTTTTACTATATAGTTTTGAGGAGGCCGAGAAAGGATGTGGTTATTATGATTATTAAACAAGAGAATACCACTTTACCAACCTGATAACAATAGGGCTCCACAGACAATCCTAGAGAACCAACAAACCTTTCGGCAAGTTGGGATTTGGAGCTGCCGTAGAAATTCCCTCCTCCAATTTTGCAGTCTGAGATTTCCGCTCTTTGTTCGCCCAACCTCGAAGCAATGTTATTGAGCACGGTGGGCTCAAAACAAGCAGCATAATCCACCATGGCTGAGATAGAGGCGATCAGGTCATCCATGGCAGGGAGGACGAGCTTATCCATTGCATCCTTGAGCGTCAATCCATGAGCCAGACTGTCAATGTCCTCCTTCGTGCAAGAAGAATCCACCAACTCACACGCGACATTCCCACATCGGCACATACCCTCCTTCAAGTATGACCTGACGGCTTCGACGTAATAGAGGTAAACGTTGTTACCGTAAGCATCTAATAATTGATTCGCAATAAGGCGGGCGGTGTTTCGGTTGACCAGCGAATGGAGCAAGGATTCGGCCTCCGGGGAGATCTCTTCTGAAAGAAGCTCAATGAGCCACAGAACCTGAAATTTAGAGTTTTTTTTTTTTTGAATTCTCTGAATAATATTATTCAGAGTCGAGTCGAGTGGTGACTAACCTGTGCTTGGACCGCAGAATAAATGAGGCCGGATTCGGTCAAGTAAGGAAACACTTGTTTAACATCTCCTTCCCGAAATTCAAAAGAAAATATCATCCTGATGTTTGAAGCCAGAGATGGGCTGACGGAACGAGGGCTATATTTGCATACAATACGGTGGTGGTATTTCGAGAAGCCGAGGAATGGAGGTGGAGGAGGGCTTGTTGATTGCGGCAGCCTGGCGGATGGGCAGCCAAATCGGACAAGCTTCTTGACGTCCATACTCTCTCTCCCTTCTTCAACGTTACGGCTTTCTTTTCTGGAGAGAAATCTATCTATATGTCTATATATCTAGGGTTTTGTCTTCCAAATATTTTTCTTTATTTACTTTTTTTTTGGGGTATATGATAAACAAAATTTTCCCACAGAGGTTTTCGATTTTTTCTATTTATATATGATTATTAAGTTAAATACATAATTTGTCTCGAGTCCAAAACGATACAAAAAACACAACTCCTCGGTATTCTAACTACTTTTGTTTTTAGACCATCAACCTTACTACGACTCTCCTGAGTTTTTTATCAATATGGTACTACAGTACTAATTTATTACCAAAATGATATTACTATTGAAAATATTTCGAATATGATGTCCCTTTTCAAGATTGAAATTTTTTTTTGACCTGGGGACTCTAGGTCGAAATTTTTTTCGACTTGGAACCAAAATCAAAAAAAAAATTTTAACTTCCGAAAGATTATTTTCGACCTGGGACCAAAATTAAAAAAAATTGACTGGTTCACTTTTGGCGCACTCTCTCTCCTCCCCCTCTCTCTTCCCCCTTTTTTCTCCACCCTCACGCGCTCTCGTCACTCTCCCCCTCTCTCTTCTAATTTTTTTCCCTCTCTTCTAGTTTATTATTTTTTGTGTATTTATTAAAAAGTCAATTCCAAAAATAATCTTTCTCGTTTGCAATACAATTTTAAATATTTGATTTGTGATAGTCAATATTGCTGGATGAAATAATTTATTTATATTACACATAAATTTTACCTTTTTAAGTTGAAATGTTGTTCAAGTAGAACAAGTATCATTTATAGTAGACAAGTTATTTAAATGAATTTCATGAACAAATAAATATTTGATATTTTTGAAAATAAATTTAGAATTGATTTAGAATTGGAGAATTTACGAGAGATAAAGATAAATGAAATTGACTAATAAAAAAAACTAGAAGAGAGAGAGGGGAAAGTGAGAGAGCGCGTGAGGGTGGGGAAAAAAAAGGAGCAAGTGAGAGGGGAAGGGGGGAGAGAGTGTACAAAAAGTGACCTGGTCAATTTTTTTATTTTGGTCTCAGGTCGAAATTTTTTTTCGATTTTGATCCCAGGTCGAAAATAATCTTTCGACAACGGAAGTCAATTTTTTTTATTTTGGTTCCAAGTCGGAAAAAAAATTTCGACCTAGGGTCCCCAGGTCGAATTTTTTTTCAATCTTGAAAAGGGACACTATTTTTGGAATATTTTCAATAGTAAAAGTATTTTGATAATAACTTGGTATAACACCATATTAGTAAAAAACCCACTCTCCTTCGCATCTCGCTACTTGGTACTCACAACCTAACCTAACCACAGTCCAAAAACGAAACCAAAAGAAAACCCCTTCGTATTCTATTCTAACTACGACTCCTCCCTTTATAGGAAGATTATCAATTAGACCATCACTCTAACTACAACTCTCCTCCGCCTCCATCATTCTAAATATTATCATGTTTAATATTATAACAGAAATAGTCAAATTACTACTATCAAAAAAGTTTCGTCCCGCCACTAATTATTAATTATATCACCTATGTTTTGCACTAACCATTGTTAAATAATCAAATCCATAATGGCGCTATGTGTGTTATTTGCAATGTTGAGCCTGAATCCTCTGCCCACCTCTTGCTTCACTGTAATCTGATCTCTCGGGTCTGGTATTACTTTGTTCGGTTGCTTGGGTTGCAGTGGTGTATTGGTGGCTCCATTATGGATTGTTTGGACAGTTGGATGGGTCTGGTTAATGGCAATAGCTCGAAAAGTCTTTGGTACATCCTTTTCGCTGCTATTTGCTAGTGTTCTTGGAAGCATCGGAATATGGTATTTTTTGATCAGCAAGTTATTTGTCAGAGAAGGTTGTTCGTGACAATTCACAGGACCTTTTCGGAATGGGTCTGCTGGGCAGGTCTCTCTGGCTCTTCGGCATATCAGGATGCTTTGTTATTGCTTAGTTCGGGTTCTTCAGATTATGGTTTGTTACGCTAGGTGTTATGATCTGTTTTAGCTTATAATTTTTAATCCTCTTCAGGCCTGTCTTCTTGAGTTTCATTGTTCGGGCCTTTTTAGGTCCGGCCTTTGTTCTAGGTGTCTAGGTGGTATATTTTTTGCTTTAACTTTGAGTCTAGATTGACGGTCTGGTATTGTTTTGGCGATTTCAACGTCAAGATAGGTATTCTTATTGAGGTATTCTTTCCCTACCACACCTTTTTTCCTACAGTTTTTGGTGTGGTAGGATTTTGGCGAGGCTGACGGTCGCAACTCCGTTTGACTCCATGGCACGGGGAATACCATACTAAGTAGGTTGTATATTCTATGGCAATGTTTATACATATACCTTTAAAAAAAAGCTAATATAACCTAACGATACAAGAAGTTGTAAAAATTTAGGAGGCCGAGAGTTCAAATTATGGTGTAAAAGTTGTCTTTCAAAAAAACATAACCTGTAACGACCAAGCTTTAATAAAAGTGTTGCAGGAATAAGTGAACATGTAACTCAGGATAGTCCGGAGTGGTCGTCCCAAGGTCGGTTTGACTACGCTAAGGCTAGGCTAAGCTAGGCTGAGGCTATGGAAAGATAAAGCAAGACAAGATAGAAAAAGTAGCTTGTTGGTGTATTGATGATGTCCTCTCCTTTGCCCAAGCCGTCCTTATATAGAGAATGTCCTAGCCCAGCCTCGACTTTGAGAAACCCTAAACCGCCTCCAATGTACAAAGATCTCGGCACAAAATAGGAAAATCTCTAACCGAGATCGAATCCCACGAAATTCATCTTAACTTGTGGATGTGTTGAGCAAGAAATTGGCCTAAAATGGAAAAGCTTATGCCGACTGAACCTTTTCGAACATTCTCTCCAAAGTAGTCACCATGTCAAGCCAAAGTTCCAACCAAGCTGCCATCATGTAGGCCCAAGCGAGCTTCCATCACCCGTTCTAATGCAGAAAAGCGGGTCCTTCTACTTTGAAGCCCAAAGCGGGCAATAGAACGAAGTGGTTCCTTTCGCATTGAAGCCCAAAGTAGATTCCTAAAAACCCCCGAGGCTGGTTGCTCAATGACTAGCAGCTACTCGATAACCAGGCGGGCTACTCGATGCCAATGTCCTAGGCCGAATGCTCAATACCAGTACCTCAGGCCAAGTACTCGATGATCAAGCTCCGAAGCTAGGTACTCGATGACCTCTCAAAGTAGGCTCAAACCCAATCAACTTTCCCAAAGTGGAAGCCTTCCAGTATACCTCCCAAAGCGAAAGCCTTCCGCTGTTCCTCCCAAAGTGGGTTGTGTCTTGTTATAAACTTTTGACCTTCTTATAATTTAAATTTTAAGACATTTCAAACTAAAAAGTTGTAAATTTATGTGTTATCTCTATTCAGCAACTTGAATCGTCCCATTCCGAGGTCTGTATAGAAAGTTATGAGCACTTTACCGAGGTATATTCACCCAGACGGGTTGGAAGTGGACTGACCACTTTGGCTTCGGAAGCAGCCCCTTCCGCTTTGATAACCAAAGCAGGCTCAGCCTCCCACTTTTGGATCCAAAGCGGGTCGAGCAGTAAAAAATTGGGCTCCCATTTCAAAACCCAAAATAGGTTGAGCGGGGCCAACGCGACGACCGATGAAATCAAACCCCCTCAATCAAACCCGGTTGACTTTGCCAAAAACTCGAAGCATTATTTTCATACCTCAACACAAGAACAATCCGAAGTGAACCAATGACAATCATGCCAAGGCGATCTCAATGAGGCGCTGGTCTACCAATTAACTGAGACACTAGTCTGGACATCAATCAACGTCGATCTACCAAGGCACTGTGTTACCAGCCGACGCATGTCTACCAAGGCATCGTGTAACCAACCAATGCCAGTCTACCAAGGCACGTGTCCCCCGACATCAGTCTCGTCTAGATGACACTAATCATCGATGACCCGACACCGATCTCTTCGAGATGACACCGCTCACTTTGAGACCATATCGATCACTTGCTCACCCAGTCACTTCGATACCACACCGGTCACCAGTTACCCAATCTCTTCGACACCACACTGGGTAACATGAAATATGTTGACAATATCGAGTTTATTTTTACATCAACAAAAAGCATTGCAACCAACAACTTTGAAATCCTTATTGGGTGAATTGTTATAAGTGATCAACAGGTGAATGAATTGTTATAGCTTAACCAGGTCTCGAGTTCGAGTATGTGGAAATGCAGCAATGTTAAATACATCCTGGGAGAACTTTGCCACATTTCAAATGTCCTACCCGTGTTGAATTTGTATTAGTCGGCCTAGTGGGCGGTGAGCCAGATGCTGGAAAAGGTTTGTGGAGATAATCTGACATATGAGATATGGTTCGGAGACAGACCCCACACCTCGAAATAACAGATTCTGGGATTGTCTGAATTTTTCATAATCTAGCGTTGCGAGAACGTCGCATATTTAAGGAGGGGTGAATATGATACCCCGTGAATGATATGTTCTGGAAAAACTTACGTGATATGATTTGGATATTTTCACTTTTTTTTGTTCACATCTTGAAAGAACTATAAGATAAAATAAGTTTGACCGGGGTAATTTCAGGATAGGCGACATCCTGATAAGTTTGGACATGCATGTGAATGTAGACAAAATATGCCCAAAAAAACTTGTATTCGTCTGTGAAGATAAATTATCATATCACTTGACGTTGCAATAAATATATATTAGAGAATACTTATCTTTTTATTCCATATAGAAAAAAAATATTTATTTACTTTGTGCCCCTATGTGGGAATACTTTTTAGAAACACAACCGGGAAAACTTTTCCATAGAATGTTCCCAACCGGGAAAACTTTATTTTTCAGGAGAGGGAAAAAAGCTTTTCCGGCTTTCAAGTATTTTTGGAAAAGCCGAAAAAACTGAGTACTCTTCTTTTGTAATTTACAGCTGGCAGAGGGAAATTAATTGAAAGTTGGAAAAGCTGAGAAGTACTTTCTTGATCTTTGAAAAAAGACTAGTGCTTTCGTGGAAGTCCTAGCTGGCAAGCACTTCCGTAAGAGTCTAGCTGTTTGTTGGAATCGCCCATTGTGACGACGCTGTCAGAACTTTTTGTCAGTTTCTTTTATTGGGTCAAGATTTTTTTTAATCAGTTTCGGACAGTAGTATGGAAGGAAATTCACATGCATACAGATGGAGACTGGCCGGTAGTCAATAGTTCGGGCAGTGTTTTAGACTGGCTAGCGTATAACGAAGGCCGATACCTGTTCAAATTGTCATTTGGATCAGCAGTGTTTTACTATGACTGTTTTTTGAAAATGCTGCCATCGTTTATTTGACTTCTATTGTTTCTGTCTCATCCACGATGTCTTTGAGGAATTCTAACACTATATCTATTTATTGTTGCACTTATGTTTTCGTCATTTACTTTTATATTTATGTATTTGCTTACATTCATTGTATGATTACTTCTTAATTAATATATGGTTTTAAGTCACTTTGCTGAAAAAAAGACAATAGTTCGGGATTCATTTTCGACAATCCTTTGGATAATATCATATCACTGTAGTTAATGCATTGTAGTAGACTGTAGACTACGTGTAATTTTCTCCAAAATTGCCATTTAGAAAATTTTCCTGATGTTGAGTCAGTTCCAAAATTCTTGTATTTTTTCGCCGGTAAACCAATCAAAATTATCGGATTGCATTTTCCTGAACCGGACCGGAAAAATGGAACCAGGACGGGGGTCCAAGACTCCAAGACCTTTCTTGGTTTTTGAAAAAGAAGACATTTACTACATTTTCCCGTAACCCGACAGATAAAATTGGACCAAAGTAGGTATTCCGAGATCATTGCTTGTACCAGAGTAATTTTATTAAGTACAATTTTATTACGAATTTTATAAATTAATAACTAATTGTATGAATTAGTTACTAATTTTTGTTAATTATAAATTAATTAGCTAAGTAATTTTTTTGAATTGGGTTATTTTTTAATGTAAGATGTTAATGAGTTAAGTAATTTTGTTGAATAAGTTATTCTTTGACGTTAGATGATTAATTAGTTAATTTTAGGTTGTTTATGTTCAACGTTTAATTTATTAATTTAGGTTATTGATGTTGAATGTTGAATTAGTTAATTTAGGTTGTCGATGTTGCATTTTGTGAATTATTTATGTTTAATTCGTTGAAGTATTTGACCACCATAGTATTTGTTGTTTGTTGGAGTTGGTGTACTTGATTAGGATCTACTTCAGTCGAGGCAAGTGTTGGACACTTTCTCCGTAAGACGAGATTGCCCCGTATATTTCAGTGCGGTACGGGCTTCGGCAATCGTCCCCAAGATACAACGACTGTTTAGGGCGTTTCCAAGACCGTTGCACACGTATCTCGAAACTTTCGGGCGAACCCAGGCTGCGCTGGTGCCCTTTCGTGACGGATCTCGCAGCCCTTCGGCCTTCTGGAAGTCTCCTGGATGTTCCAGCCCGTCGTGCCTCTTCGGTGGCCAACCTGAAGGCGCTCGCAGCTCCTCGTTGCTTCGGTCGCTGCTCAGCTGCCTCCGGACCCGGTCGCGATGATGCGCACGTGCGAAGTGCCAAGTGCGCCACAAAGTACCCATTGCGACCTGCGTCCAATGCGCCATGCGCACGCGCGCGTGCTCGTGCGCGTGCTCGTGCTCGTGCTCGTGCTCGTGCTCGTGCTCGTGCTCGTGCTCGTGCTCGTGCTCGGACGGTGCGGGCAGCTAGCGGTGGGTCAGCCTTTGGGTGGTCAACCAAGTTTGAGAGGTAAGGAGTGGAGTTCCTTATAAACAAGGAAATCCTCCTTGCTCTAACCAATGTGGTATTGCACTTTTTCATTTCTCTTTTGGGCCTCCACTTTGGGCCTTACCATTTTGGGCTTGCATTGAACTTTCATTCAAAACCCAACAATCCCCTACATGAATGATGATTAATGCATGCATACTCTAATCGAAAGTTCTGACATGTTATTATTGCATCGAGATAGGTAGCTTGCACCTTTGAACCTTCTCTAGTAATATGTTATCGGATTTACTCGCTGCTCGGTGAACGCGATGTTTTGAACCGTCAGCTTTTGGTGTAAACCAAGACAATAACATTTACACAATAATAACCCTAGTATATTTGGGTTCTCACGTTGTGTCCTTTTCGGCCATAGACCGTATCTTGGATTCATAAGTGTTTTTCCCATTTGAAGCGGCCTCACTTCACACTTACATAGGTGATCTCCTATCAGGAGTATCCTGCCATACTCCACCTTAATCAAGGTATAGGAATTATTAAAAGCGTAATGCTTAACCTTACCACACTGCTGCAGGCTAACACCTGGGCAGCTTCTGAGAATGAGATAGGTTCCAGGTGATTAAACTGAACCCTCCATAACTTAGTTTTCTCATTGAACCAAGTTTGTGGGATCTCCACTCATCATGGTTGAGTTACCGCTATGGACGTTCTTTAGTGTGTGGATTTTAATCCCATTCCCCTTACTGCGTTGTACATTTGATCTATATTGATTCCTTTCGTAAAAGGATCAGCTAAGTTGTCCTTGGACTTTACATAATTAATGGTGATCACCCCACTAGAGATCAACTGTCTAACGGTATTGTGTCTCCGACGGATATGTCGAGACTTTCCGTTGTGCAATGTACTTTGTGCTCTCCCGATTGCAGATATGCTATCACAATGTATCAATATGGGAGGCACCGGTTTACTCCAGCACGGAATATCCTCTAGGAAGTTTCTGAGCCATTCAGCTTCTTCCCCAGCTTTGTCTAGTGCTATAAACTCCGACTCTATGGTGGATCGAGCTATGCACGTTTGTTTAGAGGACTTCCAAGACACAGTTCCTCCTCCTATGGTGAATACGTATCCACTCGTGAATTTGGAGTCCTTAGTGTCTGATATCCAGTTTGCGTCACTGTATCCTTCTAATACAGCTGGATATTTAGCATAATGTATGCCATGGCTTATGGTATATTTTAAATACCGTAAAATCCTTTCCAGAGCTAGCCAGTGATCCTTCCCTGGATTACTTATGAATCTACTAAGTTTACTAACTGAGTACGCAATATCGGGACGAGTGCAGTTTGTTAAATACATCAAGCTCCCGATAATTTGCGCATACTTCAGTTGCGATACTGGGTCCCCTCGATTCTTGGCTAAGTGTAGATTCAAATCTACTGGAGTCTTAACCGGAGGTTTGTCAAAAGCTTCAAACGTTTTGAGCATGCTTTCCACGTAGTGGGATTGTGTCAAGATAATTTCGTCAGCTTTCCTAAAAAATTATATTCCTAGTATGACGTCTGCCAGACCCATATCTTTCATGTCAAAGTGGTTCCTTAACATGTTCTTAGTTTTCACAATAACCTCTTTACTGCCAGACCCATATGGATGTTCTTTAGTGTGTAGATTTTAATCCCATTCCCCTTACTGCGTTGTACATTTGATCTCTATTGATTCCTTTCGTAAAAGGATCAGCTAAGTTGTACTTGGACTTTACATAATTAATGGTGATCACCCCACTAGAGATCAACTGTCTAACGGTATTGTGTCTCCGATGGATATGTCGAGACTTTCTGTTGTGCAATGTACTTTGTGCTCTCCCGATTGTAGACATGCTATCACAATGTATCAATACGGGAGGCACCGGTTTACTCCAGCACGGAATATCCTCTAGGAAGTTTCTGAGCCATTCAGCTTCTTCCCCAACTTTGTCTAGTGCTATAAACTCCGACTGTATGGTGGATCAAGCTATGCACGTTTGTTTAGAGGACTTCCAAGACACAGCTCCTCCTCCTATGGTGAATACGTATCCACTAGTGAATTTGGAGTCCTTAGTGTCTGATATCCAGTTTGCGTCACTGTATCCTTCTAATACAGCTGGATATTTAGCATAATGTATGACATGGCTTATGGTATATTTTAAATACCGTAAAATCCTTTCCAGAGCTAGCCAGTGATCCTTCCCTGGATTACTTATGAATCTACTAAGTTTACTAACTGAGTACGCAATATCGGGACGAGTGCAGTTTGTTAAATACATCAAGCTCCCGATAATTTACGCATACTTCAGTTGCGATACTAGGTCCCCTCGATTCTTGGCTAAGTGTAGATTCAAATCTACTGGAGTCTTAACCGCAGGTTTGTCAAAAGCTTCAAACTTCTTGAGCATGCTTTCCACGTAGTGGGATTGTGTCAAGATAATTTCGTCAGCTTTCCTAGAAATTTTTATTCCTAGTATGACGTCTGCCAGACCCATATCTTTCATGTCAAAGTGGTTCCTTAACATGTTCTTAGTTTTCACAATAACCTCTTTATTGCTTCCCATAATTAGTAAGTCATCTACATAGAGACATACAATTACGTAAGCATCAGGTGTGCCCTTAATGTAAACATATTTATCGCACTCATTGATCTTAAATCCATTTGACAACATTGTTCTGTCAAATTTCTCGTGCCACTGTTTCGGCGCTTGTTTTAGCCCGTATAGTGACTTGACTAGTCGACATACTTTATGCTCTTGACCGGGAGCCACAAACCCTTCAGGTTGCTCCATGTATATCTTCTCTTCCAGTTCTCCATTTAGGAAAGCTGTTTTTACATCCATTTGGTGGATCTCGAGGTTATAGAGTGCTGCAACAGCTATGAGTACTCTAATCGATGTGATTCTTATGACCGGTGAATACGTGTCAAAGAAATCATATCCCTCCTTCTGCTTGAACCCCTTAGCTACCAATCGAGCTTTGTACTTCTCGATTGATCCATCAGCTTTGTATTTCTTTTTTAGGATCCACCTGCATCCCAAAGGTTTGCAGCCCGGTGGGAGATCCACGATTTCCCACGTGTGGTTTTGCATAATGGATTCTATCTCACTATTGATAGCTTCCTTCCAGAGAGGAGCATCTGGACTGGACAATGCCTCTTGGATTGTCCTGGGTTCATCTTATAAAGCATAGGTTAGATAGTCCGGACCGAAAGATTTGGTTACCTTCGTCCATTTACTACGTCTAGGTTCCTCATCTTTCTGATTTGACCCTTGCGTAGTCTCGTGAGCCCTTTTCTTCGGACTTGCTTCCTTTCTTTCCTTATTAGGAAAGCTATCTTCAAAAAATATTACGTTCCTTGATTCTATGACCATTCCCGTGTTTATCTCAGGGTTTTCAGATTTATGCACCAAGAATCGATAAGCACTACTATTTTGCGCATATTCGATAAAAATGCAATCAATGGTCTTGGGTCCTATTCTCACCTGTTTAGGCTTAGGTACTTCAACCTTTGCTAGGCACCCCCATACTTTAAGGTAACCGTAGGAAGGCTTCCTTCCTTTCCATAGTTCATATGGGGTTTTATCCCTTTTCTTGTGTAGTAATTTGTTTAGAATGTGGTTAGCTGAGAGCACAGCTTCCCCCCACATGTTCTGGGGTAAGCCCGAGCTAATCAACATAGCGTTCATCATCTCCTTAAGAGTTCGATTTTTGCGTTCAGCTACGCCATTCGATTGAGGTGAGTATGGAGCAGTCATCTGATGAATAATGCCATGTTCTTGATAGAGTTCCTCAAACGGAGCTACATATTCTCCTCCTCGACTACTTCGGATCATTTTGATTTTCACACTGAGTTGATTTTCAACCTCATTCTTATATCTCTTAAAAGCATCAAGAGCTTCGTCTTTTCCTTTTAAGAGATATACGTAACAGTATCTCGTGTAATCATCGATAAACGTGATGAAGTATTTCTTTCCGCCTTTAGTTTGCACGTGTTTCATATCGCAAGTGTCCGTATGAATTAACTCTAAAGGCGTAGTACTTCTTTCCACCGAATGGAAAGGTGCGTTGGTCATTTTAGCCTCCATACATACTTCATATTTATCGGATGGGTTGAACTCTAGATTCGGTAATAAATTTAAACTTACTAACTTTCTTAGCGAGTTTAGATTTACGTGTCCTAATCTACCATGCCATAAACTAGAACACTCGGCCAAGTAAGAAGAAGCGTTAACTTTATTTTCACTGTTAAAGGTGTGATGTACAGTTATTACATTCATCTTAAAAAACCTCCTCTCTAGATAACCCTTTCCTATGAATTGACCCGCTTTGGTCAGTACAAACTTATCAGCCTCAAATACAAGCTTAAGACCGGCTTTGCTTAACAGTGAGCCAGAAACTAAGTTCTTGCGGATGTCCGGGACATGCAGCACATCCTTGAGGGTCAGCTCCTTTCCTGAGGTCAGCTTCAGGACCACCTTTCCCAGACCAACGATCTTGGACGTTGCGGAGTTTCCCATGAACAGCTTTCGGCCGGTAATCGGGATATAGTTCGAGAACATCTCCTTGTCCGAGCAGACGTGGCGGGTAGCTCCAGTGTCCACGAACCACTCTCTCGGATTGTCCACCAGGTTGGCTTCAAACACCACGGCTGACAGATCCATCTGGGACAAGTCTTCAGCCAGGTTAGCCCTTCCTTGGTCGTCCTTCTTCGGCTGGCGACAGTCCTTAGCCATGTGTCCGGGTTTACCGCAGTTGTAGCAGTCGCCCTTGATCTTCTTTTTCTTCTTGGGCTCTTGCTTCTCCTGCTTATCCCCAGACTTCTTCCTCTTCTTGCTACCTTTTCCCTCGGCGAGGTGCACGGTGGTCTCGGGGTTGGCCTTGCCTTGCTTGACTTCGGACTTTCGGTTGTCTTCCTCGATCCTAAGTCTCACAATCAGGTCTTCTAAGCCCATGTCCTTCCTCTTGTGCTTGAGGTAGCTCTTGAAGTCCTTCCAGAGCGGGGGGAGCTTCTCGATCATCGCAGCTACTTGGAAGGACTCGCTGAGTTGCATCCCTTCGGCTTGGATCTCGTGAAGGATCAGCTGCAACTCTTGCACTTGGTCGATGACCTTCTTAGAGTCCACCATCTTGAAGTCGAGGAATCGTCCGACGATGAATTTTTTCGTCCCGGCATCCTCCGTTTTGTACTTCTTCTCGAGTGAACTCCACAGCTCCTTAGCGGTCTTAGCTTCCGCGTAGACGTTGTAGAGCGTGTCGTCTAGTCCATTGAGGACATAGTTCCGGCATAGGAAGTCGCTGTGACTCCATGCATCGAGGGTGTTGATCTTCTGTTGATCTGCCTCATTTTCTGCCACCTTCGGAGCCTCTTCCTTCAAGAATCGGACCAGGTTGAGCGTCGTCAGGTAGAACAACATCTTCTGTTGCCGCCTCTTGAATTCGGTACCGTTGAACTTGGCCGGCCTTTCGGCGTGGACAGTTCCCGGGACCGCTGGCACTGATGCTGAGCTTGTCGATGCCATCTTCAAGTACACGATCTCGTTTTACGATTGTTGTTTGTTGGAGTTGGTGTACTTGATTAGGATCTACTTCAGTCGAGGCAAGTATTGGACACTTTCTCCGTAAGACGAGATTGCCCCGTATATTTCAGTGTGGTACGGGCTTCGGCAATCGTCCCCAAGATACAATGACTGTTTAGGGCATTTTCAAGATCGTTGCACACATATCTCGAAACTTTCGGGCGAACCCTTATATACCCAGAACTTTCGGATTCTTTTCTAAGTGAAGAAACGGGGGAGAGAAGAAGACAACTATTGCTAACGAATGCTTATGCAATGAGTTACTGGGATGAGAATTCTGGCAGAGGGGCAGGCCTATTTATAGGCTGGAGGAGGCAGGGAGGCAGCCACCTGAAGGCGCTCGCAGCTCCGGCAAAATACTTAAGGCTCCTCCAGCTCCTCGCGACGATGCGCAAGTGCGCCACAAAGCGCCCATTGCGACCTGCGTCCAATGCACCATGCGCACGTGCGCGTGCTCGTGCTCGTGCTTGGACAGTGCTCGCAGGCAGCTAGCGGTGGGTCAGCCTTTGGGTGGTCAACCAAGTTTGAGAGGTAAGGAGTGGAGTTCCTTATAAACAAGGAAATCTTCCTTGCTCTAACCAATGTGGTATTGCACTTTTCCATTTCCTTTTTGGGCCTCCACTTTGGGTCTTACCATTTTGGGCTTGCATTGAACTTTCATTCAAAACCCAACAGTATTTTCTACCATCTTGAGGTTAAAAACCCTTCTCATCAGTGCACCTTGTTTGCGGTTTATTTTTGCCCGCCACTGCCTCTACAACAGTTATACCCAAATCAGTGTATGGACTTGACCAAAAAATTAAGGTTAAGTGGAGGTACTACTTAGGATTTGATTTTTCCAAAGCTTAAGCCTTTCGTCTTTCTCCCTGCTTCGAGCAACACATCATTTTAACGAAACAATCTTTACAATTTTGTGTGTTTGGGCCATGTACTCGACGCCATGTCGAACAGCAGATCATCGTAAAGGAAAGGTCAATAGATCAAATCTTCTGAGACTTCATCTCAATGGCCACCATTAATGGAAGCTTCTCTTGCTTCTGAATAATTCATTGCGATCGGTCTATTAAGGCCGCAGAAGGTTGGAGGAGACTGGTGCGTGGATAGTTGGGTAAGGGGAGATTCTGGTTTTAAATTGTTTCAGGGATATAATCAACTTTTAACTAGTGTTTTAAATAATGCGGGGTCTTTTAAAATTTTAGAGCGATCTCTTACAAATGGTTATGGGATGAAATTGTCATATATCGTGAGGGTGAAATTGTCAAAATACACTGAATGAGCTCATTCTAGGCCCACCACATACGTGGTATGCCTTTTCTTCTCATAAGCTCTTTACAAGCCCAATAACACACTTCTTTTTTTAAACTTGATTTTCATCTTTGCACAAACCAATGTGGTACACGGATTTGCCAAAAAAGTAAGTCAAAACTCAATTTTGACCTCTTATTTCTCTTTGTCTCTCTCTCCCGTTTTTCCAACAGATGGAACCCTCCCACCGGCAAAAATCTTTGCCCTCCTAGAGACCTGCACGAGGGAGCAGCTCGTCCACCTGATTTGCGCAAAGGGCCTACGAGGAACACTCAACACTGAAATAGAAAATTGCGGTCCCTCGATCTTCTTCTGCCGGACGAAATTAAAAATCAGTTTCGATGGTTCAACAAAACACAACATTGTAGCTCACATCCTCTTCAAACAAAAAGAATCTGCATGAAACACACAAACCATGGGTTTTCTTCAACGAAACACAACACCGCTTGTTCCTGCTACTTGTCGCAAGTTGTCAAATGCACCTAACCTTAATTCTGTCAACCACAGGTTTTTTTCAATTTTTACAAAAAATGACCTTTTTTTATCCTGGTGAAGATCGGGGTGGCCATCGTTGATTTTCTGGTCGCTTGAGTCGGTGGTTTTTTGTGATTAATCGTGCTTAATTCATATTTAGGAGCTTAATTCATATTTAGGAGAAAGTGGTGTTCACCTAATAAATTGGTGTTTGCCGGAGGTTATTGTTCACCAGAAAGATGATCGAAGATGATGATCGAAGGCTAAGGTGAACCAAACAATGGGTATAAAAATTATTTCAAAGATAAATAATAACACATTGATCGATGATGTGCGCATGGGACCCGAACGTATAATAAAATCAAACACACGGAACCAAAAAATCATTTACCTAACACTAGGGACCCGATCATAGATTTTATCATATGCGAGAGATCTATGAGTAATTTTTATATAATATCCCCGTAATTAATTTATTTTAGTAGACTACAGGTAAATTTCTCCAAAGTTGTCCAATTAGAAAAGTTTTTCTGGTTTTGGGTCAATTCCAAAATTGTTTTCAGATTTAAGAATTCTTGGATTTTTCATCCATAACTTGACAAAAAATATCGGATTCCATTTTTCTGAATCCATCACTTCTTCTGCGCATTCCTTTTCCGACATACCATCGTCGTCGCTCGAGGAGAAACAGGCCCCTGTTGTTGACCATTGTTGAAGTGTGGTGGAGAGGAGAGTGAAGTCCCGCCAGCCACCTGAGTTAAGGCCGCCACAGGCGTCACCGATCGCCTAGTCCGATGCTCCTGCCGTCGGTCAAAGCCTCTTGCCGCCGGCCCTGGTGGTTCCCTGGTTTGGTATTCCCGTTTCTCAATTTGGGTTTCCAATTGGGAATTTTGCTGATTTAGGAATTTGGATGACCTATTTGTGAATTTGGTAAAGCAATGATAACCTTTTTGTTAATTGACAGAACTCTCGGTACTAAACATGAAGTTAGGCAGAATTTGTACCATAACTTGCCAGTGGTCAAAGTTGCAGTTTGGTCCAAACAGGTTGAGTTTGGTAAAATTACAAATTTATTCTTTTTGGGCTTAATTGAGAAGTTGGAAAATGTAAAGATGATTAATTCTAAGGTTCGGCTTACTCCTACTTGTATAGATATTCCTAATCTGTATTGAAATTTTCTTAAATGGGAGTTCATTGACTGCCTGTGAATGTGGATACATATTATGATATTTGCGAGTTTACTGATTTGGAAAAATAAGGCGATTGAACCGGCGAATCAGGTTAAAAAATAATAAAGAGACTGATTTGATAGTCTTGGCTGCCGCGTCCCTCCGTCCCACCGCGTTGGGCATAAAAATTTGGAAACTTTTCTAATCAAGTTGATTATGATGGAAGACAATTTGGCTTTCTAAAACTTAAGAAAGCAAACTGATGATCAAGTTGCTTGTTCGATCTCGTGTCTCATGGTCTCGGGGTATTGTTTATTTGCTTTTGTTTTTACTTTGTTCGACTATTGTTCATTCTGAGATCTTGTTTCTATTTGTTGGTGCTTGTTGTTGCTGGTGCCACACTTGTTTAGTGGTCTCGTTGAGTTCTGGTTTAGTTTTTTATGCTTTAGCTTTTGCTTGGATCGACCGCCGCTCGATCTGAGATCTGTTTAGTTCTCGAAACTTTGCTTGTTGGGGCAGGTGGATAGCCTTGCCTTGGTTGAATTTATTCGATCTTGGCATTTATTTGAGTGTATCTTGTATGCATTCAAATGCCCACGAGGTTGTGTTTATGACGCAGCCTTGTGATTATTAGCCGTAGCTTGTCTTGGCAGCTTTCGCCTTGGAAGTTTGGCTCTCGTAGCTTTTCGTCCGCCCTTCGCTGTCACCCATGTCTCTCTATCTCCACTAGGTTTGGTTTCGTGTTCTGTTTCAATTTATACTTCCTTTGTTTATGTTTTTCTCTTTCTATTTGTAATCCGTTTTTAAATGTAGGTTTCAGGCCACCCTTCTAAAAAAAATGACAAGTACTCCTAAAGGACTTTAATGACCATCCGTCAGGATGCGTCCAATGCGAGGATATTTTTCTACAAAAGGTTATAAAAAATTTACTGTCTAAATAGGTTTCTTGAAAAAAGTTTTATTATTATGGTATTTTTTTGCTAGATTAGTTGATACGGAATATCACCTTTCTGTTTTGGTGAAATTAATACAAAATGTATTTCACGACTACAGTAATATGAATTTTGAAAAATTATACAAAAAAGATAAAGAAGTTTTACAAAAAAAATTCTTGGAGTGTGATGGTCAAAATTTTGCAACTCTTTGTGGTCATTTGATTTGAACTTAAATTAGTCAACTTGATAAAAAATAATTACCACTTTTTGGGCCCTATTTTGTTTAAAATAAAAATATATTAACCGGTGATTAATCGGTCTCACAAGAAGACAGAAGATTTGCATGGGCGACAGAGAGAGAGGGTTGGGAATTCAGATTCGGATTAAGGGCCCAGTGGGCCTGATTCGAAGCGAGTCAAGGAATCCATCAAAAATGAGGTTGAACCTAAGTCTCAAAGCCCTCCATAACCAAGTCTCTCTCAGGTCTCGGATATTAATGGATAATTTTAAGAAATCTTTTATTCAAGAAAAGACACAAATTTTGAGATTTTTTATTTTTGAAGGGAGAAATTTTGAGATTCCAATACCATATAATTTCGTAATGAAAATATAAACATAATAAACATTTCATAAGCAGAGAATTCGATACGTAATTGCCTAACTAACAGAAACAATAGTAGTGATTGAGTGCCAATCAACATTTTCAATTGACAATATCAAACCAGAATGTATTTGGCAGGTCAAAATGTCACTCCTAAGACAACCATTATACATTGCTAGCCAGCAATTATAGTACTAATCTCTCCTTCTAAAAACAATTAGAGAACTAATATGCAAGCAAAAAAAAAGTACGAAGCGATTCAATTACGATACCTTCCAACTGCCAAACAGCAACCCGAACGCCAGAAGCAGAGACCCCGCTACGACGTCGTAGGTGTGGAAGCCGGCGAGGGTCCAGCCGTTGCTTGTACTGAAGTGGATCCCCTCATACTTGGCGGTCAAGTTAGGGTGCAAAATCCCCCAATTCCTCTTCCCGAACCCTACCCCGTTTGCGCTGGTGTTCTCGTCCACGAGCTCGTAGATGTACGCCGCCGCGACTCCGTCCCTCCTCAACGGCGTCCCCGCGCCGGACCGGAGGTGCTCGATCAGTCCCCGGAGGTACATCTCGGCGAAGGCCGGGTTGGCGTCGACCTCCCCGGCGGCGGAGGAGCAGCTCGGCCACCCGGTCTCGGCGACCACGACGGGGGTGGTCTCGTGGCCCATAACCGCCAGCGAGGTGACCACCGCGTCAAACATCATGTCGAAGAGGTTCCAGTACCTCACCCCCGTGACGACGTCGTCGCGGAAGTTGAACTGGTGGCCCTGGAATAGAGCGAACCCGAGGGGGATCTCGGCGTTTGACCGGTACATGTTGTAGGGGAAAAGGTTGACAAGAAACGACGAGTTCGTCTCGTGGAGGAACTGAAGGAGCGGAGCCACCACGAGCTGCCCGATCGGCTCCTGGAACGTCGCCGACGACGGGGGGAACGGCGTCGAGACCGCCGTCGCGAAGGAGAACGCCGTGGAGACCTTGATCTGGCGGATCCCGAGCGCAAGGAGGGATAGGTGGAGGTTCCGGATCGCCGGAAGCAGGAAGGGAGCCAAAGCCGGCGAGGCCCCGGCGTCGTCGCCGACGGAGATGAGTGCGATCTTGGCGCGGGGGTAGAACGGGAGGACGTGGGCGTAGAGCCAGCGGAGGGCGAGGGAGCGGTTGGAGGCGAAGGGGAGGACGAAGGAGTTCGGGACCGAGAGGAAGAGCGTCGTGTTGGTGAAGAGGAACGAACGGATTAGAGTAGGCGTCGGGGAGTGAAGGCGGACCGATTCGAGGCGGAGGTTGGCGGTTACGACGGCGGCGATGGAGGCCGGGGGAGGGGGCCGGGCCGGGGGGTCAGGGAGGGCGTAGCTTGCGCCGATGATCGTGAGGGAGGTGGCGAAGGAGGGGGACGGGATGCGGATGAGGAGTAGGAGGAGGAACAGGAGAAGGTAGGGAACGGTAACCGCCATCGTCTCTCTAGCGAGGATTCTTTTTCTGGTTTTGTTTTGAGTGAGTTAGTTAAGGGGGAGGAGGGGGTGGGTTTTGTGCTAGGAGGTGGGGTTTTGGCGGGAGTTTTAATCAGACGGCTGAGGATTTGCCACGCTGGATGATCGGGACGCGTGGCATAGCTGTGGGGTCCAAGAACAAGAAGATCTATCTATTCCTCCCGGGTTAGCCTGTAATGTTCTATTGGGCCTGATATCGAAACTAAAATAACCAAATTGAAATAATAATAAAAAAACCAAAAATCTAAAGCAAAATGTGAAGGAGCAGAAGAGAGAAGCAAGTCTCCGATGCAATCCCGTACCCTTTCTGGGGGTAAATCGGTCCTAATTTTTTGGTTTTTTTGCCTCCTCCAAGTTGGAGTCTTCGTGTAGTGGAGTGTCGTATGGTTGACTTTTGAATCGAAAAAGGATCTTGCTTTCGTTTCTGGGAATGGCGGGTAGGGACCGGGCCGAGAACAGGTAACTGCTTGATCCCAATTCCCGTCTCTCTAATTTGTTTGGGAACTATTTTTCCTTCGTGATCCGAATTCCCGTCACTCTGGTTGGTTGATCTTAGTTAGCAGATAGGTTTAGTGATCATTTGTTGGGTGATTGGTGGACAATGTAGGTTGTTGGGACAATTTTGTTTGGAAATGGGAATGCAACCCCGTGCGGATGTGGAGGTGTTGTCTGCTTTGGGCGACTCAGGGGTCGATAGAGGGACATTCGAACTCGAGTGCTTGTGAACCGGGAGTTTGTATCGGGCTGTCTCTTGATTCTGTTCTTGTTGTTTCTGTTGCAGCTGATTGGAAGTATGTCTGGTTCGTTGACACCGAAAGGGAAGGCGATTTGGACGCCTCCGCTCCATCGAGTGTTTGTGGACGCATGTTTGGAGCAGACCCGGAGTGGCAACCGGCCTGGTACGCATTTTACTAGGGAGGGATGGAGGAATGTGATTGCTGCATTTAACAAAAGGACTGGCTTGAGTTTCGACAAGAAGAAGTTGAAGAATCACTGGGAATTCACTCTGAAGCAGTGGAAAATCTGGTGCAAGCTTATTGGCACCAGCAGGATGAGATGGGATCCTGAGGCTAATACTTTTGGTGCGAGGGATGAAGATTGGGCCGAGTATATTCAGGTTAAACAGATTGTGAATTAATCTCTTTCCAGAATCCATTCTTCTGGGCTCATGAGTTTGGTGTTTGTATCACAGGACCACCCCGATGCTGCACAGTTTCATTTCAAGGAGCTTCCGCACGCTGAGAAACTAGAGATCATATTTGACTTTACGTCGAAAGCTGGAGATCTTGCAAACCCTTCACCTCGTAAGAGGAGGAGCCAGAGTTCGGCCAGCTCCCTTTCACACACAGAAGACCTCCTTGCTACAGAGCTAGATTTGAAGGATGAAAGCACTGATGATACAGTGCTTGATGATCAACCTATAAGTGGCATAAAACTCTTGAGTGAGCAGAGTATTTGCAGTCCACCAGTGGTGAAGCCGAAAGCTAATTGGACACTTGACTTGCACAAAGTGTTTGTTGATTTGTGCTTAGACCAAGTGCTAAAGGGAAACCGACCTCGAACTCATTTCACCAAGGAAGCGTGGAGGAATATACTTGAGTCATTTCATGAGAGGACTGGGATTGAGTATGACAGAACACAATTTAAGCACCACTGGGATCATGCAAAAGCACAATGGAGGATCTGGCGCAAGCTTGTTGGCACTAGTAGCATGAAATGGGATCCTTCTAGCAATAAATTGGGGGCTAATGAAGAAGAATGGGAAAACTACATCCAGGTATCATGAAGGGCCTGTAGAAAAAGTTAATGCTCTTTAGCCAAATGAGTAAGTTGACCTTAATTATTAAAGCATAGTGGTTTTGTTGCAGGAAAACCCAGAAGCTGCTCAGTTTCGGTTCAAGGAACTAGACTTTGTTGACAAGTTGGACATCATTTTTGATGATGGAACTATAAACGTGGGAGAGATCGAGTCTCCATCAAGGCGCAGGAAGCTTGGTGATGGTTGTTACTCGTCCCAGCTTAGAGAAGAACCGAAGGTTGGAAAACCTGACAGAACAGTTGAATGCCATTGCGATGCTGTTGAATCAAGGAACGGGGCAACAGTAGAGGAAAATGCCGTAGCAGTTCAGGCTGCACCTATCAAGCTGAAATATACGATTGGAGAATGCATAGAATGTCTTGATGGAATGGCAGAAGTTGAGCAGGGAAGCGACCTCTACTTGTTTGCGTTGGATATTTTCTTGAAGCAGGAATACAGAGAGATCTTCCTTCAGCTGAAGAAGCCTAGTGTTAGGATAGCATGGTTGCAGCGGTTGCAATCCGCTGAATCGAGGATGCGATCCGCCTATCTTACTTAGCCGAGGAATCTCAGTACTCACGGTGCTGTCAATATTATTGTTCTCAGCAAGATTTTCTTGTATCATGATGTAAATAATTCCAACCAGATGTAATACTTGCTATCATATCTGCATATTTCAACTTTTAATTTGTCCAAAATGGAAATTTTTAGTGCAGGTTGTTTGGAACTGCGGAGATACTTTTGGCTACATGAGCTATTGCCCATCAAGGAAACATCTTTGTGCCGATAAAGCAGTCACCTTTTCAACATTTGCAGCAACAAAGGTACAATTTTCATTTTTTGAAGCTGGAAAACGTGAAGGCAAAACAGACAAGTGGCAACATTCGATAAGAATCGAGCATTGTTAGGTGGTCGCAAGATTCAAATTCGAGATTTTGATATAATTCAATTTCTTGCGAGTGGAACCGATTGTCGTTTCAAAGTAGTAGATTAAAAAAGAAAACTTCCATCCTTGTAGACTAGACTAGCAGAGCCGAAACATAAATTCCCCATCACCAGAAATAAATTGTGTGGGGGACCGCCCTTCAATTTCATGATGGAACAACCTGTATCTTTCGAGAAGAAATGTCAGAATGAGAATGGTCCACGCTGATCATCCTCGAGACACATAACTTGATGGCATTGCAAGAGCCAGCGATGTCAGTTTTTCCAACCTCAAACACCGACTCCCTCGACCAAACACGTGAACTCCATTATGACCCTTTAACTTTCCATTCCAGAGTTATTCAAACTTAACCGAGCTCGAATCTGCACACTCTCTCTCAAGAGTAATATAAAACAAGAGACAAACCAAAAGATTTTAGCAATTAAAAATGGCGGCATCATCAGGATACCAAAACAAGAGGAACTCCAACGCTCAGCTCCTGGAAGAACTCGAAGACCTGAGCCAGTCTCTCTACGAAAACCACTCCGACACCAAACGGAGAACTGCTTCCCTCGTTCTTCCTCGAGCTTCTCTTCCTGCCATTACGCCTGACGACGAGCCTGCCCCGAGGATACCGATCAGAGGCGATGCGAAACCCGCCTCCCGGTCAAGGCGAATGTCCCTGTCGCCCTGGCGGTCAAGCCCCAAGGTCGATCACGAGACGAGCAGCAGCAGCAGCAAGCAGAAGGAGAAGGAGACGCGGATGTTCTCGTCCCCGGATGATAAGAAAGGGATATGGAAATGGAAGCCAATCCGGGCCCTTTCGCATATCGGAATGCAGAAGCTGAGCTGTTTGCTCTCCGTGGAGGTGGTGGCAGCTCAGGGGCTTCCCTCTACCATGAACGGCCTCAGGCTTTCTGTTTGCGTGCGGAAGAAGGAAACCAAAGACGGAGCTGTGCGCACTATGCCATCCAGGGTCTCGCAGGGAACTGCAGAGTTCGAGGAGACGTTGTTCGTGAAGTGTCATGTGTATTGCACGCCCTCCCAGCCTCGCAAGTTCGAGCCTCGCTCTTTCTTGGTTTACTTGTTAGCTGTAGACGCCAAGGAGCTCGACTTCGGGCAGAGTTCGGTGGACTTGAGCCGGTTGATACATGAGTCCATGGCGAAGAGTGCAGAGGGCGCTCGTGTTCGCCAGTGGGACACGAGCTTCCCTCTGTCAGGGAAGGCAAAAGGCGGGGAGCTGGTGGTTAAGCTCGGGTTCCAGATCATGGAAGATGGAGGAGTTGACATCTACAGCCAGGCTCAAGTGTTCAAGTCTGGCAAGAAAGGTAGATTCTCGTCCTCGTTCGCGCGTAGACAATCCAAGACATCGTTTAGTATTCCTAGTTCAAGGATGACCAGCCGAGCCGAGGCTTGGACTCCTTCCATGGCCAGACCATCCGGGGACTTTCAAGAGATTGATCACTTGTACCAGACAGAAGAGCCTGAAACAAAGGGGGAAGATCTTGACATTCCCGACTTCGAAGTTGTAGACAAAGGGCTTGAGGTTCAAGACAAGGATGAGGAATCTGAAGAGAGCGCCGAGGACAAGTCCGCGTCTAGCGAGGTTGTGAAGGAGGTTGTGCAGGATCCTGTGCACCTCACGAGGATGACTGAGCTCGACTCGATTGCTCAGCAGATAAAAGCTCTTGAAAGCATGATGAGAGAAGACAAGATTGACAAGGCAACTGAGGCCGAAGCCGACTCGCAAAGACTCGAGGCTGATGAAGAAACGGCAACCAAGGAGTTTCTTCAGATGCTCGAGGACGAAGATGCAGATAGTATATTCAAGTTGAACCAACCAGAGGTTCGTGATGACTCTACCACGGAGGCTGAATCGAACGGGTACGTATCTGATCTTGGAAAGGGCTTGGGATGTGTGGTTCAAACGAGAAATGGCGGATACTTGGCGGCCTTGAATCCGTTGAACCCTCCTGTTGCGAGGAAAGACACTCCGAGACTTGCAATGCAGCTTTCGAGGCCCTTTGTCGTGCCATTGCGAGAGTCCATTAGCGGGTTTGAGGTGTTTCAGAAGATGGCAGCGGATGGCTTTGAAGGGATGAGCTCTCAGATTGAATCGCTGATGCCCATTGATGATCTGATGGGGAAAACTGCAGAGCAGGTTGCTTTCGAGGGCATAGCCTCCGCGATCATCCAAGGGAGGAACAAGGAAGGAGCGAGCTCGAGTGCAGCTCGAACCATTGCAGCGGTGAAGGCAATGTCTACAGCAATGAGCAAGGGAAGGAAGGACCGGATTTCGACAGGAATTTGGAATGTGAGCGACAGCCCACTGCCAGCAGATGAGATACTGGCCTTCTCCTTGCAGAAGTTGGAGGCAATGGCAGTTGAAGCCTTGAAGATCCAAGCAGAGTTGGCAGAGGAGGATGCGCCCTTCGATGTATCGCCACTAAGCGGAAAGATGAGCGCGGAAAAGGAACAAAACCATCCTCTGGCTTCAGCTCTTCCGCTCGAGGATTGGATCAAGAAGTCGAGCAACGGGGAACCACCGAAGATGGAGATAATGGTGGTGATCCAGCTTCGTGATCCCGTCAGGAACTACGAGGCCGTCGGTGGCCCCCTCCTTGCGCTCGTCAATGCCACCCCCGTCGACAGCGAGGACGGCGAGGAAAAGGGATTCAGGGTGACAAGTCTACATGTTGGTGGGTTGAAGGTAAGGTCCGGAGAGAAGCGGAACGTCTGGGACACGGAGAAGCAGAGGCTAACCGCGATGCAGTGGCTGATCGGTTACGGATTGGGGAAAGGAGGGAAGAAGAAGAAGAAGAAGAAGAAGGTGTACGTCAAGGGGCAAGATACAATGTGGAGCATCTCGTCGCGGATAATGGCGGATATGTGGCTGAAGCCGATCAGGAATCCAGATGTTAAATTCGACAAGTAACAAGCGTTACGAGTAGTGTTTTCTTCGTATAGATGAACTTCATCTTTGTAATGCGGCTTTAACTTTGTTTATTCCAAGTTTCAGGAAATAAGAAGAGGGTGAGTTGGGAATCATCATTTTATATTTATAAACCAATTCTGGCTCTTGAACTCTACTCACTTCCCTACAAAATCATTCAACACCATAAAGAAACAGCAACCAGAAAATGAAAAGCTAGTTAGTATCCATGATCATCATTTCAATTCTCAACCTGGAAACATCAAGCTGATGCAAATCTGCACAATTTCTCCTTTGGTTGATTCTTTCGATTGAAACCACCTGATATCGGGACACTGATGAAGCAACCAATCCCAACTTGCACAAGAAGATTAAAATGAAAGTCGTCCCAACCGATCAAACTAGAATCCCACTCCACACCAACTCGTGTAGATCAACGCAAGTACAAATTGTGAAAGATGCAATCTTTTATATGTGAAGTAGAGATAGTGCGATAAAGCGACCACCTTTTTTAACATTTGCAGCGGCAAAAGAAAAACTTTATCTAGAGAAGATGGGAAAAAAAAGATGGGCAGATGATAGAGAATTGAGATGGGCCCATCATTAAAAAATTACTGGCACTATAAAATTACTCCTGTATTAAATTAAAATAGCACATTACCAGCCATAAATAATTAAATGCAGTCCAAAACAGAAAAAAGTCAAAAACCCAGTACAAGTCTTCACCACTTCTTCTTCCAAGTCTCTTAAACCCTTAAAAAAAGACCAACCAACCAAACAAGGCATCGGAAACGAAATGAAGCTCTCCCCTCCTTCCTCGTCTAAGCTCCTCACCTTCTCCTCCCATCCCGCCACGCCATCGACAGCAATTCCAAAATTACAACTTTACCCCGACCGGCGTCCCCTAGCCTTCACCCGCCTCGGCCTCTCCTGCAGATCGACCGCCGGCGACTCCTCCTCCGCTCCCAAGGTTGGTCTCTCACCCTCTCTCTCTATATGCTCTAAAGGGTCCGTTTTTATGTTTATTTTGAGCTCCTGGAGAATTAACGGTGGCGTTTGATGCGAATCAGATGACGGCCAGTAAGGAGTGGCAGCTCACTACCCTGACGGCCCTCTCGCCGTTAGACGGCCGTTACAGGGACAAAGTCAAGGAATTGTCTCCTTACATGAGCGAATTCGGTCTCATTTATTACCGCGTCCTCGTTGAGGTAACCCCTTTCAGTTCTTTTGTCTGAAACTCTAATTTCTTTTTTAATTGGCCGGATTATGTATTGTGTGTTTGGTTTGCTCGTGCCAGATTAAATGGCTGTTGAAGCTATCTATGATTCCGGAAATCGTGGAGGTGCCGGAGTTTAGCGAGGAGGCGACGTCCTTCTTGGAAGGGGTGATCGACAGGTTCGGGATCGATGATGCATTACAGGTTAAGAAGATCGAGAGTGTCACGAACCACGACGTTAAGGCTGTGGAGTATTTTCTCAAGCAGAAGTGCCAGTCCCAACCCGAGATTGCCAAGGTTTTCTGTTTGGCAGGGTCTTTATCTGTTTTTCGCGTGGTGTGATGTGATTTCTTGGTTTTGAACTGTATGGTGGTTTGTGTAAAGGTGCTTGAGTTCTTCCATTTTGCTTGCACCTCGGAGGACATCAACAACCTCGCCCATGGGTTGATGCTCAAGGACGCCATGAATAAAGTCATGTTTCCCATGATGGATGAGTTGATTGGGGCCATTGCTAAGATGGCCACTGATTATGCTTCTATTCCCATGCTTTCTCGTACTCATGGACAGGTAGATGCGGACCTACTTAGCTAGTTCGTTTGTGTCGGATTAATCTGTTTGATTTAGTTTGGTTACTTGTGGATTAATTCTATGTGATTTAGGTATTGGTTAGTGTGGAACTTATGAGTTGATGATTTTTGCTGCAATGTAGCCAGCCTCGCCAACAACAATAGGAAAGGAAATGGCCAATTTCGCTTCCAGGTTGAGTTACCTAAGGCGTTTTATTTCTGGTCTTGAGATTATGGGGAAGTTTGCTGGTGCTTCAGGGAATTACAATGCTCATCTCTCTGCATACCCAAACGTCGATTGGCCTGAAATTGCCAAAGATTTTGTTGAGTCTCTCGGTCTGAGTTTCAACCCATGTGTTACTCAGGTTATTCTTCTATCCCTCTTGTTCATTTTGGGGCTATTTCAGATTGCAAGTGGGTTTGAAATTATATTCAATCTGTACGCACCATATTAGTTGTCTTTAACTCAGCTGCCGAGCTCGTGTTGGATATTTTTGATGAGTTATTCAAAGCATGACATTTGTAGCTTTTTATGACATTGTTGTCGTCTTGATTTGCAGATTGAACCGCATGACTATATGGGCATTCTCTTCAGTGCAATTACTTCATTTAATACAATTTTGATTGATTTTGACAAAGATATGTGGGGGTACATATCCTTAGCCTATTTTAAGCAGGTTGGCCATGATAATCTGGTTATCAGTTTTGTATCAGTGTATTGCCCCTGAAGATCTGGCTTAGCCTCTTGTTTTTCTTGAGACAGATTACCAAGGCTGGAGAAATTGGATCCTCAACGATGCCCCACAAAGTTAACCCTATTGATTTCGAGAATAGTGAGGGAAATCTTGGTAAAGCTAATGCAGATTTAACATTTCTAGCTCAGAAGCTACCAATTTCACGTTGGCAGGTAAAATGTTTATGTCATTGAACATGCTTTTAATCTCGATTGCCTCTTCATACATGTTTTGGGTCTGATTGTACTCCCAGCTTCTTGTGATCTCCAAGAGGCAGGGTGATACCCAACATTTTGTAGCACGAAGTGTTTAAATAAATGTTTGTTCTATTCCTTTTTCTATGGCAGTGTACGAGTTCCGTAAAAGTATCCATAGCCAACGAGTAGTATGATTGCTGAATGTAAAAGCTGAGTTGGTAACTGAACGCATATTAACCGTCTCTAATGCCAATATTCTTTGCAGCGAGACTTGACTGATTCAACTGTGCTGAGGAACATGGGTGAAGTCTTGGCTCATTCTCTTCTTGCCTACAAAAGTGCCCTAAAGGGAATAGGAAAGCTTCAGGTGTGTGTTTTCACCATATTGGATGATACTTGTGGATTACATAGTGCAGTACTGCTCCAACAAAATTCTGGAATGTATTAGTAATAGCATTCGTATTCTGACATTGTGTTCATGGGATTCCGGTTTATTTGATTGTTCACTCTCTAGTTGTTCTGACTGAATGTCTTTTATATCAAGGTGAACGAAGCTCGGTTGTGGGAGGACTTGGATCAATGTTGGGAATTGCTTGCTGAACCCATTCAGACTGTGCGTAGTTCTGTTTCTTTTTCAAGTTTCATGCATCATCTCTTTGAAAAGTGCGCTACTTCTTTTAGATGATACCATTCTATATGCCATATGCAGGTGATGCGCCGGTATGGAGTCCCGGAGCCTTATGAGAAGCTGAAAGAGCTTACCAGAGGAAGAGCTGTTACGAAAGAAAGTATCAGAACATTCATTGAAGGCCTAGAAATACCCCAGGAACCGAAAACCCGTCTATTGGAAATGACCCCTCATTCCTACATTGGTGCAGCCGTCTACCTAGCCAAGACTTCTCTATAAACTCTGTTTTCCCCCAGGTTGTGGTACCCGAATGCGGGTAAATTTTGTTGTAGCTATCAGTAGTCCTAGCTCTGCATATTTCTTTACCAATTTCCTCCGAGTTCAGGCGGATTTTTGGAACTTTAGATGACAGGAAGTTTTAGGTTCCTGTTTCATGTTGAGTCGACTCTCTTACGTGATTGTAAAATTACAACAAATTGCAGCTCCCATGCAAGTAACCTCTCCTTTTTTCCCTGGTGAAAGTAGTGGGACAAAAGACCCTCTGAGTTCCGAACTTTCGGTTTAGTGTAACGTTTGCACAGACATTGATTTCGCGTTTCGGAATGTAATCAAGTGCCCCCGGTGCAGGAGGAAGTCAGGGTCATAGACCATATCTTTGTAACGAGCAGAGCCACAAAATAATTGAGAGATGGCAATTAACTCACCCAAATGCCCACTTGACACACACTATCTACTCACCACCTTCCACGTGGCAGCCTGTCGTTAACTGCTTATCAACAATCTTACACTGTCCCAACTCCCTATGCTCTCTAACTGACAAATAACGACCAGCAAAAAGCCTGCACTTTGCACATTCTCAGGGAAAAGAAAAAATAAAAACTAGTTCGCTTCCCAGCTTAACATGGAGACCAAAATAGCGGCTTGTTATGCTCGTGGGGGAGCCTTGTTGGGTGGTGTCTCTCCTCAGCACTCGAAAGCTCCTACCATGTCTGCCTCCTTCATCACCTCCAGGGTAATGCTTCTATCATCTCGATGCAGCTGTGTTAGAACTCGGTACGGAGAGTTTTCCCGCTCTTTCGTTGTCCGATGGTCGAACTTAGATTATTCGACCAAAAATGTAGCTTCCACTTGTACTTGCATTCATGTGCACCTTTGGACTGTAAGTTGAGGGTGGTGAAATTGAATTGCAGTCTCTCAAATCAAGCTTTCTAGGAGGAGAGTCGTGGAGGTTGGTACCGAGGGCGTCATCGAAGCTCACAAGGTCAAGGGCCTCGGCTGCTGGTGTAATCAAATGCGAGCTCGGTGATAGCTTGGTGAGTAACAATGTGTTATCAGGAATGCTACCCCTGTTTGGTTCTGTTGAATTTTATGAATAGAAGTGTTGGTGCATCTGCAGGAGGAATTCCTCGCCAAGGCGACCCCGGACAAGGGACTCATTAGGCTGATGATGTGCATGGGAGAGGCGATTAGGACCATTGCTTTCAAGGTCAGGACAGCTTCTTGCGGAGGGACACAATGTGTCAACTCCTTCGGAGATGAGCAGCTCGCTGTTGATATGCTTGCCGACAAGCTTCTTTTCGAGGTTAGTTTCGATATGCATATCGCTGTTCATCAAAAAACCAATCTTTCATTTAGTTTCTTGCATGAAGTGTTTCAACAACCACCTGACATGTCTTACGTTATTGATCTCTAGGCATTGGAGCACTCTCACTTCTGCAAATACGCCTGCTCCGAAGAAGTTCCCGAGCTGCAAGATATGGGAGGTCCAGTTGAAGGTAGGTACTTCTCGTGCTCAGACTTGATACATCCGTAGTTGTGTTCTGGTATCCGCTGCATTGAGCCCTGGATCAAAAGCTACTTACACAATCGTTGCACGTCAATGAGCAGGTGGATTCAGCGTTGCCTTCGATCCCCTCGACGGGTCCAGCATTGTTGACACAAACTTCTCAGTGGGAACCATCTTCGGAGTGTGGCCAGGAGATAAATTAACTGGTGTTACAGGTGGAGACCAAGTAGCTGCGGCTATGGGAGTCTACGGCCCTCGAACTACATATGTTCTTGCTCTTAAGGACTACCCCGGAACCCACGAGTTCCTTCTTCTCGATGAAGGTGCTCCTTTTAACACTAGACCTCAATAACACCCTCTTACTTCTCCTTCTCCTCATCTGAGGACCTTATGTGGTGGGATGATTTTCAGGAAAGTGGCAACTTGTGAAGGAGACAACCGAAATCGGAGAAGGGAAGATGTTCTCCCCTGGTAACTTGAGAGCTACATTCGACAACTCGGACTATGACAAGGTTCCTTCTACATCCAAGCTACATTCCCTCTGTTGTAGAAACCTGGTACTTATGTCCTAAACCATTTCCACATTTCCTGTTGTGACTCAAACAGCTGATCAACTTCTACATAAAAGAGAAGTACACCTTGAGATACACTGGAGGAATGGTTCCCGACGTCAACCAGGTACCCGAAACAAATAATAGACAAGCGATATCGATATCGCAGAGACGAATCCTAACAAACTAAAATTCCAAGTGCAGATCATTGTAAAAGAGAAGGGCATCTTCACGAACGTGATCTCGCCAACCACGAAAGCGAAGCTGAGACTGCTGTTTGAGGTGGCTCCTCTGGGACTTCTGGTTGAGAAAGCTGGAGGGTACAGCAGCGACGGACACATCTCCGTGCTCGACAAGGTGATCAACGTGCTCGACGAAAGAACACAAGTCGCGTACGGATCGAAGAACGAGATCATCAGGTTCGAGGAGACCCTCTACGGGAAATCAAGGCTCAAGGCTGGTGGTGTTCCCGTTAATGCTGCAGCTTAATGCAGTTGTGGCCACCACTAGCTTTATACTCTTCCCCTTTGCTTCTATTTATTAGGTTTTGGAATGAGAGAAGAAAAACGTAACGTGAGGGTCTTGGAACGTATGATTACTTCATCTGCAATCATAGAGCTCTACTTATTTCTAAAAAGATGGAAAGATGTAATATATGATGTTCATATTGTCGATAAATGGAACTTCGTGCGTAGCATGCGTATAAAATCCAGGTTTTTTTTCGAAATTGAGGAACTGTCCTAAATAAATACTTTAAATTAGTTGTCGATCACCACAATTACAAACAATTACAAACATGAATAACTTCGAAAATTGAATCCGGAGAACACGAACCGCTAATAGATCGCGTTGCTTGCCGGTTGAAAAAGGTCCACTAGAATTAGAGCAATCGAACAAATTCTAATGCTATCCTGTATGCTATCTAAGTTAGCCGCAAGAATATTTTCGAAAAAAAAGAATCACAAAAGATGTGAGGAGTACTATAAACAAGTTATAACACATCAAATTACAAAATTATCAATGTGATTGGTTATTTTTAATTTCGCTATAATTTCGAATTCCACTTCTGAAAAATGCATAATATAACTATTTTTAATTCGAATTTAAATGACAAGTAAATTGGAAAGCCATTGGACTACTCGTCGAGTCACTGCTAGTGCCTCCAATATCATCAAACAGCCACTTTTGATTCAGGTTCATTACCTCTGTTTCTAATTTCCTCTTTTACTCATACTGGTAGCCCAATTTCTCCTTTTGGGTTATATGAATATCTCTTGCAACTTGCAAAAAAAAAGTAAAAAAGAGAATGACCCTTTTTATTCCTCCTTTTTCTTAATATTTCCTTTTCTTCTTTTCACATCAGCATCTTCCTGGATTTTCACCCCTACAAATCTTGGAGCCCTTTATTCACTTGACCACCATCATCATCAATAATTTAGATCCTTTACATCTGTTTATTAATTTGGAAAAAAAATTATTCCGTCTAAACCGAATTTGTGTCCGACAATGCTCGATTCCAAATACCAGATTTTCACCTCCGAAAAATTATCCTCTTTGGCCCCTCTATATATCTTCCCCTCCTACAACTTCCACACGGTTTTATCCCTCTGGTGGGCTAAACAGTTGCATTTACATTGAGCATATAAACACAAACTTTCCAAGATTCATTTCCCTAAGAAATTCCATTTCCCCTGGCTGCTTCCGATACACAAAAGATCAGATTTCCCCACCCCCTTGTGTTTCCAAGATCCTCTCCGATTCTACTAAAGTCTGGTCTTTATCAGATTCTCGGAATTCTTTTCCCGCTAGGAAAAGGAGATTCTTGGTTCCCTTGTATATTATTGATCCTTTGAGAAAAAGAAAAAGAAAAACCATTTCCTTTCTTTTAAGGCCTCAACTTTTGCAATACACTTTCTCTGCTCCCACTAACCCTTTTATACCTTCTCCATTCCATTTTCTAGCATCTGCCCCTCCCTCTCTAAAGCCATAGTAGACTCAGAGAAGCTACTCGGTACGAGCTTTCCGACATGGAAACTCTGTATCCGTCATCCTTCCTGATGTCCAACTCCGGCTGGCTTAGCTCGAGCACGACGGAGTGGACCAAAGAAGAGAACAAGCGGTTCGAGAGCGCGTTGGCTCTGATCAGCGAGAAAGATCCCCTGAGATGGATCAAGGTCGCGTCCTTGATCCCGTCGAAGACTGTGGAGGACGTGATCAAGCAGTACAGGGAGCTGTTAGAGGATGTAAGTAATATAGAGGCAGGAAAGATCCCTATTCCCGGATATCTTAGCTCATCTTTCACGTTCGAGTTGGTTGATGAACGCGATTTCGATGGCTATAGGAAGCGTCCTCTGTCTTCCAAACCCGCTGATCAGGAGAGGAAGAAAGGTGTTCCATGGACTGAAGATGAGCACAGGTAAATTAATCTATGACCCTCTTGTATCCGTTGTAATTCGAACGGCCGACCAATTTAATTTGTGTATGTAACAAACAGGAGGTTCCTGATGGGGCTAATGAAGCAGGGGAAAGGAGACTGGAGGAACATATCAAGGAACTTCGTGGTGACAAAGACTCCAACCCAAGTGGCAAGCCACGCACAGAAGTACTTCATAAGGCAGCAACTCTCCGGGGTCAAGGACAAGAGGAGACCAAGCATCCATGACATTACAACTTCCAACCTCGCCGCGCCATCGGCTTCGCAGAAGGTCCTGATCGATTGGAACCGTGCAGGCAGAGACGCCGCCAACTCGGCTGTGATGGTGTTTGGTTCGGGTAATGGCAACTTGTTCATGTCCGGGCAAAACCCGAACGTGGGTTCTTATTACCACTTGAACCAAGTCCGTTGATATGGCTAGCTAGCTAGTTACTACTTGTAATGGATGATCCATAGATGAAGTAAAGTTCGACCTGGTGCTGTTATATGTTTTGACAGAAGCTAAAATGACAGTGCTTTTAGTCTCTCCAAAGTTGCCTTATCACAAGTATTTCACATATGCTACCTATAGACTCGTACATTTTTTTTTCTAATGTAGGTCACAACATGATTTTTGACTAGTGTTTATTTATAATGTAAGAAATATATTTTGTGCTAAAATTTTGTGTTTGATATAAAAGTTCTAATGTAGTATTAGAATGAGTTATGTTTCGAATTTTTGTACTCGTACTAACCCACTTTCATAATTTTTAAGTTAGCACGTGTCAAAACACATTATAATCCAAATGACCTTGATTAATAGATACTTTCTGGATCCATATTAGCTAGTCTAGTGAATTATACCATCAATTTCAAGGCTATTAAGTTTATATTAACATCTTGTATCTGAACACTTATTAACATATTAATCTAGATTCGAATATTACATTTGAAAGGTGACAAGATCACCTATAATAATTATTTAATATTGTTCCATTCTCAAATACTCAAACTCTATACATCTTTATTAAATTAGAATGATTTATTAACCGGTTAATTTAAATGCCCATTGGCAGTGACCTTTTAATTAGGCACACTACTACATCAACTTTATTTAATTTTATCTATTGCAAAGGCATGTACAGTCGAAAAGCAATTGAAAGAAAAAAAAGGATTCCCACACACACGAGGGACAAAAACTTTGTAATCATAATGACACAAGAAAATTCCATGTCATTGTATGATTTGGCAAGGCAGAGGAGCTGAATCACTCGTCACTTGCCTTTTTCTTTTGTCCTATCTCATTGCTCCACCTTTATTTTATTTTAACTCACTAATCTAAATTTGATTCAGATAGTATCTTTGAATTGAGTTAAAATTCTTCTAAAAAATATTTAGTATTGATGTCCTCTTAATAACTCGAACTCAAAATTTTTTGATTAAATTAGAATAACTTTTTTGTCAATTAATCCAATTACTTATTAATTCTGATTGCTACACTTTTGTAAGCGATTTTTTGTTCTGCTGTGTTATCGTCGGCTGGTGAAAAAAAGAGAAAAAAAGGAATCAAATCCAAAAAGAAAGTGAAAAAAGGTAATCTAGACGCATTTTGGCACATATGTTTTAAAAAGAAATACAACAAAAGAAAAAAAATAAAAAGAAAACCCTAATTTTATCTACAAAGTCCTATCCCACCCTAAAATGTTCTACCCAATCCGTACCTGAGAAAATCCCTACCCGCGAGCTCCTCACCTCCTTCCGAGAGATAACTCACTCTCGGACTAGCCTACAAAGTTGCAGTCAAAGACCTCACAGAAACCCAATGGAAAAAAGCTGTAGATAGAAAAAGAGTTGTCTCGTATCTACTGCTTTACAAAATTAAGACCTCGAAAATAACTAAAGTGAATATGCTCGCTATTTACAATAAGCCTACCCTATCCACTCGAACATATAAGAGTTCGGCAAATTTTAATTAGAACACTATCAAGATCCTACCCGAATTTTTATTTTTAAAAAAGATAAGGATAAGGATTTGGTTTCACCCTTCAAAAAGAGAGTAAATATCTAGGTTTTAAGAATCCTACTAGAATCTTACCTACTATCATTTCTAACTATCCAGATCATTGAAGACTAGTCGGAGCAATTTTTTTCACCTTAATGCACAAGAAACTTTTTTGTCAAAACCATGTATGATTACGAGTTGGGTCAATTGATCCGAGTTTAAACTGGACGTGTCACAAAGATCAGAAAAAATTTCTATCAAACTTTATAACAGTTATATTTCTAAAGTTTGAATTCGAAATTTTTGTTTAATCTAAAATGATCTCTCATAGTTTGATTTATGTGGGCACAAATCTAAATTTCACACTATATATATATATATATATAACAAATAAGTTTTAAAATTTACAAAAAATCTTATAAATTACCTTCTTTTAAAATTTTGATTCGTCCTTTGAAACCATTATAAAATTACTCCAGCATCCTACCCTTTGAGACCACCTCCTAATCTTTTTTGCATTATTTTTATGCACTCAATTTGGCCAATTTGACCAAAGCAGAATTGATCACCATATCTAGTTTAGTCGCAGCTGAGTCCGAATTCCACTTTCCTGAGCATCTCATGCTTCAATGCCTAAGTAGAATATTGAATGATCCACGTTGGATTACCAATATGATCGTTTTGGATTTATTTGGCAGCTGAGTCCAATGGTTATTCAAATGAGATCATTAATATTCGAATTGGATATAATTTTTAAAATATTACAAATTTCATAATGGTTAATTACAAGTGTTTTTTAGGGTTAATTACAAGTGTTACTTACAGTCAAATCTTTTTTCCCGGGTCATTAATAAATCTGCTTTTCTTCAACCAATTGGTCTCTGCCCTTTTTTCATTTTGATACTTCTCTTTCGGCCTACCCAATTGCGATGGTGGCCGGGAAGGACCATTTCTTTTCTTGGTCCGTTGAAGCATCACATGCTTTATTTTTTATTTTTTTATTCTTCTTTTCGGTTGACAGCCCATAGAGGTAACATTTCCGCTGTCTTTGGATATTCTTCTTGTTTTTGGCCGGTAAAAAAAATTAATTTTATTTTAAAGAGATCTTACTTTCAAATCTTACAAATATAGTCGAAGAACTACTTACTAAAAAGAGTCTGATAATGTTCGACTTCGAAAACAGAAACTTCACCAAAAGAAAACTATTAATTACGATTTATGGAAGTTGTAAATTGTGATCGAGCCATAATTAACGAATATTATCGTGGTTTAAAAAGAAACTATTAGGATTAAACTAGTAATTTAATCCCTGTTATACGCTACATAACAATCAAAGCCGGTGTATGTTATTAGTTTAGAAATTTTGAGCTACATCCTTTATATATTTTTTCCAAAAGTTTAAGGTCGACTGTTATAAGAAATCATAGAAAATAAAAAAATGATTTTGGGTCTTAATTTTAAGGTTGACTTATTATAATTTTTTTTAATATTTGCAAAAGAAAGTTTCATGTTATTTTTACAAATTTTTTATGATACAGCTGAAACTATTCTTGTGATCCCTACTAAAAAGTAAAAGGGGGGAACACATAAGATATTTTGGTTTCCCAAGTTGGAATTAACCTCTTGGATGGAATTGATTGATGATCATTACAATAAATGTTTCACCATTCCACATATGTCGCAATAACATAAAAAATTAGGTTTCTGATATTTATTGCCGTTACCGTACATGTTCCTTTAATTCCCTATTGACTAACCAAAATTTTAAAATATTCTTTACTTGGTTAAAATTTTACCAAATGATAATTTAATGACACCTATGCAATGATGAGCCGATGAATAACCGGAGCAACAAGATGAATAGGAAAAATTCTAATTATTATTATTAAAATTAATCAATCAACTAAAACAATACAAAAGTGATACTATTTATAAAGATCCTAAAAAGACCTATTACATAAAAATCCTACTAAAAATCAAACTCCTAATAATAATTTAAAAATTATAGGCAATGACTAAAAAAATATAGATAATGGTTAAACTAATATCATTTTTATCTCCATCACTTACCCTCCCATGGTTGGAGCTTTTCCCACCCTAGTTTAGGGTCTTCCAGAGCGTCGCCCTCATGTTCCTCTCCCCCTCAACCCACCTTCAACCCTCAGCAGCTCAAACCCCAGTTTACCATTAACCCAAAAGCGCCGCCCTTCTCCTCTGCAGATCTCTTCCTCTGTTGGCCGTTCCTCCGCAAGTCTCCTCCTCCCTCGCCGGTTCTAGAGTCCTCCGACCTCCCACCGAGTAGATCCTCGCAGATCCGACTCCCCTCAAGTAGATCGGAGCCTCTCGACGGAAGAACGATGTATATAGTCTGTCGTCAGCAGATCCGGCATCCCTCAAGTCCACATCGTCCAAACCTTGTCGCCTATCACATGGATCTGGCACCTGCCACCGGGTTCTGGCTCCAACTCCGGCCTCCTTGAGGCAGCCCTACGAGGCTACCAGAGGGGTTGGTCTCTACTGACCACCCCGCCGGTCTCTTCATGTTTTAATTATTGTTGTTTTTGTTTTGCCACTATTTGCACTTTTGTTGATGTCTGCAGCTTCGGTTTGCATCTACATGTGTTGATTTCGACTCTATTTGCATTTACAGAAGTTGTTCTTCTGTTTGCATCCTTATTAGCTTTTGGTATTAGCAACTTTGTAGATCAACTTCTGCTTTGGTCTACTTTGGTTGCTAGGATGTATTTTTATCTATTTGATGTAATTATCATTTTTTTAATACGGATTTTGGTACGGTCCAGATTTTATCTTTTTTTCAGCCCGACCAGTCACACCGTCGGTCGGACTATATTTTTTTTAATATTTTTCGAATATTATGTAGACTAAATAGTCGAAATATATGTTTTGAAATATATATTTTAGAAATATCAATTAATTAATAACATATAAAGTTAATTTTTCTTTGTTGATTAAGAAAAATTAAGCAAACTATACGACTTTTTATTTAATTTTTTGCTGATTTGGCTAAAATTTGGTCAGACTGGGTGGTCCGATTCAAAAATCAGTACGAACCGCCTAGTCTGACCAAATTTTGGTCGGTCTGACCGGAGGCCATTTTTACCCCTGCTCTGATGCTCGATTCGCGGTTGGTCGGACGGATCGCATTTTTTAAAACTATTGTAATTACTATGCGTTGGTTTTATGATGTTGGCTCTGCCTGGAGAGGATTCGTCCGATCACGGTTGACTCCGTTAAGAAGGCCCTTGTTGTTTTATACATGGTTCAACTTATCTCAACTGATATTTTTGTTAGCTGTTTGCAAGTTCGGTCTTTTAGGAAGCTGATCTCGACTCATGTCTCGTAACCTTCTATTTTAATGAATGACATATGAGTCACTTGTCCAAAAAAAAAAATTTAATGATTGTTTTTATAGGTTCACTTTTTGGCTCTTCAATTTTATTAAAAATCTAAATATTATGCCCACCGTTCCTGGCCCTTCTAACATTATGAGAAAGGCTTAGGGCCCACCAAATATCACTTCGAGTGACTCAATTTTCTCAACCAACCATGATGCTAAAAAAAGTAGCATTTTGCTATCGGTACTACTACGATATGATTAACCTTTTTAAGGTAAAATCAACTTCCACATACATAGCCCTCTTGATGAAGCAGCCTTTCATGCAATTTGCACAACAAAGAAGAGGCCACTCTTGCCACCATTAGTCCTTTACTCCTGTTTCTCAAAAAAAAAAATCATGTTACAATGAAACAACGTGACCACTTTTATCCTTTTCTTTTCTTTTCTCTCTCAACATGTTATTTTTTTTAAAATGATGTGTCAGCGACCCAATTGTCCACCAAATCGGCCCAAAGATGTAAGCTGCATTAGCTGATCAAGGTCAATATTCCAGTATATTGTTAAATCTCAACATTTGTATTAGTATCGATCAGGTGAACTAGTCAGTCTGACCTATTAAATGATGGTTAATGATATTGAAATCTAACCACATTCCTTTTTTTAATATAAAAAGGACATGATATTAGTACCAAATTGTGAGTCGACTAATCAGACCACAAATTTTAAAATAATATTTTTAGTGAGTTGACCAATTTATTATACAAAATTTAAGTATGGTCCCAAATTTAAAAATAATTGTATATATTTGAATATTGGGATATCAACAATTTTATATTTGCAATGGACTCCCTTACTTTAAATCTTATAATTTAATAATACAAGTTGAATTGATTAGAATTACCATAAACTTGCTCGCTTGACATAAAGGCATATTGGGCCAGTCCGGGATAGTCTCTAGGGATAGCAAAAAGGTCCAAACTCAATGGATCAGACCCATACCCTACCCCGTGGATCATAGGTCTATGGGTCTTGGGTAAGGTATGAGTTGAGTCTATCTATATAGATAGGATCTATGTCTGGATATGATCTATATAAATCCAAACACTGACCCTACCTATAGACCCATTAATTAGACCATATCCTAATTAGACCCTACTTATGTTCATATTTATATAGCCACATGTGTTTTCTTTTATGTTGTGGTCAAATGTTATACATTTGAACCACACTTATTTAGTTAGTTTAGAGTTTATTCTCAACTTTAATTTGGTATTATCATTTTATCACATAGATTTTCAAATGGGAGATTTTTTTTATTGATTCGCGTTGTTTTTTTGTTTTGATTACATTGAAATGATAAAAGTTTGTTGTAAAATAATGGGTCTATGGGTAGGGCATGGATCTTCGTTTGGATCCTAGAGTCCGAGTCCGGGTCCTTATTCGAAATACCCAAAGGGTTGTGGGTATGGCTTGAATTTTACTTTTCAATCAAGGATCTGGGCTTGGATCTGTTGGAGCAGAAAATTAATTCGCAGATTTGTTTGACCATATCTCAGTAAAATAGCCATATCTTCCTACTCGTATATCCGATTGATACGATTCTAAAAGTAACAAAAAGATAAAATGAAGATCTAGAACTTTCTAGTTTGTAACTTCTCTAAATTCGGCGCAGAAGGAGGTCAGACTTGGGTCAGAAGTTTCAGAAGTAGGTTTTTCCTTATTAGGCCGCAGATCTGCTGAACCTATTTTGGTAAAAATACAGTAACTTCCTCCTCAAGTATTAGATTGATACGATTCCAAAATCCACAGAAAGAGAAGACAGAGATATACAACTTTGTTGTTTATGGCTTTTCCAGATTCAGCACGAAAAGGGGTCAAACATGGGTTGAAAATTTTAGGCAGTTTAATTTTTTCTTATTAGGCTGAGACTATGTTAAATTTTCTTGTTTTGAAAATGGCCTAGGATTTTTGTATGGGGTTGGGACAAGCTTATTCTATATAAGGAGAGCTAGATACAAGCATGGAGGAGATCCAAAAACCAAACATCAAATATTCATATCATTTATCTTATGTAGCCTATTGCTTTTATCTTTATATTTTTCCCTTCCCCCTCTCCCATATATTCTCAATAAAGTTCTTTCTCCTCTATCAATTATTTTCTATCCTACCTAATCTAATTCTTCTCTTCTTGCTCTACATATTTCTTCCATCTTTACCTATTCATTCGAATCGCTCTTGAGACGACCACTCCGGACCTGTTCTAAAGATCATTTTCGACGTTCTACTACAATTAATCGCAACAGTTTCTTGGCACACCCAGTGGGATTAAGGAGGGCGTCTGAGAAGAGTGATTGTTGCATCCAAACACATGAGTTTTCACATATGGTTTTGAGTCCTTCCTCAAAAGAGACGAAACCGGTCAAAAGTTGTGCTGAAAGAGGACGTCCAGCAAGGTCAGCCAACTTCGGAGGGTGTTCCGATCCTATTTGGAGCCAAATATGAAGAAGCTTTCTTCATCAAAATTGAAGATCGTTGTTTTTTCTTTCTATGGATACTAAGAACGCTGAAATTGAAGTTCGTACCAGGAAGATACGACCAAAATACTAAAGATCGATCGATCTGTATGATTGAGAAGTCCAGTCGGCTTTGGAAGGTATTTTGGTCTTTTTCTCAGCCAAATTAGGAGACGGCTATTTCATAAAAAATTGAAGATATATCTGTCATCTTTCCAAAGACATCAAGATTGCTTTAATCAGAGTTCGGACGGAAAAGTTACAATCATAAAACCAAAGGTTGGTCGTTCTGAAATTGATTACGAATTTGTGTATTAAGGATGACGTCTTCGATGACCATGAAGGAAAGGTTGTCGCGTACTTTTTGTTTCCTAGCTGCTTATCGAGAGGCTGTTGAGGAGGCCAATGAAAAATTTTTAAGGTGGTTTCGTTATAACTATTATTTTGATTGTGAATTGATTGATGATATTGAATATCTCGTCGAGAGAGTTGTCGATAAAGTTGAATACAGGAGGAAGTAACATGTTGGAGTCCTTTGGTTTGACTATGAGAAAACCTTGAGCATATCTGCTTGGCATAAAACAATGAAGTGCCTCGAGTACCTAATGTCAGTTTTCACTAGTGAGGAGGCGATTCAAGAGTTGGAAAAAAGGCTTCAGAATACCGGGTTTAAGGCAAGACATATAGCCAACTCTGTTTCAAATCACCCAGTGGAGGTAGCATCAAGTGGCATACATGAAATTGAAGACCGAAGAGGTTTCGACTTACACAATTTTGAGACAAAAATTGACACAGCTGTACATGAATCGGCTGGATTTATGCAACACTTTATCCCGATCATCCAAGAGGTCAAACAAACAACTAATTCACAGTTGGCCGACACTACGGCCATCGAGCTTGCAACGCCCGAATTCGAGGAAAAGGAAATGGTCATACAATCAAGTGACGTATGCGAAGATGAAGATCAAATAATTTTTGAATCCCATGATTCTGAGACAAGTATTGAGACGATCGTACATGAATCGACCGGATATACACAATCTTCTTTTTTCGTTATCAAAGAGGTTGAATAAACGACTAGTCCACAGTTGGCCGACACCACGGCCATCGAGCCTACGTGGCCCACATTTGAGAAAAAGGAAGAGTCATGCCCGACACGAGTCCCATCAATAACCGAGACAATCCTAAGTGCTGTATCAAATACGAAAGGCATCCTAGGGCCTCCGCCGACTAAGGGAATCTTTGGGCCTTCACCAGAAAAGGGAATTTTAAGGCCTCCGCCGAGTCACCTATTACGAAGATCCGAGTCATATTTCATTCCACGAGCAGTGAGCTACCTTCGCTTGCCCAATTCTATCTCAGCTCAACGATGAGACACTGGAGGACAAGCCCATCCTCAGAATATTATTGAGAATTCTATCTCACCCGGGCGGCATGGAGAGCAATGCAACATTGCAGACGTACTTTGGTCAAAATTATCTCGCCAGGGGGCAAGACATGCACAAAGTGAAGAAGGTATATGATGATAAAGTCAAGTCTTTAACTCCTCCTCAACCAAGCAAGAGTATGGTGAAGCAACAACCTAACGGACCGGTTCAACCTCGGCCATCAAAGGTTTCAAATTACAAAAAGTGTCCTCAAGTCACACGGTCGAAATCGGCCGGCAACAGAAAAAGGCCGCCTGAGTACGCGTGGGTTAAGAAGGATGTGGTCACTCGATTCGCGACCGAGCAAGGAGTTCTCTAGAGAAAGAATCCCTTCAAGGTTAAGGTGCCCAAGGAAGAACTTTTGCGGTCCAAGAAAAAACCACGTGAGACACGACCCACAAGGAGTGATCGGCCTACAAGGTCTCCAAGTTATCATATTAAGCATGTGCATAAAGAGATGCCAAGAAAGCCGAATCCACACTCGGGGGGCAGGTGTCCAGAGTCTCATCGACCGACTCTCACGAAGACTCAACGAAGAAGGTTGGAGCGAAATATCCAGAAACAAAGGCAAAAGCTTAGAGACCTTCAACAACAATTGTATGGTCATTTTGACGAAGGATATAGAGCTCCCACTCAACCATGTAGGCCTAAATCGAGTTTTTGCGAGAAAGCCATGAGCACACGGATATCTCGAGATGGGTGATCAACTGCACGCCTACAACGGCTAGGTCTCGACCGGTTTGATGGTATATTTTTCACATATTTACGGTCTTATCTTAGTCGATTATTTCTTGAGTGAAGTTAATTTTCTGCGTATTTAAGGACGGATACATGTCAACGCTTTTTCTAGCGTCAAAACATTGACGTGTGGGGGGCGTTGTTGGAGCAGAAAATTAATTCGCGAATTTGTTTGACCATATCTCAGTAAAATAGCCATATCTTCCTACTCGTGTATCCGATTGATGCGATTCCAAAAGCAACAAAAAGATAAAATGAAGATCTAGAACTTTCTAGTTTGTAACTTCTCTAAATTCAGCGCAGAAGGAGGTCAGACTTGGGTCAGAAGTTTCGGAAGTAGGTTTTTTCTTATTAGGCCACGAATCTGCTGAACCTATTTTGGTAAAAATACCGTAACTTTCTCCTCAAGTATTGGATTGATACAATTCCAAAAGCCACAGAAAGAGAAGACAGAGATATACAACTTTGTTGTTTACGGCTTTTCCAGATTCAGCACGAAAAGGGGTCAAACGTGGGTTGAAAATTTTGGGCAGTTTAAGTTTTCCTTATTAGGTCGAGACTATATTAAGTTTTCTTGTTTTGAAAACGGCCTAGGGTTTTTGTATGGGGTTGGGGCAAGCTTATTCTATATATGGAGAGCTAGGTACAAGCATGGAGGAGACCCACAAACCAAACATCAAATATTCATATCATTTATGTTATGTAGCCTCTTTTATCTTTATGTCTCTAGCTTTTATCTTTATGTTTTTCCCTTCCCCCTCTCCCCCCATATTCTCAATAAAGTTCTTTCTCCTCTATCAATTCTTTTCTATCCTACCTACTCTAATCTAATTCTTCTCTTCTTGCTCTCCATATTTCTTCCATCTTTACCTATTCGTTCAAATCGCTCTTGGGACGACCACTCCGGATCCGTTCTAAAGATCGTTTCCGACGTTCTACTACAATTTATCGCAACATGATCTTATAGACCCTTACCTTACCCATTGCCACTCCTAGTCTCGGATACAAGGAAGGAAGTTTTGTCTAGGAGCTCTTATGGGCCGAGGCTCGAAGATATGGTAGATTATTTGGCTCTTAGCCTCATCCAACACAAGCAATCTTTAGAGCCTTTTGTTCTCCTCCATAGTCCATACATAGTTATTTGCCAGCAGAGCGAAGCAAATGAGAGGAGATTTTCTCAAAACAAAAATGAGAGGAGACACCCTCGTGAAGATTATCAGGAAACAGTGAATACATGCATTGCAGCTCGAATCACATACGTCCTCAGCGATGGAGCACATTCTAAAAAAAATCGAGAGCATGAGCATACGAAAAAGATGAACATCCCGCAAAAAAGACGAAAACACAAATAAGATCTTTTAGCCATGTATGACATCATTAGGGCGAGCTCCTGCCAGGGATCTTTATTTGACAGACATATACCCTACAAAAGGAAAGAACAGCTGCCGTACAAAATCTGAATCTAAAATCTTCGGCACAAACCACAACCCAGCTCTATGGCTCTATTAGCCTCAAGAGTCGGGAAAAAACAATGTTTTCTCTAGTTGAATTTTCAAGATATCCTAGGAAAGTATAAAGTATTAAGCATCATCAAAGTTTGCACGGGCTTTCGAGAATTACAAGGACAATACAAGATTATTACATGCCAGTGGTCTACGGATGACAAAAATAGCTGCGTAGATTAATGTACAAACAAGGTAAGAAAGTGGAGAAGGGCACAGTTTCATGTACATCTCTCTAGGCAGCCTCAAAGTTGGCCGGGTCCAATGGGATAACAGAGCGAGAGACTGGGAAATCTGTCCGCGGTCCCGCGAGAGAGTAATACGCAAGAATGTGTGCTGGATGCTCAATCACGACGGACTCCCCGAATTGATTGGTTGCAGCAGCAACCCTTCTCGGGGGGATCAGCTCAATGTTCCAAAATGGTCGAGCCATTATTAACAAGTCAACTCCCGTTGGTGATCCTCTATAACCTTGCACCCATAAGTATCTCAGACACGGCAGTTGGCTCACGGCTCTAGCCAGCGCGGTTTCACTGAAACAGCAGCCCCTCATTTCAAGTTTGACCAGACTTGGACATCCTCTAGAGAATGCTATAAGCCCTTCATCAGAATCCCCAACATAACCAAGAAGCATCCATAACACCTTGGTACTGTACTGCCCAACATAGCCTAACCCAATATCAGTCAAGCCCCCTGATCGAAGATACAAAGCAAACCTCGTGAGCTTTTGACAGCCACGCAAAAGTGCCCGGACTCCATTATCAAGTGGCAGGTCAGTTATCGTCTCTTCTCGATCAAGCAAGACCAAGCGGAAATCATTGAGGTTCTTCATGTAAGTGCCAATGTGTTCCAAAGCTGAATTTGTTATATCGGACACATACACGGCCAAATACTCAAGCTCAATGCAACCTTGAGACAGAGCAATTAACCCCCTCTGCGAAACTAAGCCTTCGTCATCCTCCATTTCTTGCTCGTCTTCACCACGCTCAATCCTAAGCCTCTTCAACCGCTTACAGTTTGATGCAAGAACTTCCAACCCCCTGTCTCCAATAACATTTCTTGTCTGCCATAAAAAAGTCCATTCAAAGGCAAGTAATGGAAATATTTAAGCCCAAGATGCAGCAGGAAGCCCCAAAAAAGAAATTTGGCATACTATTGTGTTTTGTAAATTCCCCATTCGCTTTGATGATTTAACTTCTTATCTAAATATCTCCAGAAATACCAATTATTTGAATGTGGACATGTAGAAATTTGACAAGCAAATTTGCAGATAAGAAGAGCTAGGTTTTAGACTAGCATAAACAACAGCACAGAAGAATGTTGTCAAAACAATGAAGAACTCTCGATTTATGACACTAATTGGTATGCGCTGCGGAACTTCGGAGATTGTAACCGTGAGTAGCCTTAGGCTTTTGTACTTTCTTTCCTCGACCCGTGATGCTAACTCAAGGGAATTGAACGTAATTGGGATAAAAGATTTCTTGTTTATTGATTGATTACAACCCTAGGGAGAGCATGGCATTATATAGCCAAAACCCGTAGCAAGCAAATAGGAATACTACTACTATAAGGGAAAGAGTTCCTAAAGGGAACGATAACTAGGAACATGCGGAAAAGGAAATAATAAAAAGGGAAAAACTATGGATCCTAAAGAAGTCTGGTAATATTGCGATTCCTAATCAGTTGACGTCGGGTCCGAGCTGGAAACTTTCCGGCGTTGGTACGTTCTTCCCCACATAACACTAATACAGCAAAAAAAGACTACAAAACGCGAAACTGCATATCATCATCATAAGCAAGCATGACCAAATAACTGTTTCAAGACAGGAAAGTTGTCGAGACAATTGATAAAACACAGCCAACAGTGTGTTATATTTTTATAAAGGGGGCATTCTATGTTATATAGGGAAAACGTACTTGATATATACAAGGAAGATGTTCCTGGTTATACCTCGAGGATTTCCAAGTTGGGACACCTTTGGATCAAAAGACAATGGTCTTCAGTGTCAAGCAGCGCATACAGCAGATCCAATTTGACAAGGCCGGCAGCAATTGATAACACTATAGGCATCTCATTGTTGCCAAAGTAGGTCAGACCTAAATGAGATAGTCTGCGAGGAAATGTTACATCAGTGTACTTGTCAGGCTGATCAGGGGTCCCATTAAAGGAACCTCCACAAAATTCTTCTAATGCAGAAGCGGTATGGAAGAATCTGCCAAGTTCTAGAATATCACTACATTCACTAATTTTCACAGACACCAAGGAGGGGCAATTTCTTGCAATGAGTTGAAGATCTTCGATTTTGATTTGGCTGAGATCTGTCATATAAAAGTTCAAAACCTCAAGGACCGTATTATTTAAAGCAAGCTCGTGCAGCCAATCACCATCCAATTCCTCAATTTGGCTCTCTTCCAGAAGTAGTGTTCTCAGCTGCCTGGAAAAGGGGCGGGAAACAGAATGTCAATGCTATATCAACATGTGTATAAAGGAGCTTTCAGCTGAGAGGAACTCATGAACATGCTTAAAAAGAACTATGACTGAGAAGTACATCACCGGTCAGCATAGAGCTTCTTTTTAAGGAACATGTTATTCTTTTTGACCGGTTAATCATTGACTAGGCAAATGTCTGAACGGCGTATGTTCATATGGTTTTTTTCCCCTTATCTTGTGCACAGCTACACCAATGAATCCACACCAACTAACAGCGCAAATGAACATCACAAATCAAACATACTGAACCACATCCGCGGGCCTAAAATCAGCTAAGGTGTCCCGAGTTACGCAGAACCGAAGAGGCAGCAGAAACACGGAAGCCAGTTACACGAGCGGACCTGTTATGCAAGTCGACCACACACAAAAAAAAGAAAAGAAGCACGAGCTTCCCCCACTGCAACACAAACACTAGACTACACTACACTTCGTCCTTTTCTTCAATCCGTACATCCTATCAAGCCACGGGTACGGGAAAACCATAGTCTAGAAGCGCACGGTAGGGGATAATAACTGCCTAACCTAAACTAGATCTAAAACGAACCAGAAAAGTCAACCTCCCCTAATCGGCTACTATTAGCTCCAAGCGGCCAATAAAGTATAGACCCTAGCAGAAGAGTACTAAGTAGAGAGAGGCGGCGGTTACTTGCAGGAGCGGGCGACGTGGAGGAGGCCGGTGGTGGAGAAGCCGGAGCACTTGTCGAGCTTTAGGGCGAGGAGGACGCGGCCGCGGGAGGCGGCGAGGAGCTCGAGATCGGCATCCCGGACGATCATCCGCCGGAAGTGGAGCGATCGGATGCAGGCGAAGTATGGCGGCTCCGCGATGACCCGCACCCAGGGGCCCACCGCGCCGCCCCAGTCGTCCGGGATGAGGTTGAACATCGCGGCACGTGGCTTCCCCTTGAGCTTCAGCGACTCCACGTGCGGGAACCGCCGTCGGAGCCGCGACGGCGTCGTGGTGTAGCAGAGCGCGATCGTGACGTGCTTTCGCGTCTGGGAGTCCAGCTCGTACCACCGGCGGCACACCTGCGAGATCGCGTCCCTGTCCCTCGGCTCCGTTATGTAGGGCATCACCAGGCTCAGCACCACGTCCGGCATCGCCACCGGCGCCGACGACTCCCTTCTCCTCTCCCCCATCCTCGTTCCTTTTATTTACCGTTATTCAACCGAATTAGTAGTAACTGCTATGTTATATAGAGAGAGATATATATATAGAGATTAGTTATTGTGGTGGATCTAACTGTTACAGATTATTATGGAACCCAAGAAAACCCACACTAAAACTCCATAGAGAGAGAGAGAGAGAGAGAGAGAGAGAGAGAGTTGCTTGTAGGTAATAATTAGCCTAAAGAGGGGAGGGTTTAAAGTGGAAACTAACAAACCAATAAGTAATTGGATCCGCGAAAGTGTTGTTTTAGTATAGGACGTCAGTAATTTGATAATATAGCAAATTTGAATACTTATTAGAAGGATTTTTTTTTTCTACTATGAATAGCGGAGTTGCGACCAAAAATTTGTAGGAAAAAGAAAGCGTGGTAGGAAAAAAATATCATGATCATTAAGAGAGTTATTATTTTTAAAATTATTATATCATTCAAAATTATATCTTGTAAATTTAAAATTAAGAAAAGATGGAGAAGCAAAAGGGGTGAGGTGGCAGAGAAGGAAAGCGACGCAGTTTTGGTCTGGTCAGGATTGGATTGGGTTATTTATTGTTAACGAGATTAGACGAAGAGATGGAATTACTAATTGGATCCCCTAATTTCCGGCGCTGGATCTTAAACCGTACACCCGACCATATTAACTTGCCTATTTTGGTCTATTCCCATCCTACATCTATGACGTTACCTAAATGATTTGAGCTACTTCTTAAAAAAATTGATTTGAGCTAAGTTAATTTATTCTGTTGTACTTGTTTGTTGATATGTGATTAATAAAATAAATTAATTAATTGCCTTCGATTTCTACCAAAAAAATCTATGATGTCACCTTTTATTTTTTTATATCGATATTCAGTTGACCATTATTAAGTGAATTTACAATGATATCTTAACATGCTTATAAGAATCCTAATGTTTATACGGAGTACAAGAGTGTTGAGTCATGTTTATATGTAATTCTACAATGATGTAAGTACATCTTTCTATTTTGTTTCAGAAATTTCTTAATTTTATGGGATTTATTTCCAAATGTACGTAAGTTCTTTCTTTATGATATGTATTTCCAAATGTATATACTTTCTTCCAACCCTGTTGGTTGGAAAAAAATTAAAATTTTGTGTGCTCATGTTTAAGTAGAATCGTTTAAATTTTTTGGCCAAAGGGTAGTTTGAAAATCATATATTTTAAGTTGGGAAGTTTCTAATAAAACTTGAGAAAATTCAAAATCTTTAAAAACTCATATGTTTTTGAATTATGTAGTTGATTTAAAAATATCATTAAAAAAATATGCGAACTTCATTTTAATTAGAGAAAATTATGCTAAAGTAAGTGGAATCTACAAATGAATGTATATACCAATTAATAGTCTCATGTAAAAATGTTTAGGTAATGGTTTAAATTTCAAAATAAATTCATAATTTATTTGTCCCAAAAAAGTACGTTAATTAATCAACCTTAAAACAAAATGACATCATACTCGCCAATAAAAATTATTTAAGAAATAAAAGGTTTAATTTCTTTGAAAATCTTAAATAAAAAAATTCCACGTTTAATTCTTACAAATAATTTGGCAAAAAAAAAAGGTGTAGACGACAGCTGGAGCGCATAGGGCTGCTTATGTTCAAAGGCAACCACAGGCGTAAGGCTTAACCTTTTCAGCTCCACACATAAATTCATAATATTTGTCATTTCAGGAAAATATTTGCATGAAACATTAATTCGGAATTCAGGGTCTACGATGGATAACTACATTTACGAAGTGACGTTTTCATTTGATACACTCTACATTATTCACTTTCTGTATCCTATATTTTTTTAAATTTAATAATTCATATATCGTCACCATAAAATTACTTATGGTTAATATTTTTTCTAACTTATGGTGGAGGCTGATGTTGTTTGTCGGAGCAAGTGGAAATTAATATATTCTGTCCACCATTTCATGAATCAAACGTACACGTCATTTTCGATGCACCAGTGAAGGAAGAAAGTAGAAACAACGGGCGCTGCAGATAACTTCTTCTACAAAACTACCTGGTATTTAAATTGGAAAAGGTCCATTTTAGTACTCTATAGTATCGTCAAAAATTATTTTAGTATCTTATAGTAAAAAATTTATCAATCGAGTCAAACCACAGCCAATTAACATCACTTAGGTCCACGTGCAGCTGCCCGAACCTGCCCAAAGTGAGCTGGTTAAAACAACGTCGTTTTAGTATATTTTTTAGCATACTTGTAAACATGAGATGGCAAGATGGCAAAATATCAAAATAATCACTGATTTATTTAAATATTTAAAAAAACCCATCATTTAGATTGAAAAAACCACAAAAGAAATTTTAAGCAAAGGGGGACCCTCGTGATCTTGTGGGTGGGGGTGAAAAATTTCCTTCAAGTGATAGAGCAGATATTTCGAAGAGTATTTCTATGGCTTGATTAATTCCTGGGAATTGGGAAGTGAGAGTGTGTAGGATAAGGATAGTGACAACAGAAGAACTGAAGAAGTTGGTCCCCATTGCCAAAGACCTCCATCTGCTGTTTGTGGCTTCCGTAACCAACAAGGACCACCCAGGGCATAACTTTAGTATAATGCATTATGCATCTCGATAGAATTCTACACGATTCACCCAACCCAGAAAAAAAAAACCCCCCATTTGCTCGATCCATCTCCTCCTCGCTTTTCTCGACTTCGATTTAGGATTAGGGTTACTGATTCGACGAAAAAAGGGGGAATCCAGCTTAATCGGTTCGCCGACTCCTTGGTAGGTAGTGTTCCCTCAACGTCGTCCCCTCCATCTTCGGCCTCCTCTCCCATGACAAGACCGTCATTGCCGTCAACGTCGTTTGTTAGAGATGTCGAGAAATTAAAGAGGAAACGATTTGTGGGCTTGTTTCCTATTCTATTCGGACTAGTTTTTGGACTCCTAATTTGACCTAGATAGCTTACTTGATGTACAAGGGTTTGCCTCTATATAAAGGCATGTTACCCTAAGGTTTTATATGGCTTTGTGGCTCGAAAACTCATCAATAAAAGTTCTCCTTTCTCTCCGTGGATGTAGGCATTAGGCCGAACCACGTAATCTCTCGTGTCCGTGTTCTTTGCGCGTTTTGTTCCCTATTTGCTGAATTCCTAACAAGTGGTATCAGAGCTAAGGTTGGAGGATGTCGAATCACGGCGCGAAGTTTGCTCTTGTGAAGTTCGATTGTTCATTGAATTTTGGGCTATGGCAAAGGCGTGTCAAGGATCTCCTCGTGCAGCAAGGGATGGTTATCGCGCTCTCGGAGAAGAAGTCCGAGAAGATGGAGGAGCAAGAGTGGGAAGAGTTGGAGGGCAAGGCAGTAGCAAAAATTCGCTTGTGCTTGGCGGATGATGAGGAGCCACCAGCTGGGTTGTTGAAGAGGATCTAGGTCGGAGTCAAAGAAGTTCGATGGAAGTGGCTTCAAGTGCTGAGAAGGGCGCATGAAGGGGACTATCCAGGACGAACTGGGGATCAAGACAACGAAGAGGGATCGGCATCCACAACCATGGCCACATATTCAGACGGGTCGGATGGTGACTGGCTTTCTGTCTTATCAAGTCCAATGCATCCTGGTAGTCTCTTTTCATTAGGGACCTTGGATTAAAACAGTGATAGTTATAAATGTATGCTAATGAAGGTGGAGGAGGATGCGATGGTAGGGATGAAGGGTAAAAGAAAATACCTACATGTTAGTGAGGCACATTATTGTAGGCAGAGTCACATCAATGGGTCTGAAGGAGTTGGCAAAAACTCAAGTCATATGAGGTTGGTTCGTATGAGGGAGCAAAGGCTTGACATGGATGGTTTGAGTGTACTTGAGATTCGCGGAGACATTGATAGCAAGCTATGGTTGTTTCGTGGAGGCATGGTTGGCAAGGAGTCATGGTTGTCTCGGAGAAGCATTGTTAGCTGGGCCCTGCTATGGTTGTCTAAAGGGACATGCACGTCAAAGGTGTTGGATAGGTTTTGCATTGGGCATGCGAAGCTATTGGTGACACCACGGGCGAATCGGGTATCTCACTCAAGGCCGAACAGTAGAGTTCGAGGCATGTCAAGGGTTCTACTTAGTAGTAGCATTGGTTTGAGGCAAAAAGGTCCAACGGAAGAGCGGTTCGAGGTTGCGGAGCATACGGCTGATCGACAAATAGAGGGTTCGTCTATTGGTCGCAAGGTTGCTTCAGAAAGTGGACTCGCTAGTTGGGGTTCGATGGAGATTGGAGGGAATAGGCCAAGCAAGCTCGGAAGCTCGAGCTTGAGGGCTGACTCCATGTGATTGAACGGAAAAAGGTGGTGAGAAAGTTGAGATGATATTATTGATGGCGGTGTATCTATGGTCAAGGTGGAGCTGGTAGAGTCGGTTTGGTTTCTCAAGTTCTCATGGTTCTTCATGTGGCGGTATTTCATCAAGATGGAGTTTGTTGAAGTTCGGATGGAGCTTCATGGTTCGTCCACAGGATGATTTCTCGCCAAGGTGGAGATTGTTAGAGATGTCGAGAAATTAAAGAGGAAACGATTTGTGGGCTTGTTTCCTATTCTATTCGGACTAGCTTTTGGACTTCTAATTTGACCTGGATAGCTTACTTGATGTACAAGGGTTTGCCTCTTTATAAAGGCATGTTACCCTAAGGTTTTATATGGCTTTGTGGCTCGAAAACTCATCAATAAAAGTTCTCCTTTCTCTCCGTGGATGTAGGCATTAGGCCGAACCACGTAATCTCTTGTGTCCGTGTTCTTTGCGCGTTTTGTTCCCTATTTGCTGAATTCCTAATATCGTTCAGCTCGTCGGAACTGTTCTCGAAAGCGTGTCAAATTAATTAGTGAAAGGCCACCGTCGAGGAAGGCGAAGGGCCAGGCGTCGACACCTTGGTTTTGGCATAAACAAGAGTCAATTGATGTACGACAATGTCAATATTATAATACCAACTAGTCCAATTTTTATATGGTCGAATTTCCGTGGACCAAACCTAGTACTTACTTGATTAATATAAGTTTGCGCTAGATTAAAATTGTGATATTTTTTTTCACAAATATTTAATATTATTTTTTTGTTAAGATAAAATAATTCTCGTATTAATTGATCTTAATCAACGGGCCTACTCTGAAACCCTTTGTCGCCAACTGGAAAAGGCGTAAATGCTTCATCCAAAAGTCTGCCTTTTTGTAATCCGGTAAATATGAAAAAGCTATTCTAGCCGGAACAAAAAGTGCCTGCTGCCCCTGATTCCAAGGAATCCGCATAAATATATTACTGTTTATGGGTCTTCCCTATCACTTATCTATAAAAATAATTAATTAGTAATCACAAATAAAAAAACAAAATTATTTCACGGCTTAGTTGTGGATATAAATATACGATACGCAGACGTTTATGGCAGGCATATGCGGTATTTCCATTTAATTTGTAAAATGTATTGTTGAATCCAGAAACAAATAATAAACCAATAAATTTTGATCATGAAAGGGAAGATAGTTCCACGGCATAAGAAGTTGAAGGAAAGACGGGTGGTTATAGTATAGACAGTTGGAAGTTCACAAAAGAAACGAGACAAGGGAGAAATGGGCCCAACATTATCCAACACAAACCCAAATTTGGCACCAAGTTGAATTCCGAATGACTGATAGAAGGCCAAAAAAAAAAAACAAAGCACTTGGAGAAGGAGATTGATGCATGCACTCCTTCAAACAAAACACATGAGACCAAAGTTCGTAAGAATTTTAATTTTGCTAACGGACCGAGTCGAACTGTGCAAGGAGCCAGGTGTAACATATGTCTTCTTGTCCTCCAATCTCCTTGTTGTTTCAGTTACTTGAAAATAAGATTGAGTTTTAAATATTTGCATAATCGAGATTGGTTGGTTCAAAAGCTATCAACCTGATGACATAAAAATATTAACAAAGTTTCTCCAATTAAGAGATATGCAAAACTATCAAATTACACACACAACTTCCCTTGAACTGCCCTTGAATTGCCGGCTACATCTGCAATGCACTAGTCACACCTACAAAATGCGGCCTCGTATCTACACTTTCAGCAACAAAGAAGCAGATGTACATCGTGGAATTACCAAACACAATGGAGCATCATCAGTCCTTCCTTTCTTCTCTCGTGCTTAAGACCGAGCCACCCTCATCTCCCATTGACGATTTTCCGGAGAACGTTGGTCCATTCGTCTTACTTTGCTCTAACGAAACAGCAAGAGCACCAGACACGGGGCACGATCTGTCCCAACTGCCCGACATTGAGACCAGTCCCAAGGTAGCAATGCCATTTGCCATTGCACCTACACCTCCAATTCTGGTGTTCATGCCACGGCTGCTGTTAACAAATATGGAAGGTATCTCATTCTCAAACCCGGTGTACAGGCCACGACTGCCGACAGCAAATATGGAAGGCATCTCATCTTCAAGTCCGGTGTACAGTCCACGACTGCCGGCAGCAAATATGGAAGGTATCTCACAACTGCTTGAAAGGACAGCAGGTAAAACATCCATTAAATGGGAACTGGGTTGATTTGAACTGCTGAGGAGCAGGCGCAGGGTCTCTCTTGCTCCTTTTTCCACCATAGATTCTGTTTCCAAAACTAAAGGATTCACAAGCTTTGGTAGGAAGGGCGGGAGAGAGCTCTGAATTGCAGGACCAGAACTCACCAGGTAGCCTTGGCCTGACGAGCAAACATCAATAACGGGAATGTGAACAATTGGATCACACATTAAAGGAGAAAAAGTTGGGAGAGAACGTGACAAAGGCGGCCGGACCAATGGCTCAGGAAGGAAAGCAGGGAAGTCCAATGGAGGAACATCAGACAAACTACGTGACAAGGAGGGACTCAACAGACTAGAGGGACTAGTGGCCGAAAGCAAAGAAGAAACTGGCGGGAGTAACGGGGATTCAAGGCACAAAGCTTGAAGATCAGGTGTCATCAACTGATGTGAATTTGATGCACCTGGTGGGCACCAACAATAGTGTGGAGTGAAAACTTGTGGCACTATGAACGGTCCCCGAGAAGCAGGGTCCAAGAAGGGTGGGGTTGCTAATTTCCCCAGAGATTCAAGAAAACTCGATGGTTCCAACGGGCAATTCTTAATACCAGGAGCCTGCTCATTTTCTGCATGATCTGAATCAGGTGCATCATCAGCTAGCACACGTAAATCCCTCAAATTATCAACTGCAGAAAGCAAACTGTCACCACGTCTCCTTAGCTTGTCTCTACCAGCATTCCTTAGAGAAGCACAGCCTCTAAGTGGCACATCTTTGAAAGAACTCAATCTTGGACTGAGACTTCCCTGGTAGGGGGAATGCAACTTACTTGTCTGATTGCCAGCATGTCGTGAACGTAACGACTTTAACACCACAGTGGGCGAATCAGAGGTACAGCTAGAAATATAAGTGCACGTAGAAGTTTCTCGAGTGTTGCCTCCCATAAGATAAGCACGGAGGTGACTTGCAAAGCAATCTAGGCGCAACTTGTCAATCCCACTTAGCTCAGCTATGGATGGTTTTGTTTTGAGTATATCCTTCATCTATCAACATACAAAATGCAACATTTATTAGCAAAACATCATATGAGCATATGTCAAACATAGAAGTCCCGTGTTTACAGTATTATAAGAACTACATGCCCATCTGCAGTACTTAGAAATAAGTTAAAGAACCCAATCTCTTTTTTAGTAGCGATGAAAGAAGCCCTTCTTAATCCAGGTTTGACTGAGATTATCATTTCCTATTATTTAATAAATGTTCATAAAACTACACATTCTAGTAATTAATTAGAACAGAGTGTTTGCATGCATCATCATATGTTACAAAAGAAGCTATGTATACCTTTGCAAGTAACTCGATGCCCAGAAGCTTTGATTTCTCTGCGCACCAAAAATAGAAATTTCGGCCATCAGAGACCTTTATATGGAATGAACGACCAGTACTGTCGGCTGGGATCTCCTCGATGGAAATGGCAGGACGATAGGATTCACTGCCCACAGTAAATAACCGCTCCGTATTACCATCGTCCCCAACAAATACAAGGCGCAGATCAGATGTTGGCAAGACCATGAGATTTAAATTCCCTCTGAAAATTGGAAAATTACAGATATTTAGCAACATGGTCTGAAAGTTGAGGGGGGAAAACAGCATAGCTCGGACATCACAAAAAACAAGATCAAACAGACAAAATCAATAGACATAGTCCAACCCGGCACAGTAAACACATTGCACTGATCGTCCCTTGATTTGACTATTTGGTTCCTTTACCCTCTTTCTTAAGCAATCATCTAACAATTCAACCAAACATCAGCAAGAGGGCGAAGAAGCCAACGCCAATTGGAAGTTCAATTACCTAGAGGAAGTCGGGCAAAACAGCGTCCCGCGCTTCTCAATCTTCCCGACCCGCACCAATAGCAAGGGAATGCAGAAGCACCTCGCCAGCATGCCAACCTCGGACGGCTCAAAATGCTGTTCCGGACAGACAAACAGCACCATCATCAGCCAATATATAAAACGTCGTTAAAGCCACCTAATCCTAGCGGCGGTTACCTGATTGAGATGCGCCAAGAGGCGGTCCTCCGCGACCCCGCAGGCGGACGTGGACTTGAGCAAAGGCTTCAACCGCTCGTCGGCCCGGCACGCGCCTACAACCTGCACGTCGAGCGCGTGTAGCAACTGCAACACCTTGTCCTCCCGATCCCTCATCAAATCCCCCGCCGCCAACGACGAAGTGGAGGAATCGTCGGCGCTAGCTAGCTCCTGGCTCTCGGGATCCTGGTTGAGCTCCGTTTCTCGAGAGCCGGCCATATCAAGAAACTTCGTTATTCTTTAACGTTTTCCTCAAATTTATTGCTAATTCCAAACCACAAACCCTAAATCCCCGCCTGTCTCAGGTTTCGCTTTCTTGATTTCTTAAACTCTGATTAATTAATTAATTTCGTTATTATTAAAATTCCGAGGAGGAGGGGAACTGAGAAGGAGGAAATTAGGGAAGCAGAGGAAATAGTTGGTGGTGGTGAAGGTGGCGGTTAAATATCTAGTTGGGAGGATAAGGGGAGCTTTGCCTAGAATACGATGGTTTTCAGTTTTCAATTTTCAATTGCGTTATATATAGTGCCTGGAAATTGTTGGTTTATTGCTTAAGCATTAGGCTGCATTCAGACTCGTACTTTTCCGAAAATATATCATTATTATTGATATTTTATTAAAAATAGAACAATACTAAATATTCGTTAAAAAAATACTTAAATAAACGCATTTTAAAATTTACTACCCCTAACAAAATTTAAGGTAGGATAATTTTGAATTTTGCAAATTGTGCAATGATGACTGGAACAGGCGGCAATTCCGAGGCTTTACTCAGATGAAACGGAAAAGGTAAATCGCAATTATTCGCGGGTTATTTTCGGCATTTACCAGAGAGAGTATAGGACGCATGTATAATAAGAGAGGGGTCCCTTCGACAACAAATATCTTTCCGTGGCCGCCATGATATCAACGAGAAACCCGACTCGTATGGTAAAAGGGGAAAGGGGCAAGTTCCAATTGGTGGGGAATATTAAGAATCTCAGGAATCATATTGTGACAAACATCCAATTGGTTAGCCAGTCACATATTAATTCTATGGTGATATTGAAGTATGTCTCCAGTGGTGTGTATCGAAATCATACAGCAATATACTCGGCGAGAATATACTTTGTTAAACCTCATTTGGACTTCTTTGGTTCTGCTGCATACTCGTTTATCAATGCTTCTACATCCTTCCAGAATAGGCCCTCCACCAGAACTCCCTCCGTTGTGAACCTGGTCAATCATTTCAAGTCCAATTTTAAATGCTTGTATATATAATATAATTGTGTGCATGTATATACTAGAGGAGATAACCGGAGGAAGGTAGAGAGAGACCATTTGGTGACACTCTTGGTGAACTCGACAGGCTTTCCAGCAGAAATGGATTTGGGATCTGCACTAGCTATGCTCAAAGTATACTGATCAGAACATCTTGGCAATTTGGAAGAAACCACCAAACCAGTGCTGGTGTAGGATCCCTGGACAAAAATCAACAATTGTAACATAGGAAATTGAGCAGCCAAAGAATGGCCTCTACTTCCTATGAGAATGCTTCAATGGAACAGCAGACGACGGGAAACTAAGCCATACTATGAGAATCTAAAGTACGGCTTGCTTCAACAATGGAAGATTACAAATATAACCAAAAAGAGTAGTAAATTTCATCCAATTCATCAAACTGCATGACAGTCCTAAACCAACTTACAGAAGGCAATAGGCCGTCAAGCGCTTGTACTCTATTCAAGAAACGAATCAAAGAATAACACATTCACATTGACAACCCAATTCTGAAAAAAGAGCTAGTGTATGAAGGACATAGCCAGCATCTTTTCCTAACCACGTGTATACCGAATAGAAGCAGCCAGCAGAATTAATGGGACAACTGACCTCAGGTGGATAAGTAGACAAGATGGCGTTCTTCTCCTTCGTATACAAGATCAGCTGCAACAAGCCGTTGAAGACTACATACTTGCCAGAGTCAAGGATCATCGAACAACAACCACCATCGTAGCAATTTACCTTACCAATCAAGATGACATTTGTATCCTCGACTAGGCACTTATACATCAAATACACAGACACGATGATCGACTAATTTAGCCCTAATAAAACCTACAGCAAGCAGATCTGGCACCAACATTTCAAAGCATCAATTAAATGAAATAAAAGGCGAAAAGGATATAAGCCAATGCAAGCGATGAGGAAGTCGCGGTTCTCGGGGTACTTCCTCTTGTCGAAGTGAGCAACAAGCCCGATGACGATGACAACCGTCCCAAACACCAGCCTCAGGTTGCTCATCCTCACGTCCTCCGCGTACCCCCGGCTCGTCACGATCTAGAACCCCCAATTCAACTCCTAATTACTCATGTCAAGTAAAGGAAAAAGGCCGAATCGGAGGTCGGGGAGCTAGGGTTTTACCTCGGAGACAGCCTCATCGAGGGCGTTCTTGATGGAGTTGTGGTCGAGGAGGTTGACCTTCTTCGGGGCCGCTGCCTTCTTCTGCTCCGACATGCTGTATTTTTTTTTCCCTCGGAAGATCTGGGATCGTCGCGGGTTTAGTTTTCTTTAGAGGGTTTGGGCCAGTGACTACTCGGAGAGGGAGGAGATGACTTATCCCACTCTTCTTCCAATATTCACTTGCCTTTCTATCGTATATCCTGATTTAATGACTTTTTTTTTGATAAGTATTAACGACGTCATATTTTTTATTGTTACTGTTAATACTAATTTTACATTCAAAATTACGTGAAAATTCGTCAATTTAGATTGAAACCGGATGACTATACCACTTACCAACCATCATTAGTTTTTTATTTTAAGTACGAGTTTTATTAGAAAAAATTATTTACAACTTACCCGGTATGAAATTCCTTCTTACCGGACTTTGATAAACATCCTATCTTGACGTCATAGTCCCTATAATTAATTCCACACCATACTATCCAAACTAAATGCATAATACTTAATGTTTCAACTTCTATATCCATGGCTTGCGCAAACAAATTTGAATGATGAATGTTGCAAAACTATAACCAAAGAAATTTGAGGTTTCATCATGACCAAAGAAATAAGGATTTTAAGGTTTCAAGTTTATCATCTGTCGCTTCCTTGTGCAGTAATGGCACTTTCAATAGAATCCTTGTACTTCTGATTTGTTTTTCTTCCTCCATCCTAAACCAGTAATAAGTTTATCCTCCTTACGGATAATATTCCTTGAAGCGGAACCAGCAGTTGTTATGATTTGAATATGCACCTAACCGATTTTTCCGGATTACATCGAATGCTGCAGAGATGCCATATGCAAAGTTTGAAACTAGGGAGGCCTCGCTTTTGCTGCATTTCGGCCGCCTCCGGTCAGAAGGAAACGAGCACCATTGACGAGTTCTTCTTTAACCATGAACAAGATGGCCGCTGCAAAAACGCTCTGTACAATTTTTGTGCTCATGCCTTTGTAGAACCCGTAGAACCCTTCATAGTGTATCATCTTTAGGATAGCATCCAAAGTGCCTGAATGTTAAGGAAGGTAATGCAGACACGGGTCAAAGTTAATTTGAAAATGACAAGGCAAACACCACTAGATATGATTTGATCAATATTGAAGATCCAAACCTTCGTAATGATGCCTTTTGTCTCCCATTGTAACTTGCTTCGCTTGAAGCCTCGACTGCAATGGTGAACATGTAGAGAAGGAATCACACAACTATCTTGAGAATATAGTTGGGTTCGCATATCGGTTGCATAACAAGGCTATTTAACTAGCTGCATTATGTTTATTAGATGGCATGTGGCTCAATCATAAATAAATGAACAAGCAGCCATTGTGATCCAAATATTGCACTTGCCTTCACGACAAGCAGAGGATATGTCACAACAGTTGCCCCAAGCTTTGCTAAAGCACCGAGAAGAAATATCTAGCATGATAAGCCAAGGTCAATTGAGTGTGAAAAAGGAACCTGTATCGTTGTTGAATGTTATATAAGGGGAAGAGAAAAAACCCAACCTCCAAAGCTGTGACTTGACTGTCATTTTTCTGCAGGAGCCGCCTTTTCTTCAGCTTTTTTAACATGGTTTCATACAGCATGAATTGCATGGAAGGATTGCTTACCTATAACCAATGGAAGGACGATCAATGATAATTCTTAGCTGATTTAAGTGTCGATTCTCACATACCATGATTAATGTCGGGAATACACCTTTCCAAAATCCAAATAGTCCAGCTTCACCATAGATTTCCTGGACCTGTTTAATAACTTTCACTCACTTAAAGTATAAACAAAAGTTCTTAGATTTTAACTGATATCCATGAGGTGTACATTGAAAATTATAGAAAACAATCACTCAACAGAAATCTTTTACATTTAGCTTTGACTTGTGGAAAACCAAAACATTAACATGCATCAATTACGAACAATATTTTCTTCTCCCATAGGCCGTTCCAGAAACTTAATGATATCTTAATGAAGGTCTTTAAAACATTGCACAAGCCCGGAAGAGAAAAATCAGGAAATGTACATTAGATTGCACGTACCGCATGGCTTGTTCCAAAGGGAGGAGGCTCAGTTGCATCTAGAACTATCTCATCAGCAACAACAGACAATAATTGTGGAGATTCGGGTTTCTTTGAGCTCTTTGTGTGTGTCTGCCAAGGAAACAAGAAACAGGGAGATGCTTATCTATTGCATATATATGTGTGTGTGTGTCCAACAATTAACTATTTTTCAAAGCAAGAAGAAAAAGTATGGAGCTCAATTATGCCTGCTGTTTTATTAGCTTCAAAACATGAGGTACTTGCAGAGATATGCTTTTACCTGCATTCGCGTAACAACAACCCAAATTGGGTTCGTCAATAGAACATTTACGCACCTGCATAAAGTAGAATTGACGACTTCAATATCCACCCATATAACTTATAATGGCTAGAAAATTGCTGAGCACTAATTAGTAGCCTGCATAGTTTTGAGTCTTTCAACTCCTTAAGGCAGCATGTAGAAGCTAATTACCCGGACAAAGCAGCAACAACAAGCGAGGAGAACATTCCCACTGATCCATCGCCCATCCCTTTCCTCTTGCGCTCCATAGCAATAGCCTCAGCTCTGTCCCTGAATATTTGATAGAAATAGTAATAAACACCCTGTACCATGAAAGGGGCAACATATAAGAACCAAGAAGAGCATCAAATCAGTAAAAAAGAATATAAAACACGCTCTGGAACTCAACAGCACGCAAAAATGAACCGAAAGTCACAGCAATTGAACTGCTCAGTAGGCAAATGTTTTCTTATTTTCCTGGAAAATAAAATATTTTCTTACATTTTGTGTGGGTTTCAGGTGTGTAAAATCATTTTCGCTGGTCAAATTTTCTTTGCAAATACTAAAGATGCAGAAAATAATTCCAAAAAAAAAAATCGATCCTCGCCTGAGACGCCGCAGTTCCGACCAGCGAAGGGGTTAACCCACCGTACAACCGCTCCCATCCTTCATGCTTCACTACCTAATCACCATTACCGCCAACCGTCAATTAATTACAAAAAAAAATTACAAGAGAAAGGAAGGTGCACCTGCAACATTTGCTCGATAGTACCGAGCTGCCTCCGCTTCTCTTCCTTCGGATCGCGATCCGTTTGCTGCCTCGTATTTACCTGCCTCGAGATAGAGATTATAAATTTATAAATAATTTAACCGAAAAGAGATCAATAGAAGGAAAAAACAGAAGAAGAGGAACAGGAAGTAACCGTTTGGAGAGGGTAGGTGATGAGCTGAGCGATGATCCCGCCGCCGGCTCCGGCCAGGCCGTTGATCAGCGCGTCCGACATGTCGTCTCCTTCTCTCTTTCTTCCTTGAGAATACCGACGAACGGGGAGATCTAGCGAGAGAGACGGGGAGGGGTGGCTATTTTGTTTTTGGGGGAAGTTTGGCGGGGGAGTGGGGCCCACCCCGCGGTGTGCTAATTTCACGCACTTCAAGGCTGGGAGTTGGGCGGCGTGAGGTGTGCGCGTAGTGAGATTTGGAGTGGGGGTAGGAAAAGGGTGTTTGTTTCGTAGAAGCTATAGAGCGCCAAACGGGTTTCCTAATTTCCTGTTTTGACTTTTGAGCCGTTTTACATTTTTGGTTTAATTGTCAAAGTGACATTGTCAAATCAATTAATCCCATTTGAGTCTAATGAAATATAAAAATATAAAAATTTATTCTAATAAATATTTAACAACTGTATAATTTCGGTAAATCCAACTTGATAATGGAAGTTACCATTTTATATTATATATACGGAAATATGGAGGATGACATTTGTCGTTAGGTGTTAAACTGTTCTGGTCTGGGGCCCACCTACTGTTTTGACTGGTTTGCCCTCGTTTTAGGACTGGGGAATATGCTGATGCCGATGCTTTATAGGGACAGATTTGGTAGCCTAATTTTTATTTTTGATTATCATGGTGGCCCATTTATTGGCATTGATTTTGCTACCAACCGTCTTGCCGGCCTATTGAGATATTACATAATTAAGACAACTTCATAATCCGTGACCATTTATTTGGTATTTATGGTACTCGTGGTCGTGGTTACCAAATATTGGTAAATGATATCAATTTTCAAATCAAAAAATTTAATTTCCTATGATATTTTTTAAAATTCAACTTTAAACTTCTGTATAACTCAAGAACGGTGACACCCCTAAAAGAAAAAGAACGGTGACGGTCGATTTGTCTATGATCGATTAAACGTTGATAATCCCCAATTAGTATGTAACCGTTAACTACCTAATTTTCATGAAACGGAACAATATATCTCTCAGGTAATTGAAAGCGATGATTCATTTCCTTTACAGATTTGTATCTGTGCGTGACAGAGATATCATACATTAATTGCAGGATATGAAGCAGTTACACTTCAACAACAATCTTCGAACCAAACTCCATCTCTCATTAGTCACCCGACCAACACTCGGGTGATTAACGGGAGTGGAATTTTCTTTCCTCATAACTAATACAGAAACTAACTAAGCAATCTGCGGATTGATAGAAAGAACTATCCGGTCTCAAACAAGCGTCGATGATTTTTTCAATCTCGTAGCTCTTTCTCTAATTTCCTTCCCCTCCTTCTCGACCATCAATCTTCTAACAACTTCCGGAATCTTCCCCCTCTCCAAGCCACCCTCCTCCTCCAGATTCAACCCAATTCCCCAAACATCACTCACATACCTTGTGTCGACCATTTGACATGGGATAACACATCATAGAGACCCCTTCACAGACACTCTCCAAGGTGGAGTTCCACCCATTGTGGGTCCAGAAAGCACCAATTGCACTGTGGGCCAGGACCTCCAACTGTGGGGCCCATTTCACTACAAATGTGCAGAATTTTCTTGTCTAGAGCAATGACAAGATGTGATCAACCAATTGGTTGAGTGATTTTTAGGAAGAACCATTATTAGGCTCTAAAGAAAGAAGTGCCTTCTCTCTAAGCTCCTTAATCGTCTCCCTAATCTCCTGCCCTTCTTTTACACCACCCATAACCCTCCCAACAATCCTCTCAATCTCCCCTCTCTCCATCTCATCCTCCAATTGCAACCCAACCCTCCAAACATCACTCACCCACCTAGCGTTGACTCTCTGGTCAGCGATCCTAGGTGTACATATCATTGGCACCCCTTCACAAATACTCTCCAACGCGGAGTTCCACCCATTGTGGGTCCAGAAGGCACCAACTGCACTGTGAGCCAGAATCTCCATTTGTGGGGCCCATTTGACCACTAGGCCTCTCTCCTTTAAAAGCCCATTAGGTAGGGCCTCGGCCCACTCATTATCGAGGACCAGGCCCGGCCTTACGAATTGACAGTGCTCAATTTTGAGTACGAGATTAAATAATTAGGGCGGTGCGTACCATTGATGGGAAGATACCCTCTTTGAGCGAGATCCAGAGAGGCATTAAGAACCATCATGCACGCAGCTCCACCGGTCCCCAACACAATCCTGGGAAGCCTAAACTCATCAGCAACTCCCTGGGTGAAGTGGAACACCACGTCCGAGATCAGCCCAGCGACCGGCGACGCAAGCTTGAGGAGCTCTCTAAGGAGGTTGATGAGCTGCGCAGACAGAAGATGGCCAAGATTGACGAGACTCCGCATTTCCAGGTTTCTTCCACTTCTTTTGTAGACATCTTTTTTTGTTGAGGTTTAGGGTAGATAGATAGATAGATAGGGTAATGGGATTTCAGGTAATTGTTTGTTATTTACTTGTTCATCTTGGAATTTTTGTAATAGGGTTTCTGGTGTGCTTGGATCGTGTGCTGTTGGATTGGATTTTTTTTTTTTTTGGTTTCTGTATTTTTATCTTGATTCTGACTTCAAGTTATTGCGTTAGATCTTTGTTAAAACCCTCACCGGCAAGATAATCACCCTTGAGGTTGAAAGTTCCGATACCGTTGACAGCATCAAGGCTAAAATCCGAGACAAGGAGGGAATTCCACCGGACCAGCAGAGGTTTTTCTTTGCCGGGAAGCAGCTGGAGGATGGCCTCACTCTTGCCGATTACAACATCCAGGAGGACTCAACCTTGCACCTTCTCCTCCGTATGCGCCGCGGTGTTGATAAGATCATCTTTGTGAAGAACCTTCACGGAGGGACCATAACATTTGATGTCGAGAATTTTTCGGAATTTACCATCGACAACCTCAAGGCCAAAATCGAAGACGTGGAGGGAATCCCACCGGACCAGCAGAGGCTGATCTTTGCTGGGAAGCAGTTAGAGGGTCGCACTCTTGCGGATTATAACATCGACGAGGAGTCAACCGTGCAAATGGTCCTCCGTCTTAGATGTTGTTAAACTTGGCAGCTTTTAAGCTAGGATGGTCGCACTGACTCTTGCAGATTAACTCATTATTCAACTATTTACATTAGTTTTCTAAACTTTTGTATTTGGTACTCCACACATTTTCTTATGTGTCGCAAGGAGAATCCACAATGTTAAAACTTGTTTGAATATCACTTTCTTGTGTCGGAACTACAATTCTGTTGGTTGCCTGTTGCTTTACGTGGGCCTTGAAACATTCCGTTGACCAAAAAGTAGAAACCAGATTGACAAAAGACAGAAAATTGAGAAAGCATTCCACCAGATGCTTATCTTCTCAGGAAAGCAGCTCGAGGATGGTCGCACCTTGCTGACTACAATATCCAAAAAGAGTCCACTCTTCATTTTTTGCTACCTCTCTGTGGTGGTATGCATATCTTTGTGTAGCGGTTCAAAATTCTGGTACCATCGACTATGTGAAAGCCGAGATTCGGGATCAGGAGGGCACTCCACCAGCCCAGCAGAGGCTCATCTTTGGCAGTAGGAGTCCACCCTCCTCCATCTGGTGCTGCGTCTCGGTGATGGAATGCAGATATTTGTGGGGACCCTGACAGAGAAGACCATTACGGTGGAGGTGGAGAGTTCAGTTTGAGGAGAGTGAAATTCGACAATGCCAGTTTGAGGAGCTCCGAAAAGACACTATAGCGAGGAATGTGGAAAGGGATGAACATGGCGGTTCGCGTGTAGAGACGGGGACATGCAGTCCCCTTTACGAGCCAACGATGGTGCCAATGCAACGATCAAACTCTGTCCATGTCCATGAACGAGTTCAAGATGTTGGTCACTCTTTTTTTTAAGATTGATATTTCTAACTTCATACTTTTCTAACTCTTTTTGAGGGGACATAGGTTTCTAACTCGCTACGTGGACTAGACGTTGTGTGAAGTAATTTTTTTCTGCTAGATCTATCCATTACAGGTGGTATCAGAATTTTTGAACCCTTTGGATTGCCCCTCGTTTGAAGAATATGGAGGAACAACACCAAGCCCTTGAGCATAAGTGTAGCACGGAAAATTTTCACTCGAATGAAATTAGACAATCCCGGCTCGATGAGCTCCTTAAGAAGGTTGATCAGCTCCGCAAAGACACAATGACAAAGATTGATGACTCTTCTCACAGATTGACGAGGGTAGAGACCCAAATGACACTTTTTCACAAAGAACTTATGGAAGCAAACAAGATTAATGGGGTAGCTCAAGGCAATGCCTCAGAAGAGGATAGGAGATCGCCGTTGCTATCTATTCCGTCGGATTTGTCGATGAATGTGGAGGCTGATCAGCTCCGCAAAGACATGATGACAAAGATTGACGACTGTTCTCACAGACTGAGAGAGGGCTGTGAAGGAGGACATTAAATTAATTTTTTAATAAGTTGGTTAGTTGTTATACTTAATTTTCTATTAGTTCTAATATAAAAGTTTCGATGCACATTATACACCCATGAATCGCACTTGAATTCTGTCCAAATACAGAATTCAGCATCTTTCATTCTTTTGGATGTTCTTGTCCATAAATGGGGAACGAAAGGAGTACTAAATGCGATTAAATGTTGAATTTTGAGGTGATCATCACACAATTGCCATGTCAAAGTTCTGCAGCAGGAAAATAGCAAAAAGGCCAAGAAATCATACCAAAAAGAGCGAACCAAAGTATTATGTTAATTTTTCCATAAACAAAGCTCATTCGATCTTTTTTGTTTGAGGTTTAAACTTCCATTCTTTCCAATGAAGTTTTGTTGATCTTTTCTAGTAAATTTTTACTTACGTTAATTCATTTATTCTTCTGTCAAGTTCATATTTTGGATTTGTTTGATTTCTTCCTCACCGAATCTTTTTAATTGGGTTTTATGGTCTTGTTTCTGTTGGGTTTTGAATGCATTTTTTAATGCATTTGGTCCAAAGTGGAAAGGCCCAAAGTGGAGGCCCAAAAGGGAAATGAATGGGGCAATACCACATTGATTAGAGCAAGGAGGATTTCCTTGTTTATAAGGAATTCCCCTCCTTGCCTCTCAACTTGATTGGCTACCCAAAAGGCTGACCCACCGCTAGCTGCCTGCGAGGACGGTGCACCGTCCGAGCACGCGCACATGCGCATGGCGCAATAGGCGCTTTGTGGCGCACTTGGCACTTCGCACGTGCGCATCTTAAGTATTTTGGGCGCCAGCGCAGCCTAGAAGGATCCAGAAGCCACTGAAGGGCCACGAGCGCAGCCAGACAGCCTGTTGGCCGAGCGGACGCGTCCCCTCGGGGTGGCTGCCTCCCTGCCTCCTCCAGCCTATAAATAGGCGTGCCCTCCTTGCCATTTCCTCATCCCAGCAACAAAGCATTCTCCGAGCATTTGTTGACTTCTCCTCTTCCCCCGTTCTTCACTTAGAAAAGAGTCCGAAAGTTTCGAGATACGTGTGCAACGGTCTTGGAAACGCCCTAAACAGTCGTTGTATCTTGGGGACGATTGCCAAAGCCCGTACCGCACTAAAATATACGGGGCAATCTCGTCTTACGGAGAAAGTGTCCAACACTTGCCTCGACTGAAGAAGATCCTAATCATGTACACCAACTCGACAAACAACAATCGTAAGACGAGATTATGTACTTGAAGATGGCATCGACAAGCTCAGCACCAGTGCCAGCGGTCCCGGGAACTGTCCACGCCGAAAGGCCGGCCAAGTTCAATGGTACCGAATTCAAGAGGTGGCAACAGAAGATGTTGTTCTACCTGACGACGCTCAACCTGGTCCGATTCCTGAAGGAAGAGGCTCCGAAGGTAGCGGAAAATGAGGCAGATCAACAGAAGATCAACGCCCTCGATGCATGGAGTCACAGCGACTTCTTATGCCAGAACTACGTCCTGAATGGACTAGACGACATGCTCTACAATGTCTACGCGGAAGCTAAGACCGCTAAAGAGCTGTGGAGTTCACTCGAGAAGAAGTACAAAACGGAGGATGCCGGGACGAAGAAATTCATCGTCGGACGATTCCTCGACTTCAAGATGGTGGACTCCAAGAAGGTCATCGACCAAGTGCAAGAGTTGCAGCTGATCCTTCACGAGATCCAAGCCGAAGGGATGCAACTCAGCGAGTCCTTCCAAGTAGCTGCAATGATCGAGAAGCTCCCCCCGCTGTGGAAGGATTTCAAGAGCTACCTCAAGCACAAGAGGAAGGACATGGGCCTAGAAGACCTGATAGTGAGACTAAGGATCGAGGAAGACAACTAAAAATCCGAAGTCAAGCAAGGCAAGGCCAACTCTGAGACCACCGTGCACCTCGCTGAGGGAAAAAGTGGCAAGAAGAGGAAGAAGTCCGAGGATAAGCAGAAGGAGCAAAAGCCCAAGAAGAAAAAGATCAAGGGCGACTGCTACAACTGCGGGAAACCCGGACACATGGCTAAGGACTGTCGCCAGCCGAAGAAGGACGACCAAGGAAGGGCTAACCTGGCTGAAGACTTGTCCCAGATGGATCTGTCAGCCGTAGTGTTTGAAGCCAACCTGGTGGACAATCCGAGAGAGTGGTTCGTGGACACTGGAGCTACCCGCCATGTCTGCTCGGACAAGGAGATGTTCTCGAACTATATCCCGATCACCGGCCGAAAGCTGTTCATGGGAAACTCCGCAACATCCAAGATCGTCGGTCTGGGAAAGGTGGTCCTAAAGCTGACCTCAGGAAAGGAGCTGACCCTCAAGGATGTGCTGCATGTCCCGGACATCCGCAAGAACTTAGTTTTCGGCTCACTGTTAAGCAAAGCCGGTCTTAAGCTTGTATTTGAGGCTGATAAGTTTGTACTGACCAAAGCGGGTCAATTCATAGGAAAGGGTTATCTAGAAAGGGGGCTATTTAAGATGAATGTAATAACTGTACATCGCACCTTTAACGGTGAAAATAAAGTTAATGCTTCTTCTTACTTGGCCGAGTGTTCTAATTTATGGCATGGTAGATTAGGACACGTAAATCTAAACTCGCTAAGAAAGTTAGTAAGTTTAAATTTATTACCGAATCTAGAGTTCAACCCATCCGATAAATGTGAAGTATGTGTGGAGGCTAAAATGACCAAAGCACCTTTCCATTCAGTGGAAAGAAGTACTAAGCCTTTAGAGTTAATTCATACGGACACTTGCGATATGAAACACGTGCAAACTAAAGGCGGGAAGAAATTCTTCATAACGTTTATCGATGATTGCACGAGATACTGTTACGTATATCTCCTAAGGGGCAAAGACGAAGCTCTTGATGCTTTTAAGAGATATAAGAATGAGGTTGAAAATCAACTCAACGTGAAAATTAAAATGATCCGAAGTGATCGAGGAGGAGAATATGTAGCTCCGTTTGAGGAACTCTGTCAAGAACATGGCATTATTCATCAGACGACTGCTCCATATTCACCTCAATCGAATGGCGTAGCTGAACGCAAAAATCGAACTCTTAAGGAGATGATGAACGCTATGTTGATTAGCTCGGGCTTACCCCAGAACATGTGGGGGGAAGCTGTGCTCTCAGCTAACCACATTCTAAACAAATTGCCACACAAGAAAAGGGATAAAACCCCATATGAACTATGGAAAGGAAGGAAGCCTTCCTGCGGTTACCTTAAAGTGTGGGGGTGCCTAGCAAAGGTCGAAGTACCTAAGCCTAAGCAGGTGCGAATAGGAACGCAACGTTTTTTGAAGATAGCTTTCCTAATAAGGAAAGAAAGGAAGCAAGTCCGAAGAAAAGGGCTCACGAGACTACGCAAGGGTCAAATCAGATAGAAGATGAACCTAGACGTAGTAAACGGACGAAGGTGACCAAATCTTTCAGTCCGGACTATCTAACCTATGCGTTAGAAGATGAACCCAGGACAATCCAAGAGGCATTGTCCAGTCCAGATGCTCCTCTCTGGAAGGAAGCTATCAATAGTGAGATAGAATCCATTATGCAAAACCACACGTGGGAAATCGTGGATCTCCCACCGGGCTGCAAACCTTTGGGATGCAGGTGGATCCTGAAAAGGAAATACAAAGCTGATGGATCAATCGACAAGTACAAAGCTCGATTGGTAGCTAAGGGGTTCAAGCAGAAGGAGGGATATGATTTCTTTGACACGTATTCACCTGTCACAAGAATTACATCGATTAGAGTACTAATAGCTGTTGCAGCACTCTATAACCTCGAGATCCACCAAATGGATGTAAAAACAGCTTTCCTAAATGGAGAACTGGAAGAGGAGATATACATGGAGCAACCTGAAGGGTTTGTGGCTCACGGTTAAGAGCATAAAGTATGTCGACTAGTCAAGTCACTATACGGGCTAAAACAAGCGCCGAAACAGTGGCACGAGAAATTTGACAGAACAATGTTGTCAAATAGATTTAAGATCAATGAGTGCGATAAATGTGTTTACATTAAGGGCACACCTGAAGCTTACGTAATTGTATGTCTCTATGTAGATGACTTACTAATTATGGGAAGCAATAAAGAGGTTATTGTGAAAACTAAGAACATGTTAAAGAACCACTTTGACATGAAAGATATGGGTCTGGCAGACGTCATATTAGGAATAAAAATTTCTAGGAAAGCTGACGAAATTATCTTGACACAATCCCACTACGTGGAAAGCGTGCTCAAGAAGTTTGAAGCTTTCGACAAACCTCCGGTTAAGACTCCAGTAGATTTGAATCTACACTTAGCCAAGAATCGAGGGGACCCAGTATCGCAACTGAAGTATGCGCAAATTATCGGGAGCTTGATGTATTTAACAAACTGCACTCGTCCCGATATTGCGTACTCAGTTAGTAAACTTAGTAGATTCACAAGTAATCCAGGGAAGGATCACTGGCTAGCTCTGGAAAGGGTTTTACGGTATTTAAAACATACCATAAGCCATGGCATACATTATGCTAAATATCCAGCTGTATTAGAAGGATACAGTGACGCAAACTGGATATCAGACACTAAGGACTCCAAATCCACGAGTGGATACGTATTCACCATAGGAGGAGGAGCTGTGTCTTGGAAGTCCTCTAAACAAACGTGCATAGCTCGATCCACCATGGAGTCGGAGTTTATAGCACTAGACAAAGCTGGGGAAGAAGCTGAATGGCTCAGAAACTTCCTAGAGGATATTCCGTGCTGGAGTAAACCGGTGCCTCCCGTATTGATACATTGTGATAGCATGTCTGCAATCGGGAGAGCACAAAGTACATTGTACAACGGAAAGTCTCGACATATCCGTCGGAGACACAATACCGTTAGACAGTTGATCTCTAGTGGGGTGATCACCATTAACTATGTAAAGTCCAAGGACAACTTAGCTGATCCTTTTACAAAAAGAATCAATAGAGATCAAATGTACAACGCAGTAAGGGGAATGGGATTAAAATCCACACACTAAAGAACGTCCATAGCGGTAACTCAACCATGATGAGTGGAGATCCCACAAACTTGGTTCAATGAGACAACTAAGTTTTGGAGGGTTCAGTGAATCACCTGGAACCTATCTCATTCTCAGAAGCTGCCCAGGTATTAACCTGCAGAGGTGTGGTAAGGATAAGCATTACGCTTTTAATGATTCCTATACCTTGATTAAGGTGGAGTATGGCAGGATACTCCTGATAGGAGACCACCTATGTAAGTGTGAAGTGAGGCCGCTTCAAATGGGAAAAACACTTATGAATCCAAGATACGGTCCATGGCCGAAACGGACACAACGTGAGAACCTAAATATACTAGGGTTATTATTGTGTAAATATTATTGTCTTGGTTTACACCAAAAGCTGACGGTTCAAGACATCACGTTCACCGAGCAGCGAGTAAATCCGATAACATATTACTAGAGAAGGTTCAAAGATGCAAGCTACCTGTCTCGATGCAATAATAACACGTCAGAACTTTCGATTAGAGTCTGCATGCATTAAACATCATTCATGTGGGGGATTGTTGGGTTTTGAATGCATTTTTTAATGCATTTGACCCAAAGTGGAAAGGCCCAAAGTGGAGGCCCAAAAGGGAAATGAATGGGGCAATACCACATTGATTAGAGCAAGGAGGATTTCCTTGTTTATAAGGAATTCCCCTCATTGCCTCTCAACTTGATTGGCTACCCAAAAGGCTGACCCACCGCTAGCTGCCTGCGAGGACGGTGCGAAGCACCGTCCGAGCACGACCACGAGCACGAGCACGAGCACGAGCACGAGCACGAGCACGAGCACGAGCACGAGCACGAGCACGAGCACGAGCACGAGCACGCGCTCGTGCACGCGCACGCGCACGCACACGCGCACGTGCGTATGCGCATGGCGCATTGGACGCAGGTCGCAATGGGCGCTTTGTGGTGCCTTAAGTATTTTGCCCTGGCCCGGAGGCAGCTGCGCAGCTACCGAAGCGACGAGGAGCTGCGAGCGCCTTCAGGTTGGCCGCCGAAGAGGCACGATGGGATGGAAAGTCCGGGAGACTTCCAGAAGGCCGAAGGGCTGCGAAATTCATCGCGAAAGGGCGCCAGTGCAGCCTGGAGCGCCTGGAAGGATCCAGAAGCCTCCGAAGGGTCACGAGCGCAGCCTGGCGCGCCTGGAAGGGTCCAGAAGCCACCGAAGGGCCACGAGCGCAGCCAGACAGCCTGTTGGCCGAGCAGACGCGTCCCCTCGGGGTGGCTGCCTCCCTGCCTCCTCCAGCCTATAAATAGGCGTGCCCTCCTTGCCATTTCCTCATCCCAGCAACAAAGCATTCTCCGAGCATTTGTTGACTTCTCCTCTTCCCCCGTTCTTCACTTAGAAAAGAGTCCGAAAGTTCTGGGTATATAAGGGTTCGCCCGAAAGTTTCGAGATACGTGTGCAACGGTCTTGGAAATGCCCTAAACAGTCATTGTATCTTGGGGACGATTGCCGAAGCCCGTACCGCACTGAAATATACGGGGCAATCTCGTCTTACGGAGAAAGTGTCCAACACTTGCCTCGACTGAAGAAGATCCTAATCAAGTACACCAACTCGACAAACAACAGTTTCCCCAATCATGGATGGACTTTTGATGCTGGTGGCAGAATGGTTTTTCTTTTACTAACTGGGGAATAACTTCAAGCTATTAAGTGATGCAGATCTTTGTTGAGGCGGCAAAACCATCACTCTTGAGGTTGAGAGCTCTGACACTATAGACAATGTCAAGGCCAAGATTCAGGAAAAAGAGGGCATCCCACAGACCTACAGAAGCTTAGATTCTGAGGGAAGCAGCTCGAGCATGGCCGCACTCTTGTTGATTACAACATTCAGAAGTGCACGTTCGGAGGGTAGCGACCGTTAGGGGTGCTCGGGAATGGTATTTTTTGTTGACTAGTTTGCCCCTCCTTGTCCAACTTCTACCCTAGGGTTGGTGCCTCTATAAATACCCCTTTGTAGCTCATTTATTGTTGCTCCAAAGTGTGTGGGTGGCTCATTCATTGTAAAGAGAGAGCAAGTGAGCTCCATTGAGCGAGATCGTAAAAAATTCTCCTGGCTTAGTACGCTTCCAGACGTAAATCCTCGAGATCGAATCGGGTGACCAAATCCTTGGAAATGGAGGATAGAAGCAAGCTTTATGCAAAGTCCAAGAAGTGCACGTTCATTGGATATGGAGGAGATGAGTTTGGGTTCCGCTTTTGGGATGAGAAGAACCGCAAGTTAGTGAGGAGCCGGGATGTCATGTTCAATGAGAAGGTGATGTACAAGGACATGGAGAATGTAGCTGATGAAGTGGGTCCTAGCAGCGAGGTGGTCGAGTTAGACATCTCGAACTCGGGTGGGAGCAGGGTACTTGATGGGCAAGAGGTCGAGATGGAGATGTAGCCAAGGTCCCCACTACCAGTGGTTCCATCGAGGAGGTCCAGTAGACAACCTAGGTCTCTAAATAGATATTCGCCTGTAAATTTTTATCTTTTATTGACCGATGGAGGAGAATCTGAGGATTTTGCAGAGGTTCAGAAGAGTGAGCAAGTGAGAAAATGGAAGCTTGCCATGGATGATGAGATGGCATCTTTGAGGAGCAATGGGACTTGGGAGTTAGTGCAACTTCCCAAAGGCAAGAAGCCACTACAAAACAAGTGGGTCTATAGAGTGAAGAAAGAGGGGGATGGCACCGAGCGGTACAAGGCAAAACTGGTTGTAAAAGAATTTCAGCAGAGATATGGTATTGACTTCACTGACATCTTCACTCCCATTATGACGATGACCACCATTCGGATGGTGTTGAGTTTGGTGGTTGTTGAGGATCTATTGCTAGAGCAAATGAATGTGAATACGATATTTTTCCATGGTGATCTAGAGGAGGAGATCTACATAGAGCAACCAGAGGGATTCTTGCAATGTGATAGTAAGCTTGTGTGCAGATTGAGAAAGAGCTTGTATGAGTTGAAGCAAGCTCCAAGATAGTAGTGGTACAAGAAGTTCAATGGATTCATTCGCGAGATTGATTTTGTCTGTTGTGAGGCGGATCATTGTTGCTACGTGAAGAGTTTGGACAATGGTTGTATCATCCTCCTGCTTTATGTTGATGACATTGTGATAGCAAGCACTAGTGCTAGAGAGGTGAGCAAGGTGGAGAAGCAATTGTTTGAGAAATTTGCCATAAAAGGACTTGGGTGAGGCTAAGCAAATCCTTGGGATGAGGATTGAGAGAGATAGAGCTGCAGGAAAGCTGTTTCTCTCACAAGCCGAATACATTGAGAATGTGTTAGAAAAGTTTGGTATGTAAGATGCCAACCCCAGGTTGACTCCTTTAGCTGGACACTTCAAGTTGTCTAAGGAGGATGCGCCTAAGAGTGAGGCGGTAAAAGCTCGTATGAAGAAGACTCCTTATGCATCGGCGGTGGGTAGCTTGATGTATGCTATGATTTGCACAAGGCCGGACATAGCACATGTGGTGGGAAAAGTGAGCAAGTTCATGAGCAATCCGGGTGAGTAACATTGGATCGTAGTGAAATGGATCCTTGGCTTCTTGAGAGGCACTACTAAGAAGTGCCTTTGCTTTGAGGGCAAAGATGTGAAGCTCCTAGGCTATTGTGATGCAGATTTGGGGTCCAATGACCATGATAAGAAGAGGAGCACAAGTGGTTATGTCTTTACGCTGGGAGGGATAGCAATATCTTGGGCCTCGAGGTTGCAAAAGGTGGTAGCCTTGTCAAGTGCGAAAAGTGAATACGTGGCAGTGACGAAAGCAAGTAAAAAGATGGTATGGTTACAAAGTTTCTTCAGGGAGTTGGGAAAGGAGCAAAGTGAGAGTGTGCTTCATAGTGATAGCCAAAGTGTAATACATTTGGCCAAGAATTCCGCCTTCTACTCAAGGACTAAGCACATTGAGCTGAAGTATCACTACATACGGGATCTCTTAGAGAGGAAGATCTTGAGGCTTGAAAAGATTGACGGGAAAGTGAATCCCGCGGACATGTTGACTAAGGTAGTTACCTTGGAGAGGCTTAGGACAAACATGGCCTCGGCGGGTCTAGTAAACTAGAGAAGAGACCTGGCGTACCAAGAGGTGAAAGAGCGAAGAGGAGGTCATCAAGTGAAAGGTGACAAGAGTTGAGCTCAGTCTTTAGGTGAGAGATTGTTGGGATTTGGAGCCTGAAGTGATCGGGTTCGGGTTTGAGAAGACGAGGCCAAGCGAAAAGGGAATAAGCCCCCTAGCGAACGCTGGGGGGGGGGGGGGAGGCAAAAGTATCCAGATTTTGGGACCTAGCAGCCGCTAGGAGGATAGCGACCGCTAGGGGTGCCCGAGAATGGTATTTTTTGTTGACTAGTTTGCCCCTTCTTGTCCAACTTACCATAGGGTTGGTGCCTCTATAAATACCCCCTTGTAGCTCATTTATTGTTGTTCCAAAGTATGTGGGTGGCTCATTCATTGTAAAGAGAGAGCAAGTGAGCTCCGTTGAGTGAGATAGTGAAAAATCCTCCTGGCTTGGTACACCCCCAGACGTAGATCCTCGAGATCGAACCGGGTGACCAAATCCTTGTCCCTTTTGTGTTCTTTCTTTTGAGCTTCTTGTGGTTTAGTGATTTGCTTGCTCGTGTTGGCGTTTGTGTTGGGTCCGTTGACTTAACAGTATGGAATCCCACCGAACCAGAAGAGGCTGATCTTTGCTGAGAGGCTGATCTTTGCTGGGAAGCTGCTAAAGGATGGTCTTACTCTTGCGGATTACCTTGACCCTTGTCCACTGTGACAAAAAATTACATGATTTTTAATGAGTATTCAACAATTTGAATTGATTTTCTAAATTTTTGTAATGGTATTCGACACATTTTCGAATGTAGTTTTATGCGACGTAAGGATAATAGACAAAATTGTTTGAATGACCGGTTTCGGTGTCGAAAGTCGGAACTGCAATCCTGTTGGTTGCCAGTTGCTTCACTTTTTTTTAGGAACTCCTGTTGCTTCACTTTTTTTTTGAGGAACTGTTGCTTCACTTGGGCCTTGAAACAACTCCTGTTTTTTCTCTATGCTTTCGCATGATAACTATTCCAGAAAAAAAAAACTAGAAGAACAACAAAGCACCCGCCAAAAAGAATATTTAGAAAACTGGTTGCAGATGTCAAAATATTAGATGTTATATGTACCACTTTTTTTTTACAGTTCGTAAGATTTGTTCAATTCGTAAAATATCAGATGTAATATGTAGAGAATAGTAAGGGTTAGAGCTTAATAATGGGGGAAATTAACCATTGTTCACTGGCCTAGAGTTCATTTTATTTCTTGCCGGATGTATAAAACAAATTTTTGTGCTTTAGAAGACATTAAATATGATACTTCGATTTCTTACCCTATTATTACTATAAAGCAATTCACTAGAAATCCAAAATCCATTGCGAATGCGGACTAATAAAAGAAAATTTCATTTGAGCGGAAGAAAAGAAGTTATAATCTTTTCAATTGACTCATTTAACACAAAAAGGAAAAAAAAGGGATGAATACAACCCATAAAAATATTTTACATCATTTGGAGCTTCTCACTCAAATTTAGATTAGTTGATTAGATATACATTTGGTTATTAAATAATTTTAAGGAAAATATTAAATTGCTCCAAACTCTTTTTTTGTGAATGTATTAAGAGTGGAATATATTTTATTTTAAAAGTCATTCTTCCAATGATATTTTTATAGCTTGAACCAATAATTACTAGAATAAATCTAATTACCCCATGAATCAATTCTCGTCTCATAAGTTGGCAAATTGCTGCCAACTCCGGACGACCAAAAGTCTGGAGTTGTTCCCAATTATTTTCTAATTACATTCAAGGATGAAAAAGCCATTAAGGATTTATAGATGGGAGAAGGAAAAGTTTTTTTTTGTTTCTCTATTGAAATGAGGGAGAACGAAAACATAATTTTAAAAAATGCAGTTCGACGAATCATTTGTATAAGCGGTCTATTTTTAGGGGTAAAAACGGTCTCTGCTTTGACAGTCCAAAATCTGGTCAGAGTGAATATTTTGTACTGGTTTTTGACTCGGACCGTCCGGTCTGACCGAATTTTATCCAAATCAGCAAAAAATAAAACAAAAAATTGTATTATATGCTAAATTTCTCTAAATAAACAAAAAAATAGATTTTATATGATATAAATTGGTTGATAATTATAAATTTTAAAATTTAAAATCTATATATTTTTATTATTTAGTCTACATATTATTCGAATAATAGTAAAAAAATTAATAAAAATTATCTGGTCTGACCAGTGGTCCGATCGGTCGGACCAAATGAACTGAAAAACGGAGAAAATCCGACCCCTACCAAAATTCGTATTTTAAAACTATTAACGAAAGGTCATTCCTAAATTACACGCAACAAAAACAAAGCACTTTACCTATAAATAACTAAATAAGCCCCATGAATCCCACCCTTTTCTCCATCCAGAATCAGAAAACAATAAGGACAAATTGGCAATCCCTTTCATATGGTAAGTAAATGAAAGTATATGTTTATCCCTTTATTAGATGATTAGGTTTTAGGATCTACAATTTTGTGTTAATAACCTCTTAATTAATAAAAGAAAATTGGTTTAATCGGGTTTTTAATAAATAGATGGATATATTGCTCATTTTATAACAAGTACACCATTTTGTTTGGCCATTTTCACGCTGAGGGCTTTCATAATAATCATAGATCACAATCATATAATTAACAATCTTAGATTAAATAAATGAATGAATTTATTTAAATATAAATATACTTATTTGTTGAAGTGCAGTATCCACAGGATCGTAACAAAATTTGTTACCGGTCAATTCTTGCCCACGAACAATCAAAGCAAGAACAATTTTTACAACTAAATATCTCGGAGTCGAATTGAGAGAATTAAAATATCAAGCCCACTTGATATTTTGCCTCAGAAACCTTTTTCTTTGTCTTTGTCCTTCGTATAACCACTTTCACTTCATTTTTCTTCTCCTCTATAAGAGAAAAGCTATTTCGCTTCGTTACCACCAAAAGGTGAGTTTTATGCCATGTGGTCAAGCTACTAATAGCTTGTCAATGTATGAAGTGATGTGGCATCATTAGCCACCAATAGGTGGAGGTGGCAACAACATGGTGATGTGGCATTCCCGTGATCAACATGGGTGAAAATCAACATCTCTCACTCACACATAATTGATCATAATTAATATTCTCTCGTATCGTTAGGCAAATAGTTATCGTGCGGCCAGCATACATCGAGTGCACGTAGCTAAACTCAAGAGCACATATCGGCCACTTGAATGATAGCATCTCGATATCTCCATTACGTAAAATATGCTTTACCCTAGGTCTCATCTCACATTCTTGTTTCCACATGTGATTTCTGAAATAATCTATTCGTGTTCACTATTGTGTTGCTCTCAACATAATAGGCTTCTCGAATGTGATCGATAGGAAACCTTCTCCCTTAACTATAATTTTTCCATCATCGTCCAGCCTACTTTTCTAGTCAGCCTTGCCAGGTCGAATCAAACCATAACTCTTTAAAGACTTTCCAAACTAGCACCACTGAATCATACTTCCAAAATATATTTAGGATCTTAAGGTTAGAGTTCTAGAAACTATAGTTTTCGGAGTTGGTCTCACACTAGAGAAACTGAAATTACTTAATAATAAATTAATTTCTCATCCATTGGTCGTAGAGCACACATGACACAATTCATGTGCTATGGTGTTCTTTCCTCTAAAAGGAGAGCATGTCATTCACAAATAATACCATACTAGAGCATCAACCTCGATGTTTACGAACAATGACTTTAGTCTTCCTGAAGACTACTCTAGGCTATCAAGACAGAATTATGGTAAGTTCCACTTACTTCTTACCATTAGATTCTATATAATCCCATAAGTTCTGAGAACTCATTTAATGTAGCAACTATTGCTTGCACATAATCTTGCGCTTTAACAAGACTGCTCTTGTAGTTAAGCAAGACGACACTCATATTTTAGAACAGGCACTCGATATTCAAAAAATATTCTAAAATTGCCTCATCTCAATCAAGAATCAACCCATTGACTCACACTGAGGTAAACACATATGTGAGTGCGCTACTTCTCTGTCCGACATGCATTAGTAAATGTTGCTCTAAATAACATTCACACACAACGTACTGCTGAAATAAAATTAATTATATTGAACAACCAGTTCATTACAATGTGAGAAAATAATAGCATCTTCGCAAACCCTGGGACCTGATATATTTCTCAAAAATATCTCTAACTACACCCTTGGTTATTGGGTCTGCAGCCATATCTTGTGTAGATATGTACTTTATGCTCACCTCCTTACACGCAATCATATCCCTAACAAAGTAATATTTGATGTCGATATGCTTTACTCTGTTATGATATGTAGGATCCTTAGCAAAAGCTATCGACGTTTGATTATCGCAAAATAAGCTCACTAGTTCTTTTGAGTCCGTTAGGGATAAATGGCTCAAGAATCTCTTTAACCATACTGCCTATTGCACAGCAGCTGCAGAAGCTACATACTCAGCTTTCATAGTTGACATGGAGACACACGTCTATTTCTTGCTTCTCTATGAAATAGCACCCCCGCCAAGCAAGAAGACATATCTTGATGTGGATTTATTCTCGTCCACATCACCCCCCCAATCAGCATCGGTATAACCTCTCAATGTTAGGTCTTGACCTTGATAACACAGTGAGTATTTTGCAGTCGTATTTAAGTACTTCATAATTCTCTTGACTGCTTTCCAATGTGCATTCCCTGGATTAGACTGCTATCTGCATGCTATTCCAACAACATAGCAAATATCTGGTCTTGTACACAATATTGCATACATGAGATAACCAACCACATTGGCATAAGGAATTTTTATCATATCCCTCTCATGCTGAGCTGTTTTAGGACACTTGTCTTTATTGAGATGGTGACCTTTGACAATTGGGATATATTTAGAATTACTATCATTACAATTGAATCATTCTACTACTTTATAGATATATGTCTCTTGTGAAAGAGACAATAGCCTTTTCGAACGATTCCTCGTGATCTTAACCCTGAGTATGTAATCAGTTTCTCCCATATCTTTCATTTCAAAGTTGGAGCCTCTCCCAGCATCTCGGACATGCTAACACGAAAAGGGTCGAGGCATCTGATGTTGAGAAGGGAAAGCAGCGCCACCGAGTTCGTCTTAAAGGTCTCGAGTTTGGTCCCATGAGCTCTTCATGGATGCATCGGAAGGCGAAATGGGGGTGCTTGGAAGGGTCCAAGGAGTTGAACTTGGTGTGGATAATGGTGATGGAGAAGCCCTGGGAGTGGAGGATGTTTGCTAGTTGGATCATTGGGTTGATGTGGCCTTGTAATGGCAAAGGGAACAGAATCAATCTGTAACCTTGCTTGGGTTGTTCCATTTTCTTTCTTTCCAGTTCCAATATCTCCTATGTTGACTTGGAAGTTAGAGACTTGTATCTCTACCGTTGGATAGAAAAAACCCGCTCTAATAAAGTTCGTTTGAGAATAACAATAATTAAAAGATCAACAGCTAAATTATAAACAAGTATAGTAATCTAAACAATACTCGTAACACCATCCACATAGATGAATAATTATAATAATTTAATCAATATTTTTGAATTAGAGTTATGGGATTGGTCAATTTTTTTCTGATTCGTTTTCTTGGGGTTATGGCAGTATGGTTCCCCAGTATTATATTTCGTTAGTTACATCGAATTGGATGGAGCTTTCAAGATTTGGTCAAAATGGGATCTTGCTGAGTTGGATCCAACGAGAAGCTTGGTGTAATTTATTGTCATTAATATTATTTTAGTTGGAAGGTACAAAGCCAAATGCATTGTTTAATATTTACCAAGAAAATTGTATTGTTTAATTAAGATCACTCTTGGTCAGACCAAGTGACGAAAAAAACATTGGCAGCTTGCTATGAAGCTACTAATCTACTCATATATAGTTCGGCTACTTACTCATCTGGTTTGCAAATGTCGTTTGCTATTAGTCTATAGAATCACTCATTTTGTTTATCTATGTTCCAATTAGGTGTTTCTCGTCTAGTTATACGTCGAATAATTTTACTATGACAATATGTGGATTCCGTAGCGTGGCATGTTGTAGCAAGTATTTCCTGGTCTCTTCTTTGTTTTCTTGTATTTGGGGTGGACTTACAGTGTTATCGATGGCGTTCTTTTTTTCCGTTGTGTGTTTTTTCCTACAGGGTTTTCTCACGACGGAGTTTTTTACTGAGGCCAGCGATTGCAACTCGTGCCTGATGGCATGGGGGCATGAGTAGAACATCTCTAGGTTTGTCGTTTAGTTCTTAAACACAACAGCTGCGTTTGTGAAGTAAGATTTGGATCAACAGCTGCGATTTAGTTTTATCCCGTCTCCCTTTCCAGTCACATTTGCTCAAGTTGGGACTATCTTCCATCCATAGTTCAGCTTGTGGAGGTGTTAATCCAGCTAAGGAAGAAAACGCAGATGGGCCCAGAAAAGAAGTAACGAGGCCCACAGTTAAGTGTAAAGCACGAGACAGAGGAAAGGGTTAAATCGGGAAATTGCACCATATAGCTTACACTGTACAACACATAGCTGCTGTAATGGAAAATATTCTCTTTTTTTCAACAAACTTTCTTTTCCAAGTTTCTCTTTCAGAATACCAAATGATGGTTTAAATTTATTATCTTACTGTAAAGTAGTCATATCTAAATTGTTGATCTTTGTAAATCGATTATCTTTATAAATAAACTTTCTTATCTTAAACTAAATAAATAAATAAAATATTTGGGAAACAAATGTCAACAAACCCTAGCCTTGTTCCTATATAGATACTCGAGACAACAAGCACTAAGGATAGGGGTGAGTATGGTTCCACTTGAACTGTGGAACCAGAAATTTCGGAACCAATAATTCTAGTACTTTGATTCAAAATCATAGTCATGGTTCCAAGAACCTTCGAAAAAGTTTCTGATTATAGTTTGTAATTTTACAAAACCGTAACCAATGTTTCGATTTTGGAACCATAAATGGTTGACGGGTCAAAGACAAAATGGACGTCAAGAAGATCTTCCGATTTAAATGGTTGTTGACGTGGGAGGGTGTTTGTCTAGGCAAGAGATGACGCTATCATCCGGAGTTATTAGGCGACTAGAGGATGCCACCATTTGTGTTCTTATCAGCCTAGGATTTGGATCAGTTGTCTCAGGGCAGGTGTTTGGCGGGGTGAAACTTTTTTCTTAATGTAGTAATTTAACTATTTTTATTATAATATTAAATTGATAATATTTAGAATGATGGAGGTGGAGGAGGATAGTTGTAGTTAGAATGATGGTCTAAGTTGATAATCTTTCTACAAAGGGAGGAGTCGTAGTTAGAATAGAATACGAAGGGGTCTTTTTTTCGTCTTTGGACTCTGATTAAGGAGAGTTGTAGTTAGAATGATAATCATTCTATGAAGCGATGGAGGAGTTATAGAATAGTCAGAATACCGAGGACTCATGACGAGTTATTTGACATAATAATCATATATAAATCGAAAATCTTTATGTGAAAAAATAAATAGAACCCTAACCTTGTTCTTCATACATAGATAGATAAATTCTCTCCAGAAAAGAAAGCCGTAACATTGAGAGAGAGAGAGAGAGAGAGAGAGAGAGAGAGCGAGCATGGACGTGAAGAAGCTTCTCCGATTTGGCTGCCCAGCCTCGAGGCCGCCTCCTCCGCCGCAATCAGCAAGCCATCCTCCTCCATTCGTCGGCTTCTCAAGTGGTCCAAAAAACCACCTCCGTCTTGTATGCAAATCAAGCCATCGCTCCATCGTCTCGGTTTCCACCATCAGGACGCTAATTGATCGTGCTTTTCCGGAAGGAGATGTTACACAAGTGTTTCCCTACATGAGCGAATTCGGCCTCGTTTATTCTGCGCTCCGCGTAGAGGTTAGTTACTACTCGACTCAGCTCTAAGTATTAGAGAATTCGAAAATAAAAAGCTCTTTAAATTTTCACTTTGTAAATGGTTTCCTACGCACAGGTTCTGTGGCTCATTAAGGTTTGGGAAGAGATCTCCCCGGAGGCCTAATCCTTGCTCCATTCCCTGGTCAACCGAGACAACGCCGACCATATCATGAATGGCTTAATAGATGCTAAGTGTAACGAAGTTCCCCTCTATTACGTCCTTAGTAGGAATTGGTTATTCGATGCTAAGGACAACCACGGTCCCCTCTCTTAAATCCAAGGCGTCCATGATATGAATGGCTTAATAGAAGATGCTAAGCATAACGACATTCCGAAAGGCGTCTATAAAATCGGGAATTGGTTAATAGATGCTAAGCATATCGACGTTCCCAAAGGCGTCCATGATATGAATGGATTATTAGATGCTAACCATAACGACGATGCCCTCTATTAGGTGGAAGCCGTCCGGTCCTTCTTGAAGGGAGCGTGTTCTGATGCCGAGGTGTGTGAGTTGGTGGGTTCCTCATGCATAGAGGAGGACATTGACAGTCTGGCTCGTGGGTTGATGCTCAAGGAGGCAATGGATAAGGTCGTCCTTCCTGCCATGGATTATGGCCATGGATTATGCTTGTTTTGAGCCCGTGTATTCTCTGGTAGATAGTCTCATTTACTATGCTTCATTGTTGGTTGAACAAAGGGCGGAAATTGCAGACTGCCAACGCCCAACTTGCTCAAGAGTTTGTTGGGTCCCTAGGATTGTCTGTGAAGCCCCAGGTAAGTGATATTCTCTTAATTAATAATCCCATCGGTCAAACTATTTAATTGGCCGGCGCTGGTGTCTATTTAATTGGCCGGCGCTGGCTTTGCAGACACAGGAATATGCTCGGCCCCTTATCTCGGCGATTAATTTATTCAACATGATTTTGATGGATTTTGATTCTACCATGTCGAAGTTGATAGACTTGCATCAGGCGGTTCGTCTTTATTATATAGTTTTTTTTCACTTCTTTTTGTTGAAAATCTGTCTTAGTTCTTTTCTTCTTCGTCTTCTTTTTTTTTTTGGGTCAATACAAAAAAATGACCCTATCAATGCCTGGGAGTTTCCAGTCTTTCTGGTGACTTTGACCATAGTAAAAGTTTACTGCATATTGCTACATTTTCTCGCACTCTACCGAAGGTAAATTTTTACTAGTTTCTCATGTGTGTCTGATTACTGTCGAATTTTAGGTGACATTAATTTTGTATTCTGTGTGTGTGTGCAGAGGAGGGAGCCTTGCCTTTGTCATCTAATAAAACCTTCTTCTGGGGTCTTGTTGAAGACCTTCATTTGTCTCTTGTCGGATACCAAATTGCCAAGGATGGAATAAGAAAGCTTAAGGAATTCATCTTTTACCAACCATATTACCAATAGCTAGCTAGTTCCCAAACTTGTTCTTCTTTTAGAGTATCGGATTGGTTGTTCTACAGTAATTTGTTAATTGAAAAGATCCGGGCGGCTGTGATCCAGATTTGAAAATTTTGTTTCTATTGTAGTTGGATCTGGACCCACTCTTTTGAGAGTATCAGATTTGTTGATCTACAATAGTTTGTTAATTAAAAATATCCCGGTGGGCTGTGATCCAGATTTGAAAATTTTGTTTTTATTGTAGTTGGATTTGGATCCACTCATTATATTATTTAGAATCTATATCCAGGGTGATTTTCTGAAATGGTGTTCAGTAGCAGCCGTTTTACAAGAATGGAGTCCTCGAGAAATGTTTTACCAATCTAGTGTTGGTACGAAAATGACCTGGGCTTAGCGTTTTGAAAAATAAGAAAATGGCGAGTCGCTGGCGTTTGAGTCTTCGGAACGACCCTTCTGGGCCGTTTACCGACTGAAGCTGCGAATTGTAATCAGTCGCCTTGAACTCTGATTATGGCTTGGCTCCGGCTCAAGCTTGCGTGGAACGCCCTTCCTGTGCCGTTTTCACAAGATTCCTACCAGCTGGAGCCAGCTGGTAGCCACTTGGACAAAACGGGGACTCCATGCCGTTTTCGTGTAAATGCTGATCTATAAAACAGACTTGTCTGCTTAATCTCTGAGAATATATTTTCCTTGTTTAGTGAGGAGAGGAAGCGAAAGTTATTATGTCATCTTCGAATACTTGGTACGAGTTCAATGATAGTTGAAGATACAATAATAACAAATGTGGAAGAACTGTTCGTGCTCTGGTAAGAATTTTTGAAAAAATCCCGAAATTCAAAACCCTAATTACCTCTTTTTTAAAATTTAATCCTAACCTGATTTGGGGGAGAGAAAGTTGTGTCGCCGAGAAGAGCTGGTGGTAGCGGCGGCAAGGGCAGGTGGTCGCTGGCTTGGTAGCCCGTGGTGGTGGCCGTTATGAATAATTCGCGGAAAGGATTGGAATCGTTTAATTCGCATAATACTGGTTTCAAGGATAAAAAAAGACAGAAGCAAGAAGATTAGATTCGTTTAATTCGCGGAGTGCTGATTTTAAGTGGAGTACAGCTCGCCCAGCAATTACACGAAAACGGCATAAGTCCCCGTAGTCGAATCAAATTTATAAATAAATGACCTCACCTTATTTATTGTTGTACACGGAGATTCTAACAAGTGACGGATGGTGATGAGAAGTTATCAATCTTGCTTGTTTTGTCTAAACTATGATCAAATCCTTTGCAGGCAACATTGGTGCACAAGTCTAGACTTCTGCAAATTGGTCACCCACGAACAGACAAGTAAAAAGTATTTCCTGAGGATCAAGCCGGTGCTCATGAGACCTCCCTTCCGCGTCGTGGCATCGGAACAAGCGGAGAAAATCGCAACAATCCTATCTTCGCCACTCCATAAGGCATCTCTTTCTTGTTTGGCATCGGAACCAGACAATAAAAATGAAAAATGAAACAACAAAAATTAAAGGGTGAACAACGCAAGGAAGAAGGTGCTTCTAGCAAGTGGTCACCAACTTGTTGCTAGCCCTGGTATGCACTTCCATGTTCTTGCCCACAGCCAGTCCTCCTCTGTCGGAAGTGTTGTGTGTCGGAGTGGTGTACTTGATTAGGATCTACTTCAGTTGAGGCAAGTGTTGGATACTTTCTCCGTAAGACGAGATTGCCCCGTATATTTCAGTACGGTACGGGCTTCGGCAATCGTCCCCAAGATACAACGACTGTTTAGGGCGTTTCCAAGTTTTCTAAGTGAAGAACGGGGGGAGAGGAGAAGTCAACAATGCTAGGAGGTGCACTTGCTGCTGGGATGAGAATTCTGGCAGGGGGCAGGCCTATTTATAGGCTGGAGGAGGTAGGGAGGCAGCCACCCCGAAGCGACGCGTCCGCTCGGCCAACAGGCTGATTGGCTGCGCTCGTGGCCCTTCGGTGGCTTCTGGATCCTTTCAGGCGCGCCCAGGCTGCGCTGGCGCCCTTTCGTAGCCCTTCAGCCTTCTGGAAGTCTCCCGGACTTTCCAGCCCGTCGTGCCTCTTCGGCGGCCAACCTGAAGGCGCTCGCAGGTCCTCGTCGCTTCGGTAGCTGCGCAGCTCCCTCCGGACCCGGACAAAATACTTAAGGCTCCTCCAGCTCCTCGCGACGATGCGCACGTGCGAAGTGCCAAGTGCGCCACAAAGCGCCCATTGTGACCTGCGTCTAATGCGTCATGCGCGCGTGCGCGTGCTCGTGCTCGTGCTCGGACGGTGCTTCGCACCGTCCTCGCAGGCAGCTAGCGGTGGGTCAGCCTTTTAGGAAGTCAATCAAGTTGAAAGGCAAGGAGGGGAATTCCTTATAAACAAGGAAATCCTCCTTGCTCTATTCAATGTGGGATTGCAACCTTCCATCTCCCTTTTGGGCCTTTCCTTTGGGCCTTTCCTTTATTGGGCTTGCATTGAATTTTCCATTCAAAACCCAACAATCCCCCACATGAATGATGATTAATGCATGCATACTCTAATCAAAAGTTCTGACGTGTTATTATTGCATCGAGATAGGTAGCTTGCGGCTTTGAACCTTCTCTAGTAATATGTTATCGGATTTACTCGCTGCTCGGTGAACGCGATGTTTTGAACTGTCAGCTTTTGGTGTAAACCAAGACAATAACATTTACACAATAATAACCCTAGTATATTTAGGTTCTCACGTTGTGTCCGTTTCGGCCATGGACCGTATCTTGGATTCATAAGTATTTTTTTCCATTTGAAGCGGCCTCACTTCACACTTACATAGGTGATCTCCTATCAGGAGTATCCTGCCATACTCCACCTTAATCAAGGTATAGGAATTATTAAAAGCATAATGCTTAACCTTACCACACCTCTGCAGGTTAATACCTGGGCAGCTTCTGAGAATGAGATAGGTTCCAGGTGATTAACCGAACCCTCCATAACTTAGTTTTCTCATTGAACCAAGTTTGTGGGATCTCCACTCATCATGGTTGAGTTACCTCTATAGACGTTCTTTAGTGTGTGGATTTTAATCCCATTCCCCTTACTGTGTTGTACATTTGATCTCTATTGATTTCTTTTGTAAAAGGATCAGCTAAGTTGTCCTTGGACTTTACATAGTTAATGGTGATCACCCCACTAGAGATCAACTGTCTAACGGTATTGTGTCTCCGACGGATATGTCGAGACTTTCTGTTTTACAATGTACTTTGTGCTCTCCCGATTGCAGACATGCTGTCACAATGTATCAATACGGGAGGCACCGGTTTACTCCAGCACGGAATATCCTCTAGGAAGTTTCTGAGCCATTCAGCTTCTTCCCCAGCTTTGTCTAGTGCTATAAATTCTGACTCCATGGTGGATCGAGCTATGCACGTTTGTTTAGAGGACTTCCAAGACACAGCTCTTCCTCCTATGGTGAATACGTATCCACTGGTGGATTTGGAGTCCTTAGTGTCCGATATCCAGTTTGCGGCACTGTATCCTTCTAATACAGTTGGATATTTAGCATAATGTATGCCATGATTTATGGTATGTTTTAAATACCGTAAAACCCTTTCTAGAGCTAGCCAGTGATCCTTTCCTGGATTACTTGTGAATCTACTAAGTTTACTAACCGAGTACGCAATATCGGGACGAGTGCAGTTTGTTAAATACATCAAGCTCCCGATAATTTGTGCATACTTCAGTTGAGATACTGGGTCCCATCGATTCTTGGCTAAGTGTAGATTCAAATCTACTGGAGTCTTAACTGGAGGTTTGTCAAAAGCTTGAAATTTCTTGAGCACGCTTTCCACGTAGTGGGATTGCGTCAAGATAATTTCGTCAGCTTTCCTAGAAATTTTTATTCCTAGTATGACGTCTGCCAGACCCATATCTTTCATGTCAAAGTGGTTCTTTAACATGTTCTTAGTTTTCACAATAACCTATTTATTGCTTCCTATAATTAGTAAGTCATCTACATAGAGACATACAATTACATAAGCTTCAGGTGTGCCCTTAATGTAAACACATTTATCGCACTCATTGATCTTAAATCCATTTGACAACATTGTTTTGTCAAATTTTTCGTGCTACTGTTTCGGCGCTTGTTTTAGCCCGTATAGTGACTTGACTAGTCGACACACTTTATGCTCTTGACCGGGAGCCACAAACCCTTCAGGTTGCTCCATGTATATCTCCTCTTCCAGTTCTCCATTTAGAAAAGCTGTTTTTACATCCATTTGGTGGATCTCGAGGTTATAGAGTGCTGCAACAGCTATGAGTACTCTAATCGATGTGATCCTTGTGACCGGTGAATATGTGTCAAAGAAATCATATCCCTCCTTCTGTTTGAACCCCTTAGCTACCAATCAAGCTTTGTACTTGTCGATTGATCCATCAGCTTTGTATTTCCTTTTTAGGATCCACCTGCATCCCAAAGGTTTGCAGCCCGGTGGGAGATCCACGATTTCCCACGTGTGGTTTTGCATAATGGATTCTATCTCACTATTGATAGCTTCCTTCCAGAGAGGAGCATCTGGACTGGACAATGCCTCTTGGATTGTCCTGGGTTCATCTTCTAACGCATAGGTTAGATAGTCCGGACCTAAAGATTTGGTTACCTTCGTCCGTTTACTACGTCTAGGTTCATCATCTTTCTGATTTGACCTTTGCGTAGTCTCGTGAGCCCTTTTCTTCGGACTTCCTTCCTTTCTTTCCTTATTAGGAAAGCTATCTTCAAAAAATATTGCGTTCCTTGATTCTATGACCATTCCCGTGTTTATCTCAGGGTTTTCAGATTTATGCACCAAGAATCGATAAGCACTACTATTTTGCGCATATCCGATAAAGATGCAATCAATGGTCTTGGGTCCTATTCGCACCTGCTTAGGCTTAGGTACTTCGACCTTTGCTAGGCACCCCCATACTTTAAGGTAACCGTAGGAAGGCTTCCTTCCTTTCCATAGTTCATATGGGGTTTTATCCCTTTTCTTGTGTGGCAATTTGTTTAGAATGTGGTTAGCTGAGAGCACAGCTTCCCCCCCACATGTTCTGGGGTAAGCCCGAGCTAATCAACATAGCGTTCATCATCTCCTTAAGAGTTCGATTTTTGCGTTCAGCTACGCCATTCGATTGAGGTGAGTATGGAGCAGTCGTCTGATGAATAATGCCATGTTCTTGACAGAGTTCCTCAAACGGAGCTACATATTCTCCTCCTCGATCACTTCAGATCATTTTGATTTTCGCGCTGAGTTGATTTTCAACCTCATTCTTATATCTCTTAAAAGTATCAGGAGCTTCGTCTTTGCCCTTTAGGAGATATACGTAACAGTATCTCGTGCAATCATCGATAAACGTGATGAAGTATTTTTTCCCGCCTTTAGTTTGCACGTGTTTCATATCGCAAGTGTCTGTATGAATTAATTCTAAAGGCGTAGTACTTCTTTCCACCGAATGGAAAGGTGCTTTGGTCATTTTAGCCTCCACACATACTTCACATTTATCGGATGGGTTGAACTCTAGATTCGGTAATAAATTTAAACTTACTAACTTTCTTAGCGAGTTTAAATTTACGTGTCCTAATCTACCATGCCATAAATTAGAACACTCGGCCAAGTAAGAAGAAGCATTAACTTTATTTTCACCGTTAAAGGTGCGATGTACAGTTATTACATTCATCTTAAATAGCCCCCTTTCTAGATAACCCTTTCCTATGAATTGACCCGCTTTGGTCAGTACAAACTTATCAGCCTCAAATACAAGCTTAAGACCGGCTTTGCTTAACAGTGAGCCAGAGACTAAGTTCTTGCGGATGTCCGGGACATGCAGCACATCCTTGAGGGTCAGCTCCTTTCCTGAGGTCAGCTTCAGGACCACCTTTCCCAGACCAACGATCTTGGACGTTGCGGAGTTTCCCATGAACAGCTTTCGGCCGGTGATCGGGATATAGTTCGAGAATATCTCCTTGTCCGAGCAGATATGGCGGGTAGCTCTTGTGTCCACGAACCACTCTCTCGGATTGTCCACCAGGTTGGCTTCAAACACCACGGCTGACAGATCCATCTGGGACAGATCTTCAGCCAGGTTAGCCCTTCCTTGGTCGTCCTTCTTTGGCTGGCGACAGTCCTTAGCCATGTGTCCGGGTTTGCCGCAGTTGTAGCAGTCGCCCTTGATCTTCTTTTTTTTCTTGGGCTCTTGCTTCTCATGCTTATCCTCGGACTTCTTCCTCTTTTTGCTACCTTTTCCCTCGGCGAGGTGCACGGTGGTCTCGGGGTTGGCCTTGCCTTGCTTGACTTCAGACTTTCGGTTGCCTTCCTCGATCCTAAGTCTCACAATCAGGTCTTCTAGGCCCATGTCCTTCCTCTTGTGCTTGAGGTAGCTCTTGAAATCCTTCTACAGCGGGGGGAGCTTCTCGATCATCGCAGCTACTTGGAAGGACTCGCTGAGTTGCATCCCTTCAGCTTGGATCTCGTGAAGGATCAGCTGCAACTCTTGCACTTGGTCGATGACCTTCTTGGATTCCACCATCTTGAAGTCGAGGAATCGTCCGATGATGAATTTCTTCGTCCCGGCATCCTCCATTTTGTACTTCTTCTCGAGTGAACTCCACAACTCCTTAGCGGTCTTAGCTTTCGTATAGACGTTGTAGAGCGTGTCGTCTAGTCCATTCAGGACGTAGTTCTGGCATAGGAAGTCGCTGTGACTCCATGCATCGAGGGCGTTGATCTTCTGTTGATCTGCCTCATTTTCTGCTACCTTCGGAGCCTCTTCCTTCAAGAATCGGACCAGGTTGAGCGTCGTCAGGTAGAACAACATCTTCTGTTGCCACCTCTTGAATTCGGTACCATTGAACTTGGCCGGCCTTTCGGCGTGGACAGTTCCCGGGACCGCTGGCACTGGTGCTGAGCTTGTCGATGCCATCTTCAAGTACACAATCTCGTCTTACGATTGTTGTGTGTCGGAGTGGTATACTTGATTAGGATCTACTTCAGTCGAGGCAAGTGTTGGACACTTTCTCCGTAAGACGAGATTGCCCTGTATATTTCAGTGCGGTACGGGCTTCGGCAATCGTCCCCAAGATACAACGACTGTTTAGGGCATTTCCAAGACCGTTGCACACGTATCTCGAAACTTTCGGGTAAACCCTTATATACCCAGAACTTTCGAACTTTTTTCTAAGTAAAGAACGGGGGGCTGCTGGGATGAGAAATCTGGCAGGGGGGCAGGCCTATTTATAGGCTAGAGGAGGCAGGGAGGCAGCCACCCCGAAGGGACGCGTCCGCTCGGCCAACAGGCTGATTGGCTGCGCTCGTGGCCCTTCGGTGGCTTCTGGATCCTTTCAGGCGCGCCCAGGCTGCGCTGGCGCCGTTTCGTGACAGATTTCACAGCCCTTCGGCCTTCTGGAAGTCTCCCAGACTTTCCAGCCCGTCGTGCCTCTTCGGCGGCTAACCTGAAGGCGCTCGCAGGTCCTCGTCGCTTCGGTAGCTGCGCAGCTCCCTCCGGACCCGGGCAAAATACTTAAGGCTCCTCCAGACGATGCGCATGTGCCAAGTGCGCCACAAAGCGCCCATTGCGACCTGCGTCCAATGCGCCACACGCACGTGCGCGTGCGCGTGCTCGGACGGTGCTTCGCACCGTCCTCGCAGGTAGCTAGCGGTGGGTCAGCCTTTTAGGAAGTCAATCAAGTTGAAAGGCAAGGAGGGGAATTCCTTATAAACAAGGAAATCCTTCTTGCTCTATTCAATGTGGGATTGCAACCTTCCATCTCTCTTTTGGGCCTTTCCTTTATTGGGCTTGCATTGAATTTTTCATTCAAAACCCAACAGGAAGTAAGTTGAATTTCACGGCCACGTTGGACACATTCCCCATCAAATTCAATAAATTACCAAACTAAAGGTTTTCCTCTATTACGACGAGGTTAACAATTAAAGGTTGGAGCTTTAGGCACCGAGGAAGCGAAGATTGCATTTTTGGTCTCATGAGCAGTAGTGATTGGATTTTTTGTGGTTTTATTGTTTTTATTTTCAATAAGGGTACAATGGACTTTTCAATACAAAAAATTTGTGTTTTGAATAACTCATGTCCTTTTTTTGAGTGTTTAAATAACTCAGAATTTTAAGTGTCTATTTTCACTAATACATGGTACCTAAGTGTCTTTATTATGGTGACCCATTTATTGGCATTGATTTTGCTACCGACCGTATTGCCGCCCTATTGAGATATACATAATTAACACGATTTTAGAATCTGTGACCAATAATATGGTATTTATGGTACTAGTGATTACCAATTATATGGTAAATGAAATCAATTTTGAATTTTGGATGCAATCTTTTTTGTTTTCTATGATATTTGTTAGAATTCAACTATAAACTCCTGTATAAGTCAAAAACGATGACGGTCGATTGTCTAATGTCGATTAAACGTTGATAACCGCCAATTTGTATGTGATCGTAATTAGACTAATTTTCATGAAGCGGAACAATATATCTCTCATGTAATTGAAAGCGAAGATTTGATAAATTTAGAAGTAGGATAGACTAAAGCAAGATGATAATTGAATTTGCTGAGTTGATTTTCATTGATCGAACACATTTACATATTTATAATACGAAGGTGTAACTAAGCAACTACTTTCTAGTGACCACGTTCTCCACCAAAGTAAGATTAGTGAGATTGTGGTTGTTACAGGTTTCGTGGGAAAAAGATCTAAAACGTAAATCATGGAGAGGTGGGATACACCCCCCGTAATGTTGGCAAAGTGGTTGAGTAGCTGGAAAAACGTGTCAATGCTTCCTCCTCTGATATAGTTGGGATATTTGACACACCCCTGCAAGTTGGAAGGCGAGGTGAATAAATATCGAGCATTCCAACTTGGACATCAAGAAACTGAGCCGCTTGGCCGAGAGAGCGTACTTGAAGCATTGCCGTAAGCTTGAAGTAATGCTATTAGATTGGAACACTGCTCCGAGGATAATCGAAGCTGAGAGAGATGATTGGACGCTTGAAGTAATGCCATTAGTAGGATTTGTGACGGCCATGGTTGCTTTCGGATCAACCAGGTTGAGTGTCACAGGAGAAAAAAATATTAGGCATTGATATGCCTAATAGGCTCGGAGGGGCCTCCACTAGCTTGCTATAGCAAGGACATAAGGTTGGAACATTGCTCGGAGGACAATCGCAACTGTGAGAATTCGGTGATACCTCCTTGATCGAGAGCACTGGAAGCCTGATTCACATTGGAATCGTTGGAAATATGGATGGAAAGGGCTTTGTCAGTTGGGGTAGTGACAACCATGATTGCTATGATCAAGCACGACCTGTAGTCACCAAAGGGATGGATCTTTAGACGTTGATTTGTCTAAAAGGCTCTGATACCATAATAAATTTAGAAGTAGGATAGGGTAAAGCAAGATGATAATTGAACTTGCTGACTTGATTCTCATTGATCGAACACATTTACATATTTATAATACGAAGGTGCAACTAAGCAACTACTTTCTAGTGACCACGTTCTCCACCAAAGTAAGATTAGTAGAATTGTGATTGTTACAGGTTTCGTGGGGAAAAGATCTAAAACATAAATCTTGGAGAGGTGGGATACACCCCCGTAATGTTGGCGAAGTAGTTGAGTAGCTGGAAGAACGTGTCAATACTTCCTCCTCCGATATAGTTGGGATATTTGACAAGATTCATTTCAGTTATAGATTTGCATCTCCGCGTGACGGAGGGGATATCGCAATTGATTGTCATGATCGAACTAACTTTTATTCCAAACTCCATCTCTCCTTAGCCCCCGACCAACCCCCGAGTGTACTAAGAAGTTCCCGAAAACAAGTCGCGAACTAAGCAATTCACGGATTGGTAGGAAGAACTATCCGGTCTCAAACAAGCATCAACCATTTCTTTCAATTTCGTAGCTCTTTCTCTAATCTCCTTCCCCTCCTTCTCAACCATCAATCTTCTAACAACCTCCACAATCTTCCCCCTCTCCAAGCCATCCTCCTCCTCCAGATTCAACCCAATTCTCCAAACATCACTGACATACCTTGCGTTGACCATCTGGTCAGCAAACATGGGATAACACATCATAGGGACCCCCCTTCACAGATACTCTCCAAGGTGGAATTCCAGCCATTGTGGGTCCAAAACACACCAACGGCTGGGTGGGCCAGGACATACAATTGTGGGGCCCATGAAATTATAATGGACCCTTTCTGGTTCAGATTCTCTAGCAACCCAACAGGAAGCCACTCGAGCCATTCTCTACCGGGCACAAGTCCAGGCCTAACGACCCACAAGAACGGGAAATTACTGTTGCATATCCCATAGGCTATTTCTACCAACTCTGGCTCGCTCACATGGCCAACGCTGCCAAAGCTCACGTAGATCACGGATTTCGGGGCCTGTTTGTCGAGCCAATCGATGCAACCGTGGTCGGACACACGCGTGTCATCTACGTTTCGCTTCCGTTGTCCTGACACCGAGCTACCGGAGGAGGAGGTGGTGGGATTGGAGTGGTGCTTGTGGAATGGTCCGATTGGGTAGATTGGGACGCCATTTAGTTCACGTCGGAGAGTAGCCAATGCATGTCCCTCGAGGCCCTCGAAGGTGTTAAGAATGAGACCGGAACATCTCTTGGTTGCGTTGACCATGTTGATCAATATTTCATGGAGAGGACGCGGATCCAGCTTGCTTGTGAATGGAAGGTCCTTGACTTTGACCGGTGGAAACTCCACCACTGTATCCTCCCGTCGAGATTCTGCCAATATAGATACTCAATTCGATATTCGTTATAATCGTTTCGACTAAAAGATTACGAACCTTTGATTGGAAAGTACCCTTTTTCCTTCAAGAGGGAAAAGTTGTTATAGAGGACGTAACACGAAGCCCCGCCGGTCCTCAAAGCCATCCTGGGGACCTGAAAGCCATCGGCAATCGCCTGCGTGAAGTAGAAAGCAGCGTCGGTGATCAGACAAGCGACCGGGCCCTCCTCGCTTAGCAACCGGGACAAGCTGTTCCGAAAAGGGTCAACGCATATGTCGTTGATGGGGAAGATGAGTGACCCGGCGTCGTTTAGTGCCGTTGCCTGCTCGAACTCCTCGTGGATGCAGCGGAAGGTGAAGTTGGGGTGCTGCGAAGGGTCCGGAGAGTTGAACTTGGTGTGGAGTAGAATGACGGAACATCCCCTGACGTGGAGGATATTGGCCAGGTGGATCATCGGGTTGATATGGCCTTGAAATGGGAGCGGGAAGAGGGCGACTCTTGTCTGATGATTTCTTGGCTCCATGGTTAAGGTTGTGTTTGGGTAAGCAGCAAATCTGGAACTTCTCTAAAGAAGAGGGGAGAAGAAGAAGAACATCGGATGGACGGCCAAGTGAAAAGTTCAACCCAATTCTTCTTTTTTGCTCTTGTCCTTCTCACTGTCCAAATAAAGTATAAAGAAATACTTTCAAGAAAATAAAGTATAAAGAACGTTTCCTTTCGCTCGATCAACTTTTCTTTTTTTGAGAGATCAATCAACTTTTCTCATAGCTTGAGAGGCTATGAAATTCTGGGTTTTTTTTTGTTATTTATCATTTTATTTATTGCGAATGATTTTTTTAATAGTAAAATTTACACCACTAATTATACTTGAACTCTCCACGCCTTATAAGGACTAATATTGACTGATTCGCAGTCTGGTACTTTGGTATTAGCATTTGTCAAATTATGTACGTAGGGGCTGGTCTTTTTTTAGAAACAAAGCATACGCTTATGTATACATTTGAAAATCTGAATACAATAAAGAGTCAAGTTTCGAATGGTGGGAAACTATGCGTTCCCTTGAAAGAGAGCATACTCGATATTGTATGCATATACAATTTACAACTGGATTACGAAGTTTAAAAATGTGACATTACAAAATGATAATGACTTTAATTCTAGCCTTTTTTTTACCAAATTCTCCACTTGCCAATGAACTTTTGCATGCAGAAAAATTACAAAACGAAAAGCAAGATAACAATCGTTGTGTAGAAAGCATGATAGTGGTTCATGTCCGTCGAGATAAGATAATTAACTGACGGAGAGAAGGAAATGAGAATTGGTAAGCAAGACATGGGAAACTGATAATCTTTGGACAATAATACATTGAAGCTGATATTGGTTAGATCTATATCTGCTTAAACCGCGAGACATCGAGTTTCTTTGCCTAGTGCAATGACAAGATGTGATCAACCAATTTGTTGAGTGATTTGTAGGAAGAACCATTATTAGGCTCTAAACAAACAAGTGCCTTCTCTCTAAGCCCCATAATCGTCTCCCTAATCTCCTCCCCTTCCTGTCCACCACCCATAACCCTCCCAACAATCCTCTCAATCTCCCCTCTCTCCATCCCATCCTCCAATTGCAACCCAACCCTCCAAACATCACTCACCCACCTGGCGTTGACTCTCTGGTCAGCGATCCTGGGAGTACATATCATTGGCACCCCTTCACATATACTCTCCAACGTAGAATTCCACCCGTTATGGGTCCAGAAGGCACCAACTGCACTGTGGGCCAGAATCTCCATTTGCGGGGCCCATTTGACTACTAAGCCTCTCTCCTTTAAAAGCCCATTAGGTAGGGCCTCAGCTCACTCACTGTCATAGACCAGGCCCGGCCTTACGACCCACAGAAATGGCCGGTTGGAGTTGGCCAGGCCCCAAGCAACCTCAAGGTACTCGGATTCAGTTATTGATACTATACTACCAAAGCTCACGTATACCACTGACTTGGGAGGGTGTTTGTCTAGCCAAGAGATGACGCTATCATCGGGAATTATTAGGCTACTAGAGGATGCCACCATTTGCGTTGTTGTCCGACTTGGACGTGGATCAGTGGACTCGGGGAAGTGGTGGTTGTGCTTGTGAAATGGGCCAATTGGGAAGACCGGGATGCCGAATTCCTTCCCAATTGCGTCCAGAGAGGAGCGTTCGAGGTCGTGGAAAGTGTTGAGAATGACCCCCGAGGATGCCTTGGCTTGAGCGTTCATGTTGGCCACCAAGTCGTTGAACGTTTCGGTGTCGTTTATGGTGGTTGCCGGGAGGTCTTTGACTCTGAGCGGAGGAAACTCAACGACCGGCTGATTCGGGTCACATACTCCTGATAATGCCATGACAATTACGTGTAAAAATGGTAATTTTAAAAAATGGGGTCGGATTGCGAATCGTTTAAAAGAGCGGTCCATTTTTAGGGGTAAAGGGTTTCCAGTCGGACAGCCCAAAATCTGGTCAGATCGGGCAGTTTGCACAGTTTTTTGACTCAGACCGCCCGGTCTGACCAGATTTTTTCCAAATCAGCAAAAATTAAAACAAAAAAGTCATATCATATCTCTAAATCAAGAAAGGAAAATGAATTTTGTATGTTATAAATTGGTTGATATTTATAAAATATAGATTTTGAAACTTATATTTTAAATATTTAGTCTACCTATTATTCGAATAATAGTAAAAATTTAATGAAAACTATTCGGTCTGACCAGCGATCCAACTAGACAAATTGAAAAATGGACAAAATCTGGCTCGTACCAGAACTCCTATTTTAAAACTATGGTAAAAATCATTCAAAATTACCATTTAACATTTTATTTCCAAGATTCAGCCTAATGACACTAATAATATAAGACCATCTAAGTCACGATCCAAATGTTAAAGACACTCGTGTTAAGTTAAAGAAATATTGTATTTAATTATTACCAATATAATAAATATTATTGGATAACTGTCTCCCAAATATAAATGGATAGTGTTGATTTTAAATACGAGAAATTAAACAATTAGCGTGGTGCGTACCATTGATGGGAAGATACCCTCTTCGAGCGAGATCCAGAGAGGCATTAAGAACCATCATGCACGCAGCTCCACCGGTCCTCAACACAATCCTGGGAAGCTTAAACTCATCAGCCACTCTCTGGGTGAAGTGAAACACCACGTCCGAGATCAGCCCAGCAACCGGCTCCTCCTCTTCCAGCAACTCGGACACGCAAACGCGAAAAGGGTCGAGGCATCTGACGTTGAGAAGGGAAAGCAGCTCCACCGAGTTCGTCTTAAAGGTCTCGAGTTCGGGTCCCGTGAGTTTCTCGTGGATGCATCGGAAGGTGAAATGGGGGTGCTTGGAAGGGTCCAAGGAGTTGAAGTTGGTGTGGATTATGGTGATGGAGAAGCCCCGGGAGTGGAGGATGTTTGCTAGTTGGATCGTCGGGTTGATGTGGCCTTGTAATGGCAAAGGGAACAGAATCAATCTGTAACCTTTCTTCAGTTGTTCCATTTTCTCCCCGTTTCTTTTCTTTCTTATCAGTTCCAATATCTCTTGTGGTATTTTAATACCCGTAACACCACAGATGAATTAGTAACCATAATTTAACCATAATTTTCGAATTCGGCTCAATTTTTTCTGCTTGTTTTCTTGCGGTTATGGGCTTATGGCAGTACGGTCCCCCAGGATATGTCGTACTTTACGTCGAATTGGATGGAGCTGTGTCAAAATCAGCTCTTGCTGAGTCGGATCCAACGAAAAGCATGGTATAGTTTATTGTCAATAATATTATTTTAGGCGAAAGGTACAAAGCCAGATGGGTTGCTTAATATTTTTTTAAAAAATTGGATTGTTTAATAAAAATCACTCTTTATCGGAAAAAAAAAACCGTTGGCAGCTTGCTATTAAGCTACTCATCTGGTTAGGTAGCTAATCTACTCGTATGGTTAGGTTACTCGTCTAATAGCAAACTACACTCACCAATTACATGGTTAAGGCTGAGGGGCTGTTAATTTTTGTAGTTGATCCTCTAGCCAGAATTACCAATCTCGTCATCCAGCAACGTGATAGAGAGGGCTAAGAAGTAAGAACTTCTCGAGTGAACCTATTTCCCACTACAAGGCAAAATTAATATCACCCTTTCTTTTCCAAAAAAAGACACGTCAATTGTGTACGAGTGTGCTACAGCAATAGTGTTATTAAGCAATTCGCCTAAAAAATTATCAAAATATATTAAACTATTTTTTTCTTCTGAAACGGTTAAATTTTATTAATACTATAAGCAAAACAAGAATTCGTACTCTCGCATCCGCCGCTCTTGTCAAAATCCTAATACAGTTAGAAAACCACACCAAAAAAAGAGTATCGTCAAATCCACCGCAAAAATAAAGTTCTTTTCCGCCCGATCGATTACAATCGATGACAAAATTTTCCCAAATTACCACGCATGAAAACTTAGTAATTTAGACAAATATGGAGAGTTTGGCCTTGAAGTAACATTGAAAAAGACACGACATTACACACAGCCAAGTTGGAGCCCAGAAACAATAAGAAGGACCAAGCCCATCTCCGCGGTCTCCTCAAGCTATCTCATTTGTACAAGGTATGAAACCCCTTGATGGACTCCTCCAATTTCCCCCGCAAGTTGTAAGATATAACCCCGATAATCTGTTCACCAAGAGTAAGCGTATCAACGCGATTAGGCCGGATAGCTGAACCAGAACTGCATCATTACTTGATGCTTAATTACGTGAGATAAACCACCGTATCCCTATCACTCACTATTGCGTGATTTTACTTTTGGATTTTGCGATTGTTGGAGCAGAAAATTAATTCGCGGATTTGTTTGACTATTTCTCAGTAAAACAGTCGTATCTTTCTACTCATATATCCGATTGATACAATTCTAAAAGCTACAAAAAGATAAAATAAAGATCTAGAACTTTCTAGTTTGTGACTTCTCCAGATTCGATGTAGAAGGAAGTCAGACTTGGGTTAGAAGTTTTGGGAGTAGGTTTTTTCTTATTAGGCCGCGGATCTACTGAACATATTTTGGTAAAAATACAGTAACTTTTGGCTCAAATATCAGATTGATATGATTCTAAAAGTCACAAAAAGAGAAGATAGAGATCTACAACTTTGTAGTTTATAACTCTTCCAAATTCAGTACAGAAAGGGGCAAAAATTGGGTTACAAGCTTTGGCAGTTTGTATTTTCCTTATTAGGCCGGGGCTATGTCGGGTTTTCCTATATTGAACATGGCCTAAGATTTTTGTATGGAGTTGAGGCGAGCTTATTCTATATAAGGAGAGCTAGGTACAGGCATGAAGGGGATACACAAAAAAATACTAAATTCTTAGCTTCATAGCTTTTATCATATGTAGCTTCATAGATTTTATCTTTCATATTTTTCATATTTTTCTCCTATCCCTTTCAATAAAATCTTTCCTCCCCACTCTCTTTCTTCTCCTCTCTCACCCCCTTATTTCATCTTTTCTCCCTTTCGTTTGAATCGCACTTGGGACGACCACTCCGGACCGTTCTTAAGATCATTTCCGATATTCTACCACAATTTATTTGCAATATTATTTTTGGCACGCTCGGTGGGACTAAGGAAGGCGTCTAAGAAGAGCGATTGTTGTGTCCAAATACACGAGCTTCTACATATAGTTTTCAGTCCTTCCTCAAAAGGGACGAAATCGGCCAAGGTTGTACTGAAAGAAGACATCCAGCGAGGTTATCCAAGTTTGGAGAGTATTTCGGTCCTCTTTTGTGCAGAATTTGAAGAAGCTTTCTTCACTAAAATTGAAGATCGTTATTTTCTCTTTCTGTGGATACTCAGAACACCGAAATTGGAGGTCGTACAAGGGTATTACGATAAAAAAACTAAAGACCGGTCAGTCTGTAAGTTTGAAAAGTTTAGTTAGTTTTGAAGGGCATTTCGGTCTTTTTCACGGGCGAATTAGGTGAAAGCTATTTCAGAAAAAAGTGAAGATCTCTTAGCTTTCTGGAGACACAAAGATCTCTTCAATCAAAGTTTGGAAGAAAAAGTTACAACTACAATACTGAAGGTTGGTCGTTCTGAAATTTGATTACGAATTTGGGTGTTAAGCTTGACGTCTTTGATGGCCATGAGGAAAAGGTTGTTGCGTTTGGAAACCTTTGAAGTTGCTAATCGAGAGACCCTTAGGAAGGCGATTTTAGCAGTTTCAAGATAGTTTTATTATAACTATTGTGGTTGTAAATTATCTGAATATATCGATGATATTGAAACTCTCGTCGAGAAAGTTGATTACAAGAGAAGGTACCATGTTGGAACACTTTGGGTTAACCATGTTGAAAAGAGCTATAGCATAGCTGTGTATCGAGAAACAATGGAATACACCAAGTACATATGATTTCAGTTCCCATTAGTGAGGAGGTAATTCAAGAAATTGAAAGAAGGCTTGAGAATACCGGATTTACGGCAAGATATGTAGCCAACTCTGTACCAAATCACCCAATGGAGGTACCATCAAGTGGCGTATTTGAGACTAAAATTGACACAGCCGTACATGAATCGGCTGAATTTATGCAACATTTTATCCCGACCATCCAAGAGGCCAAACAAACAACTAGTCCACCGTTGGCCGACACCACGGCCATCGAGATTGCAATGCCAACATTCGAGAAAAAGGAAGATCCATGCCCGACACAAGTCCCATCGACAACCGAGACAACCCTAAATGCTGTATCAAATACTAAAGGCATCCCAAGGCCTCCACCGACTAAGGAAATCGTTGGGCCTTCGCTAGCAAAGAAAATTTTAGGGCCTCCGCCGAGTTACCTATTGCGGAGATCCGAGTCACACTTTGTTCCACGAGCAGTGAGCTACCTTCGCTTGTCCAATCCTATCTCAGCTCAACAACGAGACACTGGGGGGCAAACCCATCCTCAGAATATTATTGAGAATTCTATCTCATCCGGGGGGCTTGGAAAGCAATGCAACATTACAAATGAAGCTCTACTTTGGTCAAAATTATCTTGGCCGGGGGGCAAGACATGCACAAAATGAAGAAGGAAGATGATGATGAAGTCAAGTCTTTAAATCCTCCTCAACCAAGAAAGAGTACGGGGAAGCAACAACCTAATAGGCTGGCTCAACCTCGGCCATCAAAGGTTTCAAATTACAGAGAATGTCCTCAAGTCACATGGTCAAAATCGGCCAGTAACAGAAAAAGGCCGCCTGAGTACACGTGGGTTAAGAGAGACATGGTCACTCGATTGGCGACCGAGCAAGGAGTTCTCCAGAGAAAGAACCCCTTCAAGGTTTGGGTGCCTAAGGAAGAACTTTCGCGGTTTAAAAAATAATCATGTGAGACATGACCCATAAGGAGTAATCAGCCTACAAGGTCTCCAAGTTATCATACAAAGCTTATGCATAAGGAGATGCCAAGAAAGCTAAACCCACACTCGGGGGGCAAGCGTTCGGAGTCTCATTGACTAACTCTCACGAAGGCTCGACGAAGAAGGTTGGAGCAAAAAATTTAAAAGCAAAAGAAAAAACTTAGAGACTTTCAACAATAATTGTATGATCATTTTGACGAAGGAGATAGAGCTCTTACTCAACCATGTAGGCCTAAATCCATTTTTTGTGAGAGAGTCATGAGCATACGGATATCTCGAGATGAGTGATCAACTGCACGCCTACAACGGCTAGGTCTCAACCGGTTTGATGGTATATTTTTCACATATTTACGGTCTTATCTTAGTCGGTTATTTTTTTTTTGTGGAGTTAATTTTCTGCGTGTTCAAAGATGGATACACGTTAATGCTTTTTCTAGCGTCAAAACATTGATGTGTGGGGGGCATTGTTAGAGCGGAAAATTAATTCGCAGATTAGTTTGACTATTTCTCAGTAAAATATCCGTATCTTCCTACTCATATATCTGATTGATACAATTCCAAAAGCTACAAAAAGATAAAATAAAGATCTAGAATTTTCTAGTTTGTAACCTCTCCAGATTCAACGTAGAAAGAGGTCAGACTTGGGTTGAGATTTTTGGGAGTAGGTTTTTTCTTATTAGGCCGCGGATCTACTGAACCTATTTTGGTAAAAATACCGTAACTTTTAACTTGAGTATCGGAATGATATAATTCTAAAAGCCACAGAGAGAAAAGATAGAGATCTACAATTCTGTAGTTTGTGACTTTTTCAAATTCGGCACAAAAAGGGGAGAAAATTGGATTATAAGTTTTGGCAGTTTGTATTTTCCTTATTAGGCCGGGGCTATGTCGGGTTTTCCTATATTGAACATGGCCAAGGGTTTTTGTATGGAGTTAGGGCGAGCTTATTCTATATAAGGAGAGCTAGGTATAGGCATGAAGGAGACACACAAAGAAAATACCAAATTCTTAGCTTCATAGCTTTTATCTTAGCTTTTATCCTATGTAGCTTCATAGCTTTTATCTTTCATATTTTTCATAATTTTCTCCTATCCTTATCAATAAAATCTTGGAATAAGTTTATTCTAGTACCCTGTGGTTTCACCCATTTTGCATGGAGTACCATGTAGTTTTAAATTGGTATTTTAGTACCCTGTGGTTGATCACTAATTATCCGGGCAGGTACAGGGCAGCTACCCATCCAAACCCGCCTGAAACGACGTCGTTTTGAGATGACGTGAAAGACATGTGGCAAAAGACTTTCTTAAGTTAAAGCTGACGTGGACCGTGGTAAATTATATATTTAATTCCCAATTTAAATATTTTTAAAATTAAAAATATTTGTTTCCCCAATTGCCGATCATCTACTCATCAGTTCTGGCAACCCAATTAACATCGCTGTCGTCAAGCTTCGTCAATCACCGGTGTCGGGAATGTTAGATCGAGCTAGCCGATTGGGATTTTCTCACTCCAAAACAAAACAATTCAATTGATTCAAAGCATTAATCTTTCTACCTTGGTATCAATTTTGCAGCTGCTTCGTCATTGTCGTTTGATCGTGAAAGAAACCCAGAAGCTATGGAAAAGGATGGGAAAACGGAAACCCAGAAGCTGGGGATATTGAGGAGAAGGAAAGAACAAACCTTTAGGTTTCAGTTGGGTATTGTCAGACTATGCCCTCAGGAAGCGATTTGCCGAGGAGATGTTCTCGCTGAAGGAAGCACGAAGGAACACTACGCTGAAGGACTTGAAGGAAGCACGATGAAACACCACGGAATGACGGTGGTGGAGGACATGACGAAGAATCTGGGGCCCAGAGTGCGTCAGAAAGTTGGGGCCATCGAGGAGCGAAGTGGAGGACGAAGGAGGCTGAGTTGCTCGTGAAGGACGGAGGATGCCGAGCTGGGACTGGCGGCGTGGAGGATGGAGGAGCACGAAAAGCCGAGTTGGGACCAGCTTCAGGGAGGCTAAGGCCAGCGCGTGTGGAGGTTGGGTCTCGATTGAAAGAAGCTTGTGGAGAAGAAAGGAGGAGGAGAGAGATTGAGATAATTTTTTGGTATATTTAAAAGGGATTTTGAAATTATATAAATAAATTAGGGATTGAATATGTAATTTACTACGGTCCACGTCAGCTTTAACTTAAGAAAGTCTATTGCCACGTATCTTCCATGTCGTCTCAAAACGACGTCGTTTCAGGTGAGTTTGGATGGGTAGCTGCCCTGGACCTGTCCGGATAATTGGTGATCAACCACAGGATACTAAAATACCAATTTAGAACCACATGGTACTCCAGGCGAAATGGGTGAAACTACAGGGTACTAAAATAAACTTATCTCTAAAATCTTTCCTCCCCACTCTCTTTCTTCTCCTCTCTCACCCCCTTATTTCATCTTTTCTCCCTTTCGTTTGAATCGCTCTTGGAACGACCACTCTGGACCCGTTTTTAAGATCATTTTCGACATTCTACCACAATTTATTTGCAACAACGACTGGTAAAATTTTTAGTAAAGTCTCGACTGCAACTCTCATACGAGCAGTGGGGGACATTTGGGTAGGGAGAGGGGGTTCTATTTGTTCGGGAAACATTGCAAGGAGTTTTTATTGGGTTCGGGGATCATTGTGATTGTAATTAGTATTATTACTATATTATTATATTAATAAAATAAATTTACCTACCAAAAAAAATCACGATGACCAAACGGAGTATTTTTTGGTTTAATTATTGGTGTCCAGCCTATTGGGCCGACTAATCCAATTCGAATCGGATAGAACCTTTGAAAGGTGGCAAAGCTCACCAAACAGGAGTATCTTAACAAACACAAGAAAGACAATCAAAATAATTTTCTTTTAATCCATTTGTCAATCCTTGAGTGACAAAAATGCACCGAATCAAGAACCTAAACGGGAAACATTGTGCGAAGACAATAAATTGTCCTCAAATGGAGCGACAAAAACCTAAAGCATTACATCCCATCCAGTGATAAAACTCAACGGTTCACCTCATTAAAAAATACACCGAATCAAGAAATAATATAAAGTTCTGATTTTAAATAATTGAGACATTGTTTCATTGTATCTATTCTTGAGCATGATATAATACAAAATATATCAGAAGTTCACAGTCATAATTTTCATCATCGAAAACTATGAAGGCATATTGTAGTAAACGACATATTGTTACAAGATGACATATTGTAGTATACGACGGCGTATTTTTTCTATTTTGGAAATTGTACATGTATATGATCAATCAATTTTTTTTTTGAGATTTAGTTAGATTTTTTATTTATGGCCTAAAAGAACACAATAACTAGTTAACTCTGTTTGATGATCTTATTCAATTTCCAGTGGTAATGGTAAAGAATTACGCATGCTTCTTCTTCTATAAAACTTAACGAGGTGCTCTCCCCTTTCCTTTCCCTTTTCTCTTCCTTCGTGTTGGATTTCAATCTTTCTTTCTTGTGGTTTCGTTCCGATGGAGCAACGAGTCCCATGTAAAAGTAAAATCATCTCTATTATTTTGGAACGAAGAAATTGTGCAATCGAGACATATATATATCTAGAGTAATTTTCTATAGGTAAACTTATAGACCAAATTATTATATATGATAGAAATTGAATATTGTATTCGGTTGATTCTTTTTAGCCAAATACGCTTTTACATATCCAAAGTACATGGAACTTAACCAAATAACATTTAACCTGATAGTACAAAATATTGTTAAATTGAGAAAAATTCAGGTTCAAATCCTGACAAATATAAATTTGGTGTAAAAATATGAAACTTATACCTATTCATTAATCTTGCTATACACTCTCATGCAATCAAACTATTGAAAGGTGGGCTCCTCGGCTCAGTTGGTTGGATTTCCGTGTAAAGCCTAAACGGGACTGTGTATGTGCCTTAGGCCCACATAGTTTGGTCTACTCTCCAGGCCCAATAGTTTGCTGAAATATCTCAGTGGACTTTGCTTTCGGCCCACCAAAACTGAATTGGGATAAATATAATTATCCGAAGAATTTTTGACACAGCAAGCACTTTTAAGAGCATTGCAATTATTGCTAAAAAAAGAGAGCATTGCAATTAATTTGCGAATCTGTTTATCTTTATTTCACTAATAGTACATGTACAAACTACTTGTAATGCATCAAATTAATCTGACCGGTGAATGGTTAGTCGACAAATCTTTCGTAGTTCGCATTTGTGTTGAAAGATTATTATTTTTTAAATTCCGCACATAAAGATTCAGAAAAATGGGATTGTCGCTTCCACGGTACACTTGTTGATATTTATGAAATTGGTGAAAAAAAATTCAAATTATTAACGAAGATATATAAAAACTATGTGAAAATAAATCGAGGACGATTCATATTTTATTATTTCCTCGATTAAGTACACTTTACTAAAATTTAATAAATTTTTATTAAAAATACCAAAAGATCGCTATGATATAAAATAAATTAATATTATGAGCTAGAGCTGCGAATCGACTAATTTTAATTTAATTTGGATATAATAATACTCCTAACAAATATTTAAACTATTTTTTTCGAACCTCTTTTAATTATTACTAAACAGGAAAAAAGCCCCAACGGCAAGGTTTGACCGGGTCAAACCGCCTCTACTCCTCTTATGTAAAAGAAACTAAACAGGAAAAAAAGGGCTCGCTCTTTTCTTCTTATTTCGTTCCCCGCTCTTCCTCCTCCTCTCTAACGGTAGGCTCTTCTTCTTCCCTCTCCCACCATTAAGCTCCAAATCCTCTCTAATTCCCAAGATACCAACCACAGACCAGGCTGCCGGCTACCAGTTAGGGTTTCCGGTCGACAATTAATTAAGTGTATCGGATCAGCGATCCAAAACAGCGTCGTTTGGGACGGCGTGTACTTCGTCTCGAGCTTGTTATTGGAGCTCAACTCCCTCGAGAAGAAGATCAATGCCCCCTCCGCCCCCGTTAATCTCTCCAAATCCGGCCCTCCCCGTCCTCGGTAACTCGCTTTTTCGCTCTGTATTGTACTTCGGATGCGTAATTCTCTTTTTTTTAGGTTAGTCCAAGTTCAAATTTTGCTGGAAATCTTGCTGGGCATTTTAGTGATTTCGAGTTTTGGTGTTAGTTTCGTGTAGCCTGCGATTGCTTGTTTGAAAGTGCTGAATTTCATGGATAATGAGTTTTGGATCATGACTGACACATTCGTCAACCATTGGCTAGAGTAAGTGATTTGCTTTGATTGTGTTTCAGTGGAACGATGATGGTGTGGAAGAATGCAGTGCCTTTGGTTGAACCAGTATAATCCGGTACGTAGATCGGGAACAGACAGTAGGGTCAAGGTGTTGGATGCATGCTGCAACCTGGACCAAACTATTGTCTCCCTGTGTGCCATGCTATTAATAGGTGATTTGATTTGTCCTTTGGTTCGTATGCCGATGCTAAATTTGGTTCTTCTTTATGTGGTTCTTCTTGGCAATCATGTATCTGTTGTGTAGGGTTTGCATTCCTTTTTTCTCTCAGTTTTTTTTTTCCTTGCAAAGTATTTTTTTTATAGATAAAGTTTACTACTCAAGAGAATGTTACGTTCTTATTCCTTCGTTCGTAGGCCGATGCTAACTCTGATTTTTTAGGTGATTCTTCTTGGCGATCAATTGGCTCATCCTGATGGGTATTCGTTGCATCAGGTTTGCATTTCTCTTTTCTCTCAACTTCTTTTTTCCCTTGCAAAGTATTCTTTTGACATTTTTTTTAGACAAGATTTATTGCTAGGAGTATTATCATTCATGCATGCACATACATGCATACATATTCATAATTTATTTACATGCATGCATTCACATTCACATACGCATACATACATATTCATAATTCATTTACATGCATGTATTCACATGCGCATACATACATATTAATAATTTATTTACATGCATGCATGCACATATGCATCCATGACTCCCTTTTTAATCCAACTCTTCTCTATCTGGTTAGTTGGTTTATTGCATCCTTCAATTATGTATTTTTTCTTAACTATTTTGAATTGACATGATATTAGTTGTGGAATATGTAATGTTAGATATCTTGACACTTCTAAAAAAAAGAATAAAAGTTGTGGCATCTGAAAGAATAACAAGGTTAGTAATTTAATTGTTTATAAGTTAAGTCTCGAAATTGTTAGTTAATAATTTATACAAGTTATCTTCCTCAATATCCTCCTCTATTTATATGCATCTCTATATTATTTTTCGCTGTGATTACTATTGTGTAGATAACTTGTTCTTCTCGGTTCTTTTTGACGACCATGTGGTTCATCATGATAGGTATTCATTGTATTGGATTTGCATTCCACTTTTCTCTTTTTTCCATTGCAAAGTATCTTTTGACTTTTTCTCTATGTATAAAGTTTATCGCTCAAGAGGATGTTACTATTGTATTCCTTTGGTTCGTGTGCTGATGCTAACTCTGGTTCTTCTTTAGCTAGTTCTTCTTGATGATCAGCTGGTTCATCTTGATGGGTATTCGTTGCGTCGAGTTTGCATTCCTCTTTTCTCATAGCTTCTTTTTTTCTCTTACAAAGTATTTTTTTTGATATTTTCTTTCTCGAGATAAATTTTACTGCTCAAGAGGGTGTTATATTTTTATTCGTTTGGGTCGTGGGCCGGTGCTAAATCTGGCTCTTCTTCAGGTGGCTCTTCTTGACATCAGGTGGTTCATCCTGATGGATATTTGTTGCTTCGGGTTTGCATTCTTATTTTCTCTCGACTTCTTTATTTTTCATGCAAAGTATTTTTTTTTTGATATTTTCTTTCTCTAGATAAAGTTTACTATTTAAGAGGACGTTACTTTCTTATTCCTTTGGTTCATGGGCATGTGCTAACTTAGCTTCTTCTTTTGGTAGTTTTTCTAGGCGATTAGGTGATTCATCCTAATGGGTATTCGTGGTGTCAAGTTTGCATTCCTCTTCTCACTACTTTTTTTCCCTTGCAAATTATTCTTTTGACATTTTTTTTCTCTAAATAAAGTTTACCGTTCAAGAGGGTGTTACATTCTTATTTGTTTCGTTTGTGTGTCGATGCTAATTCTGGTTCTTTATTAGGTGGTTCTTCTTGGCGATCTGGTGGTTCATCCTGATGAGTTTTCGTTGTTTCGGGGTTGCATTCCTCTTTTCTCTTAGCTTTTTTTTTCTTGTAAAGTGTTCTTTTGACATTTTCTTTCTCTAGATAAAGTTTACTGCTCAAGAGGATGTTATGTTCTTATTCTATTGATTCGCATGCCGATGCTAACTTTGGTTCTTCTTAAGGTGGTTCTTCTTGGCGATCAGCTAATTCATCCTGAAGGGTATTCGTTACGCCGGGTTTGTATTCTTCTTTTCTCTGAGCTTCTTTTTTCCCCTTGCAAAGTATTCTTTTGATATTTTCTTTCTCTAGATAAAGTTTACCGCTCAAAAGTAACATCATTCAGGCATACATGTACTTGCTTACACATGCATGCATGTATTCACATATTTGCATACATATTCATAATTCATTTACACACATTCATTCACATACACATACATACATACATATTCATAACTCATTTACATACATGCATTCATTTACGCATCCATGACTCCCTTTTTCATCAAACTTTTCTTTATCTGGTTAGTTGGTTTAATGCATCTTTGAATTATGTACTTTTTCTTACCTATTCTGAATTGACATGATATTAGTTGTAGAATATGTAAAGTTAGATATCTTGACACTCTAAAAAGAGGAGTACAAGGTGCGGCATCTGAAAGAATAACAAGGTTAGTAATTTAATTATTTATAAGTTAAATCTTGAAATTGTTAGTTAATAATTTATATAAGTTATCTTCCTCAATATCCTCCTCCGACTTGTTTGCATCTCTACATTATTTTTCGTCATGATTACTGTTTTGTAGATAACTTGTTCTTTTTTGTTCTTGTTGGCGATTAGGTGGTTCATCTTGATGTGTATTTGTTGCATCCGGTTTGCATTCCCCTTTTCTCTATGCTTCATTTTTTCTCTTGCAAAATATTCTTTTGACATTTTCTTTCTCTAGATCAAGTTTTCCAGTCAAGAGGGTGTTACGTTCTTATTCTTTTGGTTCGTGTGTCGATGCTAACTCTGGTTCTTTTTTAGGTGGTTCTTCTTCGCGATCGGGTGGTGCATGTATTCGTTGCGTCACGTTTGCATTCCTGTTTTTTCTCAGTTTCTTTTTTTTTGCAAAGTATTCTTTTTGACATTTTCTTTCTCTAGATAAAGTTTACTTCTCAAGAGGATGTTACGTTCTTAATACTTTGATTCGTGGGCCGATGCTAACTTTGATTTTTCTTTAGGTGGTTCTTTTTGGCGACCAGCTGGTTCATCCTGTTGGGTATTCGTTACGTCAGTTTTGCAATCCTCTTTTCTCTCAACTTCTTTTTTTCCCTTGCAAAGTATTCTTTTGACATTTTCTTTCTCTAGACAAAGTTTATCGCTCAAGAGTAATATCATTCATGCATGCACATACATGCATTCACTTATATGCATACATATTCATAATTCATTTAAATACATGCATTCACATACGCATACATACATATTCATAATTCATTTGCATACATGCATTCTCATACGCATACATACATATTCATAATTCATTTACATACATGCATTCACATACACATACATACATATTCATAATTCATTTACATACATACATTCACACACGCATCTATGACTCTCATCTTCTCTCTATCTAGTTAGTTAGTTTATAGCATTCTTGAATTATGTATTTTTTCTTACTTGTTCTGAATTGACATGATATTAGTTATGGAATATAAAATGTTAGATATCTTGACACTTCTAAAAATAAGAGTACAAGGTGCCGCATCTGAAAATTAAACAAGGTTAGTAATTGAATTATTTATAAGTTAAGTCTCGAAACTGTTAGTTAATAATTTATACAAGTTATCTTCCTCAATATTCTCCTCTGACTTGTTTGAATCTTCATATTATTTTTCGTTGTGATTACTGTTGTGTAGATAACTTGTTCTTCTTGGCGATCAGGTTGTTCATCATCATGGGTATTCGTTGCGTTGAGTTTGTATTCCTCTTTTCTCTTAGCTTTTTTTCCCTTGAAAAATATTCTTTTGACATTTTTTCTCTCTAGAGCTCAAGAGGACGTTACATTCTTATTCTTTTCTTTCGGGTGCCGATGCTAACTCTGGTTCTTCTTTAGGTGGTTTTTCTTGGCGATCAGGTGGTTCATCCTAATGGGTATTTGTTGCGTCGGGTATGCATTCCGCTTTTCTATCGGCTACTTTTTTTCCATTGCAAAGTATCTTTTGACTTTTCCTTTCTCTATATATAGTTTACTACTCAAGAGGATATTACGTTCTTATTTTTTTGGTTCGTGTGCTGATGTTAACTCTGGTTCTTCTTGGCGATCAGGTGGTTCATCCTGATGGGTATTCTTTGCACCGGGTTTACATTCCTCTTTTCTTACAGCTTCTTTTTTTCCCTTGCAATGAAATTTTCTTTCTCTAGATAAAGTTTACTGCTCAAGAGTTTCTAATGTTCTTATTCCTTTTGTTCGTGGGCCGATGCTGACTCCAGTTTTTTTTTTGAGAATTAATACTTCAGTTCTACTTTAGGTTATTTTTCTTGGCGATCACCTGGTTCATCCTGATAGGTATTCGTTGCGTAAGGTTTGCATTCCTCTTACCTCTCACCTTCTTTTTTTCCTTACAAAGTATCCTTTTGACATTTTCTTTCTTGAGATAAAGTTTACTGCTCAAGAGAGTGTGATGTTCTTATTCATTTGGTTTGTGGACCTATGCTAACTCTGGTTTTTCTATAGGTGGTTCTTCTTGGGGATCAGGTGGTTCATCCTGACATGTATTCGTTGCATCGGGTTTGCATTCGTCTTTTCTCTTGGCTTCTTTTTTCCCTACAAAGTATTCTTTTGACATATTATTTCTCTAGATAAAGTTTACTGCTCAAGAGGATACGTTCTTATTCCTTTGGTTCGTGGGCAGTTGCTAACTCTGGTTCTTCTTTAGGAGATTCTTTTTGGCGATCAGGTGGTTCATCCTGATGGCCATTCGTTGTGTCGGGTTTGCATTCCTCTTTTCTCTCAACTTTTTTTTTCCTTGCAAAGTATTCTTTTAACATTTTCTTTCTCTAGATAAAGTTTACCGCTCAAGAGAGTGTTACGTTCTTAATCTTTTGGTTCGTGTGCTGATGCTAACTCTTGTTCTTCTTTAGGTGGCTCTTCTTGGCGATCGGGTGGTTCATGTATTTGTTGCATCGGATTTGCATTTCTCTTTTCTCTCAGCTTCTTTTTTTTTCTTGCAAAGTAATCTTTTTGACATTTTTTTCTCTAGATTAAGTCTAATGCTCAAGAGGATGCTACGTTCTTATTCCTTCAATTCGTGACCCAATGCTAACTCTAGTTTTTCTTTAGGTGGTTCTTTTTGGCGATCAGTTGGTTCATTCTGTTGGGTATTCGTTGCGTCAGGTTTGCATTCCTCTTTTCTCTTGGCTTCTTTTTTCCCTTGCAAAGTATGCGTTTGACATTTTCTTTCTCTAGACAAAGTTTACCGCTCAAGAGTAATATCATTCATGCATGCACATACATGCATACATATTCATAATTCATTTACATACATGCATTCACATACGCATACATGCATATTCATAATTCATTTATATACATGCATTCACATAAGCATCCATGACTCCCTTTTTCATTCAACTCTTCTCCATCTCGTTAGTTGGTTTATTGTATCCTTGAATTATGTATTTTTTTTACCTGTTCTGAATTGACATGATATTAGTTGTGGAATATGTAAGGTTAGATATCTTGACACTTTTAAAAACATGAGTACAAGGTGCGACAATCGAAAGAATAACAGTTAGTAATTTAATTTTTTATAAGTTAAATCTCGAAATTGTTAGTTTACTGCTGAAGAGGGTGTTACGTTCTTATTCCTTTGGTTCGTGGGTCGGTGCTAACTCTGGTTCTTCTTGACGATGAGGTGGTTCATCCTAATGGATATTCGTTGCGTTGGGATGAATAGCTTTGAATTTTGGCTATTGTTCGTGATGCAACTTAGGGTGTCTGGAGAGACTTACTGATCCATTGTTTACTCATTGCAGGTTCCAACCTTTGATGAAGATGAGGAACATACTTTCGTTTCTCGAAATCAAAGGTCGACAGCTCTCCCTTGATGCAACTTCATTTAGTTTGCATCTCACAAGTGAATAAATCTTCTACATTTCCTTTCGCAGCTAAGATATGAAGCATACTTGATGGACTATTATATACCGAAGAATACTGGGCATTCTCCTCAAGACAAAATAGTGAGCAATCCACCTTGTAATAAGATCAATTTTGCCGGAGTGGGTTGCTTTAACAGTTGGAAAGGATTAGATGGATATGAACTGGAACTTGGTTTCTGATTAATCTTTGTGTATTGTATTAGTGCGGAAAATTAATTTTTTCCCTTTCGTTGGCTGCGGTTATTTGTAATGCAGACATATAATATTGAGACATCTGCATGTCTTATAAGCCCACAGAAAGTGAGGTATGATTGCATTTTGTACCGCTTTATATCTAAAACTTGTTTCTGTGTTCATAGATCGTTTTTTTTCTATGTACTTCTTTTAAATGGAAGGGGAGCGGAGAAAAGAACCAATGTTTCAATGGTCGGTATAATTTTATACCACTTTTTGATCAGGATTCGAAGCAGCACTCTTTGTGTTCAATGTATTTCGTCTTTAATTGGCTGCAGGAGACAGGGCCACAACTTCCCACTAATGTGTCTGGAATGTTCACGTTTGGCACCAACACTGTGCAAGCTTTTGGTCGATTCAACTGTAGGTCAGGATTCCAAGTCGTTTCATTCAACACAATTGATACTTTTGATGATCGTTGAAATATTGTTGTCGCCTTCATTAGTAACATGTAGCTAAGCTTATCTATAGCCGATGTTATTAATAGTAAGTGTAATTAGGCAAACATTTTTCTAGTTAAATACAATTCCACTTATTAAAAAAAATCTCTTGAAATTGCTCTAATAAAGACAGAATCAAAATGTATTTAGCGTGGTTTTTTTTGTTATAGTTCTTGTTTTACTAATGGGTGGGTTTTTTTTTTCTTTCATGTTTTGACTCTTATGTAATTAACCTGAAAATTAATTCTAGCGATATTGATGTCAGGATAGCAATATTCTTTATCGGCGTACTCTTTTCTACTGTGATTTTTTTCCATCTAATTTTACTGCGGTAGGATTTTAATGAGGCTGGCAGTCGCAATCTTGATAAGAAAATTTTACATTAATTAGTTATAAAATATTACCTTTATTAAACTTTACTTATAAAAAATTGCATTTTCTGAGGATGAAGTAATCAACTATACAATGGTTAGTACATGATGTAACACCAACCCTTTCTGTACATGACCGACACACAGAGTATACAACTCTCAAGGCTATACGTATGAACTTGCATTTACATACTGATGATGTTGCGAGGAGCGGCCGCTATCTGTTGTTGCTCCTCTCCAGCGATATCTGCATCAACACACGCACACACATATGACAAGTTAAGTTTAAAGAAGAAATGCATGAGGTTAGCTGGGCCATGTTTCCCTACCAGTATAAGATCTTCATCGGTACCGAAGGTTCTGCGAGATTCTTCTAGGCATTTCGACGAGATTTTGTCCCTGCAATTTTCACTACCTTTGTTAGTGTCACTAGAATTATTTGAATTCCTAGTTATGGAACTAAAGATTTGCGAGCCAACTCCGAGTCTACATGTAGGAATAGCAATTCACGAATTGGCATTTTGACTATCTCAGTCTTTGGCTTAGGAGATGAACTGTTCTTGGAGTTCTGCCAAGAGGAATTACCAGGAAAAGTCATTGGCATAGACCTGAAACGCAACGTAGGAAGAAGAATAGTACCTAGAACTGGCAGGATCTCGTATCTCAAACTCGTCCGAGCTAGCATCGTACCCGCAGATGACAATATAGTGACCTGTTGTCAACAACTTTTGGTTCTGGCATCAATTGAGTAGCACAGAACAAAAAGTAAGTCATGGATGCAGACGCTTGTGACAGAATAGGTTATCTTCCAGTGAAGGAGAGTAGGAGACCAGAGAATGCATAAGCCTATGAGAAAAAAGCATAGCCAGTCCTCACCTGTGTAGCCTAGAGAGCTGTCTCTCATGCCGGATACTATAACATCCTCTAGCCAAGAACGACTGACACACATTCAAGAGAGTAAATGATCGGCTGTCGGCTTGCTGTAGATACTTCATCAGAGGAATCAACCAAATGTTCGGTTAAAACAATTGAAGCCATACCTAAACTTATAAAGGTCAACCAAGGCAATGGCAAGATATTTCCCTGATAAGATCAAGCGAGAAAGTTCCCTTTCATTCACCGACCTGCACTGTTGAAAGCAAAGTTTCACAAAACCTAACATTGCTAAACAATAACATGAATCATGCCACGGACAGCAGATTCTTTTAGAAACATTAGATAGCTAGAACTGCCTAACTGCCATGAGTAACAAGATAAAAAACTAACTAGCGCAGGAACACTGTCACACCAATGGTCCTAATCACCAGGAATTTCAATTACTCCCTCGAACCTCTTTCCGCAAAACAATAGAACGAGACACGAGTAGTACTGCAAATTCCGATTTCAGTGATATGCCTGCTCATTCAGGAGACAAGTCCTTCATAGTCAACATGGCTGGCTAACCCCAAAAGAGGCGCACTCTATAATGGGTTAAGGACAATAATTCCCATCTAATGCATCCTTTACCTATTATACCTGTATGTCAATCCCTTCAGCTACAGCTTTCTGAAACAGCGTGTCCACTCGAACTAAGTCAGTAGGCAGTTGCTCCTGTTGAAAGATACATCAGACGACTATGAGTTTTCGATATATTCAGAATGTGGCCAATATGTATTGGTTTGAGCACATTAAGAAGTCGACTCAGTCAGTTGATAGCGGTTGACAAGGTGCTACAGCCGAACATGTGCGATGGAGATACATAAATTATCTTAGACAATTTGACATTTGATAGATTAGCTTACTCCTTGGAAGAAACATAAAACAAACTGAAGTAGAATGCATGTTCCCATGACTTCTTTGCAGTATGACTAAGTCAGCTGGCAAATATGATGTTGAAGAACATCACCTCATAGAATTTCTCATCTGAGTAGCTAGGATTCGCTCCAATCGTCACAGTAAAGTAAGAGAACTTTACAGAAAATTTTAGTAGCAAAAATACCAGATCAACAGTCCAGATGCTGCAACAGAAAAGATAATATAGAGATGTCAAAAATCAACTTTCCACTCAAGCAGCTGCAGAGCATTCACCTCCAAGGAACATATGGTTACTTACAAATGTCCAAGATATTATAACCTAAATCGTAAAATTTTACATACCTGGTTGTACCACAAAGGTCTATCAAGGCCTCTAGACTGCAGTTTTCGATTCCAACAGTATTTAAAACCATCAAAACACAAGCAACTCCGCAATCCCAAGAATGCAGCTGGTTTACGTGCGCTACCTACATCGATAAGACCAGTATAAGCAGCGAAACAAGAGTGGTCTAAATTTCACGAAATAGTTGTGTTTATCAGTTATCAGTTATCAGAAACTCGGACATGATGTAGCATAAACAAGACAAGAAGAATACTTCAATGAACCGTGAAACTGGCAACGCAGCATCTGCACCGAGACACTTTCTACCACCGTAAGACGGCCTAACTTGGTGCCATCCTCCTGCATTCACAACATTTCCATCCAATCCTACTGTATCCTCATCATCTTCTCCATTGAGCAACTTGTTTAAGAGGAAGTAGAACGGCCACATCAGAACACCAAACCTCCACCACTCCACTCAAAGATCAAGACTTTTCATCAACGCTACACTCTGAGGATAAACAATCAATTCCAAAGACCACCAATCAATCACCCCTTCTTGCAACAAACTCCGAAGAGAAAATTCAACATCAAGCCTCATCCAAACCAGTAAAATCAATAAAGCTCATTCCTCCAATAACAATAAGAAACACTTTGATTAAAAAAAGAAGGGTTTTTTGTAATTACATCCAAAGAATATGAATAGTCAGAATTTAAACTTCCAGCTGAAAGGGGGAAAAACCCACCAAACGGGCAATCAACCAAAGTTGATCAGCTCACAAAGATTCAAACTTGATGTAGGAAATCGCGGCTCACATGTACCTACCGCCCCCAAGAACACAGGACCAATAAAATAAAGCAGCTGAATCTATTACTCTTCTTAAAAAGGGAATCATCGTGAAGCTTCCATATAATACAGGTCGTTGGTTGGTTTGAAAAGATTGGCGGGGTAAATTAATAATACAGAAACAGGAAGTTGGTTGCCTACCTTTGATGTCGGAGGGAAGCCCAGATGATAAAGACGGCGAATTTCCTTTGTCTGAATTGGTACTCTTATCATTCTGTTTCTTCTTCTTCTTCTTATTTTGGATTGGAGGATGTTTATAGTGTAATGAGAAATATAAAGTTTTATTTTGGGATAAACGTGATTGACTCTGAGTAGGTGCTGGATCCAGGGTGGGCCACCTTCCAGTTTGACCTTATTGGCCAATGGCTATTTAAGGGGTAAATTACTCTGATGTCCTTCGTATTTGACTCAATCGATAATTTAGTCTTCCGTGTTTTAAAAATTATTCTACTGGTCCTTATGATTGATTTTATTATACGTTTGGGTCATTGGCTCACGTTAGCAATTCTCATTTTTCGTTTTTGTCTTTGAAATGATGAACATACCCTTAAAAACAAACAAAAAGTCATCTCCTTCCTCTTCCTTCCACTCCCTCACCAGAGATCCCTCGCCGGAATAAAAAAAATATTTGTCCCTCAATCTTCTTCCCGATGAAACAAATTTTGGGTAAATATTAATTAATCAAGATTGGATCTGTGACAATCCCTCATCTCCTTCTCTCTCTCCCTGGATCTCATAGTGACAGAGACGACGTCGTTCAAAAAATCCATCAAAAACCCATATCCCGTTCGAAAATCCATCACCTTTGACAAACTCGAAGTAGACCATTGAATAAACCCATCTTTAGCTCAAGAAACCCATCACCACATAAGGTCAGAGCCGTTGCGTACCTCGAGATCAAATCCATTATCGCTGCCGGCCAAAAATCTCTCCTTTAACCGACGCCTCATGATGACAACAGCAAGCTCCTTCAACCGACGGCCAAAAATCTAAAATCTCTCAGAGGAAGTTTGTGACAGACCTGGATTGTGATGGTCGGAATCGAACCTACCTAGTTGTTCATGACGGCACGAGGAAGATGGAGAGGGTGGCCGTAGCCCTCTCTGAGGAAGTTCAATCGACACCGCGAGAAGGTGGAGAGGGTGGTCGTAGCCCTCTCCGACGCCCCTGGGGTTGTTGTGGAGAAACATGAAGGTGTCCCCATCAGTCTCTTCTGGGTTGAATCAGAGAGTGCGAGTTGGAGACGTCGGTGGTCTGACTTGGGAGGTTTGAGGATTCATCGGTTGTCATCGTCGAGAATTCGTCGGTGGTTAAATCTATGATTAAATCTAATTGTAAGATGACGATGTATTTCTTTATTCAATTGTTGATGTTGGAGATGAGAATTGGGAGAGGGTTTTTTGGTTGCTGTTGATGTTGGAGATGGACGTCGAGAGGAAGGAGATGATTTTTTTTACATGGCGGTGGGAGCGTTGCCGGAGGTGGACGTCGAGAGGAAGGAGAAGAAGTTTAAGGGTATTTTAGTCATTTTAATGACAAAAATAAAAAAAAAGAGTTGGTGATGTCAGCGAGGGACCCAAAAGTATTATAAAATCAAAACGGAGAGTGAGAATAATTTTTGAAATACGGGGGACTAAATCGTCGTTTTAGTCAAACCCGAAAGATACCAAATTTTTGCCCTCTTTAAGTATTTTTCTTTATGAAAGGCTGTGGCTATTTGGGTCGGTAGAGACAGAGTAGTGTTTTATATATGTGATATTAATATACTATTTAAATTGTGATTTTTCCAATAGTAATAATTTTTATTTTTCTTTGGAGTATAATATTTTGCCAAAGTATTTCATATTAAGATGATTAGACGAGTCGGTGTCGGTCCTTTGGATAAAGCCCATCCAGTTATTATTACAGGCTTGTGTTGTAGTAATCTGATTCTGGCCAATACATACGACCTGGATCAAATGGAGATCTTGCTTGTCGGTGAGTTTGGTCCCTTTATTGATTACATCCAACTTCTTGTTATGACCGATGAAAGAAATATTGGAGAACTAATTTGAAAATAGCATGATTGAGTATGAATAAAGAAATATATAAAAAAGTTTGTTGTTATGGATATTATTGGAAGTTTATATATCTGCCAACACAAACCGAAGGATGTTGACCGAAAGCTCTGTTACAAGTGCTGAACAATTGCCAAAGGAAAAACAATTTTATTAAAAAGAGAAAAAAAAGGGGAAAAACAACGTCTTGGAGACCAATAAGCATGGCCCACAGGTTCGTGATTTATAGGTTCGCATTGCCAAGTAAGTCATCTTCCTCGCCCACTGCTCCGAAGCCAGTAAACTTGTTAGAAGAGGAAAGTAGGAAAAGCAGGACAAAAAAAAAATTATGGTGAATCCAATTCCGGTAAGGGCGAGGCGGATTTGGGAGCACTGGAACATCCGAGGAGCCGTACTCTTGAGCCTCTTCCTTCAGGTGCTCCTCATCATGCTCGCTCCCGTCAGGAAGCGCACCGGTAACAAGGCCATCATGCTCCTCATATGGTCCGCCTACCTCCTCGCCGACGCGGTCGCCAACTTCGCCATTGGCCTCATCTTCAACAGCCAGGGCAACCCTCCTTCCTCCCCTCACAGTGAAGAGAACAGCGACCTTCTGGCCGTGTGGGCCCCATTCTTGCTGGTCCACCTCGGCGGCCCGGACACTATCACTGCCTTCGCCCTCGAAGACAACCAGCTCTGGCTCAGACACCTTCTGTCTTTCGTCGTCCAAGCAGCCGCCACCGGATATGTCTTCCTCCAGACATTGCCGAGGAGCAAGCTGATCGTGCCGACGTTGCTCTTGTTTGTCTCGGGATTCATCAAGTATCTGGAGCGGACTTTCTCATTGTACATGGCGAGCAAGGAGAAGTTCCGGGACTCCCTGCTCCGCAAGCCCGAACCCGGAGTGGACTACGCGGGTCTCGTTGACGTGTACGGCTCGAGGCTCCCTGATCCCGACCGTCTGGTGACCCGACAACCCTCCATTGTAAGCGCCAATGCCACTGCTAGCGATGCCGAAATGGGTTTGGTGCTCAGAGCGTACCGATGCTTCATCCGCCTCAGGGGACTAATCGTGGACCTCCCCGTCCGCGCTGCAGAGTACGAGGGGATACACAATCTGTGGGAAGATATGGAAGGCCAAAGCGAAAGGGCCTTGAGGATGATAGAGGTGGAGCTCAACTTCTTTTATGATGTTCTCTACACCAAGGCTGTTGTGGTGCATTCGCGACTAGGTACGCTCTGCCGCTCCATATCTTTGGTTTCGGTTATATCAGCGTTTCTAGTCTTCCGTCTCCATGTCAAGAAGCATGGCTATTTCGATGCCTTTGATGTTGGAGTTACCTATGCATTGCTGTGCGGTGCTCTGGCACTTGACGGGTTCGCACTGGTCAAGGCCTTCTTTTCGGATTGGACACTATCCGGAGCCTTGGAGATTTACCTAGACAAGGCTTATCCCACCAAATGGCTGTCAATTATTTGTAACGGCATAATTGTGTTGTTTAGCAAATTGCCGGTCCTAACTAGGCCAAGAGCGGATGCTGATCAGCGAGGGTTACATGTTTTCGTTGCACCATTTGTTAGCAGAAGGTGGTCGGGATATGTGTCAGGTTTCGATTTGATCAGCTATTGTGTCAAGAGGAGTTCGGCTCGAGTCGAGAGCTGCTGCTGCACAATCAGTTCCACCAGAGTGGATAAGTTAGTCCAATGGGTGGGACTCCGAGACTTGCTAAACGAGCTGCGGTACAAGTCCAAAGAACCACTGACTCGCGATCTCTGGGAATTCATCCTGCAAGAATTGCTCACCAAGTCCATGAAGGAAAGCGCGGGCAAGTTAATAGAGGCAAGAGGGGAATGGGTCCTGGGAAATGGTGTTGAGAGTGAAGATTTCACAGAGCTGAAGTCCTACATTGTCGATGTTGCTTTTGACGAGAGCCTCCTGACGTGGCACATTGCCACTGAGCTGCTACACAAAGAGAAGCAGGTACTTCCAGGGGATGATAGCTACAAGGAGAGGTACATCAGCAAGATCCTCTCGGATTACATGATGTACCTTGTCATCATGCGACCGACTATGATGGAAGCTGTTTCGAGCAGTGACCAGATATTAAGATTCCAAGATACTTGTGCCGAGGCTGAGAGGTTCTTCAAGACCAATGGGATAAAGCCGACCCAGGTGAAGACGGCGTGTAAGATGACTCTTGGTCTAAAGATGGAGATTGCTCCCAAGTTAGTGAAGGGACCAGGGGAGAGCATGTCGGTGTTCTTTGAGGCAAACATGCTTGCGAAAGAGCTAACGAGACTGAACAAGAACAAATGGAAGGTTTTGAGCAGAGTGTGGATCGAAATGTTGTCGTACGCTGCATCACATTGCAGTTCCAGCGCTCATGCCCAGCAGATTAGCAGAGGTGGAGAGCTCATCACGTTGGTATGGCTGGCCATGGTTCACTACGGATTGATAAGAAAAGAATTCCAGAAGAAGAGATGATCAACATTAGAATGAATGAGTTGCATCAATCTTCAAGAACACGGGTAAAGGTGTGGAATTAGTTTTAGCAATAATATCGGATGCTTATTTTTCCTCGTGTTTTTTATTCCATGGAATTTTAGCGTGACATATTTTTAATAAGACTGTCTATCATTGTTTATTTTTTGATAAGTAAAATTTTATATAATTTTTTTAATATAGTAATTACACCAATGAATTACAATCTCCTACACATACTAGATAAACACCTACCAAATTACGTCAAGTAATATGATAAGAATTATCTAGATCACCTCTTAACCAAGAGAAAAACAAACAGGCCAAGTTTGTTTTTGAAATGATCTCCAGGACTCTTCAAAGCACCACATCCTAATTATTGTCGCTTTAGGTCAGGGTCCAGATGTCAAAAGAAAACCTCCTTCATGATCTCCCATCATTAATTTCCAATCCATTTCATATCTCAAAGTTGCAGCTCGTTAGAATTAGGCGTGGTCTTGCAAACCGAGTCCCACACTTGTAGCTCCCCAAATGATTTAAGTAGCCTTCAACCTCCATGCCTGAACCAGCTTGTCTGACGTTTTCAAGTACATCAACAACGTCCCCGTACCATTGCACCCCTGGAATTACCTATTGTACGTGTTTAGTCCCAACCAATTTCTTCCCTCTTCCACAAATTTTGACCCACATAAGTACAGGAGCCTCCAACTTAAAATCTTGCAACGAAAGAAAGCCAATAGTCCCTGTTCACACCAGCCTCTTAATTGCCGCTTGCCTGGGGGCAGAACCTAAGGCAAACGTCATGGTATATGGTATATTACGTACATAACATAAATATTAGTAAAATTCTGCAAGAAAAACACTGGAGCGATTACTTCCATCAGCAAGGTGTTTGATTCGGTCAGGGACAGCTTTTTCTTTTTTATATTCTAGCTTTTTCTTTTATGTTGCTTCACAACTTTGCCTGGTATTGATCTTTTGTCTGCATATCTCAACTTTGCCTTTATTATCTTTTACCTAGTATCAGATTTGATTCCCTCTCTCCATCATAGTTTCGATCCTCAAGATTTTGGAAGAGAATAAATAGAACGGGATTCTTAAAAATGATCAATTTTCAACTGATGGTATAACCAAATAAAATATATTGTCTACTGAAACCGGATCAATAAATTATGTATCGCAATTGTTTGTCCGAATCATGAAAATAGTTTTCTAAATAAAAGGACAAGTGTTCCATAACATGTAAAAACTTAACCTAACAAGCACAAGAGCTTCGGACAGAAAAGGAAAAGTAGTTGTGCCGCTCGGTCCAATCTTGACCCAAGAATAATGATTTCTTCTAGTTAGTGATTATCAAAAAGAAGAAGAAAAAAAAAGGAAAAAGTTGATGCAAGTCTGTGGGAATAAGCAATGAAGATTCTGAAGCAACGTGACACCAGAAAAGATGCAGAGGTTTGATCCTTAATCTAGCTGATCATATCTCAATGATTATGCTAGGTAGTTGTTGGTCATTATGACCAACCCCTCAAAAAAAATATTAGAACGTAATTAGTGTAAATACCAGCTGTTTAGTCACAATAAATGACAGCTTACAAGCCGTTATAAGCAGCTGGCAAAAGTAGCTCTAGTTAGGCTTGTATATAAGCAACTGATCATGACTTAATAAAGCAAGTAATATTCCTATTCCGCTGTGAGTTTCTACAAAGTCTCACTCCTTGTAAGTTCTATATTGCTTTTTCTTCTAAAACGGAAAACCCTCTCATCTATCTATCTCTCTGTGTGTCTGTGTGTGTACGAAGAAGAAGAAGAAGATGACGGACGCATTCATCAACGACATGGCTAAAGGGATCCTGGGGAAATTGGGTTCCTTGGAGATGGGGCTCCTCTATTGGGGTGTTAAAAGTGAGCTCGAGATGCTCACCAGCACCGTTTCCGCCATACGGGACGTGCTTCCTGACGCCGAGGAGAAGTCCATTACCAGCCAAGTGGTCCAAGTCTGGCTTAGAGACCTCAGAGAAGAGATGCATGACGCCGAGGAGTTGATGGATGACTTGTTGGTTCGTTCTTTACGGCGAAGAAGAGGTAAAAAAGTTGCCAAGGAGGAGGTAGGCCTTTTCTTCTCAAGCTCAAACCAGCTGGTTTACGGTCTGAAAATGGCTCATCGCCTGAGGGACTTGAGGGTTAGGCTACACGGCTTTTTAGATGGAGGAACAACAGTGTTAGACTTGCGTATGCTTCCTCCTCCCATTCCCAAGGAGGATAAAGATCAATTAACACGCTCCTATCCACCTGAAATAATTGTTGGAAGAGAAGCTGATAAGGTGGCAATTGTAAAAGCTTTATTGTCTGAAAACTTAGATGAGCCGGAGAGGGTGGGAACTGTTGCAATTGCAGGCATGGGAGGCATAGGAAAGACTGTTTTAGCAAAGATGGTGTATCGCGATGAGAGGATGGCGAGAGAGTTTGGGTTGAGATTGTGGGTCGACGTGGGTGATGTTTTTGATGTGGGTCATATAGTTGAGAAAATTGTAAAGCAATTCACTCATGAGTTGGTTTGGGGGGGCATTGGGATGGCATCGTTAGTTGCCATTCTCCGCGCGACAGTTAAAACCACCAAGTTTTTACTGGTACTGGATGATGTATGGAACGAGAATTATGGAAAGTGGCTCAGGCTGATAGGTATTTTACAGGATGGTGTCGGAGGAAGTAGGATCTTGGTAACCACGCGTAGTCTTGGGGTTGCTGAAATCACAAATACAATAAGAAGACCACACAGGTTGCAAGGCCTGTCGGAAGAGGATTCTTGGCCATTGTTTGAAAACACGGCATTTCCAGGACGACAAGTGCCATCAAGTCTGAGAGAATTTGTACGAGAGATACTTGACAAGTGCAGTGGTATTCCAATGGCCATTAAGTTGATAGGCAGCCTGTTGTACTTCAAACAAAGTGATTCGGAGTGGTCATCTTTCAGAGAACTTTGGAAGACGGTGGTTGGACCAGACATCCCCCTGTGGTTAACTCTCAGAGTATGTGTCTATGACCTCCCTTTGCATCTTAAACGGTGCTTTGCCTTCTGCTCTTTATTCCCAAAGGACAGCACAATTCACGTCCCCAGACTTATAAATCTATGGATAGCTCAAGGGTGTGTGAAGCCATCAGGTCCTTTTCAAAGCCTTGAAGTTATTGGTCGTGAGCATTTTATGCAACTTCTTCGGAGGTCATTCTTCGTAGACGTTTCAGTTGCAGAGGACGGAAACATATTCAGTTGCAGAATGCCTGACTTGATACATGATCTGGCCACGGAACTTTTTGGAACAGAATATAATTTTTTCTGGATTTCAAGTCCAGAAAAAGCTCACCATGCTGCATTTTCTGTTGATCCAACTAAACCATGGGAAGTTCCCCTTCCCTTGTTTGAAGCCAGAAAACTAAGATCCCTTCTTTTGTTGAATGAAACACGAATCAGTCTAGGAGTTGTTCAGCCAGGGTGTCAACTGGAAAAGCAACAGCTCCACCTAATTGCTTCTAATTTCCGGCGGCTAAAGATGTTGGATCTTCACAGCTCGGACATTAGCAGAGTGCCAAGCTCAGTCTGCAAGTTAAAGTTTCTCACATATCTTGATCTTTCAGAGAACAAGAAGATCAAGGTTCTCCCGGAATCCATTACTAGATTGTTGTTATTACAGACTCTGAAGTTGGACAACTGTCCCAGGCTTTTGCAGCTGCCTAAAGACACGAAAATGTTGGTCAGTTTGGTTCATCTTGGGGTTGAGAACTGTAGTTTCTTGACACACATACCAAGAGGGATCGGAAGGCTAACTTCTCTTACTACATTGTCGAGATTTGTTTTGCCGATAGATCGTTCTATTTCCAAGTACAGTGCCAGTCTTGGTGAGCTACAGGATTTGAATGATCTCGGAGGCACACTCAGAATCTATAATTTGCCTCATTCAAAAGGTGCAATGTCCGAGTTTCAAGCAGCCAACTTACAGGCAAAAAAAGGTCTTGTTGTGTTGAGGTTAGAATGGAGCGATGGTGACGAGGACCACAATGATCATGATTATGATGCAAAAGAATTGGGTGATGACAAGATGGCAATGCAAGCATTACAGCCGGCCCTTGGGCTGGAAAGGCTGGAATTAAGAGGATACAGGGGAACAGAGTTTCCAAGCTGGCTATCTTCTCTAACAAATCTAGTAGCCCTTGCTTTAGAATCTTGTGAGATGTGCAAATGGTTGCCGCCGCTTCACCAGCTGATCCATCTCAAATTTCTGACCATCGAGGGACTAACAGCTCTTGAGTATGTGCAAGACGGGGAAATCAAAGGAGGAAATTCCGAAGATTTCTTTCCTTCATTGGAGAAGCTAGTGCTTTCCAGTTGTCCTGAGCTGGAGGGATGGTGGAAACCAGCAGCACCAACAACATCACCAGAAATGGAGCTTCCATGCTTTAGCCGCGTCTCTCACTTGTCTATCACGGCATGCCCAAAGTTGAGCTCAAACTTAATGCCTTCATTTCCGTCACTTAACTCTGTGAAGTTCTCTGATTCTAGAATGACACTACTGAAGCAAATACTAGTTCAACCTAAAGCATCTGCATCTGCTTCAGAATCATCTTCCACGCTTCCGCTCTCTCATCTAGAAGCTCTAGACATTGAGGCTATCAATGATCTAGAGTCTTTCCCAGAGGATCTATTCCAAAACCTCAAGTATCTCCAGACTTTTCGGGTCTCTCGTTGCCAAAGATTGGAGGCTCTGTTCGAAGCTATTCGCCACCTGACGTCCCTTACAACTCTTTCCATCGAGGCTTGTCCAAAGCTAGATCTGTGCGCAGGCGATGATGGCACACAACATCAAGTTCTTGAAAGACTCCGTTCTGTTACTCTTGATCGTATTCGGGAGCTGGTGTCTCTTCCTCGTTGGATACGACATCTTCCTCTTCTCGAGCGCCTTGAAATCTCCGGCTGTCATAATTTGCAATCCCTCCCCGAGTGGATGACCGAACTACGTGAATTGCGGCTTCTAATCATCATCTGGTGCCCCCAACTGACAGATAAATGCCAAAGGGATGAGGGCGAAGATTGGCCAAAGATTAAACATATCCCGGGCATCATAGTTAATCGAAAAGCTGTCTAATGAAGCTTGATCCACTGACTTCAGGTTTGTGTCTCTTCTTTGTCTTACCATCATCGACTTCTACTTTCAGTTAACAAAATCTTGATTGTTTCTTGTGTGCATACTTGAGAGTCATTCACGAAATCTCTTGATATCGTCTTATCGGTTTTGATTGTTCGGCGTTTCTTCAGATGTTAGCTGATTTTCAACTGAATGATCTTGCAAGAGGCACGGTTGCAAGGTGAGATATGAACCTGGAGAAGTGAAGACGCCAAGAAGAGCACACCTGCAATAAGGCAACTTCATAGTTATGCCCCTACTTTCTATCTTCTCAATGTGGGAAGAATTCATAGCAGAAATGTATTTAGCATAGGTTGTCTTCGAAATACTAAGACTCCATGATTGAACTTGAAACCTCTTTTTTTTTTTGGGCGAAAAGAAACTTTATTACTCAAAGAAACGGAAAAGTTACAAGAAGGGGAAAAGGAAACAGAAGAGAAGTCAAACACCCAGGCCGAATAGGAAATCGCAAAACAGCAAGCCTATCGCCATAAAGAAGAAATCGACCCTACAAACTTGAGAGAAAGCGTGGCCGATGAAGGAACCAATGATGTGTAGGGGTACCCACAACACGGGTAGTCTAAGGATGATAAATCAGCCGCGGCGCATCAAAAGTCCACCTCATACTCCAGCCAACGTAGATCTTTACTGGCATAGGTAGTCCCAGTCTTATAAAAGTTAATGGGCCATTTCTTCATAATCAATGGTTGTGTGCTAGGGATCAATAGGCGGGGCCAACAGGTGAAGTGGGCTTGATTTGGTTAGCTGGTCCTTTGAAGAGGCTGCCTCATGTAGCAATGTAGAGTTGCTTAGCAGTTGATATGGTTCAGTTCGAGAATATCATCGATTTTAAAGATTACAATTACAATCCGATATTGTTACTAAATGCTATCGAAAGGGTTGAAAGAGATCCTGTTTTGCTTTCTTTCTTTTTTTCCCTTGAAATGTAAATTTTTACACCATCTATACATTTGTAAGAGTTCATGATTGGACTAAATACCTTTTGTCATATATATCAGAATATAGATCATCAGATTTCTATTAATCGACATTTACCGTATTGTCCTACAGGAAACCACTAAATTACAGAACTACCATAAAGCAGCTAGATGGCCTCGTGGCCCATGACATCTTGGGCCACGTCAGCAGGGTGGGGATGCTATGTTTTATATGCTGTAGCCATTAGATTTAGAGGTACTCGAGTTCTTGTCCGGTAGTGGAGTTCAATAGTATCTATTTTTGGTTGGTGGGATGACAAGGATGAATCTTTTATGAATTTGGGTTTTAGAGTGATGATGGATGGAAATTGAGTGGTAGGTCGGTAAGTGGGTTCCCGATAAGGTTCTCGATAGAAAATGTGGATAAAGAAAAAGAGTAAATGGTTGATGTTTATGGCTGGTGGTGAATAGAGATGGTGCCACTCTTTTCACAGCCACTTGCAGTTCGTGTCCTGCATGATTATTGCCATTCTTGGATAGACAAACGTTTTGAGAATTCAAGAGAAGGTCACGACAAAATGAGCCGTTTATCATCATGATAAGTGTGAAATGGAGGTTTGAGGAATCCTAACAGTACTTGCACTCTGTTCTTACGTTACATGACCCGATCAATTCAGCATCATCAAGGTTCAATCCCTGGTGGAAACAATGGCGGCTTGGCATGATTGGTGTTAGCCTTAATGGGCACTCAGAAGATCAGTCGGTAGAGCAGTAATCAATTGAAGTTCTCTCTTTGTGGTGGATGCTCCACTCAATAGTGGGATTGACGTGTCACCAACACTTGGCTTCTTGTTCTACTATAAAATCATGTGTTCCTTTAGGACATGTTGTGTGCATACAACTGAAGAAGAAATGGCAACTCAAGCAAGCTCCTACATTTGCCTCCTGGCACTCCTTGCCCTCTTCAGCTTAGCTGAGCATGGCCGAGTTTTCGGGGCCGGGGAGTGCGGGAAGTCCACGACGCCTGACATGGAAGCCTTCAAGCTCGCACCTTGCGCATCTGCAGCTGAGGATCAGAATGCTGCTGTCTCAAGTCAATGCTGTGCTCAGGTCAAGAAGATCGGCCAGAACCCGGCGTGTCTATGCGCTATCATGCTATCCAACACGGCCAAGTCTTCCGGAGCCAAGCCGGAGATCGCTATGACCATTCCCAAGAGATGCAACATCGCGGATCGTCCTGTGGGCTACAAGTGTGGACGTGAGGATCCTTCTCCCTTGTATTTCTTGTTTCAACAACTAAGTTTAACTACGTGATCAGTAACTAAGCTATTTCTTTGTTTTCTGCAGCCTACACCCTTCCATGAGGCGGAATTTGAAGGGCCGATGTTGTTACTCCCTATGTATGAGTACCTTCTCCATGTCCTTGTGCCTAGCTTCTTGTTCTAGCTGACATGTAATTGGCAAACCAGTTGTCTAAATAAAAACCAGTCTGGGGCTTCAGTCTCTTTTAAGAATGAATATCTCTGCCATATTACATACTAATTGTGCACGGATTATCTGCACGCTGATACCATTCGCGCAAAAAAGTAGAGCTACGGGCATTGTAGTCGAATCGATTGGTGCAATCTCCTACAATTCTGTGAGGAGGTCGAGGGATCGAACTCAACAAGGGTCTATTAGATCAAGGAATTAAGCATATCATACAGATTACAGGGTTTGAAAGTTACAGAACAACATCACAATTCACATGAGAGAACCTAGTACTAGGTCAGTTATTTCCTAAGAAAGAATAGCCTACTAGCTATAAACAGTACATCAGCCACAACTCCGACTATTTTATTCCTTAGTACTAATAATTGAACTTGGTCATGGTCATCGTTGTTTTCCTTGGGACTAGCCCGAAGTTAGCTTGCTTCGGGCTAGATTCTAGTAGTAGAGCGATCCTGCGGGTGAAAAGTGTGCTCGAGCGTTAAATTTGTCGAACAGAGAAGAGCCAGCAAACAGGAACAATTTACCAAGATGTTACTAATTAGCATACGTACCCTGCCACCAATTTCCTCTTGAAGCACTATTGGAGTGGTTGCCATTAGGATCATTGTCTCCACTATCTATCTTCAACTACAAACATAATCACGTATAAACATGATTCGACATATTTCACGGTTAAAAAATAAACCATTTTTTAGATTTGTGATGAGCGTTCATTTTTACTGGAGTTTTTTTTTTCGAATTCTCACTAGTCGGAACATTACCATAAATTAATAACTTAAATTTTTTGGTCAAGACTCACGGTGTATTGAGATTCTGACTTGCTGGTTCTTGGAGAATAATGTTCTTGACCACCATAATAAATTGATGAGCTAAAGTAGCATGGCTCCACTGTTTCATTTTGATACAGTAAATTACTCTTGTCGTTCACTCCAGAACTATTCTCTCTCTTGCTGCTCTTCGTGACATTATCTGCCAATCAAATAGGGATTAATTAGCGGATCGAATTGTACAATAAAAAGCTTGGCCAAATTTCAATTTTAAATTGACAACCCGCAAGTGTTTATTACGTGGAATTCGGGATCGAATATAATTTAGCCAAGTGATAGAGAGGGAGTCATGTAATAACTAATAACTAACAACTAACTGAAATAACAGCCAACGACAGGATTCCTGACGATTACCTGGATTCCCATGTCTGCCACTTGCAACTTGCTTCCCAACCAGGTCACTAGCCTGCTGCTTCTGACATGCCCAACAAAGAATATATAGTCAAAATGATGTCTTTTTCTGTTGAATTTTTGGAGGAGAAAAGATTATAGTTTCTACCATATTGTCTTTGACCGGACATATGGTATATCGTAATAAATAAGTCTAACCGAAACCTTGATCTGACTGGAGAGCTCGAATCGAGATAGTATATAATTTGTAGGCATTTCCAATATTACAGGAACATATATCGAAAGACACCAGAGTTGAAGAATGGAACGTTATCGTGTTAACGGAAATAGATTCATGAACCGGATGTCTCAAGCTAAATTACGTGCGGTACATGAAGAGAACCAATTCCACTAAAAGTAGGCCAACTTTATGTTTGCCGATATAATCCCCAGAACAAAGAACTTAATAGTAAAATTCCTCGGATCACATGATCACGAAATCTTTCATATGAGCCAATAATATTATGTAATTTACCTGGAGATTCTTAAAAAACTATATTAAACAACAGGAGAATGTATCAACATGCATGCATGGAATATATATAATATCAAGATTCCGAGATATAACGATAGAGAATAAAATGAAATTAGAGAATGCATGCATGAATACCATGAATATCACTATTGGGTCGGGGAACTTTATTTTGTCTTTAATTAGTTGGGGTCCTTGTAGTGATGTTAATTAAGGGACCAAATTAATTGACCATTGACCCTCATCCTCGATCAAGTTGAGTTATACCTATATACTCTATTTTATAACTGCGTACCAAATTTTGTTACTCAGAAATTCCACTCTTTAAGAGGAATGTACATAACCATATTATTACAAAAATTTAACCTTTTCAAAAAAAAAACTCTACTTTGGTGATGATATTCTATACATTTCCTTCGCCACCAACGGGACCAACATGAAAATCTCTTATCTTTAATTGGCAAACGAAGCTAACCATACAATATCTTTTTGGTTGAACCCACCAAATATTCAGACATCAATTTTCTGACTAACGATAAGTAAAATGTTTATTATTTATCAAAAGGCTATTTCAGTGTACCCAAGTACACTATACTTAACGACGACAATTTTCTTAAACTAACTTTCTGACTAGTTAATCTGAGTTAGAATCGAGTCAGACAAAAGATTCCGATCAATGAGAGAATCTATTTATGCAGGATGTAACATCAGGGATACGAGGAGAGAAGATTATTACCGCTGATGGAGAGGAGAAAATGGACCCAAAAATCTCACTGGAGGAGGAGGAAGAAAAGGAGTCCTTGGGACCAAAAAGATGATCCAAGGAAGAAGAGCGAGCACCGCCACCACCAACTTGCCTATTGTTTTCCATCACAGCAACAATCTCTCTCTACTTGCTTATTAGCACTATATCTCTCTCTCTAAAAAAGCAATAGTAGCTAGCAACTATATATAGAGAAAGGGAGAGAGCCCTGTAGAGAAAATATTATTCTTTAATGTAATTTCCCTGTCAACCAACGAACAAAACTACTCCAGTGGTTGGTATTAACAGACTCCTTTGACCCTCCCAAACAGATTAAATTGAGCAGACAAAGCGGTCCCAGTGGATAAGATTTGCAGGCTGACAATTGAGAGAAGGGGAGAGGCAATTAATGGTAGGCAAGGGCAGAAGAAACGACAGGTGACACAATTTAAGACCAAGGTCGTACAGGGAGGAGCCACGTGAAGACTAAAGTTATGGAAAGAGAGTTAGTACTACACTTGTTTATAAACCAAAATACACATAGTCAGAATTTGAATTTAACACTTTACTTAAATCGTCTTATATTATTAGGTTAAATAAAAATTTTACTATCCTACGATATTTATAAGCCCAGAGGATAACCACTCTAATAATTTTACAACCATTATTACCAATAAATAATTAAATTAATTTTTAAAAAATTATTTAACTTTAAGCACGGTATTTTAAATTTAGATTATTGAAAATACAATACTGAAATATATTTCTTGGATTTACTCTCTTTGGACAAATCGAAGCTAACCATCATGTCCAAGTGGGGACATGTTGCCCCCTATTTTGGATGCCTTTGATTCCATTGATTATTTTCCCAAGTTACGAGGTGTTGGGATGGCGAGAAATATAAAAGACTTATTCCTATTCCTATTCTGACTAGGTTTTGGACTCCTAATTAGACCTAGATAGGTTACTTGTACAACAAGGGTTTGCCTCTATATAAAGGCATGTTACCCTAAGGTTTTGTATGGCTTTGTGGCTCGAAAACTCATCAATAAAAGTTCTCATTTCTCCCCGTGGATGTAGGCATTAGGCCGAACCACGTAAACTCTTGTGTCCGTGTTCTTTGCGCGTTTTGTTCTCTTGGTTGCTAAATTCATAACAAGTGGTATCAAGAGCTAAGGTTGAAGGATGTCGGACGGCACGAGGTTTGCTCTTGTGAAGTTCGATGGTTCATCGAATTTCAAGTTATGGCAAAGGTGTGTCAAGGATCTCCTCGTGCAACAAGGAATGGTTATCGCGCTCTCGGAGAAGAAGTCCGAGAAGATGGAGGAACAAGAGCGGGAAGAGTTGGAGGCCAAGGCGGTAGCGAAGAATCGCTTGTGCTTGGCGGATGATGAGGAGCCACCAGCTGGGTTGTGGAAGAGGATCCAGGTCGGAGTCAAAGAAGTTCAATGGAAGTGGCTTCAAGTGTTGAGAAGGGCACATGAAGGGGACTATCCAGGACGAACTAGGGATCAAGACAACGAGGAGGGATTGGCATCCACAACCATGGCCACATATTCAGACGGGTCGGATGGTGACTGGCTTTCTGTCTTATCAAGTCCAATACATCCTGGTAATCTCTTTTCATTAGGGACTTGAATTATAACAGTGATAGTTATAAAGGTATGCTAATGAAGGTGGAGAAGGATGCGATGGTAGGGATGAAGGGTGAAGGACATACCTACAAGTTAGTGAGGCACATTATTGTAGATGGAGTCACATCAATGGGTCTGAAAGAGTTGGCAAAAGCTCAGGTCATATGAGGTTGGTTCGTATGAGGGAGCAAAGGCTTGACATGAATGGTTTGAGTAGAGTTGGGATTCGCGAAGACATGGATAGCAAGCTATGGTTGTTTCGTGGAGGCATGGTTGGCAAGGAACTATGGTTGTCTCAGAGAAGCATTGTTAGCTGGGCCCTGCTATGGTTGTCTAAAGGGACGTGCACGTCAAAGGTGTTGGATAGGTTTTGTATTGGGCATGCGAAGTCATTGGTGACACCACAGGCGAATCGGCTATCTCACTCAAGGCCGAACGGTGGAGTTCGTGGCATGTCGAGGGTTCTACTTGTTAGAACAAAAGGTTTCCCTTTGTATGCTATGGCATGTAGCATTGGTATGAGGCAAGGAGGTCCAGCGGAAAAGCAGTTCGAGGTTGCGGAGCATGGGGCTGACCGAAAAATAGAGGGCGTGTCTATTGGTCGCAAGGTTGCTTCAGCAGGTGGACTTGCTAGTTGGGGTTCAATGGAGATTGGAGGAAATAGGCCAAGCAAGCTCAGAAGCTCGAGTTTGGGGGCTGGCTCCAAGTGATTGAACAAAAGGTGAAGAGAAAGTTGAGATGGTCTTATTGATGCAGTTATCTATGGTTCGAGATAGAGTCGGTGGAGTCGGATTAGTTTTGCAAGATCTCATGGTTCTTCATGGGGCGGTGTTTTGTCAAGGTGGAGTTTGTTGAAGTTCGGGTGAAGTTTCATGGTTCTTCCACGAGATGATTTCTCGCCAAGGTGGAGATTGTTGGGATGGCGAGAAATAGGAAAGACTTATTCCTATTCCTATTCTGACTAGGTTTTGGACTCCTAATTAGACCTAGATAGGTTACTTGTACAACAAGGGTTTGCCTCTATATAAAGGCATGTTACCCTAAGGTTTTGTATGGCTTTGTGGCTCGGAAACTCATCAATAAAAGTTCTCATTTCTCTCCGTAGATGTAGGCATTAGGTCGAACCACGTAAACTCTTGTGTCCGTGTTCTTTGCGCGTTTTGTTCTCTTGGTTACTAAATTTATAACACGATGAGTATTGGTTCTTGGTCGAGAGGCAATAACAATGCCCGATTCATGGCATGTGTCCTCTAAAGTGCTGGGAGGAGAAAAAGATTGAATCCATGTTTACCTGCACCCACCCTGCACTTTTATGGAGAAAACATCAAGTATTAATTAATGCCTCATATTTTTAAATTACCTGAAAATACACGTAACAAAGCTTTGATGTCTTGGTACATGCATGCAAACTTTCAATCGTGACCCATAACGTTTGAACAGTGGCTGTTGCTTTAGTTTCATAAAGCTAAGCTCGTGCATGAACATGAAATGGATAAGGTCACCGTCTCAACTTGGGTCCATGCCTTGGTATATGCTCCCTTTCCCCCAACAGTTGACCTCCCCAAGTCGATATATATGTTTCGGGGAATAAGTATATAATATAACCCGTGACCGACCGAATATATGGTGTTCATAGGGACTTGGAATTTTAGTTTCTTCCCAATGTCAAATTAAGTTGCACCACCACTTCACTAGCTACTTGCATGCATGACGCAGGTGTTGAGTATTCAACGAATCAGTACAATCTACAAAATGACATTTATGTACTTTATATAGGCCGAGTCCTTGTATCCAATTTCACATCCAGCATCTTCTACTTTTCAAAAAAGAATATCCAATACTTCAAACAAAGTTCCTTCAAATTATTTGGTCAAAATTTCCAGACTTTCGCATCATGTTTTTTTAAACACTCGATATCTGAATATTTATTCGGTTGACTAATCAAATTTTGAGCCGTTTATTATTTTTAGATGATGGCCTAATTCTCGCAACACATATTTGATACTATTGTGTTTCCAAAAGTTCGGAAGCAAAACTATTGATTGAGTTAGAACAACTTTGTGCAACCAATCGCCCCATGATGTAACGTTCTCTGGTGTTAATAAATAAAGTATACTTTTACAAAAAAAAAAACTTTGTTGCAGTTGATTTCAGTATTTATTGGTCAAATTTGCATCATGCATTGACAATATTTTAAACATTTTGTTTGATATCTTACATATGAAATTGAGGTGTTTGCAGTCCACTCGGATCCAATGCCAGGTTATTTTTATGCCAAACTCCGGGACCACCGGTCCAATAGTTCTTTCGTGACTCGGCTAGTTGAACTGATTAATCCAGATCATATAATCTAAGATATGTATTTTGAAATAAATTATTTTCCAAGTTTTGTTAAATTAGAAGTTATTAAATTATTAATTTTAATACTTCTAAATGATATAATTTGTAATAAAATTAGAGGATATTCAGACTTTTTAATTTAAATATAAATAGTTAATAAATATTTTTATAAAAAAATTTCGGATCTGGCGAGGCGAACAGACCAAGAAATGAAAAAATCCGGGTCGGCTTGGATCGGCTCTTAAAACCATCGAAAGAAAGCTTGGGGGTGTTCCTTCTGGAAGAATTTCAGGCCCGTTGTTTTATTTTTAGAAAAAGAGAGTGGCCCATTGAAGCACCATAATAGATAGTAGTATTGTAGTGGCCCATTGGACTAATGAGACGCAGTAAAGATACTAAAGACAAATAAAATTCCCCAAAGGCCTTTGGCCCAAAATTAGCTTCAGTAGTGTGCATTAGTTGCGACCCATTATCTACTATTTCTTGTCTCCTTTTCCGATGGGATATAAGACCGACCATTCCTAGGATATGGCCTCGTGTCGGTACGCCTCGCATTTTAGAGATTTGTTTACGGAATTTGAAATTGGCATCGTCTATTTGATGAATCCACTTACCTGATGAAAGTGACAAGAAATTTCAATACCACTTCAGTGGCTCATGACTCAGATCACAGAAAGTTGGAACCACAACGAACTAGCACAAATTCTATTATATTATTATTAACAGGAGGTCATGCAAAGTACAATCTTTTTAAAATTTGATTAGAAAAAAAAATATTTTTTATAATTTAATTTGACGCGGATTAAAATTATTCAGCACAATTATCTAGTGTTAACAAAAAGGAACATGGTACACAACTCTATTGACCTGATAAGAATTATAAAATTATGAGTCACAAGGCCCATCCAAGTTGGGATGGGAATTGTGCGAAAAAGATATCCTTAATTATTCTATACTTTCGGCGAATAATTTACGCGTAAATATGTCCACGTCACTCATATTATCTTGGAGTGACAAAGCTGTACAAAACCTTAGGGTAACATGCCTTTATATAGAGGCAAACCCTTGTACATCAAGTAAGCTATTTAGGTCAAATTAAGAGTCCAAAGCTAGTCCAAATAGAATAGGAAACAAGTCCACAAATCGTTTCCTCTTTAATTTCTCGACATCTCTAACAATCTCCACCTTGGCGAGAAATCATCCTGTGGACGAACCATGAAGCTCTATCCGAACTTCAACAAACTCCATCTTGATGAAATATCGCTACATGAAGAACCATGAAAACTTGAGAAACCAAACCGACTCTATCAGCTCCACCTTGACCATAGATATACCGCCATCAATAATACCATCTCAACTTTCTCACCACATTTTTCAGTTCAATCACATGGAGTCAGCCCCCAAGCTCGAGCTTCCGAGCTTGCTTGGCGTCTTCCCTCCAATCTCCATCGAACTCCAACTAGCAAGTCCACTTACTGAAGCAAACTTGTGACCAATAGATGCGCTCTCTATTTTCCGGTCAACCCCATACTCCGCAACCTTGAACTGCTTCTCTGCTGGACCTTCTTGCCTCAAACCAATGCTACTTGCCATAGCATACAACGGGCAACCTTTTGTTCCACCAAGTAGAACCCTCGACATACCACGAACTCTACCGTTCGGCCTTGAGTGAGATACCCGATTCGCCCGTGGTGCTACCAACGGCTTCGCATTCCCCATGCAAAACCTACCCAACACCTTTGACGTGCACGTCTCTTTAGACAACCATAGCGGAAACTTGCTAACTTTGTCTCCGCGAATCCCAACTCCACTCAAACCATTCATGTCAAGCTTTCGCTCCATCACACAAGAGCTTTTCTCCCCTCTATCGGAACCCAACGATGTGACTCCACCTACAACTGTGTTCCCCACTAACCTATAGGTGTTCATAGCATTCCTTTCACCCTTCATCACCACCACAGCATCCTTCTCCACCTCCATTAGCCCGCCTACAACATTATAGTTGTACCCACTATAATTCAAGGCTCCTAACGAGATCAAATTCCTCTCCAACTTTGGAACATGCCTAACCCCGCACAATTTTCTCTCAACACCATCCCATATCTTAATTCGGATATCACCTATGCCAGCAATTCTACAAGTAGAACCATCACCCATAGTCACCATACCTGAATCAATGAACTTGTAGGTGTCGAACCACCCTCTCTTGGGCGTCATGTGGAAAGAGCAAGCGCTATCCAAAATCCAGGAAACAGAATGCTTTGGACTTGACAAAACAGAAAGAAGATCACCATCCGACCCGTCCGAATGTGAGGCCACATTCACGGAACCTGATCCTTTTTCCTCGCGATCCCGAGTTCTTCTTGGACAATCCTTCTTCACGTGCCCTTTTTCTCTGCACTCGAAGCAATTTCCCTTGAACCTCCTTGACCACGACTTAGATCCCTTCCCGTCTTTTGCTCCACTACGATTACCATGGCTACCCCTCACAACCAGCCCTTCCGCTTGTTCATCGCCATTTTTTCTTCTTTGATAAAACCCTAGCAGAGCACTTGTAATATCTTCCAACACCAGGGACTCCTTCCCCCAAGTTAGAGTTGTAACCAAATTTTCATAGGAGCCAGGTAAAGAATTCAGCAGCAACAATGCCTTGTCTTCTTCCTCGAACTTCACATCAACCTTTCTCAAGTCACTCACAAGTTGACTGAAACTATTAATGTGTTGGCTCAAATCCGAGCCCTCATTCATCTTGAGCCCGTACAATCTTTGCTTAAGATAAAGCTTGTTCGACAAAGACTTAGACATATACCTTGCCTCCAATTTCTTCCATACCTCAGCTGGTGACTCCTCATCCATGACGTGATACATCACATCATCCGCCAAGCACAAGCGAATTGTCGCCACCGCCTTGGCCCCCATCTCCTTCCACTCTTGCTCTTCCATCTTCTCGGGCTTCTTCTCCGAGAGCGCGATGACCATCCCTTGTTGCACGAGGAGATCCTTGACACGCCTTTGCCATAACCCAAAATTCGAAGAACCATCGAACTTCACAAGAGCAAACTTCGCGCCGTCCGTCATCCTCCAACCTAAGCTCTGATACCAATTGTTAGGAATTCAGCAACTAGAGAACAAGATCGCACAAAGAACACGGACGCAAGAGTTTACGTGGTTCGGCCTAATGCCTACGTCCACGGCGAGAAAGGAGAACTTTTATTGATGGATCCGAGTCACAAAGCTGTACAAAACCTTAGGGTAACATGCCTTTATATAGAGGCAAACCCTTGTACATCAAGTAAGCTATTTAGGTCAAATTAGGAGTCCAAAAGCTAGTCCAAATAGAATAGGAAACAAGTCCACAAATCGTTTCCTCTTTAATTTCTCGACATCTCTAACATGTATGTACATATATATTAAGCAGGATGTACACTGTGATCATCATTTTCATTTCTAATTTACGACTAGTGATTAGAGGTTTTTATATAAATCCATATAACCAGACACAAACATTTTTACTTATCGAATTCTTTTTGTTACTATTCCCATTTGATTCCATGCGAATAAGTTCTTAAATATAATATTCCCAACTTGCCACCAACAAAATCCACAATCGTTGTTTTGACAAATTCTTTTATATGATAATTAATTAATGTATAAACCACGCAACTGATCTCGATCTTTTTTCCGTCTTCAATACGTATTATGTTGCAGATACTGCGCGAATGTCGTGTAACATGGAAAATATCATATTAGAATATTTTTTTTAGACAAAATATCAGATTAGATTAGTACAAGGATACTGTCATGAAAATGACCGGACCAATTCAATTAAGGCGAAATTTCCAAGTCATGGATTAAATTTCATCTATCATGATCAAATCCTTATTTAAATCACTTGGAAGTGTGCCAGGTTTTAAAATCTTTATAACCAAAATCTTGAAGTAATAAGTGAGATTATCTAACGACCTTCTTCAAATAAAATTCATCGATCTGAAAACACATCTTTTCATATTTTCAAGAAGAGCCGTGTGAGTATAATGCATCACAAGATTAGTCCGTTTTAATAGCATGTTAAAATATTAATTTACAAGTAATAATCGGTAGTTTTCATGCGTGTCGTTTTGGATCAGCTAAATTAGAAAATAAATTTTCAAGGGCATGAAATGAGTCCCACTGGGAGAAAAAAAGGATAAGAAATTCCATCCTTTTCACAGGCATATGGCAAATCAATGTCCATTTTCCACCATTCGGAAAGGAATTTAAATGATACGTTTTTCCCACTTGTCGTTGATAATTACCCATGACTTTCATTTGATCAACTTATCAATTGGAATAAACTAATCACTCATCATATTCCTATGAGTTCTTTTCGGTTATCATCATATTTACCCCGGACGGAAAAGAGAGCTAAGTTCTGCATATTTTCAGATGGATAGAGATAGCTAATCCGGGTATATTCTTGGTACCCACTAACTCTAAGTTACGTCAAATATAATCGCAAAGAAAGTGTGACAAAATATTTAACAACCAAAGTAATAGGACGGATAATTATTCACCGGATACAATTCGTTGGAGTTGGAATATTATTCTAAGATAAGATATTTAAATACATAGGTGCATATTGAAATGTTTCCCTTCGTATCTAGACATTCCACTACTATTTTTCCTGCATCTTGTCTGTTCTTGGTGACAGTGCTTACTGAAAATATTAATGTTGGAGATGATTCATTTAAGCTTTACTGGGAATGGAATACGATCCACTTGGTATAAGTGGGACAATGAATATCCAGAATATTTCACAATTTTGACAGCCGTCCCCAATTTTTTGGCCAAAACTCTAATATTCGGAATGTTAGTGAAATTTGTACCATTCTTTAAGAGAATTAAGTCACTTACTGTTTGGATAAATTTCAATTGGTTATCATCCCCTTTTATAATAGGTAAATTTTATTAATGATAGTAATATTTATAGAATATAGACCAAGTACAATTTCTTCTTACAAGTACAAGATTTCAGTCATAATCTGAGCAAAATTCTCGAACGGTAAAATTCAGTGTAAAAAATCGCTACTAGAAAAAAGTGTCTAGCGTTAATGATGCTAAAATACAATTATACACTCTGTGGCATGTCATACATATGATACATCTCAACCCCGGAGAGACTGAAGATTGCACCAACTCATGTATGGTCTGATGGATACGGTGTCAGTCCTTAACCATGAGGTGGGAGGATTGAATCCCATGACCGTCTAAGATTCGAAATTGTGAAAAAAATTTAAATCTCATAAAAAAAAAGACCGAAAATTGCTGCTACAATTAGCCCGGAATTGGTTATCATCCCTACTTACTAATTGAACCAACATTCACGAATTTTCCAACTTCTCTGAACAGCCTCAACCTTTTTTGTAAAATAAAAAATGAGTATATTACATTTTCATCCATATACTTTTTCCATAATATACAGTCCAGTCTCTGTACTTCAAATTTTCGTTTTCCTTTCTTATTTTCCGGAAAAATAAAAAGAAATGATATGGTAGCTGGAAGAATATACCCCTCACTAAAAAGTAAAAATCAGGAATACACACATTGTTGTTTGGAGCCACTGCATTACTGCTACTGGTTGATAGCAACAGCTATTTCGTTTGTTGCGAAAAGGACATAAAAGCTCGACAAGCAGAATATTTATCGAAAGAAAATTTTTTGTTTTTTTTTGGTATGGGAAATCTATTTATTAAATTTTTTTTAACGTAAACAAGTGTCATTAAATTCTTCTCGTGATTTGCCTTTTTGGTTAGCTTGTTATCATTTGAAAGATATATATATGAAATATTATTAATGGGAAATTTCGGATTCATATTTTATTGGAAAAAACACCGAGGTCCGTTAATATACGTGAATTATTTTTTCACGGAAACTACGTATAAGTTATAACAAGAGCCATAAATTCGTACTATGACGTGTTCGCTTACCAATTTCTCACGACTTAGCCTCTTGGGCTTTTCACCGATTCCCGCTGGTGGCGACACCCACCCACCTACATGTCCAACTCCAAGACGAACAAAAGGCCACCCTTTTTGCCCAAGGAAGAAGATAACACAAAACCATAGTCCTGAAAACCTGTAAAACAACAGAGAAATGTGTGCCCTCTGGCAAATAAATATGGGCAACAAAGTAACAAAATAAGTTTGAGATTAATGGATTGGCCGAATTCTTGTCCTTATTAGTCAAATTCAACCCCGCCTTTCAATAAATACACGTCTCTTCAAACATCGATCACGTTGAAATTTATATAGATTTGACGTTTTCTTATTTTGAATGAAACTAATCGGAAAACCAAACTACATACATTACCCACCCGTTTTTTTTTTGCTCCTTGTAATGTTTAGAATTGAAATATAAAAAAATCATCTCATCTCCGCTCTTGGTACACCTAAGCTAAAGCATGGCCCTGGTAAATTAATTGAAATTATGGAATAATTTCATTATCATTAGTACAGGAGATTTCCTGTAAAGTGAAGATGTCGTTACTGGAGGATACACATCCAACACAATGCCTTAAACGGACAAACCTCAAAGTCACGACCACGGAATAAGACCAATTGTGCCTTGCCCATTCATGTGCATCCGAATTTCGAGTACCTCAAGCAAGAAGATTATTATACCGGAGGAACAAAGCTTCTCATCAAAAATTATTCTGCATCCGAATATTATCCGAATCGACTAGTTTAAACAAATTGTATTATAATACGAGCTCATGTGATGGACCGCGATTATCAAACGAAAGCAGCACACGTTCTTTATTAATTGATGGAAACAAAGTAGGATCAAACGAACAGATACACCACCACCGGGTCCCCGCAACCATATTGTTACAATATTCCAATCTCAGACAAACTCTGACCTTTTCTTCTTCTTCTTCTTCTTCCCCGAAAAACCACTCCAAAACAGAATGACACACAAATAATAAAAAACCACAAACGCAATCAAATAAAAGGGCTCACATCCCAAGGAGGACACGCGCTCAAGCGCACGCGTGAACCCTCAAATGGTGAGGACGAGGCCGGGGAGGGTCTTGGCGACACGGTGGGGGAGGCTGCTCTCCCAGACGGAGGGGCAGCGGACGGGGGTGATCCCGGCGGAGGGGGAGAGGAGGCGGGTGACGGTGAGGGAGGTGTTGAAGTACTCGCGGACCTGGGTGATCACCCCATGTGGGGACAGGGTCCACGCGTGCACCCAGTAGGTGGAGGAACAGCCCGGGTTGCAGCCCTCCGCGATGACCACGGGGCCGAACTCGGTCACAGACGAGGGCTCGAACTTGAAACCTGCTGAAACGGTGTCGTCGTTTCCGCCGGTCAGCACGCGCATCAAAAACTGGTGGGAGGGGGGCCCGTGGAACCACCACTCGAGGTCGGGTGCCAGGACCGAGTGAACCGTGTCCACGTCACGAGTCTTTAGGGCCTCATAGAGGGCCAGGACAACGTCCCGGTTCGACCGCTTCTGCTCCGGCTCGCCTGGGTTAGCCAGTTCTTGAGGAAGCCTCTAGAGGGCGGTTGAGACCGCTCCTTGGATTACTGAGAGGAATGGACAGCTAATTGGGAGAGGGAGGTGGATACAACTGGTGGAGGTTGGGAGGGGAGGGGAGTGTAGGTGGGTTTATATAGGACCGGAAAAAGGGTTGGGTTGGGATTTGGTTTTCGGTTGAGTTGTGTTTGGATTATGACTCGGATCTTTGGATTTTTTCAGTTAATTAATTTTTTTTATCTATTTAGCCAATTACCAATGGAAACTTAGATCTGGACTTTTGCAATAATTTTGTTATCATTAAAATATCCGACCTTACTTAATTTTATTTTTAGTATTCGTCCATGATTATCTGAATAACAATTGATTTAAAAAAAATCTATTGAACGCTTCCTACCTGCTATATTTGGTAATTGTTAATTAACAAGGATTTGCCAACTGCAAAAAAGCGAGGAAATTCGGCAACTAATTAATGACCGTATTGACTATTGACTGGGACAAAATCTTATCTTGTTCTATTGACTTCTTTTTATAAGTAAATTTTGAAGTTAATTACCTTTTTTTTCCCTGAAATTTAAAGAAGGAGCCCTTTGTTATTCTCCAGAGAGTTCTTTTCTATTTATGATATGGTCACTTTGGAAAACTTGTTTCCAACGCTAAGATACGCTTTAATTTTCTTTTATAAAGTATGAGCAACTAATTTTTGAGCCTTAATCGTTGATGTCAAAATTTTTAATATCCGGCTATAGAGAGAGAATAAATTTAAGCTAATTTTTAATCGTTGACTAAACATTACTAAAAAGATAATAAATTTTTCGATACCAAATTATTAATGCAACTGAAAATCATGACTCAAACTCAAATCATCAGTTAAGCTAATGTCGTTAAAGATAGCATTGCCATTTTGCCAATAGTGCGCAGAAGTTGCACTAACAAACGACAAAATTACATAGATAAACAGTGAAAAAAATTGTTCTAATTTAACTAATTTTGAATTCAAGTTTTTTTAAATGCAACAATATTAAATTTGTTAGGAGAACTTTGTCACATTTCAAAGATTTTATTCTACTCGAACTTAGATTAGTCAGCTCAATAAACTAAATACCAAAAAAAATCATCTAAACCAAAACTAACAGACGAGCATGCAGCTGCAGAATACAAGTGGTCTTTGGGGCAAGCGTGGAGCCGTAACGATGATCCAACAATGTCGTCCCTTGAGCTCATGCTTTCCGCCCAATCCCTGAATACATCACCAATCAACAAAAAGGGTATTGGAATTTGATGATCTAAGCTTCCACAGGATCCTCTTTGTCAGCTTCTGCTGCTCAATATTGAACTTTTGATCACCATTTACATGCACAGCTTTCACCTGAGACCCTGGACACGTACACCTAGAGTTATGCAATCGGTATATACCTAACCGAAAGACTGAATACTAAATATACCGAGTATCAAAATATAAATAAAAAAATACATATCAACCCTGATCCCAAACTTATTTAGGTATCATACCGAATATCGAAATAAATTTCGTGTTATACCAAAAATACAGAATTTTGCCAAAAAAAAGTATTATGGAGCTTCAACTAAATCATGGAGCTTCACATACTGATTTTTTAGGAAAAATGTAACCGAGAAGGCAAGATCCATATAGACTATACCATTATTTTTATTGTTTTCGAAACTACTTAGTATCCGGACGCGAAAGCCGGTATTACATGTCCTAAAAGCCGGTATGGTATTACAGTCGAGTGACTTAGACTTGCATACTGTTTCCATGAAACTCTGAAATCAGGTTGGAAAGAGAGCGGGAATATATTTTCTGATCTGTTCCACAATAGATCTCTGCTGCGGAGAACACAAACAATGTTTTTTTCCTAGTAGATACATTATGACAAAAACAGTCTTGAGTATACAAACCTCTACCCGCTAAAAAGCTCAAAGTTCATGTACAGTTCATTAAACGAGATCCATTATTGCAGTAATCACGCATATTTCGACTCAATGCTCTATATTGTTAGGAATTCAGCAACTTAGAGAACAATACGCGCAAAAAACACAGGCACAATAAATAACGTGGTTCGGCCTAATGCCTACGTCCATGAAGAGAAATGAGAAATTTTATTGATGGATCCAAGCCACAAAACTATATAAAACCCTTGGGTAACATGCCTTTATATAGAGGCAAATTCTTGTACATCAAGTAATTTATTTAGGTCAAATTAGGAGTCTGAAACAAAACAGAAAAATAATTCATCTTTTACTTTTGTCCTCGCCAAACTCAACAATCTCCACCTTGACGAGAAATCATCCCGTGGACAAACCATGAAGCTCCATCCGAACTTCAACAAAACTCCACATTGACGAAACACCGCCCCATGAAGAGATGAGATCCTGCAAGACCAATTTGACTCTATTGATTCTACCTCGGACCATAGATACACCGCCATCAATAAGACCATCTCAACTTTCTCACCACCTTAGTTCAATCACTTGGAGCCAGCCCCCAAGCTCGAGCTTTCGAGCTTGCTTGGCATCTTCCCTCCAATCTCCATCGAACCCCAACTAGCAAGTCCACCTGCTGAAGCAAACTTGTGACCAATATATGTACTCTCTATTTTGCGGTCAACCCTATACTCCGCAACCTCGAACTGCTTTTTCGCTGAACCTTGTTGCCACAAACCAATGCTACTTTCCATAGCATACAACATGCAACCTTTTATTCTACCAAATAGAACCCTCGACATGTCCCGAATTCCACCGTTCGACCTTGAGTGAGATACCCGATTCGTCCGTGGTACTACCAACGGTTTCGCATTCCCCATGCAAAACCTACCCAACACCTTTGACGTGCACGTCCCTTTAGATAACCACAGCGAGAACTTGCTAACTTTGTCTCTGCGAATCCCAACTCCACTCAAACCATTCATATCAAGCCTTCGCTCTATCATACGAACTAACCTCATATGACCTGAGTTTTTGCCAACTCCTTCAGACCCATTGATGTGACTCCACCTACAATAATGTGCCCCACTAACCTGTAGGTATTCTCTTTCACCCTTCATCCTTAGCATCGCATCCTTCTCCATTATTAGCTTACCTTTATAACTATCACTATTATAATCCAAGATCCATAACGATAAGAGATTACAAGAATACATTGGACTTGATGAGACAGAAAGTCAATCACCATCTGACCTATCTAAACATGTGGACATGATTGTGGATGCCAATCCCTCCTCATTTTTTAGATTTCCAGTTCGTCCTGGATAGTCCCCTTCATGTGGTCTTCTCTGGACTTGAATCCACTTCTATTGAACTTCTTTGGCTCCGACTTGGATCCTCTTCCACAACCAAGCTGGTGGCTCCTCATCATCCGCCAAGCACAAGCGAATCTTCGCTACCGCCTTGGCCTCCAACTCTTCCCACTCTTGCTCCTCCATCTTCTTGGACTTCTTCTCTGAGAACACGATGACCATCTCTTGTTGCATGAGAGATCTTTGACACGCCTTTTCTATGACCCAAAATTCGACGAACCATCAAATTTCATAAGAGCAAACTTCGCGCCGTGATCCGAAATCCTCCAACCTTAGCTCTGATACCACTTGTTAGGAATTCAGCAACTTAGAGAACAATACGCGCAAAGAACACGGGTAAAATAGATAATGTGGTTTGGCCTAATGCCTACGTCCATGGAAAGAAAGGAGAAATTTTATTGATGGATCCAAGCTACAAAGCTATACAAAACTCTTGGGTAACATGCCTTTATATAGAGGCAAACCCTTGTACATCAAGTAATCTATTTAGGTCAAATTAGGAGTCTAAAATAAAACAGAAAAATAATTCTTCTTTTACTTTTGTCCTCGCCAAACTCAACATATACAATCCAAAACCAACAAGTACAACAGCTCTTACATTGTCTTCAGGCTAAGGAGATTCTCTCTCACTGACCGACGGATCAGGAGCAGTCATCGTATCATCCTTGCCCTCCCTATAGGATTCTTCTTTCACTGCAGAAAGCTTCTTACCTGTATCTGCATAGCCCTTCGATGTGGGGGTGGGACACGGAGACTTGTTTCTCACGTTATTGTATGCGCTAGAACTTGGTCCAGAAGCTTCTTCGCGAGACAAAGGTGACAGCTGGTTTTGGTCATCAATGTTTACATGCTTTCTGCAGAGATTATCTTCCACAATGTCGTATGAATTCCCAGTTCGAACTTCTTGGGCCAGAGAGCACCAGCAGCAGCAAAGCCACAGCGTACAATTCGAGACTGACAGTTGGCCAAAGCACAAGGTATAAGTTGGCAATTTGAACCTCTTCCTCATTTGGATCCTCTAAAATCCACCTTAAAGCAAACCAAACACGCAAAGCACAACTCCAACAAGCCCTAGAGCTTCCCTGACAGTCTCGTTATCGATATTAACTGCAGCCAAATTGAAGATCCAGAAAGGAGTCATGAAGAAGAGCATAAAATTTACAATGTGCACATACATATTTCCAAACCCAAGCCTATCCATGTTCCACCCGAATACGCAGAAGCTGCAGAAGAGTGATAAATATGACAAAGAGATGTCGTCCCACAAATCTAGAATCCCGCCACTACACTGTGGGCTCGTCTCCTCGATCCTTATAAAAATTAGAGATAGAATCGTTTAGATGTAAGGGAGGAGAAAGGAGATAAGAACAAGATGCTCTCAAGAGAAAAAATCTTCTCTCTCTTGAAAGAATATATTTTTGCCTTGTATGTTTATAATTCCCTATTTTCTAGTATATGTACATGTTACCAGCTAAGAATACAATAAGAAAGGAAAATAATTACACAGAGCTCGTGGACCTCAGAGTTGATTGTGGGCTTCGATTTTTCTTCTTCGTATTGGGCCCAATCAACTTGGCTTCTTTCTTCACCCCCACAAGTTAGAATATGGATATCACACATTCCTAACTTGGATAACAGATAAAAATATCGTTGAGTAAGGAGTGATTTGGTGAAGATATTTGCTGGCTGTTCTTCAGTATCGATGTGGAAGAGCTTGAGTTGCCCAAGCTGGATCTTCTCGTGAACGAAGTGGCAATCTATTTCAATATGCTTCATTCGTTCATGGAAGACAGGATTCTTGGCAATGTGAATTGCCGATTGGCTATCACAATAGACCAGATTGGGACCACTCACAGGAACTTGAAGACCATCCAACAGGTAGCGTAGCCATTGCAATTCACTTGTAACTACTGTAAGGGCCCGATATTCAGCCTCCGATGAAGATCTAGAAATAGTATTTTGTTTTTTAGCTTTCGATGACACAAGGGAGGCACCAAAGAATACTACAAAACCAGTGATAGACCTTCGAGTGTCTTCACATTTGCCGTAATCACTGTCGAAGTATGCTTTTAGCTTAAAATCAGAAGCATCAGAGAAGGAAATACCATATCCAGGATGTCCTTTAAGATATCGCAGAACGCGATAGGCAGCCTTGAGATGTAAATCAGTGGGAGTTGCCATAAATTGGCTTAACTGCTGAACTGAATAGCTGATATCCGGTCGTGTGTTGGTTAGATATAGTAGTCTACCAACTAATTGGCAATATGCGGATGATGTAGCTGGTTTGTCAGGAGATAGAAAGCAATCATCCTCGTCATCATCATCATAGGAAGCTGTCTGCATCACTGGTAAATCTGTAGTAGGTGGACTTGCAGACAGTTCATCCAGCAAAACTCCATCAGTACCATTTAAGCTACAGTTATAATCCATGGGAGTTGCAACAAGTTTGCACTCAATATAACCTGTGTCAATAAGCAGTTGTAGTGTGTACTTCTTCTGGCTTAAATGAAGACAATCGGACTTGCGAGAAACCTCCAGACCAAGAAAATATTAAGATTGCCAAGATCACAGAGTTTAAACTGAGTATGCAGATATGATTTGATGTTGTCGATGGCTGAAAGATCATTCTCAGTAATCACAATGTCATCAATATAGACTAAGAGCGATAAGCAGAATCTGTAGATTTCACAAATAAGGAATGGTCTAAAGGAGATTGAGTGAAACCCACATGAATTAAGGCATTAGTTAGCTTGGCAAACCACTGGCGACTAGCTTGTTTTAAGCCATAAAGAGACTTCCTCAATTTGCAGACTTTACCTTGATCCGATGCAGAAATTAGAAGTCCTGGAGGTAACTGCATATATACTTCTTCTTCAAGATCCCTATTGAGGAAAGCATTGTGGACATCAAGGTGAATCATGTGCCAATTTCTACTAACAGCAACTGCTATGAGTAATCTCACTATTGTGAGTTTAGCAACAGGGGAAAAAGTTTCCATGAAGTCTACTCCGAAGGCCTGTGTATATCCCTTTGCTACTAGGCGTGCTTTATGCCTTTCAATTGTGCCATCAGCATTGTATTTCACTTTATAGACCCATTTGCACCCAATGCATTTCTTGACACTCGGCAGAGAGACCAAGTCCCAAGTGTTATTTGCTTCCAGCGCCTTCAATTCCATGTTCATTGCTTGAATCCAGTGTTCATGTCCAGAAGCATCTTTGTAGTTGGTTGGTTCATGTGTACTAAAAAGTGTAACATTAAAAGCTCTAAGTGAAGCTGACAAATTAGATAAAGAAAGAAAAGAGGAAATAGGATGAGGACTAGACCTGTCTGCACTTGGAGAATGATTGGTAAGCCCGGGGCCTAGATTACACAAGTAATCTACTACTAGGCAACTGGGGGCCCTTCTGACCCTGAAAGGTCCAAGCTGTACATTCAATTATTGCGCATTCTCCTCAGGCAATGCAGGTGAAGATGTATGCATGTCATACGAAGGTGATAAAATATGTGAGGTGGTGTCTGTAGACTCAGATGCAGGAGAAGGGATGTAAATTGGAGAGTTTGCAGGGGTAGGATGCATAGATATAGACTCTGTTGAATCATCAGTATAATCCTCAGTTAAAGGAGTGGTGAGCGGTTGAGAAATAGATGCAGGATCATAAGGAACATATATTTTGGGATCATATAAGTGACTATTTTGGAAAGAAAATATATCCTCATAGAAAATCACATCTCTTGACAGTAGAACTCTATGACTTTGAAGGTCATAGAGTTTGTATTCCTTCACCCCAAAGGGAATGCCTATAAAGACATATTGCCTTGATCTTGGATCAAATTTGGTCCTACTATTTTAATAGTGGAAGCACAGCATAGACAACCAAAAACCCGCAAGTGATCTAACTTGGGTGGTTTATTAAACAAAACTTCATAAGGTGACTTTTATTTCAAAATAGTTGATGGAATTCTGTTAATCAAATATGTAGCATAGAGTATGCAATTACTCCAGAATATAAAGGATAGATGCGCATGAAATAGTAATGCTCTAGCCCTATTCAAAAGATGCTGATATTTTCTTTCGACCCTACCATTCTGTTGTGGAGTATAGATGCAACTAGTTTCATGAATAATTTCTTTTTGTTGGAAAAATGACTTAAGGATGAACTCAGTTCCTTGATCTGTTCGAATGCGTTTGATACGTTAATGAAATTGGGTAAGGACATATTCATAAAAATAGTTCACATGATGTGCAACTTTAGCTTTAAATTTCATTAAAAACACCCAAGTGGTCCTACTGTAATCATCAACTACTGTCAAGAAGAACTGAAACCCATCATAGGATGGTAAATGGAACTTGCCCCAAACATTAAGATGAATTAAGTCAAAAGAAGAAGTAGCTATAGAAGAGCTAAGAGGAAAAGATAGACATTTTTGCCTAGAAAAGTGACAAATCTCACAATGCATATCTAAGCTTGAAGAAATAGAAGGATAGATGTGCTGCAACACCTATAATTTTGCAGCTGGAAGATGTCCTAAACGTGCATGCCAAAGATCAAAAACATTATGTATGAGTTGTAATATGTTCACGGAGGGATGAGGCCCAAGGAGAGATGCGGTTGGATACTCAGTTTCGATGATATGCAGCCCATTTTCTTCCTTGGCATCACCAATCATTCTCAAATTGTGAGGGTCTTGTATAAGACACGAAGAAACTTTAAAATAAAGAGAGAGTTTTCAAGTTTTCAAAAGTTTGCTAATAGAAATTAAGTTAAAACTAAAGGATGGAACATAAAGCACATCTGTGAGTAGTAAATGCGGATTGAGCTGGACTTTTCCTATATGTGTGGCATGTGCAAAATGTCTATTGGGAAGTCCAATGTGAACATGAGACAATGGAGAACATAAAATAAAAGACTCAAAACAACTAGATATATGATCAGTGGCTCCTGAGTCTAAGATCCACTTACTATGGAAGGAAGAATAGAAAGATAGGGAGACATGTGGACTAGGCTTACCAGCCATGGGCATGACATGATTAACGAAGGAAGAAGAAGGTCCCGGTGGAGGGTTTGGATTGAAGGCTGCTGCAGAAACAACATTTGCAGTAGAAGAAGGGACATGAACATCGTTGGAAGGAGCAGCATACTGCACAATTGACAGCAAACCACTGTACTGATCTAGGGACAAACACAAGCGGCTCAATTCCTCTGCCAAGTTCTTAGACCCTACAGCATATGCCTGAGGAGATGCAATATTCTGATAATAATTTGTATTCTGATAGGCTGTACTAGCACCAGAATTCCCATAATTAGGCGGTACTAGATTTCTGAACCTCCAATTTGGGGGATATCCGTACTTTTTAAAGCACTTATCCATAGTATGACCAAATCCACTGCAAAAGGTACAGTGTGGCTTCTTGGAATTATCCTAGGACTTCTTGTAACTAGAAGCTTAAGTAATAAAATTAGTCACATCTGCTGCATTCTGAACAGTAGATACTTGATTAGCAGCATAAGAAATAGGAGAAACATGTGTAATGTTCATAGAATCCAGAGAAATCTGTCTCTCTTGTTGTTGGACCAAATAGAGTACCCTGCTAATAGGAGGCATGAGATCCATAAGCAAAATTTGCTGTCTAGTAGCAGCATAGCTATCATTCAAGCCTTGAAGGAACACAATGATCTGATCATTCTCTCTGTACTGAGTTACAACTCGATACAGCTCACAATTACCACGGTCAACTAGCGGGTTACACTTACAGCGAGGTATGGGTCGAAACTGGGTTAGGTGATTCCACAAATTTTGGAAATGGGTGAAATAAGCATTTACTGTACGACCTCCTTGGTTGAGAGAATGGATTTCTCGCTGAATACCAGCTATTCTAACAGCATCTCCTCTACCAAATCGGTCACAAAGGTCTTTCTAAACATCAGACACATTATCAAAGTAAAGCAGGCTCTGATGAATCTCTGGTTCAACGGATCTTAGGATCTAACTCACAATCATAGTGTTACAATGCTCCCAGTTGGAGTATTGTGGATCATCCAAAGCTGGAATCACAGTAGTGCCGTTAATAAATCCTAATTTGTTCTTAGATCTAAAAGCAAATTTTATATCCCTGCTCCATGCATGAAAATTGCCACTGCCTTCCAGAGGTGGAGTAACAAGCGCAATAGCTAGGTTCTCACTCGGATGTAAGTAAAGGGGGGGGGGGGGGGGGGGGGGTACCTGAACCTCTAGGATCTGGATCTGAGGTGGGTGACTCGGCCTCGAAACAGAGGACTCTAGAGTTGCCATTTCTGGAGCTTGTTGACACATTGAAGAGAAGAAGGTAGAGGATTAAAATCTGATCGTTGTAGTGACAGTTAATAGCTGAACCTCAAGCTCTGATACCATGTAAAAATTAGAGATAGAATCGTTTGGATGTAAGGGAGGAGAAAGGAGATAAGAACAAGATGCTCTCGAGAGAGAAAATCTTCTCTCTCTTGAAAGAATATATTTTTGCCTTGTATGTTTACAATTTCCTATTTTCTAGTATATGTACACGTTACTAGCTAAGAATACAATAAGAAAGAAAAATAATTACATAGAGCTCGTGGACCTCAGAGTTGATTGTGGGCTTGGATTTTTCTTCTTCGTATTGGGCCCAATCAACTTGGCTTCTTTCTTCAATGTCTCCTACCTGTTTGGTTGCAAAGGAGTACCTCCTTTCAAATGATTTCAATCTCATGGCCTCCGGCTTTTGATTCTCGATGGTCATCACCTGAACCTGTGCTTCCTCATCCACATCTGAATCATAATCTCTCCCCAGGGGACTGACAATGCAGTAAACACCGGCTATTGCAGGTGCACCTATTGCGACACACACACACAATCCAACACCTATGGCAGGTCGCTGGGATCTCTTGTAACCCAAATTCAAAATGCAAAGCGCATATTAAGCGAAGTAGTTAATGTGGAGAAGGATGACAACAACCATCATGTGTATCCACTCGTGAGACTTGTAGGTCCCATATATATGTTCATTTCAGCTATACTACAAAATTCTCATAAACTCACTGCAGCAATAATTGAGCTTTTTTATTCCATTGACATTGCAAACAAAACAGTATCACAACAAAATAACAATAGAAAATGATCATTTCATGGAGAGGCTTGGACGCTCAACTACTCTTGCACACCTATATCTGGCAAGTGGGGACCATCTCAAGATCTCCTCCAAGTCCAAACAAAACAATCAATGATTTTAAATGAAAAGGTTGAAATGTAAATTGCAACAACGACGTATAATTTATATATATATTCCCACACTGATATAATCCTAACACTCAGGTGTTTGGGTGTGGTCTCTCCTCGAGTCCCTACAATAATCATACACTAAATGGTTCCTCTGAATCCAATTCATTGCTGTGTACTGTTGCTGGCTTAGGCCGGATCCGATGGGTGAGGAGGCCGGTGGCGTACACTGCCGGCCGCCCGTGCATCCGCCCATCTCTTGTTGTTTTCAACGCTAAGATACACTTAATTTTTTTAAATAAAGAATGAGCAACTAATTTGTAGGCCTTAAGTCAAAATTTTTACTATCCGAATAATTACTATACGGACTATAGTGATTTGAGCTAAACATTACTAGAAAGATAATAAAGTTTTCGATACCAAATTATTAATGCAACTGAAAATCATGACTCAAAACCGAATCATCCGTTAAATCTAATTTCGTTGAAGACATTAAGTAGCTTTGACACTTTGCCAGTAGTGCGCAAAAGTTGCCAATTCTCTGCACTAACTAACAACAATCACATAGATCAACTGTGAAGAAAGTTGTTCAAACTTAACTAGTCTCGGATTCAAGTCTTTTGGAACTCAACAATATTAAATACTTGTTGGGAGAGATTTGTCACATTTCAAAGATCTTACCCTACTCGAACTTAGATTAGTCGGCTCAATAAACCAGATACCAAAAAAAAATGATTTAAACCAAAACTAACAGACGAGCATGCAGCTGCAGAATACAAATGGCCTTTGGGCAAGCGTGGAGCCGTAACGATGATCCAGCAATGTCGCCCCTTGAGCTCATGCTTTCCGCCCAATCACTTCATACATCACCAACCAAAACAAAGGGTATTGGAATTTGATGATCTAACCTTCCACTGGATCCTCTTTGTCAGCTTCTGCTGCTCAATATTGATCATTTTTACATGCACAGCATCCACCGGAGACCCCAGAGCTGGACACGTACATCTATACCATTGTTTTTATTGTTTTCGAAACTATTTAGTATCCGGACACAAACAAAAGCCGGTATTACATGTCCTAAAAACCATTATGGTATTAGAGTCAAGTGACTCCGCTGCAGAGGACACAAACAATGTTGTTTTAGTATATACATTATGAAACAAACAATCCAGTGTACAAACCTCTATCCGCTTAAAAGCTCAAAGTACATGTACAGTTCATTAAACGAGATCCAGTTACCGCAGTAATAATCATGCATATTTGGACTCAGATGCTCTATACAATACGATACCAACCCGCACCAATTTGACAACGCCGATTCAATAGAAGAGAACCCGCTCCAAGCAACACAAATACGTCTAATAAACCAGTCCCATATCGCCCTGGAAAAGGAGTAATGGAGAAGCAGGTGAGTTGTCGTCTCGTCCTCATCCAAACAGAATAGACAAAGAGCCTCCCGTGCCTGTAAGCGCCTCATACGAATCAACATGTCCCTTGTTTAGATTCTTTTCTGAACAGATAACCACATAAAATATTCCACTTTATGTGGAACCAAACCTTTCCAAATCTGCTGTAATTCAGCCAAGGTTGGAGATGGTTCAAAATCAATTTCATGCACAAGCCTTCTCCAAGAACTTGCCGAACACAAATACGTCTAATAAACCAGTCCCATATCGCCCTGGAAAAGGAGTAATGGAGAAGCAGGTGAGTTGTCGTCTCGTCCTCATCCAAACAGAATAGACAAAGAGCCTCCCGTGCCTGTAAGCGCCTCATACGAATCAACATGTCCCTTGTTTAGATTCTTTTCTGAACAGATAACCACATAAAATATTCCGCTTTATGTGGAACCAAACCTTTCCAAATCTGCTGTAATTCAGCCAAGGTTGGAGATGGTTCAAAATCAATTTCATGCACAAGCCTTCTCCAAGAACTTGCCGAGAACCCCTGATCATCCCAAATTCATTGCATACAGAGATTTGCTGAGTAGAGGACCTCCATCAAGCTTGCAAGAATCTCCTCTCTCTCGAATGGAGACCAATTAACTCCTTGATGGGCCCAGTAATTGACGGTTTAGACAGCTCAGGTGCTTCTCGTGATTTGCCTTTTTGGTTACTTGTTATCATTTGAAAGATACATATATGAATTATTAAACAAGTTATTGGAAAAGACACCGAGGTCCGTTAAAGAATATACGCGAATTATTTTTTCACGCAAACAACGTATAAGTTATAACAAGAGCCATAAATTCGTATTATGACGTGTTCGCTTGCCAATTTCTCCCAACTTAGCCTCTTGGGCTTCACCAATTCCCGCTGGTGGCGACACCCACCTACATCTCCAACACCAAGACGAACAAAAGGCCTCCTTTTTCCCAAGGAAGAAGATAAACACAAAACCATAGTTCTCTGAAAACCTATAAAACAACAGAGAAATTTGTGCCCTCTAGAAATAAATATGGGCAACAAAGTAAGTTTGAGATTAATAGGTTGGCGGAGTTCTTGTCCTTATTAGTCAAATTCAATCCCGCCTTCTAAAAAATACACGTCTTTTCAAAAGTTGATCACGCCGAATGAAACTAATAATATGCAACAACAACATACCACACAACAAATTCGAGTCACGCTTAAAACAAGACAGTTTTCTAGTCGGAAAACCAAACTACATGCATAACCCACCCATCTTTTTTTTTCCTCATTATGATGTTTAGAATTGAAATGAAAAAAAATCATGTCATCTCCGCTCTTGGTACGCCTAAGCTAAAGCATGGCCCTAGTGAATTAATTGAAATTATTGAATAATTTCATTATCATTAGTACAGGAGATTTCCTGTGAAGTGAAGATGTCGTTACTGGGACGATACACATCCAACACAATGCCTTAAACTGACAAACCTTAAAGTCACGACCACGGAGTAAGACCAATCGTGACTTGCCCATTCATGTGCAGATTATTCTACCGTAGCAATAGAGCTTTTCATCAAATTAGTCTGTATCCGAATATTAACCGAATGAACTAATTTAAACAAATTGTATTAAGATGCGAGCTTATATAATGGATCGAGATTATCACGAAACGAAAACAGCACAAATTTATTATTAATTGGTGGAAACAAAGTAGGATCTCACGAACAGATACACCACCGCCGGGTCCCCTCAACCATAATGTTACAATATTTCAATTTCAGACAAACTCCGACCAAACCAAATTATAAAAAAAATACCACAAACGCAGTCAAATAAAAGGGCTCACATCCCAAGGAGGACACACGCACACGCACACGCACACGTGCACCCTCAAATGGTGAGGACGAGGCCGGGGAGAGTCTGGGCGACACGGTGGGGGAGGTTGCTCTCCCAGACGGAGGGGCAGCGGACGGGGGTGATCCCGGCGGAGGGGGAGAGGAGGCGCGTGACGGTGAGGGAGGTGTTGAAGTACTCGCGGACCTGGGTGATCACCCCATGTGGGGACAGCGTCCACGCGTGCACCCAGTAGGTTGAGGAACGACCCGGGTTGCAGCCCTCGGCGATAACCACGGGGCCAAACTCGGTCACAGACGAGGGCTCGAACTCGAAACCCGATGAAACGGCGTCGTCGTTTCCGCCAGTCAGCACGCGCATCAAAAACTGGTGGGAGGGGGGCCCGTGGAACCACCACTCGAGGTCGGGTGCCAGGACCGTGTGAACCGTGTCCACGTCACGCGTCTTTAGGGCCTCATAGAGGGCCAGGACAACGTCCCGGTTCGACCGCTTCTGCTCCGGCTCGCTTGGGTTAGCCAGTTCTTGAGGAAGCCTCTAGAGGGCGGTTGAGACTACTCGTTAAGAGTACTAAGAGGATTGGGGTCTTGGAGAGCTAATTGGGAGAGGGAGGAAGCGACTGGTGGAGGTTGGGAGGGGAGAGAGGGTGGGTTTATATAGGATCGGGAATGGGTTGGAGTTTGGTTTTGGGTTGGGTTGGATTCCGATGATGACTCGGATCTTTGGACTTTCTCAATTATTTAATCATTTTTTAATTTATTAAAACAGTTATCAAATAATACTTATCAATCAACAAATATTTATATTTACTCGCGAGAGAGTTATTCCATCTTAGAGTGTGTTTGGGAACCAATAGTTTAAGGGGACCGGATTTGGTCCTGGAGGCCAAATCCAGCACGGTACTGGAGGATTTTTATATACGCAGGGACTATTTTGCAAAAATGTAAAAATACAGGGGTGCAAAATAAAAAAAGTTCACAACTATTGAATCATAACTGGGTAAACTATTGAATCGTAACTGAGTAAACCATTGAATCGTAACTGAGTAAACCATTGAATCGTAACTGGGTAACTGGGACAGACCCCGATTTATCCAGGACAGGAAAAAATGGACCATTGAATCATAACTAGGTAGACCATTGAATCATAATTAAGTGAACCATTGAATCATAACTAAATCAACCATTGAATCATAACTAAATCAACCATTGAATCGTCCAGGACGGTCCTAGTTGGATTTGGCCTTCCAGGACCAAATCCGCTCCCTAGTTTAAGAGTAGATAGAAGATCAGAGTAGAAAGTACAATTTACTTGTTTGGTGAAATAGTGGATTGAGTAGTTATTCCAATCTACTAGTAGATAGAAGATAAGGTAGTTATTTTTTTTCTTTATTTCTTTACAATTTTGGTTGCATTTTTTAGTAAAATTATTTTTTCTAAAGATAAAAATTTCAAATTATTTTATTTCTAATATACATCAAATTAATGATATCTATTTTTTATTACAAAAGTCATCAAATTGAACATAAAAATATTTTTGGAGAATAAAATTCTCAATATTACTATCGGATAAAAAAGTTGTAATAATTATTTTAAAAATATCAAAAAGAATAAATACAAAATTAATAAATGATTTTTTTTCTCATTCCTAATATTTTTAAAATATGCGTATGTTCTTAAATAAAAATAAAATTATTCACTATTTATGAAATAACATGATATTGTTATTTTTATTATACTTTCAATGAATATGAATCTTTACTAGATAGTTGTATATTATATGTTTGATCAAAAGTTTTTGATGTTAACTATATTATATAAAACAATATTTCAGAAAAATTACAAAATTAATATCTCTTAAAAAATAAATTTCATAAATATAGTAAATAACTAAGTTCTTCACTCATTGAGACATCAATTTGTAAAATAAGAAATATTAAATTATTACTATTTTAATTTAAATAAATAGTTTAGATTATTTTATTTAAATTTAATTTAAAAATTAATAATTAATTAAAAAAATACTAATTATTATTATGATATTTATTATGCACGAAATTATAAAAATATAGTTTTCAATTAGTTAACTATAAGAATTAAAGTAAATGATAATTTTAACATATTGAAATAAATATTGACACGGTCTTGTCATTGTTATTCTTATTCTTATATCCAACCAAATATAAGAAATTAATATATTCAATTAGTTAACCATTTGTCTTTTATCAAAATATTTATTTAGAATATAAATAAGTAATATATTAAATTATTACTACTTTAATTTAAATAAATAATTTATATTATTTTATTTAAGTTTAATTTATAAATTAATAATTAATTTAACCAAAAATATATAATCTACTCAATTGAATCTGCTATCTGCTAGTTGAGTTTACCAAACACACTTTTCAATCTGTTATCTGCAATCTGCTTTCAATTTGCAATCTGCAATCTGCTTTCTATTCTCAATCTGTTTCAAATTTTTGTAATACAATAGTGAACTCGACACCAACTGTTATAAAGAAACCAAAACTTCAGAAAAGAGTTGTTCAAGTTATTAAGAATCAATTAATGTTAAATAGTTGTTGGAATAATTTTATAAATCATTCAAAACATATAATGACTCGAAATTATATTAGTATTGACTAATGAGTATGCAGATACCAGTTGGTTAAAAAACTATTGAACCAATTGGCGTGGATTCCAATATTTATTGAAAGCTCCCTGCTAAATTTGGTAATTGTTAATTAACAAGGATTTGCCATCTGCAAAAACGCGAGGAAATTCGGCAACTAATTAATTACCGTATTGACTCGGACTAAATCTTATCTTGTCCTATTGACTTTTGACGTTAGTTACCAATTTTTGCCAGTAATTTAATTTATAAACTACGAGCAACTAATTTTTGCGCCTTAATCGTTGTAAGTTAGAATTTTTAATATCCGAATAATCACTGTACGGATTTTCGAGGTTTGAGCTAAAAATTACAAGAAAGATAATAAAGTTTTCGATACCAAATTATTAATGCAACTGAAAATCATGAAACTCAAATCACCCGTTAAGCTAATTTACCAAAAAACATTAAGTAGCATTGCCACTTTGCCAATAGTGCGCAAAAGTTGTCTGTGCAACGAACTAACAGACGAGTACTTAATGCCACTTTGCCAATAGTGCGCAAAAGTTGTCAGGTCTGTGCAACGAACTAACAGACGAGTAAAGAAGTTATTTTAGTTTAATCAGTCTCGGATTTGAGTCTTTAAGAACACAAAAATATTAAATAATTATTGAAAGAGCTTTGACAACTTTCAAAGATCTCACCTGGATCTACCGACCAAGTGTCTAAACCAAAACTCACAGACAAGCATGCAGCTGCAGAATACAAGTGGCCTTTGGGGCAAGCGTGGAGCCGTAACGATGATCCAGCAATGTCGTCCCTTGAGCTCATGCTTTCCGCCCAATCACTGCATACATCACCAACCAACACAAAAGGGTATTGGAATTTGATGATCTAACCTTCCACTGGATGACCATCTTTGTCAGCTTCTGCTGCTCAATATTGAACATTTGATCCCAGAGCTGGACACGTACATCTACACAGTTGTTTTTATTGTATCCGGACACGAACGAAAGCCGGTATTACATGTCCGAAAAGCCGGTACGTTATTTAGAGTCAAATGACTTGTGACTTGTCACGAAATTTGGCTCTACGCACAAGTAGGTAGCGACAAGATTGAACCAAAGAGAGGAAACGGCTCTTAATTTGCGTGTTTGGTTTGCTGTATGGTGAATATATTTTCTGTTCAGTTCAACAACGGATCTCTGCTGCGGAGAACACAAACAATGTTTTTTTCTTTCTAGTAGATACATTATGACACAAACAGTCCGAGTATACAAACCTCTACCCGCTTAAAAGCTCAAGTACATGTACAGTTCATTAAACGAGTTATCGCAGTAATCGTGCATATTTCGACTCAGATGCTCTATACAATCCGAAACCAACAAGTACAATAGCTCTTACATTGGCTTCGGGCTAAGTAGATTCTCTCTCAATAACCGACGGATCAGGAGCAGTCATCGTATCATCCTTGCCCTCCCTCGAGGATTCTTCTTTTACTGCAGAAAGCTTCTTACCTGTGGGGGTGGGACATGGAGACTTGTTTCTCGCGTTGTTGTACGGGCTAGAACTTGGTCCAGAAGCATCTTCGCGAGACAAAGGTGACAGCTGGTTTTGGTCATCCATGTCTACATGCTTTCTGCAAAGCTTATCTTCCACAATGTCGTACGAATTCCCGGTTCGAACTTCCTGAGCCAGGGAGCACCAGCAGCAGCAAAGCCACAGCGTGCAATCCGAAGCTGATGGTTGGCCAAAGCAGAAGGTATAAGTTGGCAGATTGAACCTCTTCCTCATTTGGATCCTCCAAAATCCACCATACAGCAAACCAAACACGCAAAGCACGACTCCAACAAGCCCCAGAGCTTCTCTGACAGTCTCGTTATCGATATTAACAGCAGCCAAATTGAAGATCCAGAAAGGAGCCATGCAGAAGAGCATAAAAGTTGCAATGTGCACATACATGTTGCCAAACCCAAGCCTATCCATGTTCCACCCGAATACGCAGAAGCTGCAGAAGAGTGATAAATATGCCAAAGAGATGTCGTCCCACAAATCTAGAATCCCGCCACTCCACTGTGGGCTCGTCTCCTCGATGCCTTCTACCTGTTTGGTTGCAAAGGAGTACCTCCTTTCAAATGATTTCAATCTCAGGGCCTCTGGCTTCTGATTCTCAACGGCCGTCACCTGAACCTGTGCTTCCTCGTCGATATCCGAATCGTAATCTCTCCCCAGTGGACTGACAATGCAGTAAACGCCGGCTATTGCAGGTGCACCTATTGCGACACATACACATAATCCAACACCTATGGCAGGTCGCTGGGATCTCTTGTAACCCAAATTAAGACCGCAAAGCGCGTACTGAGCGAAGCAGTTAATGTGGAGAAGGATGACAACAACCATCATGTGTATCCACTCATGGGGCTTGTAAGTCCCATTCTTGCAGTAAATTTTTCTCAGTCTAGTCACATCATCTGGCTTCCATCTACACAGGAGAAAGAGATGGTAGAAACGCTTGGGATGGTTGTACAAGCACAGAAGGGTGAACAATGCGTTGAGAATTTGGTTGTTAACTTCAAACCATGCATTTCGAGCAGACTTCTTCGGTATTGCACTGTTTAACATTCCGGTCATGACAAGGAACAAAATTGCACCTGAAATTGCAACTGCGAGTATCCACACGAAAAGGGCCAGGTTCATTGGATCACGGATCCATTCCTTGCCTAGTTTCAAGAGCAAAGCCCAGTCGATCTTCTTGTGCAGGATCCCACTTACGCGCTCTCGAAAATGATGGTGGCTGCTCGGAGAAGCCACCGAGCGCGAAATCATGTCTCTGTCTTGAGCCAACTGCTTGAATTTCGCAGAAGCAGAACCAAATTTAAGAAGCTTCATCCTGTTAGGAAGAGCAGAAGAGCCATTCCTAAACTTTCCCCGAGTGTCCTGATCGCTCAACAGAGTCCTCCGAGACGCCGAAACGTCCAAAGATAGAATCTGAGGTTGAGCCTTGGAACTGTCAGATTCCTCAATCTCACCCTCTTGCTTCCCATTACTACTTGCAACCATCGTCACGCTCCACGTACGCCTTCCGCAGTATCACAATCTAAACATCAAATCAAGTGATTTGCTTTCCCTCCCCAATGGAAAATCCCTTCAGTTCCTCGGAACTCTTTGAGGACTAAACAAAAAACCAAAGCAATTACTTTAACTTGCAGCCCACAAACTGTATCCTTAAATTTGTACAATCAATCTTTGTAATTAAACACATAAACCTCATAAGACTCACATGAACAAACAATATAGAACCTTGCATCACCTTAGAGGCAGTCTCTCCCACTAAAACAGCAGAAAGTCTTATCACTTCCCTCACCACCAACCCCCAACAGTATTCAAAATGCACAAAACCCAAATTAAAAAAAAACAAGTTTTTGCGATTTAGAGCAAAACCCAGAAGCAAATCTAGCTAAAAGAACAATCTTTATTCAGAATTCCACATAAAGATGCAATTTTTACAGTTCATTCGCCAACCCTAAACAACCATTTTCACCTCATAAACATAGAAACTCATCAGTTCAACTACAGACAAGGAGATCATAGTTCCCAGACAGCCAAACATCAAAAGACAACAAGAAGGGAACAAACAACACTTACCAACAGAAACAAGCAAAGCTGTTGCCTTTTTCAGGGAGGCAATAGCTTAAGGAGAGGACAAGGCAGATGCCAGGAACCAGCCAAGATGACAATAAAGCTTCTTCTGGACATAAGGCATCCATCTGTCTATTATCTACATGTTTGTGTGCTGTCCCAGATTCTACAAAGCTTTAATTAATTAATTAAAAGTATCAATTTTTTATGTCCCAATCCCTACCCTACCCGCCAAGTAGGGGGTGGCGTTTCGAGAAGGATGCCTTTGTTGACCATTTGCGGAGAAATTTTTAGTATAATTGTGATGATGTATAATTTGATTATTTTTTGGGTAAGTTATAGATATTTTGTGTTGAGTGTTACCTATTTCTCTTTGATCCGTTAGATTTTGTTATTATCAAGTAGCATATCATCATTCTTTTAAAAAATATATTTGGTTCTCAATTTTGATTATGTACATATGATTTCCTCGATCGGAATCAAATATTTTGTCTCCCCATTTCTCCTCCCGAAAAAATAATTTGGGAAAAGTCCACTTTAGTACCCTGTGGTATCGCCCAAAATCACTTTAGTACCCTGTGATAAAAAAATTGATCAATCGAGTCATACTTATTCTAATTAACATCAAAAAGGTCCTCGGGCAGCTGCCCGGACCTGCCCGAACCTACCCGAACCCTGCCCGAACTACGTGGCCAGCCACGTCACCAAATTTTGATGACGTGGCGCCACTTGGAGAGGAGGAGGAGGAGGACGCGGAGAGGAGGAGGAGGAGGAGGACGCGGAGAGGAGGAGGAGGAGGACGCGGAGAGGAGGACACAGAGGAGGAGGAGGAGGCAGAGGAGGAGGAGGACGCGGAGGAGGAGGAGGAGGACGCGGAGGAGGAGGAGGAGGAGGAGGAAGAGGACGTGGAGGAGGAGGAGGAGGAGGACGAGGACGAGGAGGAGGAGGAGGACGCCGAGGGGAGGAGGAGGACGCCGAGGGGAGGAGGAGGAGGCCGAGGGGAGGAGGAGGAGGAGGGAAGGAGATGGATGTCCACGTGGTGCCACATCATCAAAATTTGGTGACGTGGCTGGCCACGTAGTTCGGGCAGGGTTCGGGTAGGTTCGGGCAGGTCTGGGCAGCTGCCCGAGGACCTTTTTGATGTTAATTGGAATAAGTATGACTCGATTGATCAGTTTTTTACTACAGAGTACTAAAGTAATTTCGGGCGATACTACAGGGTACTAAAGTGGACTTTTCCCAAATAATTTTGTTGCATTATTTTATAGAAACAGTTTATTATACTTAAGCATCAATATTTTCTACTATGATTATGTAACTGAAAATTATTAAGTAATAAGTTACCGATATTTACTAATCCATATTTAAATTAGATAAAATTATAAATAGAAATAAAATTTTCATATCATATTTGGATGAGGTAAAACAAGTGTCGAGATTTATTCAACTGTGATTTGTGTGCTTGAGTTGAAATTGGAATGAAAGAGTTCCGTCACTTTTTTTGGGGGTTTTTTTTATAAGACAAAAAAAGTTGTGATTTATTCAACTGTGATTTTTTTGGTCATTTTCGAGGTTAATATAACTTTGGCCGACATAATTATTCTTCAGCTTCAACCAAAAAACGGTGTACGGGTATAAGATGGACCTTGGATTGTTTATAATGGCAAGTGAAACCGACACTGGCTCATTGGGCCTGGACCTAACTTGATAGGCCCAAAATGTTTTCTGTAATTGAATCTGCCCCGGATTAAAACCATCTCTACGTGGCATTGACATTAAATTATAACCATTGAATTGTCATCTTTTCAATTTCAAAGATGAAGTTAGGGAGAGTGGTATTTTAAATGCCACTATTCTAATAATATTTTTTTTGGTAGAAATCGAGAGACATAGTGCCTACTAATTTTTATTACTCACGTGTTGAAACGTTAGTGCATGTACATTGAGGTAGACTAACCCTTTCATATTATCTAAGTAAATATCAATACAGAAATCAAAGGGTGTATCAGAAGACACCAACTCATAGCATATGGCTAAGGCATACTTCGAGAGCGAATCCGCCACACGATTATCCTCTCTAAAAATATGCTACATCTGTGTCACCCAATCTCGGTCAAGCTCGACGAATCAGGTTGGCCTGCACCTGCGCAACTAAATATTTTTTCTATTTAAACTCAAGAAAATCTAATTTGCTTATTACTATCGTCGCTCAATTTTGTTAGATGTTTTTGGTGGCCGTATTTCTGTCCAGGTTTCATAATCATAAAATACTCGAACACAACCACTAACATATAAGCTCCCAGTTGTACCAATCTTTTTTTTTTGTTGAGAAACACCAGTTGTACCAATCCAATTATATTAGAAGCTGTCCCACTAATATTATTGTAGCATACCAAAAGTTCCCATATAAAACAACAAAAACTCACATTGATAACAATTTATGTGCATTAGGACAAACCAACTAGAATAATACACATTTCCATCAAATGTCTCCGGCCACCGGAATAAACACCCCGCTGCTGCCGGAGCACAGCGGGCAGGAGAAAGAGGAGAAGGATGCCTCGGTATCCGGGGCGGTGTTCAACGTGTCGACAACCATCGTAGGTGCCGGGATAATGTCAATACCAGCCACCCTCAAGGTGCTAGGCGTGGTTCCGGCCTTGGCGCTGATCGTGGCCGTTGCGTTGCTGGCTTATATTTCGGTGGAGTTGCTGCTGAGGTACACGTACTCCGGCGAGTCCACGACGTACGCGGGAGTCATGAGGGACGCGTTCGGGCGGGGGCGGCAGCCGTGCAGATTTGCGTGATGATCACCAACCTTGGCTGCTTGATCGTTTACCTTATCATCATTGGTTAGTAACTAAGCTCTCTGACTATTAACTAATAATTGAGCTTCCCTAACTTTGTTTTGGTTCTCCAGTGGATTGGAGCTTGGAATTATGTTGTTTTCTTTCTTCTTTTTGTCTATGGTCAGAAACTAAGCTTGTGTGTGTTTGCAGGGGATGTTCTATCAGGGAAAGAACATGAAGGATCAGTGCACCTGGGTGTTCTGCAGGAATGGTTCGCGGGATTTCGCGCTTTTCTTCATTCTCGGTGTTCGTCATGCTCCCTCTGGTTATGCTCCGACGTATAGGTCAGTGATCTCCCAGACATATTAGGCCTCTGGTATAAGTTACAAAGAGAAGCTCATTAGGCTCGTCAATTCCTGTCTCATACTAAACTTGTCGTAAATAAGAGTTTCTGAGAGGAGTTGGTAACTAACAAAGATGATGCTATGGTGCCAAATGCAGTCTCATTGAAGTTCAGCTCAGCTGTATCAGTACTCCTGGCTGTTGTCTTCGTCGGCATCAGCTCGGTGCTCGCCATCTTCGCAGTTCTACGAGGCAATGCCAAGTATCCGCGGATGCTGCTTGAATTGGATAAACAGGCTTCCTTCTTTGAACTCTTCACCGTGGTGGCAGTCAATAGTGACAGTTTTTACGTTTCATTTCAATGGTAAGTTGCTCTCTTCTTTAGCAGCCTTTTACATCTATTATTGTCCTTGGCATTGTCTTTGGTCCTGATGCTGCCAAAATTTGCAGTGCATCCGATCAGTTTCGAGATGGGGAAGCCTAGCCAGATGACTTCAACTGTAAAAATCTCGCTGGTCCTCTGAGCGGGGATCTACTTCGCGATAGGCATTTTCGGATACCTTCTATTAGATGAATCGATCATGGCCGATATCTTGATCAACTTCGATAGGAATTCGGATACAACGACCGGCACAACACTCAACCATATAGTTCGACTGAGCTATGCCATGCATCTCATTCTTGTGTTTCCTCTCATAAACTTCCCCCTGAGGTCGAACATTGACGAGCTCCTCTTCCCAAACAGACCCCAGCTGGCTAAGCACAGCACCCGATTCGTCTCCCTAACACTTGCTCTACTAGCTCTAACTTATCTGGTGGCAATTGACATCCCTGACATCTGGTACTTGTTCCAATTCATGGGGTCAACCACTGCTGTTTGCCTTGCCTTCATATTTCCGGGCGCCATTATCTCGAGGTACCAAGCAATTTCTCCACTTTATGACATGCCTTGAACACTTAGTTCATCAGAAGTCAATGATACTGCAATATTCTCATCTTTTTACCAATGGCAGGGGGGACGTTCGCAGCATATCAACCTCAAGGGACGGGATCGTGGCCGCGGCGATGATAGTGCTGGCTGCGATAACTAGCACCAGAGCCACTTCGACTAATGCAGTTTCTCAGGTTACATCGGAAGTTGCTACAACCTGAAACGGTGTTTACCATAGGCATGGTAAACGCCAAGCAAGGTGATAAGAGTACCTGATTCATTAACGAACTTGGTTGTCGAAGCCGGATTAGATATATTGTATGTATTGAAACCCTGCCAAGGACACTAATTATTTCTAGTTTTTTGGTTCTTGATTATCTATGTCGGAAGTTGAATTCAAGTTCTGGGTGTATCCCTGTCTTCTCAAAGAAGACTGTCCTCTCTATTATCATGTTTTCATCTTTCCTCGGGAACTTCTTTTCTCAATAGAGCATCAAGAACAACGATATCTAGTGTATTTTATCCCGACCTCGTTATCCTGATCGAAGTGATCTACCAATCACATGCTCATCAGCCTCTCGGACCAGCTATTGATCGTCGTTAGCTAATTATGCACGAGCCCCCATTGCCTCACCAACGAGCTAATTAGACTAGGCCCATCCTCGAGCATAGTAATACATTAGTATTAGTTAGTGATCTAGGTTCACCGAATCTTTTCTTCGGTGATGAACTGTTGGCATCAGTCATACATTCAGCGACTCAAATTAATTCAGAACAACAATGACTACGTTTCTTTTCACTGAATAACGGAACAAGGACGTGCTGATGAAGTAGGAAGTGATGGGAGTATAGGCAAGGATAAACAAAACACATACGTTGAAAAGGTATCAGTCAATTTGAATAAGTAAATATGAGCACGTTATCCTTTTTCATCCTCATCACCGGTACAAAAACAAAAGTTAAGGTACTATAACATTGGGGGAACGGGAATTAGGCCGAGGATTCTACGAGTCATTCGCTGGACGGACTGGTGTGTATGATCATCAACTTCCAACCTGCTTCCCAAGGAACTGAGTTCTGCTATTTCCTGTTCAGGTACACATTGGTAAGCTTCTAAGCAATAGGAACAATCACAAAACAGCAGGAAGACAAACAAACACCAACCTTCTACTCTTGGGTACCGGAGGAATCAATCCTCTCTTCTCCAGACTCTTGAACCTATCACTCAAAAGTGTGCAGCATCCCTGAACACAAAACACACGCAATTCAGAAAACAAAAAAAACCTGCTTCATTGCACTTGAGCACAAACATGGCACTCACCCCTAATTATGAAAAGATAAAAACTCAGATGGGGAATAAGGATAAACTTTTTTAGTTCACCTTTAACTTTCGGAGGGATCCATTAATTTCTTCAGATAATAGTACTTGGGTAGGAGCTGGCTCAAATCTGCAGTGAAATTAGCCAATCGAGTTACGGCCATGCTATTGACATTCAAGGGGGCAGAATAGGCTCGCCACCACAGGACAACATATCCATCGGACACTACAGGTGCCAGGGGAGTAGTTCCACATGCTAATAATATTCTCCAGTAACTAGGTGATAATCATAATTCAAACAGAAAAAAAAGAAATACGGATCAACAAAAACTGCCAAGTTCTAAGTTAGAGCATCCATACTTGTGTTTTCCCAAGCGAGGAGGTCGTACTTTCAACCTTTCTTGCTTGGCTACCATACGCCTGATGCGTTTTTTCTGCTTTTCTTCGTCTTCTTTTGCTATATTTTGCATGATATCTGGAAGGCTGAAGCCAGAAAAAAACCGAGCAATTGCATGATAAAGACATTTCCTTTGAAAAAATAATTGAGCAATGAGCCAATTCTGCACTACCTGCTAATTTCTTCAGAAAGTTGCTTCTTCTTCCTTTCTTCCAGTTCTTTTTTCTGCACTTCTTTGCGTCTAGCCCTCTTATTCAACTCAACTCGGGTTATTCTCTTTGTTTTAGCAGTTCTACAATATGTTTTAGCAAATCAAATGAATTATCATGGACTAACTATAAAACAATCACATTTGCACTTGCACAACGTAAAGGATGAAACGGTGTACACGCAAAACCACCCTCATTTGATAAGAGTTGAACATAATTCAACGAATAAAAGGGATGCTATAACTTTTGATGGATCATTATTGTAAAAAAGAACTAACCTTTGGGCAGAGTCTTCACCCTCACCAGGCTGCTCTTCATTCTCATCATCATCATCATCATCGGCTTCCCGGTCTGCTTCAAGAAAGAGCATCTGCAACAGGAGCCAATGGTTCAAACGACTTTAGCAAAAAAAAAAAACTGGCACCGGAAATTCCTGCGTATATAATTTGGAAAACTATCTAAATGTGACACTCACATCTTCTTCATCAATAGGGTTGCCAGCAACAACCAGGGGAACCGGTTGAGGTCCCAACTCCTCTTTATAAACTTTGTGCATCTCCTCTGCAACGGCTTGAGCCAAAGAGTCCTGCACAGAGGAGAAGACAAAATTGACGCACGGAAATTAAGGGGAAAACTTAAAAAAAAATGAAGAATGCAATATCAAACATGAGTACAAAGAGGTCGCATGATACTACCTGATGAGCTTGGAACTCGGGATTAAACGAGCATCCTGGAGGTTCAACTTCTACTGCTGGAATCACTGTTTGTTTAGACGGCTGCAAATGTTTGAATAAAAACTGCCCTTCAGCCCAGAGTAACTCCGAAAGCGATCAGGCAATACCATTATGGACCAAGCACAAAAAACAACATGCGATGTTCAAACCACAAACAACTGAAGGCTTGAAAACTACTATGTTTCACATCATCAACTTCTAACCGCTGCACGAAGAGTCCAGTTACTCGTCTACTATAAACAGATACCAGCCAGCAACCCCCAAACGGAATGTCGGATGAGAAAACGCACCTTAGCGGATACATTGTCCAAGTCACCTGCAAAGAACGAGACACGATCAAAACCAGCCAATACCAGGAACACACTTATCATAGAAATTTCGTGGTAAAGTAGCTACCTTGGTCTCCCCACAAATCTTCAATACCATCCTGAAACCAAAGACACAACAAATCCGCATAATGAGCAAAGAAAGTCCCTTCAACTCCGACAAAGCACGCATCAAAAATGCCGAAAAAGCAATCAAATAATACCTCAGCACCATCCTCCTGTTGCAAAGGAGGAACTGAAACTCCCTCACCACGAGCCTTCTTCTTCTTGCTGGTACCGTACTTGGACTTGTTAGTCCTCGAAGACAGGACCGGCTTGACGAAAGGGTTCTTCTGAAGGACGCTGTCGCATCGCAGCACCTTCTCCCTCTTCTTCTCAATCTTCCTCCTCACCGACAAATCTATAACACAAACAATAGCAAAAAAGGTTCAATCTTTTTTATGTCACGTGGGGAAATTAGGGTTAAAAGAGAGGGAAGGGGGGTGGAGTTGGTTACCTTGGGACTTGTCGAGGAAGAAGAGGGATTCGGTGGGGACGGCGGCGAGGGACCCACCGGAGAGGGCGTCCTTGGTTGACTTTTCGAAGAAGTCCTCTATGTCCTCCGTGCTGATGTTGGCCCTCCACTCCTTCTTCCCCTTTCGAGAACCCTTCCCTTTCCTTTTTCCTATCGAAACCTGACTCGAACCTCGCTTAGCTTGCCTGGTGATGGCCCTCCACTCCTTCCTCTTTCGAGAATCCTTCACTTTCCTCTTCCCCATCCCCATCCCCATCGAACCCGACTCGAACCTCGATTAGCTTGTTTGAATATCGCAGCGGCTCTGGCGGCGGCTCAGTTGCGAGGTATTGGGAGAGACAAGAGGGAAGAGTGGTTTGTTATTGCAAGGAGGAGTGCCATTATAGTAAGGGCTACCAAATCGGAGGCCCAAGGCCCATTACTATAGTCCATAATGGGCCATGTTAGGCCCAAATGTAGGCCCATTGTAACATTTTTTATTTAATTAAAAGTTTTGGGGTTATTTCCTTGAGGAAATCAATATAATTTGTGCTTGTGATACTTCAAAGGAAAATGATATAATGATTGACCAGAGAAATTCCAATTAATCCAACGAAACTGGCCACAAAGGACGACGATTGCAATTGGTCAGAAATAGCAACAAATTTATATTTATTGTGTCGATATATGGACAGAGTGTACTAGCGAGAAACATAGCGTAACAAAGGCCCACCTACCGATTGAGACAGAGGTCGCAACATTTTGGGTCACGGACCGATTCATACATTCTCCCAAGCTAGTGCACATATCAATACCAACAGTATGGTACATATTAAAATGGGTAAATTACATCTGGAACTCTGATATTTGGTGAAATAAAAGATAGAGACTCTATAGTTTGTTTTCTGATTTTGTTGTTTCTCTAGTTTTGTTTTATTATACTCTCGGATCCTTAACTGACATCATCAATCAATTTTTCAAATAAATGACTCATATCGTTAACAAATATGTACTTAGGTTCAATTCAGATATGATTTTGGAATTGTGGCAAATTTCTTAACAAATATTTAATATCGTTGTATCTTAATGACTCAAATATGATTTTTTTTTGTTAAATCAAAACAATTTTGAGACCATAATAAGAGGGGCAACTCATCAGGCGGAAAAATGATGGTCATCACTGAAATACATATGGGCGGATATGTGCTTCAAAATAGGCAATAATTTTGACGTTGATTATAGGCGAATAGTTGGCATGGGAGAATTTTTTAGATTGAGCGGTTCACATATCTCATTATTTTTATTTTTTGTAATTCTACCGAAAATATATAAATTATTAAAAAATCGACCTAATTGCTTGTTAATTATATGGAACTCGTCACAACGTAACAAGGATTTAGCTAGGACACATATTTGATTTGTCCATATTTCCGAGTGCCACATAATTCCGTGAGACGTAACAAAGACAGAGTTTTCAACTGTTTGCGTCTGTTTGTTGGGTATTTTATTAAAAAAGAGATGCGATTGTTGCCTATGTGTTGTCTTTTGGCTTCATCTCATGCTTCATGCGCCCCACAAAAGTGGGAGAAGGATATTTCGGTCTGTGGAGGGCGTACATGGTTGATTTATCACCGGAAAATATTTCTCCTCTGTGAATTTTATAGGTCATAATATCATATTAAGTTGATTTCGTAACTCTTATTAGCATGGCTTTTTATTTTTATCTCATGACATATTGATAAAGTCAAGTGTTTTGACGGATGAAATTACTACATTAGTAAGTGGTGAGTTTTTAGTGTAATATTTGGTTCAGGATATGTTAAGAAATGTTTAACTAGTTTGGTTGTATTATCTAAATTAATAATGTGCACATTCTTTTTATAAAAATTCTTGAGAGAAGTTAAAGAGTTTGTAGCCCAACGGCACTAAGTATTGTAAAAATTTAGGAACTCCAGGTTTCAAATTGGCATATGTCATGGTATAAAAATTTACCTTTCAAAAAAAGATCTTGATAGAACTCCAAAGTTAAGCAAATATGACATCAAATAATTTTAGAATTGGTAACCTTTTGAAAAATTTATCGTGTAAGTCATGACAAAATACGCTAAAAAAATTTGTATTACTCTGTGAAAAAATTCGAACAGATAAAAAGAGGTTACCTGTTTCCACTTCTACATGGCCTGCCACCACATGCAAAATTTAACTAATAGAAACAAAACTGATTTGATGCGTATTTGTTGTTTTTATAATGAAGTGCATGCTACGGTCTCTCTCTCAAGTTTCTATCTTCCCCCTTTTTGCATTTAAGAGTTTTGTAATTTACATGTATCATAAAAATTTAATAGATTGGCATGTGAAGGTACTTTCCCGAAGTGTACCGCACGTGAGTTTGCCCATCTAGCTACATGGGGTCACAAGAATTGAAACAACGTCGTAAACGATATCACATTGGCAGGAGGAACAAAACAAACTGGAATTGAGAAAGAAAAAAATTCGACGGTAAATGTCAAAGAATATTTGGTATGAAACGTCTTAGGTAGCTGAAGCGTAAATACAAATGTGTATAATATTTATAACAAATAGTAACAAAGATAGGAAGAGATAGACGACACACGATATTACATGGTTCGATCAAATTGATATATATTTACCGGGCCCGGACGATCATCACTATATTATATATAGAGATATACATTATAAATAAGCCATAGACAAGCTATAACAAAAGCCGTATAAGCAAGAACAAAAAACTGCTAACCCTTACTCGTCTATTTATAGAGGACAAACTCAATATCCTTTGTAATAAGAATTAGAATTATATATTAGTTAAAATCATGAGACAAATCCTAACAACACAACACAAAAGAAATCTATCGATAAATATTTTATATAAACTGCTATTAATTTACCTTTCAAAAAAACTGCTATTAAGAAAGACGTCCTAAAATAGAGGACAATAGCATTGGACTCTAAATATCAAAGGTCTTAAAAAAGTATGTTTTATTTATATATAGCTAATACTACTCGACGCGTAAATCAAATATTGTTGTTCTACGACTAGTTTTAAGCTAGAATCAACTACCAAGAGAATGCAACTATGAAATTTGGTAATGAGACTTTTACCATTTAGATTAGTAAACGTGTCATCCAAGGTGCATGAACCAGTTGTAGTTGGATTAATAATGAATAACAGACTTCGAGAAACAATGTAGTTTATACATAAGCCAGCTTGGACAATTCGTATTGCCCGTATGGGATAAGATACATATGCATGCCATACTACCAGTTGCGATGTCACGAGAAATTTGTCTCTGATCATCAGTTTGGTCGTCGCAGTACTCGCATGTCATGACATGCCCACCTTAATCACTGCGATTCATCTCATCCGGCGATTAATCATATGATTAATCGCCGGATGAGATGAATCTGATTAATTTTCTTAAGGTGTTGGGTTGGATATGTTAATTCTAATATAGTATCATATCGGTTGATCCTGTGTCTACTGTTATCCTCACGCGACTTGAAAATCCATCGACCAATTACCTTAAAATTTTAGAATTTAACTGTATTTATGTATAGAGAAAGGAAGATCATGTTGTGTTTCTAATAAATCCCAACGCTATTTTTTGTAAAGTTAAATTTTTACACCTTGCTAGGGTTTGAAATTAGACTTCCGTGAAATAATGTGACGCGTGTAAACCAAATGTTCTTTGGGAACCCTAACGCTATTTATTCATCATCTTCTTGTTAGAATAAATACCAAAATTAATGCATTTGGCCCAAAGTGGAAAGCCCAAGTGGTAGGCCCAAAAGAAGAAATGAAAAGTGCATTACCACATTGGAAACAACAAGAAAATTTTTCTAGTTTATTAGGAGATGCTCCTTACTAGTTAGGAAATAAGTTGACCACCTGGAAAGCCAATTCGGACCGTTGCGAGGATGGTGCTGCATGTGCGTTTGCGCATGGCGCAATGGGCGCTTTGTGGCGCACTTGGATCATTGTGCTACGAACTCAAAGTTACTTAATACGGGACAATCTCGTCTTACAGAGAAAGAATCTAACTTTTGCCTCGACTTACAAGATCCTAATCAAGTACACCACCTCCGACAAACACCAATCGTAAGACGAGATTCATATACTTGAAGATGGCATCATCAAGCTCTGCAACAGCACCTGTGCCGACGGTCCCAGAAACTGTCCACGCCAAAAGATCGACAAAGTTCAATGGTACCGAGTTCAAGAGGTGGCAACATAAGATGTTGTTCTACCTAACGACGCTCAACCTGGTCCAATTCTTGAAGGAAGAGGCTCCGAAGGTGGCAGAAAATGAGGCTGATCAACAGAAGATTAACGCCTGGATGCATGGAGTCACAGCGACTTTTTATGTAGTAACTATATCCTGAATGGATTAGACGATACTCTGTACAATGTCTATGCATGTGCCAAGACTGTAAAAGAATTATGGGATTCCCTGGAGAAGAAGTACAAGACGGAGGATGCTGGGATGAAGAAATTTATCGTCGAGAGATTCTTCGACTTCCAGATGGTAGATTCCAAGAAGGTTATAGACCAAGTTCAAGAGTTGCAGCTGATTCTACTTGAGATTCACGCCGAAGGCATGCAACTCAGTGAGTCCTTCCAAGTGGCTGCACTAATTGAGAAGCTACCCCCCTGTGGAAGGATTTCAAAAACTACCTCAAGCATAAGAGGAAGAACATGGGGCTGGAAGACCTGATTGTGAGACTGAGGATCGAGGAAGACAACCGGAAGTCCAAAATCAAGACCAGCAGGACCAACTCCGAGGCTAAAGTACATCTCGCCGAAGGTGGCACCGACAAGAAGAGGAAGAAGCCAGCAAATAGGTAGGAGAAGCAAGAGCCTAAGCAAAAGAAGGCTAAGAAGATCAAGGGCAATTACTACAATTGCGACAAGCCCGGTCATATGGCAAAGGATTGTCGCCTGCCAAAGAGGAAAAATTGTGAGAAGGCTAATCTGGTCGAAGACCTTTCTGAGCTAGACTTATCTGTCGTGGTGTTTGAAGCCAATCTGGTGGATAACCCAAGAGAGTGGTTCATTGGCACAGGGGCGACCCGACATATCTGCTCAGATAAGGAGATGTTCTCGACCTATATTCCAATCAACGGACGGAAGTTATTTATGGGTAACTCATCAACTTCCCCCGTAGTCGGACTAGGCTAGGTGGTGCTGAAGCTGACCTCCAAAAAAGAGTTGATCCTCAAGGATGTGCTGTATGTCCCAGACATTCGCAAAAATCTACTATCCGACTCCCTGTTAAGCAAAGCCGGGATGAAGCCCGTATTTGAGGCCGATAGATTTGGCTGGTACCTTTGTAGGAAAGGGTTATCTTGAGAGGGAGCTCTTCAAGATGAATGTAATAACTGTCAGACGCGCCTTTAAGGGCCCTAATAAAGTTGTTAATTCTTCTTACTTGGCTGAGTGTTCTAACTTATGGCATGATAGATTAGGACATGTAAATTTAAGCTCACTAAGAAAGTTAGTAAGTTTAAATTTATTACCTAAAATAAATTTTGACCCAAACAATAAATGTGAAGTACGTGTAGAGGCAAAAATGACTAAAGCACCTTTTCATTCAGTGGAAAGAAGTACTACACCTTTAGAGTTAATTCATACCGACATCTGCGATATGAAACACGTGCAAAGTAGATGTGGAAAAAAGTATTTTATCACATTTATTAATGATTGCACTAGGTACTGCTATGTACATCTCTTGAAAGAAAAAAACATAGCTCTAGAAGCTTTCAAGAGTTATAAGAATGAGGTTGAAAATTAACTTAGCACTAAAATCAAGATAATTTGAAGTGATAGAGAGGGAGAATATGTAGCTCTGTTTGAGAAATTCTGCCATAAAATGGCATTATTCATTAGACGACTGCACCATACTCACCTCAATCAAATGGCGTAGCTGAACGTAAGAATCAAACTCTCAAGGAGATGATGAATACTATGTTGATTAGCTCAGGCCTACCCCAGAACATGTGGGGGGAAGCTGTGCTCTCAGCTAATCACATTCTAAATAAACTGCCATACAAGAAAAGGGACAAAACCTTATATGAACTATGGAAAGGGCGAAAGTCTTCTTACGGTTACCTTAAAGTGTAAGGTAGAAATACCTCCACTTAAAAGAGTGAGAATAGGTCCCAAGACCGTTGACTGTATCTTTATCGGATATGCCTACAACAGTAGTGCATACCGATTTCTAGTGCACAAGTCTGAAAATCCTAAAATCAACAAGAGAATGGTCATGGAATCAAGGAATGTAACATTCTTTGAGAATATCTTTCCAAACAATGAGAGAAAAGACCCGTATGAGGAACCTAAAAGAGGAACATACACGTATCAAATAAAAGAGCTCATGAAGTTACTCAAGGTTCTCATCATAATGAGGAACCTACACGTATCAAAAGGGCCAGAATGGCCAAGTCGTTTGGTCCAGATTTTCTGACATACGTGTTAGAAAATGAACCTGTGACAATCTAAGAGGTGTTGTTTAGTCCAGATGCTCCTCTCTGGAAAGAAGCTATCAACAGTGAGATAGAGTTCATTATGCAAAACCACACGTAGAAAATCATAGATCTCCTACCAGGTTGTAAACTTTTAGGTTGCAAGTGGATCCTTAAAAGGAAATACAAAGCTGATGGATCAATCGACAAGTACAAAGCTCGGTTGGTAGCTAAAGGATTCAAATAGAAGGAAGGACATGATTTCTTTGACACATATTTGTCGGTCATAAGAATTACATCTATTAGAGTACTCATAGTTGTTGCAGCACTCTATAACCTCGAGATACATCAGATGGATGTAAAAATAGCTTTCCTAAATGGAGAACTGGAAGAGGAGATATATATGAAACAACCTGAAGGGTTTGTTGCCCTCGGACAAGAACATAAAATATGCAAGTTGGTCAAGAAACTGTACAGGCTGAAACAGACGCCAAAATAATGGCATGAGAAATTTGGCTGAACAATGATGTCAAATGGCTTTAAGATCATTGAGTGTGATAAATGTGTATACATTAAAGGCACACCTGATGCTTACATAATTGTATGCCTGTATGTAGACGACATGCTAATCATGGGAAGCAGTAATGATCTTATCGTGAAAACTAAGAACATGTTAAAGAACAACTTTGACATAAAAGATATGGGTATAGATGACGTTATACGAGGGATTAAAATCTCTAGGACGACTAAAGGAATTGTCTTGTCACAATCTCACTATGTTAAGAATGTACTCAAGAAATTCAAAGCTTTTGACAAACCTCCAGCTGAGACTCTGGTAAACCTGAGTCTACACTTAGCTAACCCAGTATCTCAACTAAAATATACAAGGATCATTGTGAGCCTGATGTACTTAACAAACTGTACATGCCCTGATATTACTTATTCAGTTAGTAAGCTTAGTAGATTCATAAGTAATCCAGGAATGGATCACTGGCTAGCTCTGAAAAGGGTTCTAAAGTAACTAAAATATACTTTGAACCATGATATACTATATACGAGATATCCAGCTGTATTGGACGGATACACTGATGTGAATTGTATATCGAACACTAAAGACTCCAAATCTACTAGTGGTTACGTATTCACCATAGGTGGCGGAGCTGTGTCATAGAAATCCTCTAAATAAATGTGCATAGCTCTATCCACCATGGAGTCAGAGTTTATAGCACTAGACAAAGTTGGGAAGAAGCTGAATGGCTCAAAAACTTCCTAGAGGATATTCCTTGTTGGAACAAGCATGTACCTCCTGTATTGATACACTGTGATAGCATGTCAACAATAGGGAGAGCACAAAGTACAATGTACAACGGTAAGTCTCGACACATCCGTAGGAGACATAACACCGTTAGGCAATTTATCTCTGGTGGTATAATTACCATTGATTATGTGAAGTCTAAGGACAACATAGCTGATCCTTTGAAAAAAAAAATCAACAGAGATCAAATGTATAACGCAGTAAGGAGAATGGGGTTAAAACTCACACAATGAACGCATTCATAGCGGTAACTCAACCATGATGAGTGGAGATCCCACGAATTTGGTTCAATGATATAACTAAGTTATGGATGGCTAAGATGATCACTTGAAACCCTTTCCATTCTCAGAAGCTGCCCAAGTGTGAACCTGTAGAGGTATGGTAAGGTTAAGCGTCTACGCTTTTAATGATTCCTATACCAGAAAAATGTGGAGTATGGCAGGATACTCTTGATGGGAGATCACATATATAAGTGTGAAGTGAGGCCGCTTCAAATGAAAAAATACTTATGAATCTAAGATAAGGTCCATGGCCGAAACAGACACGACGTGAGAATCAAAGGATATTAGAGATATCATTGTGTAAATGATATTGTCTTGGTTTATATAAAAAAGTTGACCAGTTCAAGACATCGCGTTCACTAAGCAGCAAGTAAATCCGATAATATCTTACTAGAGAAGGTTCAAAGCCGTAAGTTACCTATCTCAATGCAATGATATTTCGTCGGAACTTTTCTTAAAAGTGTCAGCATGCATTAATCATCATTCATGTGGGTGATTGTTAGAATAAATATCAAAATTAATGCATTTGGCCCAAAGTGGAAGGCCAAAGTGGTAGGCCCAAAAGTAAAAATAGAAAGTGCATTACCACATTGGAAATAACAAGAAAATTTTCCTAGTTTATAAGGAGATGCTCCTTGCTAGTTAGAAAATAAGTTGACCACTTAGAAAGCCAACTCAGACCATTGCGAGGATGGTGCGCAGCACCATCCGAGCACGAACACGAGCACGCGCTCATGCACATGCACGCGCACGTGGTGTGCGCATGGTACATTGGACGCAGGTCGCAATGGATAATTTATGGCGTACTTGTCACTTCGCACGTACGCATCATCGCGAGGAGCCTAAAATTTTGGCTGATTCTGGAAGACTCCAGAATACTCAGACCCGAAGAGGTGCGGAAGGGATGGCCTATCCAGAGAATCCAGCAAAGGGGTGCCTACGAGTACCAAAGGGTCACGAGTAGGTTGGCCGAATCTGGTAGGCGAATGGGTGCCTCTGGCTGGCCAAAAAGGTGCCTGAAGGAGGCTGTCAGCCTGCTGGCCGAACAGATGCATCTCCTCGGAAGTGCCTCGTGCCCTTTCGGAGTGCCTGCCTCACTTCCAGTGCCTATAAATAGGCCCCTCCTCCTCATTTGCATCTCATCCTAACTACAAGTGTATAAGTATTCATTAGCATTATAGTTTTCTCCTCTCTCTCTCTCTCTCTCAGTAAAAGTTTCGAGTATCCGACGGTTTGTCCGAAGTTTCGAGGGTCGTTGTGCTACGAACTTGAAGTCCAAAAGTTATTGTATCCTGGGAACGATTGCCGTAGTCTGTGAGTACTTAATACGGGGCAATCTCATTTTACGGAGAAAGAGTCTAACTCTTACCTCGACTTACAAGATCATAATCAAGTACACCACCTCTGACAAACATCACTTCTCACAATTTTTTCCATAGATACAAAAAATTATCTCATCAGTTACTTCACGCTCAAACGATAGGGCAAGAAAAGGTCGGGCTGGCACTTGCATCGAAGTATCCGAGGTGATATCAGGTTGATACTTTGCTATCACTTCTGTTAATTTTTCTAAAATATATTTTGAGAAGAGATATCTTAATCTAATTCCTAAGTTTTGAATGATTACTCTTAAATTTTTACCTTTTAACTCGTATGGTATTTCGAATGTGATACATATGTTTGTACATAGTTATCATAATTTACATCGATAACTATCATCGAACACGTAAATCAACTATAGCATAGAGCGTATATAGACTATAATCTGAAAGACGAGCAAGAGAGACAAGTTATATGGGCAGGGAAATACAAGTATGTAAGGAGAGTATTGTTTGGTTGTAATGATTAAAAGGGCACACATGTGAGTAAAGGTGGGTACGTGATTTGTCTGCGAGGGAAAGGAGACGACAATGTTAAACAGGCAAAAAAACTTAGCATATGATCCTTCTCTGATTGATATACCCCTGTTTATATATATTTACAATCTCGTGACTTGTTGCAGTACTTTTGGATCCTATCACAACTTCTCCCGCTTTCTCTTTAGTGATTTTGATTCAGCCCGAGGTGATCAATTAATCCTCCCAATGATTTTTTAGTTTAGCTAGAATAACAATCAAGGTTAATTTATATTACGAGGCACCTTTTCTATATTTTGTTCATTATTTTTTATACTAATGAGAACCTTTACTTATAAAAAAAATGTTACCAGGAACTAGATGGGAGGACATCATATGCTTTATATCCAATCTTGGTCTATCCATGTATCTAGACTATATGTTGTTATGTTTGGATACGCATCGGAATTATTTTTGTTCTAACACAAGAAAACAAAAACGTGAAATGAACACAAGAGAATTTATGTGGTTCGGCAAATTATCTGCGTCCACGGAAGAGAGGACTTGATGAGTTGCCCAAGTTCACCTCAAACTAGCAATAGCAATAGGCTAGAGCCATCCTATTTCTTTATAGGCTAACCTATAATACAACCATGGAGTTTTCCTAATTCACTTAAGAGTCTAAAATAGAATCTAACTCGGAGTCCAAAATAAAATCTTTGACAAATATAAAATCCTAGATTTTGAGCCATTTTTCAACAATCTTCACTTTCGCAAGAAATAACCCCTTAGAAGAATCACAAAGTTCTATTTGAAATCAACCGATTCTACCTTGAACCTTAGTCATTCCATCCACATCAAAAAACCATCATCCTCTCTCTTCATCCTTGTGCAATTACTTAGAGACATCTCCCAAACTAAAGTATCTCCCAAGCTAGTCCAATGTATTAGCACCTCCAATCTCCATGGATCTCCAACACTCGAGTTCTCATGCAAAAGTAACACACGACCAATAGACATCTCTCTATTTTCTTGGTCATCCATATACTTTGCAACCTCGAAACCCCTTTTTGTTGGACCTTGTTCTCGTTGTCCCAAACCAATGTTATAAGCCATAGCTTATATTAGACAACTCTTTATACTGCCTAAAAGAATCCTTGACATGTTTCAAATTTCACTGTTCATCCTCGAGTGAGATCAAATCTAATTTGTCCTTGGTGCAATTCACGTTTCTGCATTCCCGATGCCAAACTTACCGAACACTTTTATTTTGCACGTGACTTCAGACAACCATAGCTTCGTGCTAACCATGTCTCTACGAGACAACCATAGTTTTATGCTAATTATGCTTCTGCGAGGCAACCATAGCTTCTTGCTAACCATGCCTCTATGAGCAACCGTAGCTTCTTGCAACCTATGCCACTGTGAGACAACTGTAACTCATTACAAACCATGCCTATACGAATACCCATTCTAATAACCCTCTTTGCTACACTCAAATCATTCATGTCAAGACCTTACTTCCTCATATGATCTAACCTCATATGCCTTAATCTTTTGCCAACTCCTTGAGACCCATTGATGTGATTCTACCTACAACATGGTTTTTCACCAACCCATTGGTGTTCCTTTACACCCTTCATTCAACATGATTTTCTACCAATCCGTAAGTGTTCCTTTACACCTTTCATCCCTACTATAGCTTCTGTTAGGGTTTGTCTCAAATTCTAGACAAATTAGTACTCTATTCCTAATTAGAGTAGGGTTATAATCTCCTATATATATTGGCCTATGCCTACGTCTTTTGTGTAGTAGTCGAGAGTTGTAAGGTAGAGAGAACCCTCACGGAGGCCTTGTAACTGATTGGACTCGCATAGTGGATGACTCTCCTTTGCCCGTGGTTTTCCCCCCGTCTAAGGTTTCCATGTAATTCTCGTGTGTCTCGTATTTCTCGTTTCGATCTTATTTTTCAACAATTGGTATCAGAGCCAGATTGAGATTCGAGTATTTGAGATAAAAAAATTGAGAGTGAAGAGGCAGAGACGTGAAGAAGGAGAAGAGAAAAAATTGGGGGAAGAAGGGTTTTGGAGAAGAAAATCCAATTAACTCTCCTTGGAGCCGCCGCCAGCAGAGCCGACCGCCACCCTTGAGTCCAGCCCGCCACCGAGTCCCGTCTGCTGCTGCCCGGCATCATCCCACCGTCGAGGAGAGAGAGAGCTCGGCGGAAGAAAAAGAGATCCATCCACCGAGGAGAGAAGAGATCCGACCGCCGCCTGTATCTCCATCGCCTGCCCCGAAGAGAAGCTCGCCACCCCGAAGAGAAGCTCGTCCGCAGCCGCCAGCTACTGTCTGTGAGGAAGAAGAAGAAATGGCAGAAGGAGAAAATCGGGGAGAGAGAGAGAAGGAGTTTTCGGGAGAGATCGAGACCCGCGGTGACCGTCCCAACCATCCCCGTGCTCTGCTGATCGAGTCTGAGTCGTCCTCCAGCTACTCGCCATCCAGCCATGGTGGTCCCACTGACAGCCACGTTCTTTGGGGTTTTTTTGGGTTGAAAAACCCTATTTCCGAGTTGACTTGGTCAACAGTTTGACTGGTCAACAGTTTGACTGATTGACTAAAAGTCAACTGTTTTGGCTGATTTTGGTTTTCTAACCTATTTTGGGCAGATTTCTTGGTTCGAGTTATTTCATGATGACTTCGATGAAGTACAAGATTCCTCAGTTGACGAGGAAAACTAATTTTTCCTTGTGGCAGGTGAAGATGCGTGCTATTCTGATACATTTAGAGCTGGATGAGACTCTACTTGATGAGAAGTCGATGCCTTTGAGTTGGGATGCTGCGATGAAGGCATCAAAGAATCGTAAGGCTGTGAGTCAGATCCGGTTGCATCTGTCAGATGATATTTTGCAGGTCGTGTTGAAGGAGACAACAGCTTCCTCATTATGGACAAAGCTTGAAAAGGTTTGGATGCCCAAGAGTTTGACCAACAAACTGTGGTTGAAGCAACAACTATTTTCTATCCGAATGCAAGAAGATAAGTCTGCTCACGACCACCTTAATGAATTTAAGAATATAGTGGCTGATCTTAGAACTCTGGATGTGAAGTATGATGATGAAGATCTTGCTTTATTGTTATTGTGCTCGTGCCTGCTTCTTATCAGCAATTCAGAGATACTCTGTTGTTCAGCCATGCTACTCTGAGTTGGGATGATGTTCATGATTCGCTCTTGGAGAAAGAGAGAATTGATAAGCACACTGTGAGTTCCTCTGAAAATAGCCAAGAGACTGGCTTGGTCGTGAGAGGGAGGTCTGAGGAGAGGAATGCTAAGTCTGGTTCGAGGAAGAAGAGCAGAAGCAAATCAAGGTCAATGCACAAGGATAAGACTTGTTTCAACTGTCATAAGGTTGGGCATATTAAATGGTTCTGTCCAGAGTTGAAGAACAAGAAGAAGGGCAAAAAGTCCAGTGCTCTGAAAGGAGAAAGTTCTGATAGCGGCAGTGCTAGTGTTGCCACCACCACTCAGAAAGAAGAATCTGATGGAGACCTTTTGTCTGTAATTAATGGGAAGTCTAAAATTGATGCTGCTTGGGTCCTTGATTCTGTTGTACATTTCATATGTGTCCCATCCGGGACTGGTTTTCAACATATGAACGTGCGGAGGGTAATGTTCTCATGAAAAATAATTTTGTCTGCAAGGTTATTGGTATTGGCACAGTGAAGATCAAGATGCATGATGGTGTCATTCTAACCTTGACGAATGTGAGGCATATCCCTGATTTGAAGCAGAATTTGATTTTGCTGAGAACTCTTGATACATTGGGGTACAAGTATACCGGAGAAGGTGGAGTTCTTCGTGTGAGTAAGAACTCATTAGTGCATATGAAGGCCAAAGAGGAGGTTAGAAATCTGTACGTTTTGCAGGGTTCTACAGTTATAGGGACTGCTGCTGCTGCATCTGGCTCGTTGACAGATTCTGAGAATACCTCATTATGGCATATGCGACTTGGTCACATGAGTGAGAAAGGCATGACCGAGCTGAATAGAAGAGGATTATTGTGTGGACAGGGCATTGGGAAACTGGAATTTTGTGAGCACTGTGTGTTTGGCAAGCAGAAGAAAGTCAGTTTTCAGAAAGGTGTGCACACTACAAAGGGAAAACTTGACTATGTTCATTCTAATCTTTGGGGACCATCTCAAGTTGCAACAAAGAATGGTTCCAAGTATATGCTGACTATTATTGATGATTATTCGAAAAAGGTGTGGGCGTTCTTTTTGAAGAGTAAGGATCATGTCTTTGTCACTTTCAAGCAGTGGAAGACTATGATTGAGAAGTAGACTGGGAGAGATGTCAAGCATCTCCGCACAGACAATGGATTAGAGTTTTGCTATAGTTGGTTTGATGAGTTCTACAAGAATGAGGGTATTGTTAGGCATAAGACAATCCCTGGTACACCTCAACAGAATAGAGTCGCTGAAAGAATGAACAGAACTTTGTTGGAAAAAGTTCATTGTATGCTGTCAAATGCTGGTTTGCCTAAGTCATTTTGGGCTGAAACTGCTTCCACTGCCTGTCACCTTGTCAATTGTTCACCTCATGTATCACTTGATGGCAAGGTACCTGAAGAATTGTGGTATGAAAATCCTCCTAATTATGCTATTTTGAAGATATTTAGGTGTCATGCCTATGCTCATGTGAATAATGGCAAGTTAGAGCCAAGATCTGTGAAATGTATCTTCCTTAGCTATGCTTCTGGAGTGAAGAGATACAAGTTGTGGTATCACGAGCTGTCTAAGGTCTTGTTGAGTAGGAATATTATTTTTAAAGAGACAGACATGCTGAGTAAGAAGGAGGATGTTTCTTCACCTAGTGTTTCGAGTGCTCCAAGTGTGGACTTGCAAAATTCAAAAGTGCAGGAGGAGTTTGATGCTGATCCAGAAGCGAGTTCCTTTCGTGATGTTGATTGCTATGGTCCTACTTATGGTGGGTTGTCTGATGAAGCTGAGAATGTTGGCATAGTTGAGAGGGAGCCAGCGTATTCTATTGCTAGAGACATGCCCAGAAGAATTATTAGGCCTCCACAGAAATTGGGTGAGGCTGATATTGTTACTTTTACCCTGAATGTGGCAGAAGAAGTTGATAGCTGTAAAGAACCATCTAGTTATTCAGATGCTGTGAAGTCGAAAGACTTTGCTAGATGGTTGGTTGCTATGGAGGAAGAGATGGAATCTCTTCACAAGAACAAGAGTTGGGAGATTACTAAGCTGCCTAAGGATAAGAAGTTTGTCAGTTGCAAGTGGGTATTCAAGAAGAAGGATGGTATACCTGGAGTTGAAGAGCCTAGATACAAGGCTAGGCTAGTGGCTAGAGGATATAGTCAGATTCCTGGTGTGGACTTTATGAGGTGCTTTCACCAGTTGTGAAGCATATCCGATTCATTCTCTTCTTGGTATTGTTGCTATGCAGGATTTGGAGCTTGAACAGCTTGATGTGAAGACAGCTTTCTTGAATGGAGAGCTTGAAGAGCAGATTTATATGGCACAGCCTGAGAATTTTCATGTTGAAGGCAAAGAAGACCATGTGTGCTTGTTGAAGAAGTCTATGTATGGCCTTAAGCAGTCTTCGAGGCAGTGGTATAAAAGGTTTGACTCCTTTATAATTTCTCATGGTTATGAGAGGAGCAAGTGTGATAGTTGTGTTTACCTGAAAAGGCTACGCAACGGTTCCCAAGTGTATTTGCTCCTGTATGTGGATGACATGTTAATTGCTGCCAGAGAGGTGAGGAAGCTCAAAGCTCTGTTGAGTAGCGAGTTTGAGATGAAAGATTTAGGTCCTGCTAAGAACATTCTTGGCATGGAGATTGCCAGAGATAGAGGAGCAAGAAAATTATTTCTGAGCCAGGAGAGTTACATTAAAAAGGTACTTGATAGGTTTGATGTGACTGGTAATCTTGTGAGTACTCCTCTTGGTACACATTTTCAGCTTTCGTCTGCCTTATCTCCATAGTCAGCTGCTGAGGTCGATTACATGTCTGGTGTTCCATACTCCAATGTTGTTGGTTCTCTGATGTATGCTATGGTTTGCACACGCCCGGATTTGGCCTATGCTGTGAGTGTCGTTAGCAGGTTTATGATAAATCCTGGAGAAGGTCATTGGAGAGTAGTGGAGTAGATTATGAGATACTTGAAGGGTACCAAGGGCGTGTGTCTACAGTTTGGATGCACCAGTTATAGAGTTATTGGTTTCATTGATTCAGATTATGCTGGAGATCTTGATAAGTTCAGGTCCTTGTCTGGATATGTCTTCACTCTTGGAGGATATGCTATCAGTTGGAGAGCTTGTCTACAGGCCACAGTGGCGTTGTTTACCACTGAGGCGGAGTACATGGCTATAACTGAAGGTGTGAAGGAGGCTATCTGGTTGAAAGATTTCTTTAGTAAAATCTGTGAGAAGCTGCAGATCAGTACAGTGTACTGTGATAGTCAAAGTGCTATCTATCTCACGAGGGATGCTATGTATCATGAGAGGACAAAGCACATTAATGTGAGATACCACTTCATTCGAGAGCATGTTGCTCAAGATGACATTGTTGTGAGCAAGGTGGGTACAAAGGACAACCCTGCAGACATGTTGACGAAGCCGCTTTCTGGTACTAAGTTTGAGCATTGCTTGAACTTGGTAGGTGTTCATGCTTGATACTGATTGCCCTTAGGGCCTGGTGGTGAAGGTGGAGCAGCGTTGATGTTGGAGTCATAGAATTTGGTCCAAGGTGGAGATTTGTTAGGGTTTGTCTCAAATTCTAGACAAATTAGTACTTTATTCCTAATTAGAGTAGGGTTATAATCTCCTATATATATTGGCCTATGCCTAGGTCTTTTGTGTAGTAGTCGAGAGTTGTGAGGTAGAGAGAACCTTCACGGAGGCCTTGTAACTGATTGGACTCGCATAGTAGACGACTCTCCTTTGCCCGTAGTTTTCTCCCCGTCTTGGGATTTTCACGTAATTCTCGTGTGTCTCGTATTTCTCGTTTCGATCTTATTTATCAACAGCTTCCTTCTCAACTTTCTTTGGCCCACATTTATACATATTGAGCCATTCTTCAACGTATGTTGTTTTGATGCTCTGCAATCCTCTTGTGTTGATTTTTATTTGGATGATCTGAAGAGTGTTTTATGAGGACGAATTTAAATTATTGTTATATTTCATCCCAAGATATATCAAATATTATGTGATTTTGACAAACAAAAAAAAGAGAGCCAAATAACCAAGAACAAAAGGGGTGTGTGTGAGGAACGAAACTAATCAAGAACATTCCCCTCTTTGTTGATAATAAAATTAGTTTTTTTGGCACGTACCGTAATGAAATGATAAATTCAGTTGGGTAGAATCTTTAAAACGTGACAAAATTCTCTCCACAAATATTTAATAATGTTGCGTTTCCAAAAACACAAACTGATTAAATTAGAACAATCGATTGATTTAAGTACTTATTTTACCATTAGTATCATTAACAATATAACCCGAATCCTGGGATGGTTAAGGTAATTACGGCACGTGTGACGGGGAGGGGGAGAGAGGACAAAGAATGACGGCTGGTAAGAGAGGGAAGGAGAAGCCCCGTGAGGAGTGTTTGGAGGCATCCAAAAGGATCACCATTTGTATTTGTTGCTTCTCTCTCTCTCTCTCTCTCTCTCTCTCTCTCCCCCTCCCTCTCTTTCTCTTTCGATTTTCGATGGACATTTTGGCCATCACGAGCTCATGATTCCCTCTTCCTCATGCCATTGCCAATACTCTCCCTATATACCACATAACAACAGGGTTTCGTATGGTGTAATTATCAAAACAAACAACCTTAGTTGCTGTCTATAGCGTGGTACCAAAACTTATTTGGAGACTCTTTAAGTGAGTTGATACTCTAAGAACCAAGTATTGTTGAAAGCGATTACATGAAAGCTACTCAATACCAAAAAAAAAATTTTAATTTAAATAAGAGGTAGCGAGTTTGAATCTTGAAATAACGTAAATACTTATTATGAAAATTTTGTCACCATTTAAAGAAACAACTTAAAGTACTTATTAAGAGAAGTTTTTCACCATTTAAAGTGCATACCGACTCAAATCTAAATTAGTATCGATTAGTATAAAGAAATGAAAGCTACGGAAATTGATATATTCTTAGACGCATTTTCTCCATATGGTTCACATATTCTATTTAATTAGTAGCATTAAAATATTCGTCAGAAAAATGGTCCTTTTGTTTTTTGCCAACGCGAGATTCAGGGTTAATTTTCAGAATCTTGGAAGAATTAATTGATTCTCAAAATTTAAGTTAATTGATTAGTGGATTGTATATATTTATGAACAAGATCTAAAAAAATAGTATTTATCTCTGCGTCGCTTATAATAGACATTATCTGTAATCTTTGATGTACTTTGGTGATCTTTTGGTAAAATACAACGTTTATTTATTTAAAAAAATCTAAAAAAATACCGGAATTTTTTAGAAGCACTGCGAGATAATAACAATATTATTATTATTATGGAATATATTGGGTCGGTTAGGCTAATGTCTTTAGTTTTTTTAGTAAAAAATGGTTTCGACAAATTGAAATACCCCTGACTAACAAAAACTCGTTTACTCTACCTTTGTCTTAGATTAACATGCTCCGTAAGCTATTATGGGTTTTCGCCCGCCCGCCCCCCACCCCCCGTCTTTCTCTTAAAAAAGAGGTAATTGCTGCTCTCTTTTTTTGCAACCATCTGGTATCATGAATCTTATTAGATTAATTGATTGTTCGAGTCTAGTCGAATCACAAAGAACAGACTTAAGTTTTTGTTACTAAATTTTAATGCAATGACATTATAGTTCTCGAATTCAAAACCTGTAGTTGAGTTAGAACATAAATTACGGTGAGTTATTAGGCCAGTCTATTACCTTAATATTTTGTGTTGATATAAAATTTCTAATATAATATCAAAATAATTTGATCATGTACTTATTATTATTGTGCAACCTCATTTCACGGCACGAAAGACAACGTCAAGTTCGTGCGCACTCCAACTAGATGAGCTTGGTTTGAAAAGTGTGTTAGCAATACCACGTGGGTTATGGAATTATCGAGCCTTATTAGTAAGTACAAAAATTAACTTACTCATTGTGTTAAATTTTAAATTGGAGTTGAGATAAATAGTTTAGATTAGGTTAATACATCGACATCAATAATGCCACATATTGTCTTGTTGCAGCTGAAAACAGACATGTGATAAGAAGAATAATTTGATTTAAGAGAGCTATATACTCCCATCTCCAAAAAGCCTCCCCATGTACCAGAGAGGCAAGGCAAGGCCAAGGGCTATAAGCTGAAGAAGAAGAAGAAGAAATTAATTCCTTCAACTTCAAGTATGGTTCCTAAGGACAACAAGAGAGCGGCTCTGCATGAGAAACTGCAAATCCTCCGCTCCGTTACCAACTCTCGCGCTGTAATGATATTCTCCTCTCTCTCTCTCTCTCTCTCTCTCTGCCCTCTCTCCCCTTTCTCTCTCTTTACATTGGCTTCAATTGTTTATCTCCTCCTATTTCCTCGGATGTTCTCTATTCATCAATTTTCTATTGTATATAATACATATAGGCATTTTTTCTTCTTTGGTTTTCTTGTTGATGGAGTGTATCTATTCTTCAGCCAGTCTCCTGATCTTCCTAATTGCAATCCCCTCATCCTTTAGCAACCTACATGTATGTCGTTAATCATTACCAAATACTTAGATCAACGGGTGATAGTCGTTTTTACTTAATCAATATATCTCGAGTTCGAACTATTGAGAATGCAATAAGGTTAAATAATTATTAGTATAACTTGGACATTTTTGAAAAGACTTATTTGATTCGAACCTAAATTAGTCAGGCCAGTGAATGCTATAAAGTTATCAACCAAAAACATATATCTCAGTAATCTTGATTTCATTGGAAGGGCTTGACAAGTTTTGTACATATTTAGAAGTTAGTGCATAATAATTTTTATTCAATTGTACTTTGACTAGCTTATAGTTAATTAAGCTAACACTTATATAATCATCAGGTAAACAATACGTCGATCATCGTGGACGCGACACAGTACATTGAAGAGCTCAAAGAGAAGGTTGAAAGATTGAACCATGACATTCATGATGCTGCCCCTCAAACTTCAACCCACCACAACCGCTTGCCTATGGTATGCATATATATGTTTTTTTATTCAGTCAGATTACATTTTTAAATATATAATTCGTGAATTTAATATGTAATATTACTTGGTTCCTCTTGATCTTGATGATACAAATTAAGTTAATTTCCAACGTCCAGCCGAGATACATTTGCAGGAGATCAGTGTCAAGAAGTACATTTGGTGTAACTATTATATTGGAGCAATACAATTTTACCTATAAAAAAATTCCACCCGAGATTTTTCAGTTCGTTTTTTTTAACAACTTGGTTTAATGAAATATATTTCAAAGAGAGTTTATTTTGTTGCTACAATCTAGGGAAATATATAGAAGAAATAGTATTGATATGACGTTAATATTGGAAAATTGCAGGTTACAGTGGAGACCCTAGAGAAGGGGTTCTTGATAAGTGTATACTTGGATCGGAGTTGTCCGGGGTTGCTCGTAGCCGTTTTGGAAGTTTTTGAGGAATTAGGCCTCACAGTGCTGGAAGCTAGGGTTTCTTGTACTGAAACTTTCCAGCTACAAGCCGTTGGTGGAGAGGTAAAAAGTAATTAATTATTATATCAAAGAAAAACGTAGCCGGTTATTAACGAACACACTAACTAATTCATGTTTGTGAACTTTGGCAGAACGAAGAAGAAGATGACGGGATTGATGAGGAGGAAGTGAAACAGGCAGTTCTGCAAGCTATCAAGAATTGGAGCGATAGCGGTGAACAATAATTGCCAAAATAAAATTAAATATTAAATATCTCTTGCAGGTCCAAATTAGTTCGAACCATTAATTTATCCTTTTTTTCTCCCACTATTAGCTAAATTAATCAAAAAGGGCAAACGGTGGTTAATCTTGTTTTGTAAGAAAAGTTGCTAAACAAGAGTGACAAAATGTCACCCCCCGCATATATGTTTTCCCGCAGACATTTTAATTTAGTATTATTCCCTTCTTCAATAAAAGGCGAAAGAATAGTCGCTTTGTGCTCACTGCGTGGCTGCCTATATTATTCCTTTGTTGTAGTAATGTTTCTACAGATGATTTTATAATTAGCCAAGGAAGCACAAATATGCTCCACTTAATATTACAAACGAAGGCATTTTTTTAAAAGGTAAATATTATTAATCGTCATGGTATATGTATCTTATTTAGTATATTATTTCTCTTGTCATATTAAAATGGAATTGCGATTGTCGGCCTCGCCAAAACTCTACGACAAAAATAGAAAAAATTATGATAGGAAAAAAGTATCCCAATAAAAAAAACTATTTTAATGTTAAAAATCGCAAAACAATAAGACAAGTCACCAAAAACTAATATCAATAATCAAACATAGCGCCTAGACACAAGCAAAAGCAAGACACGTACACAGACACCAAAGCACCAAAAAAGCCAAGGCAATTGTATAATTAAAAAAGAGATCAACAGTCTCCATCTTGCATGAGAAACGCAATGGCAAAATGTTATGGAGAAAGGTTGACCTTAATTTTAATTACATCCTATTTACTCCATAGATAATCATATTTCTTCGGGAAAATCAAATTAGAAATATTGTTTAAAAGAAGGAAAAAGACTTATTGATACGACCAGTTTTTTCTAGTGCAACGTCTCATGGCAACCGAACGGACCATATTTTTCAAAACATTGCAAAACCGCACCGTTTTAATTGAAAAAAAGAACGAAGTATCTTCCATTTTCAAGTTGAGGTGGCGCCTCTTCGAGATCGACAAGGTTTGTCACGGAATATTTCGACATGGATGAGTAGTTTAAGATGAAAGGTAACAGAAATGTTGGATACAGTTCCAATAAGAGCACCACAATTTGTGAGCTAACGTTAAGAACATTAATAAACTTACATATTAATTATAAAATTGGTAATAGTATACTGGTTTTGCATATTTACACAATACGATCGTGTGATTTTAAAATGTTCGATCAAATAATAGAGATTTTTCGAGTTGACACTATTTGAGTCAATTTTTTGGACAGAAATATTCCAGTATAAATAAGAAAAAATTAATTTTAAATTATTCGTTGAAACGAATACTAAAAATATATATATATATATATATATATATATATATATATATATAATTCATCTCTCTTACATTTGCCCCACTTCTTGTGAGCTAGATCTGTGCCTGGATAGATGAATGGCCCACGTCTCCAGAAATTATCTAATCTGCTGAGCCCAATATAATAGCCCATGGGCTGGCCCAACTAAGAGAAATCGGCTGTTTTGCTCACACGCATTCTTTATAGTAATAAAAAATTTAAATAGTCATTCTTGTTATTATTAATTATGGTAAGTATACGACTCAATAAATTTGTATTATTCTAACATGATTAATTTATAAAAATTAACATTTCAATGGTGAGATTTACCAAATAATAATATTAGCGTAGTCATCGATCAAAATCAAATTTGGTTGGTTCTATTCTTGGCATCGACGAAGAAAGCCCTGGTAATCTGTACAACCAAATGCGGGTTCTTGTGTACAAAACTCTCGAACCCAGAAGAGAAAACTAATCCCTTCATATTCTTGGCAATGAAATCCAAGGCGGCCTCCCTCAACGATTGATTGGAGCTCGAATCCGAGACCTCTAGTACGTCAAGGACGTTGGATGAGTCCAACGACTTGAGCATGTGTCTCTCGCAGAAGCTGACGAGGTAAGGGATCTCGTACTTGTCGGCTGCTGTGGTCAGAGCGTAGACATGCTTCTCCAGCCTGTCCAAGGGCAGGTCCCCGCTGTAGAGGAACTCCAGGAGGGATTCCAGCTCCTCGTGGTTTAGTTCGGGTAGAGTTATGGTGTCGTTTTCTGGAGCTGATTTGCAAGAGTCTGAGTCTAGCATGTTCTTGAATATTTCTGATCTTGCTGCCTATGATCGATAAGAGTTCGTTCAAATGGTAAGAGTTCGAAGCAAAACGAAAGATTCGACAGCGCATAGAGGAATTAATTACCAGTAAGCTTCTGTGAGCAGAGAGGCAAGGTCCACCGTTACCGGGCTTGAGGTTGATGTCGGTGAGGATTCGGTCTTTGAACAAAGCAGCGAAGCCACCCAGGAAATTTATCTTCTCCTTAAGCTCATTCTCAGCTTCCTTCAAATTGCTCAAGAAAGTTTGGAGATTGGCAAGTGGCTGAGACTATAAATTGAAATTGGAAGAAAGCACATCAGTGTTAATAACCAAAATTATTAATTAGACGTCTCGAGTTTGAGTTGGGGGCTTGCCTTGTAGGAAGTTGGCGAAGAAGAAACACCGTACTTGTTCATCAACGAGACGACGCCTTTAGCTCCCTCGTAGCATGCGTCGCATATGGTATTCCTAGGAGGTTTATGAAGAGGAGACATCGAACGACAGATACAGCAATCCATTTGATGAGTGACTTGGCGTCCCCCGAAAATGTTAACTATTTCTTAATAAAGCTAATTATAAAAAAACTAATTCTTAATAAAGCCGAAGCAGATGGAAGAGGAAGAAGATGGACGGACTACAACGTAATATATGGGGTGGTCGAAAGAGATAGGCAGCCGAATTTTCCCACCAATAAGTTGGCCGTTAAAGCACCAACTTTTTGTCAATTTATTAGTCCTAGCCAGAGCTGCCCCACCCATAATTGCCGAAATTTTTTAACTCCAGACGTGCATTATCTTTGCACATAAAGGGCTAATAAGTTTGGGCTAGTTGACCATTTTTTCGGCCTAAATTACCAAATACCTAGATTTTTTTACGTAGAATAATTTGTATTCAAATGTTTAGAAAGAGTAATAATTAAAATTTTACCTGCCAAATTTTTACACATTAGTATTTTCATTGTTCAAACTCGGAGCCGATGGTTTCAATTGGTTGACATATCGAATGTACTGAAACATGGGGTCTAAAGGGATGAGACACGGTTAGGAAGGAATCAGAAAGTTAGGATGGAGAAAATGACTTTCCAACCTCAGGACAGCTTAGATAGTTGAAGCAACCACGTCACATAACCTCTCTCACATACTTATTTAAAAAAAACCTCTCTCATAATATTAGTATTATTATTATTATTGTTACAAATGCATAATGTAACCACTTTCCCAAACATATTTAACAATACAGTTTTATAATTAAGCCAGGCTGGCCTGCGCTCCTAATCCACATTCCCTAATCATTGGATTGCTCGTTTGCCATGACTTATAGCCATTTTATATAAGCCCATTATACGAAAACTAATCAAATATTATTTTTCGAAACATAAAAAAAGCTAATTAATAACCATCTTGAATCGCCCTTTCCCCTATGAGATCTGCAAATGTGCTCTCCAATTTTTTTAACATTTCTGTTGAAAATGGCAAATCATCACAACATTACACAATTCTCGGGTATTGATTAAACTAGAACAACTTTTAGCTCGGTTAAAAAAAATACACAGGGACAACAGTAGAGGGGTTATATTCTAAGTTGCATTATTTTCATCTTCATCATCATCAGTAGCTACTTAACACAAATACAGCGAAATGGAGATAGTCCTCTTCTCCTCTTCTATCAATTAGAAGGGGCCGAGGAAGCAGTGCTAATCTCATGTTTCTTCTCGTAGTAATGGTAGATGGCTGCCCCCGACAGGACCCCAAGTGTCAAGGCCTGAGCATGCATCCTGCCACCAGACAAATTAATTTTAATCACTTCAATTATTTTCAAAAAAAAGCAATTAAACTAAAAAATTAATTAATTAATAATGGCCCAAATGGTGGGTACCTAGCATGTATAAGTGGCTTAAGGGAAGGTTGGAAGAAATATGTCATACAAGTTCGGAAGTTGCTCGAGTTTGGGGACTGTTTCCAAGTGATTGAACAAATGGTAGTGAGAAAGTGTAGATGATCTTATTGATGGAGTGTATCTATAGTTCAAGGTGGAGCCAGTTGAGTCGATTGGTTTCGCAAGATCTCATGGTTCTCCAAAGAGCGGTATCTCGTCAAGTTGGAGTTTGTTGAAGTTTGGGTGGAGCTTCATGGTTCTTTTGTAAGAGATGATTTTCTCTCCAAGATGAAGATTGTTGAGAAGTGTCGAAAAAAGAAGCAAACGGTGGAAATTTGAGGTGGGCTAGCAGACGCTGCCCACTAGGGGCAGGTTGCAGATTTCCCGAATTCTGATGACTGTCCCTAGCGGCCGCTAGGTGGTGCTAACAACCTTTTTTTTTTGTTCGAACTCTTATTTTTAGATTTCTAGGACGACCTAGATAGATTTCTTGATGTACAAGGATTTGTCATGTTATCTTAGGGTTATGTATGACTTTATGACTGCTCATCAATAAAAAAATTTCTTTCTTCTCATAGACGTAGGCATTAGACCGAACTATCTAATCTCTCGTATCCGTGTTTTTGTTCACTATTGTTCTCCACAATTCCTATCAAATTCTCTAGTACAGTATTAGAGGTTGCAATCAAAAGCTCACTTAAAAATTTACTGTCACAAAGTTCAATGAAAAAATCGACGATAGCTTTCACATTATGTGACTATATAATTGCAAATATTAGTTTGAATAAAAAAGGAATACAAAGTTTTGGTAGGATCTTTGAATATGTAGGACCAATAACGAACTATTTAAACATTATCGTATTTTCAAATTTGAGTGCTAAACCAATTTATTAAGTGGACCCAATCGGTTGTTGACATAAAACAGGAAATACATAGGACTCCATAATTAACACCAGAGGCGTTACTAAGTTGCATAATTTTCATCATCATCATCATTGATAGCTGCTTAAAATAAAGACAGCGAAACGGAGATGATCCTCTCTCCTCTCTCAATTAGAAGTGGCCGAGGAAGCAGCGCTAATCTCATGTTGCTTCTCGTAGTAATGGTAGATGGCTGCCCCCGACAGGACCCCCAGTGTCAAGGCCTGAGCATGCATCCTGCCACACACAAGTTAATTTTAATTACTTAGTAGTACTTTTCCCCAAAGAAACTAAGAAATAAATTAATTAATAATGGCCCAGATGGTGGGTACCTAGCATGTATAAGCCTGAGACTTGGCTTAAGGGGAGTGTTTATCTGGGAATAGGCTAGTGACCCTCCAATTGCTGTTGCCCATAATGCTCCTATAAATAAACAAATAAATTAATTAATCAGCACCCACCTCAAGTTCCATCGACCATAAGTTAAATAATAGATAAATGAGAGTTGGTCCAAGTGGTAAAAAATTAAAAAAAATTTTGAGTTAAAACTATACGAATGTGAAAGATATTATCGAAAAAATCGTTACCAATGCTGCCTAGCTTATGCTGTGAAACCCAGGACTGAATCGCCTCCATATTTCGAAGAAAATATCTATCTATCTATCTTTCAGCTAGCTGTATGACTTGGAAACTTGATGTAGGAGGTGGGGGGGAGTTTGTGAAGTTGGCAAGTGAAGCGTGGATGGTACTTATAGCGGAAGGAAGAGAGGAGGGATGGGGTTTAAGATTAAGATTAAAATTAAAATTAAAATTAAAATTAAATGTGTGCGGCTTCGGTTTCAAACATTGGCCCCACCCATGGTTTTGGTTATTGGTGGTGATAGTGCGCGCTTTTTGTTCTCTCTTTTTCAGTTGGGGAACGTTGGAATTTCGTAAAAACCAGAGGCTCCTTGATTTTCTCATCCTGTGTCCGTACCGGTAAATACTAATAATACAGGGTTCATGCACTTTATTTTTTGGCATTAGTCTCAAACCACGTGACGTGAGTGTGAGGCCGCTCATTCTGTTGGCCAAAGGAGGTCTGGGCCGGGCCTATACGAACATGGGAAGGATAAGGGCCCAAGAAACGGTGGCGTGTATTTGGGGACTTGGATTTTCCCGCCATTCAACGAACTCCACCGACAGACGATGGAAGAAGCAGGAGGAGGAGGAGGCAGATCAACAACGGCGAAGAAGAGGAAGGCAATTCCACCCAAGAGGAAGAGGGACCCACTCTCCGATTGTACTAACGCCCCACCCTCCACGTCCGCCCCCTCTCCCATTCCCAAACCCCCTACCGGTTAATTTAATTCCCTTGCTCTCTTTTTTTGCTTTGGGGGTTTTTTTTCTAGGGTTTGTGAATTCGAGTTTCCCTTTTCCGGAGAGGAGCTGGGGGGCTCGGGTTTTGTAGAGCTAATTTGGGAATCTGGTGGATTCTTGTGCAGTTGGGGCAGCGGGATCGGCTGATGACGTGGCCCCGACGGGGTCGGTGTACACGAGGAGGAAATGCGGGAGCAGGAGGTCGGCTTCGCTTGTTACTCGGTGAGCTTTCTTTCCCTCCGTTTTACCCCTTTTTTCGACGTGTTAGTTCGTACACGTGTTGCTCAGAGCGGGATTGGGTTTGTTCACATTGTTGCGGATTTGTTGCGACAATCACCCGAATCCCTACTCCCTTCCGGGGTGTGTGTGGGTCTCCATGCTTGTATAGTCTTAGCCAGCGAGGGTTCTTCTGTTGCTTATGTGTTCTAGATTGATCGTTCTTCTTTCGAGTTTTGTGCACCGGTCTTCTATTGAGCGACTTGTGTTTTTCTCTGTTTACCTTTTGGCTGACTTCTCTTTTAACATGTTAGTTCATACACATTGTTGGGATTGGGTGTGGATGGACTTGGACTTAGGCTTGGATTCGTTCACATTGCTGTCCAATTTGTGGTGACAATCACCCGAAATGGCTGTTCTCATTGCTCGCCCTTTAGGGGGGCTATCTGCTAGTATAGTTTTAACCAGCCCGTTTTCTCCTGTTATTACATTCCTCCTGATCACTAGAAAAGGCTCTCCTGATTGATGATTGATTTTATTTTTTTCGAGTCTGTGCATTATCTTCATTCCATGATGTTATTCTCCTCAATTTTCTGTCATCACGATGCACCTTTAGATTGACAGAAGATGGAGGCGGAACCCTGTTCAAGTACTCTACTGAAGAAGACGCACCTCCTCCCTCTATGTTGTCCAAGTCCTTGACGGAGCCTCCTCGTAAAAAGGTTTGAGTTCCCTTCCAATTCCTGGTCTTGGCTCTCTGTTCTAGTCGTTTTTGCGCAGTCTTGGGCTTGCCCTTTTAATTCCTCTTCCCGAGTGAAGCAAAACACATGTGTTATGTACTAGTGTTGATTCTTCTGCCTGTAATGTGCCAAATAGTTGGATTAATCTGTTGGAATTTCTAGAGACTGCATCGGAGAACAAACGAGGAATTGCCACCAGATTTTATCCAGAAGCAAAAGGCTTATTTTGCAGAGATCGATGCATTTGAATTGCATGTGGAGGTGGCTTCATCTGATGAGCAGGACTAATGCCTTCGAATCAATCAAAGCACTCAAACCACAATAACATTTTGGTTTTGGTACTGTACAACTAGAGTAACTCGGATATGGAAACATTATGGTTTACCCCACTCATATTGATGTATATAGGTTGTATTCTGAGGTAGGAGGAAGAAGCTAGAAGCCGGCCATGCTTAAATTAGAGGCCAGTAACGATGATTAGTTAGTTGTAAGAGATGAGCATTGCAGATCATAGAATTGCTATGACTAGGTTGTTTGCTGCATTACATTCCACTTACAATTCCCAGCTGAGTCCTTGTGTATCTTGTACTTGGGTTTCAATGTATGTATAGATGTTGAAACTGACATGATTCATGTCATTGTCTTTCGCGATGGCCGTCGGTATTCTCTGGCTGAAGAATCCTAAACTTTTTTTTTCCAGTTGTCATGATGAATACTACAGGTAGTTAGCATCATTTCAACTGTTTGTTCCAAGAGAAAAGAGAAGTAAATGCTCTGGAAATGGGACAATATGTGACAATGGACCACCCCACTTGCCGGAAGCTGGGGCTGGAAATAGAGCCATAGGACACAAATACCTGCTCAATAAGGCACTCTGCTTTCAATTCGTTGAAAGATCTTCAGAAAGAGAATCTACTGTCGGACTCACTTGTGTTGGTTGACAAGATTCTGGCCAATGACATTTTTTTGCTTCGGAACTATATGGAATTCATATACCTACTACATCAACTAATCTCATTCGCACACATTTAAACCATAAAAAAGAAAAAACTTGACTTACTAAACTACAACATAATTACAATTTCGGAGCTCAATTTTAAGATCTTTGATTATTCTCGATGTTATGAGATACTTGCTCGGATGGGCACTATGACAAGTTGAACATGACATTATATGTCCCTGCCTGCTCCTCCACCAATCCAATTTCAGTACATAAGTTGACTGGCATAGACACTCGGTCCATTGACTCCTGTCCTAAGATTCCAATTTCCAACAGGATCAGAATCTAAAAACGCACCCAGATCGTGGTGGTCCGTTCAAATGCACATGCATCTTTTCCTATGCACAATTAATATTTTCCAATCTCTTAAAGCATAGCCTCCTTGGCCCTTTTTCTAACAGATCTGCTTAGACAAGGGTCGGCCTCCCCAACATTCGCAGTATCTTCAACTGGCCCCGAAAAGTACGGGGTACCTATACAAATACATACATATAAGTTCTTTCTGAATTAGTCGGCCTAGTATATTCTCGAATATGAGATAGTATCAACCGAAAAAATTGACAAATAGATACATATATTTGACAAAATAAATCTTTTATTACCAAGGGTAATCAGCCATTATTAGGAAGGTAATTTTGTCGAGACATTAATAATTCTTCAGAAGGTCTTTCACTCTAGGTTATATCTACAAACAATTGATTATTTTTGAAGAGAGAGAAGTTTATACCCATGTTCATTTCCCATTTTCTCGACCAAATTCATTTCCCATGTTCATGACCAAATTCAATTCCCTTGCTCTAAAATTTTCAGATCTTTAAGGATTGATTTCTTTCCTTAATTACCATTTCCCCAATTATTTCGTACATTATTATGGATGATTCCCTTATTACGTCTCCGTTCTTAACCAAATTATTCCAAGCCCTCAGATTCTTGTTTATATCAACTATTGAAAATTGATTGATTTAATTGATGGATATGTTCTTAGCAAGTTCCAAGATACAAGAGGTAAGTTGCACATAAAGCTAGCCCTTTCAAAGGAAAAAAAGTGCACATGAAGACAACGAGAAATTGACTTTTTAAATTTTTTCCTATCTAAAGTCGAGTGAAAATGATTTTTCTAATAATATTTTTTTTATATTTGTTAAATATGATCCAAAAAATTTAACTATCTTACTATTTAAATGAAAGTACCGATTTAAAGTGGCAAAGGCCACGAGCGTTAGCCGATCAAAGACAAAAAAGAGAGAGATAATGTCTGTATACACATAACCCCACACTAATATTTTGGTAAAGGGTTGGAGAACTCGATCGGGTGACCCTTGAACCTTATATAGCACCACCACTACTGGCGTCTCTTGTCCCTTCCATTACCACTTCCATTAGTCACTTCTTGGACTTGAGCTAAGTTTGAAAGATATGGAAACCGATGAGGGTTACACTAAGGACGGCACCGTCGACATTCGAGGGCGTCCCGTCCTCTCTTCCAAGACTGGAAAATGGAAAGCTTGCGCTTTCCTCGTCGGTAAGAATCCCAATATTAAATATCCTATGTACCTACTCATGTCTTCTTTTTGATACTGTAGAAAAGCGGATTGATCCCAATATTACATATTTATCTTACTCTTGGTGATACCTTTCGGTTTATGTACGTAGATATTTGATGTATTTATATCTAATATCTTAGATGATGTACTTCGATACAAATTGTATAACTATCTTTTCATGGTCTTTTCGTGGAATACAAAACTTTACTTAGTAAACAAAATAGCAAATTCATCTATTGCAAAATGATATAAGATAGTTGATCATCCTCATCTTATTTCTGTTCTAGAGTCATTTGTCTTCTTTTTTCGAGGAACTAGAGTCATTTGTCTCATATGTGAGCGTAATCGTGTTTATTGCTGATTGGTCGTCAAAAGCTAGTAGAACTAGTGGCTACCATTTCATTTGGGCTGAAAATCTTCCCCGTGATCAATTGAATGTTATATTCTATCTACATACATCTTACATTACTTTAAAATTTCGGTTGAATACGAAAATTTTAAATGACGGTTACATGGTGGTTATTATAGGGTACGAAGCGTTCGAGAGGATGGCCTTCTATGGAATAGCATCGAACTTGGTGAACTATCTGACGAGCCAACTCCGAGAGGACACGGTGTCGTCGGTGAGAAACGTGAACAACTGGGCTGGCTCTGTGTGGATAACTCCCATCCTGGGCGCCTACGTAGCTGACACCTACTTGGGTCGATTTTGGACATTCACTGTCTCCTCTGTTATATACCTCACGGTTCACCTCTCTTTCTATCTACCTCTACATAACAAGCATTGGCTTCTTTTGAATTTATATTATTTAGAATCAAATAATGTATTATCGAACCTTATTTTAAATTCTTCATAGAAGTGTCACTAGTGGGATGGTGTTTTATCTCCGAAATTGAGAAAATGACACTTTTAAGGACCACATGTTATAGATATACCCTCTGTAATGAGGAAGGCCAATTAGATTGGTTGTTTTTGGTAGAGAAGGACCAATTTGACTAACTTGATGTTCGCTGTCGTAGTAGTTACTACGTAAAACATACGTGATCATCATAAATTACTGTGATATTTCAAAAATTTATTGAAAAAATATATTATTCACTTTTTATCTTAATTTTTATTGGTACAAAATTTAATGATCAACATAAAATTACTCCAAAAGTTGAAACTATCCTTATCAGGTTGATCACTAATTGAGTGAAAGAATGGTGATATCCAACAAATAATTAATCAAGTCTATCAGTTCAAATCATATAGGTAATGGAGATACTGTTTTACCTACTAGTAGTCAAAATTTTCCTCATGAATGAATGAAGTACTTTTTTCTCGAAAGGTTAAGATAGTACTTCAATAGAATGAATGGGGTGATAGAATTCTGTATTTGTTGGGATTTGCATAGGATTTCCAACTTTTATAGAGATTGTATGTATAGGTTTTCTATTATGCATATGATACCCTATAAATTAAGAGATAACTTGAACATCGTAAAGTCTGCTATAAATAAAAAAAATGACATTTTAACCGTTAAATATATCATGTCATATTTATACCGTCACGGTACTAAATTCTCCATTTCTCGGCCTGAAAGCTGATCATGAATGTGTATTCATTGTTTTTAGGGAATGAGTCTAATAACAATGGCAGCATCATTAAAGTCAATGAAGCCAAAGTGCTCACCAAACGGAGACTGTGACAAAGCCTCCAACTCACAAATAGCATTCTTCTACTCAGCCCCCTACATAATAGCAATCGGTGCAGGAGGGACCAAGCCAAACATATCAACCTTCGGGGCGGACCAGTTCGACGATCTCAACCCGAAAGAGAGAGAGCTCAAGGTCTCCTTCTTCAACTGGTGGATGTTCGGTGCATTCCTCGGTGGCTTGTGTGCAACTCTAGGCCTTGTCTACGTCCAAGAGAACCTTGGGTGGGGATTGGGATATGGAATTCCTACAGTTGGTCTTTTGTTGTCTCTTATCCTGTTTTATGTAGGGACACCACTGTACAGGCACAAGCTGATCAACAGTAAAGTTAGCCCTACCAAGGAGCTGGTCCGAGTCTTTGTCACTGCCTATAGGAATAGGAAGCTTCGGCTTCCTGAAAATCCCTTGGAGCTTTATGAATTGGAATTGCAATACTACATTGATAGTGGGAAGAGGAAGGTTTATCACACCCAATCATTCAGGTAATGACCCTTTACCTTCTTATCCTTTTCCTAAAGATGTTCGGTATCCAAATTTTCACTTAATTTCCAGATGGAAGTTTGACGTCAAAAAATTAATTTTATAGTATTAACACAATTATATTTTTGTTGTTTGAACTCAAGAAATTTAGTGAAGTTAAAATAACTTTTTACTAGTTAATTTGATTTCATCTTTTAATGGGTATCAATCATTGTCTATCCCAATCGGTCAATTAGAGCATGACTTAGTGGTGGACCTCGCGTTTCATGTGCCTACATAAGATTAATGCCTCATGAGTCATGTCCAGTTTTCATTGGTACTAATTTGAACCTTTTCTAAGATTTGGTAGCCGCTGTTTTTATCAAACAAGAAGTGGAGACCACCTACATGACTTATAGTTTGATTAGGTAATAGCTTATTATAATTTAATTAGGAATATCGAATTTGAGTAACGAGAACGAAATAAGGTGAACGGAAAAGCTTAATATTGTATTGAATGGAAAATTACAACAGTGATGTATTAATTCCTATAGGTTCTTGGACAAAGCAGCAATACGAGGAGGCACATGTTTGCAACCATCCACCGTGACCCAAGTTGAGGCAGCAAAGCTTGTCCTGGGAATGTTCCTGATATGGCTAGCCACTCTGATCCCCAACACAATTTGGGCACAAATCAACACCTTCTTTGTCAAGCAAGGCACAACCTTGGACCGTAAAATAGGCTCGAGCAGCTTCCAGATACCCGCAGCCTCGCTAGGCAGCTTCGTCACAATCACCATGCTCGTCTGTGTTCCCTTCTACGACCGGGTCTTCGTCCCATTCGTGAGGAAGAGAACGTTAAACCTGAGAGGCATCACGCTCCTACAACGACTCGGCATCGGATTCGTCTTCCAAACCGCGGCCATTGCGTTTGCTTGCTTGGTTGAAATCAAAAGAATGCACGTTATAAAAGTGCACCAAATCAAGGGTCCCAAGGACATCGTCCCTATGAGCATATTCTGGTTGTTGCCTCAGTACGTGCTACTGGGCATCGCCGACGTGTTCACTGCCATCGGGACAATCGAGTTCTTCTACGACCAGTCGCCGGAGAACATGCAAAGCCTAGGGACGACGTTCTTCACCAGTGGGATCGGAGCCGGAAATTTTCTGAACAGTTTGCTGGTGACGATGGTTGATAAGATTACTGGGGCGGGAGGCCGCAAGAGCTGGATCGGCAACAATTTGAACGACTCTCATTTGGATTGTTACTATGCTTTTATTTTTGTTATATCTGTGATCAATTTAGGAGCGTTTCTGAGAGCGTCAAGTAGGTATATTTACAAGGAGGAAACCGGGAAAGTCAACGACGAGGGTGTAATGTTGGAGGGAAAAGTTGGTTCGGATGCATTTTTATTAGGGCCAGAAGTGTAAAATTTGTATGCATATTATGTGATGGATTGAAATTGCAAAAAAAATCAAATTTCTTTGTTTTGAAGAAGAACAGAGTAAACCTTTCTTTGTTGAATTCATGATATGTACTTTTTTTGTCTCCTTTGGATAGAAGAATCTCTATGGAACAGCATCAAAGTGCCTATCATCTACTCCACTTTACAAGGAAATACAGGATAATAACTGTTACAATCATTCCCACATACTTGATCCACGTATCTACACGATTCCGCCTCTCGATCAGCCTCAGCACCGAGTTGGAGAGACCCACAGTGTTAAGAACGTCCAACGCTTTCCGTTGCGCTCTCTGTACAAGGAATGTATATCATTAACAGTTGGTTGTTGGCATTTGGAGTGGTTAAACCATCATCACACCAAGTTAAGAATGTTAAAATTGAGCAATCCTCAAGGTATATAGAGACACGAGAGCGTAATTCACCACGGACACAATGAGAAGCAAGCAAAAACTCTAAGTGTACCTTTTTAATCAGCCATTAATACCAGGAAGATATTTTCATGAGTAATCTAGCACACGAAGGCAAACATAAAACACGAACCAATTCTAAACTTTCTCTAAGTAGCAGTCAAGTTTCAGAAAACCGTTTTCCCCATAATCACAGCAACCCAACCATTTGCATAAGAGGTTTGCGAAAACATTTCAGTGCTGAATAAATGCTTCCCAATTTTACACGATGCATAAGCCATAGCTCATAATCATACACAGAGAAGAGACAATGTCATGGAAACAACACAGTATGAGCTCTCTAGCATCGACTTTTCTGATTATTCCTCAGAGGGAATTATTTTTACAGTACACCCAGTCAGGAATTGTATATGGCATTTTGAAGCTCAAGTATTGTATTCATTCAGGTGCAAATATACTCATGGCTACAAGAAGGGAAGTTCGACCAGCGTACCTTCAAGCGATCCCTTTGTTCGGCATACTTGGAGAGGATGGCTGATCCAGTTGACAAAGACTCCTCCAACATCCTCCTGGAGTTGTGAACAGATTGCATGGCCTGAGCTTCCTCGTCAAAGATCCTCAAAATGTGAGACGATTCTCCGTTCTGAAAACCACTCACCAACATCAGTCAATCGAAAGAAACACCCTCAATCACATCAGGTTACTACGACATGAAGCACAAACAGAAAAACCCACAGCTCTACCAAGCAGGTCTGCTCTCTCTTGAATCTCTCTCGCTCGCCTCAGCTTCCTCGATGTATACCTATCCAGACTCTCCCTCAACGACCCCGCCTCCTCCGCTACTTGCTCCACCTTCCTGCATAACCAGCACATATACCACATCATCACCAAAAACAGAGGAGCCCTAACAGAGGTGGAAAGAAACCTTAAACATTCTCAACCTACAAAGGCCGCAGCTCCGGGTCTCTCGACTTGCATTCTCTCATCCTTAACTGATAACAAAATCCACAAGCAAATCAACAAGATCGATCGATTGACCCAGCTTCTTCAACATCATCACCCGAATCAAATCGAGCTGGAAACACTAACATCTTCGACCCTATGAACACCCCAGCTTCAAGTCTGTCGACGTACATTCTCTAATCCTAGGTTAATTGATCCAATTGATAACGAAATCCACTTAACAACGGAAGCAATAAACACGAGCATAAACCTACAACCTAACCGAGCTGGACCGAACCTGTAACATTCTTGAGCTAATCCTAGGTTAACCGATCTACTACCTCGACTTTCAAGTTCCAATTAGAAAAGGAGGAGATCGAGAGGAATTTCATACCGCTTCCAGAGATCGCGCTGGGGCTTTGAAGGGACGGAGCGCCAGAGGCGGTCCATGTCGGCGCAGAGGGACTGGATCTGGGAGATGTCCTTCTTAACGGCGAACGACAGCTCCGGCGTGTCGGAGGCCGTGGAAGAGGAGGAAGCGCTGTCCAGCCGTTCCAGCCTCTCCAAACCGTCTCTCGCCCTCAGCAACAGCTTCCTCGCCGCCTGGTAAACCTCCGACAGCGTCCCGCCCCCCTCCGCCGCCATCGACATTCTCTTTTCTCTTTTTCTTTTTTGCGGTTCCTTCGCCTTCTCCTCCGCTCTTTTCTGGTCGTTCCTCGTTGGCCCTTAGGTTCTGGTTTAGCGAGCCCCATAGGAACCGGGCCACCCAATCGAACCTTGGGTCGTCGGTTGGACCGGTTTGAACAGGCGCCCAGATTAATTGATGGCAAAACTTTTTAATGATTAATAATGTTTTACGTTTCACCAAAAAAATTAATAATGTTTTTCGGATTTGAAAATATGTGCCCTTAGTCCCTGTGTCCAGACGATCTTGGTCAAGATTGTGCAATATATATTCGTTTCACCAGAAATTCAACAGCAGCAGGTTGCCAACTAAATCGTGTACATTATTTTCTATTTATTCTTTTACCCACGGTGTCTTTTTGTTTAGACCAAGTCCGGCTTCGAACTTGGACGACTCCACTTCATATTAATTGAAGGTTCTTGTCGATGCAAGAAGTCAGACAAATTTGATCTATTCGGTTGGAGAAAAAGTCAAGACAAGTTTGACTCCTTGTTCCTGTGCTCATGTACATCTAAGGGTGAGCATTCGGATAATCCGAATCCGAATTATCCGAATTTCTTATTATCCGAAATATCCGAAATTAGTATTTTTTAATCCGAATCCGAATCCGAAATCCGAACTATCCGAAATCCAAAATCCGAAATTATTTCGGATTCGGACTCGGATAATCCGAATTTTAAATCTTCAAGCAATTCCAAACATTTCCAAGCAATTCCAAACATTTCCAACCAGTTCCATCAAAATTTTTACATCTCCATTTTAAACAATTCAAATTTGTATTTACGGTTTCAGATTGATATTTTGATTTTTGCTCTGACCTCTCGACTCTCATCGACCCCAACTAGCTTTCTAATTTTATTTAGGGCTTCTAATGGGCTTTAGTTTTTTTATTTTATTTAGGTTCAGCCGTGAGCACTTGTAGACTTGTAGTGTAGTCATTTTCCAATATATTATATATGTTACATATGTATTAAAATCGGCCCAGCCCACTATAATATATTATATATGTATTTAAAAATTTGGATATTCGGATAATCCGAATTTATGTTTTTTCTATCCGAATCCGAAATAAAAATTTTGGATAATCCGAATCCGAATCCGAAAAAAAATTCGGATTTCGGATTCGGATTTCGGATTTTTTCTCACCCCAGTACATCAATAATATTAGACTTTGTGCCGACTCGAAAATTATTAAATCAAAATTTGCATAGATTTAACTTAGTTTGATATATAAAACATAAATTATGTAATATTAGCAGATTACAAGATCAGCACATTATTGAGACTAGGTTTCTGCGTAATAGAAAATAATTGCTACCCGCCCCTAAAATTTTCTCCCAAAATCCTTCGTCTTCCCTCCTTCCTTTCCAAAATTCTCTGTACCAACCCACACCGCCTCTCCTCAAATCCCAACCAAACACCTCTACCGTCAGTATTGTTCGGGTTCTGCTGCCTTCCTCCACCGCCTTCCTTCGGGGGAAGGCTTGGGGGGCGGTGGAACCCTATTTTTCCCTAACCCTAGATGGAAACGTCAACTCTTTTCGTTGATAATTTGCCTTTAAATTGGAGCTTCTCAGCATTCAGGGACTTCTTCAAAGGCTTTTGCCCCGTGGTTGATGCTTACATAGCATCAAAAAGGTCCAAAAGACAAACAAAGTTTGGGTTCATCCGAGTCCCCCAACAAGAAGACGTCGCCTCGATCGTCCTCAAAGTTAACGGCACCAAGGTCGAACAAAAGCGATTGTTTGTGTCAATCGCAAAATTTACAAGGGAGAAAAAAGGAGTCCGGCATTTGATGAAGCTGTCCGTGCAAAAGCCGATGGCTGCCAGGTTTCCCAATGGGTCCGCAAAGATAAGTTATTTGTTGATACTCTTCGTGGTGTTTCATCTCTGCAGGGGAGTGGGGACAAGGCAGAGTTGGTGATTAAATATATTTCCCCAGTGGAATTGGAGGACGAGTGGCTTAGACAGAGTTTTGTAGCATCCCTGCTTGATGCGGCACAATCAAAGTACATTCACCATGACCTCCATAACTATGGCATTCGAGACTTCCAGACCCACGCTCTTGGAGGTGATGAGGTGCTCATTTCCCTTTCTAATGTTGAGGACATGATAAGTTAGAGCAAGCGATTGAGGCCCTATTTCAAAGAGGTTGCTCCGTGGATGCCACAATTCAGAGCTAGTTCGAGGAGCCTCTGGCTTCAGATCAGGGGTGTTCCCCTCCAGGTTTGGTCCTCCACTTTTTTTGAGTGGTTGGTTGCACTATTATGAGAATTTAAATATGTTCATAAGCTCACCTCGGGTAAGGTTCGGCTTGATGTCGCTATTGTCCTCATCTCTTTGAAGTCTATGGAGCGGTTAAGCAAAAGGCTTAATCTCAAAATCGGAGAGGAGCTATATGATGTTAGGATTGAGGAGTTTGTCTCCGACGAGATTGGGAATCTACTTGATTCGGATTGGGCCTATGTTGATAACTTTAGGCAAATCGGTTTTATGGATGAATCAGAGGATGAAGTTTTAAGTGCAATTATGAATGCTCATCGGGTGGCTGCTCTGTGTTCTGATTAGTTCGAAGCCTTGGTATCTCCAAGGCAAAATGGTTGTTGTAATGATGTCTTGTGGCAAGATGTGTGCACTCTTGTTGATAAGGTTGATCTGGTTGAGTCTTCTATGCAAGAGGATGGTGGTTGTGAAGATTTTGAAGCTGTTCAGATTGAAGTTTTGGAAAAGCAAAATGGGCAGCCCCCTGCTGCAAAAGTGATGTTCTCGTTGCAACCCCTTGTTGCTAATCTAGTTGATGCTCCGCTGATCACTCCGGTTGTTGGTCTTGTAATCCCCTCTTTTGATGTGATAGTAGAGCTTGCGGATTCGCAGCCTCTAGCTGTGACTTCTGCTGCAACCACAGTTGTCGTTCCTTCTAATTGTGAGGCTGATGCTCAATCAGTCTGCAACCCGGCCACCACTTGTCTGGAGGTTTCTAATGTGTTGGAAGATGAGATTCTGGTGAACATGCTCAAACAACAAATTGTGAAAGTCCTCCTTCAGCAAGTAGAAAAGGAAAAATATCATGGAGGTGCATTGTTTAGCTGCCAAAAAAGATAAGGAGATCATAACTCCGATCAGGTCTAGCTCAAGAACGAGGAGGCCAACGAGCAAGGCGGCCGCTCTTGTCAAGATTCCGCTAAAGAAAGTTGCGATTAAAGTACCATCCAAACCTCCAGATGAAATCATTGTTGCATCTTTATTGGCTCGAATTGAGGAGCAGGCAAAATTGTATCTTTTCGAAGCAGAATTGGCGTTGGACACATGGAATATTACCAAGATGTTCTGGACTTGGGATACGAATATTTCGCAAATCCTTGACGGTCTTCGAAGTACTGCTGCTTGCCAACATCAATCAAAGGTTTTTGATCCCCCTTGATTTCTTGACGGCTTTGGTTAGATGCTTTGGTGGTTGTGATACCCCGTAAATGATAATGTACTATCTGAAATGCCTTAAGTGATTTGATTTGTACTATCCATATCAACAAGGTGTACCTTCTTTTCTGGCACACATCCTGTGAGAACTCCAAGGTTAAACATGTTTTGCCGGGAGTAGGATCAGGATGAGTGACCTCCTGGGAAGTTTCTCAGGGTGTGTGCGAGTGAGGACAAAACACGCTGGAAAAGACCCGTGTTGGTCTGTGGTGCCAGACGGTCAAATCACGGGGTGTTACAGTGGTCCTCTTAGATATTTTAATTTTTGAATGCTTGCGTCGGTGAGTACTTGTACCAAGCAACTTGGTTGTGGGACATTTCTGGCTGTTCAAGGGAGTTAGATTGTATTTGTGAAATGGTTGCTACTTTGATAGGTTGTATATAGCTCCCTTCGTATAATTATTTGGATATAATGTGGAATTTTTTTTGAGGAATAATATAATTTTACTTTTATAAAAAAAAAACAGCACATTCTAGTACTTGCATTACAATTCATATCTGATACAAAATCGCAAAGCAATGTATTGGTAAAATTGCAGCCATGTAATTAACTCAGGGGACAAACCCAAGATCTTTTCCCGTTCACCTAATTGACAACGAGCGATACATGCGTTGACCTAACTACTCTCTTGACTATTTTGATCCAACCAGATCTTCAACCAAGCCAATTACTACTTACAGTTCCCCAGACAAAAATGTTTTTAGAGTACTAATAGCTAGGATGATCAGTACCAAATGATTTCGGAAAAAGAACAATCATAAAGTTTTTTTATTAGTAAAATATATTATTCCTCTAAAGAGCTACAAGGTTTAATTACACCAAAAATGCCAGATAATGAGAACAATCATAAAATTACGCTTACTAATATTGAAAATTTATGCACCTCTTCATATTAACCCGAAAATAAATTGGTAAAGTTTTCAATACTACAACTGGATGCATGTTTGCATCCCCCTCCCTCGTGATTGATTTTTCTCACAATGCATGGATAAAGCAATCAAAACATTACGGGGCCCAGCACTTTAACTAAATTATCTTTATGGTCTCATAAAACTATATTTACCTTTCAAACGTACGGTTTAAATCTAGTGGATCGAGTACGTGTAGTATAAACAAAAACATAAAATTCTATTAATCAGCCATTTCAAAGTCAAAACAGTACTTCTTCTCACTTTTCATATGGTAAACTTCGTACCGTTCATTTGAACCATTTCGATCGCTATCAATTCTTTATGTACTTTTCATCTTTTTCTACGTGGAAAGTGTACTCCATGCACTAATTTGTCACACATAAGTCTACGTGTTAGGTTACCTGCTGATCCTATTACAGCCACTTTGAGATTGATCTTTCTATATAAATCTCTCCCTCCACCCACTTAATCACTCAAGCAAACATTAAAACATTCCATAATAGCTTCTAATTAGCATGGCTAGGGTTCCAATTTCCAAGGCATTTGCCATCATTATGACCCTCCTCGCCCCTATTTTAAAGGGGAGTTGCACTGCGCAGCTCTCGACGGGCTTCTATTGCAAGAATTGCCCCAAATTGTTTGAGACAATTAGGCCGGTGGTCCAATCTGCTATTAGCAAGGAGGCCAGGATGGGTGCATCTCTTGTTCGCTTGTTCTTCCACGACTGCTTTGTTAATGTATATATACATATCCTCCGCCTTCGTTGACTGCACTAATTAATTCATATTCGAATTTGAGATTTTTACGTATATAACTTAAATCATATGAATTGCATGCATAAATGGACAGGGATGCGATGGCTCAATCCTACTGGACGACACATCTTCATTTACGGGGGAGAAAAACGCAGCCCCGAATCGCAATTCCGCGAGAGGGTATAATGTCATCGACAACATCAAATCCGCGGTTGAAAAGGCTTGCCCGGGTGTCGTCTCCTGCGCAGATATCCTCGCCGTTGCCGCTAGAGACTCCACCGAAATTGTAATCTAACAAATTAACTCCTCTAACTACTTCAATGAATTGTCTTTCGTGGTTTAATTTTTGATATTGGTTCTAAAAAACTGAAATTGAATGTAGCTTGGAGGGCCTGGTTGGGACGTAAAGCTTGGAAGGAGGGACGCTAGGACCGCTAGCCAAGGAGCAGCTAATAACAGCATTCCTCCTCCGACATCGAATCTGAACCAACTCATTTCTAGATTCAATGCCCTTGGCCTATCTACTAAAGACATGGTTGCCTTGTCCGGTTTGTCAAACCTCTCTATATCTCATGGATAACAAACTAATTAACGGAGTTGGTACGAGTGATAAAACAATTTAACGCGACAGGGTCCCATACAATTGGACAAGCGAGGTGCACGAACTTCAGGGCGCGCCTATATAACGAGACCAACATAGACAGCTCCTTCGCTCAGACGAGGAAGTCCAACTGCCCGAGGGCGACGGGAGTCGGCGACAACAACTTGGCCCCTCTCGACCTGCAGACCCCGACCGCCTTCGATAACAGCTACTTCAAGAACCTCATCGGAAAGAGGGGCCTCCTCCACTCCGACCAGCAGCTCTACAACGGTGGATCGACCGACTCCATTGTTCGTGGATATGTCAGCAACCCGACCAGCTTCGGGTCGGACTTCGCGGCTGCCATGATCAGGATGGGAGACATCAGTCCGCTCACCGGCTCCAAGGGCGAGATCAGGAACAACTGTAGAATGATTAATTAGTACTGATGGAGAGTTTTGGTATTCTCAGATTCGAATCTGAATTGTTAAATTCAGTTAACGTCAGGATTGGTATGTATTGTGACTTTTGTTATGAGATCAAATGGATTAGTGCAGTTGGTCCAAAAGTCTTAACTCCCTCAATATATATTGCTTTATTTTGTATATGTTTTGCGGGTGAAATATTCATCCATTTTAAGAAATTTATTTACAAAATTACCTCTTTATATTTGTTTGATTAAAAAAATAAATATGATCATTTTTTCATCTTTATTCCTTCATGTTTAACTAGATTACATAAATTCATTTGTACAACACTTTTAAGTTGTGTTAAATTTTATTTTAATTGGAGTAAATTCTAAACAAAATACTCGAAACTACAAATAACGTAAAAACACTGGAATTGGCCACATATTTCATTACAAATGTTTGAGCTTCTTCTGGGCTGCTAAGCTTCTCTCAGGCCCTACTTTGTTCAAATATGTGGGCCCGCTCTCAGGCCTGAGGGCCCACGTAGAGTTGCAACTTTTACAAGAACCAAATCATTCAACTTTTGACTTATTCTTTTGGCAGGTAATTTTCTTTATTAATACTAGCAAAGACGCACGCGCGATGCGAGTGCCGTTATGTTTCGAAACCTGCAAAATATATCGTTTATTGATTTTTAATTTTTAAGATGCCGTTTTGATTTACCTAATACGCCATAAGAACTTCGACGTTTTTTGTAAACGTTCCAATTTTATCAGCAACATCACTTCTCTTGACTAACACCTTAGTGTTCTTGTTTGAAACATCTCTTGAAAGAACAACGTACAACTGCCCATGACTGAAGACATGTTCAGGCAGATAAATACTTGTGTTTTCAATTGTTTGTCCTTGTGCTTTGTTGATCGTAAATGCAAAACACATACATACCAGAAACAGCTTATGTATCATCTTATACGACATCTCAAGATTCTCTGGTGGGTTCAACGGCATCCTATGGATGAATACTCTCTTACCCGCAAAATTTCCACTGAGGATTATGCATCGATTTAAATAGGCAAAAAGGGAAAAACTATATATATGATGGTCGAAGCTCACTTCTCTTCTCCTTCTCAGTCTCCCTTACGGGCTCCATCACTATCTCCATCCGCAGTACCCACATCCACGACCACGCTGACAACTTCCTCGTCATCTTCTGGTTAGTCTGCTCTGCTGTCAAGCAACGTTGGCGTCTCGGGCGTGTACTTCAGCCCGTCGCTCATTGCCATGGTCGTCGTTGTGGCGGCAACCTTCCTACTGGTCACATACTTCCGACTCCCGTTCCACCACCTCATCCTCCTCATCTGTTGGTTCCATCGGTGGTAGCGCTGGCACCGCATGTTCCAGCTGTCATCCTACTCCACCATGTTCTCCAATCTGGACTCACCTCCCCTCATGTTCGACTATTTATCTCCCAAGGGGCTGCTGGCTTCCACGTGTACTCCCCCTACGGGCCAGATGACTCAGTCATCATGATGATCCATCTCTCCCTCTATAATCCACCGTCAAATGATACCGTCTGCGAGACTACAGCGTGTAATTGCTGGAGTTTGAAGAGAACGACTACGTGAGGACTCTCTCGGCCTACTCCCACCCCTTCTACGTGGACTGCATCGATATCTTACTCTGATCCTACGCTAACTGTCCCTTCTACTACATCAGAATATTCCTCCCCCTTCAACCCCGTCATGTCCGCCAGGATTTGCCCATCCCTCGACGGTGCTGTTCCCGTTTCTCTCCTCGACCAGGCTAACAACATCACGATTTAACTGAAAGGGTAGTTTTGACACTTTCATGGTGTGACATCAAACCACCAAAAAATGAGGTTTCTTTTATTATAGTAAGATATAAGATAGTAATAATAATAAATGTAACAATAGGTGAGCATTCCGACATTCATATCTGAATTTTTAACTATTTAGAATATTTAAACTAACATGTATTTTTTTGTATTTGGACATAGAATTATCTGATATCTGATATTGAGTATGTTTTGGATATGAATACAGATAAGAATAATTTGAAGTATTTGATTCATCACACAACATGTCATCCGAGATTTTATTCAAATGTCATCCCAAATTATCCTTATCAAATGAAATATCATCCTAATATTTTGAATATTTTGTCAAATAATTTAACATATATGTAAACATATTAATTAAATATAGATCATAACTATTTTACTATCCGATATTCATATAATAAAAATATATATTTTGCATAATCTAAAACTGTATCTGAACATAAAAATAACTGAATCCATTCAGAAAATATACGAAAATAAAAATTTCTGAATATAATAATATTCAAAATCCAAAAATGTCCAATATTGTATATGGGTATTAGATATTGAATAAATAAAATACTCACGCTACATACAAACCAGGCAACCAAAAGCTATTTTTTATCCAAAGAAACAGGAAAAAGATATCTCGTGCCGAGACCCCAACCAGCCAAGCAAAAGCCACTTCCCATCGATGAACCTCCTCGTAAACCACTCCCTTATTTACTGCACCTTCCACCGCAATAACTGTTAATTTACAGAAGTTCATTCTCAAAATTTACTGAAACTTTGCCAGTTAATTTTTTTCTTTGTTTGGGTGTGCAGTGGCGGGAGCCAGGAGGGAACCCGAAGGCGCAGATGAGGAAGAGGAGCCAGAAGCGGTTGCCGTTACCCCATGACGGCATCAACAATAAAAACAGTGGCGTCTTTTCGGTTATGCCCCTCGTCCAGGCCAATAAGATGATGATTTAATTGAAAGGGTAGTTTAGACATTTTCGAGGTGTATGACCAAACCAAAAAGGGAGGTTTACATTATTATAGTAAGATAACATATTATTTACAACCTACGAGTATAAAATTTTACGCAATTTTTGACATATCATTAATGAATCATACCATATAAATTTAGAGGATTGAGGATAAGGGATAGTCTTCCTCGAGCTTCTCATTTATATTATTACACTCCGGATTCAAGAGTAGTTAAGGTAGTCTAATTCGGTGCAGGATTTGGCCGGCCAGGATATCATTTTGTACATTGATTCACTTAGAGATTGAGTGAACTAAGGTGGGTAGTAGAATCACCCTGCTTCGGTAGCTTTTGTAACTTTTTATCCCTATATCTTTTTTAATACAATACTTCAACTTATCGAAAAAAAGGATAGTCCTCCTCCTCCAGGTTCAGAGCAGTGTAGAACCCAATTTTTTTAATTAAAAAAATAGAATGCTTTCTTTTACTGATCATTTATAGCTTACCATGTGCCTATAATTTAGTGCTCCAGGGAAGAACCATCCCATTCTCAAAAAAAAAAAGAACCATCCTATAATTTGGCCAAATTACCCTTTTTTTAATTCTCTCTCCCACTGACAGACTGGTACTAGGAGAGGGATTAAATTTGGTCGCTATGCCATTAATAAATATCACGTGAATGCTTCCTTTTTTAAAATTATGACAAGCTAAATAAATAAGGCCCTCATAAATCCAGCACGATGTATGTTTCTCAACGGATTATCACACGAGTTTCGCTCTAATATATCCTGGATCCGTTCAATCGACATTACATTTGTCCAAATACATGTACAAACATCGTTTACTTATTGTTATATAACTAATATTTCAAATTTGAACTTTGAGAATGTATTTTTTTTTGTACGTAAAAAAAACTGAGAACATATCAACGTCAAACTTTAGTAATAGTTGCTCTACCACTTTTTGTGTTTCTATCCATGTGGTTGGGTTTCTAAATAAATACATTTACAAATTAAATAGATTAAAGGTATTCAAATGAACGAACAAACAAAAATCCAACAATTTAAGTTGTGATGAGACAACCGAAATCGAAACGAGCTGTTCCATTCATCATTCCACAAAGACCTACACTGGCTTTACTAATTAAGGCAAATGCAAACACCAAAGGAGGAAAAAACCCTACCGAAAGCAGAAGCAAATACATGATTGGAAGTCCCTGAGCTCTACATGACACAGAACTTATTACTTTCATCTTGCTCACTTCGCAACTAAGCACCACCGTGACTGTTGAGAAAAGTCGTTTCTAAATAGGTCAACAATGCTCGTCTCTAAATACGAGATAATCGTCGCAAAAGAAAGTAGCCACAAGCACAGGCACAGAGGAATTAATTCAGTGGCAACGATAAGAGGATGTTGGATCTATCCCATTAAGAGTAGATCGAATTATTTTAGCGTGATCCATGTCCTACAATGGACCAGAGAGCACTCTTCATGCTTCCAATAGAGTAACATCCACGGAATTTAATCGAATCCCTTCGTATATGCTCATGCTCGGCCTCGTCATCGTACGTTATACATCGAACAGGCAACTTTGAGCACGAAAAACATCGTAACTTTTGGAATTTTTTGCTCCTTGATAGGGACGGGGATGATAAAATGGATGACCATGACGACGAGGACGAGTACGAAGACGGGGAGTACGAGTTGATGGAGGAAATGGAGAAAGATGGTGAATGGTTCAATTTCTTGGGAGCAAGGACTTTGGCAGGGAAAGTTAAGGCCCTAAGGAAATTGGATTTGATGAAGAAAATACTATTATTCGTCCCGTAACGCTTGGATTTTGGCATTGAGGTTGAATAATAGGAAGGAGGAGGGGTCAAAGGAGGGAGATTAGAGGAATCATAATCAGACAAAATGTGCTTAGGAGTACCTGGCTGTGATTCCCAAACAAAAGGGATTGCTCCTGAGGATCCGTAGTACACCCTACAAGATGAATTGGCCTTTGAAGCTTCTTTGGACATCATCCTAGTCAAGAACTTGTCACCCTCTTGCTTCATCTCCTCTGGTTCTCGATGCTCACTGTTCACCATTTTAGTGGTTTGGGGTAAAATTGGGTTTGAGATCTATGAATTTAAGATCCGAAATGAAGGTGGGGATGGAATAGAATAATTTAATATCACTGTGGAGTGACTAGTAGATGGGAGCAAGAGTCTTCTCTCTGACTAATTTAAGGTCCAACCCCCTAAAAAATGAAGGACAAAAATAATTAATTCAGGCTCATACTATATATGTATGGGATATAGTCTCAATGTGGTGCCATGCCAATCGCGTCAATTTAATTAGACTTTGGATCTAGATACATGCAGTAGGGACTCTTATCTCTTCATAAATATCAAGGCATGCATTATTCATGGTTTGAAAAATATGAGTCTTTTTGACCTTCTATCGATACAAATTTGAGTCAAACAAGATTACAAGAATGAAAATTTTCTATTTATCAAATTTTTAACGGATTATGGTTATAAATTTTATTTTCTGAATTTTAATGGCAAAAAATTTACTGAGTAGAAGGCGGTGCATCCAAATGTAGGTGGGTTTTTATGAGACAGTATTAAGAGCACAATCAGGACCATCGATCAAGTGGTTTCGTTGGAGTAATTTGGCCATACACTTTCTTAGGGTATTTTGGCCATACACTTAAATGGAACAGTTGAGAAGCGATGAAATTTGGTTGGGAACCATAGAAATGGGGGAGGAGACCAATAAATGTGGATTTGGCGTGGTCCATGGACTCCATCTCATAAATAACCATATGATTTTATTTACATGTCTTGATTTCTTGTAAAAATTCATGCGAAAACAATTACCGAAGACATACACGAGGTATTATTCGAGATTTGTGGATCATGAGGTCCAAAATGTATATTTTAACAATACAATGTAATAGAGTGCAACTAACTCTTATTTTTTTCAAAATTACATGTGTTCTAACATGTTTTTTTTTTGAGTAAAAATTGTTTATAAATATAGGGCAGAGCCCCGTCCACCCTTTACAAACACCAAAGGAACATTTCAGGTGTAATGAACCAAATAGCCATTGCAATAGAAATCTCACTCATGATCAAAACTAATCAAAGAACATAAGATTCCAGAAGGGGAAGAATGTGTTGGTTGCCCGTTCCTTTCAAGTAATTTGCCCAAGTCAGTCATTTTTGTCCTCGCACAAGAATCGAGTTAATCAACTCTTCTCTATTTGCTCTCCCTTTTTCGAAGATAATTTTGTTCCTATGATGCCAGATTCCCCAAGCAATAGCACCAAAAAGGACACGCCATATCTTCTTAATCGGACCCCTTCCGATAAGAGTCTTCCAAATGGACAAGGCAGTTTCCATACTCCTAAAGCCCGACCAACTTTGACTAATCAACCTAACAAAGAAGTTCCAAACATTGGCTGAAAAGTCGCAGTGGAGTAAAAGGTGATTGCAAGTTTCATCCTTTAGCGAATCCCAAGCATCAAGGCTTCCCGACCGAATTAAAATATCCATCGTTCTAATTTTTCTTTGCGTAGCAATCCATAGAAAGTATTCAACCTTCGGTGGGATTCCTCCTTCCCAAATTCTCCTCAGCTCAACAACGATGGGATTGATTGCAGTAGTGCTAACATAATAGAGCCTGCGCAGTTTCTGGACGGAAAATTCATTCACAGTTGCCGACTTCTATGAGATGAGTTCTAACATGTGTTATTTTTTATCAATGTTGAACAAAACTTTACGTGGTTATAAAAAAAATCATACTAAATTTTAGCATGATGCTTCTGATATTTAGGAAACCATCCCTCCCTGTTGATCAATGACCGGCAAATGTGAAGCATAATCGGAAGGAGAGATCAACAGTTGAGTGATAGGACAGTCTAGCGGACGACTGTACGGAAGACTATTGGGTGGTTAAAGCAAGCCGACCAACGACAGGACGTCTGGGACATGAGTGGTTATGCTGAACAGAAGGGGGAATGTGAAAAAATAGGGATGGCAATGAGTAGGAGGGTATAAATAAATAATGCTTCTAAAAAATATATATATATATATATATATAGGTAAATATCTTTTTTTTAGAAACACCAGTACCTTTGTTTGGAGGGTTGGTTATATTCATACCATATCATTGATCCAAGAAAATCTTATTGTTGGACTCATATCCTTATCTTCAGAGTCCGTAGGTTCTATAGGCTCTAGTGTCTGATCCTTGAATAAGATGCAAGATATTTCTTAAAAAAATTATACATAAAATTTTAATTATTTATATAATTCAAATAAATCGTAAATGCAAAACGTTACAAATTAACATTCAATAAAAATTTCAAGAAATAAAATATCTAATTTTATAATTGAAGTTAAATGGTAAAAGGTTATTATTTTCACATTCAAAATACATAAACATAATGAATTTTTGAATATTATATCTAGTATAGTAAAATTTTTGTAAAGTGATTTACTGTAAGTGACAACCTCTTTAAACTAACAAAAATTTTTGGTCTCGAGTTGGAACCAGTGTTAAGATAAAATAACCCCTCTATCCTAATAACTAATATTTTTTCAGAAAATTTTAGTGCTAAATCTCAGTCCTAAATTTTGCATAAAGTAATATTTTTGAATTACATATTTTTTTTTCTACTTCACGAATTCAAAATTATTTTAAGACATTAATTTGTGTTAAACTTGCTAGTTTGATAAATTTTATATCATCATTCTTCTTCTCAATTGTCTTAAAATGGTCATTGTGATCGCCGTCTTATTATAAGAAAGTATATCAATCGAGTGTAGCATTTGAATAACGCTATAAGCCGATATTTTAGGTAATTTTGATATAGACAATGTATTTTTTTGGTATTTACGTATTTATTATTCAAAAACTTAATAGTAATATTTTTGAAGAAAAAACTTAACCATCTCTTATGTAATTACCTCTCTAAAGTAATATTTTTCTCTGGTCCCAATGATATCATTTTATAGAGGTTTAACTATATATCAATAAAGAAATGTAGAATTATATATATCTTGAATTTCAGAGTCAATATCATCAATAACTTAAGTATATTTTAGAATATTTGAAAACTTTATTAGAATTTACCTTAAAAAGTAAAGATAAAGGAGCCTAATTAGGATATAGCTGGGGTATAGTCCAAATTAGGGTAAAACTAGAGTATGAATTCATAAAATTTATACCCTATCATATACCCCATCTCTAAAAGTGGACTCATATTTATACTCTATATTATATTTAGTCAAATTCAACACACTCTAGACTTACAAAATGAAGGTAGACTCCGATCCACCGGGTATAATTATTTCTACTATCCTAAAAACAGAGAGGAGGATAGAAGAAAAAGGATGCATTGTCGTCCGTGTGGACCCAAAAGGCCCAAAGTGGGAAAATGCCTCTCTTTTAGGTGCTCATACCACAGAAAGCAAAGCAAAAAGAGAAACACGCACCAACCGCTCATCATAATCCTCACTGCACTGCACTGCGCTAATGCACCTATATGTATTTTAAAAGTTTTTTTTATCTAAACCGAACAATGCCGAATCATATTTTAGAAGTAATTTTTACATCCGTAAGAGTTGAATCTAAAACGATCATGATTACTAATGGATCTATTGTTGTTGCCTGCTAAGTATTTAATTTTTAAATCGAATCTGGATATCTATTCTGATGCTAATTGATATGTAAAATAAGCATTTATAATAAAGAAAAAAACTCTACATGCAAAATTTTGAAATATATAACAACTCCATACTAAATTAGTGATTTCCGTATATATGTGACTACAAAACCAAAATTTTGTAATTTTTAACATACGGAATAGAAAAATATCGGATAATATTTTAGGCGTCTTTCAAAATGTGTCTTTTGCTGTTGCATTATTCTTCCTCGATGAGCATGATGGATTTGGTTTTCTTTTACAAACTTTTCTCCATTGAATCCGCCATATCCGCCTCGCTTTAACTTTTTCCGCCTTTACTCCGTCGCCCCATTAATTAATTATTACCTATAACTAACCTACCGCTTCAGCTTCAGCTTCCATCCAGTCAGTAGTAGTTCCCAATTAACATTCTTCAAACGGACTTCCAAAATGGCAGAGTGCACTCCTGGGACCCCCGAACCGGGCGGTGATCAGCAAGTTGGCATGCGAGCCGAGATCGACACGTCACCACCTTTCGGGTCGGTGAAGGAGGCCGTCACCCATTTTGGTGGCAGCGGGTCTTGGCTGCCTTACTACAAGTTCGGAGATGGCTACGTAAGTCATCTTCTTGTTGTTTTTGTTTTTGATCAATGCAACGTTATGTCTTTCGTTTTTTTCTCGAAACATACGTGTACTAATTCAGATTCGAGACGTATTATGTGTGTTATATATATAACTAGCAGCATGGGATAGAGGACATAGACATAAAGAAGGTAGAGGAGCAGGCAGCAGAACTGGAGAAGGATCTGATCGTGAAAGAGCTAGAAACACTTGATGTTCTTGAAGAGCTTGCAACCACCAAGAGAATCGTCGAAGAGCTCAAGCGTCAGCTGCGGAACGAAGCGCTAAGATGCGTGCAAATTCAGCAGCATTCGAATCCTCCAACGCGGGGAATGAACAAGGGCAGCTACAATGTTGCAGGTCGGAGTCCGTTCCACGGGCCCGGATCATCTCCTGACCTGATCCTGATGGAACTGAGGCAAGCCAAGCTGAACCTTGGTAAAACCATCGATGACCTTGATGTGATTCGGGATTCTGTTGAGCGTTTGCATAAGAAAATGAGGGCAGAGAAGGGGTTCCTCGAAAAGACGAGGCGGAGGCTAACTTTGAACTTTGCAGGGGTGCTTTCTCTTGGAGAGGAACTGAAACAAGCTCGAGTAACGAAGCCTCGGGTTGAGGATAGCTTGGGAATTGAGTACACAAGTAATCAGCAGTTAAAGAATTTAGGTGAAGCTGGCGAAATGCCTGTGAGAACTGCAGAGTTGAGGCTTGTTGCTGCAAGGAAAATGGAGGAAGCTGCCAAGGCGGCCGAGGCCGTTGCCTTGGCTGAAATCAGTGCTCTATCCAGCAATGCGAGGCCGTCGCACGGGTACATACTTCCGGAGCCAGAGGGAGCTGAATCCTTCCCGCCGCAGTCTCCTCTAAACCACAAAGGCAGAGACATTGAAATGATGCTCAAGAAGAAAGCTCAAGTGAACATTTCCAAGATGTCCATTCTGAAGAGACTCAAGGAAGCCACAGAAGAAGTGAAGCGAAGCAAGCAAGCACTGGAGGAGGCACTGAACAAAGTCGAAACGGCAAACAAGAAGCAATTCGCAACCGAAGAGGCTCTGCGCAAATGGATGCCGACTCAGGAAGATGAGATCAATCGCGAGAGGGAGAGAAGGAAAGCTTGTTACCCAGCAGGATTCAGCGACTTCCCCTTCCATTACCAACATGCAGACCATGTTCAGAGCTCTCCTTCAAACGACATAGGTCCAAAACCGGTCTTAAGATCAACCGTGTCGATGAAGGACGCGCTGAGAAAGAAGCAGCAAGCTGGGCCTCAGGAGTACGCAGCAGAAGAGGGAGGCGGCGAGAGGCAGAAGGTGGCGTTGAGCCAAATGCTTGATGAACTAAGAGGGGATCTCGCATTCCATCCAAGAGCTGAGAAAGTTGTAGAACAGAAGCAGGTTTTAACGCAGAGGAGGAAGTTCGGGTTCATCCACATTGCATTTCCCATGACAAAACTGAGCAAGAAAAAGGTGCAGCATTTTAACAATGTGATGAACTAGAACCAGCTACCAGGTTACAAGATTTATAATTTAATCATTGGTTTTTCAGGTGTGTAACTTCTTGAGATTGGTCTTTTGAGTTGTGCAGTAGTTTGCTCCCCTGTTGCTATTAATTATAGTTGGGTGTTGCGGTTTTGTATCTGTGTTGCTTAGTTTGAAGGGCTTAGCCGTTGCCTGATAGCTTCAATGTGTGAATTAACCAAAAGAATTTGCATCGTTTTACTGAAGCCTCCTATCTTACAATATGTTAAAATGCTAGTTCTAAAATCTCGAGTTTAAGTCGTAAACTATGGTTCCGAATAAAATGGAATATAAATTCCTTTCCAAAAGGTGCAACCCACCCACCCCCCCACATATCTTGAGAAAGAGAAAAGTGGCCCGTGATTTGGGGAGGTGAGAAAGAGACCGTAAAACACTCTTGTGGTAATGCTGGAAACTAAAATTAATTAGCTCCTCTCCTAGCAGAGATCTTATGAATGCACCAAACTTTCTAGCAAAATGCCAAATGAATAAAGCGATAGGTTAGTTGATATTAGCAATCAAATGAATAAAGCGATAGCATTCAAATTAATTAGCTTTTCTATGCTTAATATATTAAACTAAAATGGACGAGTGAAATTAAAACACTAATACCGATACCGACATCACTTTTGTCTGATCTTTCTATTTAGAAGATTAAAATTGAAAATTTTTGTTAGTAGAGATACCAAATCGTGACAGGTGTATGTATACTAATACCATACCAGCTCGTTGGTAGAAATCGAAACTCTAGTTTGGGCCTGAGAGAAGAAGAAATCAAAACGACCTGGACGCCTATTGACTTGACCCTTCTTCTATTAGTCTGGCCCACTGGGCCCATCGACAGAGAGAATCGCGAAATCCAGGGGAGGTGAGGTGAGGTGATGTCCGCCGGAGCTGACGTAATCAGGTCAAGACCCCAAGGAGCCCATAGCGGAGCGGTTCAGAGCTCTCTTCTCCCTCGGCAACCTCTCCGGGCCCCGCCCCTCGCCACGCCGTCATCCGCGGTTTTCCTCTCTGTCTCTCTTCCTTTTTTCCCTGAATTGCTTCTCTTTAATTTGGAAATCAATTAACCGTTTCTCTTTAGCAACTAATAGTGTACTTCTCAATGCTTTACAGCGAGCGACAAGGGATATTCTTCTTCGAAGCTGCTTTGGCTTTGGGACAGATGCAAGATCCCCAAGCTATCTATCTAATCTATCCCAACCATGTCCTCGATGATCTTCTCTCTTTGCATCCCATTCGAGGTCCGCTTTTGATCCTCCGTTCCGAAAATCGTGTTTTCCGCCTTGTTGCTTTATGTCGCGCATTGGTGGCGTTGAATCTGATGATGCTGCGTTCGCCTTGTTGTTTTCCGGCTTACCAGCCAACGTCACTGCTTTGAATAATAGTTCTGAGTACTGATCCAGGCCTAGAAGTTGGAGAAACTTGTGAACCTTCTCTTAGGAGAATTGAGGAAACGAATCCACAATGAAGAAAGCATCGCCTTTCAAGTCTGTGGACCCAGCCGCCCCTACTTCTGCCTATTCATCAGTTGATCAGCTGAGCTACTCTTTGTTTATGTTCATCATATGCTGCTTTCGTTGTTTCGCTATTCTTTCTGTTTAAATCAACGGAAGTTCTGTTGGATGAACGTTACGTTATGCTTCCCTTTTTTGCTCTTCGGAATCACAGCGGGGATGCAGCTGTTTCTGCCACAATTGATTGTTTGAGTTCAAAAAGTGCCTTGCTTAAGCACGAGGTTGGTTCCTAATTTTCGACCCCTTGCAGGAATTCTCCAGCATGTATCCGTAATTACTTGTTTTATCTAGGATTATATCTTCATCTTGAATTCTAGGTTGCTTATGTATTGGGTCAGTTGCAAGACAAAGCTGCCAAATGTTCACTTAGTAGAATGCTTAAAGATGTGAATGAACATCCTATGCTTCGGCACGAGCCTGCTGAAGCTCTTGGTTCAGTTGCAGGTATGCAATTCTGCTTCTTCTGATGTAAGCGATTTAGTCGAAACTGGGCAAAGAATGTTTTAGTTGGAAAGCAGTATGTTGTTTTCTGCACATAAAAAGGGGGGGAAAAACCTTAACGAGAAATGCATCTAATTATTAAGTATGATGGTCTTTTTAATTTTGTGTATTTTTTTCTATTTTTGAGTATTCATGTTCACTTTGTACACCGATTTTTAGTCTTTGCAATAACGGCTATCTCGCTATCCGCTATACAACTATAGCATTTTAGGGGGTCGCTGCTACGCGGCGCTATCTGAGATTGACTACACAGTGATGATCAGGTGTTTGCCAGAGAGACAATCTAGCAAGTATGACCGTGTTTTCCTTGTCCATACTTGTGACGCTTGCAGATGAGCATGGTGTGGCGCTGCTAGAGGAATTTGTGAAGGATCCTGAGCCTATTGTTTCACAGAGCTGTGAAGTAGCCCTGAGCATGTAAGAGTTTGAAAGATGTGGAAATCTTTCGAGGTTAGGATTTTCAGCATCACAAACTAGCCATCTTTTTCTCTTTTTGAAGTCTAACTAGCTATAATCCGGGATTGAATTAGTTATTTTGATAATTGATTGCTCTGCTCTATGCAGTACCTCTTCATCCGAGATCCTCTGGCACAATCAATCTTAAAGCAATCTATCTTTCTTTCGAAAAAGGCTTTATATAAAAACAGAACGGAGGTCTCCACCTGCTACTTTGTCACTTGGTCGATATAAGTTCTTTAGCATTTTGAACCGATTGAATACCTGACATTGGATATTCCTTGCGATGTACTATACCGAAAATTTGTTAAATTATCTTCAATATGATAAATTTTGTTACTGCTAATGTTGTGGTTCCCTCAATATTTGAAAACATAGAAGAATTAGATGTTTTAATAATATCACCCAACCCCTCCACACTCATCCTCCCTTGGACAGACCGTCACACGAGTGTAAATAAGAGTTAATCTTTAAATAGAGCTCAACCAAGAGAAAAACCTCATTGGACGACGGCCGGTCAATTATAATTTAATAAAGTCTATCAATAAAATATGAGAACACTGGAAGACAGCCCAATCAAATCAAATGTCATTATTCTTTGGTTTGTAATAAATGAATTATTCTATTCGATGGGCCTTTTTCTAAGGAAATTAAAAGTCGTCTCCGATCTCACCTGCCATGTTTGACCATCTTATCCCTCCATAACTTGTTTCGTTCATCACCAAACGATCATTTCTAAGTAGTGGACTTCGGTCTTCAAAATAAAGTAGTGGACTTCGTTCCGTAACAAACATGGCTAATAATATTGGAGTGTCTTCCTCTTGTTCTTCTTCTGACACCTCCAGGTACACTTATGACGCATTCCTCAGCTTCAGAGGCGCCGACGTTCGCTACGATTTCGGGGACTGGCTTTACCATGCTCTCCTGGATGCCGGGCTCTACACGTTCCGGGACGACGACGACATCAACAAGGGACACAAGTTCGACCCGGAGATCCGCAAGGCGATCAGCGAGTCCAAAGTGGCCATCATCATATTCTCCAAGGACTTCGCTTCCTCCACTTACTGCCTGGAAGAAGTTGCCATGTTCATGGGTCGTTGGAAGAGAAAGGAGGTAAAGGTGTTACCGGTTTTCTTTAAGGTGGAGCCGGATCCCGGATGGGCGGACGAAGGGGGGGTGTACGGCGAGTCGTTAAAGAGGCACAAGCAGGAATTGGAGAGACTCCAGCGGGTTACATGTTGGGCTGCTCTCCAAAAAGTTGCTGACTTCTTTGCGCGGACCATCTTCTCTTCCAGGGAGAGCAGCGCGGAGGAAGAGGGGACGAATAACCAGTCATTTATGAACTTGCCTGAATGGAGGGCTGCTCTTCGAGAAGTAGCTGAGGTTACTGGTCGTGTCTATAAAGAAGGGTACAGTAGAAAAAGCTATATACTTGTATGAACACATATAATATCTATATATATTTATGAGTAATTACCATGTTGGGAATGCAGGTACCAATCAGATTTTATCAGACTGGTTGTAGATGATGCAAAGCATCTGGCAAATCCCGCTACATTGGATATTCCTTCTCATGTAGTTGGTGAAATGTATCGATTTCGGGAGCTTGCGAATTGGGTGCAAGATTCGTCACATGATAAGCGGATTGCACTCCTCCATGGAGCGCATGGGATCGGTAAGAAAACGATCGCTGCTGTTGTCTGCAAACAGAACAACAAGGAATTTGAAGCCACAGCTTTTCTTGACAATGTTGCGGAGAAATCCAAACAACCTGATGGCATTGTCAAGTTGCAAAGTCAACTTCTCACGAGACTCAGAAGGTCCAAAGGGAACAACGACTTTTTAAGTAAATTGGAAGGGAAAGCGTCGATCAAAGAAGCGCTCCAGAACAAGCCATTGCTGATCGCTCTTGCAGATTTGGATCAACCAGAACAATTGTTTGACTTAATTCAGGAGTCTGAATGGCTCGAAGAGGGAAGTAAAGTGATTGTGACATCAGTAAACCAAAATTTGCTGGAGGATCATTTATGTGTGAAGTTTCATGTGGGGCCTTTGACCCCAGCCGAGTCATTGGAATTGTTCAGTTGGCATGTATTTGGAACAGCTAGACCTGTTGAGGAACACGAAGGGCGTGTCGTGGCTGCTCTAAGATACTGTTGCGGGATCCCTTCAGTTCTCAAGGCCTTTGCTTCATTTTTCTCCTCCTCGAGTATGGATGATTGGGATCTGAAGTTGAATATTTACTTAAGTAACCACCTGGAAGCAAGCATTGACTCCCTGGACGAGGATGATAAGAAGCTATTCTTTGACATAGCTTGTTTCTATGTTGGAAAGGATCACGATCACGTGGATTCAGTCCTCAATAGTTGCAACCGGTATAAGAAAGGGGGATTCCATAGGCTTCAAACACGACATTTGGTGTCGGTTGATGGGAATAAAAAAGTGACTATGGATCAACCAACCATAGACATGGGAAGAGAGGTTGTTCGCAAGAAGGCCAGCATTATGGAAAAACGTAGTAACATTTGGTCTTCTGAGGATGCATCTCACCTGTTCAGAAAGTGTAATGTAAGCAGTCCAATTCATTTTTTTTTTCCTTCTAGTCTTGCCGTTTAATGTGGGTGGATGTATCGTCTTGTCTTTTTCGCTTATCGCGTTACTTCTTTCCCTCTTTCCTGCATTAGGGAACAAAGCATATAATAAGCTTCATGTATGACACCAAACTAGAAGATTCATACTCAACGAGCGAGATGGAATTCAAAACCGAGGCATTTGCAGGAATGACAGAGTTGAAGCTGCTACAACTTGTTAACGTAAAACTCATAGGAGATTTCGTTGATTTCCCGAAAGACTTAGTTTGGTTGTCTTGGGAGGGAATGTCTTTAACCCGGATGCCAGAGAACATTTCCTTGGAGGATCTTGTAGTTCTTGACTTGCGGAATAGTGACTTGCAGGAGCTTTGGAGAGGAAGTCTGGTTCAGTGTCTCAACCCTTTCCATCTCTGCGAGATTTTAGCATGATTGTTGATCGCATTTCTAACCCTTTTTTGTTTTGTTTTCAGTGGCTCAGAAAGTTCAAGTCTCTAATCAATCTCAGCAAGTTGAAGATTGTCAACCTCAGGAACTTGAAGATCCTCAACCTAACCCATTCTCTTTTGCTGGAGAAGACTCCAGATTTCAACCATTTCGATGTCCCAAATCTTGAGAAGTTGATGTTGGAAGGTTGCATTTCCCTTGTTGAGATTCATCCGTCGATTGACGTCCTACCGAGTCTTATCCAACTCAGTTTGAAAGGATGCATTGGCCTCAAAGAGCTACCGATGTTGGGATCAACTGTCAAATTATTGGACATATCAAGCTGCACAGGACTGCAGAGGATGCCCAGAAGGATCAAATCTGTAAAGGAGCTTTGTGCTGATCAAATAGCAGTGAATCAACTTCAGGCAGAGCCAATTGGTTTTTCCTTCTCTACGATATTCCCTTCTTTAATTAAATTGAGTCTTGTGAATTGCAAATTATCTGATGAAACCATTGTGGGTGATCTCGTGCAACTACAATCATTGAAAGATCTAGATCTAAGTCAAAACCTTTTTACTTCCATGACGGAAGCTCTTGGTGCATTCCCTTCGCTGCATTCTCTTTCACTTGAAGAGTGTGAGCACCTTGAAGTCGTTGGAAAGCTTCCGAATGGACTGCAGAAGTTGAACTTGATTAACTGCAAATTGTTAAAGAAGATCAACGGTGTTGTTAGACCTGAAATGGATTTGTATGCAGTAGGCTGTGAGAAATTAGTCCAGGTCGGAGAAGCTTCCAGATCACTGGAAATACGGAAGAAGGACGTAAAAATGATCGATCGTCTAAATTTGTACAAATTGAAATCCTCTGCTGCAAGCTACAGAATCGAAATGGCCAATACTCACACGGGATTGATCACAAGGACACTGGTCCAGGTTAGGCGGATACTTAAAAATGCAATGGTTTTGAGCTTGTTTTGTTCGGTTCTGATGGTGTTGTGTATTTCTGATGGAACGCAGGAGCAACAGTTGCTGTTTCATTGCGGCATATTGAGCTTGTTTGTTCGAGGAAGCAATGTTCCAAAGTGGTATCGGTACAAAACCGAAGATACTTCAAGGAGGTTGTGTCTCGAAGGAGGAGATGTGGACAGCAGAAGCATCATCGGCATCAATCTGTGCGTCGTGTACAAAACCCGAGGAGAGCACTTCACAAGCTTCCCGATGCAGGTAGACCTGCTTCTGAGCAACAGATCCAGGAATCTGTGCTGGGTGTACTCTCCCGCGGCTTATGCAACAGCCATCCAAGAGGAGATGACGTGGTTCAGCCACTGGAGGTTGACGGGTCACATTGCGCCAGGGGACTGCTTGGAGATCCAGGTGCTCTCACCTACTGACTGTGTGCAGGTGACGAGGATCGGAATCTGTTGGGCCTGCGAAGATGAAGCGAGGCGGCCGATCAGAAACTCGAGTTGGTACCGGAAGCTTGACGTGGACTTGTCTACTTATGAAGAGTCCCCAGGCCGCTTTGACTTGATCAACAAACGCCATCGTTGCTCTATGAAGACCCGGCATTAGTGTTCTACTTCTCTAGTCTGATGCACCTGCTGCTCGTTGGAACGTTGGTATATTTGCAGCTCCTTCCAAGCTTCGCGTTAATTTTATCAGATCGGTCGTGTCTCGTCGGATTTGTGAGCTTCGGATGGTAGCTGCTTCATCTAGCGGGTTGCCTTCCCATAGAATATATATTAGTTCTTGTTGATTCAAGTATAGATAGTAGAACAATATGCGATATACAACAAAGGGCTCTAATTTAAGAAGTCTTTTAGCAGCAAATTCTCCAACAAACAATAATATTATATTAAATCAGGGAGAATCCAAAATATTTTGTATGAAGAATTATTTTCTATAAACAATGGTACCATGAATCGAAGATTTGGATTTTTTTTTTTTAAACTAAAATTTAAGCTCGAACTTGTTAAATGCGTGATTAGCTTATTAAATTTTGTGAATTCAATTTAGAGAGTGGCTCCATTTATAAGGCACACCACACGGACCAGAAGTTGGTCGGAGACTGATTTGGTAGCAAATAGGTAGACCAGAAAATTACACGTGTGTATACGTACGTACGTAGGTTGTGTGTGATATTATAAAAACTGAAAATTAAAGACGGCCAAAAATGATGAAATTGATAAAAGGAAAAAGAGAGGATCAAGAAGAAGAAGAAGAAGAAGGTGATGTTTAGCAACTATGGAGGCGGGAACTCCGCAACTTGGTCTCGACCCCTTTCCCACTCTCCCTCCCCCTTTTCCACCCTCGGCTTGCCCGTAATATTACCCTTTCGCCCCTCCTACTCCTTTATTTATCTTGTTGTGGCTTCTGGTTTACGAATTGAGGAGGTGGGTGGGTTGTGTTCATAATTTGCAGAAAATTAAGGGCCGGGGCCGCTCCTTGATACGAAGCGCTGGTGGGTTCGGCGGCAACCGCCCCGTTAATGGGAATCGCTCCCCCAATAAATTTTTCATCCAAGAGGTCTTTTTTGTTTCCTTTTTTTTAATTTTAAATGTTAAATAAAGAATTAGCTTCATTGCTGTGGCGGATGTGATAGTTTAGATTGTTTTGGAAATGATTTGGTTTTTTTTTTTTTGGTTTAGGCCATTGGAGCTGAGTACGGACAAGGTTTTGAGACATTTCGACCAAGTGGGACTTTGAAGATGGATGTGGTAATAATCCCCTAGTTGCTCTTTCTTCTTCGCATTCTTGTCTGATGCTTGCATGAATGTTGCTCCTCCTCCTTGATGTGTCTTCTTTTGTGGAATGGCGAGTAGGATTATTTGAACGACAGACTGCAAGACGGATTCCTCCAGCGGATACGCTATGCCATGAAACCTGATGAAGCTTATGGCCTTATTTTCTCCTGGGACAATGTTGTGGTAACTTTCTTAAACCTTAGTTATGTTTCTGTCTGTTTGTTTTTAAATTTTTGTCTCAGTGGACGGATGGATATTTGAACGTTTCAGACAGATACACAAGCTATGAAGTTGAATGTGTGGAGGCAGCTTGCATCTGAAGAAGGTATGCCTTTAACCTTCAGCTTTGGACAAGTTTTTGAGCTCCTTTGTTTCTTTCGCTGTGGCCTTTTCCACAAGCATGCAATCTATTTCACTGATTGCTGCAAGATCTATATCTCATTCTCCTTGACAATTTGGTGACACAGATTCTATGATTTTTTTTTTTTGCTTTAAAAAGGGAAGGAAATTCCAGAAGATGAGCGTACTGAAAGACTGCTATTACATACAAGTGCCAATGATCTACTGCAGAAGGTTTGATGTTTCTCATGGTCTTTGTTTTCTTTTGATTCCTTTTGCTGTAGTGCTTCTATAGTTGATTGTACTGGAAAAAGATGAAAATTAGCACTTAATTTCATGGGCTTTATCGGCTACTTCATGTCTGCTTTCTTTGGTTTCAACTAAGATTATATGTGCTCCCAGCCCAGGGAGCATTGACTGGGTGCAAGTTGTGGCGATGGATGGTAGTATTGTGTGGGTCAAAGAATACTGTTTCATCAATGTATAGAGAGACCAAGATTTACGTGGGTCTATGCAGGTTTTTGTTGTAGGTTTTTCTAGAAATTCTATCCTCTTTTGATTTTAAGTGTCTTTGTTCTTACTGTAAAGAATTCTTGAATTCAGCTGTACAACAATTGTTGTGTATGGTGATTGGTTTGTGCATTTCTCCTTGCACTTTCAGGTGCTGATGTGGGAGACAAGGGAAAGCAAAGTGGAAAGGTTGAGGTCAAGATTGTCGCAATTGTATTATGAAAATCTGGCATCAGTAAGTGCCTGACCAAACTTGGAAATACATTAGAGCAAAGCAATGTCTTTGTGTTGACACCATTATCCATTTAGCTCAATAAACCGTTGGATGGACTAGAAGAATGGCTCGATGCCTTACATAGATCGCGCATCCCATGTGCTGTTGTTTCAAGTCTAGATCGTGTCAACATGGTTGCAGCCTTGGAGCGTATGAAGCTAAAGAATTACTTCCAGGTTTGATAGCTCTCTGACTTGAGCATTTTCCCATGCGGAAAGGCTATTTCCTTCGAGCTTCAAGTTAGATTATCTGATCTGCTTCTGGTTACCTCTCTAATTGTGACAAAGTAGAATTATCTGATAACATAACCTACGAATAATTTTGACAACTTCTATGGTAATCTCAGAAAGTCGTGATTGGAAGTTGATACTGCTACAATCTTCATAATTATCTGAGAATGATTTTCTTTCTTTGTGAGTTTAGGCAATAGTTTCCGAGGAAGATGGGATGGAATCAATAGCTGACAGGTTTCTTTCTGCTGCCGTCAAGGTGTGTGGTTTCATAATATACAAAGTCGTATGGTTATAACCAGGGTGCGGTTCATTAAGTTGTTTTGAGCTTCTTGGACTTATTTCCCGCTTGCAGCTTGATCGTAAACCATCAAAATGCGTGGTGTTTGGGGATGATCCCAGAGGCATAACTGCTGCTCACAATTGCACCATGATGGCGGTGGCATTAATTGGGGCCCATCCTGCGTTAGTACTTCCAAGTTTTATAACTTATCCTTACTCCGAAATGAAAGAGGGGGCGGGCGTACGCCAGGAATGTTTAGTTCTTCTAGTAGATATCATCTTTGCAACTAAAAGAAACTGCTTGCTTACATCCAGGATCAACTGCATTTCATTCTCCTATTCCAATCATAAGACCCTTCAGAAAAGATTCTCAATGACTTTCCCTGCTTTTAACTACCTTATGCATGTATAGTTCTTCCACCTGCAAGAAACAAATATGGTCGTTTTTTTTTTCTTTTCGGAGTTGTTCGTTGTGGCAGACAGACTAATGCAAGCATCTCTGACCCATGTTATCAGAAGTAGTGGTTGTTTGATCTGCTACTCGGCACGCTGACTTCTTTGGAACCATGCAGGTACGATCTGGTGCAGGCCGATCTCGCGGTAGGCAGCTTTCACGAACTTTCGGTGATCAACCTGAGGAGATTGTTTGCAAACAAGGGTTCAAAGTTCATGGACTGTCAGAAACAGATAGTAGAGAATTCTCCTCCCAAAAGAAGGCTAACCATTGACACCATATTCTGACCCTTCTCCTGCCTTCCCTTTTCTTCCCTACCACCTCCTATAATTTCTGGCGCTGCCTCTGTCAACTGTCAAGTCAAGTGATACATGTTCTCCTCTCCAACAGTTTCTCTTTTCTTTTTAGAGCATATACGTGTTTTTTTTTCACGTTCTTAATACGAACTTCCATAATTCCATGCAGATTCAACATTTTCAAGGTAAAAATTTTGAACCCCTCTTCTTCGAACATTATTATTAAATTTTTGTTAAAAAAATTTATCAAAATTCAAAAATTATATCAGACTCGAACTGCCACGAACCCAGGCTGATATGTCAAAAGGGAATGGCAAGGCAGGATCTCCAAATGTCACTCTTTACCCGGAATTTCCTTATCTATATGATATCCCATTCATTGTCCATCTGTCTCAATAGAACTGAAAAGACAAAAAAAAAGTCCCAAATCCCCAAATCAATGCAGTATTCCAGTATGGGAAACTTGGGTCTGATCATCTTGTCCATGACATGCGCAAGAGTACGACCAAATCTGTAATAAGTAAAGCATAGAAAAGAAGATGAAGTGCGTAGTACATGGGATGACTTCCTCAATCTCTTCCTTTTCACCCATATCGGGTCCTCCCAGAAATTGGCCTCATTCTCCGAAATCAGCTCCCAGGCTGCTCCCTGTTGTCCACTGTTCTCTTCAAGGTACATCCTTTTTGGCTTCCTTGGTTGGCAAAGGTTGAAACTTTGGTGTTTGAAATTTCAGTTTTGGAGATAAAGTTTGGGAATTGGAGCTTATAAGTGAGTTTGGCTACCTGGGGGACTTTTGCCCTTTTGGGTTTAGCCCCAAAGTTGTAGTCTTTATTATGTCTCGAAGCTATTTGTAATTTTGGTGTTGGGGAGTTGAGTTCTGGAGCTAAAGTTTGAGAAATTGGAGCTTTGTAAGTTTTGGTATCTGGGGGATTGTTTTCCTTTTGGGTATAGCCCCAAAGTTGCAGTCTTTAGTTCTAGAAGCTAGCTAGCTTTGTAGGTTCAGTACTGGGTCAGTGTAGTCTTTCCCAATTGTGGGTTCTAACCGGATGATAAGGAAAATAAATGTGGGAAGCTGCACTTGAGTCGGTTGAATTTTTTGCACTTTTGATCAGCAATGTTGAAAACTTTGATCTAGTTCTCACTGTTCTTACTCTGTTGAAGATGAATTGTGCAGGGACTGCGGCTGAACCAAAAGCTAGTTCGCTTTCGGAACCATTATTGATGAATGCAGTTAGAGGACATGATGTTGAGAGGCCACCAGTTTGGCTCATGAGGCAAGCAGGGAGGTACATGAAGGCAAGATATCTTATTCATCTTTTACTCTTGTTTTCAGAGTGTGTATAAGCACCAGCGATCAATTCTTTATGTGTTTTGATCAGTGGATGCTGCCAGAGCTTGAAACTGAGCTCACAATCTGTTGGACTTAGACGTGCGTATCAAGTGTCTTTTCTTTTTTGAGTTTTGGCAAAGTCCATTCGTTGGTTAACTTGTCATTCTGGCTTGCTTTGATCATACTTGGTGCCGTTGATATATGCTCATTGAGAACGTCTATTGACAGAGCTATCAAATCATATGCGAGAAGCATCCCTCATTCCGTGAGAGGTCAGAGAATGTGGATCTAGTGGTGGAAATTTCTCTGCAGCCATGGAAAGTATTTAAGCCAGATGGGGTAAGCTGATATAAGGAAGCATATCTTATCTTTCCGCTGAATTGAAACTACCCTGGACAACTTCTATTTGATGGTATAGGACTGCCCGAGTCAATCATGAATGCCACTTATCAGAAGTTTATTTTTCTGAAGAAGGAACATACTGAATGATATTATAGTTCTTCGTTTGGATTTGATAGACTTGTCAGTGCTTTAAGGTTTACTTTTCCGAGCAGGTCATTTTGTTCTCAGACATTCTGACCCCACATTCTGGAATGAATATACCTTTCGACATTGTGAAAGGCAAGGATCCTGTGATATTCAATCCTTTGCGAGAAGCTGCTGATGTTGAACAAGTGAGAAAATTTGTACCAGAGGAATCTGTTCCATATGTTGGAGAAGCATTGACAATTTTGCGGAAAGAGGTCTGAATTACTTCTCTCTTCTGACTTGCAGCTTGGTGTGGCATATCTTGTGTCTCTTAAGTTACTACTAGCTCCGAAAAAACCAAGCCTCGCTATGAGAAAGAGTAGAGCTGTTCCTTCCGGCCTTCCTTCCTAAGAATGGGTCACTATACTCGGGGCTTATGCTGTGGATAGTTTCTCCCCGCGAGACCTAGTGATTCTCGTAAGACTCCATTGTAGAGATCATGAAGATAACCTGCCTCATAATGCTTTGGAATAGAAATTGTGAAGGCTGGGCATTGAGGAACCTCTTCAACTGAAACATTCAAGAAGAGCGACGTCTCTATATTTTGGCAGCTGCATAATCAGTGAGATTGTTAGTTTATGGGTTTTAGGAGTAGGTTTGTGCTGTGATCTAATTTGAATAGAGCGTGAACAGTAAAATGGAATAATGATGACTTGATGCAGTTCAAATTAGTTAGAGAATTTTAGTCGCTGCTTGTGATTATTTCTTAGAGTTGTCGACCTTGTCTGATAAATCATTATTGTCTCTCTGGTGCCTTACTGATCCAAGGGAAATGGCCATTCGTCTTCCCTTTGTCAGGTGGATAACAAAGCTGCTGTGCTCGGTTTTGTTGGTGCTCCTTTTACACTGGCATCATATGTTGTTGAAGGTGGTTCGTCAAAGCATTACACTAAGATAAAAAGATTAGCTTTCTCCCAGCCCAAGGTAAGTCTATGAAGGCATGGAATTTCTCATTTCTGGGATGCTTATCTAATGGCTTGGTTGCTTGTTATTACAAATTAACATTTTCAACGTCTCCCCTCTCTTTTGTTTTCTGCCATAGGTTCTTCATGCTTTGCTTCAAAAATTCGCTACCTCCATGGCAAGGTACATCCAGTACCAAGCTGACAATGGCGCGCAAGCAGTTCAAATCTTCGACTCATGGGCTACGGAGCTGAGTCCCGTGGATTTTGAGGAGTTCAGTCTCCCATACCTGAAGCAGATTGTGAACACTGTGAAACAGACTCATCCTAATCTCCCTCTGATTCTGTATGCAAGTGGATCCGGGGGTTTGCTAGAAAGGCTTGCCAGGACGGGGGTCGACGTAGTAAGCCTGGATTGGACGGTAGACATGGCAGAGGGCAGGCGTCGATTAGGACCTGATGTGGCGGTTCAGGGAAACGTGGACCCTGGTGTTCTCTTCGGATCGAAGGACTTCATCACCAAACGGATAAACGACGTGGTACAAAAAGCAGGCAAGAGGAAACACATACTGAACCTTGGTCATGGAATAGTTGTTGGCACACCAGAGGAGAATGTTGCACATTTTTTCGAGGTAGCTAAAGGAATCAGATACTGAGAGAAGACCTTGTGTTCCATTCTATCCGGTTGAAACATTGGATTAGTCGACTTGGTGCGTGCGTGCAAGGTACAACATTCAAATCGGTCTAAGCTGGTATTGTGGACTGGTACACTAATGACTTTCCCAAGTCCTTTTCAGAACCCACTCAGCTCATGAACTGGATACTACTCACAATCTTGAATCTTTTAATTCCGTGGGCCTTGCGGCCAGATTAAAAAGCGCTTTGAGCCTAAGCTTTATCGTGGAAGTGGGTATGTGCCACCATATTTATATTTATTAGGAATAAACATCAAATAATCTTCTCTACTATTTTAAAAAGTTCAATTAGCACCATCTATTTAAAAGTAGTTTACATAAGTTCATGTACTTCTCTAAATAAGTCAAATAAAATCAATTTTTCGATCACCACCGACACATCATCAATGTACATGACATTTTTTCATATAAAAAATGCCTCATCATCTTTAAGTTCGTTTTTTAATTGTTTTCTCTCCTCTTTAGACTGTAAAGGGAAACATATATATCTTATTCATCTTCCGCCTAATAAGAGCCACTTATCTCAATAATGGAGAAGGTCGATCAAGGACATTAAGCCCGAACAGACATCTTGCAGCTACAATGGCCAAGTTTCACACTGTCATTATGAATTTGGCCAAAGATTCAACCAATCGAGCAGTTATACATACCCCACTAGTGATGCCATTGGCTATTCCGAATTGCGTGGTTTTTTTGTCTGTGCGGTGCTACAGTCGTAGCTTATTGTGAATTTGGTGTTCGGAAATTTTTTTGTGTGAATTTGATGTACACGTCGGACAGCGACTGAAAAATTCGTATGTTGGAACAAGATACAATTTTTAAAGTGATATCTTTCCAAGATACAAATTTTTAAGTCGTTTCCAAGATACCATTTAAAAAATCGTATCTTGGTCAAAAATCTGGGATGCATCCGAAATCTGATCAGATTTAAAATCAAGTATTGTCGAATTCTTAAGAAACCCTTGTTGTCCGTCCTGCAGTCTATTATATGCACACTCATATTTAAATTTAGAGAGAGAGAGGGGGGAGGGACCCATGAGCCTATCCACCCAACTGCTTCAACTTTCCCCGGCTACACTCACTAATGCTACTATATTAATTAGGCCCTTTTATTGCTTGCTTGCTGCCCCCACATTGTACAATCACAGAAAGCGACCCGGATAAGTCTTCTTTCTGGAATTGGATCCGATTACCATTTAATCTTAAATCATGAGTTGATTCACAAGTTTACAAAAAAAATCTTAATTATTTTTATAATATGGGTTTGGATTTAACGTTTAAAGTGATAACAGGAGGACGTGACTTATCTATTATTGCCTTGTTCGTCAAGCATGCAAAATGGACACAAGCTACAGCCTAGTCCTAGTGACCCCAAAACTGCCGGAGTGCAGTTTCTTTGTATGCTTCCGGATCTCAAAATCTCAGCTTTGGTGGGGCCCACGAGAAGAAATGCGAAAGGTCAGTGTCCTCGCTAAAAAATATTTAGATCCGACTACCGAATTATTCAATGCCGAAAAATAAAAAATAAGAAGATATGCAATGATGAAAAGGATCAATTAATATTTTCCCGTCTAAAAATCATCACGGCCCACGACTAAGTAAGTAATATATATTGTTCCTCAAAAAAAAAAAGGTAATATATAACACATTGTTTATTAAATTATCTTACACCTGATCATCAACCCCATCATCAGCTTCCCTAACCGTCCCAGCCTCTACCGATCTACTACCTCCTAGCTCCTCCGGTAGTTGACCACCGTTGACCCCACCACAGGCAGACGACCGCTTCCCACCCGATAGCCACACGGCCCCCTCCCAAGCCCAATCCCACAGGTTCAACACAATGTAGGTCCCAATCCCGCCGATGAGGCCGTACGCTATGGAGTACGTCATCGGCATCACTATCAACGTCACGAACGCCGGGATCGCCTGCCGCATGTCCCCCCACTCGATCTCCACCACCGACCTCATCATCAGCACCCCGACCAGGATCAGCGGCGGCCCCACCGCCCACGCCGGGATCGACGCCAACAGCGGCGTGAAGAAGAACGCCAGGAAGAAGTACCCCGCCGCCGTTAGCGCCGTCAACCCCGTCCTCCCCCCCTCCCGTATCCCCGTCGACGACTCGATGAACGTCGTCACCGGCGATGTCCCGAGCAGGGATCCGACGACGATCGCCCCCGCGTCTGACATGAACGCAAAGTACTGCCCCTCGAACCCACCGTTCTGGTCCGCGAACCCCGCGAAGCGCGCCATCGAGTATAGCGTCCCCGTCGTGTCCAAAACGTCGACGTAGAGGAACGTCACTAGGGCTTCCCAGAACCGCCCCGTTTTAATGCCCTTGAAGCTTAGGGCTCCTGCGGTGTGTTTTATCACGTGGACGTCGACTACCTTTTTGAAATACTCGAACGACTGGTCGCCTTCCGTGGTGTTGGGGAAGGCGGTTACTTTGGTGTTACGGAACCAGCTGACGGCGGTTACGAAGACGATCCCGTAGATCATAGCGCCTTTTACGTTCTTGACCAGGCAGTATGCGATAATTACGAACCCTACCACGCCGAGCCAGAAGGTCGGGCTCTCCATGCGGTGGTTGAGGCAGTATATCCCGCCGGAGACAGTGCCTCCGGGGAGGAGCGCGACGGTGCCGTTGGCCAGCGTCGTGACCGGCGCGAGGGAGGCGCGTGCGGAGGTAGGGCAGGCGGCGAGGGTGAGGAGGGTGGACGAGGAGTACCCGACGAGGCCGATGCCTTCGTTGCTTTGTAATCCGATGAAAGCGAGGAAGAGGCCGATCCCGGCGGAGGAGCTGATCCGGACGGGCTTCGGGACAAGCTTGGCGAGCTTGGCGCGGAGGCCGACAGCGGAGATGGCGAGGAAGATGAGCCCCTCGAGGAAGACGGCGGCGAGGGCGGTCTTGTAGGGGATGTTGCCGGAGCCGTGGAAGCCGACGACGGTGTAAGCGAAGTAGGCGTTGGTGCCCATCCCGGGGGCGAGGGCGAGGGGGAGGTTAGCGAGGAGTCCCATGATGACGCAACCTATCAAGGAGGAGGCCACGGTGGCGACGATGAGGTCGCGGCGGACGCTGTCCAAACACGCGGTGTAGCCTGGGTTGACGGGGTCGAACTTGCAGGAGACGTCCGGCTGGAGGATGTCGGCGACGGGGCAGGCGGAGATAGGGAGAGAGAGGTTGGTGGAGCAGAGGGGGAGGCAGTCGGAGACGGAGCAGGTGGCGCCGGAGTCGGAGAGGATGGAGGCATTGACGGCGAGGATGTAGGCCATGGTGAGGAAGGTGGCGGTGCCGGCGCGGAGCTCGGTGGTGAAGGTGGAGCCACGTTGCTTGAGCTTGAAGTAGTGGCCGGCCCGGGTGGAGGCAACCCAGTTGTTGAGCCTGGATAGCGATAGCCTCTGCTTCAGATGAGATAATCCTCCTGGTTCACCCATCGATCTCCTAATGATTACCAACCAGCTAAGCTCTTTTTCTCCGTCTTTTTTTTATTTTATTTTTCTGGGTTCTTATGGGTTCATCTGTCTCTGTGTGTGTATTTGAGAGCGTATCTGTGGTTTCTTCTGTCGCTGTGTCGTAGTAGGTTTCTTCTAGTGCCTTTGTAGTGGAGGGGTCAATTTTTGTGTGTGTTTTTTTAGTTTTTCTGTCTGGTGTAAATAATATATATCCAGAGAGATAATAAGGGTAGCCTACTTTTTTAATCTCTGTATTCACAGTCTTTTATTATTAAATCTTAATTAATTAATTAATATTTTTTATATTCGTATGTTTATATGGAAGATGTACCGTTAGTGTGTTTATGGGTTTAGAAGGAGATTCTGTAAAGGTTGTGGGATCTTGAGTTCCCACGTAGTGAAGAGGGAGTATCTTTCACGTGTATGCCCACGCCACACGGAAGATTCTTCCATTGGACATGATCTTCTCTAGTGGAAATTTGACTTTTATTTGGTCAAGATTTTAACGTAGTTTTGATTTGATGCGAGTAAAATTTAACCGGTTCGACCAGTAGGTAGCATATGGTATATGGTTGAATAGTAAAATACACCAATAGTCTATTTGCTAGTTAGAATAATTAACTAAAAAGGGGATCTTTGAGTTGTCTCCGTTACATACATGTATATGTACACATTGGCGGAGAACGAGGAGGGTCAATGTCCCCTGTCCCTAGAAAGGCAACATTTACGAAATGATGTGTTAGTTTAAAATTTAAGAATGTAAAAAAAGTTGTTTCTAATTAGAGTTCAAGATTCCGAATAACAAAAAATTCAAAACAAAAATCCTCGGCCCCGAGGAAGGCAACATTTCACCAAAATGGCATTGCTTTCCCTTTCCATTCGGTAAGCTATATCATGTCCCACTACTCTTCTCGTCTTATGATTCCAGAGTTGTTGCCGTGTCGTTATTATATATTTTGTGAGTTTAGTAAAACTAAAATTAATACAGCATGTGTTACTTTTTTTTTGAGATGCAGCAGCATGCGTTACTTGAATTAGGTTTCAAGAGAAAAATAATGAAAGTTTTGGCTCCTAAATGTAACAAGGTAATCCTCGTTCTTGTCCACTGGGCCGACTAATCCAATTCGAGCCGAGTAGGACCTTTGAAAGGTTGCAAAGTTTTTCCAACAAGTATTTAACACTGCTGCGTACCCAAGGAATCGAACCCGAGACCTGGTTAAGCTAGAACTGCTCCCTCACCAGTTGATCTAAGTGCCTGCACGGACGCAAGAAATAATGTGGTTCGGCCTAATGCCTACATCCACAGAGAGAAAAGAAAACTTTTATTGATGAGTTTCCGAGCCACAAAGTCATACAAAAAATCTAGGGTAACATGTCTTTATATAGAGACAAACCCTTGGTGTACAAGTATCGGATTAGGAGTCCAAAACCTAGTCAGAATATGAATAAGAAATAAGTCTTTCCTATTTCTCGCCATCATCTAATAACAACACACACCCTTTCTCTTAAAATATCAAAAAATAATTAATTTTAAAATTCCATAACAAACTCATTAAAAATAGAATTCGACCATGATGTAGTTAAATTTAAACTTGAACTGTCAAATATAACAAGTGATAATGTGTTTAAGCTATAGTAAAATTTAAAATATGGGCGCGTCACCTACTTTCCGAAAATCAAACCCCACAGAAATAGTGGCCTAATATTGTTGTCGTCTTGTAATTTTAGCATTCTTTCTGACCGTCTACCTTTTTCTTTTTCTCTGATTGAATATATTATATTCTAATGCTTGCCTCTTGAAGTGGACTTCTTCAATTTTATTTATCGTTCAGAATTAATGTGAAGCGGACGTCTAAGTTTTAATATCCAGTATTATCAACATGTGTGAACAATTAGCTAGGAAGGAATGGCTCCCATGAAATTGCATCCTACCAAATTTGGGCTTTTCCTCTATGTTACAATATTATAAGTACGCAAATATTTAGCTTATCTGCTATATAAACCAACTACACGGAATAATATTATCAAATTAATCATATCGTGGAAGAAAATAGGACATTTGGTTGAATCATTAAATAAAATAAAAATAATTAGAAGTCGGTAGGAGACCGATGGCAATGGCATTCCTCTTCCTTCTGCCATACGCAACCCAGAAAATGTGGATACCATGGCAGCAAGTTGCTTGTGCTGCCAAAACTGGAAAATTAATTTGAGACGTTTGACGAATCAGAGTAATGCATCTCAAATTCCCATTCCCATTCCCATTCACACTCTAATTAGTTGTTGAAATTATCACAGATTACAATTGTAGTGAATTTATTTATAAGTATAAATATTAGTAGTTAATTAATTTTAAATTTTGAATTAGACATAAAAATTCTAACCGTCCATTATTGTCCGATGTAAAAAAATTGAAGAATCCATCATCCTACTGCTAACTTAAATTGGTAATATAGTTCAGAACTCCCAACTCTGTGTTGGTGGGTAGATTCGATGATTTTGTAACCTTAATTTCAAAGTTGTCAGCCCTAACAAGCTGGTAGGCTTTTCCTATATTAAAAAAAATCTGGTAGGCTAGTTTAGCCAACACGTTCCCAGGGTCAATGTTTCGAAGTTAATGTTATATTTTTTAATATCATCTATCATGTCAATAACTATTCTGCTGCTTATTCAGATTTTAGTTAGATAAAATTTTTGAAAGTTGAGAAAAAAAAATTTTAAAAATATTTAGAAACTGTTGTATTCTTGATGATTTGATTCGAACTTGAGATCTCGTAGTCAAATTAGAATAATTTTCTCAAATCCATATAGTTATGGATAAATGTTTTTACAATTGGTAAAAACTCAATTCGATGTTCCAACTTAGTCGGATCCAATTTTCTCGCGGCCATTAGTCCATATATATATAATGCATAAACAAAGCAACGGAGGAGCTTATAGTTATTTCGTACGTCACCTAGATATCTGATTCACACGGTAAACTAAAATCACTAGTTACTTGTACATCAACAACATGCAGGCAGACAAGTCAATAATTTGAGCTCAATTTATTCCATTCTCTTTTTTTTTTTTGCAATTTACATTTTTTTGGGTGGATTTTACAATTTACATACCGATCCCACCAAGTGTAGCTACTCCTTGTAGGGAAATAATGGTTCTCTGGACATATTGGTACCTAATATTAAATGCTTCAGCTAACTCTCAAATGAAAAGGACAATTTGTTACCCAAGAGAGGTTATTCTAATTATAGGGATGACTCGATTTCAAAAGGGATGACTCGATTTCATCTTAAATCTAAAGAGAAAGAGACTATCAAAGGGTAATGAGATGTTGTAATAGTTAAATATCTCGATTATGAATACTGTGGAAGTAATTATGTTCAGACTCGGTAGATTTTTTTTTCTTTGTAATTCAATACAGTTTGAATATATATTAGTCAGTTTATAAATATCTGGATAATTTCGAACAAAATGTTTAGTGAAAGGAATGAACGGCGTAGGAATTTTATGGCGCCGAGATATAATTTCCTTGCTAGAAACAACAGTTGCCTAGTTGGACCCGCGTCTTGCCCACTTGTATTGATCACTTTCAATTTTTAATGCATTACTTGGACTATTACCATCCTTGATCATCATTGACAATCTTTAATAAATGGACCACTTTCTCAAATTAACCAGCCAAAACAACTGGCATTGTCTATTACCAATTAGATTTTTCGAAGAGTACTAACTTCATGATAGAGAGGAAATTCCGAAATTAATTGTTATTTGTCACTGTTAAAGAAACGATTTGTGAGTTTATTTCTTATTCTATTCGGACTAAATTTTGGATTTTTAATTTGACATAGATAGTTTACTTGATATACAAGAGTTTGCCTCTATATAAAGACATGTTACCCTAAAGTTTGGTATGGCTTTGTGACTCGGATCCATCAATAAAATTTCTCATTTCTCACCGTGGACGTAGGCACTAGGCCGAACCACATTATCACAATGTCGGATCACGGCGCAAAGTTTGCTCTTGTGAAGTTTGATGGTTCATCGAATTTCGGGTTATCGTAAAGGCGTGTCAAAGATCTCCTCGTGCAACAAGGGATGGTCATCGCACTCTCGGAAAAGAAGTCCGAGAAGATGGAGGAGCAAGAGTGGGAGGAGTTGGAGGCCAAGGCGATAGCGAAGATTCGCTCGTGTTTGACAGATGATGAGGAGCCACCAGCTGGGTTGTGGAAGAGGATCCAGGTCGGAGTCAAAGAAGTTCAATGAAAGTGGTTTCGAGTGCAGAGAAGGGCACATGGAGGGGACTATCCAGGACGAACTAGGGATCAAGACAACGAGGAGGGATCGGCATCCACAATCATGGCCACATATTCAGACGGGTCGGATGGTGACTGGCTTTCTGTCTTATCAAGTCCAATACATCATGATAATCTCTTTTCGTTAGGGACCTTGGATTATAACAGTGATAGTTATAAAGGTATGCTAATGAAGGTAGAGAAGGATGCAATGGTAGGGGATGAAGGGTGAATACCTATAGGTTAGTGAGGTACATTATTGTAGGTGGAGTCACATCAATGGGTCTGAAGGAGTTGGCAAAAGCTCATGTCATATGAGGTTGGTTCGTATGAGGGAGCAAATGCTTGACATGGATGGTTTGAGTGCAGTTGGGATTCGCAGAGACATGGATAGCAAGCTAAGGTTATTTCGTGGAGGCATGGTTGGCAAAGTGCTATGGTTATCTCAGAGAAGCTTTGTTAGTTGGGCCCCGCTATGGTTGTCTAAAGGGACATGCACGTCAAAGGTGTTGGGTAGATTTTGTATGGAGAATGTGAAGTCGTTGGTAGTACCACGGGCGAATCGGGTATCTCACTCAAGGCTAAACAGTGGAGTTCGTGATATGTTGAGGACTTTACTTAGTGGAACAAAAGGTTGCACATTGTATGCTATGGTATGTAGCAATGGTTCAAGGCAAAAAGGTCCAGCAAAAAAGCAGTTCAAGATTACGGAGCACGGGGTTGACCAAAAAATAGAGAGTGCACAAGTTTGCTTCAGCGGGTGGACTTACTAGTTGGGGTTCGATGGAGATTGGAGGGAATACGTCAAGCAAGCTCAGGAGTTGCTCAAGCTTGGGGGCTGCCTCCAAGTGATTGAACGAAAAAGGAAGAGAGAAAGTTGAGATTGTATTATTGATGGTGGTATTTCTATGGTCAAGGTAGAGCTGGTAGAGTCGGTTTGGTTTCTCAAGTTCTCATGGTTCTTCAAAGGACAGTATTTCATCAAGGTAGAGTTTGTTGAAGTTTGGATAGAACTTCATGGTTCGTCCACAGGATGATTTCTCGCCAAGGTGGAGATTGTTAAAGATATCGAGAAATTGAAGAGGAAACGATTTGTGGGCTTGTTTCCTATTATATTCAGACTAGATTTTGGACTCCTAATTTAACCTAGATAGCTTACTTGATATACAAGAGTTTGCCTCTATATAAAGGCATGTTACCCTAAGGTTTGGTATGGCTTTGTGACTCGGATCCATCAATAAAATTTATCCTTTCTCACCGTGGACATAAGTACTAGGCCGAACCATGTTATCACTTATATCCGTGTTCTTTGCACATTTTGTTCTCTAGTTGCTAAATTCCTAACAGTCACGCATACGATTTATGTGATTTTTCTTCTACTTGTTTTTTGAAGTTATATGGTTTTCCAATACTCATTATACCAATTACCTAAATTCAAACAGAAACAGTATCAGAAATTGTGGCATTTACTCTCCTACTATGTTGTAATTCTATTATATTTAGATTGCTCGAATTTACTTGTTAAGATATAATAATTAATTGTGATTAATCTTGGTTTTAATGAAAACATGGTTGCACTATACAAAAGAGATAAAAGGATGTTGATGATTTGAAATGTGATGGGGGCCCACTGCTCCAAGTTGTATGGCTTTGAATGGTCCACAAGTACAATTCCAAGCCTTCTTTATTTTTGTTTGATTAAGAAAGTGCGAAAAACAGAAACAAAAAAGGATCACATCACCTTTTTTTTTGGCTAGTGAAAGATGATTTGAGTTCAAAGTACGAATTGATCGATCCAATTCCATTAAAAAGTCTCATTTTTTTTATCGAAGGCTTATTATCATTAATATAACTTACTACGAACAGAATTATTTTAGGGAAATTAACACTACCACCAAAAAGATTTGTCTTTATCTCTCACATGTGAGGATCCTAGAAGAAGCAGATGGTTTCCACGCATCATCATGTGAATCTTGTGTCTTCTCGCACTTTACAAGGGTTTTTCCTTTTGGATGATAAAGATGTTTATGGATGAGATTAGTGTTGGGTTGAATGCATATTTAATGTATTTGGTTCAAATTGGAAAGGTCCAAGTGGAAGGCCCAAAGTCAAGTTAAGGAATGTGTACCACATTGAATAGAGCAAGGAGGATTTCCTTGTTTATAAAGAATTCTTCTCCTTACCTCTCAAATAAGTTGACCACCTGGAAGGAAAGCCAACTCGGACCGCGACGAGGATGGTGCGCACCATCCGAACACGCGAACGTGCGCATCGTCGCGAGGAGCTAGAGGAACCTTAAGTATTTAGATTAGATTATAAGTAGGTATTTCCGGACAAGCGTACAAGGAAAGAACAGTGTATGTTGTTCTGTCCCAATATTCAGGATTCCTCGACATATGTATCCCTCCAGGCTTCACCATATGTCTAATTGGAACATTAGCAAATTGGTGGCTGAGTGACATGTTTCTGCTGTCTATCACCTTTCTTGGGTCTTCTTCTTTCTTTTCACGAGGATAAAGATTATTCGTCGCATATGATCTGATATAATTGGTTTGCAAGATAAAGTGTTAGTGTAAAATAAAATCCTAATATAATTAGCTACATGCTTCCCTCCGAACTATAGAAAATGACCCATTTAGAATAAAAAATAAAATTTATGGACTTTGTTCGGAAAATTAAAATTTGAAATCTTATTCGATTTATTTAAACCTCTTGTACCAATCTCGATTTTGATGTGATGTCACACTAGATACTGCTACTAGTAGTGAAAAGCGAGGTAAAATATAGGTGGTGCAATTTAATGGAGATCATCGGTGTTCGAGACCCCTGAATCAGGAATATATACCTTTAAGGTCCCATATTAAATTAAATTTTTATGGAATCACGTTGCTGATGCTAATAGTTTCTCTAAGATAGGATTATGCTGGAATTTTTTCTAAAATAGGTAAAGAACTTAAATTTTTTCTTGAAATAGGTAAAAATAGATGCATATTCTATTATTTTTTCAACATATTCAGGGAATAGGTATATGTTTCTACCTATTTCGAGAAAATATCTAAGTTTTTAAAAAAATTCCGATATGCTCACTCAGTTAGTTTGGCAAAAGTTTAATGCGGCTATTCAATTATCAAGTATTTTCCAAGTCCAGCGGGTCAGGCTTATCCAACCACAAATTGCAAGGTGAATCAATCTCTTGTCTCTCGGGTAGTTCAATTCTTTTCCAATTATCATTTTATCTGTAGTTTGCGATAATTGAGTTTTTAGTAAAGTCTAGACTGTAACTTCCATACTATTGTGTGGGGGAAGTTACCACCGGCTGGGGGTGGGGGTGGGAGTGGTTGACGGGACGACAAGGGTGGGGGAGGGAGAATCATTGTAAATACGAATGTTTTTAAAATCGACCTGGAAGGCGATTCAAAATTTTTAAAATTTTTGGTTCGTCTGGTCCGACCGGTCCGACAAGAACTCTATTTTATATTAATATAATTAAAATATTATTTAATAATTTTAATTTAACATAAAAATGATAAAATATCAAATTAATTCAAATATTTAGCAACTTTGTTATACAATTTATCCAAACAAAGTCTTCAACCATGAATTGAACAAGTCTAGAAGAACAAGAAGATGATTATACAAGTTTTCAGATTCGACATATTAATCTAATTTGTTTGACTTAGTTAAAATATTATCAAGAATTGTTAAAAAATAAGTTTTTTGTGATAAAAAAGTGATGTATACGCTCTGAATGTGGAAGTTGAAGTTTTATTTCTAAATTAAATCAGATAAAATGAAAAAAATATACATTAATTTTTTTGATCCGGACGAACTGGGTCACTCTAGAAGCATCTGACCGGACAGTCCGACCATATTTTAGCCGGTCGAACCGCATTATAGGTTTTAGGAGAAAATCGACCCAAATTTGGTTCTGAGTTGTGGTCAGACCAGTCAGACCATCGGTCGGACCATAGTTTTAAAAACATTGGTAAATACATAAACACATCAATAAATTGATATTGTTGAGACCTGAGAAAAATATCACCTTAGAGAGGTTATTACAATTGAGTTTTTTGAGCAATAAAAACGTAAATACCGAAAAATTACTTTGTCAAACTTTTTGCTAGATTGAAATTTTTTGTTGTTGCGGTATTCAAATTTATCATTCGATTGAAATTTTTTCTTACAACAAGAAGGCGGTCACAAGACTATTTGATGACAATTGAGAAATGCACGATGTAAAATTTATCAAAGCAAGCAAATATAGCACAAATTAGTATTTTTAATATTTTTTAAATTTTTTAATTAAGTAAAAATATACATATTTATTACAAAATATAATTTTATGCAAAAATTGAGACCGAATAACATAGATCACTCAGAACCATCATTTTTTATCAGTTTAGAAAATTTATCATTTTACGGAGATTTTAGGAGTGCTGTAACTCTTATTCATTTTTTAATAAAACATAATGGATAATAACCTAAGTACCCTGGTGTTTGAGCAAATCTTCCTTTTAGTCTTTACTGTTTTCAATAATTTTTTTTGATCTTTCTAGTTTAAAATAATAGTCTTTTTAGTCCCTAACACCGGTACCAGAAAATTTCTCCGACGAAGAGACTCTGGAAAAGACCAAATACCCTTCAGTTTAAAAAAATTAAAAACAAAAATTTATTTCCTCTCTCTTCTCCCCTGTCATCTCTCCTCCATTGATACAAAATGAAAGGTCTCGAGACCCAAAATTAATGGGTTCCTTGCCTCTACCAAGCATCTTCAACATCACCGCTCGCCATGAAAAAAAAGATTCTCTCTTAATTAAACCCATGAAATCCAGTAGATCCAAGAACTAAAAACTGTACCTATAATTGGGACCCAAACCCAGAAATTCAAGAACCAAGAAACTGGAGGGACTCTAACTTATTGAAGACCAAAAATACCATTTTTAATTAAATCCACCAAGACACCCATGAATCCTTCATCTTCTCTGATAAAAATCAAACCTAAATAAACAACACCAAGTTGCTCCGCCCTCGAGAACCAGCACGACTTCTTCCACATCGTACAGGCGCAGCAGAGAGCTGAACGGGACTCTGCGATTGACCCGCTAGAGCAGAGCAGGATCATCCTATCTCTGAGGTTAGCAGAACACCAAGGTAAAAAGTACAAGGTCCTCGAGGAAGCTCTGGCTTTCGTAGGGGACGTGCAGGATGCGAGTCGCTTTGTGTTTCCCGAAAACCTATATGGCAGGGCTGGAAGCGTCGTGGACAGATTTCATTTAGGGTTAGTCGAAAATTAGATTAGGGTTCTTAGTTTAATTTTTTTTTTTGGATTTCTGGAGACAAAGGGGGAAGGGGTTTTTGTTTTTAGTATCGGGGAGAGATCGATATTATTAGGGTTTTTGGGTTGTGGATATAATTTGGTGGTTAATTAGATGTTGTTAGTGTTTAGTTAATTAGATGTTTTTGGATGTGTTTGTGTTCAGGTCGAAGAAAGTGAATTTATTATTATTATTTTAATTGAAGGGCAATTTTGTCATTTTTCGTGCCTCTTTGTCAGAATTATTTTCCGGTGTCAGAACCAGGGGCCAAAAAGTGCTATTATTTTAAACTAGAAAAATCAAGAAAGATTATTAAAAACAGTAAAGACTAAAAAAGAAATTTGCTCAAACACCAGAAACCTTAGGATAATTATCCATAAACACATATTTACCTAAAAGAAATCCGCTGTACCTCCAGGTTTATTCGTGTTATCCACGAAACGACATCACTTAAAGCGGGGCCCTTCTCTTGCATGTGTCTACGCGGTGCTAATGTAATGAACATATGCTTCATTGCCACACCGTACATACTGACTTGTACGGCCATATGCAAGAGTGAGTGGTGAATTAGTGAGTTGAGAATTGGAGATCATGTCCTTGAAATGTCGGGAAAAATATTTAGTTATTTACATGATCGTAGCCGTAGGGCAGAAGTTTATGATTTGGACCACCCCGAGTTTTTTCATTCCAAGCACAACTTGGTCCCGAGGCCTTCTAGTTCTAGTTCTAGTTCTAGTTCTAGTTCTTCAACTGATGCCTCTCCTCTCCCTCCTCAGCCTCTCCAGCTCCTTCACCATCTGCCAGTGCTCCAATGACAAGCTCGTCTCCCCGAAACTTGCAGAGATTAGGCGTCCCATCGTCAACCATCTACATGCCAAAGTGTGCAATAGATTGTCAATATTTTTATTCATTTCCTCACAAGTAAATGTCCCCCCTCTGGTAAAAACTAGTTTTACCAATCTCACCTGCTAAAATCCTCACTGCTCAAGCTCCGGTCGGCTTGTATGGCAGCAACCATGTCCCTCTCCACCACCTACAAGAACCACACCATACATCAGGAGGGTGTTGAATCAAATTGCAACCTTAAATGCAATGTTTATTTAGATTTTTTTTTCTCTTTGGTCGAGTGTGTATCATCTGACTAGCACCTCTTGCATTTCTGAATCAATAGAATGTGGCAGTGACTTCATGGTAGCCAAATACCATCTCCAAGTTGCTAGGGCTTCGGCTGCAGCTACCGGTGGATAACTCCCACATGTAGGCTGGAATGGCAGGACTACATCAGCTGGCGATATGTTAGATTTCGCCTCAGACAACACCAGAACTTGAACATTAGCAGCCATCTCCATCTTGTAATACACAAAATCATATTCCACCTGGCAAAAGTTACACGAGTTCAGTAACCACTTTTATTTCACACATCTTACTGAACGTATGCATATATCAATCTGACAAAGGCAATGGAAAAATTCGGATATTAGTTGATGAAAGAGTGAGGAAACCACCTTTTGGAACTCCACGAGATACTTCAGAGCCTTTGCATTCTCAATCCCAACGGAGTTAAGGGTTCCTGCTTCCAGATGTGTCTCGTCGATAATGATGTGCGAGCTTTCTGCCAGCTGCAGAACCCCAGGCATCAACCTGTCCAACACAAGCTTCTTAATAGCCAAAAGGAGATAAGAGCTTAACTATCCAATGATGATAAAATAAGGGGAAAAAAGAAATCTACAACAGAACAAATATTTTGGATCAAGTGCCACAAACACTACCTGTTAACTTGATAGTCCTTTTTGGGGACAAGAGAAGCTGTGTTTAAGTACTCCGTGGTCAATGGTATGGAGCTTCTGAAGGGCAGGAGGCTCTCAAGGGTAGCATGAAGCTGAGATCCGAACACAGAGACACTCTCTTTGTTAAAACCAGTGAGGTTTAATGCAAGCTTCCCGATGTTTGCTCCAGTATATACCTGCTTCACAAAAATCGTTAGCAGAGAAACGACAAGTGGTAGAAATACTGCACCATCGCGAAAAGTACAACATAAAAATGGGAATCAAACAGAACCTAACATAACAGAAAAATCACTCACCTTTGACAGAAGGTGTAACAGCATGAAATGAGCAGCCAAACCATCATTGCCAAGAACAGATGTGAGTTGTCTCAATAGAGCTTCTCTAATTTCTTTGATCACATGAAGTTTTGGCTGTGATGAAGAGGATAAGCATGATATATGGTGAGAAATAATAAAATAACTCATGACTAAAACGTGCCAAGCAATGTAGGGGAATAATAGTAACCTCTGTTCCTGGTGAATAAGTTAGGAAGTCATTGACAGCAAGCTTTCTGTGAACAATACAATGGAGACGCGGAACCTGTACCCAGATAATAAAACCAGGAAGTTATTGTGTGCTCTATTCAGCATGACCTTGATACATGACAAAGATTTGTCACGTCAATCTTTAAGTGACAAAATCTCAAAGTAGTCAATAATACTCTGCAAACTGTGACTCGATCTAGAGAGCTGTGTCGACTGAGTCCCACAGGACTTGACGACTACACAATGCAGATGAATGAGTACAGAAGCCATGATAGGAGTTGTTATTGGGATAACAAATGATCTGAGAAGAATAAGGATACCTTAATGGATGGCAAATGGACCAACATATCGTCATCATGCTCCTCATTAGTACCATCCTCGGGTGTGAACTCTGGATCAAAGGCGAGGACCCCAATGAATTCAAACACCTCGTTTAGCTTCAAGTCAGACTCCGGTGTGTCATAGACCTGCATCAAAGAATTAAGAGAATAATCACACTTGGAAAATCTTACAATGTTAGGTAAGCTTTTTAATCACATACGCTCATCCAAAAATGTTAGGATCAGATGACTTGAGTACCTTTACTAGGCAAGAGAAAGAATCTGGAATAGCATCTGGTGCTGCACAGGAGCTTGCAACTCCAGCCTTCGAGCAGATTGAACTTGATGGAAGTAAAGAGTGATTGTTGTCTTCCTCTCTCTGAAATGAGGAAGAATATAAAGTCCTTAGCATTCAAACAGCTGCTAACCCAAATTAAAGATTTTGCCAAAGCCGAGATGCATCCTATCAAGGAAACGCCACAAAACATAATTTACCATCTTTTTTGAGCTAGGGAGATCTTCTAAATACTCAGCTGATCCCTGCAATGCCATAACCCCTATCAGAATGTCAAATAATAAAATACGCACATATAGACAGATATGCCCTCTAGGATCTGGAGATACAGCTTAAAACACAAAAACATCAATTTGAAATAATATCCGAAGGAACTGCAGCTTCACTGACTAGCTACGATCAAACTAATGCAAGACTCTCTCTAGCTCATTGTCCTAGCAGTTAGGAATCAGTCCAGAAGACTATGAAAACCAAAGTTAAAGAAGGAAGCACCTCAGTAGCATCGCTGTCCATTCTGGAACGCTTCTCTCGTTGTTGCGACATCAAGTCCAAGTACCGCTCAATGGCTTCATCAGAAGCCTCTTCCGCCCAAGGACTCAGCCCCGGAACCTAAGACAACGAACGAATCATATCAGTAACAATCACTGGATAGGAAGAGCAACCAAGGTACCGAAGATGAGAAGAAGAAAACTGACAGGGACGCATAACAAGAGTCGGCGTTCCCAGATGCGCATTGCGTCATCGGCCAAACCCCCCATTGGAAACTGCGATACATCCGAGTACTTGTTCGTCCTCCATACCACCCCATCCTTGTAGGCACCGACGTAGAACTCGTTGCCTAACATGTCTTGGATCATTCCTCGGAACCGGACTAGTACCCTGGGTGGGACCCTTCTCGTGCTCTTTTGGTTAATTAGCGGAACCTGCTTAGTTGTTGTGACGAGATAAAATTAGACGGAAAAAAGAAATATTTATTATATCGCAGTAAAAATAGGAGGAGTAAGAGAAAAGTGTGAACCTGGGAATGGTCGGAGAGGAAGTGGTGGAAGAGTTCGGCGGCGCCCCAGTCCTTGCCGTCCAAGGCGGAGGAAGCTCCGGGGCCGGCCATGGCCTTATCGAAGGTGGATCGGACGGCTCCCAGTGGGTTAGTCAGGCAATCGTAGGTGGGTCCCACCATTTCTCCCCTCTCTCTCTCTGTATATATGCTAAATGTGCTTTCGTTTTTGTTAGAACAGGAGGCAAGTGAGTAGTGAGTGAGTAGCGAGTTCACGCGCAGGTGGGCGGGGGGGGAGGGTTAAGAAGAAGGGCGTGGTTCCCGCCAAATCGTTAGGGTTTTCCCGCCCAACACGTCCCATGGGCCCGTTATAATATTATATCTGTTTGGCCCATGTCACGCCTAATTGCACGGCCTCCAGAAAAAAGCCCACTAGCAGATACGTAGTTACTGTCGGCATCTTTTAAAATGATAAAACCAAAACCAAATGTTGAATGATGTTTTCTCACATATTATATTAGACTGAGCTGGGTGTGTGTCTTTTCGTTATTAATTCTCACAGCACAGCCGCATTACCAAAAACTAGAAATAACATGAAAGCTGAACCAAACATAACAGACTCAATCCTTCTGTTTGAAATAACAACATGTTGATAGTTTGCAAGCTGTGTTTACAGGATGAAATTAAAGCAAAACCAAGTTTACATTGTAACACGTAGGGACGGGCGCGCCCTCAGACCTTCTGGCAAGGAAGTAAGAAGGTTTAGACTCAGATCTAAATCTGTCAAGGATGGTAGTTTCGCGAGATCCCCAGTAATCTTTTCGTAGTTGGATAGTTTGCAGTCCACAAGACTCAGTTTAACCAAACTGGGAAAAATAGCAGAGAAGGAAAAATTCGCCGACTCTGTCCAAAGTTGATCCACTGCTATTTGATCAGCACGAAGCTCCTTTACAGATTCAATGCTTCTGTTTGGCATCACGCGCAGCGCTGTGCAATCTGATACGTCCAATATGACGGGTGATCCCACCACTGGTAGCTCTTCGAGGCTAACACACCCTTTCAAACTTAGCTGAACAAGACTTGATAGGTCTTCAATCGATTGATGAATCTCAACAAGACAACTGCAACCCTCCAGAATTAGCCTCTCGAGGTGCGGAACAATAAGACGGCTGAAATCCGGTGTCCTCTCCAGCATATGGGAGTGGCTGAGGTTGAGGATCTTCAACCTCTCAAGAGCCTGAAAACCAAAAGATGTTAAAAAGAATGCATTAGCCACAAAATCTGTGCATCAATCAAGGGAAAGGGAATGAGATGATGTACCCGACTTCCACTCCAAAGCTCTTGCAAGCTACTATTGCGCAAGTCAAGAACTACCAGTTCCTCCAACCGAACGTTTTCTGGCATCCGGTGCAAGGACATTCCATCCCAGGAAAACCAAACTAATTGTTTCGGGAAATCCTTAAAATCTCCTTTGAGTTTTATGTTAACAAGTTGCAGCAGCTTCAACTCGGTCATTCCTGTGAATTCCTCGGTCTTGAATTTCATATCACGTGCTTCTACTTGGCTCCCATCCAGGATGAAGCTTCTTATACGCTCTGTTCTCTAATGTAGGAAATAGGAAAAAGTAACGGGATAAGTGAAAAGAGGAGGATACACCCCCATGTTAAAGTAAATGAAAGGACAAATAATAATATTGATAATTGCTTACTCTCTGCTCTCTCAAAATCTGAAATGCTTTATCAGGAGACCAAACGTTACTGAGCTGTCCTAAAGAGTCTGTGTTTTGGCGAACAATCTCTCTTCCCATGTCTATAATTGGTCCAGACATAGTCACTTTGTTATTCACATCAACTGATACCAAATGCCTTGTTCGAAGCCTATCAAACCCGCCTTTCTTGTACAGGTTGCCATTGTTGAGTACTAAATCCACATGATCACGATCCCATCCAGCATAGAAACAAGCCATGTCCAAGAAGAGCTCCTTATCAATCTGTTCCAAGGAGTCAAAGCTTGCTTTGGGGTCATTTGTCGCATCAATACTCGACTTCTTATCCTCGTTTATGCCAGGTAACAGTTCATCCCAACTATCCATACCCAAGGAAGTAAAAAGTGAAGCGTAGGCCTTAAGAGCCGAAGGGTTACCAAAGTAGGGTCTTAAACCAGCTACGACGCGCCCTTCGTATTCTTCGGCAGGTCTAGCTGTTCCGAAGACATGCCAGCTGAACAGCTCAAGTGATTGGGCTGGTGTCAAAGGCCCTACAGCGAACTTTACACATAAATGATCCTGTAGCAACCTCTCGTTCCCAGATGTCACAATGATTTTACTTCCCTTTCCAAGATTTTCGGGCTCCCCAATGAGCTTAAAGAACTGTTCTGTATGATCCAAATCTGCAAGCAGGATCAGCACTCTCTTATTCTGCAGACTTTCTTTGATCCTTAACATTCCCTCCTGTTCACTTGGAATGCCTTTTTTTTCTTTCAGCCTTTTAGGTGTGAGTTTGGAGAGAAGTTGGCTTTGTAGGTCGATAATACCAGCAGGCTTTTTGGACTTGTCGGCGACATCTTCGAGAAACGCAATGGCATCGAACTTACCGTAGTTCTGGTTGGCGACGACCGTAGCAATAGTCTTCTTACCGATCCCACGAGTTCCATGGAGAAGGGCAATGCGTTTGTCATGTGACCGATCTTGCACCCATCTCTCAAGCCCCGAAAATCGATACGGCTGGCCAAATACGCGGGAAGGAATATCCAACATCACAAGATTTGCCAAACGCCTTGCAGCAGAAACAACATCTCTGATAAATAGTGACAGAGACCTGCACATAATCGGTAGAACCACTCTAAAACTGATCACAAGAACAGAAATAAATATTTTGTCAAAAGATAACAGAGAAGGCTAACCGGTCTCCTTGATAGTGAAAACCAGCGAGATGTGCAGCTTTTCGAAGAGCGTCCTTCCACGCAGCCAGTCTGTTGGACTCGAATCTCTTTTCGTGCTCCCTGAACGACTCCTCGTACACTCCTCTCAATCCAGGGTGCACCTTGAAGAAGACTGGCAACACTTGGACCTCCCCTCTCGCCCACCGCTCCATCAGCACGGCAACTTCCTCCAGGCAGTAAGGGGATGATGCCAAGTCCTTGGAGAATATGATGAGTGCCACCTTCGACTCCCGAATCACATTCTCGATCTCCTGGCCAACGTCCGCTCCCTTTTCGATGTCATCGTCTTCCCGAAACACGCAGAGCCCCGCGTCCTCGAGTGCATGGTAAAGCAAGTCCGCGAACTCGTAGCGGACGTCTTTGCCTCTGAAGCTCAGGAATACGTGGTGAGTGTACCTGGAGGAGGAGGAGGAGGACTTGGATCCGGACTTTCCAAACTCATCTTGTTCAGTAGCCATACTGATTAACAACTAATCAAAGGGATGTTAGTAATTGCGGAGAACAAGTTTAAGATGGGAGACACGATCGACAGAATAAGTTTGTTTCCCATAAAGAAAAAGACTGACCCCGTTGATTAGAAAAATTGCAAGTTGCTAATTAATAATTATTAGTGCTCAGACTAGGTTCAGAAAGACTAACCTGTTCTTTAATTTTGAAACGTAGTTTGGAAAGCTTTTGTCTTTTCTTTTTTAACTTGAATACTTTACTGTAGATTACTCCATAAAAAATAGGGAAAAATACACCTGTGGTTTTTTCAAATTTGCGAAAAATCCTCTCTCTCGCCGACCCAGAAGTCGTCCTTCGAGTAGATCTCTCTCTCCCCCATTTGAGTTTTGTTTTTCCTTCGAATTGCTGTTTGTTTCCTATTTTGGTTCAAGCCGATGAAGAAGCTCGACGGCCCTCTATGTGGTTTGTTGCTTGGATGGAAAAATAATGGTTACATGGAAAAAGAAAGAGTTGAGAACGTTGGGGAAGGTGGAAAAATAATGGTTACATGGAAAAAAAAAAAAAGAGTTGAGAACGTTGGGGAATGTGGAAAAATAATGGGTTAAATATAGTTAGGTACCATTTGTTATAGACAATAGATACTTTAATCCCTTTATTTTTGAAACACCCACAAAACACCCTGTGTTATTTAAAATCTTAAAAATATCATATTAAAAAGTCCATTATACCCCTTTCAAGAAACCAAATTTTCAATCTTCTATCTCCTCCTTCCCCTCCCATCTCCCCCCTCTCTCAGGAACAATTCCAAAATTTTCCGGGCACCAAATATTACCATAAATAAAATAATTGTCAAAAAAATCAGATTATATATTGTATTATTAAGAACGAAAAGGTTCGAGTTTGTTGGAAAATTGAAGCATACCCATTGTCTTAGAGGCAGTCTCTTCGCCATTATAGGTGGCATGGGCTATGGGCTACTTACGAACAATTGCTGCCATTAGCGTCACAAACAAGCCTATAACACTCCACGAGTTGACCGGAAAAGCCATTTTTGGGTGTTGTTTTTAGTTCTTAATTTCCTAGTATTGTTGAGCTTCTTATTGGCAGAATGCAATGGATTAATTGACTTGCAAGCTTATATAAATAATGTATTGGATTTTGGACATACTTAAACAACCAGCAAAAGAAGAGGGTAGAGGGAGGAATTGTGCCGTGAGAGAGAGGGGGAGATGGGAGGGGAAGGAGGAGAAGCAGATTGAAATTTTATTTTCTTGGAAGGGGTATAATGAAATTTTTAATTTGATACTTTCATGATTTTAAATAACACAAGATATTTTGTGGGTGTTTCTAAAACACAGGAGCTAAAGTATCTATGGTCTATAACATAAGGTACTTAACTGTTTTTAACTCAAAAATAATAGTTACATTGAAAAAACAAAGAGCTGAGAACGTTGGGGAAGGTGGAAATATAATGGGAGAAGAGGAGAGGGTGGAAGAAAGCTTGATAAGGTTGGAAGAGGATATTTGGCTCATTGAAGTGGAAAAGTCAAAAAGTGGGAAAACGTTGCTTAGGAAAGTGGAATTGGCATGGGCAAAAAGGTGCATTGGGCAGTGGGAACGTTGGGGAAGGAAAAAAAATAATTCTATTATTAACTATTATTAATTAATATATATTATAAAAACATCACATCCGACCGGTAATCCAACCGGTCAGATCAGATGATCCAGGAAATGGATAAAATTTGGGTCGTACCAAAATTCGTATTCTAAAATTATGCAAAATGGAAGTTAATAATAGAGGGACCATCACTTAGACTACCCACACACGTAACTCACCCAATCCATGTCACAGAATAAATAAATAATTTCTCTTTTATCTATACTCAATCCAACTCAATTACATATTTTTCTACTCACAGCAGCAACTCAGTTCATAGAATAAACAATTAATTTATATCTCATCCAAATATTATCTACTATCATTTTTTAGAATACTAAATTAGATAGAAATATTCGAGGTACAAATAGAAGTAAAAAATAATAATTTTAAAAGAAGAGATTATGTAGTAAAAGAAGAGAGAATTTTAGATGGTATATGAAAATATGTTAACATTGGACTCTATTTATAGAGATTTAAAAATTAATAATTTTCATAATTCTTTTTTATTTTGCTAAAGATAAGGTCAGTTTAGATAACCACGAAAATATTATCCGAAAAATCTATTTTTTACGAATAACACTATGCCAAGTGAAACTAAATAGATATATAAGTAAAAAAAAAGCCGAATGGGCAAATCGGCCGCGCGTGAACACCGAGCCTGTCAGGGTCCTTCGCGCTACCAAACATTCTCTTTTCCACCTAATTCTTTTTTTTAAATAACAAACAACCACCCGCGCGAGCCGCCTCGCTCGCTGCTGCGGGTGGTCACAGGGGAAATGTGAGAGACGGGATTTACCTTGGAATCATTGATTGATTAGGGTTGTTGATTGCAGCCGAGCATCCCCAGTGTTCGATTGAATGCCTAGAAGAGCGATGGGCACGGTGGATTTGTGGGGGAGGATAGACAGTGTAATTAATAATATTTAAATGATGAATTTAAATAAATATATATATATATATAAGGGATTATTTTGTTATTTTTCATATTACACGTCATAGTCAATTTAACCCACTCATTTGCCACGTGTCTGCAACGTAGGCTCAAAAAGGTACTGTTTCAAGTCTGTTTGGCCGGCTAGCTTCTCTGGACCTGCTCGGAAAAAAGTGTGTAAACCACATAGACTAAATTCTAAAAACATGAAACTACATGGTACTAAATAAAACTTTTTCCTAAAAAATAATACATCATGTTCCAAAATATGAGATGACACCCAATCATCTAGAAGCAAAAGAAGCCTACATTACCTACTAACTAAACCCGCCACAAGATTACTAACTAAATCCGCCACAAGATTGAGCTTCCTGGTAATATGGCAAATAGAACATAAGGATAATAGAGCTTGCCTGATCTTTATTATCAGGACAAGTCTTAGGCAGCCGCCCGACCAACTAGAGTGAGTTTAGTTGGCGATGAGTTGTAACCTGGTAAATTATCAAAATAGGCCCACATACTTTACAAATTTAAAAAAACTCCAAATTTCATCTTCAACTTCCTCTGAAAACTCCTAAACGACACCTCTCAATCTCACCCAAACTACACCACAAATCTCGAGAAGAAGAGCTGGAGCATCTACGACTGGGGAAGAAGAGAGGGAGCATCTACGACTGACACGGGGCTGCTCGGGACTCGCCTTGATAAAATTTAGTAAATCACATGGATTGAATTACTAATTTTAAACTTCAGGATTTGAATGCAAAAGAACGTGATACTATATGGTACTACAATGCACTTTTCCCTAATTTATAATGTCCAGATTAGCCAACCGGCCTGTCATTTATGTATTCAATTGATGCAAGTTGCTAATTAATAATGCCCAGATTAGACCCTGCTACCTAAGACTGTCCACACCATAAGCAGACAAAACGAAAAAAGAAAGGAAAGGGATGGATTATGGCCGAGCGGCTCGGCCAACCGATCGCCGCTCGTGATCGTTTTTTTATATATTTTTTTCTTAATCTAATGTTAATGACAAGTGGCTCGTTGAAATAGATATTAGTAGATATTATTTGTTTGTTACCATAATTAATAACCGTTGATAAAAATAAAAATATCAAACTCGGTCAAATATTAATTTCAAACGTATTTTCGACAGTTTTATACTCCAAATTTGGAGAACTTATCAACTAAAAAATTGTAGATATACATTTCATCTCCGCAAAGCAACTTGAATCAACTCAATCGGACTCCGAAATAAAAAGTTGTGGAAACTCTTCCTCGTAACTCGCTCGACAATTAACTTCAAACATAGTTTCGACAATCTTACACTCCGAATTTGAAGAAGTCATAAACTAAAAAGTTGTAGATATATGTTTCATCTTCGTAAAATAACTTGAATCAACTTAATCGGACTCCGGAATAAGAAATTGTGGAAACTCGTCCTCGTAACTCGCTCGACTATTAACTTTAAACATAGTTTCGACAATCTTACACTCCAAATTTTAAGAATTCATAAACTAAAAAGTTGTAGATATATGTTTCATCTTCATAAAATAACTTGAATCAACTTAATCGGACTCCGGAATAAGAAGTTGTGGAAACTCGTCCTCGTAACTCACTCGACTATTTACTTGAAATGTAGTTTTGACATTCTTACACTCAGAATTTGAAGAATACATAAACTAAAAAGTTGTAGATATACATCTCACATTCAAAAAAAAATTGAATCAACTCAATCGGACTCCGAAATAAAAATTTGTGGCTCCTCAACCGAAACTCATCCCCGTAACTCACTTGACATCCATTTGTAGCTCGATTTATTTATTTTAAATTTTATTTTCAAAATTTTGTAATCTTAATTTTATTATTAATTTTACTTTTTTTCCTTGTTATAATTATGGACGTATAATTTTATATATTTATTACAATTTATATGTAAACATAAATTAAATTATATATAATATGTGGATGAGAGAGAAATTAATTGTTTATTTGGTGAGCGGATTGGATGAGATCACCAATAAAAATAGTAAAAAATTGGATTATATTGAGTTGGATTAAATAGTAATTTGATGAGAGAGAAATTAATTGTTTATTGCGTGAACGGATCCATGTGGGTAGTCTAATTGCGAAATGCAATTTGGAAAGACTAAATGGTTTTGTCTTGTCGTGGACGACATTTTTTCCTTGAAAAAAGGAAACTGTAGCCTGCCTGAGTGATGCTTATTATTAGTTCATAATGTCCAGATTAGCCGGCCAGCCTGCCATTTATATATTCAATTGATGCAAGTTACCACATTTAAATGACAACTCGCTAATCTGCTCAGTTATGCGTTTAGGATAGCGATAATTGCATTTATATTCTATGAGGTTGTATGACAACCAAGTAGCCCAGTTTCTACAACATAATGGCCAAGTTTAAATTTTGAGAAAATTACTGTCAAGTCTACCAGATTTGATTAAATATACTCAAAAGTCTTTTCTGTTTGCAAAATACACGCCGACGTTTCTCTAGTTTACTTTTATTATACTTTTGGGTCCCTAAATGAATTTTTTTCTTTTTTCGTCATTGAAATAACGAAAATACTCTTAAAACAAAAAAAATAAAAAACCGCTGATATCATCTCTCCTTCTAAAAACCCATCCTCGCCGGAGCCGAACCAACAACTAAAAACACATCCTCTCAATCCTCGTCGGCGCCGACCCAAACGAGTAATCTGTTTTCTGAGAACCCAAAACCATATCCTCTCAACCCTCTCGGCTTGTTCAAGCAAGAAATCAACCCGACGCCGGCGTCCAAAAGAGAGCAGAAACCCGCTCCGACGCCGACATCTTCCAAACCCTCTCAAAGAAATCGTCCCGAAGTGCAGAGTCTGGCTGGGTTCGCGAAGGCGACGATCTTCTCCTCGGAGTTCTCCTTCATTAAAGTGCAGAGTCGGAGGCGGCGATGCCGTGTAATGAACCGTTCATCGGAATCTCACCGGTAACTCAACTCCTCCCTCCTCTCTGTCTATGCTCATCTTCTCTTTTTCAAGTGCCGATTCCCCCGGCTCCGATTCACATCCGCGATCCTGAGGATTCCGGCGCCCACGACAGGTCACCCGTGAAATGCAGGGTCGGCGGAGGGGATTGATTCATCGATGACCGGTCACTAGACTAGTTCCGCGAGCGGGCAGGGGGGAGTATGAAGAAGAAGGAGAAATGGGCTTAAACACCAAGAAGGATGAGGTGTCGAACTCATGGTTCGAGGAGGACTTGAACTCATTCGTAGCGGAGGAATTAACTTAGTTCCACGATTTAGGGTTCGATCCCATTGATTTTAGGGAAAGTGGAAAGAGATGATGATGTCATGGCTAGAGGTAGAAGAAGAGATGACATCATCAAATTGTTTTCGTCCTAAGGGTATTTTGGTTATTTTATTGACAAAAATGAAAAAAAAAAGAGTTGCTAACGTGCGCCAGGGACCCGAAGGTATAATAAAATCAAAATAGAGAGACGTCGGCGTGTATTTTGCAAACAGGGGGAACTTTTGAGTATATTTAAGCAAACCCGAGGGACTTGAGAGTAATTTTCTCTTAAATTTTTTAAGGGTTGCAAGTTTAAATTTTACACGTAATTGTGGAGACTAAGTTAGATCTGCACAAAAGTACAAGCATTGTAAATATTTATGAGGTATAGAGTTCAAATTTTAATATGTGTGACGTGTAAAATTTACCTTTAAAAAAAATTAAGTTAGATCTCCTTGGGCTGAATCAGTTGCTTTTTTAAAAAAGATTGAAGACAATCGAGAATAATTTGTGTTTCCCATAAGAAAAAGAGTGTTGATTATTTATTATTGAGTTTTGTCAACTTTCAAAAAATTTATTTTACTCGACCCGTATATCAGACGATGAAAACCAAAAATTAATAATGCCAAGATTAAGTTCAGAAAGATGCTTGCTTGCCTGAGAGATGCTTGTTATTAGTTTATAATAATGTCCAGATTAGCCGGTCAACCTGCCATTTATATATTCAATTGATGCAAGTTGCCCTGACGTGAAATTTATTTAAACAACTCGTCAATCTGCTCAGTTGACACAATGTAGTCGTAGGCTTTTAATAATTGCATTAATTCTAAGAGGCGAAATAAATAATTTATTTAAATGACAACTCCCTAAATTTAAACAACATAAATGGCAGTTTACAAGTTATTCGAAGGATGATGAAATCAAAGCAACGCCATGCCATGCTTAAATTCTAACACGTAGGGACGGGTGCGACCTCAGACCTTCTGGCACACAAGTAAGAAGGTTTAGACTCAGATCTAAATCTGTCAAGGATGGTAGATTCACGAGATCCCGAGTAATCTGAGTAATATTTTCATCGGATAGTTTGCAGTCCACAAGACTCAGCTTAACCAAACGAGGAAATATCGCAGAGAAGGAAAAACCAGCTGGCTCTGGCTCTGCCCAAAGTTGATCCACTGCAACAATTTGATCAGCACATAGCTGCTCAATAGATTCGATCCTTCCGTTTGGCATGCTGCGCATTCCTGTGCATAGGGATATGTCCAAGAGTTTGACACCTGATCCCAGCATCGGTAACTCTTCGAGGCTACGACACCCTTTCAAATCGAGTTGAACTAGACTTGCAACTTCTTCAATCGATGGATCGATCTCTTCAAGGAAAATGCAATTTTCCAAGATCAACCTCTCAAGGTTTGGGACTAGAAGACATGTGAAATCCGGGGTTCTTTTTAGCGAATGGCAACGGCTGAGGTTGAGGATCTTCAACTTCTCGAGCAACTGAAAACCAAATTATGGTCGGATTAGCTTAGCTATACATGATGCATTTCATTAGTCATTGGGAAAGAGAGTAAGATGCCATACCCGCTTTTGATTAAAAAACTTTTGCAAGCTACCATTATACCAGTCAAGAGATACCAAGTCCTTCCAGGAGCTGTCGGTTAGTATACGGTGTCCAGGCATTCCCTCCCAGGACAACCAAACCAAGTCTTCAGGGAAATGCTCGTAATCTCCTCGGAGTTTTACGCTGACAAGTTGTAAGAGCTTCAGTCCGGTCATTCCTGCTAATGCCCGGGTTTCAAATTCCATCTTTGTTGCTGAGGACGACGTCTCTACTTGTTTCCCTTTGAGGATGAAGCTCCTCGTGCGCCCTGTTCCCTGATGCAAGACAGAAGAAGTAAAAGGATGAGCGAAACACCCACGTCTGTCGATTGAAGAAGATAAAAAGGGATGGATTTTCTTACATTGCACCTTCTCAATAAGTTGCTTGCATCTCCGAGAGACCAAATGTGACTACGTTCTTCCAGAGTGTGAGCGTTTTCACGAACCATATATCTTCCCATGTCTTTCACCGGTTGATCCATAGTCACTCTTCTATTAGCATCTACCGACACCCAATGCAAACCCCGAAGCCTCTCAAACCCGGCTACTGCACACAGGTCATGGTCGCTATTGTTGAGCGCTGAATGCACATGATCGTGATCTCTGTCAGCGTAGAAACAGGCAATGTCAAAGAATAGCTTCTTATCATCTTCTCCCAGGCACTCAAATCTTGCTTTCTGGTTTATTCGGTAAATACGCTTCAGTTCCGCCGACAGTGCATCCTTACTGTTTATACTCAAGTAGGATAAACATGAAACAAAGGCCTTAATAAGCAAAGGGTTCCAACCGCAGTATTTTAAAGCATCGTCAACCATCTCGTCACCTTCATCTTCGGCGATTTCTATACGCTTTTCGCAGGCTTCCCATCGGAACAGCTCAAGGGATTGCTGTTTAGTCAGAGGACCTACATGGAACTTCACACAGGAAACATCCGTTAGCAAATTTTTGTCCCCGGATGTCACAATCACTTTTACTTCCCCATCAATGCTTCCTGGTTCCCCAATCAATTCAGACAAGTGATGTCCTTGATCCAAATCTGCAAGAACGATCAGCACTCGCTTTTCATTCAGAGCTTTTCTTATTCGTCCTCTTCCTTCCAGCTCGCTTAGCATTCCCGTGCTTCCTTTGAAATTTGTGATTCTGTCGAAAAGTTGCCCTTGTAATGTAGCAATACCGCCAGGTTGTTTGCACTTGTCCTCGACTTTGCCAACGAACACGGCAGCATCGAACTCCCTGTAGTTATCGTTGGAGACAACAGCAGCAATTGTGGCTTTACCAATCCCCTTGGGTCCATGGAGGAGGGCGATGCGCTTCTCATGGTCCTTGTCTTGCACCCATCTCTCAAGCTCCGAAAATCGATCTTGTCGGCCAATTACTTGACGAGGAACATCTAATATCACGGGATTCGCCAAACGCCATGCGTCCTTGACAACTTTGTTTATAAAATCTGTTACGTGCCTGCACACAATTTACAACTCGTCATTTTTTAGTTCTAAAACTTAAATCAAAACTAGTCTGCCATTAATAACATATTTAGCATAAAACTTAAGACAGAGAAAGTGGCTCGCCATAAATCTAAGAGATGATAACATTCTTAAGTTTTGTGTTGCAACTTAATTTTGTCAGAACAGACCACCCATCTTCCTACTACTAGGAGAGAAGAAGGTGTTTTTGGCCATTATCTTAATATAATTAGGGGTTTCCGCCCCTTCTATTCCACAAAAAAAAAAAAAAGAAAAAGAAAGAGAAGAAGGTGGCTTTTCCTTTTGTTACTGTTTTTGTCCAAATTGATAAATCTTTATTCGATCCAAAGGGAGAAAAGAGCACCGTCAATACATAAATGTATGGGGAGAGAGAGAGAGAGAGTGCATACTGTTTTTCTTTATAGACGTGAAGATGACCAGTGATCTGAACAATACGAGGATCAACAGTGATCTCGGCAATACAAGGATCACCAGTGGCCTCAGCCATACGATGATGACCAGTGATCTCGGCAATACGAGGATCAATAGTGATCTCGGCAATACAAGGATCACCAGCGGCCTCAGCCATACGATGATGACCAGTGATCTCAGCAACTTCTCCGAGATCTTTCTTCCAGTCAGCCAGTTCTTGCTTCATTTTTTGATAGGTCTCCACCAATTGGGACTTCTTCTTGGTCAGCTCTTCCTCTTCTCGCCGGAATCCGATCTCAGAAACTTCTCCGAGATCTTTCTTCAAGGCAGCCAGGTCGAGCTTGTTGGCCAGCTCTTCCTCTTCTCTCAGGAATCTTTTCTCCAAGTCCTGCTCGTGGTTCTTAAACGACCCGCTGTACACCCCGCCATCCTCCGCCCATCTGGGATCCGGTTCCACCTTGTAGAAAACAGGGAGCACCCCAGCCTCCTTTCTCCTCCAAAGCGCCATGAACATGGCAACTTCTTCCAGGCAGTAAGTAGAGGACGCGAAGTCCTTGGAGAATATAAACACGGCGATTTTGGACTCGTTGATTGCCTTCCTGATCACCGTGTCAAACTTCTCTCCCGTGTCGACGTCTTCCTCGTCCAGGAACGTTCGAAGCCCCGCTTGCACGAGTTTATCGTGAACCGAGTTGGCAAACTCGTAGCGGATATCGGCGCCTCTGAAGCTCAGGAACGCGTCGTAACTGTACCTGGAACGAGCAGTGTTGGAATCCATGATGATTGTTAATTAGTCATCCAAGCTGAAGTTGGTAATTGTGGAGCAGTTAGCAGCTGCTATCCACTGCTTTGAAGACTCGAGTGAGAAAGAAAGGTAATGGGGTTGGAGAGAGAGATTGAAAGCTGGCTGGCTGTTGCTAATTAACAATGACCATTGATTAGAAAAATTGAAAGCTGACGGGTTATTTTTCGCAGTGGTATTGAAAATTATGACAATTCCGAAAATGGAGTTGTCAGTTAAAGTATTCTTTGTCTGGAGTTGGTTAAAAACTGCACAAAATATTGCGGTTTTGATTTGCAAAGAAACCGCACAAAATTGTGCGGTTTTTGGCAAAAATGCACTTTTTTGTGCGGTTTCTTGCACAAGCTGAACATTTGGCTCCGGTTATCGGCTCGGCTCGTTGTCTACTTTTTTTTTTCTGATTATTTGAAAAAAATTGTAATTATCTCGATTATTTGTAATGTTTATCTTTATTTTCGATATTTGTAATAATCTTGAACCCTTATGTATATAAATTTTCTCTATACCTCGAATAAAAACACGTCTTTTTTAGCTAAAAATAGATGGAGTAGTATGGCATTTGATTCCTTCAGATGCTTAAAAGAAAATTATATGTCCATGACATGCTCGCGAATACGTACAAGAAAGATGGACAATTACGTTCACATTAAAAACTTAAAACGCAAAAAAAAGATGCATTTTTATTCGATGTACAGAGAAAATGTATATACGGAAGGGTTCAAGATTATTATAAATACCGAAAATATAGATAAACATTACAAATAATCGAGATAATTACAATTTTTTTCAAATAATCAGAAAAAAAGTAGACAACGAGCCGAGCCGATAACCGGAGCCAAATGTTCAGCTTGTGCAAGAAACCGCACAAAAAAGTACGTTTTTGCTAAAAACCGCACAATTTTGTGCAGTTTCTTTGCAAATCAAAACTGCAATATTTTGTGCGGTTTCTTTGCAAATCAAAATCGCACAATTTTGTGCGGTTTCTTTGCAAATCAAAACCGCAATATTTTGTGCAGTTTCGGAATTGTCATAATTTTCAATACCACTGCGAAAAATAACCCAAAGCTGACTGGCTGTTGCTAATTTAACAATGACCAGATTAGGTTCAGCCCCAGCCAGCCGGCCATTTTATATTGTCAAATCATGCTAGTGCTTGACGATGACCTCCGGACATATCAGTCACTATACCATATTTATTTTTTGGGAAATTATTAGAAGTTTTAATTCTTCCTGTTTGGAAACCCAAATTTTGATCCCTTAGTTTATTTTTATTAAATTTTAAATGTATGTCATCATTTATTTTATTATTTTTTAATCATGGAAATTACTTCTCTACCCTTAAAATATTCTCCGGCGATCTACCCTTCTTCTCCGGCCATCTCCACATTCCCTTCTGAAACCGAAGCAATTGAAGCTTAGGTCTCGAACCACTTGAAGGAAGAATTTCTCTCAATCGAAGCAATTAAAAAAGAAACCCACCACTATCAACCTTCGATAATTTTAATTTTTATAATTGCACAAATAATATTGTACGGGGAGTCGTTCAAGAGGCACGAGGAGGAGTGGAATAAGAAATTCGAGGGAGAGGAGCAGGAAAAGTTGCAGCGCAAACTGGCTTCTCTTCGACAAGCTGCTTATCTCGCTGGTTTTAACTATCAAGGAGCCGGTTATCATCTCGCTGGATGTGTGTGCACATTCAATTCAATGGGCAATCCACACGTTATCCAACTGCAAAAAATATTCAGAGTATCACGTGATTTTAATATAATAACAAAAGGGGAGACGATTTCCAATATAATCTATATTATCAGGTCAAGTCTCAGTGGCCGACCAACTAGAGTGGGTTTAGTTAGACGATGAGTTGTAATCTTGTAAATTATCAAAATAGTCCCAAATTTCCAAAAACTCCAAATTTCATCTTTAACCTCCGAAAACTCTAAAACGATGTCTCTCAATCTCACCCAAACTACACCATAAATCTCAGGAAGAAGATTTAGAGCATCTACGGCTAGGGAAGTAGAGCTGGAGCATCTACGGCTGACACGAGATAACCTTTAAGTACCTGATCGAGGAGTGGCTCAGCTACGGCGCCTTCTCCGACGTTTGTTGCACTCGGGCCATCGTCGCCCTAGCGGAATTATTCAGATTAATTGCTAGAATTTAGTAACAAAGAAGAAGAAGTAGGAGGAGGAAGAGGATGGATCCGATAGGAGGGGCCGACAAATGCTGGGAGTACCCTGACTCCAAGTACTTCGATAAGATTGACTTCACCGATTTCCTCTTCTTCAACGACGATCCCCGGTTTATTTTTTTTTGTTGAAGATGTAGTTTGGAGTTTATGAAAATTTATAAAATAATTGAATTATTTTAATAATTTATCGGATTACACGTTATCATCAATTAAACCTACTTGGTTGCCACATAGGCTTAAATATGGTACCACTTGGTGTCCAGTTGGTCGGGCAGCTGTGCGGACTTTATCGTGATAAATTTTAGTAAATGTTGGGTTTTGAATGCTAATTAAAGCAAATATCTCAAGGTGAGATGCCCATAGTGAAAAGTCTAAGTTAAAAATGGCATTACCGCATTGGAAAATGCAACAAAGATTTTCTAATTTATAAGGAGATGCTCCTTGTTAGCTAGGAAACTAATTGACTATATGGAAAGCCAACTCGGACCGTTGCGAGGATGGTGCTACGCTCGCGCACGTGCGTGTGCGCATGCCGCATTGGACGCAGGTCGCAATGGGCGCTTTGTGGTACACTTGGCACTTCGCACGTACGCAACCTCGCAAGGAGCTGAGGATTGTTGTATCTTGAAGACGATTGTCCTGTATTAAGTGGACTACAGTAAACCACAGATACTGAATTACCATTTTTAAATCTTCAAGTTCTAAATGTGAAGACGGCGACATCACAAGGAAAGTGCAGAAAGACGACCATGCTACCTAATTGTGAAATGCAATTTAGAAAGACTAAATGGTTTTGTCTTGTCGTTCACGACATTTTTTCCTTAAAAATGGAAAACTGCAGCCTGCCTGATTGATGCTTATTATTAGTTTATAATGTCCAGATTAGCCAACCAGCCTGCCATTTATATATTCAATTGATGTAAGTTGCGACATTTAAATGACAACTTGCTAATCTGCTCAGTTATGCGTTTAGTAGTGCGATAATTGCGTTTATTCTATGAGGCGAAACAAATAATTTTCATATGACAACTGACTAAATTTCTCAGTTAATACAACATAATGGCCCAGTTTAAATTGTTTTTGAGGGGTGCCAAGTTAAAATTCTAACACGTAATTGTGGAGAATAAGTTACATGTCCAGTAGGGGTGAGCCAAAAACCCGCAAAACTGCCAAACCGACCGACCGCCAAACCGACCGACTGATAAAATTGAAACCGCAGCTCCAATCGGTTTGGTAGTGCGGTTTAAAACCGACACCGAATTGTGGCGGTTTGGTTTCGGTTTTAGTTTACAACCACACCGACCGACCGCGAAACCGCACTTAAAAACGACGTCGTTTTAGTATATGTATACTATGTGCAAAAACGACGTCGTTTTGTTTGAGTATATAACCCATTCTTTTCCCAGAAACTTCCTCATTCTCCAACTCCATTCCAATTTTCCAACCTCTCCCGATACACAGCCCTTCCCGTCCAACGTCCTCCCAAACCTCTTCTGCTCCGGCCAACATCACGGCCTCCCCAAGCTCCGACCTCCACCGTGCACTCAGGCTCAACAATGGTAGTTTCTCTCTCCTCTTCTCTCTCTATTTCTGTTTCTCAAGAAAGAAGAAGATGCAGCACAGTGTTCGAGAAGTGGGTATTTCAAGTTGGGTCGAATCGATCCCAATTCTGGATGGGGGCTATGCCCCCCGGTGTCCGAAGTCTCCATACCCAACATTTTCTTCTTCTTCTTCTTTTGGTTCTTTGTTGAATCCTCATCTATCGGCTTTGGTTGGTTTGTTAACTTCTGAATTGAGCAAAGGTTTGCAGGGCGTTTTCTCTTTTGATAGGATAAGAATAACTTTTGGGTAAAGGTAATCATCATGTATGAACATCGGGGAGACATGTTTTGATGGTTGAAATGGAACTATCAGGATTAAGTTCACCTTGGATTCAATAATTGTAGCGGATCAATTTTTATGCTATTTGCTAAAAGGCCATCAAAATATGCTAGAGTGGTTTTATTTCTTATTTTAATTGAAACGTCTAAGGACAGTCATGTAGTTGCTGAGCTATGCTAATTAATATTGTGTAGGCAAGTGATGCCGATATTGATGGTGTTCAAAAGGAGGTTGTTGGGCCGTCGAGTGATGGCGGGGCTCTTGGTCAGCAAAAGGAAACCGGTAAGATTCCTAGCAAACCTCTGTTATCTTCGAAAAGAAAGAATTCTACTGGCATGAATATGGAGAGTAACAAGAGTAGGAAGAAAACGAGTGAAGTTTGGGAGCACTTTACACTAGTTCCGGATTGTCCAGAAGGTGAGGAAAAAGTGGCTTGCAACCATTGTGGGCAAAGATATTTATGCAATCCTAGGAGGAATGGAACTAGTGCATTGAATGCCCACTTGAAGGATAGATGCACCAAAATTTCTAAGAAAGATTTGAGACAAACCACCTTGTCATTTGAACCTCCTACAATAGGTGGTGGTGTGGGTCAGCTTAAAGCCGTTGTCTTTAGTCAAGAAGGGGGTCGCAAATATTTGGCAATGATGGTGATAAAAGATGAGTTGCCCTTCAGGGTTGTGGAAGGTGAGGGATTTGTAGCCTATATCAATTATATGAATTCTAGGTTTCAGATGCCTCATAGGACAACTGTGGCTAAAGATTGCATGAAAATATATTTTGAAGAGATGTCAAAGGTGAAAAAATCATTGAAGGGTCAGAGGTTGAGTTTTACAACTGACACTTGGACGTCAATCCAAACAATGAATTATATGTGTTTAACTGGGCATTGGATTGACAAGGATTGGAACTATCAGAAAAGAATCTTGAGCTTTTGTCAAATTGATGATCACAAAGGGGAGACAATTGGAGATAGCATTGAGCACTGTTTGGTTGAGTGGGGGATTGAAAAGATTCTAGCCATCACACTCGACAATGCTTCTTCAAATGATTCAGCTATTCGCAATTTGAAATCGTCCACGGGCTACAAATTGAAGAGCATAATAGCTAATCATGAACATTTACATATGCGGTGTTGTGCTCATATTCTCAATTTAGTTGTGAAAAGTGGATTAAAGCAGATTAATCAATCCATTATGAAGATTCGAAAAGCTGTGAAGTATGTTCTGAGTTCTGCACCTAGGCTGAAAGCGTTTGGTGATTGTGTCAAAGCCGTGAACTTAGAGTGCAAGAAAGGATTGTGTATGGATGTGGATACAAGGTGGAATTCCACATATTTGATGCTAGATGCTGCCGAGAAGTATGAAAGAGCTTTCGCGAGACTAGAGAGAGATGATGGAAGATTTTTACGATATTTTATTGATCCTCGAGATGATAGAAATTCTGATGAGGATGAGTATGATGCGGACAATCTGGGAAAAACGCCTATTATGCCTCCTGACAAAGAGGATTGGAAAGATGCAAGACGTTTACTTAAATTTTTGAAGATGTTTTACGATGTTACAAAGAAGGTCTCTGCAAGTACGAGTGTCACATCCAATGAATTTTTTCATGATCTTATGTACATGCGTCAAGCGCTTGAGAGGCGTGTCTTAAACAGTGATCCGATTGTGGCATCTATGGCAAAGAGGATGTTATCGAAGTTCTATAAGTATTGGGATACGTTTGAATCCATTAACAGATTATTGTGTGTTGCTGTTATTTTGGATCCTCGATATAAGAGCAAGTATGTTAGGGTTTCACTTGCTAAATTATACGCCGAAGCTCAAGCCAATGCATACGCCGATCGAGTGGATGCAATTTTGTCTCAGTTGTATTTGCAATATGAAGAGCGTTCACGGATAAGCTCAAAATCTAGTTTTGTTTCCTCCACTAGCTCACAACAAGGTGACGTGGCAATGGATCAATATGATGAAGATGTCACTGAGGATGATGACATGGAAGATTTCAAATTTCGGGATGAATGGGATAAGCAAATTTTGGGGGATATGTCAAGTGATACAGTATCGGATATAGCCAAGTACTTGCAAGATCCATTGGAGGCAACTTCCGACACCTTTGACATCTTGAGTTGGTGGAAGATTAACGCCATCAAGTACCCGATCATGGCTGATATTGCACGGGATGTGCTAGCAATTCCGGTGTCAAGTGTTGCCTCGGAATCTGCTTTTAGCACTGGTGGACGCGTGCTGGACCCTCACCGAAGTTCGTTGAAGCCTAGGACGGTGCAAGCTTTGGTGTGCGCTCAAAATTGGTTGCGAATCAAGCAACAAACAAATGATGACGATGAAGAACCATTGGATGAGGCTAAAATAATTCAAGGTTAGTTATTATTTAAAATCAAATAGTTTTCGTTACCATGATATATTTAAGTTCTAATTTAATTATTTATGATATGTAGAACTCGAGGAAGAATTTGAACGCGAAGATAAAGACCTGGAGGCTGGAATAGCCAATTAGTTATGATTTGTTCAGTTTTTGATCCTCCATTACCTGAATCATTTACTGTGAGGTGTTGGATGAACTTGTTGTACTTGGATGTGGTTGTATTTGGAACTTACTGTGAGGTTTTGATTTTTGGTTGAATCATGAACTTGATGTATTAGGATGCGGACGATTGAATCCATGTGTTTTGAATCGTTTTATTGGTTTTGGTTGTATTTGGATGGTGAAATCACGATTGGACTTCTTTTTTTGCCAAAAAAGTATGTTTTTCCGGATTTGGGCCTATTAAATATGGGCCTTATAAATTGGGTCCAATTTCTGGTTTCAAACTGCAAAACTGCACCATTAAACCGCAAACCGCCAAACCGCCAAACCGTTGGTTTTTTCCTAAACTGCCAAACCGATGGTGCGAATTTTTCCTATACCAAAAGTGCGGTTCGGTGTCAAGTTTCACACCGACACCGCAAAACCGCACCGAACTCACCCATATATGTCCATAGGCTGAATCCGCCATTTTTCATCTAAGGTGGGAGGATGACGACGTTGGGGTTATCACGCAACACGTTCCGGCCCATTAGATCTATTCGGGAAATGGGCCAGAAAGTCCACTGGTTGTTATTTTCGGCATCTTAATCCGCAAGGCTCAATTTGTTTGGTAGATTCTTTCCTATAAGTTATTTTTGCAATGTAATTACTCTGGAGTATTTAAGACAGAGATTTTAAGATTATGCTGAGATTTCCGAAATAACATGATCCGGATCAAGAGACAAAATTGGAAAAAACAGCTCTAAAAGTTAAATGGGTCTTATAAAAAATCTTTTTTTAAAAAAGTTATATACAATATACATCATGAAAGCAAGGTTTTCAAATACGACCCGGAGAGCGACCCGCTCTGGCCTCGGAGTTATGGTCTGACTGGTCTGAACGGTTGGACTACTGGTTGGACCGGTACTTTTTTATGTTAAAATTTTTTTAATTAAAATTTTAATTTTCCCTACCCCACTACCCCAGCCAAAATATCCGACCAATCCTAATTTTTTAGTTCAACCTTACGAAATTATCCGACCAAACATGATTTTTCTCTTTTTATTATGGTTTGGTTGATTTTTTTGTCTTTTTTTGTCAAAATATCCGACCAATCCTTATTTTTTGGTTCAATCTTACGGACCGAAAAATAAGGGGTAAAAAATTCGGTCAAACTGTCCGGTCCGATCATTTTTTGGGCAGTCAGTAAGGTTGGCAGTTTTTTGACCAAACTCGGTACGCTTTTCCGACCAAATCATAGCTGTAATTTACGTCGGCCTAGGAATGGCTCTGCCCAAAGTTGATCCACCATAATTCGATCAGCGCACAGCTCCTCTACGTACGGACTTGATGCTTCTGCCCATCATATTCATTTCATCTATTAGGCCCATATTCCGCGTCAAGGTTTTTTGGCTCATGCGTTCCGGCCCATGGATTTCAATGGCGACCCTCTTGTAATCGTCACACGGTCGAAACCACACTCGTAGCCAAAATGTTAGGTTTGAATCGGATAAAATTTAATTAATTTAGATTTGAATTTGGTAAATTTTTAAAAGATGAAAAAATATTTTTAATAATTATTTAATATTGTTACTTTTTTAATTATCCGTACTGAATATTTAGTTAAATTATAATAACGTACTAAAGAAACAGTTTAATCAGTAACATATATTTATATATTCAATTCGATGGGCAATCCACACACAGGTTATCCAACTGCAATCAATGATTAGCATTTCACATCATTTTAATACAATAGCAAAAGGGGGAGACAATTTGACAGGGGGTGTATATTAAAATTAAAATTAAAATTAATTGATGGTGGCTGGTAAATAAAATAAATTATCTGGAGAAAAGTCGGGTGAAGAAATTGCCGGAATTGTTGGAGGCGCAGGACACGTGGACGTATCGGCCGAGGCTGTCGACCTGGCGGGGCTGGCCGTTGGTGTCTTTCTTGCAGACCTTGCATGTCTTGTCCACCCACCCTTCCTCGACGTACTCTCCGTCCACTGTTTTTTTTTATTCGTTACAAAAAATGGTAAAACAACTTTAATTTAGTTCTAACAAATGAATTGGGAGGGAGAAATAGAAATAGGTACCTTCAACGTAAGACTTGAAGAAATCTTTGTAAGTGCCTCCAATTTTCCTCCTCAGAGCCCCATACTGCCCACCAACACAACAACTTCCCCCAGTTAGCAGATGATATCAACTTTTCAAATATTCTATCGACTCGAATATGGATTTAGTAAATATTCGGATAAATAAACCTGCTCTTTGGTCATGCGGGCGCCGGACTTGGTGTTCTGCCTGGCCTCATAGAGGAGCTCGGCGTCCTCCGCGGATCGAACCTGAGAGAAATCTAGTGCCTCTGTTACGCTGCTAAAGAGTGACTGCTTCGGCGGCTTCTTCTCCTCCTCCTCCTTCGGCTTGGCATGTACTCTGAACCTGGAGGAGCTCACCATTTTGCCCTTAGGGATATTCCCCACAAAACAGCTGTGAGAGGGTGATACAGGAAGCGTTCTAGGTACCATCTCTTCTATAATTTCTGTCTCAACTAGTTGGTAATTTTTTGAAATGTAATGTTTTAGGCTTTTGCGTATTGGTGGGTGGGTCTTATATATTATATGTTTCAGTTTTTTTTTTTAATTTGGAGGACAGCCACTAGTTCTGTGATCTTGGAGTAGTGTCACACGACACAATTGGTGGTCTCGGTAAAACTACGTGGTTCGTTGCCATGCAGGCTAATTATTAGAGGACCAGTTTAATTATATATATTATATAATATGGCCTTGTGTTGTGTGGCCCATAACTACGACTACACCAACCAAATATCTAAGAAATCAAATCGTCGCCCCAAGTTCTAACTTGCTAATGCTTCTTTCTTGGTCCCAAATTTAAGGCCAGGGGAAGATTTTATCGAATCATATTTTAAATGTGGTTTTCACAATAATATTTTTTACTTTTATCACTTGTACCAACATGAATTACCTATAATTTAATGCCAGTTTGTTTGTGTGACTTGGAAATACTCAAAAGATTTGGATTTTAAGAGATGAGGAGAAGATAAGGCTATGAACCAATTGTCCTTTAGCATTCATTTACTCTCACAGTGGAGGGGACCATCCATCGTCTTCGTTGGGGCCACCACCGAGAACCCTTCCTTCCATTTGGTAACCCCTCTCCTCTCCCGGTCTACGCTCCTTACTCTTGAAGCCACATTGTCTTGAGAACAGGGCTCTCTCCGACAAAGACAGGGGCATTGTCTAGTGGCTTGCCCTGCCCGGAGAGGTAAGGTTAATATTGCAAGGAGGTTGGTAAGGTTTGCGAGTGAGGATGTTGGGTTGGCTGATCCTCTGGCGCTCAACCAGGCTATCAGGCTCGGGTATGCCCGAATGTAATGTGATACTTGCTCAATGTGTGGCTTACATGGCATTGGCTCCTAAATCGATTGCTGTGTACCGAGCCATCGGGGCTGCTCAGAAGGCGTCTGTGGGGCAGAATGAGGGAGTACCCTTACACTTGAGGAATGCACCAACCAAGATGATGAGACAGAGATTGGTTGGTTATGGAAAGGGATACATTTTATACTCCTGAGATGATCCTTGTGCTTACAAATTCCTGGATTGGCCTCCCCAAAACCAGCTTCATTCATGAAAAAAAGACCGAAGTTGGTTGCCGATTAGGAGATTGCTTCTTTTTCAGATGGTACCATCTGCTCCCCTTGCAAATGACAAGCTGTTTCGTTGATCAATGAAATTTTGGGAACCATGTAGAAATGTTGCTAGGAACTCTTGCAGTATTCATTACGAGTTTTCGATGTAAATTTAGTGGGATTGGACATTGTGTTAACTGTTGGACAGTCAGTCAGCTACGTCATAGAGACTTCTCGATGCCAAAATCTTTTAATTTCTTCTTACACATATGTGGGTTCTCTAAATGCAGCAATTCACACCAAGTACTCTGCACAATCTCTCTCTCAGACACCTGAGCTGCATTTAGGAAAGTCTAATTATGGTCCTAACATGGTCTGTCATGCCAAAGTCATTCGGGGAGCTTACGGAATTCACTTTCTCGCTCTTAGGTTCATTTTGATGAACCTTTAAACGCTCCAGAAGCCTAAATTCCCCCATTTCCTTTGTTTGGAAATCTTAGTCTTTCCCGTTCTTCTTTTGAAAGTATGACTTGCTGACTTTGTGATCTATGTTCCAATGTACTTGTGATCTTTCTCCAGAGTCCAAATGTAGTCACGATTCGGATCCCTTGCCTTATTGATAGTACTTGGACACTGGTGCTTGATTACAACTGTCTGTCTGTTGAGTTCTTAGTTTGGACCAGCAGGTGTAAACTTGAAGCCAGCAAGACCAACGAGCTTACGCTTTGGTGGGTAGGATGACAAATGGCCTGGAGATTTCGTTTTTCAAGTCTTTTTTTTTTTTGCTGCAATAGATTCAAAATACAAAGCTCTAACACGACCACAAAGCACTTACTTAATGGTCTAAATTATACAAGAGGTGAAGAACGTAACTCTGAGCTGGTAGAATTATACTCCAAACTTAGATCCATTCTTTGGGATTAATACAGGCATCTAACAACTTCCATTCTTCACTCCCCTCTTCTGGTTTCTGCACACACAATCACGTCCAAATTATTAGCTAGCTTGTCTCCTCAATCACCAAGCAAACACACAATAAGTACAACTTACTTGATCATATTCCCATCGAGCTGATAGGGGAAGGGAAACAAGAATGCTTTCAATTCGACCTCCAGTCTTGAGCCCGAATGTTGTACCGCGATCATATACCTATAATCAGAAAGTTAAGTCAAATGACACCGTAAACAAGATATGATTGACATCTCTTTACAATCTTATTACCAAGTTGAATTCCACATAGCGCCCTCTTCGCAGCTGTTGCCAATCTTTCTGCTTTTTGGTAAATGGCGTATCCTTTCTTTTCTCTATGATAGGAATGTATGCAGGTACCACAGAATTTGCGCACTCTTCATTCATCATAATTCCCAACATGTAGATCAAATCACATACAGGAGGTTTAGACAGACAAAGAACAAGCCAAGACATGAATGTACTAAAGATAATTACTATCAAAACCAAATATACCAGTGGAAAAAGAAAGGAGCATCTCCTGATCGTAGTCATTCAAGTCATCAAAGAAGATACCTCCAAGCCCTCGCCTCTCTCCTCGGTGCTAATACCAAAATTCTTCAGGATTAGCACAGATGTACCATTACCAACGAAAGTCACCGGGCAGTAAGCCCACACAAGTTGAACACATTAAATTTTCCACCAAGTATGAGGGAGAAGAAGACTACGGATTCAAGCCAAAGCTGTACAAAACTCACATTAGCAGGGTTTCAACTAAAAGTTTGACTTTCCAACTGTAACTCGGTGTCAAGGGCAACAATTAAAAGTTAAAACCCAATATCTGAGACGAAGCAAATGACAGACAAGTTAAACACAAAGGGCCACGTTATTAGAAACAAGTCGTTAAGGAGCTGTAATCTCATCCAAAGTGAACTATCACTATAGAAGAAAGACGAACTGATAAATCTGGAATTAGACAGTAACCTTGTACCTGAGACGGTGCATTGAGTAAACTAACGTAGAATCACAAGTTCAAAATCATACCTTGATATAGAAGTAGTCATCACACCATTTCTTGAAGCGGGGATAAAAGGTGGGTTCAAATTTGTCACAAGCTTTTTTTTGGACCTAGATCACGAAGCAGACATAAGCAAGCTAGCCAAGTACACCAACATGCCAAGAATCTTATTTTAACATTCATCTACAATTGTCTTAAATATATGGACACCGGACACGGCTGCAATAAAGAGAAAAGCGGAGGACAAGATCTCAATGCAATACCAAGTGAAAATGTTTGACATCGTCCTCGAAAATGTAAGAAGGGGTCAAGTCAGTCCCACCACCAAACCACCACTGCCTGGGCGCCCCAGGAGCGTCTGCGGTAAAAACAGTAAGCACAATGCTGCAGGGCAACTAGCATTCATCTCAAAGAAAGAAACCAACTTCAAGAACAGTACTAGTACTATCTTACCTTTGGGAGCATCAGTCTCGAAGTAGCGATAATTGAAATGCAATGTAGGCGCAAAAGGGTTCTTCGGATGCAGCACCTTGTCAACCAAAAGGAAAAAAAATACAAACTTCAAACATCACCAAAGGGGTCAGCCATCCTTAAAACAAGAACACCAAACCAAACCAAACCGGATTCTTACAGAGCTGATCCCGGCAGCGAAGAACGGGATGGGCCCCGGCGGATTCTGGTCGGAGGAGGCAGCCCGGTAAGCATCAGGAGACATCACCCCATAAACAACAGACACATTAACACCCGCCTTTTCGAAAACCGCCCCGTCCTGGAGCACCCTGCTGATGCCACCACCTCCGCCGCCCGGCTCCGACCGGACGTCCTCCTTGAACAGCACATTCCCGCCGTCGAGGGCCTGGATGGCGGCGCACACGCTGTCCTGGGCCTCCCTAATCATCCTCTCGAACCGGGTCCGGACCGAGTGCTCGTCCTCCTGGCGGAGGAAGGTCTCGATGGAGATGGCGTGCGGTCGATGGGATAAAGATTGGAGCTTTAAGGTCCGAGTGGACAAGGGTTTGGGTTTCGAGAGGAAAGGTTTGGACTTTCGGGATGGAAGAGATTGGGAGGGAGCCAATCTTAGTGAAGAGCAAGTGCAAGGCATTTCCTTGTCCACTCTTTGCTTCCTTCGTTTTAATTCTTCCTTTTTGGGTCTTCTCTTCTCTTCTCTTCTCTTTGGAAGGTTACGGGAGAGACAAGACAAGGATTCGAAGAGCAGCAAGGTTTAAGGGAAGACCAGAAAAGGTTATTCTTATACCCATTGGTGGGTCCACTTCCCCGGATTTGGATTGACGTTTCAGCGGGCAAATCAAAATCCCTCCATTTTTGCGCTGTTGCTTAGTTGTTTTTGGTCAAGTTTAGTGGTTTGTTCGGAGAAATTAATCTTCTTAAAACCAAACATCAAACACTTGTACTAGTATAGTGGGTAAAGGTTGTTGTAATATACGCACTTTATGGAGGTTAGGAGATTCATACATAGTATTAAAGTAAATTATTTTAATGAAAACACGAGGGGTCGTGTCAAGTTCGTGTAAATTTTAGTCCGATAAATTTATTTTGAGGGGAAGTATTGGATAGAATCCCACATTTGAAGTGACTAGTAGGATGAAATTGTTTATAAGTGTAAAAAATTTAATTACTCATTGTTTTAAAGTTTTGGGTTGGATAAGATACTAATACTAAAACGTTGTTGACTACCCATTCAACTAGTCAGCACCGAATTTTCAATGATTGAATTAGCCGATTCATATTCAATTAAGCAAGCGATTTTTCTCTATATTTTTTTAGACTAAAAGTGATTAAATTGTGATTTTGATATTGCAAATGATAAATTTTACAATAAAATTAGAAGATACATAGAATTATTTGACATTTAAATACAAATATAACTATGATATACCAAGGTTCACCGCATGGTCTAGCTTGCCTAGAAAATTAACGGTTAAGAACATAATTACATAATTAGAAATACAATCTTAATTAATGATTGTAGTTGTCTTTTGAGCCAAAGGGCATTTGACTTAGCAGCACAAGGTGTAAAACGATTTATGGAGGTACAGTATTCAAACTCTTGTGTGTAATTAGTTGGGGAAAAAAATTACCTTTACAAAAAGGTAGTTGTCTTTTGAAGACTGTATAGAGAAAATCTTCTTGATTTTGGAAAAAAATCACCTTTACAAAAAGGTAGCATTCATTTCCCCTCACAGTGGAAAACAGTGGATAAGGCTATGATCCAAATGATACACCACTCAGTCTCTTACATGTTCAAGTCTTACTACTTACACGCTACTACACCACATACACCATCCCCACCTCTAGAAGAGACACCGGAGGCACCTTGAGTGCCACGTCAGCTCCCCTGCAGTTCCTCCTCAGGAAGTTGTACCCGAAGTTGATGGCTAACCTTTTCACTATTGACGATCCCTGTTTGGCTCTCACGTGGGAGTGCCCCAGTATGAATGCTGTGCCCGACTGCTGTGCTGTGAACAAGTCTTGCAGCTCCTCCAGCGATTCCGTATCCCCGTCGGCTTGTGAGCACGTATCCGAGTCGATGTCGATGGCGAATCTCACCTTCCGTTCTTTTGCTCTGACGGGTTCCATCTCGATGAGTTCTGCCATGCTTTCGACGGTAGGAAAACCGCCGGATGCACTTTCCGGATCCACACTGTCGTTCTCAAATGATGGTATGCCGCAAAATGGAACATTTCCAATCACTGTCAACTGAGACTCGCTTGACAATTCATTTGATCGAGCGTCCTCTTCATCCATGCCCGAGTTGGCACCGTGAGTCCGGCAACTGTCATACTTGATAAAATCAGCCAACCTAGCGACGAGCTCCGACTCAAAAGAGTGCACGTCCTGGTGAACATCTCGGTATCCATAACGGACTATGCACCTGTAGGACCGATGCGCTGGAGGGCCAACACGGCCAACAAGATATCTCTCTGCAGGGGGAATGTAAGGTACAGGTACAGACTTCACACAGACGAAGACAAGGACCTGATGGTAAGCGGGAAGGTTGGTGACAAAGCGCGAGAAGTTAGCAGGGATGCCAGAGGTGAGATCAGTGAAGACTATACCAATGCCTGGAACTCTGGAAACTCCTAAACTTGGACCAAGGGCCAATAGCCATTCCAAAGACACTTTGTTATGAAGGTCGTACTCGTACTTCTTGATTGTTGCAAAGTGCCACACTAACATGATGGTCATGAGGAAGAGCGCGAGGAGGATCGGAAGCCAAGCGCCCTCTGTAAATTTTGTGAGTGAAGCCGAGAAGTAAAGCAATTCTATGGATCCAAAGAAGAGTAAGAAGCCAAGTGCCATGAGAGGAGGTTTATGCCAACAAAGGATGATAACCAAGGCAGTCAGGCATGTGGTTACCAGCATCACTGTCATCACTGCTAATCCTGAAACGTAACAATCCCGAATTGGTACTACGTCAAGCACAAGGCCAATCTCTCCAGAAAAACGAAAAATGCAGCGGGTTCTACTCTAACATTTCTACATTATAAGCAAGCTTTGAGATCTCACCTGAAGCGTTTCCGATGTGCTTTGTGTCTCTAAATCCGATGGTCACAGCAATGCAGAGGATCATGAGCACCCAGTTTATCTCAGGAATATAAATCTGACCATGTATCTTATCAGAAGTGTGAACAACCTTTACCCTGGGGAAGCATCCAAGTGACTGGCTCTGGTTTATGATAGAGAATGTTCCACTAATGATTGCCTGACTTCCAACAACAGATGCGAGAATGGCAAGTACAAGGACAGGCAGCCTGAGTTTTTCTGCATCCACAATTCGAAGTGTTAACCATCATGCTAGCAGCTTGATACATGACGACTATCTATTGCCCCTATATATAGTGCAAGCAGATCTCTCCCACGAGCTCAAGTGTCGAAAGAACAGCATTTATTCAAAAATCTAAGCCATGCCGCTGCCTCCCAACTTCTAAATCAATAGCGTGACTGATCATAAAAGATCAATGAAGTCGACAATATTAAGCTCTCATAGTACCTGGCACAGAGATATAAAAATCTATATGGAGGTTGTCGTTGTGATGCTGCGATAAATACGCAGCCTGCCCCATATAGGCCAATATCAGTGCTGGATAAACCAGAAAGGTGAAGGCAATCTGCAAAGGTACAAGCGCAATCCTTGTTAGCCGTTGGCGGCAGTAGTTCTGTTTGTGGTGAAAGATGATAATCATCTACTTCATGTTGATTCTCATCTCTCAAAATTACCTGGATCGTGACGTATGAGAAGTGGCCTAGATCAGCAAACATTGCCTCTGAGCCTGCATATGACGTCATTTAGGATATTGAAGAATTCTGCAGGAAACAGGAAGAGTGCAACATATAGATACCTGTTATGCACAATAATATTCCACCCAAAGACATCCAACCGCTCTTTTTCGTCTTCTTCAAGAATTTAAACATGTAATATGGAGAGAGGGCTTGATAAATTTGACGATTCCAGTGGAATATATTGTATACACCAAGGGCACTGATGCATAGCAGCCACGCCAAGACAATTGGAGCAAAGAGAAACCCCAGACGATGAGTGCCATAGTGTTGGAGTACGAAAAGGCACACAATGATAAAGCAAGTTATCGGAATCACAGCATCTGCGGATGAAGAGAAGGTGAAACGAGACTCGTGTTAAACCAATGAGATAAAATGATCGAGGTTTACTGGAGTACATGAGAATATTTTGTCCAGTGTTTGAACATTTTTTCCTTAGCAATGGTAAATTGAAGAAGTCCGAAATCTAAAGTGCTATAGAACTTCTGTTTAACCAACCAAAAAGAGTTATCGGAATCATAAGAAAGAACGCAAACAGAGATGAATTTTAGCAGCATACATTGATGGCGTTCCTTGGACATGGACAACTCGAGGCCAGACACTGCCGAGAAAACTGCAGACATGAACTAAATCGTAAATGTTAGAAATGCGATGACAACCATGACGATGGAGGAAAATTAACCGGCCATTACCAGATATAGCAGGAGTTAGAAGTCCATCTCCAATAACCATACAGGTTCCAAGAAGAACCAAGATCAGCAAAGCAGTATGCAAAATCTTGTGCCTCTCCAGGTAGGCCTTGATTGCTGAGTTGCTCTTCTCTGGAGGGTGCTCAAGTTTGTATGTGGATAATGCTTCATCTGAAACCTGTCTATTGGGTAGGAGGCTAACTTTTACATGCCGGCAGATGGATGAGTACAAAGCAAAAGTACCACCTGTTGGATTAATTTACCAATTCTTAATTGAAATGCTCAAGAAGTGCAACCAAAAGAATTTACTTGTCAGGGCCTCTCACCTTCTCCGTTGTCGTCAGCCCGAAGAACAACAAAAACGTACTTGAACAAGGGGACCAGGGTGAGAGTCCAGAAAACAAATGACAGAACGCCAAAAATCTCTTCATTTGTCTCTGAATGTTGAATGTCTTCTGCAAATGTGCTTTTGTAAACATATAGAGGGGATATGCCGAGGTCACCATATACAACACCAAGGCTCTGATAAGACAAAACAAGCAACGTTTTCCATGACTCCTTCTGCAATGCAATTAGGCAAACATACACTTCAGGAGTCAGCAAGTCCGAAAACATGAAATAGGCAATGCCAACACAATTAAAGAACAACAGCTAACTGATGATCATAGGATAGTCCAGAAACCTTTGAGGCAACCCAACACTTGGCAGAAGCAAAACGCGGACTCCCCATCGGTTAGTCTGAAACTTCAAGTCTCCGCCTTGTTTCAAAAAAGACTAGTGAGCAGCAGATCTGCAGTGCAATAATCAGACAAGATTACAATGACTCGTTCAAGGATAGGCTCGTCAAGAAATCGATCCAGAAGCAACAGTGCTCAAATCCCAAGCTATTGCAAAACCAATGCACACAAACAGAGGAGATAGTCAGCAAGGAACAATCATATTCTCCCTATTTTACAAGAAACCACGCAGGAACACTTAGGACGATCATATCCAACCAAACTCAACTAGCTAGAAATAATGCAGAAGCCTCTACAAAAATACACCGAACTCGCAGGTAGAATTGATTGGCCAGTCCTAATTTCCGGCACAACTTACACACTGGTCAAAGCAGAATTGGCCTAAGCCTAACTGACGCTACAAGTCAACAAACTGTTAAGTTGGAGCAGCATAAATTCACGAGGCGGGTGAGCGGTCCCCACATGTCAGTTGCTTTCACCTTTTGTCAACCAGATTGTTAAACCTTCTACTACTACTACTACCGAAAGTGGTTCCAAATAGGGAAAGAGAAGGAAGAAAGAAAGATGTTGGACTTGGTATCGTTTTCTTTTTCTTGCGGTTGATAATGAAAGGGGTTAGTTAGATAAGACCAACCCTCAAAGACCTTCACTTGCCCTTCAATAAAAGCAAGGGAGAAGAGAGGGCCATGCCTATGGTCATATATGGAATGTGGACCAGCCTACCTCTATACAAAGGACAAAAGGAGGTTAGCTCATTACAAGAACCATTAAAGCCAACAGCTTGTATTCAAGAGATTAGACATAAAGCCATCGAAATCGTCCTCGACTCTAGATTAGTAGTTGCAAGCGAATGCCTGAGATTCGGAGAGGTATCAAAAGCGACTACCACCAACAAATGAAGGACGCGGTTCAGGTGGTTTCTCAGTATCGGATTGTTGTTGTTGCGTTATACAAACGTATCCCAACTGTAATAACCACCATATTCTCTCACAGCTATTATTTGGGAAGTTATCACGGGAAGCAGACAATGAAGAATGTGTGACTGGAATTGGAATTGGAAGGGCACGTTCACGTGATACTAACGACAGTTACGTTTCCTGTCAGCCATCGCATCTCATTATGACATTTATAACCGATGCCAGCTGATGATGAACCTCCATTTACCAACTGGCCACGCATTTGAAGCCCGAATTCCAGGGAGGGCTCTCTCTCTCTCACTAGATGATGATGAATTGATAGTAACCAATGTAAATTAAACAAAAGGGTATTCCTATTCCATGAACATGATAGAACTAAAGGAAAAAAACACATTTCTTTAAATTCAACAAAAAGACAAGAGAGTGTCAACCCAAGTCACACACAAGAAGTAGTACTAACCTCCCTCCAGAAATAAGGTAATTTGCTTCCGAAGAGACAGGTACATGCGGTGTGGTGGGTCAAGTAGAGCAGCTGCTCATTTTACCACATTGCCAAACATCAAAGACCGAGCCTTTGCTCGGAATGGAGAACTCTGCTGCTCTAATGTTGTTGGCCAGACTCGACTTGAATCTGGATAAGTAGAAAGGGTCGGATACTGGTTGGTTCCGACAAGAAAGACTCAACCTTTACGTATCCCTTTACAACAGTTTATAATATCCAATATTTTCCCACCAAGGAGTGAGTAAGTAGATATCCGCTTCACCCCAGGCCCACCACCATGTGACCTCCTTCAGTTCTCTGCCTGCATTCAGCTTATCTCCAAACCAAAAGACAGCGACTTTACCTCTTTCCTCGAGCCCCTCTCCATAACTGGTAATTAAGTCCCAGAAGCAGCAATTAAAAAACTTTATTGAAACGAGGCCGAACCCAGATAGATAGATAGATAGATGGTTTAATAAAGCTCGAATATTTGTTCTCCTTTCAAGTTTTCCAGTTCGGGATCTTGTTCAATGCTCTTCCACTAAGTTAACTTTTTTTTTAGGAATAGAATAGCACAAAGTTTATATTAAAAATGAGTTACAGTACAATGAAAAAAATTACAGACAAGAAAACTAAGTTAACTTCTTGAGCTGCTAATTAACAGTGACACGTGAGGTTGATTCGACATGTGGGGAATCGCGTTTCCCGTGATTCGGATTCTGACACCGAGATTTCCGGATTTCCTATTCCCCGGAATGCTATTACATTTATTTGTCTTTTCGATTTTGAATTCAAGGCATGTATATCTAATAATGTGCAGATACAGACTACCTACTTTGAAACTTTATTTTTAAATTTACAATCTTCTATGATTAAAAATCTGAATAACGAAGTACAATACAATCCAACACACAACAAGGTAACAATTCCCCACTCACATGTTTATTTATTATATCTATGTGTTGGGGTGGGTGTGAATACATTTTCTTATTTTTTTAAAAATACATGGAAAAAGGTGAAGAAAAACTTGCAATCTTGGTTGGGGGACCACCCACCGACAAAGTGGGGAATGTTGCACAGTGCATAAAGTGGAGAAAATGTTTTTGTTTCCATGCGGTTTTGGTTCGGGGAAGATGAACCACTTGAATTGAAAAATGCCCACTTGTTTTTTTTATAATTCAATATAATGTGTGAGGTGAGCCCTAATAATATGGCTCTAAGTTGATGTAAATTATATAATATTTTTTTGTTGTCAAAAAGAGGCCTACCAACATGCTCCCAAAGGTTTCAGGCCCTCTTGGGCCTCGAGCAGTATTCGTGAAAGTGTTAGGTCCCTTTCGGACGGTATCATCTCTAGAATTTAGAGCGGCGGTATCAATATCTGGACTCACCCACGACTTTCCAACTCTCACTCTTCTAGAATTACTATCTCTCTCTTCATTTCGAATGCTTTCTTGTTGGTTTCCGACCTCATTTGTTTAAATACTAGGGATTGGAATTGGAATTTACTTCATAATATTTTTTTCTCCTGCCGAAATCTCTGCCATCTCTAGGATCTGTTTAGGAACTGCCAATTCGCCTGATAAATTTATTTGGAAACATGCCAAAGATGGGTCTTATACGGTTAATCGGAGTTATCATATGCTTAAATCTAAGGTTACTAGGTCTCATGCTTCTCTTATTGCTGGTCCTAGTCGTGTTGCTTTTAATCCGGGTATTTGGAATCTCATTTGGATGTTAAAAGTTGCTCCGAAGATCAAAAAATTTATTTGGTGCCTTATGAACAATGTTGTTCCTACCATGCATAATTTGTATGAACGTCATCTTCAGTCTTCTCCTGCCAGTTCGATTTGTTTGCTAGATGATGAGAATGTTACTCACATGATTTTTTGGTTGCTGTCATGCTAGGGCTACTTAGCTGGCTGGCTCACTTAATTGTCGCTTTCTTGATAGTAATTTTTATGACTTTGGTGATTGGTTACAGCAGCTCCTTTCCCATCCCTCTATCAACTGTGATGTTAATGTTTTGTCGCATTTTATGTATCTCTGTTGGTCGATATGGAATGCTCGTAATAAGTTCTTGTTTGAGGGTACTCCTATTGATCCCAAGATCACGGCTCGACTTGCGGCTGACAATTGTTCGGATTTTTTACAGGTCCTGGTGCCTGAATAGATTATGATGCAGGTTTCTTCATGGGTGGCTCCGGAGTCGGGCACCATGAAGCTCAACTGTGATACCTCATGGAATTATGTTGCAATCATAGTTATCATAGTTAGAAAACTGCCATGCGAGTGCAGCTATCATAGTTAGAGATTTTAATGGCCTTTTGGTACAAGGTCAGGTTGAACTTTTGGTGATAAACTCTCTTTTTTTAGGCTGAGCTCATGGCCATTTCCTGCGCTATTGATCTAGTGCATTCTGATTTTGGTGATGCCTCCTCCATTATTGAGTCGGATTGTCGGGTGGCTGTCGATTTTGACATGGGCCCTTTTGCTACCATTGACTGGAATTTAGAACATATTGTAATAGGGATTATGAAAAATCTAGCTCTATTACCTTTTTGTTCTCTTTTGCCTATTTCACATTTTCAAAACTCGGTGACGGATTAGATTTGTTGTAACAATTGCCTTAATCTACTTTCGTCAGATTGGACTATCTCCCATCCAAATGATGTTGATGTACTGTTTTTTCAGATTTTCCTATTTAATCTATGAAATGTATATTTTCCTTAAAAAAACTTCTTTTTGGAAAGTGAATGGGAATTCTAACTCGGAAAATGCAAAGAATTATGTTGCAATCTATTACGAAATTCCCTGAAGTTAATTGTTTGCAATCTTGATGTACTTTTTAATTAATTCCACGACTAAGTTGAAAACTTGAAACTTTGGCCGAAATAATTTTGGTCCGTCGTCCAGTCCCAATTGTTGGCCTTGGAATTAGAAAACTGCCAGTCCTCGGCAGTACTTCATAAATCCGGGAGGACTGGGTTGCAAAAAAACCACACCAGCATTTATTTAGGGATCTGATCTGATCCCAGGAGAAAGAAAGCGTGGTGCAATAATAATAAATAATACAGTTGAGTGGATCTTGGAGAACCTATTTGGATTTGGTTCCGTTCCATAACTTGGTATCCGGTTTTGGATTAAGTGGGGACAATATAAAAGTTATCCATACGGAGAAGATTTCGTTTGAACCATCAGATTTCATTAAAAATCGTGTCGACAATCATCAAAAATCTTGATTCATTTCAGTGGGGACAAAACTTGATTCATTTCAGTGGAGACAAATTTTGTCCCCACTCAATCGAACCCTTGGTATCCTATCTAGTCAGGAGTGGGAAAAGGTAAGCGTCCATAGATCCAAATTAAATTCTAGATATAGAGGTAGGATTCAGAATTTATCCAAAATCCTACGATAAAGATTCAGATTCTCAGTCTTAGGTTACAATTTTAGATCTATTTCCTACTCATGGACTCATTAACTCGCAAAATATTTTTAACATTTTAGTGTAATTCTAAAAAAAATTAATCACATTTACCTTTATTTCAATACTCAACAATATAAAATAATAATATTTAAGTTTAAGCTAATAATCTTGACTTTTTTCGTAACGAGTAATATAAAATTGTAGGATTTCTGACAAACAGAGAATTTATATGCTAATCTAGATGGTCTAAGTAAGGTCTATTAGGATAATGTCTTATTTATGGGTTTATGTGTAGAGTCAGGGTCTAGATTTATAAAGAGTCTATCCGAGACATAATTTTAAATGTTGATTTATATTTTTACCATATGAATTCTAAAAAAAAAATCTTAAGACCCAAAAGACCCTAGAAACATAGAGTAGAGTAATGGCCTCACCCACATATTTGAGTTTTTTTTGTCATCCATTTATCTAGTAAAGACTAAGACGACCTTTATCGGTGATCAATCCCAATCGATCACGGCTACAAGACAAACCACAAATTAAAAAAGAAAATAAAAAATGGGACACTTTTGGCCGATCGGCTCGGCCAACCTAGCGACGATCGTGATTTTTTTTATTTTTATCTTAATCTAATTCAAACGACACGTTGCACAATATAATTTGTTAGAATAGATAGTGGATATTATTTGTTTGCTTATCATAATTAATATTATCTTTTGATAATTTTATATATGTAAACATAAATTAAATTATAGAAAATATATGAATGAGAGAAAAATTAATTGTTTATTTGGTGAGCGGATTGGATGAGATCACCAATAAACATGGTAAAAGATTTGGTTGACTTGGGTTAGATTGAATAGTAGTTTGATGAGAGAGAAATTAATTGTTTATTGGGTGAGCGGATGAATAAACGTAATCTAAAGACTAAAGATTGCCCCTTCTAGTGTTCTAATTTGTGACCAAACCAATATTATATCATGAGCTCACGTCTCTCTCGGCCCACAATTTTTGGTTTGGCCCAAAATAAAAGGTTTTGGGCTTTTTAAAAAAATGACGAATAATTCTGTGTGTAGGCATTTCTTGCACCAAATGTAGGCATTTTTTTACCACAAAAAATGTAGGCATTTTTTGTGGCATTTTACTTAAATTAATTTGATGTTATCTGCATTTCTATTGAAAATTTTATCTGAAGAATTACAAAAAAAATTTAACGGTCGAACCATGCAGAACTTGAGGATAAGGATATGATAATGAAAATATTCCAAAATTGAGAATAAAATATGAGTTCAACTTTTGAAATTAAGATAAAATTTTGGACCCTATCCATCACCATCCCCACTCTACTAAAAATGTTATTTTTGGTACATTTCCTATTGTGTTTTAGTGTGATCAATAAAATTAGTATTTATTACGAATATGTATTTTTAGATGACCCCAAGGGTGTAAACTGTAACTTCTTAGTTGAGTATTTAATGATGGAGAGCAATTAAATTAAAGGAGTCATTTATTTCGTCCAAGGAAACACAATTAATTACTAACTAATATAGGGAGATTTCGACGCTGTATCTGCTGGGATCCTGCATTTCACAGTTTCCTCCTCTGCTTTCAATTTATTAAAAACCCACTTCTTTTCCGATGGTGACAAATAAAATTAGCAACGAGGCATATTCTAAAAGTTGCCTTTCATTTTTCATGCACTTAATCGTTTAATATACGTAAATAAATTGCATTATATTAACTCTCATTTTTTTTTCTTTTCCATCAAAACTATACTACTAGTTCACGCATTAGACTAAAAACAGCCCTAATCTACTATATACAGTAAAATCTCTGTAAAGTGATATTGTTGGGACCGAAAAAAAATATATATTTTAGAGAGGTTATCAGATAAGAAAAGTTTACGTTTTTTCTCCAAAAATATTAAAATTAAAATTTTGAACAATAAATATGTAAATATCAAAAAATTAATTTGTCTATATACAAATTACCTAAAATTTGGATTTATAGCGCTATTCAAATGATACACTCGATTGAGATATTTTCTTACACCAAGACGATGATCATAAGGACCATTCGAAAAACGATCGAGAAGATGAATGATGATGTAATCCTTCTTTATTTACACTCTGGGACCTAATCCCATGGAGAGCGTCTAAGTGGCAATGGAGAAAATGGGTGCAGGCTCCAAGAGATCCACCACAGTTGTTGCCCTGATGCTGGTTGGTTTACCTGTTCTTCTCCTGGCTTCTGTCGTGTACCAAGCTACTCCAAATTACTTGACCTGCATCGAGCCAGCTGCTTCCGATTTAGCTAATGGAATCAAGAACAATGACTTGGAACAGGGTCCGAGGCCCGGCCCCTGCTCTATATCTGATTGATCATTTCATTTGCAGATGAATTCCATACCAAGTTCATGTAAGGAGTTTGCTCTATTTGTGGTGTCTTTCGTTCCTGCAGGTTCAGGAGATGCCACGTTGGTGGGATCAGAGCACGCGAACTCACAGTCCGAAACACAAAGGCCGAATGGCGTGCTTGATGATGTAGGTAAGACGTGCATTTGTACAATTTGCTCAGATTAGAATGTTTTTGAAGTTGGTTATTTGAATAAGTTTCGGGTTTTAACCAACTTGGATTTGCAACTCAATTACATAAAATAAACTGAACGTGCTAGATTTTCCATCAACTGATATGCTGCAAGAACTGATCTGTTGTGTTCTTATTCAGGTTCAGGAAATTCGTCTTTGTTAGGCTCACCGAACACGACCTCTGATCCCGGAACCAGAAGGCCTAATCCTGTTCTTGATAATGATGGGTTACTAGCTCCAGGTTTGGATCTAAGGTCATGCATTAGCAGGCAACAATTTCTCTTGTATCGACGAAACAATAATTCGCCCTACAAGCCATCCGAGTTTCTGATTTCCAAGCTGCGAACCTATGAACATCTTCACAGGCGCTGTGGACCTCAATCCACGTCCTACAGGGCAGCCATGAGAAGCCTTGTCAAGTCTGGCGACCACAACAGTACCTCTGGCTGCAAGTACACAGTTTGGTTGCCTGACAATGGTCTAGGCAACAGGATGCTGAGCATTGTTGCAGGGTTCCTCTGGTCTGTCCTGACGGATCGTGTCCTGCTTGTCGATTTTGAGAGGGATATGGTCGGTTTGTTCTGCGAACCCTTTCTGAATTCAACGTGGATGATACCCAAGGGTTTCCCCCACAAGGGCAAGCACAAGCATCTTCCAACTTATGAGAGCTTGTTGAGTAGTAGTGATCGGTCGCGGGCCCCGCGATTTGTGTTCCTCGGGCTGTCACATGGAAATGAGGATCATGCCAGGTTTTTCCATTGCAATCGGAGCCAGTCCCTCCTGAGCAAGGTTCCTGTAGTCGTCCTGGAATCGGATCAGTACTTTGTCCCGTCTCTTTTCATGGAAGAATCCTTCAGGAAAAAGCTGAACAGGATGTTTCCTGAGAAAGTTGCAGTGTTCCACCTGTTGGGGAAGTACCTGTTCCATCCTTCCAACGAAGCTTGGGGGTTGATCACCAGGTTCTACCAAGCTTACCTATCCGGGGCAGACACCCGGATCGGCCTACAGATACGAGTGTTCGATAGCGTCACAGTGAACAGAACCCATGTTATGGAAGGGATTTCCAGCTGCACTTCCAAGAACAAGCTCCTGCCAGAAGTCGGAGATCCTGAACTCGCTTCATCTCCCCACAGGAACACCTCATCCACAGCCGTAATAGTGGCATCCCTCTATCCGGAATTCACAGAGCACCTGAGGACAGTGTACTGGACAAGGCCGACGGTGACAAGCGAGACAGTTTCGGTCCACCAACCGAGCCACGACGGGCATCAGAAGTTCAATGACAGGACACAGAACCTGCAGGCTTGGGCTGAGATATACCTGCTAAGCTTGTGCGACGAGCTGGTTACAAGCGCGCAGTCAACGTTCGGATACGTGGCTCATAGTTTAGGCGGTATAAGGCCGTGGATACTGCCCCGGTTTCTCGACAGGGACTCGGGTAGAAATTGCCAGAGAGCCCTTTCCATGGAACCTTGTAACCATTTCCCTCCGAGTCTTGATTGCCAGACCAAGGCCAAACTTGACATCCCATCTCGTTTCCCTTACATGATGGCATGTGAGGACTTTTATTCCGGAGTGAAGATGGTCGATTAAGAATTAGCTTAATCGGTTTCTAGCTTAGTCAGTTTGATTGTTAGGTCAGAGGTAAAATTTACACGTCCAAAACAAAAGGTCTGCTTTACTATATAATCCACTATAGAGATTTGTACGTTACTACAAAAAACTTACATGTATATACTTTGTACAAGTAGAGCATTTCGAGCAAGCCACCAACAAATAAACAACAGTACAGAAGAAAACCCAACCCGTATATAAATACAGCAGCATGTAGCCATACATATGTATATGTATAGAAAAGGTGATCGTCCTGAGAGCCATCCCGACTCTGGATTATTCGTTACCCGTGAATGTGGCAGCGAATACTATAGATTAAACAAATATGTATAGACAAAGCAAACAAAATATGAGCAGCGCGCAACTGGGGCTGGAGAATTACAATCCTCAACCCTAGTGGCCAGTACCTGGACTGGGGACATCACCAAATCTTCTATAGTAGTCATAGTCTCCAGGTCCGGGTTGACCCTCATCTCCTGAGAAGTAATCTTCCATAGCCACAGATCCTCCGCCTTGTGTTCCGCTCCCTTGTCCTCCATTTCCACAAGTAGCACCACAACCCGAGCCACCAGGACTAGTCCTGGCGGCCACTTGGGTTGGGAGCATTAGGGACCAAAGAGCCAATATGACCCAAACAAGAGCTCCTGCTCTCATGAGCTTCAGCTTCCTTGTAGCCATTGTTTTTCTTTGGAATGAGATCAAGGAAACTATATCTCCAGTATAAATTATATAGTTTGATATTCATAATTAAGAGGGTCGTGTTGTGTCATGTCATTACCAACCAAACCTTTGCAAATGTAGTGGTGTGGTGTGGTGTTGGTTTTGAGAGAGAACTTGGTAAAGTAGAATGAATGATCATCATGAGGAGGTCCATTAAAGTAGGGACATGGCATGGACGTTCCTTTATAGCTTTTGCTTGTTAGTAATCAAATCAATTTGTAAACTAATTTACTTTTACGATACTTCCATGACTTTGAAGCAACGTGCATTGTTTCAAGTGTCAACTACAAGGTTTGGCCGTCTCCTCCTCCTAGTTTCCAAGGTAATAATCTTGTATCAAATGATAACCAGATTAAATTCACCTCATTAAGTTTCAGGGAAGGAAAAAAAATTAACTTATGTATTTTTTTTTTGAAAAAAGAATAATCCACGAAAACCTGTTTTTTTAATTGATAACCTTTATTAAAAAGAAATAAAAAGTTACAGAATTTGGGATGAGAGATGGGAGAAAAGAAAAAGAAATAGGCTAAAAATAAACCAAGGCCTAAATGGATAATCCTAGTGATCAACCCGCTGCCATATTTAGTAACTCACTCAAGCAACTCACTGGTCGGATAGTCAAAGGTGATAAAAAGCAACTTGAAGGCCTCAAAATTTCATATCGTACTCCAATCACCGTAGGTCCTCACCAGTGTATGAGTTGAAATAGTTGCATTTTTTGTTTTATATATTCGGATACACACTGGGCTGACTAATCCAAGTTCGAGCCACATAAAACCTGTGACAAATCTCTCGCAAAAAATATTTGACACTGTTACATTTTTAAATACTCGAACTCGATACCTCTTAGTTAAACTATAACAATGTCTATCACCAACATGATCTAAGTGTATGTTGTCTTTGGTCATAGAGAATTCATTAGACCAGATGCCGCCTGTTTTATGTTTTATTCTTCATTCATCTCTTCCTTTATTTTAATTCCAAAGATTTTATAAACTCCTCTAGTCTTCGTAGCCAGCTTTTCCCAGAAAAACAAAGAAATTGTTTGGAGGATGCTGTGTGTTAAAGTTGGATAAGATGAGAGTAGTAAGTAAAAAAGAGAGGTGGAAAGTGGTCATCGGCTTTCATTTTGCCTCCTCCCCAAATGTCAAATTGTTGACGCCTCTATTAAAGTGCGTCCAATCATGTCTCCCATGTGCATCTTTTCTAGAAAAGTAAATTTTTTTTGATCAATGACCAATTTGGTCAAAACTATAAAAACTTGAGTTTGAACCTAATGAAGTATCAGATCGTCATTTCATTTGATATATATAATAAAAATTCATAACAAATATTTAAAATTTGTACACATATAATAGTTCAAATTTGATACTTTCTTGATTAAATTAAAAAATCATCAAGACGATTAGCTAATCGGTAGAAATATATATATATATATATTAAAGATCGATTGGTTTTCCACTTTCTTCTTATTTCTTCTTGCCTTAACTAGACCGTCACTCTCACTGTGGAGCATTGGGTCCAACATATGTTTGAAAACATTTTAAATTTAAAGACTTTCGTAAAAGGATTAGGTAATAATGGCATCACCTCTTACGTTCGATGCATGTAAAAATTACTAAGTGTACGTTTTTAAGCCACTCGACGAACTAAGTCACGCTAATTGGGGTAAGGAATCTCAAATACAATTGCTAGCTATTTAAAGAATCGTTTTGACGGATTAAGTCACGCTAATTGGGGTAAGGAATCTCAAATATAATTGCTAGCTATTTAAAGGATCATATTTTTTTTAAAGATAACTTCTTATACATGATAGAGTTTGAAGTCTTTGTACTACTAGATTAAATATATTTCACGGATCATTTTATTCTTCATCGAACAAAATTAAAATTTGTCCACATATTGTGGTTTAAATTACTTTTAACAAGTGTGCATTAGTCTTTGCTCCTAATTCTTGATGATGAGGTATGTCTTATTTTGATTTTTGACTTTGGACTCAAATCCCATTATAAAATTAAGCACGATTACGGTAATGTCTAGGATGACGAAGTCCCCCACCCTAGACAAATACTCGCTGCCGACGAATTAATTCCTAGTTTTGCTATTGGAGAATGAAGATGTGAAATTAATTTCAACGATTCTATGGTTAAGATAGGGTGCTTTTCTATCGAGCTAGTATTTCTCTATATTATTTTTTTCCTATTGGAATTTTCTCACGACAAGATCGACGGGCGTAACCTGCAAGCAAATTTTTTACACTATGTAGTTGTAAATATTATTATTAATAAATTTTACTTATAAAAAAATTTGTCAATAGGTTTTTATTTTTAAGACTCCAACTCATTTTTTGTTGTTCGTCGAAGGTGGTGTACTTGATTAAGATCTTGTAAAGTCGAGGCAAGAGTTTGACTCTTTCTCCGTAAGACGAGATTGCCCTGTATTCAGTGCTTACGGGCTACGACAATCGTCCCCAAGATATAACGACTAGTTGCTTCCAAGATCGTAGCACAATAATTTTCGAAGCTTCGGGCGAACCTTGGCTATTCAGAACTTTTCTGAGAGAGGGAGAGAGATCCTACAATTGCTAATGAATGCTTATACAAGTTGTAGTGGAGTGAGTCTGGAAGTGAGGGGGAGAGGCCTATTTATAGGCGCCGGATGGGAGGGAGGCAGACACTCCGAAGGGCTGCCTGACAATTCCGAATGGGCTCTAGCCTCTCCGAAGAGGCATCTCAGGCCTGCCTGTAGGCCTGACAGGGCACCTGTTGCTGCTTCGCGTCCCTTCGCCTTTCAGCCCAAGTTTTGATCGTGCCCCATCGGATGGACATGCCTTCGCTCGTACTCCCTCGCGAGGCTTCCAGCGAATACTCGCACACCTTCGACAGCCATACAAGCAGCTTGTAGCTCTCAGGGCCCGGGCAAAAATCTTAAGGCTCCTCTGGCTCCTCGCGATTTTGCGCACGTGCGAAATGCAAAGTGCACCTCAAAGCGCCCATTGTGATCTGCGTCCAATGCGCCATGCATCTCCTTCCAGGTCGTCCTCGCAATAGTCCGAGTTGACTTTTCAGGTGGTCAACTTATTTTCTAGCTAACAAGGAGAATCTCCTTTAAACTAGGAAAATTTTGTGCCATTTTCTAACGTGAGATTGTCCTTTCTTATTCCATATTGAGCCTCCTACTTTGGGCTTTCTACTTTTGGGCTTTAATTACCATTCAAAATCTAACAATTTTTTCTAAGAATATTGAAGTATTTTACCATCTGAATGAATCTACTCAAATTTAGTAATATCTTGCTTCACCCATGACATGTGCAAGCTCAGAATCGAACAATCGTCCACCAAAGCGAGTAATGAATATGGGATCTCAATTTCTTTCAATTAACGTGCTCGGCGATAGAGATTATTCTTTTTTAAGAAATAGCTAATTTTGGAGTTTAATTCGTGATAGATAGCGACGGTGACAATTCCTGTGTTGGAGAAAGTAGACATTAGAATTTGGAAAACATTATTACAATTATTAGTATTATTTTCCTCGAAATGACATTTTATAATGTTATATGATCTTGACATGTTGTTTGCTTGGCGAACAAGTAGAGTTGGAAATTTAACGGTATTGACATGTATGTATAATATAAGTGTAAGTGGTACAAATAATACGTGTGACATACTTGCAGCTGGCCTCTTTAGGATACAGACATTTGCAGAGCTGCAAGTATTGTAGATCATAATAAATAAATTATGGTTACTTGTTGCGGAAGTTTCATATTCTACTGGCCTCACCGACAATAATGTGTGTGTAAGGTGTCCAACAAGTCTTGCGGTGCAATATTAATTAATAAAATCCCTTTTACCTATAAATTTTGTGTGTGTGACGTGTGCAACAAGTCTTCAAGTATGCTCTCCGTAGTTTTTCTCTCCCAATGGTATAGTATTTAGATATCTATTAAATTAACTACTAAGAGTTGAATTAGATAAACTTGATTGATTTACATAATGTTTTTTTCATTTTATTCGTTATTTTTTTTGCAATTAAAATCTTTCACATAAATATTATGTTATATATACATATATATTGTTTTCATCTGATTCCTAACATATATATCAATCTCAAAATTCCTAATAAAAATCAAAAGTCGACGCGTTGGCGGTGTTTGCATTGGGGTAAGAGCCGGCTGGCAATTTCTTAATAGTTTTCACAAGTCAAACTGGTGACATGTATTACCACTTTTCTTATATATTTATTTCCTACCATTTTCAAACACCAATCCCCCTACATATTTCCACTCCCACTCTCACTCCCACTCCACGCGCTTTAAATTTAATTAGAGTGCTAGTGCACTCTAAGTTAATTCTACTCGACTCAAATTTTAATTAGTCAACTTAGTAAATCTAGATTAAGATGGTAGTAAAGAAAAATATCAAAAACCTATTGACTCAATTATTAAATATCCCAATGATCAATCTCTTACTCAAATGGTTAATAAAGAACAGAAAATGATTACAACTATTCCCGAAATGAAATTAATTAGTCAATCAATATCTAGATAACAAATAATTTCAACTAAAAAATGTTGGATCAAATATCAGGGAGCAGAGAATCTGGCATGGTAAATGGTGAATAAAAAAATTGGTAAACTTCACTTTTCATCATAAATATCATGTTGGACCACAGCAGTGGAATAGTAGTAGACTTCCCATCAGAAATAAAGCTTTCTCATGTGTCTTAATATTGGTAAATTGACTTCCATTTTCCTCTGCTCTTATAAATATTCGAAGTCGTGGTTTCTCGGAGACTTGGTTGGTAGGATAGTAATAAATATTATCTCATCTTTTAGGAGTTGGTAGTTTAATTTCCAGAGATGGAAAAATTTTGTTAGGAAGAAAAACAAAGCCTGATACTGGTCAAAAATTTAAAATTTAGGTGAATTCGTCTAATTTTTTTTAGAAAAAAAAGTCGTGGGTTCCTCTGGATTTCAATCCAAATTCCACCGAAAATCCAAAACTCAATCACAGCTCAACTTAATTGTTAGTGGGAGAACAATAATAGGAATATTTAGGTTAACAAAATTGGAAACTCGTATCTAATTACTTCAAAAAAATAGAAGTATGCGTATTATATTCACTAGCTGTGCCTTATAAACGACGGTGACAGTTAGGTTAAAGTAGCGCGTGAATCCTAGTTTGACCAAATACCTCATATTTGACTTTGTCAATAAAGGATTTTATACGTAGCTCCTTATCGCCAGTCCCCTCCCTAAACCCTGCACATATATAATATATACATATGTTACACACACCAACCAAGCAAACAAGCATCAATTACTAATCTTCTTCCATCCTCCGTTTCCTCCTCTTAGCGTCGGAACATTTATCGAAACAAAATTCGAAATGAAAATAGGGCCAAACAAATCCCGAAAAAACCCTAGCTCAATCTTCTTTGTAACACTACTACTACCACTACTTGTAGTGTCAATATTAGCTTCGTCTTCATCAGCCTCCAGGCTACTAGACGATGGCTTGCACCTCCCAGCTGGCAACCCGCAAGCCCACAGCTCACACATTCTCCTGCTTCCCTCCGCCAGCAAGGTCCATTCCGGCGTCCCGGCGAGGCTGCGGAAGTACGGACCGATGATCCTGACCAGGCTCCCAAAGGGCACGGTCACGCCTTCCGGGCCAAGCGGGAGAACCAACGACAAGAACGACTAGACTGCCTTCTTTGTTGTTTTGATAGGCTCAGCCCGGACGCTTAAACGTGTCTTAATTATTTGTTGTATTCGTACAATTATTTCTTCTTAGGTTGCTTTTTTACTCTTTAATTACATGTACATAATTACAACAAGGTTATAGGTTGAAATTACAGTTTAATTGGTTCTTGGTGGGTCAAATTTGTTATGTAATCGGTTCCTTGTGTTTAGTTTAATTTGTAATAACCTCAAGGGGAATTAATTATTCCCAGTTTTGTTGAAATTACATTAAAGTGTATTTAATCCAAATTGGTTCTTCATCCAAAGTCTTATTCATGCAATTCATGCGTTTCATTATAAAATATGGTAACATGGAAAAATGTTTAGTTTGTAGGTGTTGAGGTACAAGAATAATTTCGGCATTTGATATAGCAAGATCATCTCCGGTCTCTTGATTAGATAGACCTGTCTTTTGATTGGAATCAAAATAGACCCGGTTGGTTGCCGATCTCAAGCCTTTGTTATCGGTCTCAAGCCTAGTGACCGATCTCAAGCCTCAGTGACCGGTCTCAAACCCCTGATTGGTCTCAACCTTAGTGATTGGTCTCAACCTTAAGTGATCGGTCTCAACCTTATGTGACCGGTCTCAACCTTAGTGATCGGTCTCAATCCTCTGTGATCGGTCTTAACCTTAAGTGATCGGTCTCAACCTTATGTGACCGGTCTCAACCTTAGTAATCGGTCTCAACCCTCAGTGACCGGTCTCAAGTGGTCATCGGGTTTTGCATGCCTTTTGGAGTGGGTTGGCTCTCGTTCATTTTGGCTAGGCCATCGCTCACTTAAGCCGGCCTTTACTTGCCCTTTGGTAGGCCGGTACTCGCTGGTCCCTCACTATTGGTCTTTAGTAGATCAGCCATAACTTTTGACTCGAACATCGGATTGAAATAATTCTTTTGGTCATGGAAAGATAAGACAAATACCTACAACTTTGTAATTTACAGTTTATTCAAATTGGGAGCAGAAGGAGGCCAAAAGTCTAATTGAAGACGAGATCGCTCACGTTGTGCGCTCGCTCGACTACTGTTCATTGCTCGCTCGCCCACTGTTCATCACTCGCTCGCTCGTATGCTGCTCGCCCGCTTGACTCGCTTCCTCTCATCTCGCTCGCCAAAGATCATCGCCTTTTGGTAGAAAAACCACAGCTTCCGCATCAGACCTCCGATTGAGGTGATTCAAGTTGCTACGGAAATATAAGGCGTAGATCTACAACTTTGTGGTTCACGGTTACTTTAAATTCGGAGCGGAAGGAGGCCAAAAATCTATTTGAAGATGAGATAACTCATGTTATGCTTACTCGCACACCTCGTGCTCGCTCGCTCAGCACGTGCTCACTCGCCCGGGGTGCTTGTATTCGTTGGCTTGGTCGATCGGGGTGCTCGCTCGATCAGGGTGCTCGCTTGCTCATTTGGCGTGCTCGCTCGGTCAGGGTGCTCGCTCGCTCCCTCGCTCACTCATTCGCGGTGCTCGCTTGCTCGCTCGTCCGCAATACTTGCTCGCTCGGTGTGCTTGCTCGCTCGTCCGCGGTGCTCGCACGCTTGATATTCTTGCTCGCTTGACCATAGTGCTCGTTCGCTCGCTCGTTCGCGGTACTTGTTCGCTCGGTGTGCTTGCTTGCTCGTCCACGGTGCTCGCTCGGTGTGCTTACTCGCTCAACCATAGTGCTCGCTCGCTCGTCCACAGTGCTCGCTCGCTCGTCTACGGTATTTGCTCGCTCGCTCATCTAGAGCCAAGTTGGCATTGTCAAAGGCGGTTTGCATTTCTCATCATGAGTCGGAGCCAAGTTGGCGTCATCAATATGACTAAGACGGTTTGTGTTTCTCATCATGAGCCAGAGCCAAGTTGGCGTCATCGATATGACTAAGGCAGTTTGTATTTCTCATCATGAGATGGAGCCAAGTTGGCATTGTCAAAGGCAGTTTGTGTTTCTCATCATGAGCCGTAGCCAAGTTGGCGTCATCGATATGACGAAGGCAGTTTGTGCCGGAGCCAAGTTGACATTGTGAAAGGCAGTTTGGGTTTCTCATCATGAGTCGGAGCCAAGTTGGCATTATCCAAGACGGTTTCGGTTTCCATCATGAGCTGGAAGCCAAGTTGGCATCGTCTGAGGCGGTCTCGATTTCCATCATGAGCCGGAGCCAAGTTGGCATCATTTTGAGGCGGTTGACATCATCTATATAAGGAGGGTATGGGCACCGGAGCAAAGCATCATCAATCAACCACACAACCAACTACTTTATTTTTAGTTGTATTATTTTCCTTTCCGTAGCGTAGCTTTAGTCGTCGGTAGAACTTTTTTCACCCATTCTGTTAGACCGACCTTGGGACGATCACTCTGGACCGTCTCGGAAAATCTTGCGTTCTTGTACCACTTTTTCCACGAACAGTATGACTTCTAAAAAGAATCCAAATCAAGTTGGGATTTATTACGCTGCTCGAATCTATTTCTTCTTGATGACGACTTCTCTGAGATTGCAATCCGTTATTCAACCGTAAATCAATTAATTAATATATATCCTTTTAATAATATAAAGATAAGAGAATATCTATCGTAGACGCCCTCGGCAGCAGGTTACCTTGCTCTATTATTATATTCTAACTAGGCAGGCTTATTTTCCACCGACCCCAACTATGCAGAAACTTTGTAAATTCCACCTTCCACCCCATTAATTTAGAAGTTTTCGATTCGCATTAAAATAAAATCTATATCGATTCCATAAAAAACAAAAAACAAAATAAATGTGGACCTAAGGAAATGAGTCATTAACTCATAGTCGAATTGTTGATCGAAACCCAACTCAAATCATCAAAGATTTCTCTATCAGATGATGAGTGAGACTTGGCCATATCAGATGATTTCCATTGAAGACCGTCGCTATGATTGAAACAAATCTATTTAGTGATCAAGTCCAAATTAAATGAGCAGCCGCTTGCTTTGAATTCACCACGCTGGTAACGTTGACTGAATCCAATCCCTTAACTTTATGGGGTCACATTCAATTTGTCAAAACACGATAAAATCTCTTTAAAATGATATTGTCAGGAGAAAAATATCACTTTATAGAGGTTATTAGATAAAAGAGGTTTACATTTTTTTCTCCAAAAATATTAAAATTGAGTTTTTCAACAATAAATACGTAAATACTAAAAATTTCATAATCTATACACAAATTACCTAAAATTTAAACCTATAGCATTATTCAAATAATATATTCGATTGAGATATTTTCTTAGAACAAGACGATGATCACAAGAACCATTCTAAAACGATTGGAAAGATGAATGATGATATAAAATTTATTAAATAAGAAAATTTAGCACAAACTAATGTCTTGCAATATTTTTTAAATTTATAAAATATGTAAAAATATATGTATTTATTCAAAAATATTATTTTATGCGAAAATTGGGACAGAAATTTAGCACTAAATTTTTCTGAAAAAATATTAGTTATTACTATAGAGGGATTATTAAATTTTAACACTCGTCTTGACTCGAAATCGAGATTTTTTATCAATTTAGAAAGATTATTACTTCACATGATCACTTTACGTAAACCTGTATATGTTTTCCATTTTTCAAAGGTAAAAATCAAAATTGATTAGGCCCAAGATTCGGCCAAAAAGACCTTCGGGCTACCGCTTCAGATAGGCCCAATACCAAATTACAATAGATTAGGCCCATTCGAGAAAATTAGCATCATTTAAGCAAGTAAATGGAATATTCAATACATGTTGTTCTGAAGGACAGAATATCCGTCAAGAGATATAATACTAAAATAGTAACAAAAACATCTCATTGCTAGATTTTTTAACTCTCTTCCTCAAAACTCCAAGTTTGAATGCCTTTTAGATATCTAGATTATATTAAAACAAACATTTATCAATTGACACATATTTTGAGTGCCTTTGTTATATAATAGAAATTACGATTTTCTATGAAAAGAATCTATTGTTTCTATTATTATTAAGAAAAACGAGAGTTAATGGTTGATAAGAAAAATGTAAATAATAAAAGAATATCGCATCTCGTCGAGAAAACATTATCCAATCGTCTTTAGTCTTGGGTGAGTTAACGTGCAAGTAGTTTTGTGACGGTAACAAAAAACGTTAAAATATGGTATTTGTCTATCGTAATTTTATTTCCCTAGGTTTTATCACAGTTTTGACACGATCGACGACCGTAATAGAAAATTTCACACGCATTATCCAATCCCGGCAATCAAACCAAGAGACTAAAAATAGAACAAAAGCGGACGTGTCACTTGTAGGATATGCCAAGTTAGGACAGATTATTAGATGATTAGGGATAATGTTGCTCTTCGAAATAAGATTACGGATACGTTAAGCAACACCACTGTCTTCTGATTCATTTAACTCCGTGTCCTGTCTTCCTTCTTCTCCCTCTCTCTAATCTAATATTTAACGACCATCTCTCATCTTTTCGGGTCCAACCCGAAACAATTGACCAAAAGAGAGAGAGAGAAAAACCCGAAAGACACGCGTTCATGGGGATCAAGACACGTTCTTGGTTGGTGGGTTTCTTGTGCCTTTCGTGTTTATGGGCACTCGTTCTCGCAACAACAAGGAGTGCTCGTGTCCTGGAGATGGGGAGGAGTGGCGGTTATGGATATAGCAGTAGCTTTAATCGGATTTTTGACACTTCCAAGTATGGGATGCTTCAGCTCAATAATGGCCTTGCTCTAACTCCTCAAATGGGGTATTTGTATTTCTCCTCCTCCCTTTTGCTTCCCCTTTTCTTTTATTTCTTTATTTTTTTTTCTATGTCCATTTGGCTGTTGGTTGCTGGGTTCTTGAACTTTATTTGGATTCTGCATTGGTTGGTGTTGTTGGGGTAGTTTGCTGCTAGCTAGTACTTGATTGATGCAAGTTAGATAGTCTACAAAGTCCAATGCTTTATGGTTTTTGGAAGTGAAGTTATAATCTTTAATGTGATTATTGGGGTATTTATTCGGAATCCTGCATTGCTAAGTGTTGTGGGGTAGTTTGTTGCTAGCTAGAACTTGATTGACGCAAGTGAGATAGTCGAAAACAGTCCAACGCCTTTTGGTTTTTGGAATTAAAGTTACCATCTTTAATGTCCATTGGAACTTGGATACTTGCCTGATATGCTAGTTACATTGCAGGTGGAACAGCTGGAACTTTTTCGCTTGCGATATCAATGAAACTGTCATCAAGGAAACAGGTGCTTGGTGTTATCATTTCCGCAGCTTGTTTTCCTTCTTTCTTCTGTTATAAATTATCAAAAAACTAGATTGCGGATGCACCAAAGTTTCAGTGGAAAACACCGTACGTGAATATGGATGCTCTGAGTTTAATTTGTTAGACATGCTAATTACCGATGTTGAATCACATCAAAAAGGTTTTCTTGCCGAACTTCTTCTTTCTGATTCAAATAAGGTTATATATGGCTCTCTTATCTTTCTTGATTCATGGTCCAGCAGAAATGCTGTCATGCTAACACTAATTTTTGTCTTTGGACAGCTGATGCCCTTATTTCAACTGGCTTGGCTGATTTGGGTTATGTACATGTCAACATAGGTACTGAGTTCCCAAATGTTTAAACTGCTTTCCTTCGGTTGATTGACTCAGACTTTTCACTTTGATATGATTATACATTGAATTTTCTGAATGCAGATGATTGCTGGTCTTCTGCAACGAGAGATTCGGAGGTGAGGTGGATCTGGTTAACTTTTGGAATTGTCTTGTAAAACACATGTTTCTGTTGAACGCTATCTAGTAACCATTTCAATTGACTTCTTTGGTTTCACAGGGCCAACTTGTCCCTGATCCAAAGACCTTTCCATCAGGAATTCAAGCTCTTGCTGATTATGTACATGGGTTGGGCCTCAAGCTTGGTATTTATTCAGATGCTGGGTAAGTCGGTCGTTCTGGCATCCTTTCTCGAACTACAACTTCAACTCGGGTCGATGATGCACGAACTGATCAAATTATTGGCAATATGCACCTCCACTCACATGTAGATCCCTTACTTAAAATCTCTAGGATCTTCACATGTCAAGTTCGGCCTGGATCTCTTTTCCATGAAAAAGACGACGCAGAGCTGTTTTCTTCCTGGGTCAGTACATCCACTCCTTACTTTATTTTCAGTGAAATGCATATCCATAGGAGTTTAATTGGGAGTTTGAGTGTGTGTTGGTTAACTTTACCATGCATTTCCATTTGAGAAGTTTGTTCCTATGCAAACTCTTCTTTACTACTTTTCTCACGTGCAAGAGAAGGTTAGAGTTTGTCCCTGAACTGTAATTGTGATTGTTCATCTGTACTTGACTTGTGCTTATTTTATTCAATGGTCTCAGGGTGTGGATTATCTGAAGTATGACAACTGCTTCAATCTTGGGTTAGACCCGAAAAAAAGGTTCGACATCCATATTTATCCATATTTCAGTTTATGAGGAAACTACTAGCTGATCACCCTTTGTCTGTTTCCGGTTTGATTTAACATTTGCAGATACCCGCCAATGCGTGATGCTCTAAACACTACTGGTCGCACCATTTTCTACTCACTTTGTGAATGGTAACCCGGGTTGTCTATTTTAGACAAAATACTAACTTTATCTGTCAATAGCTTCAAGTTAAGCTCTTCTCTCATTTTTTCCAGGGGTGTTGATGACCCTGCCTTGTGGGCTGGTAAAGTCGGAAACAGCTGGCGCACAACAGATGATATCAATGATACTTGGGCAAGGTTAAACTTCTGGATTCCAGTTTATGGTACATTATTGATAATGCAGAATTATAACCATGCTTAATAGAGGCTCAACACGGTTTTCCCATATTTATTTCTTTTCGTGGTATTCAGTAATATAATTGCCTTTTGTATTTAGATAGCATTTTTGTAGTGCTGATGACCTTTTTCTTTTGATGGCTAGCATGACAACCATAGCCGATCTCAACGATAAATGGGCAGCGTATGCAGGACCTGGTGGATGGAATGGTAAGGTGTTGATTCTTCTAATACGAAGGCTCAGTTTTACCGCTACAAGCGACATCATGTCTATGAAATCATGATATTGTACAGATCCAGACATGCTAGAAGTTGGCAATGGTGGCATGAGTTACCAGGAGTATCGTGCACATTTTAGCATTTGGGCTTTGATGAAGGTTCTCCTTCTATCTTGTTTCTTTCAGTTTTGTGCTGGATGCTGAAATTTTCTCCTTTCTCCTCCTTGTGTCTTTGCTGGCAGAAATTGACCATCGACTAGTCATCTCTTTTGCTTACTCTTCTTCACAACTTGAACAATTGGCTTTCATTATGATAATCCTGAAGAGAGGAAAACCTAACAAACCTCTGTTGGATGTATAGGCTCCACTTTTGATTGGCTGCGACGTAAGAAACATGACTGCTGAAACCGTTGAGATTTTAACCAATGAGGAGGTTATTGCTGTCAACCAAGGTACATCTCGCACCTTGATGACCTCTTTATTCAACTTGGCGGGCTTCCGACAATCGTACCATACCCTTTCGTCAACATGGAATATATCATGCAAATGACGCTTGTTTTGTTTCTTGTTGGCAGACTCTCTTGGTATTCAGGGCAGGAAAGTATATACCAACGGTACCGATGGCTGCCAGCAGGTGTTGCTTTCTTTCACCAACGTATCCCAGATCTGCAAACTGACTCATAATTTGGTCTCATTTCCTTTCTTGTCAAGTCAAAACCATCACTCTTCTAAATAGGCCGTGAGCAGACAAATTTTTCAGTCCCTCTTAGGCACGACTTAGGAAGTCGAACTCTGCTAATATTGTGACAACTTTTGCGGTCCAAAAACAAGATCTGATGCATTTGCTGCCCAACCATGCTTTTAACATGTGCATTGCTAGCTTAATGATTCTAGTCTCCCAATATATATAAAGAGGCAGTTTAATGTCTGAACTCTGAACTGATTAAGTAAGTAAAATGCTGTTGTAGGTGTGGGCAGGTCCTTTGTCCGGATATCGCATGGTTGTTGCTCTTTGGAACCGATGCTCAGAAACTGCAACTATTACCACTACATGGGATTCGATAGGGCTTGAATCCACCGCTAATGTTTCTGTCAGAGACTTGTGGCAGGTAAGTAATTGCCATTGCACGAAAATTAGTCTGGAAGTAGGGGCCCTCAGTGGTGTACTTGGATCAATTCGTCATTGGATACTCAAACTCGTGCATCTTCATCGTCTAAAGCTAAGAGCATATCCTTCTCCTCGCCCGATCTTCTAACTGAATATCATTGGCATTGCAGCACAAGCTCCTTGGGAATGCAGTGGCATCATTTGCTGCTCAAGTAGATGCACACGACTGTCAAATATACATCTTTACACCACAGACAGCAACACTGTCTCGGTCCGAAATTTAGGACATGCATGTCGTCGATCACAGGTTTCATTGTAATTAGAAAAACACAATGCTGTAACCAAATCTCCGACCGCCAGTCTTGTATAGGGAGCATTCGAGATTGAGATGGAAGCTGATGAAACTTTATTAGACCAAGAAATAAAAAGAGTTGGATAAGAATTGTGGGTATTTGTTGTGCAAAAACATTTGGATACCTTTTTCTTTTACCAGTTCACCGGGAAAATGGGGATGGTGTTTCTTCCTTTATGGGAAAGTGCAAGACTAATGGATATGCAACAAGATGTACTAGCATATCTTTTGTGATATTTCTTTTCAAATTGTCAACAAACATTTCTCCTCGATTCGTACGGATTGACTCTCAGAAATACAATAATGAAAAATCTAACTATTATAAGGAATCTTGCAATTTTTTTCTATATGCATCAATAATTTAATGCGGCAAATATGCAACAGTTTCCTTTTCGCAAGATTGTAGATCCGTTAGGAGTAGTAAAAGCTTTAAGCAAAAAGGGCCAAAATAGGAATCCGGAAGAAACTCCAACCATATCTCAATGCATGAAAATCCCCACAAACAGAAAGTATAATGAAGTCTTCAAAAGTGCCTTGAAGAGTAGCAACATTTCAGTTGACGTTCAAAGAACCAAGCCACTATTGCCTCCGAAAGATGGTCTAAACGATCAAAAAGGCAATAGAATGGTTAGACAAGATAGATAAACTAAAAGTTCTGAATGACAAGGCATAAGTGGCCTCCACTAAGGCCAGATACTGGCCTGTCCCTTGCCTTCTTTGAAACTTGGGACTGTAGAGGAGGAAACTCTTCATTCCTCATCTGGAACTCCTCTGCAACAATCCTGCAGCATGAGAAAACGAATGAACATACAAGGAGGATCAAGCGGAAGGTGGTGGCAGATTACAGATATATTCGAAAGGCAGAGGAATGCCGTACCCTGTTTGGCACTCGGCTATATCTGGTGAAGCAGTTGCATCTGTGAGGTTCCCCGGCTGTAATGCCAGTGGTGAGGGCAAACATCCCAATGTCCCGAACTTGATACCCTCCACTGGGATGACATTCTTGCTTGCAATGGCATTAGGGATAGGCTCGCATGTTTCATGGGCCTCAGATGACATTGTCTTGTTAATTGAGGGAAGAAGCGGGAACTGTTCCAATGAAAGATCAAAGTTGTTACCTTCCAAACTTGTCTCTTCACCTAACTCACTCTTCTCTGTCTCTTTTGCTGCTTGATTCTCTGGTTCACCGATGGAGATGTTATTTCCACTTTCCTGTTCCTCTGGAGGAACATCAATGGCATCAATCCTCGGTAATCTTGGCCATTGTCTTCGAGTTTGAGGAACGGGTGCTCTTCTTCTCGACCATGGTCGATAATTTCCATACATCTGAGCAGCCTGAAAAATTAAAGCACTTCAGTACCTCAGTAGACAGCATTTCCCGCAGAGCGTGGAGAATGTAAATATGTTAGTTTGAAGAGAAACGAGTGGATGCACAGTTGTTCATGCGGGCATGTGGGAGAGAGATAAGATGCTGAAAATACCAGGGTCGGAATATAGGCGCCTGTTCCCCGTGACCTTGGAAGTAAGCCAACAAAAAGTTGATAGGGGTAAGGTTGGGAGAAAGGCACTACAGGTACAAACCCATTTGCACCATTTTGGATTATTGGTACATACGGACCTCCAGTAGTGTGCACAGGTGGGGCAAATGCAGCCGGATTATATTGGGGAAAGCAAATATCGCTGGAATGCAACAACGATGGCACTGGCTGACTAACGATCCTTGGCACCAGGGATAGAAGAAAGGCCCCGAGCTGGGGTGGATGCAGGGATGGAAAGTGTTGTATATAACTGACATGACTGTCGTACTCTGCACGCAGATTAAAGGGAACAGATCTTCCCGAGCCAAATGCAGGCACTGGAACTTCTGCATCTGGCCTTAACCCCCTCCCATTCCGCTCCACAGTGTTCCCAAAGAAATTCTCCAATCCTGCCACCATGCTTTCTCCAGGTAGTTGAAGTATTTCAGCAAGCTGCTGAGCTCCTGCAGAAAGTGCACTCTTAATCCGGTGGAAATTTCCTGGAACAGAAACATCACAGTAGTGAGCACAGTTAATGTTCACATAAATTCTCTTCAAGCACCTACTTACTAAGATGCTCACAGATGGCATCTATTTGAATTACATCAATTTGGACCCCACGTCATTTCACTCCCGTTTCTGCACTCTGCTATCTCTAAAGGGAGTTATTTCTATGATCATGGCCACAGTATGAGCACCAGGGACTGGAATTAACCAAGTACCTATGCTGACGCTACGCCCCAAATTGTTGTCATCTTTTAGAGGATCCACTATGTTAAGATATTTGATTGGAAATCCATTTGTTCCGTCCTCTGCATATCTTCTGGAAGATGAAGATGTCCCTCTGTTTCTTCTCAGCAAGTCCTGGCCAAACAGCAAGCCATTCTGCTCTGTACTCTCTGTTGAGTCGGCTGCAACAATGTAAAATAGTGATCAAAGTTGAAAACCCTTCTTCACTCCGCTCAACGAGTGATAACTATGGTTAGGACATGCACGTGTGTGCCGCACATTGTAGCAGTTGTTTTCTCTAGGCGGGCCAATTTACAATAGCTCACCTGTATGTCTGGGAAGAGATGATACAGGAACTCGACCGAATATGCTAACAGCGTAAGTTTCCCAATCAAACTTACTGTAGTAGTCCAGAAATCTATACAGGACCTGTACACAGATTCCATGAATGACTCATCCCGTAGCAGTGCATAATAAGAATTGTTGACTAAAAGATACCCACCGCTAAAGGACCGGGTGATGATGCATAAAAGAGATTAATGATATGGAGAACCAAAATCTCCAAAGCATATGTTGATAACAGACCACGATGTGCTCCAAGAATTCGGCTCTCATAATAACACCAGGCTTTGACCAGGATAATACTGCGTTTCAGGAGGTGACCTTTCCCAATAAATTGATCCACCTGAAGTAAGAAAGAAAAGAAGATGTGAAGATTTCAACATATTGCAACAACGACCTGACACAATACAATGAATAAGTTAGAACAGCAGCCTGCTTCGGGGAATTCCAGACTTCCCGTCACCTAGCCACTAAACTCTTTCGTTGATGCTAAAGTACCAGACTGGTGCATCATATTATCATGTTTACACAAGAAACAAGTTCATGTTCTATAGCATAAGACCTTACCTGCTCAAGGAAGTGCATTGCAGTGAGTCCTGCCACCTGATTGAAAGAGATGTCAACAGAAATATTCTTGACGCAGCATTTCACAACTTTAACCTGCCAACCGAGACTCCAACCATGAGAAGTTGCTAACCAACAGCCAATAACATTTCATTAGTCTGCCAATGCTTATCAGATGGTACTATTTGGTTGTTGGGGACACCACATGCATAAGATTAACGATTAGAGAAAACAATGGGAAGAAATCAATTAGAGTTATGCATGCAGCTTCAATTCCCTCGATGCATCTAGCTTTTAATTAAAATCACAGATTAGCAGAAATTATGAAACAAGTCTAAAATATCTAAGCAAGCAGCCTCGGAAATGCAGACTTCGTTAATTTCAGAAACATGTTGGTCAAGGCAGATCGATAAACATCAAATGTAGTATGTATAAAAATTAACTCTAAAACAAAAGATATTTTCTCGGATGCTAAACCATTAAGATCCATGCACAGCTAGAAATTTCCTCTAAGATGGAAGTGTAAGCATAGCTTTTTTTCCGTTACACGATTAAGCAACAACTAACCAGAGAATCTCATCCATAGGATTAATTGACAGCTTCACAAAGAATCAACTGAAAAGGAAAACTGATAATGCATGAAAATATCTACCAAATGTGGATATGTATGCACGCACAACTATTGAACCAGAAGAATCTAAAAAATGCCCATGTAGCACCAATTAGTTTGCAACAACGTAAGTCCCAAAATAACACAAGATGCAGAAATCTGTAAATGTCCTTCCCACACAAGATTGTGCCCCAGTACCAGTACTTAAGTCCTTCGGGTAAGAATTAGCAACACATTCTTTTCCACAAGGACTACTTCAACACCCCGTAGTTTGACCATAAAACGGTTAACTATATGATATCTAAATCGGAATGCTATCAACAAAGTGCAATATTGGGGGCATCTCAGCTCCCCTCGTACTAGGTAAGGCGCTTGGAACAGCTAGCATTGCAACTAGTCTTAAATTACAAAAGGAAAGTATCGAGCCTACATCATCACAATAACAAAGACTCAAGATTACATAACAAAGAGCAATCATTCAGGACAAACAAATGCCATAAAATTCAAAATACTAGAAAAATCTCCCTCCATATAGGTCAACCAAACTTATAACAAGATTCATGAGATCAATAAGGGTCCCTCCGCCCCGTAACTCTTTATACTTCTCTTTCTCTAAACCAACTAAAACAAGCAAAAGGAACTATAGTTCCCATACAATGTCATCTTACTTTCTCAAGAAGGCGCTATAGACCATAGATCCTTTACCCTCGAATAGACGCAAAGATTCCATTTATGGTAAAATACATAACAAAAAAGATCCTCTTATATGCTCGGCATTTGTTTCTATTGAAGCCTAATAAAGTAACAACAAAAGCACCCGCAGGTCTAGAAGTACAAAATCTTGAAACAAGATGATTCCTTTTTCGTGTATTGTGATTATTGTTGTTGGACCACACAAACATAAATGGTAACATGCACTCTTCATTTTGATAATATCACCAATTGCTCCAATATGAAATTTATCTCTTTGACGGCTAGAATGATACGACACATGTTTTAGATAACTTGATCAAAGCTTTCAAACAAAGTGTGAACAAGCCACTCTAAATGCCATAGCTCCACCGATCATTTACAGCTGCGAACTTGCCGTACATGTTTGAAAATGAAAGGGGACATAGGTCCTTGTACATGACCATCTAATATCAGGATAATCAACCGGGACAAAGAAAGGCATATTCCTCGATAGACGACATTATGAGGTTCAAGTGACAAAGTTAAAGTGAGATCCTTAAGTGAGAGGACGAGGAAGAACACACTTCTTCGGTCATGTGAGACCAAAACCTCAAAATGCTCAGGATCAAAAGAAGTATGTCAACAAATACATGGAACGTGCAACGAGGTTGAGAAAACATTAAATGTGATTCATTACATATTATCGAGAGGAATGATTTTTAATTTTTTTTTAGAATGAGAGGAATTATTTTTGATACAACATAATACATGCTAGAGTATATCTAGCCAATTGACTTGCAATGCATAAAGGTCAATCATCAACGTTGTCATTGTTCACGGAGCGGGAGTCGTCAACCATCCTAACTTGAGCACCTCTTGCACATAGAATCTTTTCAATGTTTTGAACGTCGTCTCCATGTTGGACTTAGATTCAAAGAATTAGGCACAAGGTCCTAGTTCCACAATTTCTATGTTTTCATGTTGGCTAAAAGAAAACACTCTCTTTAGATTCATTGTTTTAATAGGAATGTTGTGGTTTTCTCTAAATATGGGATAAAGCATCATGATTTTCCTTTCAAGAGAAGATTTATGAAGTTAACCCTAACATGAAAGCAAACAAGGTCCTCGGTCAATTGCATCCGATGGTGTGTAGAACCGAATGAGAAAATTTGTCGCTCTTTAAGAAGTAGTTATCGCGAAAAAGATTTCACCTTCCATAGCGGCCATGCATTCCGAGCATAACTTGTTAGGATCCCGTTGTTCTTTCCATGGAGTTGCCAACTAGTTCAACGCAAGAAGCCACGATCCAGGCATGTCCAGATTAAGATGGATTCCTAGAGACTAGGGGCATAAAAATGTTATTCTTATAATAGAATGTGTGAGTCAAGGCAATATTGTTATTCTTTATCGGTAAGGATGAATGTAAAGATGACTCGCCTTTATCTATCTCACGAGAACCCAGGTAGCAGAGAACTAGAACCAAGATCATTTTAGAGCAAAGAGGAGTTAAAGTATAATGAGTAACGAAGAATTTGTGGCTATAACTATACCATATTGCAAATTGAGTGAGTGGTGAGTAAGGATGTAAGGGAGGAATTACGGGCATGGAACACCGCAACAGAATAGCAACTACTATCCCATAAGCTTTTTTATGGGGCCATATAGGGGAGAGTAAAGGAGTAATTGCATAAAAATTCGGCAGCCATGATCTAATGGCGGATATCAAAGAGTCGTTGCTGGAGGATCTTCCGCATTCCAGAATTGGTAACAAACCATATTGTGCAGCTGATAATCCAGAGATGGATTAGCTATCTCTTTATGCCCCCGCAAGCGAAGTGTGTCTCACAGTGAGCTTGGTGCCTTGGTCTGAAGGTTTTGGAAACACTGGCGAGCGAGTGCTTTTGTGAGTATGTCAGCAATTTGATCCTTGGTGGATATGTAGTCGAGTCGAAGCTTCTTGACTGCCACTTGTTCACGCATGAAGTAGAAGTCGATCTCCATCTGCTTAGAGCGACTATGGAAGATCGGATTTGGCAGCTGTGATCTGATGGCGGATATCAAGGAGCCACTGATGGAGGATCTTCCGGATACCAGAATTGGTAACAAACCATATTGTGCAGCCGATAATCCAGAGACGGATTAGCTATCTCCTTTACGCCCCCGTAAGCGAAGCGTGTCTCATGGTGAGCTTGGTCCGAAGGTTTTGGAAACGCAGGCGAGCGAGTGGCTTTGTGAGTATGTCAACAATTTGATCCTTGGTGGATATAAAGTGGACTCGAAGCTTCTTGGCTGCCACTTGTTCACGCACGAAGTGGAAGTCGATCTCCATGTGCTTGGAGTGACTATGGAAGACCAGATTTGGCAGCTGTGATCTAATGGCGAATATCAAGGAGCCATTGCTAGAGGATCTTCCGAATACCAGAATTGGTAATAAACCATATTGTGCAGCTGATAATCCGGAGACAGATAAGGTATTTCTTTTAGAGAGAAGATAGGAAGGGTAAGAAGGGGTAGAGAAAATGCCTCGAGCAGTCTTTTTTTGGCCATAATCATTAGTTAGGGTGTTCGATGGGGAAGAAACCCCAATTTCTAACATTGTGAATATATGGTAAAGACTTTTTGTCTGTTTGGTGTAAAGAGATCAGTAGTGAGTGTAATAGGTCTGCTTGATGTACATAGGTGCACCCCCTTGGTGCTTCTTAATTAATCCTTGCTTATTTAGGGAAAAAATATTATTTTAGAGCAAGAGGCAACTAGGTTTAAACTTGTATATATACTCATTCCAAACAACAGCCATGGCAATGCTGTTGTAAAGAGCCAAAAGTGTTGTAAACAACAGGAACATTAGTTAATGACCTGAGACATCACAGATTCACAACAGTGCGTGTATCCAGGAATAGCTAATTGAACCAAAGAGAACAAAGAAATAAATTCCACTTAAGATTTAACCAATCTACAAAAAAAAGTACAGACAGAAGAGATGGTCAGATACAGTATCATGACAGTACAAAAATACTGCAATAGTTTAAAAGAATTTATAATCTCAGGGAAGGTCCCATAGAGTTGAGGGACGTGCTTAGATGGACCTCTCGTCAATCATATGTAGAAGAATTTCTGCAATTTTTGGTCTTGAGAAACACATATGGATCAGATGTTACACAAGAATAACATAAAGTTCTACACAACTTCGAAAGGAGTATTTATCACGCCATTATGAGAAGTACATAACAAACATTTATGTAATTAGTAAAAAGGAAATCAAAACAATAAATCGGATACATTTTCATGGAATGCAATGCTGTCACTTCAACTACAATGTCATTGCTTAACCAAAAAAGGGACTTACCAAAAAAATTGTTTAACAAAAAAGAAACAAGTTTATGAGAGGTGACCTGTGCTTGAATGTAATTTATGTTCCTGACTTGGAAGCCACGTTCTTCTTCACTCTTAAGGATCTTGCAAATATCCAGAGCAACATTTTCCTCCATGTTCGGATGGATCAAGGCAGTGAGATCTATATCCCCATCTGGTAGGTAGGTTCTCAAAGGCACAGAGCCATATGCAAGGACCTGCATGCAGAGCATAAATTTAAACCATCTTTTAACTCCACATGCAGACACTGCCAAGTGTGACCTGTACCGATACAAAGTCCTGGAGACGATCTCAGACCTATTCTCAAAATCTCAGAACTAACTTTGCTGAATGAATCATCGGCCAGGCAGGTATAGAGCTTGATATAGTCTTAAATACAAGAGAAATGCACAATTAACATGCAAGCATGTTGTATTTGAAAAAAATGCGAACATTAATTGTGACCAGTTAGATAATTCTTTTTATTTTAAAGAGAAATTGATAATTATTGTTGCATCCAAATATTTTTTAGGATTATAACTCAAAGTTTGCCCTGGAACAAAATTGCAATGAGGGCCCTGCCAGTTTCTATCCCAAAACATGTTAATTTCCTTCAAGAGAGCAAAATACGTGCACCACAGAGAGGAAGACACTCAATATTGCTACGTTCATACCCAGAGCAGTTTGTGCAAGTTAGAAAGAGCAAGTATGTGGAGGATTGAAGGTCTTGAGTCACGCCCTTTAACAAATCTTATTAACTTTTACCAAAATACTTTATTAGGTTACTACTGTGAAAGACCACACTTCATTAAGAAACGAAGCGGATCTGCTTGATGTTGTAAAAGAAGATCATGAACAAATTTTACCCAAAATAAACTTAAATATGCTGTTTGCTGACGCCACTGATAAAAGCTATGCCTACTCATCGGCTCGGTCAAACAAGGGTCCCACATGAAGGGCCTCAGTGTTTCTCACCTCTGCTCCAAAGTGCTCTTTCAATAGGTCTTTTACATACTTGATGATGGTTTCCCGCTTCTTCTCAGAAACCACAACAGGTTGAATAGCACAAAGTATCTCTTGGGTCCTTTGTTCAGCCACTGACCATAGGTCTGAATCTAATGGGAGTAGAGACATGACAGATAAAGTGCCAGTGACGGAAGAGAAGGAAAGTGGCATGCTAGTTTGCAGATCTTCCATGGCCAAGAAAAAAGATAGAATTGGTCAATCCTTCAGAAAAAAATATTCAAAAGTCCTCACTAATGCAATGACTTGAAATTAAACTGACTCGCGACTGCATGATTAGCAAAACCAGAAGCAGGAGGCTCAAAAAAGTGAATCAGAATTAAAATTAAAGAGAACGAAGAATAATTCAGAAAAAAGATAACAGAGGTCGGAGATTGTTAGAAAGCACAAACTCAGACATGAAGGAGAAAACAGAAGAAATAAAACCTTAACACCAGGAAATTGTAAAAGACCAGGATTAGAGCTATTCAAACTTTCATAAGATGTTGGATCCCTCTGGTGAGTGAGGCAGGATAGGGCCACTGATGAATGCCAGTATTTGAAGATAAATGAGGCTCTACCAAAGTTGGAACAAGGAACTGAATGGGATAGTAAAGAAGGACTAAATGTAACCACTTGTTTTCTAGTTCTAGCCTCAGGGGCCGCTCAGCAAAGGATTCACAAAAAGGATAACATCAAGGATTCACAAAAAGGAGAACATCAAAGATAAAGATTGCCAAGAAAGGAAGGAAAGTAAATGTTTTTTTTTTGTCTAAGCTCTGATATTCAGAGTTCAGCACTGTCAGACCTATTTTAGGGATGACTCTCCTAATGGTATTTTTTACATTCTTGAGGTTTGAACCAAGACCTCCTTAAATAAATCCAAGCCCTTTCCACTTGGACCAACTCTTATTTTAGACCAACTCTTATTGGTAAATGAGATTTTTCTGTCAAGGAAAAATTACACCGAGGGGAAAAAAGAATTATCGCAAGGGATTCATGCCCGACAGACAATTTTGAGTGATTCTCTTGAAACAGTGGTAAGTCAAGAAATTAATTAAGTATATTTGGAAATGAATTATCTGCTAATTGAAGTCACCTGGATTTGACCAAGATAGTATGTGACCATATATTGGTTACCATATTGGCTCAAATGCTTGTTATGGTGATGTTGTTACTTTTTATCTTTTGTTCATTCCAGAATCGACATCACAATACATAACAAATTTTAATGACCCCTATCTATTGCCAAATCTCAGTTTTCTTCCCAAACTTGAAACTAATTTTTTATATACCTTTACTAAAGGAACTTGTAACTCTTATTTAGCAAAAAAAAAGAACTTGTTATCCTTATTTAGAAAAAAAGGAACTTGCAATCCTGTGAGCTGTTATCACAATCCATCTTAGTCAGGTCCAGGGGCTTTGGAACTCAGAGATGTGCTTAACATGTGACGTAAGGCAGTTACAAATAGCTGAGCTTTAGATGTTATGCAGCAGAGAGCACTCTCCAATATATGTGAGTCGAAAAGCAAAAACTAATAAAAAAATTTTGCACAGAACTAATGAGAAAGATGCAATAGAAAATAGGACAAAGAAGGGCCATTAAAACTCTTAAAACAGAGAACAATTTGCTTCCTTCCAATTAAAACACAAACATTGAAAGGGTAACAACCAAAGAATTAAGAAGGAGTCGATGAACTTCATAGGTTTTGGCCATCTTTGTAACTAAAGCAATTGGAATGAACTATGTCCAGCCAACCACTATTAGGTTTTGGTAATCCTTGTAACTAAAACAATTGAAATGAACAATGCCCAGCCAACCTCTATAAATCTATTTGCAATTCGCTTTATCACATGGCAACCGTAACCTTGATCATGACCATAAGTATGAAGCTCAGTTGATTCCTATATGGCCATGACTAGTGGTGAAATGGAAAGGGAGACTGGAGAGAGAGAAACCTTGAAATTCACATAAGTAGTAGAACAACAGGGCTGCACAAACCAAGACACTGGTTGGCTGGCTACTCCGCAGAGCTACTCTGGCAACATAATAAGTTTTATAAGGTAATGGATGAGGAAGCTTCCACAACAAGAAAGAAGGATGTGCAACTCACTTATCTCTTGAAAGAGCAAAGACCAAAGCATCTTAACTCGCTGAAGCCCTGAAACTAAGGGTGGGATGATGCTAGCATCTCATAAACAAAATTGTGAATGGAGGCAGAATAAGTTGAGGCCACTGGTAATGAAACACAAGTTCCTGTTAGTCGGCCTGGTTTGATATTGATTCCTTACTAATCAAACAAGCACTATAGGTGTGCACATGCATGTGCATGCGTTTATCTAAGCTCAAAATATGGAGTTGCAGTGTTGTCGCCTTCCTTCTTTATGGGGAAGAGAGGGATGTTGACTAATGATACATGGAGCGATATTTAGCAGGATAATAACACAATTTGCTTCAAAATGAAATTATTATAACCAGGGAGGCAGGCATGGACTCGGTGATCAAGACGGACAACCGAGCAGCAGCTCTCATTTTTTACCAAAACCTAAAATAAAAGTTCCAGCACCATTCAGTGACATTTTACCTCTAGGACTGACCCGGATCCTACCGGTGTCACATCTACCACAAGAATCTTCCCAAGCCTTGATCTAACAAACATCCGAACAACGACCTTTCCAAATTAGGAAGGGATTTCATAGAAAATGTTTGACCATTGCAACCATCCGTCATATCAAATTCACCACCACAGTCAACTGAAAACTGCCACTACGGGAGGCATTCGAGAAACGAAAACATAATGTCAGCGAGAAATGCCTATCCTATCCGGGTACAGAAACTAAACTATTGAATAAGCTGTATCTTATGAACATCAGCAAAGTTGCTAGGCACACACAGAGAGAGTGACACGCCTATCCTATCCTATCCTATCCTATCCTATCCTATCCGCCGGGTACAGAAACAATTGGAAAAAGCTGGGAACTTTATCATAATCAAGCAGTTACCTTGTATCGGGGAGTTGCCAAGAGTGTCACCACCAAGTTTCCTTCCATTTTAGGACCCCTTTCGCTTCCAAATCTCTGCTGGTACTACACCCATTACCAAGCAAGTGGCGGTGGCTTGAACACGAGAAGAAGCGAATCATCATCTTCTTCTTCTTCTTCTTCTTCTTCTTCTTGCTCAAAGATTCAAACTTTCTCTCTCCCCGCTTCAATCCAGAAACCCTCAAAAGCTTTATATGCCCCACCACGAGACAAAGAAAGAGCAACTTTCACAGGGCAGACAGGATTGTAAAATGTCCTAAACGACCATCCACGTGTAACGACCGTCTGTCGTCCCATCACAAACAAGCGACCACATGAATTGGGCTACAAGTGCCAGAGCCAAGAAAATCCAATTTGATAATTTTACCAAGTATTATTGAAAAATGATCTAAAATAGTGATTTTTTATAATAAAAAAATATATATTTTAGAATAAATAGTGATATAGTATTTGCGTTTTCTCACCCAAAAAGAAAAATATATTATTTGCGTTTAATACTTTCATGACCACTCTTTTATTTTTATACCTGGAAATCAACAAAATAATAATATACATAAATAAACAAATCATAAATTAAGCGGATATTCAAAATGTGTCAAAACGAGAATTCTACGTCGCCATGAACAATTCCGAATAAATATATTTTCACACCTTCTCTTTTAAAATTAGAGTGTATGCTTCTACCCAAATTTCATGTCTTAAACCCCGTAACATTTGGCTAAAAAATATTATTCTAGTATCCCTATAATTTTAGGACATTATTAATTTATGATGTTGATAGAACCAATAGATTTATACAATGGTATTCAGAAAAAATGTTACCTTATTAAAATTAATTTAGGATTGGAAAAAATTATTATCTTAATAAAATTATTAATTTATTGAGTATTAATCTAAGAAGATGGATATCAATAATGTGTCAAAACTTCAAACAAAATATGAGAATTTTATGTCACCATGTTCATGTCTTTTTTAGGGATAAAACTTCACTTCATTAATCAACTTTAAATTAGTTTTACAACCATGGCATCAGGCACAAGAACCCAATCACCCTTGACTTCCCAAGTTCCTGTCGTACAATAGTACAACGAACCGTCCAGCTAAATCTACCCATCCTAACCTAAATACTCGTACACTATCTGTCTAATATCTATCCTTCAATACGTAGTATTCCCTTCGTACAAGTGCAAAGTTGTAGCCGTCGGCCTCGGTAAAACCTCATCCAGAAAATCCGCACCGGGAAAAAATAGAATAGAAAAAGAGCGCATCACGGTAAACACTTGTTCTAGCGATATCTCTACGAAATCGAATACTACGCATTGCCCCTGGTACAACCTCATTCCCTAGAATGTTAAAAACATTATAAAAAAAACTCATAACCCAACCCCGCCCAGCCCAATCCCAAGGTGATTGAATGAACCTGTAGCAACAACTAGCGGTGAGCACAAAACCGCAAAATACCGACAAACCACCGAAAAAAAACCAAACCGCTCTCCAAAATGGTTTTGCGGTACGGTTTCATACCGAACCGCTCTTAACGGTATGGTTTCGGTTTGGGGTTCATACCGAACCACGATACCGTGATACCGAGAGTATATAAAACGACGTCATTTTATATCTGGGTTACTTAAGCCCAAAACGATGTCGTTTTATACCCAGGTTACTTAAAACCTAGCTTATTTCTTCCTCCTTGGCTTCTAACTGACAAGTGAAAACAGAAAACCTATCCAATTTCTTCCTCACGGCCCGAGCCCCACCTGGCACTTAAGGAGACATCGACGGCCATCACCAGTCACCGCTCTTCATCTCCACCGTGTCCGTCACCAGGCACCACGTGTCTCGACGTCTCGTGTAGCAGGTTCACCGGTATCCCCAAGCTCCCCGCTCTTCAGCTCGACGGCACAAGCTCCCCGCTCTTTAGCTCCACCGTCACCAGGCACCACGTGTCCCGATGCCTCGTGCAGCAGCTTCACCGGTATCCCCAATCTCCTGCTCGTCGTCTTCTTCTTCTTTAAACCTTTCACCCACTCCAATTCGTAGCATTTTGGCTTCTCCCGCTCCGATTCATAGCTTTTTGGCTTCTCCCACTCCGATTTGTAACTTTTTGGCTTCTCCCGCTCTGATTGGTAGCTTTTTGGCTTCTCCCGCTCCAATTCGACGTCTGCTTATCGTCTATTATTTGTTTATATATAGATCTAAATAATTTTTGTGTCAGATAATTATATATGTCTTATTGTTTACAGATAATTAGTATTCTAATCTAAATCTAGCCAGCAGTAGGAGGAAATCGAGCCAGCAGTATGGTAAAGCCCTAATCATAATTTAAATCGAGCCATTTATCCCAAGTTTCAGTTTGGTTTTGTCACTTTTCACTTACTGTTTGTGTTCCTTATATTAGGAAAATGATGATGATGTGCAAAAGGAGAACAACGAAGAGGTTGAAGTTAATGGGCCAAGTGATGTTGGACAGGAAAATGATCCCGGTAAGCCTCCTTTGTCTTCCAAAAGAAAATCGTCTGCTGCCTCAAATAGTGAACCCGAGTCTAGTAAAAGTATGAGGAAATCAAGTGATGTTTGGAATTATTTTACAAGAGATCCGAATTGTAAGGAAGGTGAAGAATATGCTAATTGTAACTATTGTGGTCAACGGTTTGCTGCTAATCCTAAGAGAAATGGTACTACTGGTTTGAGAAATCACTTATTAGAGAGGTGCAAGAAATTTGCTAGACAAGATTTGAAACAAACCACATTGTCGTTTGAACCGGCTGAAAAGGATTGTGGTGTGGGTAAGCTTAAAGCCGTTGCCTTTAGTCAAGAAGAGGATCGCAAAAAATTGGCAATAATGATTATTAAAGATGAGTTGCCATTCAAAATTGTGGAAGGTGAGGGATTTCTTGAATATTCCAAGTACATGAATTCTAGGTTTGACATGCCACATAGGACAACAGTTGCTAAGGATTGCATGAAAATCTACTTTGATGAGATGAAAAAGTTGAAAAGATCTTTGAAGGGTCAGAGGTTGTGCTTTACAACCGATACTTGGACATCAATCCAAACTATGAATTACATGTGTTTGACTGGACATTGGATTGACAAGAATTGGAATTATCAAAAAAGGATTTTGAACTTTTGTCAAATTGACAATCATAGTGGGGGGACAATTGGAGATAGTATTGAGAAATGCTTAGTTCAGTGGGGGATTGAAAAGATTTTAACAATCACTGTGGACAATGCTGCTTCAAATGATTCTGCTATGCGCAATTTGAAATCATCCACAGGTTACAAATTGAAGAGCATAATATGTAGTCATGAATATTTGCATATGAGGTGTTGTGCACATATTCTCAATCTAGTTGTGCGAAATGGACTGAAGGAGATTAAGCAGTCGGTTGCGAAGATTCGAAAAGCAGTAAAGTATGTAAGAAGTTCTGCACCTAGGCTAAAATTCTTTGGTGACTGTGTGAAAGCTGTGAACATAGAGTGCAAGAAAGGATTGTGTATGGATGTGGAAACGAGGTAGAATTCCACATATTTGATGTTAGATGCTGCTGAGAAATATGAGAGAGCTTTTACTCGACTCGAGAGAGATGATGGAAGATATTTGAGGTATTTTATTGATCATGATCAAGATAGAGATGATGAGGATGAAGATGACGTGGACAATCCGGGGAGTACAATTAATATTATCATGCCTCATAACGAAGATGATTGGAAAAATGCAAGATGTTTCATCAAATTTGTGAAGATATTTTACGATATGACAGTGAAGTTCTCTACAAGTTTAAGTGTCACATCTAATGAGTTTTTCCATGATTATGTGTACTTGCGTAGAGGGCTCAAACATCATGTCTCTTTACGTGATAAAGTGTTGGCATCTATGGCAACGAAGATGATGTGGAATTGCAATAAGTATTGGGGTAAGTTTGAATCCTCTAACGGGTTATTGTATATTGCTGTGGTCTTGGATCCTCGATATAAGATTAGGTATGTTAGTAGAGCACTTGGTCAATTATATGACCAAGCACAAGCCAATGCATATACCGATAAAATAGATGCAATATTGTCGCACTTGTATGACCAATATGAAGAGCGTTATCGCAAATCTTTATCTAGTTCTGTTGCCTCCACTAGCTCACAACAAGTTGATGTGGGAATGGAAGATGATGAAGTTATTAATGATGCTGACGACACGGAAGATTTAAAATTTTGGGATGAATGGGATAAGGAAATCTTGGTGGATAAGTCAACTGAAACAAGTACAGATTTAGCCAAATACTTGCAAGATCCAGTGGAGGCAACTTGTGCTAACTTTGATATTTTGAGTTGGTGGAAAGTTAACACCGTGAAGTATCCGATCATGGCTACTATTGTGCGAGACGTGCTAGCAATTTCGGTGTCAACCGTTGCCTCAGAATCTGCTTTCAGCACGGGTAGACGTGTGCTCGACCCTCACCGAAGTTCGTTGAAGCCTAGAACCATAGAAGCATTGGTTTGTGCTCAAAATTGGTTGCGGATTAAGCCACGCACAAGTGATGACGATGATGATGATGATCCATTGGAGGAAAACAAAATACTTGATGGTTAGTTATTATTAAGTAGAACAGTTACGAAGTTTTACATGTTGATGATGATGATGATCTTTGTTGTTGAATTCGAGATGTTTTTAAGTAGAGCAGTTAGGAAGTTTTGCATGTTATCTACGTTTTTCTTTGCAAATAACTTGCAACTTTGAACATCTTATCCATTCTATTTTGGCATTGAGCTCCCTCTGTATATGCAATGAGGCTTTGTTGTCAGTTTTGTTCTGAAACTTGGACTGTGTGAAAAATTGGCTAAATTTTAATTTTAATTTGTGTTATTGCAGAATTTGAAGAGGAATTTGAACGAGAAGATGACGACTAATGTCTAATGGTGGATGTTCGATGGATGCTGCAAATGGAATTGGAGTTCAACTTGTTACATTCTCTTGTTATCACAAATTGACTGTTTTATCTGTTTAATTGGAGTTCAACTTGAATCTCTTGTTGTTGAATCGTAATGTTGTAGAATTGGAGACTCAAATGGCTACTGCCCTTATTTTGTGATTGGATTTAGTGACTACTGCCCTTATTTTTTGATTAGATTGAGTGGGAAAATAAAAATTTCATGTTTGGGCCAACTAAAATGGGCTTTTCTTACCTGAAAACAAAAAATGGACTTCGTGCGGTTTGATACCGCGATACCGCAATACCGTACTGATACCTCCATACCGCAGAGTCCACAGTTTCGAGTGCAACCGCGACACCGATGGTTGCAAAAGGTTGGTTTCAAAAAATTCGGTTCGGTCTTAAGTTTCGATAAAATACCGTGATACCGAACCGTCCTCACTCCTAGCAACAACAATCGGTAGAAATCATCAGGAGAGAGACGAGCCTGCAACAGCCACTGGTCTTATCCCGGTACATCTGCCCGCCCTGGCAGAGAACGATGGTGTCCCTCTCAATTGCGTCTTCCACATCTCTCAAATTCGCAGCAATACACTCAGCAATCTCAGGCAGCGGGCTAGAAAGAAGCGTCTCCAACGACGAGCAAGGAAGCGCCATTTTGGCCAAGGTATGTGCTGCCCGGTTCCCTTCCTTCTCGTCTCATAAAACTGAATCGACATCCCCAATGCTTTTTGCCAATTCCGTGCAATCATCCACCAGCAAGGACAAATTACTTCTGTCACCGACGCAACCAATAGCCTGGTGACGAGGAGGAATTGACAGTCTGACTCGAAAATCACATTTTCTAGACCCATTGATATTGTCAACTCCATAGCTATCAGGGCTTCTAAAATTGCTAGATGAAACCAAAAAAGGTACATGCGGAAAAAACCCACAATAAAAGCATCATTTTTTTATCTTGGATAATTGTCGCTACCTGTCCGCCTCCTAAATCTGAAAAATGACCTGATTCTAGATCCATCATAACCAAGTTACCCGCCTACCCTGCTCCAAAATTTCAACCAAATTTTGCAAAAGCCTCCTGAAACGACGACTTGGATCCCCTAATATCAATCTCAGTCGATCCTCATAGTGCACGAACGATCCCACAGCAAAAAAAAGAAAAGAAAGATATATCGAAGGCTCTGCATTGGCCAAACACAAGGGGCATCTATCATCAACTTCGAGCCCCCTTCTTCGGACCACCTCCCTCAGGTAAACAACCATTCAGCGCCTCCCATAGAAAGGTCTGAAATAGCGGAGGGCACCACATCACATCTGCCAACATAACAACCACATCCTCTGGATAGGCCCGGTAAATACGTATACTCTGATGACCTCCACCAGTCCTGGAAGTCCACAAAGTACACACTTCGCGCACATTTTATAAACTAGTGTGAGTGTAGCGCCATCGCCGGCCTCTGGTAGCTCAGAGATATTGCCTGCACCAATTTGGCATCCTCTCCCATAAAATCACTTCTCAGATAGTATCTCGCTTTCCGTGGACGAGCGCCATGTTCACGTGTCTTGATTGAACCACGCAATATTTGTCTAAAAATATGTTAATTTACTTGATAATATGGTAGTTTATTAAATGTTTGCCAAATTATATTGTACTAAAGTAAAGTTTGGCTATCACCCAAAAAAGAAAAGGGCAAATTATCCTCACATCCCTGAGGTTTGGTCACCTTTCCCCTAGGGTCCCTGACTTTTGGAAAAAGATTGTCCCGTCCCTAAGTTTTGACGATAATAGACTCTCGGGTCCCTGGCTGACGTCATCGGCTCTTTTTTTCATTTTTGGTCATGGAAATGACCAAAATACCCTTAAACAAAAAATAAATTTTTTTACCTTCTTCAACCTTTTACCTCCCGCTCCCTCTCCCTCTCCCCCTCCCGCTTCCCCTCTCCCTCTCCCCCTCCCGCTCCCGCTCCCCCCCTCTCCCCCTCCCGCTCCCTCCCTCTCCCCCTCCCGCTCGAGATCTACCCGCTCCCGCTCCCCCCTCTCTCCTTCCTCCATAAACCTTCACAACCATGTTCCCAACTCATGGAAAGCCACCCTCCTAGCCGCCCCTACCTCCGTCGAGCACCAAACCCAACCCTCGCCCCCACCTTTATCGAGCACCAAACCCAAACCCTCATCCCGCCCCCACTCTCTCACCTCTTCTCCTCCATTGGCTTCTTCTCTGTCGGTCTCAGGTCATCTGTACGATTCCTATTCCATCAAAACCTATTCGCATCTAATCCAAACAAGAAGAAGAAGCAATACTTGCTTCGTCTCTCTCCTCCCGGGGATCAAGCGCGATTCCCTTATTAAGCGCCATCCCTTTCACCTGAAAATCGAAAACCCCGTCCGTCATTTATCGAGTCTGCCGCAACAAGAACGCGAGGCAGAAAACCCTACCAGAGCGCGAAACATGCAGCGGCCGTCTCCGGTGACCTTGCGGACCTTAAAGTGCTCGGCCTTGTTCATTGCCGGGGGAGCGGTTCTAGCGAAGAATAGATGGGGTTTGGAGGAGGAGGAAGCGAAGAAAGGGGGAGGGGAAGCCGGGAGGAGCTCGAATTGGGCGGCCCCACTCCTTAACTTCTCCAAGATGCTCCCCTTCTCCTCCTCCTCGATGGCGACGAATCGGGTCACGGCGTTCGCCATGTTGGGGTTTTAGCCATTTTTCCGAATTTCGACGATTTCGCTCACTGCGCTACTGACGGTAAGGAGGAAGATAGATATCCAACCGCGCTTAATAAACTAATTATTACTGATGTTATCCTACGTTTAGCAACATATCCGTTGTAGTCTAGTTGGTCAGGATATCCGGCTCTCACCCGGAAGACCCGGGTTCATCTCTGTTGGCGGCAAGCAATAGAGTCAGCAACGAGCGGGAGGGGGAGAGGGAGGGAGCGGGAGGGGGAGAGGGGGAGGAGGGGGGAGCGGGAGGGAGCGGGAGCGGGAGCGGGAGGTAAAAGGTTGAAGAAGGTAAAAAAAATTATTTTTTGTTTAAGGGTATTTTGGTCATTTCCATGACCAAAAATGAAAAAAAGAGCCGATGACGTCAGCCAGGGACCCGAGAGTCTATTATCGTCAAAACTTAGGGACGGGACAATCTTTTTCCAAAAGTCAGGGACCCTAGGGGGAGGGTGACCGAACCTCAGGGATGTGAGGGTAATTTGCCCAAAAGAAAATAGAGTATAGTTTGGCCGAGATTAAAACGTTCCAACAAACGACACCCAGAGGCAAGTTCCCGCCATGTCAAGCGTCGTTCTTACAGCCCCTAAAACCCTATCCTCCCCAACCACCCCCACTCTCTCCGCCCTCTACCGCCTCAAAGCTCCCACCTTTACTCGGCCCCGCCTCCTCTCCTCCCTCCAATCCGAGAGGGGCGTCGAGTTCGAGACCGGCGGCACCTTCTTCCGCGAAGAGAGCCGCATTGGTCGGGACCTCGGTGTCCTCTCGGCCTCCCTCTACAAGCAGGCTCACTCCCACCTCCGTGTCCTCGACGCCATGTGCGGTTGCGGGGTCCGCTCTTGCCGGTACCTGGCGCAATCCGGGGCGGACTTCGTGCAGGCCAACGACGCCAACACGGAGACCCGGGAGGTAATCGTGGGGAACCTCAAAAGGGTGTGTAAAGATGGCGGCTTTGAGGGTGGGGACCACTTGCCGGAGAGGTGGGTCGTTTCCCATGGTGATGCCAATAGGGTGTTCAGTGAGTGTTACTTGAAAAGGGACTTCTTTGACTTGATTGACATTGATTCGTTCGGGAGTGATTCCTTGTTCTTGAGGTCGGCTATGTTGTCTTTGAAGCTGGGCGGTCTGCTTTATCTTACGAATACAGACGGATTCTCTTCCGGTGGTCATCGGCCTGATCAGTGAGTAGCTGGATGCTAATATTGTCGAAAAGCTTTCCGTTGTTATGGTGAAACAGTTGTTGCTTTCTGATAATGTTGTCTGTTCTTGAACAAGATTGAGTTCGTGATGTTTGGAGAGCGTTGTTACGGATCGTCTTTTGCCAGAAGACTTTCTTGCTCATTCTGCTTGTTATTTGGTTTCTTGGTTTTGCATTTGTTTTTTGCTCATATGCTCCATACTGTCTTGGTTTTGCATATTGAGTCTGATATTTGAAGACTTCATGCTACCGTCGTAGATCAAGTACTTGCTTTCAATTAGCATTTCTTTCTTTTTGATGTGAAAGGTTATTGCTTTTTGATGCGAAAGGTGATCAGAAAATTGAAACCCTTGTGGCTTTTGTGTTTAGTTCATTGGCTGCATATGGAGCATATGTGCGGCCTATGCCATTTCCGAATGAGATCGGTTTACGGATGCTGATAGGTGGGGCTGTCAGAGAGGCATCTGTATTGGGTTACCATGTTATTCCTCTATTTTCCTATTATTCCTATCATGGACCGGTTTTTAGGGTCATGGTGAGATTACAACGTGGGAAGCTACCCGAAAGCAGGTGCTTGATTTTTGCAGTTTCCTCCTCGCCTTGATCTCATAGCTCTGTGGATTTGATTGAGGTTCACTGGTGTCCATTCATGTATATGATAGGCATTATGGTTTCATCAGCTGCTGCAATCTTTGTGGAGATTCTCGATCTTTCACGTGGGATAAACTAGGGAAGATATCTTGCTCTTGCAGTATAAAAACAGAGGTCAGTTATGATGTTATGCATTTTATTTCTAGCCATAATTCTTTTTTCCTCTCTTCGTCTTCATGTTTTCCCAATTTATCTGCTTTATCCACCCTAGAATCACTAGTCTTGCATCAGTAATTTGGGATATTGGGGTTTCGTTGGCAGTGCGCTGTATGTCGTTGCCAGTGGAATGTTGAACGGTTTATTTCAGGTTTCTAGTTCCATTGCTGTTTCAGGGCCCTTATGGACAGGGCCTCTCCATAGCGCTGGCTATGTTACAGAGATGTTAAAGTTGTCTGAGCAATGGGGATGGACAGGAGATGCTACAGTAACTGATCAGGGAAAGAAAACTGATCTGGAAAAAGTTCTGAATCTGATGATCGATGAGAGTGACCCAAGATTACCACCTGGATACATAAAACTGGACAAGGTGTGAGGCTAATCTTGCTACGCTGGTAGTTTGGTGTCATGAGTTTCTTTGAAGGCTTATCAAATTATTTATCATTTGACTGGTTTCAGTTGGCAAAGCGTGCGAAAATTGATTCTCCTCCACTAAGGATCCTGATGAGTACAATAGAAAAGGTACGCACACATCTTATTGGGGCGTGTTAGAGTTCCTGAATATGGTTACTAGTATCATGTAGTCAAACTCTTTGGTTGCTTTAACATTGTTGAATTGAACTCGCATTTTGATAGTTTGGGACAAACTTAATGGTCTAAATTCCAGCTGGTCTTATTATTTCAGGAGGGGTATGCTACTAGCCGGTCGCACATCATCCCCAACGCGCTCAAGACCAATTGTCCTATGGCAGAGTGCATCAGAATTGTCAAGGAACTACAGGGTGTGACCAGTTCTCATCCAAGTAACGGGGAGCTAGCATAGACTGTTACAGTTGGCTCGAACTTTGATGCCATTGGGACTGCCTCAACCTCAACGATCCCAGAAGGATATTTGTCATCTGGAGGCAAGGAAAAAGTGATCGTTCAACCTTGAAGGTGTCGGATGGACTTGTGGGTACGATGCCATGCGATGACTCCATCGAACTAACCAGCCTCTCAAAGTCAGCCTCGCGAGCTGGGCCGAATCATCTATCGAGATGGGAGTCGAGCCCACGTAGCTGCTCGGGCCCAATCCGTAAACTAAGTGCTCTCATATTTTGAACAAAATTTCTACTAGTAAGTAGGGTACTTTTTACTTTGACCAAAAAAATCTACAGGATTACAGTATTGATGATGAGCAGAGTTTTGTCTTTGCTAAACTTCAGCAAAACCTATGTCAATATTTTCACTACTACAACTCCTCCACCGTTGGTGATTAATCGGTGAATGTACGGATAAAGTAGAAAACATTGGAGCTATTATAGACTTGAATCGGTAGCAGTGTTGGACATGGTGGTGTGTGGAAAAGGTCAAGAGTGGGCCAATTCAAAGTCAAATTGGTTGGAAGTCGTCGCCCGGACATGTTAGTCTTTATTCCTCCTCTGACTTGGAGGGAAATTACAAAACAATCCCTCTATTGCCTACTCTCTTCTCTTGCCATTTTGTAATTACTCTTATCCCGGTCAGTCTGTGTTTTCTTATTGGTTGGTTGGTTGATTTGGTGGGTATGTAATAATAATAGAAAGAAAGCGGTGGGAACAAGATATGGATCAAGTCATTATATTCATAGATACGGTTTTTAATAATTGTTAGATCTGTAGACACGATTTTTAATAAAATCTGATGGTCTAAACGAAATCTCCTCCGTGGAGACGACTTTTATGTTGTTTCCACTCAATCTAAAACCGAAAGAAAACGGGTAGAGTAGCAAATTTGCTTTAAATAGCACCACCCGCCGACTTCTTAACTTGTCTCTGACTCTCCCATCCATAATTTATTTACTCCTTTTTCTTTCCCATATCTGTCCTATCCTAAGCCTCTTTTTCTTTGCCTTAAATATTGCAATTTCTGTTTTAGGACAAAAGGTGTGGAAATTTGTGTCTAATATTCTACAACACCAAAGATAAGAGGGAAGAAGATGTTTCTGGTTAAGTTTGACTGGTAAAAATAACTTCTTTGGCACGAAATCCCCGAAGACCCTCGACGGAGTCTTTCTCTCTTTCCACTGTCGAGAGAGAGAGAGAGAGACTAACATGTTTCCAAGTTCTTATTTTGATGTGTGTTTTGGGAAGGTGTGAGGAGGACCAAGAACAAAAGGCCGTTTACCCAACTCCAAGAAGACAACTTTATGCTCAGGCAAATACACAGAGAGGTTGGTTGGTTGGTTGGTGTCCCTCTGGACTTGGTCTTGATCTCCCGTTTAGCCATATTGGTAGTTGTTCAACTTTAGATCTGTCCACAGTTCCAATGTTGCCTAGTGAACTGGATTGTGTTGGAGTTGCAATTGAAGTTTTGATCTTGGCTGGTTCAAGTCGCAATCTTGTCTGTTTTGATCTGTGTTTCGCTAGCTAGTAGCTCGCTTGTTATGATTGTCAACCGAGGAGTATCATAACTAAATTGCTCCCGGCCCTTCAATCATTTGACAACCAGAGTCGTTCTTTGGTAAATGATCACTTTTGAGTCAGAACCAATAGAATTTGATCAATCTTTCTTTTTCTGTAGTCGTTAAGTTGCAGAACATAAGCAAGAGTTTGATCGATTGTGTACTAACTGACCTGTGTCATTGTTCAGGGTTGAGCCTGGTGATTAATTAACTTTGGAAGGAAGGACGACTGATCGGCTATACTTTGGTTCACATACTTGCGGAAACATCATGAGCGGAGTAACTGCTGCTAAGATTCGATATGTTCGATGTCCTAAATGTAAAAATATCCTTCCAGAACCTCCAGATGTTCCTGTGTATGAATGTGCGTGCTGCCACACACGCCTCCAAGGTAAGAGTTAACGATCTCGCGGTAACTTACTTTTAGCAGCAACCTTAATGGTGTTTGAATAGGTTGGATGTTATTTTCCCCCACCGTAGATATTGTATGCATCACTCACGCTGTCATCCATTTGTACAAGGTTCTATGCAAGAACTAGAAGTCGCTGTAGATGTTTATTTGTATGATATGAATTTCTAAATATATTGCTGATGGTTCTAGTCTATCTCATGTAGCAAAAGTTCGAAAAAATGATGCTGGAAACACCCTACCGAGTTCAGGGGAATTGGATGCTGCTCAGGTGAACAAGGCAGTACATGTTACAAAGGATAAGTTAGCAGAAGACAAAGCTGTCCACTCTGGCGACTGTTCTGTGGATCAGAGGGGTGGTTCTGATCTTGTTAAGTCTGACAACCGCAATGGTGAGCATCCCTTCGATATTGTAAAGTCGCGGAGTGGAGATCACAGCGATGGAGGTGGTCATGAAGAATCTGGGGAGCTCGATGGTGGAGGTATAATTTTATCAGTTGAAAACCTTAACAATGGGAAGGATGGTAGTAAGTTTGGGGATTCCAATGATGAGCAGATCAGAGGGGTAAACATTTTGAATCAAGATCCGGAGAATAACGGTGATGAAAGTGAAACCCGCAATCGCAGTGTTGAACAGCCTGCAATCTGTAGTGAAGCTAGTTCACCTAGTGGATTTGGTGAGGCAAAGGATGAAAACTTCTCACTGACTAGAGAACAAGATGACAAAGAGCTAAATGGTGATAGCTCTCAATCAGCACTACCGGGTGCTGATATCAAGAGCACTATGAAAACTGATGAATCCGATGAAAGTGAAACCTGCAATCGCAATGTTGAACAGACTGAGATCTGTAATGAAGCTTTTTCATCAAATGGATATGGTGAGGGAAAGAATGGAGAACTGATCTCGTTGAGTGGAAGACAAGATGGTAAAGAGGTGAATGACGGTGACTCTCAATCAGCAATATCGGATGTTGTTGAACAGACTGAGATCTGTAATGAAGCTTTTTCATCAAATGGATATGGTGAGGGAAAGAATGGAGAACTGATCTCGTTGAGTGGAAGACAAGATGGTAAAGAGGTGAATGACGGTGACTCTCAATCAGCAATATCGGATGTTGTTGAACAGACTGAGATCTGCAATGAAGCTTTTTCGTCAAATGGATATGGTGAGGGAAAGAATGGAGAACTGATCTCGTTGAGTGGAAGACAAGATGGTAAAGAGTTGAATGACGGTGACTCTCAATCAGCAATATCGGATGTTGTTGAACAGACTGAGATCTGCAATGAAGCTTTTTCGTCAAATGGATATGGTGAGGGAAAGAATGGAGAACTGATCTCGTTGAGTGGAAGACAAGATGGTAAAGAGTTGAATGACGGTGACTCTCAATCAGCAATATCGGATGTTGTTGAACAGACTGAGATCTGTAATGAAGCTTTTTCGTCAAATGGATATGGTGAGGGAAAGAATGGAGAACTGATCTCGTTGAGTGGAAGACAAGATGGTAAAGAGTTGAATGACGGTGACTCTCAATCAGCAATATCGGATATTGATAATCAGAGGAGTAGGGAATTTGATGCAACCGATGGAATTGCCTTATCCATGACTTCCCATCAGCCAGAAGAAGAAATGTTATCAGGTTCTCTTCCATCTCATGGGAGTGAACAACCTCATGAAGATGCTCAGCTTATCATGAACCTTGAAAAGTTCGGTGATACAGGAGAGACTGTTGATTTTTTCAACCCGAGCTCTGAGCTCAGCGGTACTCTTGTTGACCTGTCGAAGTCCCCTACAACCAGAAGCACCCAGGCATATTATGATGACGGCATTTCTTCGAATGATGGAACAGATGATCAGTTGCCTGATCGATGGAGAAATTCATTATCGAGTGCTCATAAGCCTGCAAACCTTGTTGCTTCTAATGAGAGGCCCAGAAAGGAAAAGTTCTTGGTGAACAGCTTTTCTGAAATCCGGCATCAGTACGAGAATCACCCATCAACGTTCTCTGACCAGATGCATGATGCTAACAGTATCAACTGGTTGAACCGAGGCAGAGTTTACAATCCTGACAGAGTGGGTCATTCTGATCAATGGGGGAGACTTGAAGATGGAAATCCATCTCGTATGCCTTTCTATCATGACGATGTTGCAGCCGGCTACGAAAGCAGCAGCCCTTCCTATCAGTTTCAGAATGAGTATCGATGGAAGTCTAATTTTAATCGGCATGACAAGATGCCATATCCCATGGAAGAGAAGGCAAGGCTGCTTAGGATGAGTTATGAGTTTCAGGAACAACTTAACACGAGATGCTATCCGAATGAAATTGCAACTGAACAGGTATCTGCAGGAGCCAAGTGGAAGAGTAGACATATTCCTATGTTCTACAGTCGAGAAGCTGGGGAGAGGCACCAACATCAGAGTGAACGTGCTCGAATATCTTTCCCAGAAAATGTAACAAACATTCGACAGCAAGTTGATTGCTCATGGTGCTGCTGTTCGGAAGACTCAGCACTGCCACCTATACATACCTGTCTCCATGATAGAGGGCATTGCAGGATCCACGCAGGTGTCAGACGTTACAATGCATATGGTTCTTGCTCCTCAAGTCCTGAACGCCGGATGGACTTTTTGCCACCTATGGATGTCCGTGGAACGAAATCTGCGGACCAAGGGGATAGAGATTATGGAGTGAACAAGCATAAGAAAAAGAAACAACCCTTGGTCAAGCGATATCTTTGGCCTATTGCAGGTGCCGCCCCGTTCACAATTTGCTCCTTTTGCATGAAGCAGCTACAGCTACCTGCAGATTTTCTCCTGATTGGAAAGCGATGCCATCGGTTAAAATGTGGAGCTTGTGGGGAAGTAGACAAGTTTTCACTCATAGACCAGAGTCATCTAGTTCCATACACACCACTTCTCGAAGCACCTCCACCGAGTGAAGTTGATGATTCTGCAAGTAGGAAATACATGGCTTTATCCTCAAATGCCCATGATCTCCCCGAAGTAGATACTGCTTCTTGGTTTGATGAAGTGGATGACAATGCAGGAAAGGTGTCACATAGCTTACAGGGAAATGGTGAAAGGGGACAAAAGTTTGTTTCAAGCATCTCCAAGAACAAGTACATGTATCTTGACCAGACACATGGATCAGCTAGAAGGTCATCTGCGATGTCCGTATCAAAGCGAGTGCTCTCCGAAAATGTGGACCGAGCAATGCGAGGAGGTCGGCCGCTTCATCATCTGATGGGTTATTCCTCGCCACACCAGGTTTTATTTGGACATGATGGAGCATCTAGCTCATATGCCAGCTCACATCTTCAAGGAGAGCTCAGTGCAGATGAGCCGTGAAACCCACACATTGTATAGGTCTCAGATTTAAGTATTGCTGTCTGTATTCTTTGTAGCTATTTCATTCTACTTTCCGATGCAATTTGATAGATTTAATTAGCTTGTTTGTTGCCAAGTTTGAAGCATTTGTTCTGATGTACAGTGATTCACACGAGTTTCCATCAAATTCGTTGGTCTGTTTGCTTAAGATATAGTCTCATTAAATTTCCACCAAAATTCACAAAATGAGATTGTTCACTGAAGTTGTGTTCTTTTTAGTTTTCTTTCCGTCTTAGTTCTTCTTGGCAACAAAAATAATGTTCATTCTGCTTCCTTTTTCATGGAATAGCTTACCACTAATGAAATCCTCATGAAAATGGCATAAAACTGCTCCACTTATGCGTGTTTTATGGCAAGGTGAAGCAGACAAGAAGAAGATATGAACATCAAGTAAAGCCATTGCTCGGACTACCCAGGTTCCATTATTTCAGGCTCATTAACATCTGAGCACAGAAGTTCTGTAATGTATACATTATATGCAACACCTATAACTCAGTTTTGATCAGAGTACTCGAGAGTAATTGCGGTTTAGTGATTGATATTGGATATGGTTTCCAGCTTCCAAGTAACACTTAAAAGCTGTTGTTGTTTGTGCCATAGCTGCTGCTGCTTCTTTTGTTGGAGACGATGGAGATCCTCTGATCTTGAAGCATGTTCAAGTTGGGGGCCAGCAGTCGAGTATACCGATCGAAGTACAGAAGTTGTTTCATGAGAAGTGCGAATTCCCTGGGAAACCTTAACCCGTATGACTCGCTAACACGAATCTGAGAGTGAAAAAGAGTTCACATGATTTAGCATATGTAGTCGCTCCAAAAAAATCAATTGAAGTAAACACCAACTCTATGCATATGGCGGACCTAAACAGTGGTCATTCTAGATCTCGGTACCTCCCACATTCCTATTGAACAACAGGATAAAATGTAGCTTACCACATCAAGAAAGAGTGCATTCATTTGTCTCTCATCAACCAGTACATTGGCAGAGACAGCAGTAGCATTTGTAGCAGTATCCCTTGCCGTTGCTACGATTATTTCCGTATCTAGTTCCTATAGAGGTCACAATTGCATAGCAGGTGTCAGGACAGTAAATACTACATCATCAGTTCACTTTTAGTGAAATCTTGTTTGACCTGTAGCGACGAGAATATCTTTTCCAAGTCCCTGGCAAAAGCTTTCACGTCGACGTCCTTGCTAGTAGCGCCCATTTCAATCAAGGCAGACGCCATTGGCTCGTATTCTTGGGTAGGAATTGATGTAAGAAACACTTCCATAGCACCCCATGTTTTAGGGGATATCCGACCAACAATTCCTGCAATGTTCAATCTGAGATGATTAACTAGCATTTTCTTTTATGCATGGTCACCAAGCTCATCAAAACCAACTTTATTTAGTGGCACATAGTAGTTCTTTGCACTTTTGTGGACCATGGAATATCGATTGTGGCATTGTCTTGTACAGTCTTAATTCTCCGTGTGCATTCACCACGTGGTTAAAACAATCCGTATGTCTTGTTCATCATGGACAGTTTATTGCGATTCTTAATGATCAGCACTACAATGTGGTAAGTTATTGATAAGCACATATATGCTAGTTCATCAGATGTCCCTCAAATACTATCACAAGAGGCACCGTAACCAATGGTAAAAGGGAATATTGACAGAACGGACTCTATTTTCTATTTACCTAGATTGTTCTTACCACAAAAATGCAATGGGAATATTGACAGAACGGACTCTATTTTCTATTTACCTAGATTGTTCTTACCACAAAAATGTTTGTAATATATATGAAATTAGGTTTTTTCTAAGACAAGAAGTTGAGAATTCACAAAACCTCGTGCATTTAAAGTGACAGCCGTGGAAGCCTTTGATATAATCTGATAAGCGCATGCCAAGAAAAAAAAACTCGCGAACCAAGTGTACACTTCCAGCACACAGGGGAGCAGGGAAATGACGAACATAGCAAAAGGGACAGAGCATTACCAAAATCTAGAAAACCCACACGACCATCTCGGAGCAACCACAAATTGCCGGCATGAACATCTGCATGGAAAGTCTCACATGCGAGCAAGCTCCCAAACCTGCTAAGATGGTTCTTATCAGAGGAATGAGACCGCTCCTAACCATGTACCATTCTCGGAGACAGCATAAACAGAAAATAAGCATGCATCAGAAAACCTACCACACATTAAGAGCAGTGATAAGACTGGCCTCTGGACTGTCAACAAGAGATCTAATAGAATCCAGGTCAGTAAGAGGCACTCCATATAGTCTCTCCATCGTCAGAACACGTTTTGTGCTGCAGTGCCGATACACTATCGGTGCTGTAGCCTGCCTTGTAAGTCCCATAGCTTCTAAGTATCTTGTAAATGCCTCTATGTTGGAGGCCTCTTTTTGGAAGTCAACTTCTTCAAGCATCGATTCCCTTATGTCTTTGACAATACCAACCTACTGAAACACCATAGAGCTTACAGGAAGGAACATCCAATATTCAAGATCTAGCACTAATAAAGGAGCAAAGATTTAATGGTAATCCCCCGTGTCTGGTTCATCTTGCGCTGCCAATTGAACAGGCCCTCAACAAGTAAAGATATTCAGCTCGGAGGAAATTGTTAAAAAGGAAAAGGTGCAAACTTTTTTTTCTTAATGCTAGATTATGTGACAGGTTGCTAATAAGAGGGAAGAGGAAAAAACGTACCAGTGATGCTCGGCTGACTTCAGGACTTATGAACTCCAATATGCGAGCAACAACATATACAAAGTTCAAATCTGCGACCAGGATATCCTGTATTCCTGGTTTAAGCACCTTTATGACCACATCTTCTTTGGAGCCCTTAAGCCTTGCTCCATGAACCTTAAAGCTTAAATTTGATCAATTGTATGTTTTTATGTGCTTTGAGTGCATGCAGTGCAAGCACATGCTCATTTGAGAGAGAGAGAACTGATAACATGAGGACAAGCCAATAGCAAATGAGCTGCCTTTCAAAAAATAGCAAATTAAAAGAACATTTTTACCTGTGCTATTGAGGCCGATGCAAGTGGCACTGGGTCAATTTCATCATACACACTCTCAATTGGCCTTCCCAGTTCTTGCCGCAGAATCGTTTGAATCTCTTGAAACGGTACGGAAGGAGCTCTATCGAAACAGTTTTGAAATTCTTCCACATACTCCAAAGGGAACAAAGTCGGCGCAGATGCTATAAACTAGCAAATCACAAGCTGAAAAGGCTTTAGTGGCATGCAAATGAATCTGCATCCCAGAATATAAACATTCATATGTTCATGAAACAAATGCATACATCAAGAGAGAAGCAAATATGGGTTACCTGACCCAGTTTAATGTATGTTGCTCCCATGCGTTCAAACAATTTCCTCAGATATAGTGGAGAAAGTAAACCAAGCTGCAGTTGGGGTGGTAATCCAGAGGTAGAAGTAGAACTGGCTGACTGCAAATAAGTCTTAGTGTCAATATTTTAGCCTGGATGCTGAATCATATGCCAAACATAAGAAAACAGACAAGATTACTAAGACAGAAGAAAAACTCTCAGATAATAAATCATTAAATATATCCCATGCCACACATCTGGGAAGCGCATGGTGCAGTGGAAAAATAAGTTTGATTATAGTATCTAAGTATCATCCAGGCATAATTCATAACATCTCGTATATATGAAGAGCTAAGAATCTGCACAATATCCCAGAAATGAGTTCTACATGTATTATGACCAGGCTTACTGCTAGGTTATCAAACCATTTCCAGAACGGACAAGAAGTGACAATCAATGCACAGAGAGACCAATAAAACCACTGAGGTCGTCTTGGCAGCACAAACATATATCAGCAAAGCGGGGGATCTAAAACAAAAGGGAAACATTCTAAAAAAAACAAAAAAGCTCGACCTTGGAAGCATCCGCAAGCCACTCGCTGCCAACTCCAATGACAGCTTGAATACCCTGAGCCAACCGTAAAGCTCCACGCGGTCCGGTACTGATCGATGTTTGGACAATATCCTCCACCAGCTTGGGAAGATTCTCGATCCTATCTGGAAAAGCAACATCAACAGAGGCCTAAACCATCTATCCACAAAATAGGACATTGAAACCCTAAATTCTTTCCCTTGGAACACAGTACCTTGGAGACGAGCGGAGAACAAATCTTGAGTTGAAGAATACCGGGCGAAAAGGGCGACCCTCTTTGGCCGGACACCGAGCTGTTTTGACCCCCTAAGAGCAACTAGCAACTGGTCGGAAACACAAGTGAGAATTAATCAATTGATCCTTTAAATTGTGAAAGAAGCAACCTTTATTTCCAAAGGGTCCTAAAAGTCCATCTACCTGAGCCGGCGGAGGAGAAGAGAACGGACTAAACAACGAGGAGGAGCGCCCGCTTCTTAAAGCTGACATCGAAGCCACAGCCATTCTTCCGCTCTCTCTCTCTCTCTCTCTCTCTCTCTAGTTGCCTAAAGTATTGGTCTTGAAACCAAAGGTAAGGAAAAGCTCGAGACTTGGCAAGTCTAGCTGCTTAAAAAAGGGAAATGAAAGAGAGTGGAAAAAAAGAAGAAGGGGAAATTACTGTAGTACCCCTCTTATTTGACTTAATCAACGATTTAGTCCCCCGTGTTTCAAGAATTATTCTCCTGTCCTCCATGTGTCCTCCATGTTTGATTTTATTACACTTTTGGGTCCTTGTCAGACGTCATTCGCTCTTTTTTTTCATTTTTGTCAGTGAAATGACCAAAATACCCTCAAAAAATCAAAAAAAAAGTGTATCCCTTCCTCCTGATCGTCCTTCTCGCTGCCGGCAACACAACAACTGAAAATCGACCCCTTCCTCCCGCTCCTCCGCCCCAATGTTTTTAAAACCGAGCCGGAGAGTGACCCGAAAATTTTGAATTTTCTGGTCTGACCGGTCCAACCGGTCGGGTCAACAGTTGGACCAAAACATTTTAATTAGTTATTACCATTATTTTAGTATCCCAGTTAATTAAAAGATGACTAACTATTTAATCCTCCCGGTCAAAATATCCAACTCCACTACCAAACTACAGTATCCAACTCCACTACCAAACAAACCTTATCTTGAAATTTCAACCATCACGTCCCTTCAAAAACTGGTCAACAATAGAGTAATTTTTTCTTTTCATCTTCTTCCTGCTCTTTTCTATTGTTCTATATATTTTTCTTAGATCCTTAAAATTTGGATAAACAATAGAATCATACATAACATCATATACTTCAGCGCTCGACCTACATGATTCTTCTTTTTCAATTAAAAAAACTTGAGAGGAGGGGTGAAACCATAACATTCAGATCCACCGGCGCTCACCGCGCGCCGTACTCACCGTTGCCGTGACTTTCCCGACGATGCCCAGTCCTTGCAAAAGCTTTCGTTGTGCTTCTCAACGACAAGGAAGCTTCTCGGCGACACCGAGTCCTTGCAAATCTATCTAAAAATAAGGGGGTAGTGTCGATGGAGCGTGGATTATTGATTTTGATTTTCTTCGGCGGCGAGGTCTGGTAGATTTTGGTGGAATCCATGACTTTTTCCAAAATTGGAATTGGTAGAGTGGCGAGATCTTGTTGTCTGTGGGTTTGGATTTTTGGGGGAAAAGTTGGGATTTTTGACTTATGAGTGTTGGAGTCGATGGTGTTTTTTACTTTTCTGGTCGAACCAATAAAATCTGGGTCAACCGAGGCTTCAAACAATCCGGTTAGGCCGGATTTTGAGCGGTTCAACCGTTCACCGGGTTTTAGCTATAAAGACCCGGTATTTTGTTCTGAGTGGTGGTTGGACCGGTCGGACCACCAGTCTGACCTTGGTTTATAAAACATTGCTCCGCCCTCACCATTCTTCTCCCCTCATCGTTCGACTCCTCTTTCGACCAAAAAATGTACTACCAAGAGAAAAAGATTGAACAACGACAACGATGATGACGAGGCTCAAATCGACGATGACGACGAGGATGGGTGCCAATCGACGATCACGATGAGGACAGGCTCCAATCAACGACAACGACGAGGACGGGCTCCAATTGACGACGACGAGGACAGGCTTCAATCGATGACGACGAGGACGGGCTCACATCGATGATGACAAGGATGGGCTTCAATTGACGATGACGAGGACGGGCTCCAATCGACGACGACGGGCTCTAATCGACGACGACGACGACGATGAGGACGAGCTCCCTCTTATTTTTGAGGAAGCAGTTACGAGAAGGAGGTGAAGGGGCGAGGGGGCGAAGGGGAAAAAGGGAGATATGGGGCCACTCCGATGAGGAGGACGAGCAGTTCCGGTGCTAGAGATGGAGGGCGGGCCACTCCTAAAATTTATTTATTATTTATTTGTTTTTTGAAAGGTTATTTTGGTCATTTTAATTGTAAAAAAGAAAAAATAGAGTGGATGACGTCAGCGAGGGACCCGAGAGTATAATAAAATCAAAGACGGAGGACATGCGAATAATTTTTGAAACTAGAGGGACTAAATTGTTGATTAAGTCAAATAAGAAGAGTGTTACAGTAATTTGCCCAAAAAATACACGAGAGAGGAAGAGGACACGTGGCCTGGAGCGGAACTTCTCACTTGGTACGGTCGGAGTTCCATACGTCACTCTCCCATGTAGCAGATTTTTCTTTGGTTGTTTTTTTGGATTTTAGTATGGCCCCTTCCAGTTTGGGTCCTTCCCAAGGCAGCCAGCCCATCGGAGGCTTTGACCTTTTTCTCTTGATAAGCCCGACCATCCCCCAAGTGCTTTGTCTATTTGTATTTTGACCTCAACAAAGTTAGGATTTTGGAAGATGGATTTTTTTTAGAATTAAAGATGATGAATATATTAATCACGGAGGATAGATAGTCTTTGTACAACAAGTATCTAAACTCGGAGGCAGATGAAGGAGCCAATTGGGTGAACTTAATCGTAATCTCGACCTCGTAACAACTCAATTAACGACTTTATTAGCTTTTCTCAGAGTAAACCTATCTTTACGGTTACATAAAAGATCAAGAGCTTGCTTGGTAAGATGGCTTCAACTTCTTCCTGCCAGCCAATGGAGAGGAGATTTCCAAGAGAGATGGAAGTCATGGTTAGTTGTCATGTCTATGATCTTTTATAATCAGCTATCATATCAAGAAATAAAAACTATTTTAGAATGATCGAGATTGAATAGCTATCCGAGTTATGTATGTATATATTGACACGTGAGTTGTATATTCAAAAAATTCGAAATCCAAATTTTACGAGAATTCATAAATCTTACCACTTGACCAACCTTTATCTTTTAGTTAGGTGGTTGTTCGTTCTTGCAACTCAGCATTAACAATTCCTGGATGTGGAGTGGTCAAGAGAAGGGTGATATAATGGTTTTGAAGCTCAACATAAAAAGCAAGATCAAGGAAAAGTTTGCAACCGCTGAGGATCATCTGTTCAGTCCCCAGCAGAATCAATTAAATACAGCACAAGATAATTCACCTACAATAAGGAAAGAGAAGGGTTAATCTAATTGAGCTAAGCATCAACATCTGATTCTGAACTAGAAGATCCATCTGATTGCCACTCTGGGGGCCTAATTCTGTTCAAATTGGCTTCTAATGGTGGTAGCCCGTCATCATCACTCGAGTCGTGCTCGAAAGCTTCTTGTTGGGAAGATTCTCCAGCAAGACTCACATCGCCATGCAAATCTCCCGCCGCTGTAGACTTGAAGATCTCGGGCCTGTAAAATCGAGTTACAAGTAGGAAAATCACTTCAAGGAACAGCCATTTAAGGAGAAGAGAAAGAGCAAGAAAAACTTGGGATGGATACAACTGGAGCATCAAGCAGTGAGATGTTGCTTAGAATGCAATACACTAGGCCTGGACAGAGCTGCTTTGATCTAGGACATCTTTCCAAGCTAAAGTGAAGCAAATTTTAATAATTTGCCAATATATTTATTTCCTGGCCCTGGACAGGGGAAACAAGCAACTTTTACACATTCAAACATTTCTGGTCCATCACTAAAGGGTCCAAGTGGTAAGGGACTTGGATTTCCTTAAGAAGGTTTTGAGTTCTAGTCTTGCCAATAGAAAAGACACCATTTGGAGAACCACTCCTAAATAGGGTCCGACGGTGGTCGACTTTGAATACCAGAGAGTTCACCAAAAAAAAGATAATTTCTAGTTGATTGAAGAGAGAGGGAACAAGCTTCGACAAGATGCAAATCATCACTAATATTGTTCTTAAAAGGCCATGTGATTGTTCCTTCAAGGAATAACAAGGAGCACAGAAAACTAGTCACAAGCAGGCTGGAGACACATAAAGCAATGTTGATCGGAACACGATTCAACGGACTGGACTAGATTGCTAAACTGACCAAGATGGAGCATATCATACCTGTTTTGAAAAGCTCAGATATCCTTTTGAGGGCAAAAGTAGTTACTATGAACACCTAAAAACGGAAAGAAAGTAGTTGTTGTGCACAATGTTGAAGGAACCAAACCATTCAGGAGATTTCTGGAGCAACCGGACTTGATCATGGAAGAGAACTTGGGAAACAATACAACCAACTTTGCTACCCGATTCGAGAGCCTTCTCGTTCCCGCTTTCATCTACGACAATGAAACTGCCTGCACATTGAGGATGCCATATTCGTTTAACAAACTTCGAATTCGCAAGAAACTAACAATCCCTTTTGCGCAGAGTGATGCTGAAGTAGATACCTCGTTTCATCCACATGCTTTTTTGAAACTTGGCTGGAAAGAATGCCAGTGACTTGCTACCTTTACCATCCATCACCTGACATCCAGACAGAACAAAAGAATGCATCTTTACTAAGAACCTCCACAGAGGAACCGATCCCTAGCATCCAAATCAGAGTGGAAACCATAAAACTGAAAGCTTTAAGGCAACTAATTGGTAAGAGGAAGCTGAAATTCGAAAAGGGTAATTGGGAAAGAGGGAAGAAAGGATCAAAGATGGGAGCTTTACTTTACCTCAATAATGTTGGAGCCTCTAAGGGAGAGAACCTGCATGATGGTGTGGCCATCTTCAAGAACAACTACCCTTTGCTCCCCAACTGCCTTCTTCAGATTCTTCCTCCCTCCTTTCATTACCACCCACTACCCACCTTCTCTTCAACCTCTCGATACTCTTAACAGCCGCCTCTAACTCGAAAGAACAAAAAAACCAAAGCTTGCTGTTTCGGACAGGGAGTTAACAGATGTCGAGGATGGATTGAGAGAGCTATTTCCCGCCCTAAATCACCACGGGAGACCTAACAAACTGAGGGGGAGACGAGAGGCATAACTGAGAAAGGTCGTTCCCTCCCTCTACCTGCATAGGGCAGGGACTAGGGATGGATGCCTAGTTTTTTCCCGTACTCATTGGTCTGGTTCTTTACCGGTTTAGTCCTTCACTTTTATAGACGTTACCAATTTGGTTATGACACTTGTATTTTTTAATTTTAAATTTAAATAAGTTAATCTAAATTCCGAAACTTTAGACGACTTTTGGACTTTGTAGATTTTTTTATTTCCATCAGACTTGAAAATTGATCCACCGAGACACTTGTATTTTGTCATTATTTGTTTCAAGGTTGGACGGGCTTATCTTATACCTTTCTGAACTGGGGAAGCTTGTGTAGGATAATCATGTAGTTTTAAACTAAATTGAGTATTTCGGATAACTAGCTAGCTTGGGTTTGACTTTGAATGCGGAGATGAAGAGAACAGGAAGAACAACCTTCCTGGTACGTGCGATCGGCCTATCAGCTTCGTACATGCATTGGCAAGAGGATTTTTTGTTTTTTTGGAATTGGAGAGGCAAGTGCCCCTGTATATAACGATAAACGGTCAATAACATCTTACTTAGTACAAGATCTTCTCGACCTGTTGTAGAGTTGCAATTCCCGGTCTCATAAAAATCTTATCATGAGTGGTAAAAGAATTTTTAGAATGGTTGAATTGGTAAATTTGACAAATATATTGTGCACGTTGTGCCATGTATATTTTTCCATATTAGGTGAATGTAGTTTTAGAAATTGCATATCATATGAAATGTCTTAAAAGATTATTCTTTATTAGTTGATCCATAACAACCAGGAATGGGAAAAGAGAGGGTCAGTAAGAAAAGAGAGGAGGTCTCATCATGATTAGCTAAACTTTTGTCTTGCTCGGATTTTGGACAAGACAGGAAATTTAAGAGAGTAGAGAACCAGCTAAAGGAGGTGCGTGTATCCTTCCTTGTTCCTTTTAGAAGAGAGCGGTAGCAAGAGGGGTCTCGGGGGCGTGCCAGGTGTCCCCTCGGTGCTTCTTTTCTTACACGGCATCTGACTCGGTCTCCGAATACGTGTGGCGTGACGTCAAACTACTAGACACTACAAAAGCTACACAGCCCCACAAGAAGAAGAAGAAGAAGAAGAAGAAAGACAAGAAGAAGGAGGAGAAGAGGCAAAAAAAATGGAAGGCAGCGCTACGAGTAGTTCCCTGCAGGTGTTGTGCTCATCATCATCTGGTCCGCATCATCATGGCCTCCGCTTCCACCACCACCACCAATTACGAGTAGTTGCCAGGTTCCACCGCTTTAGTCCCAGTGGAATCAGGTTGACTAGTCATGGAAAGGCGGCCACACCCACAGCCAGGTGTTGTTCCAATAATTCCAAAGGCGTCTCTCCCAAGGACCCACCACATGCAAGAGGAGACGAAGAAGAAGAGGAAGAAGAAGTGGAGAAGTTGATGGGGGAGATTGTAAGGGACAAGTGCAAGGAGGACGAGGGTAAAGGGGTGGCGGGGTTGTTGGAGTGCTTGGAGAGGGAAGCCATCATGGGAGATGACAACGGAAAGCAGCCCACCGATTACAATAGGAGGGCTCAGATATTCCACCGCAGCTCCCGTGTCTTCCAGGACCAGGCTCTCCACCCCCACCACACCTCTCCCTCTCCTTAAGTCAAGGAGACCCTCCTCCATGCAGTCTTAAGCTAATTTCTTTCTTGTTAATTTTCTTGTTGCTGAACCTATCAACCATATATGAAGGGGTTGGTTTGTATAGAACAAGGCCTACAACTAAAAAATTCTACTCTTTTTTCAAGTTATTGTCCAAGTTTGGAACCATTTAGTGCCACTTATTTTCCCCCCCTGATGGCTAGATTTCGGCCTCCTATTATTGCCCATTTAGTGCCACTTATGTGTTGTAATTTGTTGTATCAAGGTGTGGAAATAGAACTTTTACCTGTGGTCCTGCTATCGACGGCATTTTTTCTTTGAGGTCGGCGGCAACGAGATCGCAAGTTTTGCTTATAAAAAAAGAGTTTGGAACCGCAACAAAACATCATCTTGTGCTTCTAATAAAAAACAACCTCCCTTATCTTCGACCTTAATTACGGGAGATTAATGAACCATTCCGACCAAAGAAGCAATCACGGAGATTTTGAGGCCCCCACCATTCCAACCAAAGTCGCAGTGACCTGTCCTGTCAGTATTAATAATGTCTTTTATCTTCTTCATGGGTGCAATCAATCTAAGGTCGACAAGATTGGTAGCAATTTAGTTCGCTCGAAGAGGACACCATATTACTTCTTTGGCCTCCTGCGGAATAAGACTTTTATGTACAGAAAGTCGAGCAAACTTGCAGTCGAGACCAACATCATATCAAGTATCAACCGTATCCTTGGAGTGAACAGCCATAGACCATTTGTTTCTCGAATGTTAAGGTGTCCTTAATCTCATTATCCCGCCACAAGCATTCATTGACTTTCTGACTGCAACGTCAAGGGTTGCTTCCAAGTTCAAACAACACTACCTTAAGATAAAGTTCGAGCTACAACACTACCTTCAACACCAGTAAAATTATCAGAAAGATCGGGCTGCGTATGGGGGCTTGTTGATAAAAAGGTAGAGAAGAGAGGGCTGCCGGTGGACATAACACTCAATGAAGGGACAACAGAGAAAGTATGTCAAATAAGCAAATGCCGAACGAGCAGCAGTCAGCTGGTTTAAATCATTTTAAGGGCCTTCAGAGATTAGTGCCCCATGTGGACAAACAAAGAAAATACAAACTGAAACTGCATCTTTATTGATGTTCACCTATGTTTATGGTTCCTCATTGGCGAATCGCCAGAAATAACACGCAAGGCTTCACCAGGTACTCACTTGCTTTCAGATTCTCCCTTCTCCAAGAAGGTCTTCTTGATCCAGTTCATTGGCTGCAGGGCAAGGAGGATAACCTTGAGGCTCAATCTAAAAGTGCATCCAGACAATGAAATATGTAAAATACCAAACAGACACTTTGGACATTCCTTTCTCCAACAAATCAGGCAGCAACAAACGGGGTCCAAATGCAATAAGCAAACATCTTAGCACAAGTTCTTGACGTGTAAAAACAAGAGCTTAAGACACTACAAGCAAGTGATTCACAGCAACACCATGGACAATGGAGTTACGCCTACTGAAACCAATGATGGACAAACGTAACAAGCAGATACACTCGAGAGTAACCAAATAATAGCCGGCAAATAAAAGCATGTCAACCGAAACTAACAAAAACAAAACAAATCCCCGCAGAAAGAAACTAACAAAAACAAATCAGGAGATACAATGGGAGGGACAATGCCGTGAATCGTGATCCCAATACGAAGGTACGGCAAATAAAAGTCCACACATGGCAGAATTCACATTACTCTGTCCATGTAAACAATTGGTTCTAGACAGCCTTCATCGTCACCGTCATGATATATCAGTCGCACAAACTAGCCCCTCCATCCACTTCTCAAAAAGAGACGTCTTCAACTAGTTGGCACACAATCCTCTCAGCAAAACAGATACTAGACTAATGCGCCAGACAAAAAGGTGGGATTTTGACGGTTACCACCATTATTTATATCCACTGCACTAACCTAGGAAAAGATCGATAGCTAGCATTTGTTAAATTCCATCCATTTATTTATTTTATTTGAGGAGCAACAAGAAACACAGGCAACCAAGGGGGTCGAGATCGACCAGGCTCAGGTGTCGGTCAACAAGACATCGATTCAAAGGGAAAAGATCGAATCTTTATCAGAAACCAGGAGGAAGAGATGGCACCTGGACGACCCAGAGGGCGCCGGTGGCGGCGACGACGCCCCAGGTGGTGGCGGACTTGACGTACTCCAACTTCACTAACTTCGAAATCCCTCCTCCTCCTGCCATCCCCACAAGCCCCTCTACTTGATCTCGATCCGATTGGGAGTCAGAAATGGGGAAGACAAGAACCCTAACGAAACGAAACACAATCGTTTTCTTTTTTCTTTTTTTCTTTTCTTTTTTATGATTTCAACCTTGAGAAATAGGGAAGGCAACTTTTTGTCTACTTTTCTACCCGGTTGCGTGTCAATCTCAAATAAGCCCCTGGGACACCTACGTATTTTCATTTTGGTCCCGTATAAATTAGAGAGGAATGGTTGTACTCGCGTTTTTTTCTTATGTTTGTATCCTTTTAGATATAGATAATATTAATCGCGCTGGACATGGACAATAAGATTAAAAGCCAGCATCATACTCAAAACATTGAACCAAAAACTAACCGATAATTGAAGATGTTGGATTACTAACATAAATGCAAATTTCACACCTTTTAAAGATTTTATCTGACTCGAATCTAGATTAATCCAGACAGTAATATCTGGATTACCAGGTGATTAAAAAGAAATAAAAAAAGTCTCTTTTGGGATGCTAATAGCAAATCATTGAAAGAATTAGCATCACCCCGTGTTTCGGTGCACAACAGACGAGGGTGATGTGCTTGCCAAAGGTTCGTACTTCCGAGTTGGTTTCCTGCTCTCAATGTGCACATATTCTCCTCTATTCGATGCCATTTGGATGTTAGGGAGACCAAATGCAGAGAACAGCAGACCAAAAACTTGAGTTCAAATCCACGAAATCAGTTCCTCATCCAGATATACCATGAATGATGGCTGGCCGTTTATCAGTTCCTCTGTTCATTCTCTGGCTTATTTGTTGGCCGGCGACCTTTGTCTGGGCCGCCTATTATGCCCCACATCTTGAATTGCCTTTGCCGAGCTCTTGCCCTCTCTTTTTCTTCATCGGACTTTGATGAATAGCAGTACGGACAAGAGACTGCATATTCCCACTCTGGTGCCTCCATGTCGGCATCACTCACAGGTTGCTTACATCCATAGCAGAGCTTGAACGTCCCCTGGGCTAAGCCATGATCTACCGATACTCGTTTGTCAAAGACAAAGCACTCCCCCTCCCACAGGCTCTCTTCCTCTGGAACTTCTTCCAGATACTTCAGAATCCCACCTTCCAAATGATAAACCTGGAAAAAATAACAATTAGAAAGCTCCAAGAAGCAGAAATGTTCTACGCTTAGCAATGTGAGAGTCGTATAAGCAACATTTGAGGTTGCTCGAAATTACAGCAACAAGGGGAACAAGCATTCTCTTTCATGCAATTAGCAGTAGACAAACTAACAATATATACACTACAACAACCATAACCTCGACCCAGAACACAGCTGCAGGGTCAGAGAACGCAGTTCACCACTGACATGCATAGGAAACTAACAACGTGTGAGTGGGATTCGTATTGACAGTTACCTCTTTGAAACCTTTATTGAGAAGGTAACTCGACGCTTTTTCACATCGAATACCTCCTGTACAGTACATGGCAACACGCGGTGGCACTTTCCTTTCTGAGTTCTCTGCACCTTGGTCACTTGTATCAAGTGAGCAGGTCCCAGTTCTCTCTTCTCCACCTTGTAATTGATTTTCCACCCAAGATGGGAACTCCCGGAAAGATAAAGTAGAAGGATCAACTGCTCCTTTAAATTTTCCAATACGGGTTTCATAGTTATTCCGCACATCAATTACTACCTGGACATGAAATTGAGAAAGAAGATCAGAGAAAAGGAAAAACACTTGTTGCATTCAAAGTTCAACCACAAAATTCACAAATCCTTGTAGTTTGAAGGAAAACAACACAAGCACTAAACCCGGATTCTCCTAATGCTCAAATATATCTCTACCAATTCCCAAGGTAGCATGAGATTCCACCTACTGAGAGTTCACACGACGCACATGTTCCATAATCATGATCCCCGACATATAAACCCGAAGGCCTATAGTTTTAGCTGATGCTGCCATCGGCAGGGGCACTCACCGTATCTGGATCTCTGATCAATTCATTCCACTCCCTTGGCTTCACATACTTTCCAACCCTTACGATAGGCGATACAGAAGGCATCCCGAGAGTAACAATCTGTTTTAAAACACAGAGATAGAGACACGTGCTGCCCTGATTTAAAAAAAAAGGCACCGGGATTTGGTTCGTAGCAAAAAAAAACGGAACACAATGTAATACCCAAAGGCATACCTCCTGCTTGAGCTTGACCCGAACATGATCCCAGCGGAAAGGGACGTCCTCTCCGGCTGCGAGTGGGGAGCTGGACGTATGCCCATGATGGATAGCTTCATCCTCTGCAGTGACAGGGGACTCCACCTGCCTCAGCCCCTTCAACCTCTCATCACCTTGGATGAAAGCGAGCACCTCCTCCACAGATTCCCTGGTCCCACATATGCTGCCATTGATCCCCTCAGGCGCAAGAATGATCCCACCTGAAACACGCTGCCTTTCACAGATTGGAAACGGCACGAAATCACAACGGCAAAACCCCAAAGACATCATAAAAGAACACATTTTTTTCTTAAAACTGGAGCAAAATTGAAGTAGAAATCGTACCAATCGCTGGCAAAGGTCCTTTAGTGGCTGGCGGAAGAGGGCGTGGTCGGGGAAATCCGCGAACTTGTAGAAAGAGACCACCACCAGTGTGGCTTCCTCCTCCGCACCGGTTTCGAGGGGAGTGGTGGTGGAAACGGCGGCGTAGCGCCTGGGTGGCAGGGTCATGTTGGCGGGCTGCTTGGGAAGTGAAGCCTTGGAGTGTGGGTAATTAGGGGTTTTAGGGTAAAGGGGGTTAAAATTAGGGTTTAAGGTGGGAGAGGGAGAGCAAGCAGATGACGTTAGCGAGTACGGGAGCATCCTTCTTACAATTAGAATTGGAGGGGGTAACACTAATAATGGAGATGTCGTCCAGTTCCACCACCTCGTCAACCGCATCTCATGTTCGTTCCCTGTCTCCTCTGTAATCTAGGGCTCCATGAGATTTTCGTCGTGGGTGGTCGGTCGCTGGCGAGTGTTGCCGGTCGTGTGTGGTTCGGGTTACAGGTTCCACCGAAAAGACCAATGACAACGTTTATCGGTTTGGTGAAAGATTCTCTCTCTTTATGGAATTTGTTAATAAACACATTTGATCATTAAAAAATGAAATATCCAATTTACAGGTATTTATTTGTGTGTCGGCTTTGAGCATATAACTGTGAATCTTATGGAATTTTATTTCTCCCCTATTTTTATATTGATGCCGATACATTTAGATTTAAAATAAAAATTTGGAAGATGCTGATTATTATGATGCTAATGATATAAGAAGATAAATGATTCAAATTTGTATACAATTTAATAATTATACTACAAATTTCGAGAGTGATATCATTCATTTTAGGACAAATTATTCTCAAGTCCCAGGCCTTTGGTCACCCTCTTTTTAGGATTCCTGACTTTTGGAAAATGATTGTCTCATCTCTAAGTTTTGATGATAATAGACTCTCGGGGTCCTGGAGTCAGAATATTCTTTTTTCTCCAAATCCCCACTTGAAATGACCAAAATACCCTCCCTTGTTTAATATTACTCCACCCCTTAAAAAAGTTACAGCTCACACTCTTCACCTTTGAAAACAAACCAAAAATCAGCTCCTTCTAATTCTTTCCTTAGAATCCCTCACCATTCCTTTTTTTTTTGAAGAACAATCCCTCACCGTTCCGGCGACCAGGGAAACAAGGAAAAAACTCTCCATGCAGTAGAAGTCGAGCAAAGGACATGATCTCTTCTATGGCTAAGGATTCAAACGAAGGCCAAGCAACATTGAATTTTTTTATTAAAAAAAAGCAACATTGAAAACCAAACAACCCAGAAAAACTTACTAAAAAGATGGAAAAAAGGAAAGTAAAATTAAGTAAATAATTGAACTATGAATTCAACAATGGAGAAGGGGAAATCAGAATGACAACGACGGCGAAGGAGGTATCAGATACAACTGTAGCTAAAAAATTATGAATAGGAAGAACCCTAACCCCAGAAAGTTGTGGAGTGTCGTTGGTATGAACCCATTTACGGAAAGCACGCCACAAATCCATTTGCCGGTGGGTGGGAGGCGGGCGTCTCCCTCTTCTAAACAAATTGCAACGGCAACGATGACGGTGCCGGTCGGGACTGGGTAGACCAGCAACGCCGAGAACTGCAACGGTGCCAGTGAATCATTGTCGTTGATTGCTCCTCCCTCTAGCGCCGAGATCTGCAAGCCCAGTTCCCCAGGTCACGAGGAGAGGCGGGGAGGATGGGACGATGCAGGAGCCAGAGTAGCACGTGATGGAGCTGTTCGGGGAAGAGGAAACGATGCCGCACACGGTGACGGCGAGGGTGGAGGACGACCCCCAGGGAGTAGGGAAGGAGATGATTTTTATTAGGGGTTTTTCAATTAGGAATTTTCTGATTGATTTTGATTTTTATTAATTAAAGGAATTTGATTAAGTTTTTAGAGGTTGAAGATGAATTAGGGAAGGAGATGAAGGGAGGAAAGAGATTTTTTGTGGGAGGGTATTTTGGTCATTTCAAGTGGGAGTTCGCCGGAGAAAAAAGAATATTCCGGCTCCAGGGACCCGAGAATCTATTATCATCAAAACTTAGGGACGGGACAATCATTTTTCAAAAGTCAGGGAGCCTAGGGGAAGGATGACCAAAGACCAGGGACTTGAAAATAATTTGTCCTTCATTTTATAGTGTATATTTCTTGCCTAAAACTTTATATTTTTTATAAGTAGAGGTATATTTTATAGTATAAAATTACAAATATACAAAACCCACGTAGTAGTAGTAACCCAAAGGTACAAGTTCATCAGCGCTTACAAGACCGGACCATATACATTAAAAAGAGCAGTTGCATTCCCATGTTAAAAGATGATTCCAAAAAGGATATCCGTCCTTTTATTTGAAAAGTATGACGCGAAGTATATATTATAATAGGTGGGTTATGAAAAGATATCAGATTCTGGTACCCGAAATCTTTGAAAATATCAGCCCTAATCAATCTACTCCCTTGCATAGAAAAAAAAAAGAATGCATTAAAAGTTCACGCTTTATTTTCACTTACATGTGAAAGGAAATCTATTTGTCATTTTCATGTTGAGAACTTTTTGTATTTATTTTATATCTATCTATCTAGATGCGTGGATTAATCACCATGATACGGACTTTGGCTTCATCGAGAAAAAACGCATAAATGCCAAGACGGAAGCTTCTAGCTACATGTTGATTTAATTGCGACTTAGAATTGGTACATCCTACTTTTTTTCTCCACTTAATCATGTATAGTAATGTTGAGTTATGGACTATCTCATTCTACGTATTTTTCTCATCACTTTCCCTTTTGTTTCCTCGCTCGTTCCCAAAAATTAAAGGACGGATTTAGTCTTCCAACTCAAGAAAATAATGAGACGATTGAATAAAAAATAATTAATTTCATTGACAAACAGAGAGGAAGTTATTAATATCTAGTAGCATATAATTATAATCCCCAAGATGACTAAACGTATGTTATGTATGATAATTAGTAGCTACCCTACCAATAATATAATAAAATCGGACCTTTTCACGGATACCAAGCGACTACTGTAGAAGGAATATGATGATCCAAAGGATGCGGTAGCATGTGGTGTTGCCAGTTGTAACTTGGATTTGTTTTTGTATTAACTACCTGTACTTAATCCACGGCCAGACATTAAAAAAAAAGTAAATGATCCAATATAAAAGTTTTAATTCTGTTAAGGAAGATGTCAAATTTATCATTTTAATGTTTCAATTTTTTCAAAGTGTTGGAGCTCAATCATATATTGACAAAAAAAATTACATTCAATTCAATTCTCGTTGGTCCTTTTCTTTCATACTGAAATTGATAAAAACAAAGAGAAGAAATTTGAAATTTTGAAATACATAATTACGTTACAATTTTATAGAGATATTTTTTTAATAAGTAGAGTGTATTTATTTATTATAAAATTGATTTGATACAAATTCTGAATGGTCCGAAGCATTATAGCAATTTAGAAAGTACAATCCCGTTATTGTCCGGAGATTAATCTGTATTGGTGAGTGAGTTGGGCAATGGATAGGATAAGGGGGAGAGATTCCTCGGCAGCTGTCGTGAGCGCCCAATTCCTTGCTCTGACTTTGGATTTAAGAATTATTTTTCTCCAAACTTGTTTAACATTAAAAGATAAGTTTTAAGGGGGCAACGTACAATGAATCACGTCATGAGAAGAGCCTTCACATTGATTTTTTAATATAATGACACTCAAATTATAACTAATCCCATCGTTTATGGCTATAATTGCCGACGGATTTCAATAGCGTATGTGTTGGATCATAACTGGAGCTATAATATATACTGCAAGAGGTCATTAATATAAATAACTTGGAAATTGATTATTAGCCACTTGGTTAATATTAGATTAATAGCAATACCCATTTGGATATTTTTATTGTGTGTGAAAATATCCAGTTGGAATTATATATTGGTGATTCTAAAAAAACGATTATATATTGGTGAAAAGGCAAGCTACAAAGGGACACCTAGGTGGGTAGTAGCTACCTACGTCACAGCGATGACGTCACCTGGGGGAATGCGATTATGCAAGCAATTGTATTGATGTGAGGAGGAATTTTCCTGGAAGCCTTCCAATTCCCATTATAAATAAAATTAACACTCAATTTAATTTCCTCCCATCTTCCTATGATTTACTTCCTCAAAACCTCTCTTCCTCCTATCCTACTTTGTCATATATAAGGGCTCCACACTTCCATCCACATCTTAACCAAAAGATGTTCTTTTAACCCTTAAATTTTGGACCATCTTAATTTTCTAGCTTCTAAATAATATTTGTTGTGTACTGGATTAGTAGGCTAATTGGGATGTCTTTTGGATTAAAAATATTAGATCAAGGAATGGAAATTAGGAACAAGGAAAGGGTGATGGAAGAGCTAGTGCAAGGGCAGGAGTACGCGACCCAGCTCAAACTTGTCCTGAGGGAACCAGCAGCTAGCCGTCTCTCAGCTGACGAGCTTGTCGGGAAGATACTGAGATCTTTCACGGACACTCTGTCCGTACTGGCCGTTCCGGTTCCCGGAGAGTCCTCCGCCGGCGAGGTCATCTCTGCGGCATCGCCGGCGCAGGGGTCGGGATGTAGTTGGGGTGACCGGTGCGACTCCGGGGAGAGTAGTCGGAAGAGTACTACTAGTGGTGCAATTCCGGGTAGGCGAGGCTGTTACAAGAGAAAGTAAGTATCCTACCTTTGTCTAATTTAATTTAGTTTTTCTCTACCTAATTAACTGCTTTAATTATATGGTTTCATAAAGAAAAGAGGCATGTATATATATCATATGTAATAATTGTGATTTAAACTTATGAGTCGTTAACGTCGTCCACGTTGAAGTAAAAAAAAAGTGGTTGATCCAATTAATTATTAATTAAGTTGGGAAATGAACGAGCAGGAAGAAGTCGGAGACGTGGACGATGATCTCCCCATCATTGGAAGACAGTCACACCTGGAGAAAGTATGGACAGAAGGAGATTCTCAACTCCAAATTCCCAAGGTAAATGATATATCAAAATCATATAAATACCCGCCGTTAATTATTTCTTCAAAAATAATTTATGGAGATTTTAAATTCAATCACCATCTGGTATAATTATAGTGTGAAATTTACCTTAAAAAAAAAACAAACAAAAATCTGTCGCGTTCCTAATGATTTTCTACTTGGTTAATTTCTTGTCAAAGCCCGGTTCCATGAAAAGAAGGCATCAAATCTGAAGCTTTAGATTTAGGCCTTATATACCTTAATATTATTTTTAAATTTTTATCAATTCGAACATAAGTTTTTAATTGGTCCGAATATTAATAAAACTATTTTGATTTCTTCAGTACAGAATATCAACAAACTAGATTTGCCCTTTTTCCTCTCTCAGCACTTTAGTAGTACTATGTAAGCACTAACTCTGGATCAGAGCCATTGATTGTGAATCTTGGTTGGCCTATAAAAAGAAGGTTCATGCCAATCTTTTTTCGCTTTATCCTTTTTCCTCGCTTTATTGTACCAGTTAACTACTGAGCTTTCATAAGATGTGAATATAATCTTTTGTAACTTATCTAGAAAAATATTTTATTTTTGTAATGACTAATCAGTTGAAAATGACAAATTTGTGTGTGTATGGGGAATTGGCAGGAGTTACTTTAGGTGCACGCGGAAGCACGAACAAGGATGCAAGGCTACGAAGCAGGTCCAAAGGTTAGAGGAGGACCCACAAATGTACCACACCACTTACATAGGCCACCACACCTGCAACTACATCCTCAAGTCCCCTCCCTTGATTTCCGACGCCCCCTCTTTGGAGAAGCCAGTCCACGTCGTCAAGGCAGAGGAGGAGCCTCTTCCGGCGGCAGATGACGTGTCGTTCGGTAATAATAATAATAATAATATGTGGTCGGATTTGGGTACATTCGGTTCTAATTGTAACGGCCAAGGCGGATTGGATCATATGGATCTGGTCGAGGCTTTTGGTTTTGATCATGATCATTGTGGGTTTCGTCTCGATGATGAGTTTTTTCTGCTCGGTGAATCATAATAAGTAATACGTATGAATCAATGAGTGTACTGTATTGGATTTGCTTGCGAATATTTATTTAGAGATGGTCGTAATACTGTATTTATTTAGAGATGGTCATAATAAGTAATACTGTATGACCTGCATATGAATACAATTTTAGTATTTTAATATTCTTCTAAAAATAATATTTGCTTTAATATTTTTGATAACGCTAATTGAATGAATTCGCTATTAAGCATATAGCGACAACGTAAATATATATCTGGAGAAAAATTACATGATGCTAATAACAAGGTTAATGATCATTAATACAACAATATATCCGAGGCCAATAGTTACGGCATGTAATTAGCACGATATATATATTTTTTTTGAAAAGGTAGAGATATATATCGCTATCCAACAAATTCGATCGATCTTGGACCAAGTCCACTAAGAAGAGAGACAATTAAAATTGACGTGGCAATCCTCATAATAGTTAAATGTAAATGTAAAAGTTACATTAAGTAGATGATTAATTAACTAATTAATAAAGGTAGCAAATTACGATTACTCTGTATTTTAAGTTGTCTCCTTTATGTATGGTGGTGGGTAAAGAGGAAGTCCATGCTGTTGGTGCTACTACTCCCCGAGTTAAACATTGTATCAGCCAAATCCGCAACAGGGTAGTCCCTGTTATAAGCTGTACCGGAGGAGGAAGGACCGGTCCCACCGAGGCTGAATTCTAGCCAGCCGGGGGGGCTATGGACGAGCTGTTGCGAGGAGCTGGTCGCGGCTGGGGGCGGGACTGATGGCGCCGTGGCAGTCTTATGGCACGAGTGTTCGCCGTAGTAGGTTATCTCGAATGTAGAAGGATCGTGGTCCAGGCGCTGGACCTGCTTCTTCGCGGGGCAATTGTACAGCTTCTGATGGGTGCATCTGTAGTACCCTCTGTAAATTGCATGTACATAAGATTAATATTAATTAATAGTCACATTTTGTATCCCATTGGTCAATTTTTTTTGTCAAGTAAGTAAGTACCTAGGGAACCTGGCGGCTAAGATGGTTTTTTGGCCATATTTCCTCCAAGTGAAGCCGTCCTCCGGTGGGATTTCTGTGTTCCCCATTTGCGGTGCTGCCACCCTCACCGTCCTCGCATCTTCCTTCCTGAACCCCATGCACACAAATATTTCTCTGAGTTATAATTATACCCAAACTTTTTAAAGAAGAATTACATACGAACTATAAATATATGATTAGCCCCGACCCCGAGTAACGGATATTATATTTCTCTGGTTGCACTTTCCGATTTAGTTCTTTGGCTTTCAGTGCATTCCTAATGTATAACAAGATCAGTCTTATATATGTGAACCAAGCACCTCAAATCTAACAAGGACCCATCTAATACTAATGCAATTACATTGAAAATGAATGCTTAATTAAGGAATATATATATATATATATATCTGACCTCCTTGATGATCTCGGTCTCTGCGAGGATGAAGCCCTCGCTGTAGTCTGAACGTTCGATGCATGATCTCCGCGTTCCAGGGGCATGAAACTGCTACTAGTGCCTCCGGCTCCCATGTCTCCTTTGCCCTCCATCAGCTGCATTTGCAACCACATGTCCATGGGCGAAGGGCTGATGTTGTTGGCCCTCACCCACTCGTGCAAGCTCGCCTCGACTTGAGAAGTCGAAGACGATCTAGCTGCCATGAGTCTCTCCTTAGCAGCAGTAAACGTGTTGATGATGTCGTCGCAGAAGTTGGAGACCAAGACGGGGTCCGGGTTGGCCAGGATTGATTCCAGGTCTTCAGCTAGATTGCACCCTCGGGTTATTAGAGAGTTTGCCTCCTCCATATTATTGGCCTCTGTCTGTTTATTAGTTTTCTATTTACTAGTCTTAGAATAGAATCTCGGCGCCCTTAAAAAAATGTAAATATTGGGTCGTTCGACGACATACTTTAAGGCAGGAAAATGGGAAAGAAAGATGTTCAAAGTATTTCTTTGTTGTTTCTTTTACCCGTTCTTACTTCTTAGGAGAAGGAACATACACTTTAGTTTGGAAAAATTAACATGACTTGGTCAAGGGTCTTCATCCGTTGGTATAAATTGGGTGTTTAATGGGTCTAGGGGACGACTTCGCCCCGTTGATTTTGAATCGAGTCTGGTACAGAGGACCACAATTTGAAGAACGAATTTTCACAGGTTTGAAGCTACTATGACCCATTATCTTTCTCTCAACAGTCATCTTCTTCTAGGTTAATGTTGAAGTTCGGATTTCCGGAACCAAATTGCTCTCTGCTCATCTATCACAAGTCGCTCTCGCCTCGCTCCCTTAATTACTCTATCATGTGTATTATATACTGAAGGTCATCAAATCCCAACCTCGTAAAGTATACCACTTATACAACGTTTTTTTTTCCATTTTGGTCATCTATTTTCTATCCATTTTCATTTTGGTCATCAACAAAAAGTAATTACTTTGGGCAGTTTAGGAATACACAAACTATTTCCTCTTTTAGAGTAGTTCTGGACTGTATAGGATGACTCTCGATTACCCGTTCGTGGGATAGCCTCAGTCGGGTTTACAATCCTAGAGTCTAGTAGAACAAAGTTATATAAGATGCACTATTGACTATCGGATTGTATGTCAGCTAGAGTATGGGCTACAATCCTGGGGTTTGGTTTCTCCCAAGTAAAATTGTATTATTTCTCAAAAGATCACCAAGGAATTACATCCATGCAAAGGGATTAGATACAAACCTATCAAGTAACACCTAATTGATAAAGCTATATCTAAACCCAAATCAAAAAGACCCAACGAAACCAAAGAGCAAATGCATCAAAGTGCAGCAAGAAAACCGCACCCAGAATGCAGCCGAACTAGAGTTCGCCAAGTAAGACAAGACGAAGACACCAATTCTAACTGCTAGCCTGCAGCCAAAATCAAGGAGGATCAAAAGACCAAAATGGCTTGGAAAAGCATGCCACATCTTTAATCGCTTGGAAGATGAAAGAGGCATCTTCCTCCCAAGAAAATCCAGAGATAATCGCAAGACGCCATGCCTCAGCCGAGATCACCTCTTGAAGAGCCGCATCGGGCTCTTCCATATGTGCAAGCAACGAACAAAGCCCAAGAGCTGGCAAAGACTTCACCGGGGGCATTAACTCTAGACTCTGTAACAGAATTTGCTTCAGAGCAGCGGCTTTATTTGTAAGTCTCCTAACTCGGTAGCTCGAGCGCGTAGGGATCGGCTGCATCGGACAACGCATCCTGACCTTCTTAACCACCAAGGGCGCTACGGGTAAAGCAGCGATAATGGGCTGCCCTTCATCCACAGAGACAAATAATCTAATTAAGCCAAGCCTTCATGTCAAAAGTAGCAGACGATGACGCGTCCACAGGCGGAAGGGCATCACCACAAGCAGGGGGAGCCACCAAATCGCCAACAGAGGCATCGGCTACCAACTCCGCACCACCAGCCTCCTCCTTGGCATTGGCATCTGCTACCAACTCTACTTCAGCATGAGGACCATCCGGAACCTGCAAAATTACATCACCATGCTCGACAACAGGTGCCTGCATAAAAGTGAAAGAATTGGCAACGAGAGGTTGCGCTTCCAACACCAGAACATCGGCAGCCAAGGACCTCGAGTCATCTGAAGTGGCATCAACGGGGGCAACCAAAGGCATCCCAGAACCACAAGCGCCGACAACCTCACGCAAGGCTGTGGGTAGACCCAAAACACCCAACTCAGAAGGTTGCAAACCAGAAGATGACTCGAAAGTAGTAACGCAACAAACCTTAGCAGCTACTTCTAATAACTGACAACCAATCACCGAAGACTGCACGGCAAAATCTCCCAAAGGCAAAGAGCCAACAAGAGGTGAAGGAGGGGAGGAGGAAACCAGAGGTACGTTCACCCCCAGAGCCCCATCCGAAGGTGATGACACGGCCTCAGGCCGAGAGGCAACCAAATCAACAGCACCTAAAGGAACAGGGCAACCAACAACGGCACGCAAAAGATTCAGCCACATTACCTTGAAAAAAGGCAACAGATTGTTGATCCAGCGTCGCGTGTCCTCAAACGAGCACGAGAGGCCGGCATCGAAAATAGCCGACGCCGCACAGCGGTACAGCCACTCATCCGAGAGCATGTCGAGAGCCATGGACAAAGGGACCTCCAGGACTGGGCAAGGAAGTTTGCGATTCAAGTAAAACAAAAGTAGCATACTATCAGCATATAAAATAATGTCATCAATGTTAAAAAATTTATATCTAAACCAAACTATCGATGCAATTAGTGAGTGGTAATTTCCTAAATTGTTAATGTTTTCCTTATTAAGTGATGAACTTTTAAACAACTTGGCACAACGGGTGAAAACAAACACCCTAAACATGCTGGTACCAAAAGTAAAGTTTTACCCCTCGACCAGAAATAGAGAGTAAAACTTTGGAAAAGAAAAAGCAAAAAGAAATGCCGAAAAGAAAAGATACGTACAGAAAGCCCAAATCCAAAATTGAAACCTAATAACGATGAGCCGGGCCGACGAAGCGGAAGAAGAAGAAGAAGCCAGTCCAAGAAAACAGATGAAGGAGGTGTATTGTCGGAAAAGCCCCCGCCCGCGTAAGAAGCAGTTTTACGGAGCCAAGCCACCATCATCATCATCAACGCTAATCAAAATTAGAAGTTAGAAGTTAGAAGTTAGAAGAGGGAGGGAGGGAGTTGTAAAGGGGGAAGGGAGGTGCAAAGGGAAATTAGTCCAGATCGGATCGATGTTCAAGTTCCTGAAAGGAGTGGTAGGGGGATCTGGCGCGGGAGTGAAGGATCTCCCTTACAACCTCGGTGACCCCTACCCTTCCGCCTGGGGCTCCTGGTCCCACCATCGCGGCACTTCCAAGGTTCTCCTCCCTCTTCACTGCTTTTTCTTGTCGTTTTCTTCGCTTAACCGTCCAGTCCAGTCCATTCCATCGGAAGTTATTTAGCTTGCTAGCTAGGTGCGAAGATACACGGAATTGTACGGCTGTTGTTTTTGTGCATGTCCTTGTCCCTGGGTAAACGCTTTAGATGTTTGCTATTCGAGTCGTAGTAGGATGAGGAGAATTTGACAATTAGGAGGAATGATTGTATTTGTGTGTTGGAATCGGAATGTAGAGCTAGCTTACTTGGCGGTTTTTGTGTGTCAGGACGATGGATCTGCAGTGTCTATATTTACACTCACTGGAAGTAGTGCTCAGGATGGCCATTTGGTTGCTGGCCGCAATGGTGTCAAGCGTCTTCGCACTGTAAACCTTCCCCTCTTCTCCCCTCTATTTCTCCTTTCTATTCTTAATTTCCCCTTTATCACCGAGTGTTGCTTGGTCGTCCCCCTTTTCCAGGTCAGGCACCCGAACATCCTCTCTTTTCTTCATAGCACCGAGGTCGAGTCCTTTGATGGTGCTGCCACCAGGGTCACTATCTACATGGTCACCGAGCCTGTGATGCCCCTCTCTGAGAAGATCAAGGAACTTGGCTTGGAAGGCACCCAGAGGTACTATTCCTTCCTCCCAAACGATCTTTAGTGGGATCCCGATTTTGACAACCTTGCCTACGCTCCTTATTTGGGCCTCTTCACCCCTGAATCCGAAAGTTTTCCTTTAACCATCAGCCAGCTTGTGTTAAGTCAAGGAACTCACTCCTTATCTGTCTAATAACTGTTAGCACGGACACAAGCTTGTTGCTTCTTGCATGTTTGCAACTAGTAGACTTAGTAATCTTCGTTTTTTGTACTATATGTTTCTAGGGATGAGTATTATGCTTGGGGATTGAACCAGGTAGCAAAAGCTGTGAGCTTTCTCAATAATGATTGCAAACTCGTAAGTGCTTGCTATTCCTACTAAAATACAAATTCTTCAATGACCTCAGCCTTTCCCCACATCCCCATCTTGCACTCTCTCTCTCTCTCTCTGATGTCCTGTCTAATTTTCATTTCTTGTAGGTCCATGGTAATGTTTGCTTGGCTAGTGTTGTTGTCACACCAACGCTGGACTGGAAGCTCCATGCTTTTGATGTTCTGTCTGAGTTTGATGGCAATAACCCAAATGCAACGGGACCAATGCTGGTAATTTTTCTGATCCGTTAGCTGCTGATTGTAGCAAATTACGGATTAAATCCTTGTTGGTGCATATGAAAGCTTGCTGGACCAATTGGTATGCACAAGATGGGACAACTCGTAATTTCAGAACCCTAGCGCTTGACCTGCTAGGACAATGCCTCATCTGTCATGGATTAAACTGTTCACCTTTTCCTATACTTGATTTAGCATCTCTTATGGTAGTTGATAGTTGAGTCAAACTTCTCATGTGCCTTTTTTCTGGATATTATGGCTGAGATTGTAGCTGTTTTTTGGAGCTTTTTGTTGGGAGTATTTGCATGTGAATTGGTATAGTTAATTGATATCCATGTTGATGTATGTTAGCCTCTTTTGGTATCAGCAATATGAATGGCTTGTTGGAGCACAATACAAATCAATGGAGTTTGCCAAGTCAGACTGGGCTGCAATTAGAAAGTCGCCACCCTGGTCAATTGATTCTTGGGGCCTGGGTATGTTGTAGCTGATTTCTTCTCATGATTAATTCCTCTGCTTGCCTTTGAATTGTCTAGTAATATGTTTATTGTTTGGACGTTAAACTTTTTTGTTTTCTACTACCCAAGATTTATTTTCCTGTTTAATGCCTGCTGCTGTGTTAATATCTACTTGTCAACTTCTTGATGTGCTGAGGAACTGTGAAATACAGATACTTCAGTCTTGTTTGAGTTGACCCATCGTAATGAAAAGCGAAAAAATGTTAGCCATGGCTGATATGTTCCATTGATTTTCTTCGTACATTACCCAAAAAAATTATATCTGCTTACTTTTAAAACTCACGTAGCTTTATCTCCAGGCTTCTCCTGCTTGTGACTTATCCTTCATCTTCACTTCCTGTTTGTGCATTCTATAGCTTGCTATGCTAGGCTGTATGCCATTTGGCCAAAAATAAAAAGGTTAGGCGGGATGCCAGTCAGTATATCATTCTGATAGTAGTTCATATCTGCTTCTCTCCATTTGCTGAATAATCATATTTAACTTCCAGGATATTCTCTCCTTGCTAACTCATATTATCTACATTCTGATCTTTCTCTTTTCGTTTCTCTGAATGATAGGATGTCTTATTTATGAACTCTTTTCTGGTACGAAGCTGGGGAGAACAGAGGACCTGCGCAACACGGCAGCCATTTCGAAGGTCTGTTTCCTATCTTTTAGGGACCATCTGCTGTTTGGTCATTGGCTATCTGGAAACACTATCCTACATTTTAGAAGATGGTGGTGATTAGTGACTTGCTGCTAATATTTATAAATCGTGATGTTACACTGTTGAATATAACGGTAACCTTCTGTTTGCTTTTGATGACCATTTCCTTTTAAACCCTTTTCTGCCGTTCTACAGTCTTTGCTTCAAGATTATCAACGGCTTTTGAGTTCTATGCCTTCTCGCAGGCTGAATACTTCAAAGCTTCTTGAAAATAGTGGTGAGTTCTTATTTTATGTTCTCTTGCTGCTTTTATTGTCTATTATCTTGCTCATTTAAGTTACTTTGTACTCCCACTTTTATTGTTTCCTGTTCATAATTCATGCAAGCAATTTATACCGTGGCAGAATACTTCCAGAATAAATTGGTAGATACTATCCATTTCATGGAAATTCTTACCTTGAAAGATAGTGTTGAGAAGGACACATTCTTCCGCAAACTTCCAAATTTGGCAGAGCAGCTTCCTCGCCCGATAGTTCTGAAAAAAGTATGATGAGTAAACAAGTGAATTTTTGGAAGTTTGCATTATTCTTTTTCCAATTTTCATATGATTTTCTTCGTGTTGTAGTTACTTCCAATGTTAGCTTCCGCGCTTGAGTTTGGTTCTGCTGCTGCCCCTGCTTTGACTGCTTTTCTGAAAATGGGCTCCTGGCTTTCAGCTGAAGAATTTACAATCAAGGTGATTTCCTGCTGGACTTTTTACTCCTGGTTATATCTTGACATGTAACAGAGTTATTTCCTCTCTATTGCATCGTTTTAGTGTAATAAAATCATGTCTCTATTTTAGGTGTTGCCAACAGTAGTAAAACTTTTTTCCTCCAATGATCGTGCTATCCGAGTAAGTCTTCTTCAGAATATCGACCAATATGGAGAGTCATTATCGACCAACATAGTTGACGAGCAAGTAAGCAGCTCATGGCAATTTCCAGATGGCTTTCTGTTGTGGCTGTTTCTTTTCCTCTTACTATAGTTAAATGGTGGATTTCAAATGATTTTTAGGTTTTTCCTCACGTTGCTACTGGGTTCTCTGATACATCTGCTTTTCTCCGCGAGTTGACTCTGAAGTCCATGCTTATATTGGCTCCTAAGGTAAACTCACAAGTCATAATACTTTGTAGACAGTCTTGGTTTCTTTTCCTTGCCTATTGGCTAGTGATTGTGGGATTGAAGTGAATTGGTTATAGTCCTGGTTGTTCATATAATTGATGTAGATCAGTACTTTGTATTAGCTTCAAAACTCTTTTGTTCATTTTAAAGATTCTTAGAGCTTGGATTTACATATTTTGATGAGCGGTTTTTAGTATTACTTTCCTTTTAAATAAGAAACATGTGTCTGCATCTTTAGACTTCAACGCTTTGTTCGATTTCATGAACTTCACCCTATATTACCTGTTTGACTTGCATTTGCAAACCACGCCATTCTAACTTCCTTTTTTTGGGTGTAACCTTTGAACCTCCCTCGCAGCTGTCACAACGTACTATTTCTGGCTCTCTATTGAAGTATCTTTCCAAGTTACAGGTATCGTGTTCTTGCTTGCTAGTAAATGAAATCTGCTTGTTGTTTACTCAATTCGTTGAACTTTTTTTCTCTCTTAAATTTCTCTAGACTACCGCTTTTGACACTGCTTGATATATGTTGTCGCGTGGCACATGACTTCGATTTTTTTGTACTATGGATAACAATTCTCATATTAGCTTCTCACAGGTTGACGAAGAGCCTGCTATCAGAACAAACACCACCATTCTTCTTGGGAATATTGCAAGCTTCCTTAATGAAGGGGTTAGTATAAGAATTTTTCACATTTTTATGCTTCAAATCAGCTAGTTTAATCGTATTTATAGGGCAATTTTTGGATCTGTTTATATCCTGCAATGTTCTGGATTCTCCGACACTATTATATATTATGTGCCCCTGAAATGCTCTGCAGATGAGGAAAAGAGTCTTGATCAATGCTTTTACAGTTCGTGCATTACGTGATACTTTTTCTCCTGCCAGAGGAGCAGGTAAATTTATTTTCCTTTTCCAGTATCAGTTAGAATCAAGTGGTCCGTTGTGCAGAAAGATTGGGATGCTTAAATTTATATTTTGCTTCCAGTTTTTTGGAAATACCAATTCTTCCCATGTGCTGATTAAGAATAATGTGGCAGGAGTGATGGCTTTATGTGCTACAAGTGCTTACTATGATGTCAATGAGATTGCAACTCGGGTACTTCCAAATGTTGTTGTGCTTACAATTGATCCTGACAGGTGAAATATTTTGTATTGTACAAGTTATTAGGTTTCCCCCCAAAATGCACACTTTGGAATACTTTCTATCTTCTCCTCTGTACAGTGATGTTCGGTCAAAAGCATTTCAAGCTGTTGACAAGTTTCTTGAAATACTGAAGCAGAACAATGACAAGGTGAGATCCAGTCACCTTGCTACTTTCAATGCGGGCGGCTGTAGTTTCTTGCATGTGGTTACTTGTACTTATGCTGTGCTTTTAGAGTTGATTGAACAGTCCAGCAGTTTTTTGCTAGAGACTATCTTCTGCTACGTTCAAGGATAGGAGGCCGGCTTGCATTCAGTGACCTTCAAATTTTGTTTCTTTACTTTTGACTGTCACTAATAAGCTTGCTTTTAAAGCCTTATGCCTCTATATGCTAAACCTATGGATTGTGACACTTGCTTGTTAGATCTAAAACATCTCACTTGGTGTCACCACTCTATATTCTTTCTCTTGAATCATACTTTCTGATGCTACAAGTTTGAAGCACATGTTGCTAAATTCAAGACGGTTTGGTTGGAGTGAAAATGTGCCTTTGCTAAGTTGATGCCTTTCCTTCTTGATTTATTTTAGACAAACGCTGGAGATGCCGATGCAGCTTCTAGTACAGGGATTCCATCAATGCAAGGAAATTCTGGGTTACTTGGGTGAGTATGCTTTGAAGACTTATAAATTGTGGTTTTCTGTATGCTGGTTTAGTTGAAGCGAGGCATTAGCAGTAATACACATTTACCTACTCTAGAACCGTCACTTGTCTGATGAGGCGATTTTGTTACTGCCAGCCGGATTTAGAGATTACTTCAATTTTGTATCAAGTCTCAGTGTCTTTTCACCTAGTATTTTCTGATATGCATTGTCCGAGAATAATTTAAAAAATCCATCCTTCTGTCTTTATTCTACTTGAAAAAGTGATTATTCAATTATTGCCGTAGGCACATTATATTCTGTGTGCGCTTAATATTGTGGGTCACAAACTGATTATGATTGGTAGCCCCAAATTTTGCTGGCAATGTGGTGACTCTTTCTTGTGGCACGGTAGTTAGGTTCCACTTCAGTTTTGGCTTCTTTTGTAGAAAACGTTACGGCCAGATAATCATTCTGTGTTCTTTTCCTGGCTTTATTTTGTTATTGTTTTCTTGGCTAAAACTTTTTTGCTTGTAGGTGGGCAATGAGTTCTTTGACTCTCAAAGGTAAACCTTCGGAACAAATTCAGCTTACTCCTGTGGACGCCGGACCACCTCGTGCCTCAACTGTCTCTGACACCAGCTCAGGTATGCCAAGGGCAAAAAAAGTGTTGTCTCATGATGACTGCTCTGGCTAATTGTTTCGTGTTTCGAGTCTTAATCTTCAAGGATACTTTTTAATTACAAAAACAAAAAGATGCGGGGTGTCTGATTTATGTGTCAACTGCAGTGGTGGGCACTCCAAGTACAGCACCTGCCCGTGTTAATTCCATCTCAGACTTTGCTGATCACCCAGCTCCTCCGTCCCCTACATCAACAGATGGATGGGGGGAGATTGAAAATGGTATTCATGAAGAGCAAGAGAGTGAAAAAGATGGATGGGATGACATTGAACCCTTGGAAGAGCCAAAGCCTGCTCCAGCTCTTGCAAACATCCAAGCAGCTCAGAAGCGGCCGGTCTCTCAGCCAGTGGCACAACCAAAACCACAAGGTATTGCATAGCACACCCTCGCAAAGGAAACGAAAAAGGGTATTGCATAGCGCAAGCTACATTGTCAGTTTCCCGTCTTAGAACTAATTTACAATTTGCTGGCGATTAATGTCAAGGGCAAAACATGGTGGTGTTGTGTTGTTAATGTCTTCATGCTTCATTTTTCAACAAGTTAGCTCATATTGGTTACTTGAATGTAAATAATATGCACATGCTAATAATCTCATTAACACTTGGTATGGTTAACTGCTACCCATCACCGGATTTCGCTTGAGGAAAGCTCGTTTTATTCGGAGGAGAATGTACTAAATGTTGCATACTGCATTCAGATATTTTGCAAGAGGTGGCATGCTTTGTTCTTTGACCTTTGCTTAACATGGCTTCAACTGTTTGTCATGTAGTGACCTTTCCTTGGGCAAATAAGAAATCTAACTAAGAATTGTTTTCCCGATCTTTTCCCAGCCACTACCGTGCGGCCAAAAGCAGCAGTGAAGGCAATGAAAGACGAGGATGATGATTTGTGGGGTGCAATAGCTGCTCCTGCTCCCAAAACCGCATCAAAACCTTTGAATCTTAAACCAGCTGCATCACTTGAAGATGACGATCCTTGGGCTGCAATTGCAGCACCTGCACCCACGACAAGAGCCAGACCATTAGGAGCTGCTGGTAGAGGACGGGGATCCAAGCCAGCTGCTCCAAAGCTAGGCGCGCAAAGAATAAGTCGAACATCCTCAGGAATGTAACAATCGTAGCATATAGAGTGGAATTCTGTACATTTTTCTCTGTTGACCAGTTCTCAAGTCGAAGGGGACCAGTTCTCAAGTCGAAGGGGCTTGGCCTCATATTCCTGGTATATTTGATTTGTAATATCATTCTTTCCTTAGAAATAGCACATCTTGTCGTTTTACTTGTTTAGGAAACTCGTATAGGAAATATCAAGTTTCACCGCAGTGTATATTTTTGGTTGTGAAGTTTTCCATACATTCTGCGAAGGGCAGTCCTGTTGAGTTGGTTTTTCTGCTTTTACGTTGGGATTCGACAGTTTATTTTGCAACAATGTACCATGAAAACCTTTACAACCAATGTTGCATTTCGCTGCTCTGCCTCACAATTATGCATGCCGACTGTTTATTGACGCGAGTCCCAAAATAAAAACATAATTACGTCTTAAAGAAACATCCTATTTGTAATCTAGTCTTCTACCTAAAGATCCATTTGGCTCATCATTGTGATGACTATTACTACTTGGTGCAAAATCCCCTCTTCTAGATTATCGTCGCCGACCTTAGTAAAACCTTGCTTGCGATAAAACCTCATGGGAAAAACCCACAAGAGGGAAGAGTACCTTAGCAAGGTTAAACCCGCCTTGACATTAATATTGCTATACATGATCATGAGCAATCCGTATCACTAATCCTACGAGTACATCGAAAGAGGCTAGCTTTCCACAAGTCTTGTAAGTACACATAAATACAAAAAGCTGAAGGTACATCGAATACAACATAATCAAAGAAGATCTCCAAGCGTGCTTCAAATACAGCATGCTGAACTGTTTGTAATACGAACATTCGGTTCCTCCCCGACTGGTAAAGGGTTGCTATGCGATTTCATAAGGATTTCCAAGGACAACAAATGAAGCATCGGATGATCTCGTAAAGTAAATCATCAAACTTTGCTTTCTTGTCCAAAAGTGCAGAGTCAAATGTGGAACATGCCACCAAGTTTTCTGGTCTTCCTCTCCTCTGTGCCAATACACCCGACTGGTAAAGAAGCGTTGCTTCCATCTTGCTATTTCCGGAAGCTCTCCATTTCCTTCCGCGGATTGTTATTCGCTGACCACAAGCCAGACCAGTAGACTGATTAGCTAGACAATGATCACGTATTTATGCTTCCATAATATCATGGAGAGCTACGTTATAAATAACAGGACTCTTGTCATTAAAGAGAAGCTCATGCACTGCAGCAAGTGTGCTCAGATTGCAGACGAGAGCCTCCATTTCGCTAACGCATCAGTATCCTCTCCTGATCGCCCAAGTTACGGAGAACAAGATGCACGCAAGACTGATAGCTTCCACTATTATAGGAAGGCCCCTACAGCTCCAAGATCACCACTTTCTTTTACCATGACGACCCTGAGATTCTTTAGTGTCTCGTATATCTCATTAATTTTTGGTGCTGAACATTGTCCAGAGAGAAAAGTGTGTGCGGTATTTCTCACTTCAATCCAACTACACCCAGGACTTTTCTTCAGCTTCTTCTCTTTCATCAATGTCAACAAGCTTGCACTACTGTCCCACAGTTCAGCTTCTCCATAAAATTTCAATGTCTGAATGTAGTTGCTGCTCACGCTTGGTTCCATCTTCAGCAGCTCTTGAGCTGCCAGTTCTCCGATCTCAAAATGTCGATGGGCTCGAGAGGACCATAATAAAGATAGCCAGACGCTGCCATCAGGTGCAATAGGCATACTTTTCACGAACTTGTAAGCATCATCCAGGCGCCCTGCACGACCCAAAAGATCAACAATACTTGCGTAATGCTCCATTTTGGGCTTGATACCATAGTCCAATCTCATCGAATCAAAGAAACTTAGGCCTTCTCTGGTCAGGCCAGAATGGTTGCACGACGATATCAAAGAAAGAAAGGTAATGCCATCAGGTCTCGTTGCAGAACATCTCATCTCTTCAAACAGTTTCATTGCTTTCAAGCATTCGCCATGGAATCCATAACCAGCAATCATTGTGTTCCATGTCACCAAAGTTTTCTGAGACATTATTCTGAAGATGCACTCGGCATACTTCAAATACCCGCACTTGATGTACATGTCGATCAATGCATTCTCGACTATGGTATCGAGTAATATTCCGAATCTAATCAAGGACGCGTGAACGGTCTTTCCTTTAGGTAGAGCTGCCATAGAGGAAATAGCCACAAGAACACTTGTAAGGGATAATGAGTCTGGATCCAAGCCACGGGACATCAATTCGAAGAAAGTGTCCATGGATATATCTGGCATGTCGTTCCTGGAATAGCAAGATATCATTGCATTCCAAGCTGCAAGGTTCTTATAGAGCAGGTGAGAGAAAACCCTTTCAGCCATTCCTGGAAAACCGCATTTGGAATACATATCGATGAGAGAAGTTGCAGCGAAAACATCCTGCTCCCATCCAGTTTTCGTGATATATCCATGAACTACACATCCTAAAACCACACTCTCCATCCTGGTACAAGTTGTAACAAGGGTTGCAATAATATCAGAATCAACTTTGACACCATTTACCTCCATCTCTCCAAAAATTTTAAATGCTTCTCTGCACTTCCTGTTTTGAGAAAACCCGGCTAACATGGAGCCCCATGCGATAACATCCTTTTCCTTCATCAAGCGGAAAACCAAATAGGCGTCATCGGTATTATTACATGTTGAATACATGGTCATCAGTGCACTCTGCACAGATATATCACAGTGAGTTGGTCGTTTAATCAACTCGGCATGGATCGACCTACCAAAATCGTAAGAAGAGGTGATGCTACTACATGTCAGAACATTAGACATGGCGAAGGAGTCGGGCTGAATTCCACATGACCTCATCCTCTTGTAAACCCTGCAAGCATCATAAGCAGATCCATTACCAGCATAAGCTGACAACATAGCATTCCATAACTCGGTCCTCTCTGGAAACAGAACACTGCCAAACACATTTTCCGCCTCGTGCAGTGATTTGCACTTGGCATACATGGTCAAAAGAGAAGTAGAGACATAAGGGTCATGAATGAAACCCATCTTGATAACGTCGCAGTGAACTTGCTTGCCGAAGGTGACATCTTCACCTTGAGAACAAGCAGTAAGAGCATCGGTAAACGTGGGAGACGTGAGCTCAAGATCCCCCTTCCTAACCAAGACATACAACTCCAAGCTCTTGTGCCACAATCCAGCATCGCTAAACCCTCCAATCATAACATTCCAAGTCACAATACTGTTGTTAACTCCTGCAGAGGACTGGAACAAGTGCCAGGCTTCCAACGGCCGACCCTGGCGAAGATAAGAAGCAAGAAGAGAACTTTGCAAGTAGGGGTCATGCCAAGCCACATTCCTGAGGATGTGGGCATGGATTTGCTTAGTATCCACGAACCCCGAGGCCCCGCCACCCTCCGCGAGCAGGATAGAGAGGGAATACGCATCAGGGCGGCAACCAATGAGCTGCATTCCTCGGAAATGGCGCAACCCATCCCTAAATCGACCAAAAGAAAAGCAAGCATCAACGAGAGGGTTCCAAACAGTGACGTCCAGGCCCCGGGTGGAGCCTTGGGTGTGGAGCCATCCGTCGAACACGTGGAGGGCGCCATTGAAGGACCCGCATTTGGCGTACATGCTGATAAGCGAAGAGGCAACGAAAGGGTCCGAGACGAAGCCCCGGGAGACGACGGAGGCATGGACGAGTTGTCCATACCGGATATCGGAATGGGAAGCGCACGCCTTGAGGAGAGACGGGTACCCGAACTGGGTAGCATTGTTAAGGGGGAACCTGCCTTTGGAGCACCTCAAGAGAGCCTCTTCTACCGCCGACCAGTAACAAGGCATCATCTTTTTTGTAGCCGAACCCCATAAAAAAAGGGGAAACTTTTAAACCCTAACTCAGCTCCTGACCTGAGGAGGAAGGAGAAGGGATATTCTCTAGATGCTCTTTTTCTTTCAAGTCTGCTCCGAGCTCTCTACCTTGACCCTATCGCTTTTAATTTGTTTTGTTTACTTTTCGTTATCCTTTTTTCTTCTTTTGGGCTTCCGATGAACTTACTTCGCTTGGATGATCACTAATGGTACTTGTTTTGGTGTTGCAGCGTTGCCGAGATGTGCTTGCAATTTTATGACATTTAGCCTGGCCAAGTCATTGTAGAGAGCTCAATGTCATCTCTAGGTTTTTTTCTCTCTTCCGAGTCGGGGATTCGTATTGTACAACTGTCGCTTAACATGTTCTCCAAATCGATATACTTCGTTGTAGCCGAAAGTGAACAAGCTGGCACAGAGTGCATTCTGCTCTTGGGTTCGTGCGTACACAGCTCATCGAGGAGACCTGAAACGAATATTCGTGGTGAAGAAACTTCATATGGGGAACGTGGCCAAAAGTTGAAGCAGCAACCGTCTCTGGTAGGAGGGTTGTTTCAGAATGCAGCGGTTGAAAGGTTAAACATTGAACTTGAATGGAAACCCACCCCCTCCCTAGTAACAAAATGCCATAACCGTTCTGTTCGGATCTGTATATATGGAATTGGGTATGTGATAAGTATGAATATGTGAGTTGGAGGAGGTATCATCCATGAAGAGGAGGAGGGGCAGCAGCAGCAACAGCCCGAATATTATGGGTCCTGGACACCACCATCTGGAGAAGAAGAAGAAGAAGAAGACGACGGCATGGAGGAGGAGGAGGAGGAGGAGGAGCCGTCGGAGTTTCTCTTGGGGGTTATTAGGGAGGAGGAGGTGCCTATTCGTCAGCTGCTTCCCTCTCCTCCAGTGCATTGGATTGGACGACCTCCGCCACCAACACCACCTCCCCTCCCATTTCTCCAATTGATCCCATACCATACATCTATCTCCTCTTTTCTTCCTCCTCCCCTGTTCAATATAAATAAAATACGGCTTCCCATTACTAACTACTACAATGGAAATGTGTCTCGTAGTTAATTTCCACAAGTCTTGCTATTAATATATTCTCTTATTTTAATCTGCTTTCCATCATTTCTTTTGCAATCTCCGTGTATTCAATACGTATCTATCTATGCTGGCTTTGCGTCCAACTTAGGAAACTGCTCGAGCAACAATGCCGAAGCTTGGGCTGTCCTAAAGGGCCTGGAGCTTGCTTGGAGTCTTGGTTGTAAGAAAGTCATGCTTGACTTGGACTCCCAGCTTGTTGCTAACCTCTTGACTACTAGTAGCCCACCTCACCCGACCTGTTCCTCCATCATGATGGATATCCGTGAAGTTTTAAGTAGGTACTGGGAAGTTAGGATTAGCCATGTGTATAGGGAAGCCAACTCGTGTGCAGATTGGATGGCTAACCATGGATTTTCGCTTCCAATTGGAACGCACTTTATGTGTAAACCCCCAGCGGAAGTAGGAGCGATTATATCGAGGGATATTAGCGATGTATCGCTGCCTAGAATGGTTGTAACTCCTTTTCTTGATTAATATAGTTCTGCAATGGGACATTTTTTAGCCCCTCTCTCGACCAAAAAAAAAATACGTATCTATCTATCCTGCTCACCTCTCTCTCAACATATGGTCGGTCATTTTGCCGATTCTTGTAACCAAGTCCATTTCTCCTTGGGAATAACTACTACATTGACGTTTGGGGGAGAAGAGAGAAAAAAACTAGAGATGACATTTAGCCTGGCCATGCAATATAGAGAGCTCAAAGACAAAAATATCCAACGGTGTTGAGGACATGGTTAAATGGCTAGCTGGTCTGTGTATCACTTGATGGTTGCCTTGGGAAGAGATGACGTGATGGGCCCGCCTGACGTCATAAATGGTATTCCCTTAAATGTTGCCACACCCTTTTCATCCGTGAATAGATTCTGCACCCATTATATACACACACAACAACAACTCATTCTCATGTATTTCACACAATTCAACAAGCAAGGCCATAGCTCTGTTGTCCTATGGACTGGAACTTCTAATGCAGAGTATGCTTTGCTTATAATAATAGCCAGGTGACTCGGACAAGGTCCAGAAGACTAAAAAGGGGGGAACGCACAGCAGATTATAGTAAATGTTCTTGGGGAAAACTACGATAAAAAAGCGAGGCAGATGCATCTGAGAGTAAGGAAAGGACAGGGAGGAATCCCATCGGAGCTACAATGATACCATTAGTCAAAGATATCAGGTGTGAACCACGTACCGGTGTTATTTTCTCCAACTGCTTCTTTTTTGGATTAAGGACATCTTCTGGCTTACCATCAATTCTACAGGAAAGATCAGACGTTTGTATTAGTGCAGCTGGTACTTGGACGATACTTGATGATTTCATTAAAAATAGGGGGAAAAAGCAAAGCCCAGAAGGATCACATGCAACAAATTTGTAAGCAACAAATTTGTAATACAAGAACTAGAACAAGGATACAGAACAAATGCATCATATGTCGGTATCTGGGTGAGATGTAATTCACTTCTTCCGAGGTAGAACAACAATCTGTTTTGGGTGAATAGTTTCTGCATCCTTACCCGGAAAAGGAGATGCGTTCTCCAATCTTGGCACCTTCTGGAGGAAGCAAAGGATCTACAGCAGAGTGATCTTCGTTGGAGGCACACAAAACCTGAAAAGGCATCCATCAGGGGAATGCATATTTGTACACTGGCTTCCTATCTTCTCTCAATTGTCACTGCATCTCGCAGGAGTTGTATAGCATGAAAGTGAAGAAGTAAATTACCAGTCCTTCTGACATAACGTCACGCAACTTTCCAGGTTTAACATTCGTAATCAGCACTACACGTCGGTTCTGTACAGAAAGTGCATCAAAACTATATAACTAACCAGGAGAAACATCAAAGCTTAAAGTTTAATAGGATAGCAGACTTCTGAACGGATGTTACTGCTCTATACCAGATTACAAGTATAACCATACCGTTAACTCATCAGGGTTGCAATACTTGGCCAAACCACTGACAACTTGCCTCAGCTTGGCATCCCCAACATCAATTTCCTCAACCAATAAACTGAATAATAGCAAAAAATTAGAAGCTTCAACAGAACTGATATCGCAAAGCAATCACATAATTAATGAGTAGAAGCCCAAAGTCATCTCGACTTTAGGGTAAGAGAATGTTTGTTTGAAGACTAAGAAAGTTGTCATTCTACCTTTCAGCCGAAGGATGCTTCCATGCCTTCCGTATTAGGCCAACTTGTATATTCAGCAAGCTAACACTTAATTCTGTGTCCTTCTCAACTACAGCCGCATCAGTTTGTTTCTTTTTATCCTGGCTAGATTCCTGCTTTCCGGTTGCCTTTCCCTACAAGTTTATCATAAGGTACTTCTTAGACTGGTTTCATGGACTCGTTGACAGGCACGTAAATAAAATCCCAAAGAGATGACTATTACCTTTGCATCATTTTTCGTCGCGTTAAGGTCTCCCTTTGGTTTCTCTGCATCTTTCTTTACTTGCAGGGTCTCTTTTACACGTGAATCAGCCTCTGGCTTGGCTGACTTTGCCGACAGCTGGAACAGGGAAAACCCAATATATATGAAAAATATGGAATATGACGGAAAAGTAATGAAAGTAGCGGCATTTTCCCAACCCGAATTTCCTTTGGATAACCTCAGCACGAAGGTGCTCCTTAGCTAGTGCGGAGGGAAGGGAGAGGGTATGTGCAAATGTAAACAACCTTATCTAGCATTTTCTGTACAATGATTGTTCCAATCATCGAACTGTGAAGCCAGCAGAGCAATTGAATCATATTTTGAAATCCGTCTAAAGAAACCAACTTCATAGTTCGACGGCTATGAGTGCGAAATAGAAGAGCGAGAGCAGGATAACTCTTTGTTTGGTCAGACTATCAAAAGCTCCCTTATCATAAGGAGCAGCGATTGCACATAGTTGATGTCCAAAACCACTAAATCATATGCATGGACCATAATATTCACCTTGTTACTGAGTATTGACCACACTGACAAGTACGGATGGAGAAGAACCTGGAGTGACATAAGATGTCTCAACGGGGTCTCGAAATCGAAATGAGGCCTCTCAGTCACTATCCTTCCAACTGACTCCCCAACATCCACCTTGCTCTGGACAACCCAAAGAACGACAAGTTATGGGCAGAAACAAATTCAATTCAACATATTACAAGAAAGTCCAATGAGCCATACAAGCATGTACAATTCACTTCCTTCACATGCAAATTAGAGGGTGCGAGCAGGAAAGCTTAATAGAAGAAGAAGGAGAAGATCCGTACCTGGATGTAGGACATCCACCGCAGCAGGTTGGTGAACTTTTGACGCTCCGGATCAGGAAGCGCAATCTTGAGTAGAAGCAGTTGATTAGGCAGACAATGAATTTGCCAACAGCAGACAGAAAGTGATATCGCTAAAATAGCAGCTCTCGACAGCTTAAATATAAAAAAGAATGCTGGCCAGGGTTCAAACCTAGGAAACTACAATCGGACTAAAACATCTACTCAGGTGATAGTAGAGAGAGTACCACGGAGGAGCGGACGGTGGCGAAGACAGCGAAATCGGTTTGGGAGAGAGTGAAACCATTGCCGGACAAGACGGACTTGGCAGCCAATTCCTTGTCGAGGTGGGAGAGAGCGGCGTGGGCGGAGCTTTGGGGGAAGGTGTTGACGAAGCTGGACCACTCATCGGAAGGAGGGAGCTCGGCGACATCGGGGGTGCCTCTGCCCTGATTAAGAGTGCCCTAGCTACCAAATCAGCGCCGCGCCTAGAAAAACAAAAAGGAAGTAATCTGCTTAAAAGTAAAAGGGAGGGAGACTTACAAGGCGGAGGCCGAGTTCTAATGCTGCCTTGAGATGCTCCTCCTCCTTCTTCGTCCTTTCCATTTCTTCTTCTTCTTCTTCTTCTTCTTCTTCTTCTTCTTCTACACTACAATTCACTAGTACTGTCTTTTCTTCTTCGTCTCCTTTGTTTCCTTGGCTTCAGTTTCCTTCCTTGCATAGACTTTGTAGGGTTGGCGTCGTGATGGGCTGGGCCCACCTTCGACGTTACCCAAAGGCCCAGAGGCTGCAAGGATCCTTTTGGGCCCCAAATATGACCTCGCCAAAAACATGCTCTGATGCAAAAGGAATGATGACCTATGTATCTTATTTCTATGAGGCTAAGTTGCACCGAGAGTTGGATGCAATCTTATTTCAGAAGGCGAGTACTCTGGATGCATAACATCAAAGAGTCCTCGATCGTGAATGGATACTGCAATACCTAATTTTTCCACGCCTCGACGATTGTTCGACGACATGGGAATAAAGTGTGCGTGCTTCTATCCCCTAGGAGTGAGTGGATATGGGATCATGATACCTTATGTGATATGGCAATAGGGCACTTCAGATGCCCCTACTCGGAGGAGGATCCGTGTCGACCATCTCTATCGCAATGGGTTCCCTGTTATCCCTGTTGACAACCTGATTTTGATGTGCGGGGCCTCGTTGGACCAAGCCATGGTGGTATACGACCTATTAGATTCCTTCTGTTGATGCTCAGTGCAGAAGGTCAGCCTCCCTAAATCTCGTGTCATGGATTCTAAGAACGTTAGCCCAGAGTTGGCCAGCCAGCTAAGCAACACCCTGGGTATGGCATTAACCACTGATCTGGGGAAGGATCTAGGTGTCCCATCATCATGTCCTAGGAACCGACAATAGACATACCATTTTATGCTGAAGAGACTTTGTAGCTAGCTATTAGGGTGGAAGAAGAGGACATAAAGCATGTCGAGGTGTGTCATGCTGGCTCGCTTAATCCTGTCCTCTATTCCAGCCATGTGAAGCACACTGACTTACTCCCTGTTTCTTTGTGTGCATGTATCAATAGTCGCACCTAGAACTTCATCTGGAGTGGCCCTCAGGACCAACAATGTACACACATTGACAACTGGGCTATTATGTGCCTACCAAAGATAGTAGGTGGTCTCGGTCTCCAGCCGATGCAACAGGCAAATTGGCTGCATTTGCCAAGCTCCTGCAGAAATTCATGTAGTCCCAAGACCCCCTTTGGACGCGGTCCTGGTTGGCAAGTATGGTGGCGACCGCATCGGTGCTGCCTTACTTGAGCCCCATTCTAGATCATCCATACTAGGTATGGGGCTTCAACAGAATGTAAGGAATGACATCTTATTGAGATGACCCATGACTTATCACCGTCCCCCCTCAAGAACTACTTGCTAGCGACCTGCCTGATTAGGAGGCAGTAAAGCAGACTGCAGACTACTGGATGCCAGGAATTGCCTGGAATTTCTCCCGACTAGATACTTTCTTACCCTTCACTACATTTTGTTCCTCATTTCTTGTGATTTGTAAGTCTCCCCATTGTGGCCATATACTCTCTTGTAGTGGATTACTTTAGATGGCAGGTTCTCCACCTTTTCCCTTTATCGGGTATTAGGCAGGATAGACATCGTCCCGGATGCGGCCCCATATGGAGTCATATCTGGGCACTCAAGGTGCCTGAGCGTGTTCTTTTTTATTCACCTGGTTATTTTGTCATGGTAAGTTGATGACAAATGCGGGGAGCAGATGAGGAGGAACTTCATAACTCTTCCCCGAGATGTGGCATTGATAGAGAATCTCTGATGCATATGTTTTGTGATTGCAAGTTTTCGAGAGCACTATGGGCGACCCTCATACCAAGGCCAACTCGAGAGTTCTCTGGGCCAACTTGTCAGATGATTCTGTTGGTTCTCGAGGCACACCTTGTCCGACCATTTTTGTGAGGACGTGTTGGTGGCTCTAGTGCTAGCGCACAGATGCTATGTTCCAAACGGGTATGATGACAGGGCACCCCCTCTCCATCATCATTGTACTTGCATAAGAGTTTGTTCGAATCCTAACGAACTAGATTACTCCATTTCTTCCACGATGCAAGATCCTATTCTTTTGGCAGCGTCCCTCGGCAGGCTTTGTCAAACTGAACAGAGATGGAGCTTTGTTGGCAAGCTTGGGACCCGTTGGTGCAGGAGGCATCATTCGTAACTCTAGTGGTTTTTGGGTGTGTGGTTTAGCCAATGGAATCAGTAGCTGCACCTCCCTGGTTGTAGTAGCTTGGAAGAGGGATTTTCAGAGAGTTCAGGTGAAGGTTGGCTCATCTTTGGCCATCCTTTGTATAGGACGGGATGCTACCCGAGACCACCCTTTGGCGAACCTCATCTCCAGGGCTCGAGATTTGCTTGCGCAAAATTGGGAGAGTGATATACAACATACCTGGCGCGAGGGCAACCGCGTAGTAGATGCACTCTCGAAGCACGCTTCGATGATTTCGTATGGTCATCTTGTATTCGATGTGCTCCTATGTTCCTGTGTTAATGTGTACCTTGATGATTTGCAGGATGTTAGCATTCTTCAATGTACCTGTAGACCTTATGATACCGGGGTTGTAGCAGTCCCTCTCGATGTGCTCCTATGTTTTTTTATAAAGTATGTTTTATTGATCTCCTTGAAAGTGTATAGAGACGTTGGGGACAATTACAACGTATAACCACCACCCAACCAACATACCAGGAGTTACAACAAGTACATCCCAGCAACATCAAGAAGTTACAGATACAACCCAAAAATCACAATTAACAGCTCGATATGCCCAAGTTATTATCCAACGCCGAAAACTTGTCTTGCCTTGAAATACTCTGGGAGATTCCTGCCCAAAAGCACCACTCTAAACAGCTCCTCAAGATAGTTCTCACCAAATAGTCAAATTGAACATCTTGACCATTAAAGATGACGTGATTCCAGAAATGCCAAATACTCCAACATATTGCAGCAAACAAAATGTACCACGCCTTAGACAAAGAACCTTAATGGAAGAGTCCCAGCCAAGCGTCGAGCAAGCCATTAGAGGATTTGCTAATGCACTAAGAAACACCAACATAGTTGACCATGGTTGGAAATAAATCTAATCCGATTAGAGCATGAAGAGATGATTAGAGCTTTCCACAGCAGCATTGCACAGCGCACAAAGTTGACTATGGCTAGAAACAAATCTAATCCGGTCAAATTGTTCGTGCTCTTCACTTTACCTTGAGAGGTCTGTCACAGAAAGTAACTCACCTTATAAGGAATCAAGAAAGAGTACTGCTTATGCACAACTCTCGGAGAAGAGATTGAAAAGCCCTAAAAAATAACATGGTACAACCCATTGACAGTAAAATCATCAGAGGGCGAAGGCCGCCATACCATAGAATCCACTACATAGGGAGACAGTACAAGACCAGAAGCCTCAATAATCCTTAGTAGCTCGCCCTCCAAGTCATTCTCCCAAACCCACAAAGGCCTCCGCCAAGACAGACGCCAGCTCCAGGTTCTCTCACTCCAAACACCACAATAACGAAGCAGAGCTAAATTATTGTTGCTGATTTGAAAAAGCCTAGGAAAGAGGACAGAGAGAGGAGTGTCGGAACACCGCGGTCCTTCCAGAAAAGGACTTTGTCACCACCTTTGACATCAAATTGAATCTTAGAGCACAACAGATTGGCAGCAGAACGTCGGAGGTAGCAAGAGACAAAATCGTGTGCCAAGATAGGATTGTTGGGTTTTGAATGCATTTTTTTAATGCATTTGGCCCAAAGTGGAGGCCCAAAAGGAAAATGAATGGGGCAATACCACATTGATTAGAGCAAGGAGGATTTTCTTGTTTATAAGGAATTCCCCTCCTTGACTCTCAACTTGATTGGCTACCCAAAAGGCTGACCCACCGCTAGCTGCCTGCAAGGACGGTGCGAAGCACCATCCGAGCACGAGCACGAGCACGAGCACGAGCACGAGCACGCACACGCGCACGCGCGTGTGCGCATCGTCGCGAGGAGCTAGAGGAGCCTTAAGTATTTTGCCCAGGCCCGGAGGTAGCTGCGCAGCTACCGAAGCGACGAGGAGCTGCGAGCGCCTTAAGGTTGGCCGCCGAAGAGGCACGACGGGATGGAAAGTCCGGGAGACTTCCAGAAGGCCGAAGGGCTGTGAAATCCGTCGCCTTTTGGAAGGGTCATGAGCGCAGCCTGGCGTGCCTGGAAGGGTCCAGAAGCCACCGAAGGGCCACGAGCGCAGCCAGACAGCCTGTTGGCCGAGCGGACGCGTCCCTTCGGGGTGGCTGCCTCCCTGCCTCGTCCAGCCTATAAATAGGCGTACCCTCCTTGCCATTTCCTCATCCCAGCAGCAATTGCATATTTCGAGCATTGTTGTCTTCTCCTCTTCCCCCGTTCTTCACTTAGAAAAGAGTCCGAAAGTTCTGGGTATATAAGGGTTCGCCCGAAAGTTTCGAGATACGTGTGCAACAGTATTGGAAATGCCCTAAACAATCGTTGTATCTTGGGGACGATTGCCGAAGGCCGTACCGCACTGAAATATACAGGGCAATCTCGTCTTACGATTGTTGTTTGTCGCATTGTTGTTTGTCAGAGTTGGTGTACTTGATTAGGATCTTCTTCAGTCGAGGCAAGTGTTAGACACTTTCTCCGTAAGACGAGATTGCCCCGTATATTTCAGTGCGGTACGAGCTTCGGCAATCGTCCCCAAGATACAACGACTGTTTAGGGCGTTTCCAAGACCGTTGCACACGTATCTCGAAACTTTCGGGCGAACCCTTATATACCCAGAACTTTCGGACTCTTTTCTAAGTGAAGAACGGAGGAAGAGGAGAAGACAACAATGCTAGGAGGTGCATGTGTTGCTGGGATGAGGAAATCATCGATAAACGTGATGAAGTATTTCTTCCCACCTTTAGTTTGCACGTGTTTCATATCGCAAGTGTCCGTATGAATTAATTCTAAAGGCGTAGTACTTCTTTCCACTGAATGGAAAGGTGCTTTGGTCATTTTAGCCTCCACACATACTTCACATTTATCGGATGGGTTGAACTCTAGATTCGGTAATAAATTTAAACTTACTAACTTTCTTAGCGAGTTTAGATTTACGTGTCCTAATCTACCATGCCATAAATTAGAACACTCGGCCAAGTAAGAAGAAGCATTAACTTTATTTTCACCGTTAAAGGTACGATGTACAGTTATTACATTCATCTTAAATAGCCCCCTTTCTAGATAACCCTTTCCTATGAATTGACCCGCTTTGGTCAGTACAAACTTACCAGCCTCAAATACAAGCTTAAGACCGGCTTTGCTTAACAGTGAGCCAGAGACTAAGTTCTTGCGGATGTCCGGGACATGCAGCACATCCTTGAGGGTCAGCTCCTTTCCTGAGGTCAGCTTCAGGACCACCTTTCCCAGACCAACGATCTTGGACGTTGCGGAGTTTCCCATGAATAGCTTTCGGCCGGTGACCGGGATATAGTTCGAGAACATCTCCTTGTCCGAGCAGACGTGGCGGGTAGCTCCAGTGTCCACGAACCACTCTCTCGGATTGTCCACCAGGTTGGCTTCAAACACCACGGCTGACAGATCCATCTGGGACAAGTCTTCAGCCAGGTTAGCCTTTCCTTGGTTGTCCTTCTTCGGGTGGCGACAGTCCTTAGCCATGTGTCCGGGTTTACCGCAGTTGTAGCAGTCGCCCTTGATCTTCTTTTTCTTCTTGGGCTCTTGCTTTTTCTGCTTATCCCCGGACTTCTTCCTCTTCTTGCTACCTTTTCCTTCGGCTAGGTGCACGGTAGTCTCGGGGTTGGCCTTGCCTTGCTTAACTTCGAACTTTCGGTTGTCTTCCTCGATCCTAAGTCTCACAATCAGGTCTTCTAGGCCCATGTCCTTCCTCTTGTGCTTGAGGTAGCTCTTGAAGTCCTTCCACAGCGGGGGGAGCTTCTCGATCATTGCAGCTACTTGGAAGGACTAGCTGAGTTGCATCCCTTCTGCTTGGATCTCGTGAAGGATCAGCTGCAACTCTTGCACTTGGTCGATGACCTTCTTGAAGTCGAGGAATCGTCCGACGATGAATTTCTTCGTCCCGGCATCCTCCATTTTGTACTTCTTCTCGAGTGAACTCTACAGCTCTTTAGCGGTCTTAGCTTCCGCGTAGACATTGTAGAGCGTGTCGTCTAGTTCATTCAGGACGTAGTTCTGGCATAGGAAGTCACTGTCACTCCATGCATCGAGGGCGTTGATCTTCTGTTGATCTGCCTCATTTTCCGCCACCTTCAGAGCCTCTTCCTTCAAGAATCGTACCAGGTTGAGCGTCGTCAGGTAGAACAACATCTTCTGTTGCCACCTCTTGAATTCGGTACCGTTGAACTTGGCCGGCCTTTCGGCGTGGACAGTTCCCGGGACCGCTGGCACTGGTGCTGAGCTTGTCGATGCCATCTTCAAGTACACAATCTCGTCTTACGATTTCAGTGCGGTATGGGTTTCGGCAATCGTCCCCAAGATACAATGACTGTTTAGGGCATTTCCAAGACCGTTGCACACGTATCTCGAAACTTTCGGGCGAACCCTTATATACCCAGAACTTTCGGACTCTTTTCTAAGTGAAGAACGGGGGAAGAGGAGAAGACAACAATGCTAGGAGGTGCATGTGCTGCTGGGATGAGGAAATGGCAAGGAGGGTACGCCTATTTATAGGCTGGAGGAGGCAGGGAGGCAGCCACTTCGAAGGGACGCGTCCGCTCGGCCAACAGGCTGTCTGGCTGCGCTCGTGGCCCTTCGGTGGCTTATGGACCCTTCCAGGCGCTCCAGGCTGCGCTCGTGACCCTTCGGAGGCTTCTGGATACTTCCAGGCACTCCAGGCTGCGCTGGCGCCCTTTCGCGATGGATTTTGCAGCCCTTCGGCCTTCTGGAAGTCTCCCGGACTTTCCATCCCGTCGTGCCTCTTCGGCGGCCAACCTGAAGGCGCTCGCAGCTCCTCGTCGCTTCGGATTGTTGTTTGTCAGAGTTGGTGTACTTGATTAGGATCTTCTTCAGTCGAGGCAAGTGTTAGACACTTTCTCCGTAAGATGAGATTGCCCCGTATATTTCAGTGCGGTGCGGGCTTCGGCAATCGTCCCCAAGATACAACGACTGTTTAGGGCATTTCCAAGACCATTGCACACGTATCTCGAAACTTTCGGGCGAACCCTTATATACCCAGAACTTTCGGACTCTTTTCTAAGTGAAGAACGGGGGAAGAGGAGAAGACAACAATGCTCGGAATATGCAATTGCTGCTGGGATGAGGAAATGGCAAGGAGGGTACGCCTACTTATAGGCTGGAGGAGGCAGGGAGGCAGCCAACCCGAAGGGACGCGTCCGCTCAACCAACAGGCTGTCTGGCTGCGCTCGTGGCCCTTCGGTGGCTTCTGGACCCTTCCAGGCGCGCCAGGCTGCGCTCGTGACCCTTCCAGAAGGCGACGGATTTCGCAGCCCTTCGGCCTTCTGGAAGTCTCCCGGACTTTCCATCCCGTCGTACCTCTTCGGCGGCCAACCTGAAGGCGCTCGCAGCTCCTCGTCGCTTCGGAAGCTGCGCAGCTACCTCCGGGCCCGGGCAAAATACTTAAGGCTCCTCGCGACACGTGCGAAGTGCCAAGTGTGCCACAAAGCGCCCATTGCAACCTGCGTCCAATGCGCCATGCGCACACGCTCGTGCTCGTGCTCGTGCTCGTGCTCGTGCTCGTGCTCGTGCTCGTGCTCGTGCTCGTGCTCGTGCTCGTGCTCGGATGGTACTTCGCACCGTCCTCGCAGGCAGCTAGCGGTGGGTCAGCCTTTTGGGTAGCCAATCAAGTTGAGAGGCAAGGAGGGGAATTCCTTATAAACAAGAAAATCCTCCTTGCTCTAATCAATGTGGTATTGCCCCATTCATTTTCCTTTTGGGCCTCCACTTTGGGCCTTTCCACTTTGGGCCAAAATGCATTCAAAACCCAACAATCCTTGCCATTTCCTCATCCCAGCAGCACATGCACCTCCTAGCATTGTTGTCTTCTCCTCTTCCCCCGTTCTTCACTTAGAAAAGAGTCCGAAAGTTCTGGGTATATAAGGGTTCGCCCGAAAGTTTCGAGATACGTGTGCAACGGTCTTGGAAATGCCCTAAACAGTCGTTGTATCTTGGGGACGATTCCCGAAGCCCGTACCGCACTGAAATATACGGGGCAATCTCGTTTTACGGAGAAAGTGTCCAACACTTGCCTCGACTGAAGAAGATCCTAATCAAGTACACCAACTCCGACAAACAACAATCGTAAGACGAGATTGTGTACTTGAAGATGGCATCGACAAGCTCAGCACCAGTGCCAGCGGTCCCGGGAACTGTCCACGCCGAAAGGCCGGCAAAGTTCAACGGTACCGAATTCAAGAGGTGGCAACAGAAGATGTTGTTCTACCTGACGACGCTCAACCTGGTACGATTCTTGAAGGAAGAGGCTCCGAAGGTGGCGGAAAATGAGGCAGATCAACAGAAGATCAACGCCCTCGATGCATGGAGTCACAGTGACTTCCTATGCCAGAACTACGTCCTAAATGGACTAGACGACACGCTCTACAATGTCTACGCGGAAGCTAAGACCGCTAAAAAGCTGTGGAGTTCACTCAAGAAGAAGTACAAAACGGAGGATGCCGGGACGAAGAAATTCATCGTCGGACGATTCCTCGACTTCAAAATGGTGGACTCCAAGAAGGTCATCGACCAAGTGCAAGAGTTGCAGCTGATCCTTCACGAGATCCAAGCAGAAGGGATGCAACTCAGCTAGTCCTTCCAAGTAGCTGCAATGATCGAGAAGCTCCCCCCGTTGTGGAAGGACTTCAAGAGCTACCTCAAGCACAAGAGGAAGGACATGAGCCTAGAAGACCTGATCGTGAGACTTAGGATCGAGGAAGACAACCGAAAGTTCGAAGTCAAGCAAGGCAAGGCCAACCCCGAGACCACCGTGCACCTCGCCGAGGGAAAAGGTAGCAAGAAGAGGAAGAAGTCCGGGGACAAGCAGGAGAAGCAAGAGCCCAAGAAGAAAAAGAAGATCAAGGGCGACTGCTACAACTGCGGTAAACCCGGACACATGGCTAAGGACTGTCGCCAGCCGAAGAAGGACAACCAAGGAAAGGCTAACCTGGCTGAAGACTTGTCCCAGATGGATCTGTCAGCCGTGGTGTTTGAAGCCAACCTGGTGGATAATCCGAGAGAGTGGTTTGTGGACACTGGAGCTACCCGCCACGTCTGCTCGGACAAGGAGATGTTCTCGAACTATATCCCGGTCACCGGCCGAAAGCTATTCATGGGAAACTCCGCAACGTCCAAGATCGTTGGTCTGGGAAAGGTGGTCCTGAAGCTGACCTCAGGAAAGGAGCTGACCCTCAAGGATGTGCTGCATGTCCCGGACATCCGCAAGAATTTAGTCTCTGGCTCACTGTTAAGCAAAGCCGGTCTTAAGCTTGTATTTGAGGCTGATAAGTTTGTACTGACCAAAGCGGGTCAATTCATAGGAAAGGGTTATCTAGAAAGGGGGCTATTTAAGATGAATGTAATAACTGTACATCACACCTTTAACGGTGAAAATAAAGTTAATGCTTCTTCTTACTTGGCCGAGTGTTCTAATTTATGGCATGGTAGATTAGGACACGTAAATCTAAACTCGCTAAGAAAGTTAGTAAGTTTAAATTTATTACCGAATCTAGAGTTCAACCCATCCGATAAATGTGAAGTATGTGTGGAGGCTAAAATGACCAAAGCACCTTTCCATTCAGTGGAAAGAAGTACTACGCCTTTAGAATTAATTCATACGGACACTTGCGATATGAAACACGTGCAAACTAAAGGCGGGAAGAAATACTTCATCACGTTTATCGATGATTGCACGAGATACTGTTACGTATATCTCCTAAAGGGCAAAGACGAAGCTCTTGATGCTTTTAAGAGATATAAGAATGAGGTTGAAAATCAACCCAGCGTGAAAATCAAAATGATCCGAAGTGATCGAGGAGGAGAATATGTAGCTCCGTTTGAGGAACTCTGTCAAGAACATGGCATTATTCATCAGACGACTGCTCCATATTCACCTCAATCGAATGGCGTAGCTGAACGCAAAAATCGAACTCTTAAGGAGATGATGAACGCTATGTTGATTAGCTCAGGCTTACCCCAGAACATGTGGGGGGAAGCTGTGCTCTCAGCTAACCACATTCTAAACAAATTGCCACACCAAAAAAAAAGGGATAAAACCCCATATGAACTATGGAAAGGAAGAAAGCCTTCCTACGGTTACCTTAAAGTGTGGGGGTGCCTAGCAAAGGTCGAAGTACCTAAGCCTAAACAGGTGCGAATAGGACCCAAGACCATTGACTGCATCTTTATCGGATATGCGCAAAATAGTAGTGCTTATCGATTCTTGGTGCATAAATCTGAAAACCCTGAGATAAACACGGGAATGGTCATAGAATCAAGGAACGCAACGTTTTTTGAAGATAACTTTCCTAATAAGGAAAGAAAGGAAGCAAGTCCGAAGAAAAGGGCTCACGAGACTACGCAAGGGTCAAATCAGAAAGATGATGAACCTAGACGTAGTAAACGGACGAAGGTGACCAAATCTTTCGGTCCGGACTATCTAACCTATGCGTTAAAAGATGAACCCAGGACAATCCAAGAGGCATTGTCCAGTCCAGATGTTCCTCTCTGGAAGGAAGCTATCAATAGTGAGATAGAATCCATTATGCAAAACCACACGTGGGAAATCGTGGATCTCCCACCGGGCTGCAAACCTTTGGGATGCAGGTGGATCCTAAAAAGGAAATACAAAGCTGATGGATCAATCGACAAGTACAAAGCTCGATTGGTAGCTAAGGGGTTCAAGCAGAAGGAGGGATATTATTTCTTTGACACGTATTCACCGGTCACAAGAATCACATCGATTAGAGTACTCATAGCTGTTGCAGCACTCTATAACCTCGAGATCCACCAAATGGATGTAAAAACAGCTTTCCTAAATGGAGAACTGGAAGAGGAGATATACATGGATCAACCTGAAGGGTTTGTGGCTCCCGGTCAAGAGCATAAAGTATGTCGACTAGTCAAATCACTATACGGGCTAAAACAAGCGCCGAAACAGTGGCACGAGAAATTTGACAAAACAATGTTGTCAAATGGATTTAAGATCAATGAGTGCGATAAATGTGTTTACATTAAGGGCACACCTGAAGCTTACGTAATTGTATGTCTCTATGTAGATGACTTACTAATTATGGGAAGCAATAAAGAGGTTATTGTGAAAACTAAGAACATGTTAAAGAACCACTTTGACATGAAAGATATGGGTCTGGCAGACGTCATACTAGGAATAAAAATTTCTAGGAAAGCTGACGAAATTATCTTGACACAATCCCACTACGTGGAAAGCGTGCTCAAGAAGTTTGAAGCTTTCGACAAACCTCCGGTTAAGACTCCAGTAGATTTGAATCTACACTTAGCCAAGAATCGAGGGGACCTAGTATCGCAACTGAAGTATGCGCAAATTATCGGGAGCTTGATGTATTTAACAAACTGCACTCGTCCCGATATTGCGTACTCAGTTAGTAAACTTAGTAGATTCACAAGTAATCCAGGAAAGGATCACTGGCTAGCTCTAGAAAGGGTTTTACGGTATTTAAAACATACCATAAACTATGGCATACATTATGCTAATTATTCAGCTGTATTAGAAGGATACAGTGACGCAAACTGGATATCAGACACTAAGGACTCCAAATCCACGAGTGGATACGTATTCACCATAGGAGGAGGAGCTGTGTCTTGGAAGTCCTCTAAACAAACGTGCATAGCTCGATCCACCATGGAGTCAGAGTTTATAGCACTAGACAAAGCTGGGGAAGAAGCTGAATGGCTCAGAAACTTCCTAGAGGATTTTCCGTGCTGGAGTAAACCGGTGCCTCCCGTATTGATACATTGTGACAGCATGTCTGCAATCGGGAGAGCACAAAGTACATTGTACAACGGAAAGTCTCGACATATCCGTCGGAGACACAATACCGTTAGACAGTTGATCTCTAGTGGGGTGATCACCATTAACTATGTAAAGTCCAAGGACAACTTAGCTGATCCTTTTACAAAAGGAATCAATAGAGATCAAATGTACAACGCAGTAAGGGGAATGGGATTAAAATCCACACACTAAAGAACGTCCATAGCGGTAACTCAACCATGATGAGTGGAGATCCCACAAACTTGGTTCAATGAGACAACTAAGTTATGGAGGGTTCAGTGAATCACCTGGAACCTATCTCATTCTCAGAAGCTGCCCAGGTATTAACCTGCAGAGGTGTGGTAAGGATAAGCATTACGCTTTTAATGATTCCTATACCTTGATTAAGGTAGAGTATGGCAGGATACTCCTGATAGGAGATCACCTATGTAAGTGTGAAGTGAGGCCGCTTCAAATGGGAAAAACACTTATGAATCCAAGATACGGTCCATGGCCGAAACGGACACAACGTGAGAATCTAAATATACTAGGGTTATTATTGTGTAAATGTTATTATCTTGGTTTACACCAAAAGCTGACAGTTCAAGACATCACGTTCACCGAGCAGCGAGTAAATCCGATAACATATTACTAGAGAAGGTTCAAAGCCGCAAGCTACCTGTCTCGATGCAATAATAACACGTCAGAACTTTCGATTAGAGTCTGCATGCATTAATCATCATTCATGTGGGGGATTGTTGGGTTTTGAATGCATTTGGCCCAAAGTGGAATGGCCCAAAGTGGAAAGGCCCAAAGTGGAGGCCCAAAAGGAAAATGAATGGGGCAATACCACATTGATTAGAGCAAGGAGGATTTCCTTGTTTATAAGGAATTCCCCTCCTTGCCTCTCAACTTGATTGGCTACCCAAAAGGCTGACCCACCGCTAGCTGCCTGCGAGGACGGTGCGAAGCACCGTCCGAGCACGAGCACGAGCACGAGAACGAGCACGAGCACGCGCGTGTGCGAATGGCGCATTGGACGCAGGTCGCAATGGGCGCTTTGTGGTGCACTTGGCACTTCGCATGTGCGCATCGTCGCGAGGAGCTGGAGGGGCCTTCAGGTTGGCCGCCGAAGAGGCACGACGGGATGGAAAGTCCGGGAGACTTCCAGAAGGCCCAAGGGCTGCGAAATCCGTCGCCTTCTGGAAGGGTCACGAGCGCAGCCTGGCGCGCTTGGAAGGGTCCAGAAGCCACCGAAGGGCCACGAGCGCAGCCAGACAGCCTGTTGGCCGAGCGGACGCGTCCCTTCGGGGTGGCTGCCTCCCTGCCTCCTCCAGCCTATAAATAAAGTTTCGAGATACGTGTGCAACGGTCTTGGAAACGCCCTAAACAGTCGTTGTATCTTGGGGACGATTGCCGAAGCCCGTACCGCACTGAAATATACGGGGCAATCTCGTCTTACGGAGAAAGTGTCCAACACTTGCCTCGACTGAAGAAGATCCTAATCAAGTACACCAACTCCGAAAAACAACAATGCTTTACCCTACCGATGTGCTCTTTCTCTATCGCAAATTTTTCTACCAGATTTTATCGCGACAAGGTTTTATCGAGGCTGTCAGTCGAAATTTCGAATGAGGAGATTCTATGCTAATTATGACGTAACTTTGTCATATTTATACATGGACTTCGACCTTCCACTTTTATCCAAAAAAGAAAAGAAAAAAGGGTAAAAGAAAGCACGAATTGAATTGAAGGTGGTAGAATAGAAGTGGTTTTATTATCTTGTTTCTATGAGATTTGAAATAAAGGAATGAGCCGAGGCATCCATGATCCATAGCTAAAGTAGAAAGGGGACAGAAGCAAAGAGACAAAACACAAAGGCCTAGATAACCTAGCAGGACGCAATTGGCGGGAGCCATATAAAGATTCCCCACCCCTAGCCTAGCTTCCTCTATTCTCACCTTTTCTTTTTACCAAGAAGAAAAAAGAGACAACTCTCAAAAAAGAAGAAGAAAAAGACTTAATGTGGTTGGTTATATATTTAATTAAAGCAGCTGGCCGCAACCATAACGGTTAATTTGGGCCCACATGGAAATTAAATTCCCCAACCCAACCAAGTATGTATATGTATTCGGTATTCGGTATTTCTCTCTCTCTCTTCTATTAAGTATTATTATTATGTGGCATGCAATTTCCCCCCCTCTCTCTCTCTCTAGAGAAAACTGCTGACAACCTACTACTGCTACTATTACAAGGAAGGAATAGGGAGTTGCTACGCGACGGTGGGTCTCCGGCTCCTCCGCCACCCTCACCATCCTATCCTATACACACTCCTCCTCCCAATGTCAGTGGAAATAGAAAGCATAGAGTGGACTCCACCAAAGCACTAACTAACTAACCACTCCCAATGCCATATGGCACACTTTTTCTCCTTTTTCCTTTCTTTATCCCAAATCCAATCAACCTCCTACTAGACGGTGTCGTTTCACGGCATAATACTTACTTGTGAGATAAGATTCCATGTAAAGCTTAATAACTTCATCCAGAAGAGAGATCAAATACATCATACTATACCATACTCACATATATGATATGCAATGGAGACAGACAGTAAAACTAAGCTCATAAAACATAAACACAAGAGAGAGAGAGAGAGAGAGTTGCCACTCTGTCTGGCTGTCTGTCTGTCTTAACTCTTTAGAGAGAGAGAGAGAACCCTATTATAGCCACATGGGTCAATGGACCCCCCCACTACGTTTCGAGGCAGCACAGCAGTCTAATAAATAGCACACACCAACCCGCCTGGTCCATTTCCTTCCTTCCTTTATTGAACACCAGAACCAACCAGCACACACCCACCTCTCTCTCTCTCTCTTAGTCTGGTGGTCTGGGCGTCAATTCAATCGACCAGCTCAACAGCAACTAACCACAAAGCGACACCCCATCTCTCCCTCCCTCCCTCCCTCCCAACATTTCCCCCAAAACTACTTACTATACAGAAGAAACAGAGACACTCCTATTTACCTGCAGCATTTCACCGGACTCCGGCATACCAACACCGCCGCCCCCTTGTTGACTGGACTCTCTCTCACTTGCTTAAGACCTAGCTCCAAAAATGTGCCCTTCAAGTTGTGTCTCTTTTCTTCCACTGGCTCCAAATCTGTCTGAAGAATACTAGCCTAGCTAAGCCATTCATCTTCCACCCTACTAAATTAACAATGCCACTATAAAGTTCCAATCTTTATCTTCTTCCAACCCAACCCAGTACCAGAAGAGAGAATGTTGGACCCGAGAAGAAGCCACCACAACCTCTTCACCTCCTCCTCCTTAACCTGCTGGCTGCTCCTCCTCCTCCTCATCTTCCTCCTCCTGTCTCAACAACAAGGCGTGACTTCCCTCAGCCCCTCCCTCAACGACGATGTCCTGGGCCTCATAGTGTTCAAGGCAGACCTCCAAGATCCCAAGGGAAAGCTCTCGTCTTGGAACGAGGACGCCGACACCCCTTGTAGCTGGGACGGCATCAAATGCAACCCCAGATCCAACCGCGTCACCGACCTCTCCCTCGACGGCTTCTCCCTCTCCGGCCGCCTAGGCCGCGGCCTCCTCCAGCTCCAGTTCCTCCGCAGGCTCTCCCTCTCCGGGAACAACCTCACCGGTAACCTCCTCCCCGGACTTTCCAGCCTCGATAACCTTAGGGTAGTTGATCTTAGTGACAATAGCTTATCTGGGTCACTCCCGGATGACTTCTTTAAGCAATGTGGGGTTGGGGGTGGGTTGAGGTCCCTCTCATTGGCCAAGAACACCTTCTCGGGCAAGATTCCTGATTCTTTGAGCTTGTGTGCTAGTCTTGCTTCCCTCGATTTGAGCTCCAACCGGCTCTCGGGGGCCTTGCCACCTGGCATTTGGGGGCTTAACGCTCTTCGGGCTGTTGACTTTTCGAACAACTTGCTAGACGGGGAGATCCCCAAGGGAATAGAGGTCCTTAACAATCTGAGGTCCATTGACTTGAGTGGGAACAAGTTCAGCGGGAATGTTCCGGATGGGGTTGGGAGCTGCTTGTTGCTGAGGAGCGTTGATTTGAGTCGCAACTCGTTTGCCGGCGATCTTCCGAGCTCGTTGCAGACGCTTAGCTTGTGTACCTCTCTGAGTTTGGGCAGCAACTTGTTTACAGGTGAGGTGCCCGAGTGGATTGGAGAAATGAGGAGCCTCGAGACTTTGGATCTCTCTCGGAACAAGTTCTCCGGTCAGTTGCCGGATTCCATTGGGAGTGTCCAGTCCCTGAAGGTGTTGAATGTGTCCGGAAACAGTTTGAGTGGGAGCTTGCCAAAGTCGTTGGCCAGCTGTGGCAATCTTTTGGCCCTCGACTCCAGCCGGAACATGATGACTGGTGACCTCCCTGTGTGGATTTTCGGTTCTGTTCTGGAGAAAGTCTTCGTTTTCGACAGCAAGCTAGGTGGGAGCTTCGATTCAATGCCGAAGCTGCAAATTTTGGATTTTTCAAGAAACAGGTTCTCTGGTGAAATCGCATCAGCCATTGGGGCTTTGAGCAGCATCCAGTTCTTGAACTTGTCTGGTAACACCCTCTCGGGGCCCATTCCTCGGACTGTTGGTGATTTGAAGGAACTGAGTGTTCTTGATCTGAGCCACAATGACCTGAATGGAAGCATTCCACTCGACATTGGAGGAGCCTTTTCTCTGAAGGATTTGCGGCTGCAGGGAAATGCATTGTCCGGGCAAGTCCCCACCTCACTTGGCAACTGTTCTTCACTAACAACTCTGTAAGCTCTCTTTGCCACGTCTTTAAATTTTTTGTTCGTATCCTGTATATCTGCTTGTTGTTGATTACTTGTTTCATCATCTTCACAACTGGACTATGCAGGGTCTTGGCCCGGAATAAGTTGTCCGGAACAATTCCTGCTGCATTATCAAGTCTTTCAGACCTGGAGTATGTGGACCTGTCGTTTAACAACCTCAATGGAACTCTTCCGAAGCAGCTAGCCAACCTTCCTAACCTTTCCACCTTCAACATTTCGCACAATAATTTGCAGGGAGAACTGCCAGCTGGAGGTTTCTTCAATACAATTGCACCTTCATCTATATCTGGCAATCCATCCCTTTGTGGCGCTGCGGCAAATAAATCGTGTCCTGCAAGGCTTCCAAAGCCGATTGTACTCAATCCAAACTCTTCCTCTGAATCCGATCCTGGCATGCTTCCTCAGAGTCTTGGTCACAAGAGAATCATCCTAAGCATATCTGCTCTTATCGCCATCGGTGCTGCTGCGGTGATCGTCATTGGTGTGATTGCGATCACTGTCCTCAATCTTCGTGTTAGGACTTTGACAACACGGTCTTCTGCAGAAGCCTTCGCGTTATCTGGCGGGGACGATTTTAGCCGTTCCCCTACAACGGATGCTAACTCGGGCAAGCTAGTCATGTTTTCAGGTGATCCGGACTTCAGCGCTGGAGCACATGCTCTCCTCAACAAGGACTGCGAACTTGGTCGCGGTGGATTCGGAGCAGTGTACCGGACTGTCTTGCGAGACGGGCGGGCTGTTGCAATCAAGAAGCTCACGGTGTCAAGCCTCGTCAAGTCCCAAGATGATTTCGAGAGGGAAGTGAAAAAACTAGGCAAAGTCAGGCACCAAAATCTGGTGGCACTGGATGGCTACTACTGGACGCCATCCCTGCAGCTCCTCATATCCGAGTTTGTCTCGGGTGGGAGCTTGTATAAGCGCCTCCACGAAGGGTCAGGAAAGCAAGTCCTCTCGTGGAACGAAAGGTTCAACATTATTCTCGGGGCAGCGAAAGGCCTGGCTCAGCTGCACCAGCTGAACATCATCCATTACAACGTGAAATCGAGCAACGTGCTCATCGACGGTTCGGGGGAAGCGAAAGTTGCAGACTTTGGGCTGGCAAGGCTGTTGCCAATGCTGGACCGGTACGTGCTGAGCAGCAAGATACAGAGCGCGCTGGGGTACATGGCTCCGGAGTTTGCATGCAGGACAGTGAAGGTAACGGAGAAGTGCGACGTGTACGGGTTCGGGGCGTTGGTTCTGGAGGTGGTGACGGGGAAGAGGCCGGTGGAGTACATGGAGGACGACGTGGTGGTGGTGTGCGACATGGTGAGGGGGGCCCTGGAGGAGGGGAGGGTGGAGGAATGCGTGGACGGGAGGCTGGAAGGGAAGTTTGCGGCTGACGAGGCGGTGCCGGTGATGAAGCTGGGGTTGATATGCACGTCGCAGGTGCCGTCGAACAGGCCGGACATGGGGGAGGTGGTCAACATACTGGAGCTCATTAGATGCCCTTCAGAAGGCCAAGATGAGGATGAGTCGGTATGATGAGTTGTGAGTTAGGATTGATGAGTAGTGTTATTGTTCGGAGAAAAGGAATCCGGTTAGGTGCATTCATTCTTCAAATCATGTAATAGTAGTAGGCAGAGGAGAGAAATTCATGGACTAGACAGACAGACAGACAGACACGTTGCTGCTCTTCTTCTTCTTTGTCTTGTTTTCTTGTGTTGGTTGGTATGTTTGTGATATGCCAATTCCGGATTCCTTTTCACCGGATCCTGCTCGGAGTGGCACTATTAATTTTCTCGGGGATGTTTATGTTTCATTCCATTTACTTTTTAACTTTTAATTTCTTGGAGTACCCAATCAGCCACCCAAGACCAAGGATTTCCATGGTTTGTGGCTTTAGAGTTTAGAGTGAGTATTGGTGAAGGTATGTCTTACATTTGTCGATTATGTTATGGTCGTAGTCATATTCATGGTGACCTGGTGGAATTGGGAGAAGCTTTCGGAATTGAAGAGCCAAGTACCCTAACTAACATTAAGAACGTTTCATACCTGTGGAGTATTCACATGGGATATCGCCAATCATATACGAGCCATTCTTACTTCGGCTGATACGGATCCGAGTACAGATAGCTTGTATTGGAAAGTTTGAGTCTTCCATTTCCATTCACTCAGCACCCTGTCTGGTGTAGTATAATATATTTTGTTTCTTTGTTGTATTTTAGAGTGAGATTGGGGTGTAGTTTAGTAATAAGTGGACAATCTGTTCTTCCTTCTTTTTTTCCCTCGGCTCCATGTGGTTGTCGGGGAGCTCTTTTGTTATTCGATGCAGTTTGGGACAGTGAAAAAGAGATTCCACGAGAGCGCCCACTCCAAAGCGAAATAAAATCTCAGTGGCGTGGTGCCCTTTTTTTAAAATAAATAGATTCGCACTGAACGAGGTAGCGCTTTTTTAGTTTGTATACTATATAATATAGGGCAAATTATCCCCAGGTCCCCGTAGTTTAATAAATTATCCATTAAGATCCCTACTTTTTCGAAACCTCTCTTTTCATTCTCTAAGTTTGAGAAAATAGAACTCTCAGGTCCCTAATTCCGGTACCGAAAAATATCTCATGCAAAATTTCACCTGCAAGGAACAAAATGCCTCCGAATTGAAAAACAAAAAAAAATCTTCTTCAACCTCTAACAAACATCAAAAACACCGCAAACACCAACCCTAAACCCAGAAAATTTAAAAACAAAAAATAAATTAAACATCTGCGTCATCTCATCTTCTTCCCCAAAATAAAATCAAATCCATATCTAAATTACCTATCTCAAATGGTAGTGAAGAAATATAGAAACCCATTAAGCTTTCGACGACCATCGTAGTAAAGAAACCCCTAAACCCAGAAAATTTCTGCTAAAAACAGCAAGGTAAACAAAACAAACCCATGCTTCCGACGACCATCCTTTCCTCCGACGATCATCTCGCTGGAGGGAACGACAGCGAGCTTCTGACGGGGAAGAGAGCACGCACGACCGCGAGTTGAGGTTTCCGAGATGCTGAACCTTAACCTGGGAATGTACGGCCCCCGGTACGAACAGGTGCTGACGATGACGATGGTTTCGGCGTCGCTTGGTCCCAACAATGGCCATCACCTTCTCAGATCTACATCTCTGGGTATGTTTCCAAGTTTCGAAGATGGGATTTTTCTCCCCCAGAATGTGAGAGGGGGGAATTAAAAAGGGGGGAAAGGTTAATCTCAGGAAGCTTTTACTTGATGATGACAACAACGACTCTCTGGCTGGGAAGCGGCGACGAGGAGGAGGAGGAGGTGTCGAGTGGTTCTGGGTCTGGGTCGGATTCGGTTTCAGATTCTGGGGCGGATATCGAGATGAAGTCGAGGGCTATTGAGGAGAAAGGTGTTTCAATTGAACATTTTTAAAATTTTTTTGATTAATTAATATTTTTGAGTGTGTTTTTCATGTTCTAAAGTTGAAGAAGAGATTTTTTTTTTGACTAAGGGGCAATTTTGTCATTCTCCATATTTTCTTGCCGGAGTTATTTTTTGGTACCAGAACCAAGGACCTGAGAGTTGTATTTTTCGGAACTTGAGGACGAAAAGAGAGGTTTCGAAAAAGTAAAAACCCTACTGATGAATTCGTTAAATCTCAAAGATCTGAGTCCTATAATATATTGTCTCCAATGCTCACTATCTATGTGTGAATTTTATTTGAATTATAAAATGGACAATTAGTGGATACCTAACCTAACCTAACCTCACATGGTCCGTGCCGTGGGTAGCGGCGGAATTAACCAAGTTCACTGGGGAGTAATGTATAATAAGATGAAATACAAGATCAAAGGAAGGTAAAGGCTTGCTCGCTATATGCTATATGCTATATGCTATATGCTAGGTATGGTATAGATAGAACTCTACAAAATTTTATTATTAAAATCATATCTTTATCTAAAGAATTAAAAAGTCTACACTATAAATGCAAAATATTTTTGATAATTTTTAAACATAAAAAAAAAATATATATATTTATATTTATACAGTTCGAATAAATATTCAATACAAGACATTTCATATGTTACATATCAACCATCAATAAAAAATTTAAGAAACAATGAAACGCCAAATTTATAATTTAAGTTAAATGAAAATAGTTTTTCTTTCAAATACATAAATATTATGAATATATTAAGATTAATCATAAAATATTTAGTATATTAATAAAAAAAATTAAATTATACATATCTTGAATTTCAGAGTTAATATCATCAATTGCTGGAGTAGATTTTAAAATATTTGAGACTCAAATTACAAGTAAAAAATAAAGTAAATGGGTCTAATTAGGGTATAGTTAAAGTAGGGTACAAAATTGGGTAAAACAGTAAGGGTAAGATAAGATAAGAATTCTTTCTTAGGAATTCATAAGATTCATACACTACCCTAAATTTCATATTTAAAAGTGGACTCATACTTATAAGGGAAAAGTCCACTTTAGTACCCTGTGGTATCGCGAAAAATTAAGTCAGTACCCTGTGGTTTAAAACGTATCAATTGAGTCATACTTATTCTAATTAATATCAATTAGAGGCCCGGGCAGCTGCCCGGACCTGCCCGAACCAACCCGACCCCTGCCCGAACTACGTGGCCAGCCACGTCACCCAATTTTGATGATGTGGCGCCACGTGGACATCCTCCTCCTCCCCTCCTCCTCCTCCTCCCCTCCTCCTCCTCCGCGTCCTCCTCCGCGTCCTCCTCCTCCTCCCCCCGCGTCCTCCTCCTCCTCCTCCTCCTCCTCCTCCCCCCCGCGTCCTCCCCGCGTTCTCCTCCTCCTCCTCCTCCCCCCGCGTCCTCCTCCTCCTCTTCCTCCCCCCGCGTTCTCCTCCTCCTCCTCCTCCCCCCGCGTTCTCCTCCTCCTCCTCCTCCTCCTCCCCCCGCGTCCTCCTCCTTCTCCTCCTCCCCCCGCGTTCTCCTCCTCCTCCCCCGCGTCCTCCTCCTCCTCCTCCTCCCCCCGCGTCCTCCTCCTCCTCCTCCCCCCCCGCGTCCTCCTCCTCCTCCTCCTCCTCCCCCAGCGTCCTCCTCCTCCTCCTCCTCCTCCTCCCCCTGCGTTCTCCTCCTCCTCCTCCTCCCCCCGCGTCCTCCTCCTCCTCCTCCTCCTCCTCCTCCTCCTCCTCCTCCTCCTCCCCCCGCGTCCTCCTCCTCCTCCTCCTCCTCCCCCCGCGTCCTCCTCCTCCTCCTCCTCCTCCCCCCGCGTCCTCCTCCTCCTCCTCCTCCCCCCGCGTCCTCCTCCTCCTCCTCCTCCTCCTCCTCCCCCCGCGTCCTCCTCCTCCTCCCCCCGCGTTCTCCTCCTCCTCCTCCTCCCCCCGCGTCCTCCTCCTCCTCCTCCTCCTCCTCCTCCTCCTCCCTGCGTCCTCCTCCTCCTCCTCTCCACGTGGCGCCACGTAGTTCGGGCAGGGGTCGGGTAGGTTTGGGCAGGTCCGGGCAACTGCCCGGGCCTCTAATTGATGTTAATTGGAATAAGTATGACTCAATTGATACGTTTTAAACCACAAGGTACTGACTTGATTTTTCGCGATACCACAGGGTACTAAAGTGGACTTTTCCCTACTTATAATCTACGCTAGATCTAGTCAAAATTAATATAACCAAGATTCACTGGATAAAGGTAGGATCCGATTTACAGGATATGAGTATTTCTGAGTGACCACTCGATTGGAATTGAAAGAGACCTACAGGCCCAGGCATAGAAGCATGTGGGCTATTGATGAGACAAATGAGTGGATTGAGATTGGAAGCCCATCTATTCGTGGAGCAACACCGGAGATGCAAGCCCAAGAGCAAATGGCCTTTGTTTTGCCTGTATAAAAGAGTAGCTCCATAGCCAATGGCCTTTTTCCCCATTGCCATCATCGACCATTGTAATAACTAGGCTTCGGGAGGACGGAGATGTAAGAAATAAATAACTGAAGGAATAAACCTCTCACCATAATCTTCGAGAAAATATCCAATTGTCGAGTGCTTCAATTCTAGGTAATGCAGGGCGACTATGACCTTCTATTCTATCACATGGTTCCTTGATGCATAGCCAATAGCATGTAAACAAGGGGACAAGGACCTAAGGGAAGTCAAACGGTATACAAACAATTGAAAAGATGGAGACCAAGTCAATTCTACTCCCCGTTCGAAAAATCGAATCTGGGATGGCTACTGGTAACAGTTAGCAGCGAGTATACATATGTTGCTGCCATCGTGTCTTGCCACATTGATGGACTGATACCAACTATGAGATCCTAAGATTAGTTCTTCGATCAAATGACACCATATTGAATATGTAAGAAGCTCCCGCTGCAGGTATTACAACCTTTGCAGCACTGGATAGCCCCGACAGTGCAACACTGCGATCAGCAGATTAGTGGATCCACATTGGCGTCGACCCGTCTGAGGCTACACTACATAAACAGAAGAAAATGATTCATTGTAACCCGAAGAGATCAGACGCACGGCACGTTCTCTTTTGGCATTAGAAAATTGCATGTTGAATAGATGGAAGCTGCAGCAGCCCTAACAGCTAGCTCCCTCGTCGACCTGTCTGCTTGCTCATTCCTGCAAAAGAAAATCAAGACAAACATTTGGTAGAGCAACAACTCATGAACCTCAAACTACTTGCAATGCTTGGGCACATCCCACAAGCATGTATTTTGAGAGTAAAAATGGCAGCATGCATTTGTATAAAAGCGCAATAATGTTGTTACACTGTGTATTACCTGTTGCTATATTCTAATGTTGCTTGATGCTGGGCACCGACAACGCCAGGCAAATGAACATTTTGTAAGCCATGATCACAGCGGAGTTGCATTTCTCTAACATCGTACAACCAACTTTCCTGAAATTTACACAGGACTATCAGTTGCGTAGAACCAAAAAGGCCCAAATTCTTGACAAGAGCTAAGATTTTGATTTAGCAAAAAGAAACCAAGGAGCATCAGAAGAATTATGCAGCAGCAAAAAGTGATCAGACAGCAGAGATTATGACCCTCTACAAATGCAATCTAGGAGAAGGCACCTACGATATCCTTCACACGGCTATAGTAGAGAACTGGCTTCTTATCAAACCACTTACGAGTTGTTTCTCTTCTTCCGAGAGTGTTTTATCCATCTGATCAAACAATTTGCTCCATCGTGCTAGATGCATGGAAGCCAATGTGTTGTTGGCCAGCCCATCCGAGGAGCCGTTTGTGTAACAGAAAACGTTCTCCTGATCAGTTGAGAATTCTTTTGATATTAAGAAAGGTAACTCAGTAGTAACTACAGATCGAACTCTCTTCTTGCTTCGCCGCAATGCTGCAGTGTCAGAAGATGCGCCAATATCAATATGGTTCACAATGCAAAGGTGGTCTTGGCACAAATTTTGTAATAACTAGAAGCAGTATAGTAGTACCAGATAGACGTCCTTTTATGTCCTGATTCAGAAGCTCCAACCATTGAGCAGCGACATTCGCAGCTAATAAAAGAGAGGAGAAAAGAAGGCAAGATGAGTTAATTGTGGCTTCCACTAAACCCATCATGTAATTATCAGCAACAACGAGAAATGCACAGAGTTCATTTGGCCAAAAGAAACAACCTCTAGTTGAAAGAAGAGACACGCTGGATGTGTTTGCGGATGCATCGTTGGAAAAAGCGCTAGACTCCTCACATGCCTTAGCTGATGATGACAGGACTTTTGTTCTAAGGGACTCGACCTCCTTGATAGCAGTAGAATTGGAAACAGAAGCTCTGTCGCCACTCTGCCCAGTTGGAATGGAAAACTTAAAGTTTTTGTTGCCAGCTGACAAATCAGAGAAACCCCCAGTTCCATGAGACGGACCAAGATGGCGTTTTTTTCCTGTATCGGGTGCGGCCATGGTCTCTTTGGGGACACATTTAGCGTGGCTGGCTTGTTTGAGTTGAGAATGGCCATTCTCGATTGTCCCGGATCTCACCAACGCCTCTATTATAGAATGTACCTGCTTCTTATTCCTGACATGGTTGATGATCCCGAGGTTCAATCCATTCAGCAGCCCACTTGGAGCAGCAATAATATTTGCAAATTTATCGGTCTTTGCAGTTTCCATCTTCTTTGGAAGAAACCCGCTCTTGCTGCTTTTCTTAGGGCGTTGCTGCTTGGGCACAGGAATCTTTGCGCGAGAAGATGAGGCAACCCCTGCACCTGGTAACAAGCCTCGATGAGGAGAGGAGAGGAAACCGTTCTGTTTCATCTCCTTCCAACGCGTCAGGGGGTCCTTGGCCGGGCCTGTGCTACTCCCACATTCAGAAACATCTCTTAACTTGGGGTTGACTGAGCTAGTAACATCTTCTTCTGCATTGAGATCGGTTGAGATGCCCAGTGCGAGGAGGGGTACTTGGGATGTAGCATTGCCCTCCGAAGCACCAGGAGAGGCAACTCGATTGAGATCGAGAGCACCAACAACAGGACAAACATCGACCCGATTCAGAGCAATAACAGCAACATCGGTAAGATTCTGCCGATCACACGATTTCAAGCCATGGGTGCTCGACTCTGTTCCAACGAACCAAGTTAAACAAGTGAACCCGCAAGAGGAGGATTATCTAATAGCCCTCCAAAATGTAACAATGGGGAACTGAAAAGGATGTACCTTGGGAGAGGAAAACGGAATTAGGGTCCCGCATTTTGATTCGCTTAGTGGCGGCGGTGGTTTCCCCTTCCAAATTAGAGCCGATCCGCTTCCCTCCTCCTCCAGCCAACTGCTGCAACAAGAGACAAAGACCCAGGCTTGACTTAATCTACAAGAGAGAGAGAGAGAGAGGGTACCGTACCCTAAGGGAGTGGGCTTGTTGTTCCATGTCCTGCGTGATCTTGCGCTTCGTTATTGCATCTTCTGTTGAATAGAAGCAAGAAGAAGGAGTGGAAGGGGGATTTAGGGTTTGGTAGGAGGTGGGGAATTCGATTAGATCTTGAAGAAGGGAGTGAACTCAACTGGTTCTTTTGTTTTGGGGGAATTTGAATATCAGAAACGCGCGCTATCTTCTCTTAAAAAGTGCATTTATCACCACGTGGTTTCACCGCTTTCACATTGAGGACATATGATCAAAAAATTGAAAATTTGGTTTTTCGAAAATTATCCACATACGCTACCCCCGGACTACCTGTCATGGTGTCACGGATTCCTCACTTGTCACTATAACTGGAACGACAAACATATAATTGACAACCAAAAATAATGGCGAACTTGATCACTACAACGAAGGGAAATCAATCCAGTATCCTATTTTTAAAACAAAACAAGAGAGCACAGATTAATTACGTGCCCACATTATACGTGTTTGCAGATGGTTTGGGCAACTGCTCGAGACCGTATACGGATAATTTTTGGAATTACAGAGACTAAATTTTCAATTTTAAACCACATGTCTTGAACGTGAAATTGGTGAAACAATATGGTAGTAAAGTGCAATTTTCTCTTAATAAATTAGTAGATTGAGAACGTTGTGGGATTCCCTTATTTCAAAATTCAAACTCCTCCCTCCGTGGCGCTGGAGGGAAAGAAAATAGGCCCACCAACCACTCAATTCATTATTTAAAGCGCGCACCCCCACTCACCAAAACGTTGCGTTTACACCCCAAACACGTACCAAAGAGAGAGATTATTAGTTAGTACCTTGGCCATTGGTTTCACCATCGCCGGCCGGGTTCCATTTCTCCATTATAATTTAGGTTATGAATCATTGAAGAAATTGATTAATAATCTATTGATTAATTCTTTATATTTTCTAAATCTATTGATTTTTTTAAAGTGCAAAAAATACCACCCAAAATTGCAACAACATTTTAATTTGAGAAATATTCTGTTAGAGATGTCGAGAAATTAAAGAGGAAACGATTTGTGGACTTGTTTCCTATTCTATTTGGACTAGCTTTTGGACTCATAATTTGACATAGATAGCTTACTTGATGTACAAGCGTTTGCCTCTATATAAAGGCATGTTACCCTAAGGTTTTGTATAGTTTTGTGACTCGGAAACTCATCAATAAAAGTTCTCCTTTCTCCCCGTGGATGTAGGCATTAGGCCGAACCACGTAATTCTCTTGTTCCGTGTTCTTTGTGCGATCTTGTTCTCTAGTTGCTGAATTCCTAACAATTGGTATCAAGAGCTTGGGTTGGAGGATGACAGATGGAGCGAAGTTTGCTCTTGTGAAGTTCGATGGTTCTTCGAATTTTGGGTTATGGCAAAGGCGTGTCAAGGATCTCCTCGTGCAACAAGGGATGATCATTGCGCTCTCGGAGAAGAAGCCCGAGAAGATGGAGGAGCAAGAGTGGAAGGAGATGGGGGCTAAGGCGGTGGCGACAATTCGCTTGTGCTTGGCGGATGATGTGATGTATCACGTCATAGATGAGGAGTCACCAGCTGAGGTATGAAAGAAATTGGAGGCAAGGTATATGTCTAAGTCTTTGTCGAACAAACTTTATCTTAAGCAAAGATTGTACGGGCTCAAGATGAAGGAGGGCTCAGATTTGAGCCAACACACTAATGGTTTCAATCAACTTGTGAGCGACTTGAGAAAGGTTGATGTGAAGTTCGAGGAAGAAGACAAGGCATTATTGCTGCTGAATTCTTTACCTGGCTTCTACGAAAATTTAGTTACAACTCTAACTTGGAGGAAAGAGTCCCTGGTGTTGGAAGATATCACAAGTGCTCTGCTAGGGTTTCATCAAAGAAGGAAAATTGACGATGAACAAGCAGAAGGGCTAGTTGTGAGGGGTAGCCATGGTGATTGTAGTGGGGCAAAAGACAGGAAGGGATCCAAGTCGTGGTCAAGGAGGTTCAAGGAAAATTACTTCGAGTGCGGAGAAAAAGGGCACGTGAAGAAAGATTGTCCAAAAAGAACTCGGGATCGCGAGGAAAAAGGATCAGGTTCTGTGAATGTGGCCTCACATCGGATGGGTCAGATGGTGATCTTCTTTCTGTTTTGTCAAGTCCAAAGCATTCTGATTCCTGGATTTTGGATAGCGCTTGCTCTTTCCACATGACGCCCAAGAGAGGGTGGTTCGACGCCTACAAGTTCGTTGATTAAGGTATGGTGACTATGGGTGATGGTTCTACTTGTAGAATTGCTGGCATAGGTGATATCCAAATTAAGATGTGGGATGGTGTTGAGAGAAAATTGTGTGGGATTAGGCATGTTCCGAAGTTGGAGAGGAATTTGATCTCGTTAGGAGCCTTGGATTATAGTGGGTACAACTATAATATTGTAGGCGGGCTAATGGAGGTGGAGAAAGATGCTGTGGTGGTGATGAAGGGTGAAAGGAATGCTAGAAACACCTATAGGTTAGTGGAGAACACGGTTGTAGGTGGAGTCACATCATTGGATTTCGATAGAGGGGAGAAAAGCTCTTGTGTGATGGAGCGAAAGCTTGACATGAATGGTTTGAGTGGAGTTGGGATTCGCAGAGACAAAGTTAGCAAGTTCTCGCTATGGTTGTCTAAAGAGACGTGCACATCAAAGGTATTGGGTAGGTTTTGCATGGGGAATGCGAAGCCGTTGGTAGCACCACGGACGAATCGGGTATCTCACTCAAGGCCGAACGGTGGAGTTTGTGGCATGTCAAGGGTTCTACTTGGTAGAACAAAAGGTTGTCCTTTGTATGCTATGGCATGTAGCATTGGTATGAGGTAAGAAGGTCCAGCGGAGAAGCAGTTCGAGGTTGCGGAGCATGGGGTTGACCGAAAAATAGAGAGTGCATCTATTGGTCATAAGTTTGCTTCAGCAGGTGGACTTGCTAGTTGGAGTTCGATGGAGATTAGAGGGAAGACGCCAAACAAGCTCGGAAGCTGACTCTATGTGATTGAACGGAAAAAGGTGGTGAGAAAGTTGAGATGGTATTATTGATGGCAGTGTATCTATGGTCAAGGTGGAGCTGATAGAGTCGGTTTGGTTTCTCAAGTTCTCATGGTTCTTCATGTGGCGGTATTTTATCAAGATGGAGTTTGTTGAAGTTCGGATGGAGCTTCATGGTTCGTCCACAGGATGATTTCTCGCCAAGGTGGAGATTGTTAGAGATGTCGAGAAATTAAAGAGGAAACGATTTGTGGACTTGTTTCCTATTCTATTTGGACTAGCTTTTGGACTCCTAATTTGACCTAGATAGCTTACTTGATGTACAAGGGTTTGCCTCTATATAAAGGCATGTTACCCTAAGGTTTTGTATAGCTTTGTGACTCGAAAACTCATCAATAAAAGTTCTCCTTTCTCCCCGTGGATGTAGGCATTAGGCCAAACCACGTAATTCTCTTGTTCCGTGTTCTTTGTGCGATCTTGTTCTCTAGTTGCTGAATTCCTAACATATTCCACCTCCCAACTCATCATATATTTCTTTGGTTCTCTCTTCCTAGGCTGGACTCTTTTTTTTCTAGTAATAAAACTCCGGAAAGAGCCCAAAGGCGAGCTGGAGTTTAATTGGACCGGGCTTCGAGGGCGAAAATGAAATGTCCCGTAGAGAAGAGGCCAAAATAAGAAGATTGGGAGGGAATTCAAAACAGCGTCACTCATTCTAATCTTATAAACCCTAGATCATCATCCTCCTCCTCGGTAGAAGCTGAAGGTCCCAACGCCATCGCCGAAGAGAGAGAGAGAGGAATGTTCCTTGGAGTCCATCCACATGCGACGATGGTGAGTCTCTCTTACGATCCGTCCGTGTATAGATGATATATGACTGAATGTATGTGTTGTTGGTGGGTTGAATGAAGTGGGGTGGGTGGGAATTGTTGGTTATGGAAGACGTTCAAGCGAAGGAACAGCGGGAGGAACAAGCACGGGCGGGGCCACACTAAGTTCATCCAACTGCGACAAATGCTGCCCTAAGGTTCTTTTGTTCACTTCGCTTTTGTTCGCCTTATTTATTTATTTTTAATCTTCTCTTTGGCCGATGCGATTGATTTCCACGAGAATATTAGGATAAGGCGATCAAGAGGTTTCTCTTGAGGAACATTGTCGAGCAGGCTACGGTTAAGCCTGCATTTATGATGGTTAGTCGGTTAGGGATGTTCAAGAAGCCTGCGTTTATGATGGTTAGTCTGCCCCCCCCAACACACCGCAATTGTCCCATTTCATTTCTTCTTTTACTAGCTTTTCCTATTTGTAATCTCTATGGTGTATGTATTTCTGCAGGATATATACTGCCCAAGCTCTATATGAAGATGCAGTACTGTGTGTCCTGTGCCATCCACTCTTGCATTGTTAGGGTTCGCTCTCACAAAGACCGCAGGAGCAAGGAGCCTCCTCAGCGCTTCGTCAGGCGCCGGGTACCCTACTCCTATCCCTTTCTCAATTTCCACTTTTGAACTACTTGACTTGTGGCTGAATCGGGAGTTTGTGCCTTTAATGATCATACTTTGATGTTGAGCTCTGCTTAAATTCCCTCTTGCTTCGGTTGGCCATTTGTTTATCCACCATCCTCTTTGCTAAGTTGTCATTGGGTGGCTTTTGTTTGAATGTTCCAGGATGATGCCCCAAAGCTTGGACAGCCTGGCCAGGCTGGTCCCGGAGGAGCTCATCCTCTTGTTGCTGTTGTTGCTGCTCGCACATGATTGAAAGCACTCTGTCATTCATAGTTAATTTCGTGCCACTTTATACATGGATACAGGCTTCAGTTTTAGATCGTTGTCAAGTTTTGAGCGCTAGTGGCAGGAATCCCCTCATGCGCACATTATGCAGGGACTTTCAACTGCTATGTGGAAGAGTTGTTGGAACCTCACCTGCCCCCCGCGATTGAGGACATTTCTATGTGGAAGAGTTGTTGGAACCTCACCTGCCCCCCGCGATTGAGGACATTTCTATGGCGCTCTCTTGACAACAATCTTCCTGTGAGAATGAATTTATTAAAACGTGGCATAGCAGTGGATCCTTTGTGTCCCCTTTATCGGAGCAGCCCTGAAACCATTTCTCACCTGTTTTTGGAATGTCCGGCTTCATTGAAGGTTTGGCAAGACTTTGGTCCTATTGTTCCTGCTGTGACTTTTCTGCACTTTCATACGAACTGCCAAGAACTGTTTGGCAAGGTAGTTGCGGTTGAACAGGGACGACTAGTAGCCTGCATGTGGGGACTACGGAAAATACATAACCAACGTGTTTTCAACCCAGACAGAGTGGTGAATGTTCCTGGCGAGATGGAGTCAGCCTTGAAGTTCTCGTCTGACTATCTGGCTGCTAATATAAGAGAAAACCCTTCGTCTTTATGTCACATCACACAATGGTCTCCTCCTGAACAAGGCTGGCATAAAATCAATACTGACGCCGGTTTCTTCTCATTTGGGTTGGGACAAGTCAGTGCTATACTTCGGGATTCTAATGGAGAGTTCATTGCTGCTTCGTCTCACTTGTTCCCTCTCATTGATCACCCGACGCTTCTTGAAGCACATGGTCTTCGTATGGGTATCGACCTTGCTATTTCGCTTGGGATTTCGAAGGTGGTTTTTGAATCTGACTGCCAACCTCTTATTTTGCCATGAGTCGGACCTGTCTTGACCGCAGTGATCTCTCCATTGTTGTCGAAGATTGTCAAGTGGCGGCCTCCTGCCTTGAAGCTGCACAATTTCGATTTGTCCGTCGAGAGGCAAATGCTGCTGCTCATTTCTTAGTTAAATTTGCTTTTCCAGTTGGAGTTGCATCTAAACTTTATACTTATCCTCCGCTGGACCTTGCTTCTGTACTAGCATCAGACTTGGTGTAACCTAGGGATGACAATGGGTAGGGTAGGGTATTGGTAGGACCCTACCCATACCCTAATTTTTTTAGTGGATCCATATCCTATCTTTGACCCTACAAATTTTTTATTGTTAGATTCATACCCTACCCTCCTAGAGACCCAGGGTCCGACCCTTTAACGTTCTGCATTTTGATAATTTTTTATCAAAAGTTAATTTTTATATAAAATTTAAATAAATTCAAGATATCTACTATCTTACACATCAACATTCAATAAAAAATTAATGAAACATCAAATTTTGTAGTTTAATTTCAATAATACAAGGTTTTTCTTTTGAGTTTGAAATATATAAATAATTCAACAAAAGAAAAATATAGAATGTCGGCTTCCAGTGATCCATCATTCACAACATCTTTTAAGCTAGTTGTGTAATAACATAATAAATATGTGAAAGTTAACCATGAAGTATATTATATATATTATCAATACGGTCTAATTAAGGTCTAATTAGGATAAAGTCTAAAATAGGGTAAAAATGTAAGGGTAGGGTCCGACCCACAGGGTCTAGCTATGGATTCATAACCTACCATAAACCCTACCTCTAAACATGGACCCATATCCATACTCTACTATAGACCCAGCCAAAGTCAACATACCCTAGACCCGTAGGGTAAGAGTAGTGTCCGACCCTCAGGATATGGGTATTTCTGCCATCCCTAGTGTAACCATCTGGTTCCATTAATATATCAATGGTATTCCTCAAAAAAAAAAAACTGACGTGTGTGGCATTTGTTGTCTGATACTAGTTGTTTCTAGCTATCATTCGGCACCTAATTCAAGCCTTCCTTTTATGGTTGCTTTGTGTTGGAGCTTTGATCTCATCAGTTGCATGGTATGATGACCTTTAATATTATTTGAAGAGGAAGAGGCCTTAAACATTTTTACCATTGTCCTAGTTTCATTTTTTTGGGGTATTATATGCCTATCTTCCCTGTATAAGGGCGATCCTCCTCATTCATCCACTAGTGAGGGGCCTTGAATTCGTCCTCTTTGCTGGACTCTGTTGTAGTTTTCCCATCGTCCTGAACCAAACATGTGTTTCTCCAAGTCCACCTCAATAGTCGACGAGGCTGTTCAGAAGAATGTAGGTTGTTAGATAGAGGTCTTCTCCAAGGTCAACAACATAAGACAGGGCACTTTTGAGTGGCGTAGCCGGGCACAAGTTGTAAGGATGATTAAGCGGTCGGGCTTGCCGTATGGTTTGTGTCGGTAATTTGAGCATGTAATTTGTAGAACTTAGGCTAATCATCATCCAATACGATGTACGATACCTACGTGAGAACCAAATTCCAAGTAAAATTACAGCCCCGGTCCAATCCAATCTGTTCCGTTCCGTTCCTTAATACATGTAATAATAATGTAAAAAATAGAAACAGAGAATAAAGTAAACCGTGCGTTTATGATTCACGACTCAACCAACCCCTCTCCCCTTCTCGTTTCTGTTATATTTATATTGCACACAACAGAATTGACTTGATAATTGGACGCTCCACCGTTTGATTAGCTCTTAGTACCGTACGTGTCTGGATGATATACATCCATCGCTACAAGTAGCAAACAAGAGAGGAAGGATTTTTCCTGATGATTTATTTTATGGTTTCCCAAATGGTCGGGAGAATTATTATTTGTTGCGCTTTTTTCAACTACGGCCTCGCAGCGGAGATATATCACACTCATACTGCATCGTGGCTAGCCCCGAAATGACCGCTGAGCTCGTACTCTTTCGCACCGCTCATCTGCTCCGCATGACCATCATCCTTGGAGTTGTGACCACCGCCGCCTCCCCCGAGCTCCTTGTCCTCCCCGGACAGCTCTTCCAGTGACTTTCCCATTGTCTCCGGGATCAAGAAGGTGAAGAAGAAGCCTATCAGGTTCACTATGGACAGCTCTATTAGAACTTTCCTCATTACGGCCGACTCCATTTTCTGTGTCTTGGATTGGTAGTAGTACGCTGCTATTATGGCCCCCGCTTTCCCTGCAGCAGCCGACACCCCGTGGCAGGTGGACCTGAAACGTGCCGGGAATAGCTCCGCCGGCACTATGAAGGTCGTGCTATTTGGCCCGAAGTTAGCAAAGAACAGGCACAGCCCATACAGGAATAGGAACAGCTTGTGGTTCCCGCCGCAGTAGTCGTGATTGCAGGACCCCGGTTCGCCCCTCAAATCTTTGTAGTGGAACCCCAGAATCGCCATGCAGACCGACATTGCCAGGAACCCACCGAGCTGGATCACGAACCGCCCTATCTTGTCGATGAAGTAGACGGTGAACCAGTAGCCAGGAACCGTAGCGAAAAGCGCGACCAATGCCATGGCCTTGGATAGCTTGAACATCTCCTCGATGGCATTCATCGAACCCGCCTTCTCAAGTATCCCACTTGCTGGGTACACATCCTTCTGGGTCAGGTTGAGACTGTAGAATGCGATGTCCAGCAGGAACCATGTGGTGGTGGTACCTAACAGGTGCAACCCGTGCCTCTTGGCGAATTCCGCAGACATCAGCCCGTAGGAGTTGCCAGGATTCCGCCTATTGTTATCTTGCTCGTGGTTCGACGTCTTGGCGAATTCAGAGGTCTCAAGGACCCTGGCCATGTCCGCAGCGGCCTTTTGGTGGTTGCCTGCCACAAGAGCAGTGTACCTGGCAGTCTCAGGCATCTTCATCCTCCAGTAAAAGGTCAGGGCGGCAGGGACTGCGCCGAACATGAGCACCAATCTCCAGATGAAGTCAGCTTCGGGTTGGGTGGAGAGCTCTCTATTCTCATCATATGAAGGAGCCGGGAAGGCCACCCAGAACGCCTTAGAGACGATAAGGGACACGAATGCAGCGAACAGTATTCCCATGCCTTGCATCGCAAACACAGCCGCTATGAAGCCTCCCCGAGTCTTCTGGTTCGCGTACTCGGACATGATAACCGCGGATAGGGGGTAGTCCCCTCCTATTCCGAACCCGAGCCAGAAACGGAAGAAGCACAGAGTCGTCGTAACGCTCTTAGCGCTGGATCCAAAGGAAAGGCCGGATGCCAATGCGCATCCCACCATAGTGACCAGGGTAATCCCGTACACCTGTTTCCGTCCGAGCTTGTCACCCAGCCACCCAAAGAAGAGTTGCCCCGCAAGGGTCCCAAACAAGGCTACACCACTCACTGCAGAGTTGACGTCCTGCGGGAGCTTCCCTGGCTTGGCGTTGGTCAGGTCCGTGTAGTACAAGCGCCCTATCAGCTTGGTCACTGCAGTTATGCAGAAGAGATCGTAGGCGTCGGTGAAGAAACCCATCCCAGCAATGACAATGGCCTTGAAATGGTAGGCCTGGGTCTTGGCATTGTCTAGAGCCGAGAACACTGCTCTGGTTTCCTCCTCCATGTCTACAGGGCACCAAGTTTGGGAAGGACAGCAGTATAGGAGGAGAAAGAATAGAAAGGCCTTGACTGGATGAGCTCATCCCAAGAGTATCATATAGGCAAAGGGGGGGCTTTGACGTATTGGCAACATCGGTCGACTTTCCACAAGAAATTCGCTTAGTGACCAACATCGGATATGCTTTTGGCCCCGTCACTACCAAGAAAGTGCGGGAATGGTTTGTCTCTTGTTAGACTCGTAGCGATGCATCTGTTGTTTCTTGCTTCTTCGGAGGGGCCCACCAACAGAGTTCACACTAGAGCTGTCGGCTGCCAACATCTCTTGTCTCACTCTCTTCCATCTAGGAGTTTCCGGCGTATACCAACTACATCCACCACCTCTGCCTGCCATTAGTTGCTTCTCCCTCCTCGTCAAGCAAGTGACAGCTATAATAATGTGTAGTCCCCATGACAACCTCTTCAGAGATCCATCTGATAACCAATAAGTAGAGTACAATTCTCACTTCCGTGATGAATATGAGCAACCTTCCAGGCCAAGCCAAGGATGATTGAGAATCCACTTCCATTCTCCCAACTTTCTACTAGGGCTTACATCAGATGGTAGGGAGGTTTGCCTTTTACATAGGTTACTCATACACAGAGCAATTGATCCCTAAGATAGAATCGACATTGTGAGAATCCACTTCCATCCAAGAAGATGCAATTCCTTCCATAATAAAAAAAACTTCCATCGACCAAACGGAGACGTCCCAAATTCAATGACTAATACACTGACGGCTACCATAGTACAACAGGCCCCTCATATAGCCTATAGCATTGCAATAAAATAGGAAGAAGAATGCGTCCTTTCATTTCTCACAGTGCAAGATTCAAATGCACACATGTACAAATCTTGGGTTCACACCAGGAGTTTAAACCAGTTAGTTAGCACAAACCCTTCCAAAAGTGTAAGACATCATAATTTATGAACTAGCAACTATGACAGCCACACGATGAGCAACAGAATGTGTAAAGAGCTAGCTGATAACAAATGTGGCACCTAGATGTGTGTGATTTTATTCCTTTCCTGGGGCACTGTCTCATTGCCACCATAAGTAAACAACAGTTTCGAAAGATAACTGTTAGCAACAAACTTGCAGTCATTGGCACTGATATCCGCGTGAAAAAATGTCTTTCTGACATGTCATTTTGATTGACAGACTTTGCGCAAGCACGAACATGGAATGGAACAGTCAGAAACCAGAGCATTAAGAACCACCTTTTTCAAGTTTTTCAAGATCTTCGCGCTGCTTTCTCTCTGCCTCGTGGATTTCTCTCTCGGCATCCTCCTCTTCTTCAATACGGTCAAGATCATCAAACTCCTTCCTTGCTGCCATTGCTTTAACTACCGGATCTCTCAGCTCAGATATTAGACCTCCACCAACCCTGTACTCCTCCTCGTCTCCTACTAGGAACAACCGTTGATCAGGTCCAGAAGCCATCGGGATATCAACCGCCAATAGCTTCATATCATACTGCACGGGAATAAAGTTAGTCAGAAAATACAACGCAAGACATTCGAAAACAAAAGTAGAAGCGAACTCAAGACCTGGCCCTTCTTCTTTTTGACTTCGACACTGACTAGTCCTTTCCTTTCAGAACCGTGAATTGGGAAAATGAGGAAACAGCGGTTGGGGCGAAGGCGGGGCCGGAAGTTCTTCAAAGTAATCCCACCTCCTGACATGACATAGGCCCTTAAATCAGTGCCGGCGAGTGGAGCACCCATGACCTCAAGAATACCGGCAGAAGTGTTGAGCATGGTCATGGCAATCCTATACACTCTATCGGGATTGATGGTAAACCTGGACCGGATATAGAGTCCCTGAAGTAACAGCAGAGGCAATGGGTTGGTGGCACTTATAAGCTTGCCTCCCGCTCTTGCACTAAGCAATGTGGGATTCTCAACAGATCACACGATTAAATCAACTCAAAAGTCACTACTATTCAATTCAGAATGAAGCAGTAATGAACTACTCACGGAGAAGGCGACGATGGCGGAGGAGAGGGCGAGGAAGCCGTACTTGGCCATGCCCTCGGAGAGGCCAACGAAGGTGGTGGCGATCCCGAACATGAGCCGCCAGAGGAGGGCGCAGACGACGACCCCCGCGGCGCCGTAGAGCAGGAGTGAGTTCCTCCTGAGGAAGGCGTCCAGCTGCAGCCCGATTGCGTGGCGGTACCTGGAGAAGACGGCGGCCGGTTTCTCCATCAGCTTCTTCCCCAGCTCGGAGGAGGAGGAAGAGGAGGATATGTGGCGCCACAACCCCAACCCCAACCCCAACCCCAACCCCGGGTGGGTGAAGGCGTTGGGAATGGGAGTCCTGATGATTCTGGATAAAGCATCCGACTTTGGGAGGGTGGACCCACTGTAGTAGCGCATCATCATTGACATCATCATCGTCCTCCCTCCTCCTCCTCCTCCTCGCCGCGCCAGTGACATCATCATCTTTCCTTCCCTTGATAACAATTAGAGAGAGAGGGAGGGGAAGGGAACCCAAAGTCAATTTGATGGCAATCAGTCAATTTTGATTTACTTGCTCCTATCCTATGGGCCTCGAAACATTTGTTTTTAAAATCGAGCCGGAGGACGATTTAGATTTGTGCAAATTATTGTAGCATTTTTTTTATTTGATTTAACTAACGATTTAGTTTTTCTAGTTTTAAAAAATATTCTGACATCTCTTTTCTTTAATTTTATTATATTTTCGGGTCCTAATCGCCAAAATATTCGATTTTTTCTGGCGAAGGTCCACTTCAAAAGACCAAAATGCTCCTCATACTCAAAAACAAAAAAAAATTTCTTTCATTCCCCTTTTCTTCCTCTCCACCCTTCAACCAAAATCAAAACTAAAACTCAAAATCAAAAACACTAATTAGAAAGAATCCTAATTAACTTTGTCGTGGTCCTGTCACCTTAAAGGCTGACTCGCCGGTGTGTTCCGGTTGGTCCTGTCACTTTGGGGTCCTCTGTCGACCTCGCTTTTGACCGGAACTAAAAGCCCGAAGCCCGACCGACCTCCAGATCGTTGACCCAGTCTAGACCGTTCCCACCTGGCCGTCCCGACCAGACCTTAACCATTCTTCTTAATATTGACAGCCGACCCCTTTGTTCTTGTCCTAAAACAGAGAAGAACATGCCTTTAATTCTCGATTTCACCGGGAACTGAGTCGAGTAGAGGAGATAACGGGTTCAGCCTTTTTTGGCCCTCGACGTCTTTTGGGAATCCATCGTTGTTGAGGTCCCATCTTTTGGCAACGAGCATAACACGCTCTGTTGATTTCGTCTTTAAACCAAGACGAGCTCGTTCACGGTCTCGATTTCTCTAGTCTTTGTATGTCAGGGTGGATGACGATGGTCGTGGTCGTCGACTACAAATTCTCTCGCCAGGGATTGGGAATCGTCGATTGGGGAAAAAAATCCCAAATGGCAATTAGGGTTCATCCTCAAATTGGATTCAAAAATCTAATTAGGGTTCTTTAATTAGAGTTCTGGGTAAAAATCCCTAATTTCAACTGCAATTTTTGTCTTCCACGTTTGTCAATTGGTCTCTTAGGATTTTGGAGTTTCTTATTAGTGGATGTCCACGCCGTTGTTAATAGGATGTTGCATAAAAAAAAGCTTCTGAAGCTCAATGAAGGATTTGCGAGGATCCAGTATTAACGAACCAGAGCCGGAGAAATTTTTTATTTAGAGGAAGAAGATGAATTCAAGGAAGAAGGCAAAGGGAGAAGCGGGTTTTTTTTGGGAGGGGTATTTTTATCTTTTCAAGTGGACATTCGCCGAAGAAAATCGAATATTCCGGTGCCAGGGACCCCAAAATATAAAAAATTAAAGATGGGGGATGTCAGAATATTTTTCGAAACTAGAGGGACTAAATTGTTGATTAAGTCAAACAAGAGGAGTGCTACAATAATTTGCCCTTTAAATTTTGGTCCGATCATTGGGTCGATCGATCTAACCTATTGGGCTGGACTTTTTTAAAATTTCTGCAGACATTTTTAAAATTGGAAAATCACTCTCAAGTACTGGTGTTTGCTTAAATATACTCAAAAGTTTCTCGTGCTTGAAAAATATACGCCAAAGTCTCTCATGTTTAATTTTATTATACGTGTGAGTCCCTCGCTGACGTCAGCCACACTTTTTTTCATTTTTGTCATTGAAATGATAAAAATACCCTTAAAATTCATCTCCTTCCTCCGACGTCCATCTCCAACATCAACTACTACAACAAAAAAACCCTCCCCCAATACAGATTACTTTCCAAGGCTAAAAAATTAAAAGAATTAGGGCTGGGAAAATGTGGGTGACCTCGTGCAACAGTGGACAAGGGAAAAATGGCGGCGTTGGGGACCATATCGATTGAGAGTGCTGCGAGTACCGGCCACTCCCACTTCATCCAGGCACGAAGATCGGGTTAGCTGGGCATCCAGAAGGCACGACGATTGTTGATTATCGTTAGGGACCGCTGGGGTTTCCGCCTACCACTTTGTTGGCCACACTAAAGATTTGGAATTGCAAGCTCCGGTGAGTCGTCGGAGAAGAAGACAGAGGGAGGGTGGGCGGTCATCGACGACCCTGGTAATGTGGAGGATCATGGGGTGCTCTAGCAAGAGGGGGAAGGTGGTGGGAGAATCATTCGATTAGAGAACCATGGTCGCTGCCGTTAGAAGAGATACGCTGGTTGAGTGGTATAGCATCGTTCTCGGTGCTTAGGTGTCGTTGTCGTTACGTCTATGGGGAACTTGCCGCCGATCAAGAACGAAGAAGATGAACTTTTTTTATTCTTTAAGGGTATTTTGGTCATTTCCCTGACAAAAAAAGAGATGCTGACGTGAACCAGGGACCTGAACGTATAATAAAATTAAACACGATGACTTTGGCGTATATTTTCGAACACGGGGGACTTTTGAGTATATTTAAGCAAAAATGAGGGACTTGAGAGTAATTTTTCCTTTTAAAATTTATACTAGATAAATAGTATGTGTAAATAACTAAATATTTATCTGTAAATGACTTTTTTCACCATAGATTCTAGAACTCAACCATTAGAGATATCCAAAATTTGAAAAAATTAGGAAAAATCAATGTTTTTTGGTTCCCGGTTGAACCGCCTGGACTGACCCAGAAAATTCTGGGCAAACCTTCCGGATTTTGGACGATTTGCAAGGCAAATGGGTTAACCCTCAAATCCGATACGGTTGCCAGCCCAATCCGTGGTCCAACCAGTCGATGGGCCTCCAACTCCAACTCCAACTCCAACTCCAAGTCCAAGTAAATAAATTTGTTCTCTCTTTACTGTACAACAACCTTTATACATTTTTTTAAGGAACAACAACCTTTATACATTTACTTACGGGAGTTGAGTAGGTTACACACACATACGCACACGTGTTTACTGCATAAGGAGTCAAAGACAGAGAAAAGGCATAAGAAGACGATGAAGATAGTTGAAATTGCTTGCTTAGAAGACAACTACGCTTACCTGTAAGCTTCACTTGTTGTTGTTGTTGTTGGATTTGGGCTTCTGATGATTGTTGTTTGTTGCAGGATCATCGATGAAGCGTCCAAAGAGGCGGCGGCGGTGGATCCGGTTGAGCCCCACAAGGTTCTCGAAGCTGCCCGAGTCCACGGCGTCCGCATCTCCCTCGTCCTCACCACTCACCACCACTGGTTGCTCCTCTCTCTCTCTCTCTCTCGAAGTAATTTGGCCGCTGCTATGCTTGCTACTTAATAGGGGTTGGTTGGATTGATTGGTGAAAATGATGATTTCGTCAGGGATCACGCTGGGGGGAATGACAAGATGAGGGAACTGCTCCCTGGGATTAAGGTCTACGGGGGTTCCCTTGACCAGGTCAAGTCTTGCACCCATCTCCTCGATAATGGCCAAAAGTTCTCCCTTGGATCCCGTCTCTCCGTCTTGGCTCTTCACACTCCATGGTATCCCCCTCACTCTCACTCGCCTCTATTCGTTGTTAAGGTGTATCATTATTCTCAGTTGAGGGTTGTTGCTGTTGTCAGCCATACCAAAGGTCACATCAGTTACTATGTCACTGGAGCGGATGGGGAGGACGAGGACCCTGCAGTTTTCACCGGCGACACCCTCGTACGACCACTCCACCCCCCCTTCTCTTCCTCGCCATTTATTTGTGCTAATCATTCTTGAGTCGACTGCTTCTTCATTGTTGCTCTCTTTGGGTACTTGGTCCGTCCATCCATGTGCAGTTTATTGCTGGTTGTGGCAAATTTTTCGAGGGCACAGCAGAGCAGATGCATCAGTCCCTCTGTGTCACCTTGGCTTCACTCCCAAAACCAACTCGAGTTTATTGTGGACACGAGGTCTTTTTTTTTTCCCTCTTCCCTTTCTATTTGTAGTTAGTTGATGATCAAACCTTCGGGCAAATTTCTCGTCTGAATCTGTAGGCTTTGGCTTCTTTGTCCAGTACACAGTGAAGAACTTGCAATTCGCGCTGACGGTTGAACCAAATAACGCCAAGATACAGCAGAAGCTGTCGTGGGCTCAGCAACAGAGGCAGACAAGCCTGCCCACTATTCCCTCAACCATTGAGGAAGAAATGGAGACAAATCCATTCATACGTGCGGATCTTCCAGAACTTCAGGTAACGGCTGATGATCTAATTTTGTGATTGGTATTTCATTTTGTAGCAACTAGAATGAGAGAGCCCTAGTCGACTTCGAAGGTAATCCAATATAACTGAGTTGCTTTTAACATTACGGAATCTTCTGATCAGCTCGATGTGTCCAGTTTGTGTGTCATATAACTTCCTAAACATGGTATCTTACACTGAGTTGTACGTGCGTGCGTCATTCGCAGGCAAGGGTCGGTTGCAAGTCTGCAGTTGAAGCGCTTGGGAAAATAAGGCAGATGAAGGACAACTGGAGGGGATAAAATGATGGTTTAAGGTGGAGGCTGTGAGTTTATGTAGCGTGTACTTAACTTGTTGAGGCTGCCTCGCCTGCCTGTTGTTTCTGCTGCCGGTAGACTTCTTTTAGGCTCAAGTTCGAGTGTGGTTGTTAAATAAAGCAGACATTATTATTGAGAAACCTTTCCCTTGCCAGGAAATTTTGCATTTTTAACAAGTTGTAAAAAGCAAGCAGGAAGACAAAACAGTATAAATTGGGAAAACTAACAACAAAACATAAAATGGAAAAAAAAACCAGAACAGACAGAGCCCAAATCCGAAGTCTTTTTTGCTAAGAGCGCGAATCCAAAGTACTGGCTTCCTTGGATGGGCACATGCACGTAATCTAGGCTCTGATTGGGTCCTGTAGCAACTCGGGGCGAAATTGTATTGAGAAAATGGGGTCAGGCTGCGTGATACATCGATTCGAGGGCTGAATGTTGATATGGTGGATAAGGATGAACAATATATATGGTATCCGATTTTGTATACGGATTGGAATACCTGACATGGTTGGCACTTGATGTCAACGGTACCGACAACTCCGAGAGAGACGAGAAGAATGAAAGAAGGAGAGGGAAAAATAAACAGATGTCGGGTATGTTTTGCTACCCATATCAAGGTCCATGCGTGAATTGCTTTGCTAATCAGCCACCACCAACTGCAGCTCCCTTTCCAAAACAAACAGAAAACATTGGCCGGATGGTTTAAGCGAGATTCCTTTCTGATGATGAGTTCCGACGTGTCTCGAAGATTCCCTTGTTTTGCTGCTCAGACTGAATAAGATGATCCCACCGATGCCGAGCTTCTATCTCTATCTTGGAACCAAGACTTTGGCTGCTTTGCCGCTGGCACCAGCCGCGGCTTTCGTATATACAATTGCGAACCTTTTTCGGAGACCTTTAGGCACGATCTCAAAGAGAGCGGAGGAGGAGGATGCTTCAAAATTGTCGAGATGCTCTTCGGTGCCTTTCCCAACTCTCGGTACCCTCCTAACAAAGTCTTGATCTGGGATGACCATCACGGCCGTTACATCAGCGAGTTCTCTTTCAGGTCCGATGTTCGTGCGGTCAAGCTGAGGCGTGATCGCATTGTTGTCGCCCTCGAGCACAAAGTATACGTCTACAGTTTCACGGACCTTAAGCTTCTGCACCAGATCGAGACCCTGGCCAATCCTAGGGGCCTCTGCTGCCTTTCTCAGCATTCAAATACATCCGTGTTGGCCTGCCCGGGTCTCTGTTGGGGAAAACACCCACTTCCTGTGGACCCAAACAATGCAACGAACACACAAGCACACGAGCAAACTACGAACCCATGAGAAGGACGAGCTCACACAAACAAAATACAAAGGAAAGCACAAGAAGGGACACAATATTTGGTTACCTGGTTCGATCTCAACGATCTACGTCCGGGGGCTACCAAGCCAGGAGAGATTTCACTATCTTCACACTCTTGAGCTTAACTTGCTCTTACAATGAAAGCCACACTCTTGGCACCCACTCTCACTTTGGGTTCTCTCCTTTTCTCTCTACCCACACACTTTGGGAGCTCTCTCTTGGCAAAATCTTTCACTAGGGTTCTACACACTTTCAAGGAGGCTAACAAGGGTATTTATAGAGCCACAAAACCTAGGGAGCAAATGGGGCTCGGGGAGGGGCAAAACTGTCCGACAGTGCACTTTGTGCGCCTTTTCCGGCGCCCGCCGGGTCCGCGTGCTTGTTCAAAGGTGGCGGCCGCTGGGTTCATTAGCAACACAATATTTTGATCTCTTAGCTTCTTGAAACCGAGACTCCCAGCCTCTCTTTAGGCGAACAAACAACATCCAAAGCAATAAGATGCGGCCTCTTTTTCGATTATGAGGAACCCCACAAGAAGCCGCGTTGAACTTTCTCTATTGCTTTGCACAATCCCATTGGTAGCTTCGTGGTTTGCATGGCATTGGAAGGCATAGCACTGATGACCGCCTGCGATAGTGTGGCCCGACCTGCAAAAGATAACTTATCCACACACTAACTCTTAAGTCTTTCATAAACTTTATCCAAGATAAAAGAGAAGATACTTTTGGTGACTCTATCATGTAATAGAGGCATACCTAAATACTTTCCCAAGTTCTTAGTAAGAGCCACACTAAGCTTATTAGCCAAATCCCGACTTAAAGAGGTGGATACGTTCTTCGAAACATAAAGTTTTGACTTGGATTTGCTAACTTGTTGACCAAAAATGCTGAAAAAATCATCCAACACCCGAATGACAATCGCTGCCTGAGATTTAGTAGCTTCTGCAAAAATGAACAAATCATCAGCGTAGAATAAATGCGAAATAGCTGGGCCTTTCTGAGAAATTTGAAAAGGCTTCCAAACTCCCCGTTGGATGCTATCAGATATCATATGGCCAAGTCTCTCCAGGCATAGAACAAAGATATATGGAGATAGAGGATCTCCTTATCTAATCCCCCGTGTCGGCTTGAACTTAGCCGTAGCCTCTCCATTCCAAAGGATTTGCATCTCCGCTGTAGAAACACAACAAAGGATTAGCTTAATCAGAATGTTGGGGAGATTGAGAAGTTCAAAGTCTCCCTGATGAAGCTTCAGTTGATTCTATCGTACGCTTTAGCCAGGTCCACTTTAAGCGCCATAATTCCTTTCCCCGTTCTTTGGTTCTTCATGGTGTGGATAGCTTCTAAAGAATGATCACATTCTCGGTAATGCAGCAACCCGGAACAAAGCTGTTTTAATGGTGGGTAACCCAGTTAGGCATGAATGCCTGAAGACGGCAAGCCACAATCTTCGTCACCAATTTTAAGGGAATGTTGCAGAGACTTATAGGTCTAAAGTCAGAGGGATATTAAGGGCTGTCCACTTTAGGAATTAAAGTGATAAGAGTGTCATTGATCCCCTTAGGAGACCAGAAGCCCTTAAAAGCCTGTCGAACAAACTGCATGATATCATCCTTGACTACCATCCAATTCCTTTGGAAAAAGATGGCATGGAGCCCGTTAGGGCCCGGAGCTTTTAGTGGTGCCATAGAGAAAAGGACACGGCGAACCTCATCCTCTTCCGGGTATATACCAAGGTTGGTCTTCTCCACTTCCGTCATCTGAGTGAAACCATTCGGACACCTGCTCCTGGGTCTTCGATCAACTTCCTCCGTATATAAAGAAATAAAATGGTCTCTTAATAAGGTCTTGATGGTTTCCCCATAAGTGACCCACACGCCCTCTTCATTCCTCAACGTCTCAATATGGTTCCTTTTTCTCCTGACAACCGTGGAAGCATGAAAGTAGCGGGTGTTCCTATCCCCATTTTGGAGGAACTCTCGTCTCGACTTCTGACACCAAAGCATTTCTTTCTGCTCAAGCATCTGCTCTAGTTTCGACTTCAATTCTCTTTCCAGATTCTGGAGAAAAGGATTAGGCCGAATGTCCATAGCTTTTTGGATTCCCCCCAATCTTCGTGTGAGCCTATTTTTTCGCTGGTGGATGTTACCAAAAACAGTGCGATTCCACTCCTTGACCCATTCAGCAAAGAGCTCACAGGCTAGCCCCAGCGGTTGACCTTTATCCCAAGCTTGTCATACGAAATCTGGAAACTGATTATCCGAGAGCCAAGCAGCTTAGAATCTAAAAATTCTCTAGTTGGGAAGCAAATTGGGGCTGAGTTCACATTAATCAATAACGGGCAGTAATCCAACTTAACTTGAGGCAAATTGACCACTCTAGCTTCCAGAAACTGCAACCGCCATTCAATATTTGCAAGGCCTCTGTCAAGTCTTTCGTGAGTTGTGCCTCTTACCCAGGTGAAGCGCGCACTAACATAACCCAGATCAAGTAAACCACAATCTTCCATCCATTCCTTGAACTCCGAATGCTTGGTCCCTCGAATATGGGCTCCCTCTATTTTCCCATCAAAAGCTAGAAAAATGTTGAAGTCCCCCACGACGACCAGCCATGGTCTGTTCATTGAAGCAGCAATCTTACGTAACTCGGTCCAGAGCTCCTCCCGGATGGAGGGTTTCGGGTGCCCATAGACAGCCGTGAAGCACCAGAGGGGACCCCAACAGTCATCAATCTCAAGGTGCACAAACTGTCTATGTAGGTGGATGATCCTAATCGACGTCGTGTCCTTATTCCATAAGACACAAATGCCACCTGAATGACCCTGCATAGGAGATTGGGAAATGTTAGTAAATTTTAGTGCTTTCGCAATCAATTCAGCGCGACGATCAGAAATCCAAGTCTCCAAAAGAACAAGAATCTCTGGTTATGCGCCCTAACAATATCTTTAACCATAGCTTTAAACTTAATGCTAGCCGATCCTTGGCAATTCCAGATAATAATATTTGAATTCTTATTCATTCTAGACCTCGAATTAAGGGAGTGACTCGAGCTAGGACTAATATGATGCATTAAAAAAAAAGTTAGGCGACTCCCTGAGGGGAAGATCCCCTGGTATCACCCTCCTCCTTTCCAGTGCAAGGACTGCTTGCCGCTTCCACATTGTCCAAAGCCATCATCTGGTTCTCGATGTCAATTGTTACCCCGGATCTGATCGCCTCAACCCCAACAACTGGATCTATGGCCATAAGGTCGGGGGTTTCTTCTTGGGGGACTCGGGGTCCAGGTGGAGTCGAGGGTCGGAACACTCCTCTCATATTGGTTCCGGGCTGTCTGTCTCCGGGTCTAGGTCCTCCGGCGGTTCCGGACCAACGGAAGGGCCTGGTGATGCAGCGGCCTCCTTACCTTTAGGCTGCTTCTCGAGACTCTTGCATTGGATGTCACCTGCCCAGACCCTGCCATCATCGACCCGGGTTGTTACGATTGCCGACGTGGTTGAGACCTAGCCACAACTGGCTGGCTTCTTACTACATGTGTCGCCTTCTGCTGTATAGCATTATTCTTGAGTTGTAACCTTTTTGATGTTGGACATGGTAGTAGAACCACCAGCATTTCGGGCCCCAATTGGAGGAGTAGCTTGTTTGGGAAAATTGGACAGGGGGTTAGATTTGGCGTTACCTGAGATGGCCTCAGACTCAAGACCCGTGATCTGGCCTGTCTTTTGGGCAGGGGCCTGGTATTCTGGCCTTAAGTCCTACAAGACGCCAAACCCATTAGCATCTTTTGGTGAAGGGTCAGAGCTCTCTTTAATCTTCCCGTTGGAACCACCACCCATATCAGGAAATTTCACCACGCTCGTCTGAACGGATCCAGCCACTTTCCGAGGCCGTGATCTCTTCTGGACGACCATCCACTCCCCGAATCGCGACTCCAACTCCGGCCTGGAAGGTACCTTAGATGATGCCGGGACCTCTTGAACCTCTTGCTGCTCCTCCTCCTGGACCTCCGGCTCAGCCTCTCTAGGTCTCCTGCAGCTGGTGGTCACATGCCCGTAGCAGCGCCCACAGTTAAAACATATTGAATGGAGCCCTTCATACTGTAGGCGGAGGACACAGCAACTAAATCTGAACGTGGCCAGGAGGGGCCTAGTCAAGTCGATCTCGACACAAATACGTGCAAACTTCCTCCTTTGATATGTTTCAGTCATCGTATCAAACCTGATAGGTCGACCAATACGTTCAGCTAGCCTTCGAAGGAATTTCGAATGGTACAGTTCCATGGGCAGTTCTGGGACCCGGACCCAAACCACGATCTTTGAGGTATCAGGGGTCGAAGTTCGGACTCCACCGCTGGATGGTGACATAGTGGTCCGCCACCATCCATCCACGAGCCATCCAACAAAATATGACGATATTCTTCGTTCGATGATGGCTTTACCAAGAAAAACTCGTGGCCGAGATCTACCATGTGAAAATCTCTTCAAGTATGGGTAGGCAACTCGATGATCGAGTACCTTAATGATGAGCGTCTTCCACGGTGGTGGAGCTTTTTTTCTTTATTTCCTATTAGGTGCGGGGAGGAGTTGACAAAGCCGATATTTATGGAATTGCGTTATCCCCGGATGTTCAGTGGTTGGCTGCGTCAAGTGCAAAGGTACTGTTCATATATTTAGTCTTAAGAGTCCGAGTGGCTGGTGAAGATATCGAGTTAGAAACATGTTCTTTGAGGTGCTTTTTTGCATCCTGTCTTCCCACGTATGCAATTGCAAGCTTCTCGGGTGGGAATTCATCTTCCTCGTGCACTGCCCTGCCTTGTTGTATTTAACGGCCAAGTTCAGCATCTCCTGCAAATTCCAAGTTCAAGCCAGTCGCTCAATCAACCACATATAGCTGTCCACTGTTAAAAGAGCTGTTTTTATCCGCTATTCTACGACACCGACTGAATACACTGATTGTAATAAATTGACCTACATTTATCTGCGCGATCCATTGGCAAGTTGATCTCTTAGTCGAAGAATTAAGGATGGAGTTGAAGTCTCTACCTCTTTGTGCTCTTTCCTTTGTTCCTAGATCACGTAACTTAGTCGCTGATTGAATTTGTAAGAAGACTAGAGCTAATCTTCTTCCGTTGGATTGGGTCACTAGCCACCCCCAAAACTAGATTCTCTCGTGTTCTAACTTTCCTACTTAATAATATAATTTATGAACTGGTTTACCCTCTCTTTCCTGCATTCCATATACAACTCGGATGCCTTCCTGTACAATCCACGACATCGTTCCACTTCCTGAGCTCTTTGGCTAAGGCAACAGCCGATTGCCATGTGCTTGGCAGCATCCCACGGGCTATTTTATTCCACTAGTAAAGGAAAAACCAAAAATCCCTTAGCACCAAACTCGCTCTTAACATCCCTAAGCATCACCTCCATTGCACAATCCACCAAATTTAAACATTAAGGCACTAAAGAGTATTGTCTCCCAATGCGCAATATAGTGGCTAACAAGCAACAAACTCGCTCATAAGACCAACGAACTACAGCTTAGCAACCAGTACCAAATTTCTGCGACGAAGCAGCATCGCCGTACATTAAGCAATCCATCAATTTAAACCACAGAACATTGACAACAAATTTCCAGCTATGAAGCAGCATAACAACTAAGGATGGAGTTGAAGTCTCTACTCTAGGAGGATATACCAGAAGAACACGATTGTTACCGCCGTGGACCCCACCCTGGAGTCCACGCTTCGGATGCACTTCTACGAGAGCGGGCCCTACCTGAAGTTCGCCCACTTCAAAGCGAACCAGGCGATCCTGGAGGCCTTGGAGGGGAAATCGCGCGTCCACGTTATCGACTTCTCGATGAACCAGGGGATGCAGTGGCCGGCGCTCATGCATGCCCTCGCTCTCCGCCCCGGCGGTCCCCCCAGCTTCCGCCTCACCCTCCGGGATCGGCCTCCGGCTGCGGACAACTCCGAACACCTCCAGGAGGTCGGCTGGAAGCTCGCGGAGACTATCCACGTGGAGTTCGAGTACGGGGATTCGTCGACAGCTCCCTCGCCGACCTCGACGCCGACATCCTTGAGCTCCGGCCGAGGGAGTCCATCGCCGTCAACTCCGTCCTCGACCTCCACCGCCTCCTCGCCCGCCCCGGCGCCCTCGAGAAGGTCCTCTCCGTGGTCCGTCGGATCAAGCCGGAGATCTTCAAGGTTGTCGAGCAAGAGGCCGGCCACAATGGGCCGGAGTTCCTCGGCCGGTTCATCGAATCCCTCTACTACTACTCCACGCTCTTCGACTCGCTCGACGGCGCCGGTGCCGGCAGCTCCGAGGATGATCGGCTCATGTCGGAGATGTACCTAGGCCGCCAGATCTCCAACGTCGTCCGCTGCGAGGGCTCCGACAGGGTCGAGCGGCTTGCCGAGTGGAGGAACCGGCTGGGATCGGCCGGGTTCGATCCGGTATGCCTCGGATCCAACGCGTTCAAGCAGGCCAGCATGCTGCTCGCCCTCCTCGGTGGCGGAGACGATTACCAGGTCGAGGAGAGCGACGGCTGCCTCCTCCTCGGGTGGCATACGCGGCCACTCATCGGCACATCCGCCTGGCGGGTTAACTCAGCGGTTTCTCTGTTCTCTTGTTCTTCGGGTGGGGTCAGGGCAATGAGCTGGAAACGGGGCCCACCACCAGGGTGTCGCAGAGTCAGACTCTCTGGCTTTTTTCTGTTTTTCTCTTTAATTTATTTCTATGGGCTTGGTCTGGAGAGGGGTCTTCTTTGTAATTTTATGGTTTCTACGAGGGTGGAAAGATATGTGGGTTTAATTTTTCTCTCTTCTATTTTGTTATTTTGGTTTTCCAATTGTGATATATAATGTTTATAGAGCGTCTATAATTTTATTTAAGATGGAATAAAGCATTGCAAATTTCATTTTGGCCCCAAATTGTAATAAATCAAACTATTATATACTTGCATGTGAAATTTCATTCATCTATGTGGGGAATTTAGCTACGATGTAGAGAATTTGGTTTTTTCGGAACCAAACTATTTTCCAAGAAGAACGATGCAACCATGATTTTTTAATTCATACCATCCTACACCAGATTCAAGAATAGCTAAGGTGGTCAAACTCGTTGAAAAATTTAGTCGGACAAGATGTCATTTTGCACATTGAATCTCTCAGGGATTACGAGATTATGCTTGTTCCTGGTCAGTAAATGATCAATTGTAATGCAAACCATCTGGGGTTGTAATGATAATACTCTATATACCTATATATATCAATAAAGAGATTTAATTACCAGGAAAATTCATTTTGTCCCTAGACAAACTACTAGATACTAGTTAAAATGAAATCTTCCTAATTTCTTTTAGATCAGAAAACGCTGCGCCAGTCTTTCAGTTCCACTCAAAGCTTGATGTTGATGTTTCGTACAGCTCTCATTTGACTACTAAATTGGTAATGCGTAGTGATAATGGAACACTAAGTAAAGAAAAGTCGAGTATCTTTAGATCATATATAGCGGATGATTATCATAGTTTCAGAAAACTTAAACTATAAGGAAGAGATGTATTGGATTGGGTCCGGAGTGAAAGGGTCATTTCAGACCGTTTGGACAAGACCGATAATAGTATGCCCCGGTTCAAAAACTTCTTATGCCGGGCTTTAGACAATAACCTCCTGGTGAGGATGATCCTGATAAAGCGTGGTGTGCATATTGATCCTCCACCCCTCTCTCCACAGCCGACCCCTTCGCTTGGACCAACGACGGTCGTCCACTTTCGAGAGCTCTACCTCCTTCTCCTCAGCCCCGTTGGACCGCGGCTTCATGTCGGGCCCACTCGATAAGCCCGTCTTCGGCGGAGATGCTAAAGGCAGAGGAGGTAGCAGGTTCCTCGGGGTTGATGTAGAGGAAGGAGTGGCCGAGATTACAAAACTGGCAAAAAAGAAGCAGAAGAGGAGCAACAATGGAGGACACAAGGGAGGTGTTAAGAGAAATGAAGAATAAGGCTTAAAGAAGACGATGTGGTCGAGGAAGCAAAAGAATCAAAGGAGCCAGAGAAAATTTATTATTTCAGTATGGATGGACTTTTGAATTTTATTTACATATTTCTTATTTAGGTGGGCCATGGGCCAAATCTGTTGGTTTTCTATTTTTCTTTTAAAGCCCACTTTTGGCTTGCTTTAGATGGCGGTAGATGACATAAGTAAGGGATGAAAAAATAAGCAGAGATTATGGTATTTAATTAGTCGTAATTACATAAACAATGTTGCGATTATATAATTCTGATGGTTTATTGCTTGCATGGGTTCCCATGTGGTATGAGAAAGTGATAAATATCTATCTTTCGATGTGAATTTTTATTTATGAATTCAAGTATTATAAGTAAAATAAATATTGATAGAAAGAATCGTTTTTTATTTATGGTTAGACAATGTGGGCTAATAGTATTTTTAAATTGTTCAACATTTAAACTTTCATGCTTGAACTATCATCCAAAATTAATAACTACTTTTTTTTAATATCAATTTCTATTTATACTACACATTGATATAATCTTTAACTTATTTTAAGAGAGGCTTGGAAAATACATTCTAGAAAATTTTCAGGAAGGTCCCCGCCGTCGTCTCTGCCACATGGCGCAATTTCACAGAACGGCGTCATTCGAAGATGGATTGTAGAGGAAGAGAGGGATGGTCTTGATGATGGAGTTATCAAATCCGTAGGGGGAGTACACGTGGAAGCCAGCGGGCCCGTCAAGGGAGGAATAGTCGAACGGGAGGGGAGGCGAGTCCAAGTTGGAGAACGTTGTGGAGTATGATGGCAGCTAAAACTTACGGCGCCGACGTCGACACCACCACCGGCGGAACCGATAGGTAAGGAGGATGAGGAGGCGGGAATAGGTGACCAGTAGGAAGGCCGCCACTACAACGACAACCATGTAGATGAGCGGCGGGCTGAAGTCCACGCCCTAGAAAATGGCACTCGCATCTTATTCATGTACAGTTTAAAAAAGAAAATTAATAAACGAGCATCTTATTCATGTACAGTTTAAAAAAGAAAATTAATAAACGATATGTTTTGCGAGTTTTGAAACAAAATGGCACTCGCATCGCGCGTGCTTCTTTACTAGTTGTAATAAATCAAACTATTATATACTTGCATGTGAAATTTCATTCATCTATGTGGAGAATTTGGCTACGATGTAGAGAATTTAGTTTTTTCGGAACCAAACTATTTTCCAAGAAGAACGATGCAACCATGATCTTTTAATTTATACCATCCTACACCAGATTCAAGAATGGCTAAGGTGGTCAAACTCGTTGAAAGATTTAGCCGGACAAGATGTCATTTTGCACATTGAATCTCTTAGGGATTAAGATATTATGCTTGTTCCTGGTCAGTAAATGATCAATTGTAATGCAAACCATCTGGGGTTGTAATGATAATACTCTATATACCTACATATATCAATAAAGAGATTTACTTTCCAGGAAAATTCATTTTGTCCCTAGACAAACTACTAGATACTAGTTAAAATGAAATCTTTCTAATTTCTTTCAGATCAGAAAACGCTGCGCCAGTCTTTCAGTTCCACTCAAAGCTTGATGTTGATGTTTCGTACAGCTCTCATTTGACTACTAAATTGGTAATGCGTAGTGATAATGGAACACTAAGTAAAGAAAAGTCGAGTATTTTTAGATCATATATAGCGGATGATTATCATAGTTTCAGAAAACTTAAACTATAAGGAAGAGATGCATTGGATTGCGTCCGGAGTGAAAGGGTCATTTCAGACCGTTTGGACTGAAGGACCGATAATAATATGCCCCGGTTCAAAAACTTCTTATGCCGGGCTTTAGACAATAACCTCCAGGTGAGGATGATCCTGATAAAGCGTGGTGTGCATATTGATCCTATTTGCCCATTATGTTCTGGTGCACCAGAGTCTATTCGGCATATCTTTATGGACTGTCCCAAGTCGGTTGACCTTCTTCGCTCCATGGGCTTCCACTTTGGCACTGCCTCTGATCTCCAGTTCCCTGCAATGTGCATTAACTATCTAATGGGCATGGAAAGTGTTGACCGGTGCAGACTTATAGCCGGGCTATGGGGGGTCTGGCGGATACGTAATCTCAGTGTTTGAGGAGCCTGCTTCACTCGACGTCTCTAGAGAGCTGTCTGCGGCTATGCAACTCGCAACTGACTATATAGAGGCCAATGCTACCCCTAGCCCAAGAGTCTGAGGCCCCGCTCCAGTTTGGAAACCTCCGGACCCGGGGTGGCTTAAGGTAAACACTAATGCGGGCATCTCTCCATCGGGTTACGGCCAAATTGGAGCCCTAATCCCTGATCCTGGCAGACGCTTTATTGCTGCTGAAGTACGAGCTTTGCGTAATGTTGTGCACCCCACCTTACTTGAGACCCAAGGCATCCTACTAGGAATTGAACTCGCTCGCTCCCAAGGGGTCACCCGAGTCATCATGGAATCAGATTGTCAACCTTTGGTGGTGGCTCTGAATGGCAATCTCCATGATCGCATCGACCTCCCGATTACTGTCCAGGAGTGCCTCTTAGGGATGGCAAAAAGACCCAGACCCTGTGGATCAGACCCAGACCCTACCCCATGGATCTTAGGGTCTACAGGTCTTGGGTAGGGTATGGGTTTGGGTCTATCTATTTAGATAGGGTCCGGGTCTGGACAGGGTTCATATAAATCTAGACACAGACCCTGCCCATAGACCCATTAATTAGACCCTACCCTACTTAGATCCTAGTTAGACCTTACTTAGATTCATATTTATTATATTATTAAGATAATTATAATACAGTCGTAAAAAGAATAAGTGAACACCAAAAAAAAATATAATACTATTTTTAAAATTGAAATGTCAAATATTATATGACTAATTAAGTAATTAATTTTTTTTGGTTAGATGCAGAAGCTACCAAGAAGAGTTAGATTACAAGAGCAAGTAGATGATTGAGAAGACTTATTCAGAAGTCGCTTGAAAATTTAGAAAGAAATTTTTTTGAAGTTGAAACTTTATATTATGCAAGAAAATTTATATGTTTTAGTTTTTGATTGACGAGGTAGTCGTATGTGTTTCGTTTTATGTTGTGGTCAACAATTATCTATTTAAACCAGTTGGTTTATAATTTACTCTAACTTTAACTCGAGATTATAATTTTATTACATATACTTTAATTTTTTACTTTTTATTTGGATTATATTGAAATAATAAAAATATCTTGTAAAATAATTATAAAAAAGATAGAATGTTAAAGGGTCGGACCCTTCAGATCCCGTAGATCATGGGTCTCCTAGAGGGTAGGGAATGGGCTTAACAATAAAAATTTTGTAGGGTCGAAGGTATGGTATGAGTCCAACTCTAAAAATTAGGATATAAATTTGGTTCTACTAATACTCTACTCTACTCTATCCACTGTCATCCCTAGTGCTCGTAAGTGGCGACCACTTTTGATGAAGTCCGGTTCACCTGTACGCGCCGGGAAACTAACGTTCCTGCCCATATCAACTGGCGAAAATACTTCTCAAAAAAAAAAACTGGCGAAAATAGTTCTCCCTTCGAATTCGAGCCGTTTATCCTTTTCCACTACTCCTACGGAGATTGTTAATACCCCTCCAAAAAAAAATTTACGGAGATTGTTGATGCTATTTCTCGTGATGCGGTACAAAACTCTGAAGTTTCTATTTGATCAATGAAAGCTATGATGTTAGCCCTAGAAAAAATACGGCCAAAGCGCTAAGTCCCTAAATCCATATGGACGGCGATGATTAAGCTATTTTATGGTTCGTTCGTCTGGACCCACTGTGATATCTACGTGGGGCGATTAGATTGGTTTAGGGTCGAGCATTTCGCATGAATTCTGAGTAGAAATAACTCTTAACTGTCTTATTAATTTACAATATTTGAATATAATATTATATATATTGAAATGATTATGAATCTCAACTATTTGAACAATTGCACTTTGTAGCTACTTTATTTTGTTGATCACATTGGTGGACCCTTGATGTTATTATAAAATACACATAGAGAGTTCATCTTCGCACTCCAACTTTATAGAACTACATCAAAAGAATCTGATTGAAGCAAAATAAGATAAACTAGCGTTTGTCTAGACACCAAGATATGCCAATTGGCAACCATTTTTGGCCTACCACAAGTCATAACATCTCAATAATGACATTAGAAAGTAATTAACGATTATTTGGTCTAATGACACAAGAATGATTTGAAGGAGATCGATGATTCATCAACCAATCCATAGTATGTTTTTACTTATTATTTATGTAATTAATATTACATACAACCATTTTCGCATGCAACTATCCTATTTCAATTTGCATTTTTATTTTTCGATTCTTATCGACTAGTTTTCTTTTGGTGGAATTTTATTTGAGAGGTTTGTTTCTTCGTGTTCATATCAGGTCCTCTGCTCTTGCCATCCTGGTGCCTACTTGCTACTACCGACCGGAGAGGTCTGGATCTCACCGGCGAAACTCGACCTCTGTCCACCTCCACCGCCAGTCCTCTCCTACTTTTCCGCCGAGGTCGATCTCCATCGTCTACTAGTAACCTCCTTTCTTTATCTATTTTGTTCGTTAACTGAAAGCCAGATCTTGCGATCTGTTTTCCTGGGTATTGATTTGGATTGTGAATAGGGTTTGGATCTCCGAGGTTCAAAATTTTGGCAACAAAATTGGGATTTGGGTTTTGTCGCAAAGATAATCAAATTTAGGGATGCTCATTTTTAATTTATTTTAAGTAATGGCCTAGAAGACTATCTGGAGTAGCTTGATCATTTGCGACGATGTAGCTTGATCTCAGGCTTCATTTTGCTTCGTCGAGTTTGGAGTCGTCTCTGTGCCTTTCGGAATCATGCGATGCAATTCAATTTTTAGGCAGTTGTTCCTTTGCACAAGTTCATGAGGGCAATGGTTGTGGTTTTATAACTATCTGATGCACTGTTAGCCACTTCCTCATATTATGCCTCCATTTGTTTGATTCTTTTTTATGGCTTTTGCATCTAGAATTGTATAAGATTCATGATCTAGTTGCCTGTTTCTTAGTATGTTTATATGCTCAAAGAGAGACATGACATGTTATAACATACGTTTTTAGATTCCATCCTCAGGTATTAGCAACGTGTTTCTTTAAATTTCTGGACTAATTTTCGAAGCCTTTGGCCTGTGGCTTGAGCAATCAAATGATCGATCTCTGAATGAGTGATTTTTGGAGAAGCAATGTTATGGCCAGTTAACCAGAATTTACAAGTGCTTGTTCTCTGTATTGATTTTCTTGTTTTGTCACTTGAAGCATTTGTTACGATGGAGCCTAATAGTGAAGAAGCCATAAAGTTCAGGGACAGGGCTGATGATAAGATGACAGCAAAAGATTTTAAAAAAGCCTATGAATTAGCTATGCAGGCCCAACAAAAAGAGGGGAAAAAAAAGAGATTCACTAAACTAGTGGAAAGAAATATGTGGAGGAGTTATGGAGCAGAATAATAATCAAGGAAGATCAAGGGAATGCAAAAAGGGTTCAAAAAGTCCCAAAAAGAGGCTAAAAAGCCAAAAAGGCCCAAATAGGCCAGAAAAAGAGGAAAAAATGATTTACCAAACTAGTGGAGAGGAACACGTGGAAGAGTTATGGAGTAACTTAAGAACCAAGGAAGATCAAAAGAATGCAAAAAAGGTCAGAAAAAGGCCTGAAAATGGTTGGAAAAAGGCCCAAATAGGCTAGAAAAAAAAAGAAAAAAAAGAGATTTCATAAACTAGTGGAGAGGAATATGTGGAGGAGTTATGGAGCAGTATAAGAAGCAAGGGAGATGAGGGAATCCAAAAAGGGCCCAAAAAAGGGATAAAAATGCCTGAAAAAGGCTTGAAAATGCCTGATCAAGGCCCCAATAGGCCAGAAAAAGGAAAAAAAAGAGATTTCCTAAATTAGTGGAGAGGAATAGGTAGAGGAGTTATGAAGCAACATAAGAAATAATGAAAACCAAGGGAATGCAAAGAGGGTCTGAAAAGTCCCAAAAAGGTCCAAAAATGCCAGAAAAAGGCCCCAAATATGCCAAAAAAGAGAAAAAAAAAGAGATTTCCTAAATTAGTGGAGAGAAACATGTGGAGGAGTTAGGGAGCAGCATAAGAAGTAAGGAAGATCAAGGGAATGCAAAAAAGGTTCAAAAAAGTCCCAAAAAGGCCCGAAATATGCCTGAATAGGCCAGAAAAAGAGAAAAAAAAAACAAGAGATTTCCTAAAATATTGGAGAGAAACTTGTGGAGGAGTTATGGAGCAACATAAGAAGCAAGAAAAATCAAAGGAATGCAAAAGGGTCTGAAATAGTCCCAAAAAAGGCCACAAAATGCTTGAAAAAAGGCCCTTACACGGCCTTTAAAATGCTCATAACTTCTTTATAAAGCCAATATATTGGTCAAAATTTTGGCATTTCATGCTCTAGCAAAAAGAGTAAATATATCATAAAATTATCTTCGACTTCATATATTATAGCACCCGTAACTCCAAACGAGTCAAAAGTTATGAGTCATTGAAGTTTTGCTCACCAACAAAATCACTTAACCCAAAGACAAACCACTTTTTGTACTGCTACTTGTAGAGGAGTTATGGAGCAGCATAAGAAGTAAGAAAGATCAAGAGAATGCAAAAAGTGTCCGAAAAAGTCCCGAAAAGGCCTTAATAGGCCAAAAAAAGAGAAGAAAAAACAAGATATTTCCTAAACTAATGGAGAGGAACATGTGGAGGAATTGTGGAGGAGCGTAAGAAGAAGGAAGATCAAGAGAATACAAAAAGGGTCTGCAAAATTTTCGAAAAGATCTGAAAAAGGCCCAAATAGACAGACAATGGTGTTGTTTTTATTAAGGTATCCTCTGCTCCCACTCCATCCAGTGGGTTCCGATCCTTTAAAGAGCTACTGGATATGGGTCCGTGTTATCAACAAGAAAAGATAGAATAAGAAGAGATCCAAGAAAGATAGAATAAGAAGAGATCTAAGTTTAACTTGGCCAATTTTCTAGAGCACCTCTAGAAACCAACTTTTTCTTAATGTCCAAAAAGCTCTCTACTGCCCTGTTCTCGTGGCATATATATACACAAGGCAAATGTAGATATTTGGGCCTTACAAAACAAGAAGAAAAACCGAGCCCAACCTTACAACTAAATAAAAGTATGGATAATTCTTGTTGGGTTTAGCTTGGCCCAAACTTGTAACTTCGAATCCCACGTTTCCCTCCTCTTCTCAACAACAAAATCTTCAACAAAATCTTGGCCTTGGCTTCCTCAATTGAACTGTCATCCTCTCCAAATATAGCCATGCAACAGTCCGCGTCCTGCTCTTGCAGCTATCAAAACCGAGACAGCAAAACGATTGAGGGAGGAGGGAAAACCCATTAAAATGAATCAGTTGGTGTTCGTCCTCGAAATAGGGTGTGAAATTAGCAAATTCGGTCTATTGCTTCTCATTTTTTCCAGAAAAAATAAACGAAGTTGGTATTCACAGAAAAAATAATTGGAGAAGATGATTGAATGTTTTGGTTGATGACGCTAGTGAGGGTATAATAGTCATCTTAGTATTAAAAAATATATATAATTGGTTGATGACGCTAGTGAGAAATTCGATACTATAAGATATGTTCAAGATATGTACATGGGTGGGCCCCGCGCGAGTGTCTGGCTGCAAGAAGACTGAACATAAGCCTTTGCCTCATGGGGAAACAGCAGGACCGATAGATTGGAATGAGATATGTTCAGTAAAATCCAAAGGGAAAAGCACGCAATAGCGAGTGATAGGGACACGGTGTTTTATCTCACGTATTTAAGCATCAAGTAACACGTGATAGAGAAATTGACAAGCATTTATCTTAAGCATTTATGACAAAATGGGCTAAAGTCAATCCGATAGTCTCAAAAGAGTATTTTTCTTACTAGACTACCACAGAAGAACAAGTTTGGCAACTAGCTGGCTATTGAGAATTTGGTTGCTGAAACATGGATCCCTTAAGCTTTTCTTATACCCTCCAACGTAATTTGGTATCCGACAAGAGACCTAACAAGGTCTTCAATAAGAGCCCTGAAGGAGATTGAAGTAGATGATGCCAAAGGCCGGCAAGCTCCCTTCTGCATTACAAACAAACAACTAGTGTTATCCAAGGGCCCGATAGTGCTCGACAGAGTAGTAAAAATATTACCTTCCCTGGTGGAGTGCATAAATACTTATCATAAAGTGACAAGTCGTCAATGATTGTAGTAGATGGAGGCCGCAAGGCTCCCTCCTGCATTACAAACAAACAATTAGTGTTATCCAAGGGCCCGACAGTGCTCGACAAAGTAGTAAAAATATTACCTTCCGTGGTGGACTGCGACAATACATATCATGAAGTGACAAGCCGGAGTTAGCAAGACTCAGAAATTTTTTGCTACGGGCAAAGTCATCCATCTTGAACTGCCGACGAAGAAGAAAAAAGGAACTAATACAGATTTTCAGGGGTTATAGACTGAAAAAGAAAAACTACATAATAAAGACGAACCTTCCGATTCAAATTTATCAACACCGAGATGAGAGCATCAAAATCAATTAAAATCGTGTTGAAGATTGCGATCCCCCAGATAAGAGGCTTAGCATATCCCAGATCCTGCAAAGAAGCGGGCGGCCAATTATTTACTATACTTTGGGTAAGATACACGCAATTTGTTAACCTGGTCAAACCAACTACGTCTAAGGCCACTGCAATTTCAAGACAGTATCAAGTTAGTTCCATAAGCCAAGGATGTGATTATTAAGAGAATACCTGATAAGCATAGGGATTCACAGACAATCCTAGAGACCCAACAAACTTTTGGGCAAGTTGGGCGTTGGATCCTTGAGCTGCATAGAAATCACCTCCAATCTTGCAGTCTGAGATTTCCGCTCTCTGTGCGACCAACCTCGAAGCAATGTAATTGAGATGTTCGCTGCGCACATATTGACACATGGCGGAGATAGCGGCAATCAATTCGTTCATGGTAGGAAGGATGACATTATCCAATGCTTCCTTGAGCATCAACCCACGAGCCAGACCGTCAATGTCCTCCTCCGTGCATGAGGAATCCACCATCTCACACACCTCCGCATCAGAACACACAACCTTCAAGAAGGACCGGACGGCTTCCACGTAATACAAGGAAACGTCGCTGCTATGGTAAGCATCTAATAATCGTTTTGTAATATGGCGGGCGTTGTCTTGGTTGACCAGGGAAAGGAGGAAGGATTTGTCGTCCGGGGAGATCTCTTCCAAAAACTCAATGAGCCACAGAACCTATAGGAAAGTTAGACTTCTTTTCTTTTTGAAACATATCGTATTGAGAGTCAAGTCGTGTAGAGTATAACCTGTGCACGAAGCGCAGAATAAATGAGGCTGTATTCACTCAGGTAGGGAAACGCTTGTATTTTTTTTTGCTGGAAGAGAACATCTCTTCCCCCATATTCATGTTCAAATATCGTCTTGACGCTGGAAGCCAGAGATGGGATGACAAGGCCATGGCTTGATTTGCATGCAAGACGGCGGATGTATTTCGGACCACTTGAGAAGCCGAGGAGTGGAGGAGGAGGACGGCTTGCTGATTGCTGCGGCTTCGCGGCTGGGCAGCCAAATCGGAGAAGCTTCTTCACGTCCATTCTCTCTCTCTTTCTCTCTCTCTCTCTCTCTCAATATTACGGATTTCTTTTCTGGAGAGAAATCTATCTATATGTATATATAGGAAGAACAGGGCTAGGGTTTTGTTTTCCAAATATTTTATTTATTTATTTATTTATTCAGAAGGATTAAAAAAAATTCCTATAAAGATTTTCGATTTTATCTATTTTATATGATTATTAAGTTAAATACATAATTCGTCTTGACTCCAAAAAGAAACAAAAAATCTTAACTCCTTGGTATTATCACCTTTCTTCCTTGGACCATCATTCTAAAGTAAATACAAACTCTCCTCCACATTGGTACTCGCAACCTAATCATCTCCTCCACTTTTCCCACGCCGCGAGACCTTAGTATCCTGGTAGCGACCTATGGAGAGTTTCGTCAAGTTCAACACAGATGGAGCTTCGACGGGCAACCCGTGACCTGTCGGTACTAGTGGAGTCATATGCGAATCGGGTGGTTATTAGGTCTGCAGTTTCGCTAAAGGCATTGGTAGCTGCACCTCCTTAGTTGCAAAGTTCTGGGTCTTGACCCTACGGCTCGAGTTGACTTGGGAGAAGGGATTATGGAATGTTCAGGTAGAGATGGACTCGTCATTGACTATCCTCTGCGTAGGGGGGGAGGCTGACCAGGTTCACCCACTGGCTGTACTGATATCGAGGGTGCGAAAGCTACTGGCGCGAGATTGGAAGGTCGACATCCAACACACTTGGCGAGAAGGTAATAGACTTGCAGACGTACCCTCTAAACATGCCCCAGAGATCTCATATGATTATGTAGCATCTGATGTACCTTTCAACTTTTGTATTAAGGTCTATTTAGATGATCTACAGGGAGTTAGCCTTCTCCGCTATTCTCGTCTGACCAGTGATGATTTACGGGGATCGAATCTAGCGGTATCAACGTCAAGGCGGGTCACCTTGGCCTTGCAGAGATGTTCTTTCCCTACCGAGGTGGGTTTTTCCACATGATTTTTACCGCCAGAGGGTTTTATTGAGGCCAGCGGTCGCAACCTCGAGAGAGAGGATTCCTTTGCTGAGGCCAGCATTAGTAGTAGTAGCAGCAATAGCGGTAGCAGTAGACAACTGGACCATGGCTAGGCTACTCATGTTTATTGTACCTTGTTACTTTTTCGTATCTATATAGGGGTCTGATCCCACCACTTCTAAAAAAAAAACCTAATCATAGTCCAAAAACGAAAAATAATCCTTCGTATTCTATTCTAACTACGAGTCCTCCCTTTATAGAAATATTTTCAATTTATACCATCATTCTGCACATCCATCATTCTAAATATTATCAATTTAATATTATAATAAAAATAATTAAATTACTACATTATCAAAAAAATTTCTGCCCGCCACTAACTATAAAAAAATCTGATCTGCCTACTTAGACATCGCATTCTCGGCAAAAGTCTTCATGAGTGACAAAACATTATGATCTGTGTCCAAAACCACTTCGATATCATTGCCAAACTCACCCGGAAACGGCAAAGGAGGGCAAGGAAACCCGACCTTTGCCCAATCAGGTGGGGCACCGAGAATGCTCTTATCCGGGCATGAAACCTTAGGAGGCAAGGCAGAACCGCACACCGGAGAAGGTGGAATGGGCCGAAACTCTGACTCCGGGATGCCAAAAGTAGCCGCCCATCTTGTTCTTATGGAATCACCTGAAAAAGAAGTTTTCGAGCTAGTAGCAGAGGAGGTATCTGTGCCCGTAATCCCCTTGTCTAGAAAGCCCGTCTTCAATCCCGAACCTTTGGACTTTCTCGAACCCGTTTTCGAAGCAACAACATTAGCGATCTGCGAACTGGTACCATTAGCTTGCGAATCTATGGTCAACAGTTCAGTGACAATAGGACTATGGTCAACGGTTCTGCACACCATGCACAGGCGTGCTATCGGCATCCCATTCTTGAAACAAGCTGAACAAATCATAATCAAATTCTGCCTCCTTAATCAAGACACATTTCTCCTGTTCATTCACAACAAGTTCATCCCTGCTCAATTCAACAATCTGAGTGCAGACAACTTCATGAGGAATAGGAACCATCGAAACCACAATCGCATCCCCACCCTCGATCGAATCCGTCATCATAACTTTCTCATGATGCACATTCAAAATATTGGCAGTAGTCATACAACATGCTGCCCATGGTAAAAATGATGGGGGGATGCACGAGAACGTACCCCAGCCCCCAGAAAATGAGGGCAAGACCGACAAGAGGTCACCAGCAGCAGTGGTGGCGGTGGCGGAGTGGTGGAGCTGAACAGCATGCGGGATTGCTGGCAGGAGAAAAACACTGCAGGCCTGATTGGAGGGAAAGACCGGTGGTGGCCCACTTTCAACTGACAGGGTAGAGGCGGCGTGGGGTAGAGGAGCGATGGCTCGGGGAGATAAACAATACCCGCTGAGATGGAAATGGGGAAACTGAATGCGGGGTTGATTAAAGAGGACCCAATTTGAAAACCCGATGAGGAAATGACCGGGGGGTCCGGGCCCGGTGGGGGCCGCGCCATGGTCGAGCGGCCGGTCGGTGGTGCTGGCAGTGCCAGGAGAGCAAAAAATGGGATTATCGCCCAAAAATTGACACTAAGGGCTTAATTTTTGATCAGAGGGGTATTTTTGATCAAAGCGAAAAATGTCTTTCCAGATGTCTCTTCGTCGGAGAAAATCTCTGATCTAGTAACTAGGGATCTCAGACCAATATTTCTTAAAAAGCAGGGACCTCTTACACTATTTTTCAAAAACCGAGGACCTGAGAGTAATAAAACAATAAACTAGGGACCTCTTACACTATTTTATGTAAAATATTTATTACCCGTGCTCAAGTGCACTATAGTTAACATGCTGTTAAACAATACAATTCTCCTAAAAAGGCGAGAGCACGGGTAATAAATATTTTACATAAAAAAAAATGTTTAAGATAATGTGTCGGGGAGCCAATTGCCTACTAAATCGGCTAAAAGATGTAAGCTAATTAGGTGACCAAGGTCAATATTGCAGTATATCGTTAAATCTCAACATTTGTATCAGGGGAGGTCTGGCCTATTGAACGGTGGTCAATGATATTGTAGTCCAACCACATTCTTGTTTTTTATATAAAAATGACATGGTACTAATACCTAGTCGTGCGGATTTTAAAGCAATGTTTTTAACGAGTTGACCAACTCATTATTCAAAATTTTAGTATGGTCCCATATCTAAATATAATTTTATATATTTGAGTATTACAATGGACCCCTTACTCCGAATCTTACAATTTAATAATACAAGTTGAATTGATTAGAATTGCCATAAACTTGGTCACTTGACATAAAGGCTTACTGGGCCAGGCCGGGATAGTCTCCGATACAAGGAAGGAAGTTTTGTCTAGGAGCTCCTATGGGCCGAGGCTCGAAGATATGGCTCTTAGCCTCATCCAACACAAGCAATCTTTAGAGCCTTTTGTTCTCCTCCATACATAGCAGAGAGAAGAAAATGAGCCTCCATACATACATAGCAGAGAGAAGCAAATGAGAAGAGACACCACAAAAGGAAAGAACAGCTTCGGTACAAAATCTGAATCTAAAATCTTCGGCACAAACCACACCCAGCTCTATGACTATTAGCCTCAAAAGTCGGAAAAAACAATCCTTTCTCTAGTTGATTTTTCGAGACGTCCTAGGAAAGTATAAAATATTAAGCATCTAAGTTTGCACGGGCTTTCGAGAATTACAAGGACAATACAAGATTATTATATGCCAGTGGTCTACGGATGACAAAATTTAGGTTGCAAGTAAGACCCTCGGTAGTATGAGAAAAAAAGCTGCGTAGATTAATGTACAAACAGGGTAAGAAAATGGAGAAGGGCACAGTTTCATGTACATATCTCTACGCAGCCTCAAAGTTGGCCGGGTCCAATGGGATAACAGAGCGAGAGACTGGGAAATCTGTCCGCGGTCCCGCGAGAGAGTAATACGCAAGAACGTGTGCTGGATGCTCAATCACGACGGACTCCCCGAATTGATTGGTTGCAGCAACCCTTCTTGGGGGGATCAGCTCAATGTTCCAAAACGGTCGAGCCATTGTTAACTAGTCAACTCCCGTCGGTGATCCTCTATAACCTTGCGCCCATAAGTATCTCAGACACAGCAGTTGGCTCACGGCTCTAGCCAGCGCAGTTTCACTGAAACAGCAGCCCCTCATTTCGAGTTTGACCAGACTTGGACATCCTCTAGAGGAATGCTATAAGCCCTTCATCAGAATCCCCAACATAACCAAGAAGCATCCATAACACCTTGGTACTGTACTGCCCAACATAGCCTAACCCATCATCAGTCAAGCCCCCTGATCGAAGATACAAAGCAAACCTTGTGAGCTTTTGACAGCCACCCAAAAGTGCCCGGACTCCATTATCACGAGGTAGGTCGGTTATCGTCTCTTCTCGATCAAGCAAGACCAAGCGGAAATCATTAAGGTTCTTCATGCAAGTGCCAATGTGTTCCAAAGCTTGAATTTTTTTTTATATCAGACACATATACGGCCAAATACTCAAGCTCAATGCAACCTTGAGAGCTTTTGACAGCCCCTCCCTCAACGAAACCAAGCCTTCGTCATCCTCCATTCCTTGCTCGTCTTCACCACGCTCAATCATAAGCCTCTTCAACCGCTTACAGTTTGATGCAAGAACTTCCAATCCCCTGTCTCCAATAACATTTCTTGTCTGCCATAAAAAAGTGCATTCAAGGGCAAGTAATGGAGATATTTAAGCCCAAGATGCAGCAGGAAGCCCCAAAAAAGAAATTTGGCATATTATTATGTTTTTGTTGAGGTATAAAAATAATCTCGACATTGTTAATATATTTTGAGGTACCCGGTGTGGTCGCAAGGTGATCGGGTGACCGGTTGACCGGTGACCGATGTGGTCTGAAAGTGATCGGTGGGCGGTGTTATCTCAAAGCAATCACTTCCGATTTTGAGTTGGAAAGAGGTTGTAGATGGTCTTCCCTCCATTGAGTCCGAAGATGGTCTTACTTGGTCAAAACCGGTGACGATAGACGGCTTCCAAGACCAAAGCTCCCGGTTCGGTCAGCTTCTCGCCTGCCTGGGTAACGCTCCTCCGTAAAATGCTCATAACTTTCTATCTGGAGATCGAAATGAGACGATTCAAGTTTCTATGGAAAGTAAGACGTGGATCTACAACTCTTTTGTTTACAATATTTTCTGATTCGGAGCAGAAGGAGGTCAAAAATATAGTTTAACGCGGATATTTGTTCTGAGTTCAAAGGTGGACGCCCCATCCGTGAAGTCTGAGTGGGCGTCCCATCCTTGAAGTCTGAGTGGGCGCCCCATCCTTGAAGTCCGAGTGGATGTCCTATCTCCCAAGTCATCCAGGATGTCCGGGTTATGCCCTCGAAGTTGGATGTCCCGGTGAACGCCGAGCTCTTCGGCCCGTGAGGTCGATATGTCCGGGTTGGACACTTCAGTCCGTGAAGTCGATATGTCCGGGTTCGACACTTCAGTTCGTGAAGTCGATATGTCCGAGTTGGGCACCTCAGTCCGCTAAGTAGGATGTCCGAGTTGGACCATTCGGCCCACTTGAAGTGGTCGTTTAAGTCCGCGTTGGACTTTAAGGCGGTGTTGGAGCACGAAATTATTATCTCGGAGCGATGACGGTCTATCTCCGGATGTGCGAGAATCGGCTCGGGCTCGTCGGAACAAGCAGCCTGGGAGAGAGGCCCCTCTCGCCCGCATAGGCGAGACCGATCGAGGGCTCTTCTCGCTCACGTTGGTGATCTGGGCGAGAGGCTCCTCTCGCCCACGAAGGCGAGACCGAGCGAGGGCTCTTCTCGTCTACATGGCCGAGTCCTATCGGGAAACTCGTCCGATTCAAATAGGCGAGAGGCCGATATGAGGCACGAGCAAGGAGCCGAGTGAGAGGCTAACGGCAAGAGGTCGAGTGGCGAAAGGCCAAGCGAGAGGCCGAGTGAGAGGCCTACGGCGAGAGGATCGAGCGAGAGGCCGAGTGGCAAAGGGCCGAGCGAGAGGCCTACGGTGAGAGGCCGAGCGAGAAGCCTACAGCGGGAAGCTGGGCGAGAGACTTAAGGCTGGAAGCCTAAGGCGAGAAAACGAGCAAGGAGCCTAAGGCGAGAAGCCAACTTGGACCCGAGCGGGAAGCTCATTTGAACTTCGTAGGCGGAAAGGCAATTCCGAGAATAGGTCCACTTTGGTTGAGGAGGCCGTTAGCTTGAGCCCATTTTGAGATTCACTTTGGGCCTGACGAGATGTCCGTCTTGGGCGATGACGGACTTGAGTCAAGATTTTGCGTGGGAGATTCGAGAAGGTCAAAACGATCTATAGTTTCCTAACTTGAGCCGAGATTCTCAATATTTGGCAAGACTTGGTAAGTTCCTCTTAAGGCCGCGATCGCTTGGTCGTCACATTTTGAAAGCTTCCTATCCGAGGATGGGATTTGCTCATTTAAGGAAGACGGCTTGTATTGAGCCGAGAGGATCCCGTCATGTTAGGAACAAATAATTTGAAGCGGATCTCTCGGGATTGAGACTTAGAGCCGAAGGTCTTGGAGGCGGTTTAGGATTTCCTATTGTGAAGGCGCGGAGGTTAGGTCAAGGCACTCTATATAAGGAGGGCTCGGGCGAGAGAACAGACATCACCAACACATCAAACAACAACTATCTTTACTTTTTATCTTAGCTTAGCTCGTAGTCCGTAGTTCTTTTTTCTCCCTCTCCCTTAGATTGAACGTCTAAGGTTCACTCTTTTTTCACCCTCTCCGTTAGGCCGACCTTGGGACGACCACTCTGGATCCGTCTCGGGTAGTCTTGACGTTTTTGTACCCACTTTCTCCGCAACATATTTTTGGCATGCTCGGTGGGACTAAGGAGGGCGTCTGAGAAGGCGGTCTAACCTTTACCGGCTAAGATGACCAATTACTTTGTTGCTCCGGTTCCTTACAAGGAGTCGATACCTTCTGTTTTCCAGTCGTATGCATGGAGGCGGGACTTATCTACCTCGGCTCTCTCAAAAGAGCTGACTGAGACAAACATTGCCCCAATGGAGTTCTATACATCCGTCGTCCCGATAGAGACATATGCCACTTTCCATGCTCGGAAGCTCTACGAAGAGCCTTTTGGGCACTATAAGGAGTCCTCACGGTTGGTCATCAATCAACACCAAGGGATGAGCGTACCCACCGGATCAGCTATACCCGTCCAACTGGCCTGTGGGCAACCATGGACCGGTCATATACCTTTCACCGCAGCTCCACCATCGTCGGGTGTGTTCGACTATGATCTAATGCCCGAAATTCCTATGTATCCTCCGGACCAAACAACTCCTTATATGGGGACATATAGAGTGAACTACTTGGGACAGTATGAGACCGCAAGGATGGGGGCTAACAATGTCCAAGCAGGATCGAGCTGGTACCAATCGACCCTGACCCAAGACTGGTCATACCCATCTAGGGTCTCGGCAGACCAAAACTCTTTCAAAAGGAGGGACATTTGGACGAATCCTTTGTTCGACTCAAGGGTTTCCAATCCTACCTCGACCCTCCAAGTCATGGATCAAGCACAGATGGACCTAGACGAGGAGGATAACCGCCATCCCATCAATCGACAAGAAGAGCTCGATGAGGATGACGAGCTCGATGACGACGACGTCAACCAATAAGAAGAGCTCGATGAGGATGACGAGCTCGATGACAACGACGTCAACCAACAAAAAGAGCTCGATGAGGATGAAGAGTTCGATAAGGATGACGAGCTTGATGACGACGATATCAACCAACAAGAAGAGCTCGATAAGGAGGATGAGCTCGATGACAATGACGTCAACCAACAAGAAGAGCTCGATGAGGATGACGAGCTCGATGACGACGACGTCAACCGACAAGAAGAGCTCGATGAGGATGATGAGCTCGATGATGTCAACCAAAAAGAAGAGCTTGATGAGGATGACGAGATCGATGAGGACGACGTCAGCCGACAAGAAGAGCTCGATGAGGATGATGAGCTCGATGAGGATGACATCAACCGACAAGGACATCTCGATGAGCACGATGTCAATCGACATGAAGAGCTCGATGAGGACGACGTCAATCGACAAGAAGAGCTCGATGAGGACAATATTAATCGGGAAGAAGAGCTCGATGAGGACGACGTCAACTGTCAGCTGACATTAGGGTCTACCCGACGACAAGGGATAGAAGGGTAACCCTTATCTTTCTAATCCGAGAATTTCATCCCGCATCAATTCTTGGAGGACCAGTCATCGATGGGTCCTCACCGTGTTGCTCATGTCGCCATAGTTGGCTTCGACCGAAGTCAAAAGAGAAATCCCAAGCAAGAGAAGGCCAATCCTAAGACCCGAAGGGCAAGACTCGGGGGGCAGGGATGACCAGACCCTAAGAAAGTAAAAGTTGATCCTAAGACCCGAGAGGCAAGACTCGGAGGACACAGAAGGCCACCTGATAATGATATACCAAACGCTCATAAATCTTTTCGTTCAAGGGGAGTCAATCATCCCAAGCAAGGGAAGGCCGGCCTTAAGACCCGGGAGGCAAAACTCGGGGGGCAAGGACGACCACTCGATAGCGGTATACCAAAAACTCAGAAGTTCTACCCTTCAAGGGAAGTCAACAAGATGTGGAGGCTCTGTCATCCCCGTACCAAGGTAGACCTTCAAGACAGGTCCAACCCACACCGATACTCTTTCAACAGACTTGGAGATAAGAGGATCCCCCTTGATCTACCAACGCGAGACGTCCTGACTAAGACTCAGAGACTCGTCTCGAGAGGAAGGTCCAAAAGTGTAAAGAAGTTATTAGGGACCTCGAAAGGAAACTTATGGAAAAAAGGGCAAAGCTGAAGGAGCAAAATACCCTCCTAGCTCGCCCATTGGTGACATACAGACTGACCTTGACTCGAGATCAGGACAAGAAGGTTGAAGCTTCTAAGACAACCAAGAGAAATGATCTCGAACACATCAAGGAAGTTCGACCAAAGGCCCCAAAAGACCAATACATGAAGTTGATCCGGAAGTGGGTACCTAAGGCAAGAAGCAATATCCACCTAAGAGAAAGTCACCGTCAAGAAGGCAAGGACGACCGGAAGGAAAAGGATGTCTCGGTCGGTCTTGACATTGGTTATGTTAAGTTTGGAGACTTCTCAGACAAGGTGTTGATCAACAAGGCGTTCACCTTACCGGCCATCTTTAGGCCAAAACTCAACCAACCCAGCCTTCTGGAGAGGGACGAGAGTCAAGAAGATACACCTTATCCTCACATAGCAAAGATGTCCTCTGTCACTCCCATGGTGAAAGCCTCTAATAGCGATGTCACCATTATGAGGCCAATCCAAAGAATGGGCGAACGCAAGAAACCTCTTTGCATCTTGGTTCACATCCTTGGGGAGCCGATCAAGAGAGTACCCGTGGATGGTATAGGTTTGGCGAACACCTTTCTTCAGTTGCTCCTCAAGGATCGTAATAAAGAAAAGGAAGATGTCAGCCTGACCGAAATGGTCATGACCAACCTCAACGGGAAAGGGCAAGACTTGATCTGCTCTGGTCCAATAATCCCATCTTCCATCTACCAATGTCTAACCCGGTGGAAGTCAGATGGAAAGGTGGAGATTATGATGGCCGATGCATGTCTATTCATCCCGGCCGTATACTACATAGAGGCGGCCTTCAACGACGGAACCACAATACCAATAAGGGTGGTCTATAGCTACATAGATGGCTGGTTTGCCTGGTGTGCTAGTTCGATCAGGCAGAATGTCCTTTCAACCCAACGACCGATTAGTGCCACACCCGGGGGGCAAGTACTCCCCATTACTTTTTGGGAATAAAGTAATAGGCGAGGTGACAAGGTGATTAGAGGTTTGCACTTTATCACCTTACAACTCGGGCGGGTATGTCATCAGGACAGTGGCCTAGACCTCTTTGAGCTGCTCATCTTCATTCTGTTTCAAGTTAGCTGGTGGGTGCCAAGTCGGAGATGAGGGACCACGTCAACACTTCTCGCCTGACCATACCGAAGTGTTAACGTGCGGGGGGGATTGTTGAGGTATAAAAATAATCTCGACATTGTTAATATATTTTGAGGTACCCGGTGTGGTCGCAAGGTGATCGGGTGACCGGTTGACCGGTGACCGATGTGGTCTGAAAGTGATCGGTGGGTGGTGTTGTCTCAAAGCAATCACTTCCGATTTTGAGTTGGAAAGAGGTTGTAGATGGTATTCCCTCCATTGAGTCCAAAAATGGTCTTACTTGGTCGAAACCGGTGATGATAGATGGCTTCCAAGACCAAAGCTCCCGGTTCGGTCAGCTTCTCGCCTGCCTGGGTAACGCTCCTCCGTAAAATGCTCATAACTTTCTATCTGGAGATCGAAATGAGACGATTCAAGTTTCTATGGAAAGCTAAGACAGGATCTACAACTCTTTTGTTTACAACATTTTCTGATTCGGAGCAGAAGGAGGTCAAAAATGTAGTTTAACGTGGATATTTGCTCTGAGTTCAAAGGTGGACGCCCCATCCGTGAAGTCCGAGTGGGCGTCCCATCCTTGAAGTTCGAGTGGATGTCCTATGTCCCAAGTCATCCGGGATGTCCGGGTTATGCCCTCGAAGTTGGATGTCTGGGTGAACGCCGAGCTTTTCGGCCAGTGAGGTCGATATGTCCGGGTTGGACACTTCAGTCCGTGAAGTCGATATGTCCGGGTTGGACACTTCAGTCCGTGAAGTCGATATGTCCTAGTTGGGCACCTCGGTCCGCTAAATAGGATGTCTGAGTTGGACCATTCGGCCCACTTGAAGTGGTCGTTTAAGTCCGCGTTGGACTTTAAGGCGGTGTTGGAGCACGAAATTATTGTCTCGGAGTGATGGCGGTCTATCTCCGGATGTGCAGGAATCGGCTCGGGCTCGTCGGAACAAGGAGCCCGGGCGAGAGGCCCCTCTCGCTCGCATAGGCGAGACCGAGCGAGGGCTCTTCTCGCTCATGAGGAGCTCGGGCGAGAGGCCCCTCTCTCCCGCATAGGCGAGACCGAGCGAGGGCTCTTCTCGCTCACGTTGGTGATCCGGGCGAGAGGCTCCTCTCGCCCACGAAGGCGAGACCGAGCGAGGGCTCTTCTCATCCACATGGCCGAGTCCTATCAGGAAACTCGTCCTATCGGGAAACTCGTCTGATTCAAATAGGCGAGAGGCCGATATGAGGCACGAGCAATGAGCCGAGTGAGAGGCTTACGGCAAGAGATCGAGTGGCAAAAGGCCAAGCGAGAGGCCGAGTGGCGAGAGGCCGAGTGAGAGGCCTACGGCGAGAGGACCGAGCGAGAGGCCGAGTGGCAAAGGGCCGAGCGAGAGGCCTACGGCGAGAGGTCGAGCGAGAAGCCTACAGCGGGAAGCTGGGTGAGAGACTTAAGGCCGGAAGCCTAAGGCGAGAAGACGAGCAAGGAGCCTAAGGCGAGAAGCCGATGGTGAGAAGCCAACTTGGACACGAGCGGGAAGCTCATTTGACCTTCGTAGGCGGGAAGGCAATTCCGAGAATAGGTCCACTTTGGTTGAGGATGCCGTTAGCTTGAACCCATTTTGAGATTCACTTTGGGCCTGACGAGATGTCCGTCTTGGGCGATGACGGACTTGAGTCAAGATTTTGCGTGGGAGATTCGAGAAGGTCAAAACGATCTATAGTTTCCTAACTTGAGCCGAGATTCTCAATATTTGGCAAGACTTGGTAAGTTCCTCTTTAGGCCACGATCGCTTGGTCGTCACGTTTTGAAAGCTTCCTATCCGAGGATGGGATTTGCTCATTTAAGGAAGACGGCTTGTATTGAGCCGAGAGGATCCCATCATGTTAGGAACAAATAATTTGAAGCGGATCTCTCGGGATTGAGTCTTGGAGCCGAAGGTCTTGGAGGCGGTTTAGGATTTCCTATTGTGAAGGCGCGGAGGTTAGGTCAAGGCACTCTATATAAGGAGGGCTCGGGCGAGAGAACGGACATCACCAACACATCAAACAACAACTATCTTTACTTCTTATCTTAGCTTAGCTCGTAGCCCGTAGTTCTTTTTTCTCCCTCTCCCTTAGATTGAACGTCTAAGGTTCACTCTTTTTTCACCCTCTCCGTTAGGCCGACCTTGAGACGACCACTCCGGATCCGTCTCGGGTAGTCTTGACGTTCTTGTACCCACTTTCTCCGCAACAGTTTTACAAATTCCCCATTTGCTTTTTATGATTTAACTTCTTATCTAAATATCTCCAGAAATACTAGTTATTTCAATGTTGACATGTGGAAATTTTACCAGTAAATTTGCAAATAAGAAAGGCTAGGTTCTAGACTAGCATAAACAACATAGAAGAATGTTGGCAAAACAATGAAGAACTTTTTATTTATGACACTAATACGGCAAAAAAGACTTCAACTACGAGACAGCATATCATCATCATAAGCAAGCACGACCAATTAACTATATCAAGACAGGAAAATTGTCAACGCAGCGAACAGTGTGTTACATTTTTATTAGGGGACATTCTATGTTATATAGGGAAAACGTACTCGATATGATATATACAAGAAAGATGTTCCTGGTTATACCTCCAAGTTGGGACACCTTTGGATCAAAAGACAATGGTCTTCAGTGTCAAGCAGCGCATACAGCAGATCCAATTTGACAAGGCCAGCAGCAATTGATAACACTATAGGCATCTCATTGTTGCCAAAGTAGGTCAGACCTAAACGAGATAGTCGTCTGCGAGGAAATGTTACATCAGCGTACTTGTCGGGCTGATGAGGGGTCGAACCTCCACAAAATTCTTCTAATGCAGAAGCGGTGTGGAAGAATCTGCCAAGTTCTAGAGTGTCACTACATTCACTAATTCTCACAGGCACCAAGGAGGGGCAATTGAGAGAGAGAGAGAGAGAGAAGAAGAAGAAGAAGAAGAAGAAGAAGAAGAAGAGGAAGATAAGAAGAAACGTAACTGTTTCTATTGAGTAATTTGGTAAAATATCTGAATTGTTACAATTGTTAATCCCTTTCATATTTATACCCCTCTAAGTCGGTTTACGTAGTTTATTACAAAGCAGTCCCTAAACTCCTACTACTACTCACTTAAGTACTCGGTACATTACAACTTTCCCCTTCAAGAGAACCTTGTCCTCAAGGTTTAATGAATATCAAAATCAAAACAACGTATGTGTCGATACACTGTAGCCTTTCGTTGATCTGTAACAGAAGCATTGTCGTGTCCAGAAGGCAAATCAAATCGAGGTGCTGCAGCAATAAAGCAGATGGTGTGGCTGCACATGTAGAAGTTGGAAAACCTGCAGAACGTGGAAGAACTGCAGATGATTGCTGGCCTTCCAATAGCTGCTGCCAAGCACGAGGAAAAGAAGATTCTGCAGGTGTGAACATCGGGCCTATTGATTCTGTAGTATTAAAGCAAGTAATGAATCTGGTCCAGCTTCCTTTTCTCGTTGTACCAAATGAACTCCTTCCACTTCCTTCTTCTTTCAGGCATGGGGGCCACGACTTAACATAGATCCATTGATCAACTTTCTTTCCAAAAACATGTGCACCATTCCAATTAATTTTTATAAGCACAATGACCTTCAGCTTCCCAAATTTTCTCGCGTTTTGCAGCAACAACCAATCAAGCCTACGCTCAGCTTCTGCTACATGGATCAAGACAGCAAATTTTGAGTCCAAGGATGCATCACATGCCTGTCTGATTTTTCGTAGTCCTTGCTTAGCATTATCAAGCTCATACAAGGTAGCTACACACTGCTCTTTAACAGATTCTGGGTCTTGCAACTTTGTAGCATTCTTGTGTCTAAGTAGTAGCAATATTGGTTCTTCCCTCCACTTTGGCTTTAGAATGATAGGCGAAGATGACAATTGACTTTTATGAATCGTCATCAACAAATACACTCCTTTGCCAGCAATCTGATTTTCTAAGGAAACAGAGCATTCTACCACATCATCTCTATTATGCTCTCCAATCCACGATACACTTACGGTGAAATTCATAGGTATCATTGAAAAGAATGAGTAGCCTTTTCCTAAGTACACCAACCCTCAAACTCAAGGCAACCATGTTGTTCTTGCTTGTACGGAGCTCTTTCAATACATCAGCAGTAATCCTGTTAAGCAAAATCTCAAGCCGAGCTTGAAGACGAGGTTCTTTATCCATTAACCTCTGCTCTAGGAAGCAATGCTGCCTCAATACGCACAAGCTCAAATGACATAGATGGTCGCACACCTTCACGTACACTAACCAGAAACATTACAACTTGCATCAGTGATATATATTGAAGCCCGCATCATCAAGTTCATCGTCGGCAGCTGTACCGTACACATCATCGACTCCTACAGTAATCGTTCTAGGTTCAACTCCTAATATAATGTTCTTTATTTTCTCAAACTTCCTCACATAATTCTTAACCACCCTCAACAGACCTAACTCGACTGTTCTGTCAACAAAATAGCTCGTCCAATCAACTTGTCCAGATACAACCTCACAATCTCCTGGATCCCAATTCTGAAATATAAATCTCCCCACCTTATTTTCACTCAACTCCACTTCCATGGCAGGGTTCATATCAGAAACAAAAGGATCATCTGCTGATGAGCCCGCATAGAATTGTCGGTCTACATTTACAAAGACTACAGCAGATGATGGAGCTGCAAAAATATGTAGGCAAGACAAGTCAACTTCAGAATTTGGTAGAACTTTAGCAACACTTTTCCTTTGTATCGTTGAATCAATCTCATAACACCTTCTTTTATCCATGTACGCACTACCAACAATATTGAACCCACGAAACTTGCAAGTTTCCAAAGATTATGTTGGAATTTCAGTTCCAATTCTGTCAAAATGTTTGCTTTCCAATTGCATTTTTCCATCAACTCCTATAACCTTAACCACTGGTTTGGTCTCTGTGTTTGAAGGATATTGTTGCAACGCAACCTCATTAACCAAAGAGATATCCACAGAGTCCTCAACAACCAATTCATCAACTTGCTCTTCGTCCTCAAAGCGTGTACACAACGCTTCGACAAACTCATCCCAATCATCATTGTCGACGCTAAATCTCCACGACAAGAACCACTCTCTCGCCTTACCCGTCAACAAGTCAACTACTAAGCTATATTTGTAGACTTCCAGAGATGGGTTAATTTCAAAGAATTCCTCACAAAGCTCAACCCAATCATATGGATTAAAACCTGAAAAAGAGGGGAGACTAGGAAAACCCAGTCGAGACAAGGCAGCGTTTACCTTATTATCACTAGTAAAGATGCACGCGCGATACGAGTGCTATTCTATTACAAAATCTATAAAACATATCGTTCATTAATTTTCTTTTTTAAGCTGTACAAAAATAAAACATAAGTGGGCGGTCGGGGGTCCAAGGTTCCGAGAGTCTGAGGTTCGAGGTTCGAGTCAGGGGGTAGGGGTTGGGGTCTGGGGGTAGGTGAATCTCTAATACGTAGTATTCGAATTTGCTAGAGCAGGTATTTACCGCGATGCGCTCTTTTCCTATTCCGATTTTATCCCAATAAGGGCGAGTTTTCCGAAATAGGTTTTTACCAAGGTCGGCTGATACAACATCACTCTTTTGTAGGGGAATACTACATGTTGAAGGATAATTTTTCTAGGTGGGTAAAGTCTTTGTGCTATTGTACGATGGACATTAGTCTTTGGGTAAGTCAATCTCTCTGCCCCTCTACAATCCGCCGTTGAACAACGTCCTTCTGAGAGACTGTGCCGTGTGCTTGCTAGAGTTCGAAGAGAATGACGACGTGCAGACTCTCTCGGCTTGCTCCCATCCCTTCCACGTAGACTGCATCGACATCTGGCTCCGATCCAATGTCAACTGTCCCCCTGCCGCGTTGGAATATTCCTCCCCCATTCCTACCCCTTCATCTGCATTATGTTCGCTAGGATACGCCCATCCCTCGACGACACCGTTTTCATTTCTCTCCTCGACCAGGCCAACAACATCACGATTTAACTGAAAGAGCAGTTTTGACACTTATACGGTGTGACAGCAAACCACCTAAAAAAATTTCTTTTATTATAGTAAGATGGAGAGTAATTGAGAGTATTGTTGTCCATGCTAGGTTATTCTTCCTGATGTCAATTTGCAAGATTTCTGTACTCAGTTGTAACTACACATTATATAAATCGGTGAATGATTCTAAGGAAAAAATCAATGAATAATTGTTCTATCTTCTTTCGAAGTTTTGAATTTGAATCATACAAATATTATTTTTTTTAAAAGTGGGTAAATAGAATAGTTTTAAAAAATGACCCAGATATCGATTCGAGATTTCTCCCGTTCTCCGAACCGAGTGGTTTGACAGATCAAACCTATGATCGAACCCGAGATTTTTTAATAAAATATTTATTTATATTTAGTATTAACATTTCGTCCTTGTCCGATTGTCTGTTGCTTTTTGACTTTTTCTACATATCCCAATCCATTAACATTTCTCCTAATTAATTTCCATAGAATCACAATTTCTCTTTCCAAGTTCTAAGGCATAACTACACTGAACAAAATTTCTCTTTCCATTTTTTTAAAGCATCCCCAAAACGTAAGTTCCTCTCCATTTTCTCCCCTCCTCTTCCCCTCTCATGTTCTCTCCCTCCTCTCTCTCCTCCTCTTCCCCTCTCATCTTACTTCATCAACCACCCAAACCCTAGCCTTGATCAAGGAACTAATTAATCACCCCCCTCCGAGCTCGTCACACTTTCCCCTAATCCACCTTCTCTTTCTCTGGGTTTCCAATTATTGGATTAATTAATTGGAGAAATCAAGCAAGGGACTGGAAATTCGATTTGGATGCTGCGATTCATTGGCCATGAAGACGACGTCGTCGGAAGTCGTGGTTCTTGCTCTCCTCCAGCCGCCTCCAGAAAAGACGTCGGGTGTTTCGCGCCATCGTCTGGAGTTTCTCAGGTCGACCGGTGGAAGTCCGGCGAGGGGGTCCTGGGTCGGCGGAGGAACGCTTAAGGTCTCCCTCCTGCTTGTCGCCGGTAGATTGTTGACCTCGTCGTCTCCACTCCTCGATGAATCGCAGCTTTTTAATTTTGTGATTTGGGAAAACCTTGTGGAGCGGTAGAGAGTGGGGCTGAGATTTTTTGTTTAGAGGAGGGTAGTTTAGAAATTTCCAAGTGTGACACCAAACCGTTAAAAAATGACGTTTACATTATTATAGTAGGATGAATTTTAGAGGCCCACTCGTCCAAGAACTCATCCGAGTACCGGCTCCGACGAGGCTCAACTACATACATTCGGACTACGATATCTGGGTTTCTCTCTCGGGTGCAAACCCCGTGCTCTGTTCGCGTCGGTACCGCCAAGGCTTCATTCTATGGTTTTGATCCAAGAACGCTTGGGGCCTCTCCTTCGTGACAGAATCATGCTCTGGGTGCGACAACTCCTTCGAGAACAAATTCTGGCGAGGCCCACGAAACTGAAATTGGTAAGCCATAATTTTTTTCGCACAACAACAGCTAAGAATCCGAGGATTATTAGCTCTGATACCACTTGTAATGAACATAATTGGGAATTAGGGTTCAAGAAGATCAAGAATTGGGGATTGGGAAATTGAGAGAGAGAGAGAGAGAGGAGAAGAAGAGGAAGATAGGAAGAAACGTAACTGTTTTTATTGAGTAATTTGGTAAAATATCTGAATGGTTACAATTGTTAATCCTTTTCCTATTTATACCCCTCTTAAGTCAGTTTACGTAGTTTATTACAAAGCAGTTCCTAAACTCCTACTACTACTCACTTAAGTACTCGGTACATTACAGTTACCTATTAAAATATTTATATGGTTCGTCAGTTTGGCCCTTAATTTGAGAAAGGTTTATGAAGATGATAAGGGGAAAATGAATGGAGCAGGAAGATTGACATGGATTGACGCGCGAGTAACGTACCTGCAAATGAGACTAGACCTGTCGTTAAAAGAGCGGATGAACTTGGAGCTAAAGCTGTGTCACGGGCGACAGCGAAACAAGTTATTGATTTTATGTCGGACGACAGGAGAAAATGCTCGCGGATGACACCCAAGGAAAAGCACGTGGATGACCGACCCCTCTGTTATGTTTAGAATTTCCTTAGTAGTTAGTAACTAGTGGGCCTGTCCAATTATCTAGCCCATTTAGTTATTTTCCTAAAAGCCCACTTGTTAGGTGGTAGTAGATATAAGTAGAAGAACAAATGTGAGAAGGGATTTTTTTTTTGGCCATTTGAACGAAAAGAAACTTGGTAAAGAATTCCTCTAAAACTCCCTAGATTTAGGCTAGGTTGTTTAGAGGTTGGCTCTCCTCGAGAGATTTATCCTGTAATATTTGGTATCAGAGCCAACGTTCCTTGGCTGGTACGGGTTTCGATTACGATGCAGGGTGAAGAACTGAGGCTTGCAAAGAACTGAAGGCTTCTTTGAACGAGCAGATGGATCGATTTACTGAGTTGTTCTATAAGTTAATAGTCAATAGAGAGGGAAGACGAAGAAGACATGGATGGAGGAAGTCGATACGGTTATCTCTGATGTCGAGTTGGATGGCGAGACTGACGAGGAGCCTCGACAGAAGATGGGAGATCTCTTAGTGGTGGTCATTGAGGAGAATGGGGATGCCTTCCAGGAGGCCAAGGTGGAAGCCATTCCTGAAGGTAAGTTTGAATCTGAGTTAATTGAGGCTGAGTTATATGCAAAATGCACATTTAAAGGGGTTAATCTATGTGAGTGTATTAAGCAACCCAAACATCTCGGGAAGATCCGATCTTGACGAGAAAGGTGGTCGTAGTAACATAAGTTTGGGAAGAAGTGAAAACGAGTGCTGTGTGTTCGATGGAATGTCAAGAGTGTGGTTGTGGGCCGTTTGGCAATGTAAGGGCTGCTTGGATGGACGCACAGAAGGTGTTTGATGTTATGCTTGAAAGAGGATTTGCACTGGAGGTTCAGGGAGTTTCAGTAGGTGTTGTCGGTGCACCTAGTATTGCAATTGTTGCTCTTGTTGAAAGGAAGTGGTTGGAAGATGTTGCTTTGCCTTTGGTTAGTTATGTTGTTGATGGTGCAAGTTCTAATGTCCAAGTTCTGGAGGTGAAAGAAAATGATGGTATTGTTTGTAGCATGGAGGAGGTGTTTGGAGAAGTTGAACATGGTGGGCTTCAAGATGTCGCTGCAGGTTTTGAAGAGGACGAGGCTTCCTGAAATATAACTGAAATTCTTCACAAGTATGAAGCTATTACTTGTAGAAGTGAGATGAGAGGTGATTATAAAATGTCTATGTGCTGTGATTTTGTTAACTTGGAGATTTTACGTGAAGTTGTTCAAGTTGAACAGGCTGTCAAGAGGAGCAAAGTAGATGATATGTGGTGATTAAAGAGTTTTTTCGATTTTCTGTAATACTTTCCATTATTCACTAATTAATTGACTCAAATACTAATCACCAAAGAGCACTTGTCGGAAATGGTTATAAGGAAAGAGTGATCTGGAATGATTAGAGTTCAAATTCTCGTTCCCACAAAAATTTACTTGTAGGTAACTTTCTCTGTCCAATTTTTTTCATTTTATGTATTTCAAATCTAATTTTTTTATTAAATTATAACAACGATTTCCTAACTTTTATATAATTGGCAGATCATAAATTAGTGATATATTTAGCATAGTTCATGATGTGCGTTACGTGCACGACACGCTGGCAATCAGACAAGTAAGTTGCATTCCCCCTGCCAGGGAAGTCTCAGTCCAAGATTGAGTTCTTTCAAAGATGTGCCAACCTAGAGGCTGTGCTTCTCTAAGGAATGCTGGTAGAGACAAGCTAAGGAGACGTGGTGACAGTTTGCTTTCTGCGGTTGATAATTTGAGGGCTTTACGTGTGCTAGCCGATGATGCACCTGATTCAGATCATGCAGAAAATGAGAAGACTCCTGTTATTAAGAATTGCCCTCTGGAACCATTGAGTTTTCTTGAACCTCTGGACCGTTAGCAACCCCACCCTTCTTGGACCGTTCATATCGCCACAACTTTTCACTCCACACTACTGTTGGTGCCCACCAGGTGCATCAAATTCGAAACATCAGTTGATGACACCTGATCTTCCAACTTCGTTCCTTGGATCCCCGTTACTGCCACCACTTTCTTCTTTGCTTTTGGCCACTAGACCCTCTAGTCTGTTGAGTCCGTCCTTGTCACGTAGTTTGTCTGATTTTCCTCCATTGGACTTCCCTGCTTTCCTTCCTGAGCCGTTGGTTCGGCTGCCTTTGTCAAGTTCTCTCCCGACTTTTTCTCCTTTAATGTGTGATCCAATTGTTCACGTTCCCATTATTGATGTTTGCTCGTCATGCCAAGGCTACCTGGTGAGTGCTGGTCCTGCAATTTAGAGCTCTCCCCCGCCCTTCCTGCCAAAGCTTGTGAGTCCTTTAGTTTCTGAAACAGAGCCTATGGTGGAAAAAGAAGCAAGAGAGACCCTGCGCCTGCTTTTCAGCAGTTCAAATCAGCCCAGTTCCCATATAATGGATGTTTTACTTTCTGTCCTTTCAAACAGTTGCGAGATACCTTACATACTTGCTGCTGGCAGTCGTGGACTGTACACCGGACTTGAAGATTATAAAAATCGTATATCCTATCCAAAACCAGTTGTGAGTAGGTAGATTATCCACACTTATAAACAGGCCTAACTCATTTGCGACTTCCGATGTGGAATTCTCTCCAACACGCTCCCTCAAACAAAGCCTAGCGGATTGAAATTTGCACAAACTTAACCACTGAACAAAGTCGGGGATGTGATAACCTTTGGGAAGGGCGATCCAGTCATACGCCTACTCTTACTTTTGAGGCCAAAAGTGGCCTCTCGCTTTCCAAGCCGAAGAGGCATGCTCCCGCTTTGGAGTCCAAAGCGGCCTCCAGCCCGAAGCTGACAAACCTCACTCAATCGAACCAAACCGCCCTGATCAACAATCGGACACACTGAACCCCACAACAAAGCATCGGTTGCCCTCCGTGAACTCAGACTCGATCGTCCTTACCCGAAGCATTATTTTTAAGGTTTTAAAAAATATGGTCCGACCGGTCAAACCTTAAAATGGAGGGAAGGGCGTTCTAGTTGTAGGCATAAAAACGCCAACCTAACGAACCGCGCAAAATTCGGTTAGACCGGGCAGTTCGTTAGGAAAAAATGAGCCAGAAAATCAGGTCCGTAAGGTTGAATCAAAAAATGAAAACCCTTTTCCCCCTCCCCATCTCATTTCTCTGTTTCTCTCACCCAGAACCCAAAAATCGAAAACTTTTTCCCCAATCCCCATCTCTCTTTCTAGCAGCCAAAAAAGTGAAAAAAACGAAGAACCCTAATTAATTTTCCCAATCCCCATCGAGATTTGCGGGAGAAGAAAACCCAACGCCCAGGTATCTCTCTCCCATTTCGTCACCGACCTAATCTTCAAACCCCGTTGGTGAGACTTGGAGAGTGGATGGATATTCAACTAGATTCATATGGGTTTATCACTTTCTATGCCTCTTTTTTCCATCATGTTTATTCATCTCTCTCTGTATCACCTTCTCGTTCTCTCTCTCTCTCTCTCTCTCTCTGGCTCTCTGTATCACTCTCTTATTCTCTTTTTTGGGTTGTGATTAATTTTTTGGTTATTGGTAGAAAAAGAATAGATTTATGTATGCAGAGATGTTACAAGGATGAAGATGAAGCTTTTAAGATAATGGTTTTAGATTTTTTTGGCAAAGAAAAGAATGGTTTGAAGGGAAGTGATGGCCACGTTGCTAGTATGGTTTTGTAGATGGCTTTAAAGTTTAAATGGCTTGTGTAAATGGCCACATGTAGAAAGGCTTCATATTGAGATGTTTCATATTTGTTGAATTGAAGATTATGTTCGAAGGATATTCATCTAATTTTGAATTAATGTATTTGTGAGCTTGTTAATTAATTTTTGGAACCATAAAGTTGGAGTAAATATGAAATTATTTCACATTTCAGAGTTTCACACTAGAATAGATATTCAATAACCTATATATTAAGTTAAAATATATTTATAATAAATAAAAAGCATCCGGTCGACCCAGAGGACGGGAGAAATCCCAGGTCGACCTCCAAGGTCATTTTTAAGAACTTTGATTATTTTTATACCTCAACAAAACTTCGCAACTTAAAATATATGATTTTCGAACCACTTTTAATTTGAACGATTAAACTTAAACACGAGCACACAAAAAATTTAATTTTTTTTAACTAACAGGGTAGGAAGAAGTATATACATGTGGAAACACATATCATAAAGAAAGAACTACGTACATTTGGAAATAAAACCCATAAAATTAAGAATTACCAAAAGCACTAGGACATCTTCATTCTTCATTCTTCATTCTTGTTTCAATATTATCATGGGATATCGTGTGATTACCATCCACAGGTGCTATTCCATATTGCTTTCCACAAATCTCAACAGTTGGGAGTATCTCCAATGCTTCTTGTCCATCAGCAGCACAAGTAGACCACCTAAACGCAAAACACTCGCTAATTTTTGCCTTAGCAACCAATCTTCTCTCCACCACTTCACCAAATCCCTCACTCACTCTCCTGGTATCATCATTCTTCATGTCCGCACTCAATCCTCCCACAAGGTTCTTTGTGAATGTATCCTTGTTACAGGGCATCTTAATCGGAGCGTTAACGGTACAAATATTGGGTTTGCAACCAGCAACCATCATTTGCTCAGGAACCTCCATGGCAGTGGCAGGCTCATCCTTCTTAACCTTCTCAAATCCATTTCTTGCACAAGCAAAGATCAATGAGTTGTAAGTCACGTGACAGCAACCATTAACCCTCATTTCTCTTAATACCTTCATGGTCTCCTTAAGCTTTTTCGGGTTGCCATAAACATCAAGTAACCTATTATAAGTAACGTGATCGGGCTGATGTCCTAGCTCCTTCATCTTCTCGAATACGGCAGCCACCTCCTCGTACCAAGCCCCTTTTCCACTAGGGCTTATAAGTGTATTGCAAGTATACTTATCTGGAGAATTCCCAGCACTTCGCATCCTGTCAACAACACTAACAACCTTACTCCAAGGCATTCCGATTTTAACCAAACCAGCAGCGTAGTTATGTTCAGCTATAACAGTATCCTCTTGTATTGAGTGTTTCCTTTCCACCTCACCATGAAAGATTTCATCGTACAAATTTAAACTAGTAGGTGGCTTAGCACTATACTTTCTGAATCCACCAAGAGTATAGCCATCATCAACATCAAGCTTGTGCTCTTTGAATCCAATAGGTGGCAGTTGGGATGCCAAAATACTATTCTTGGTGCGGCCAACCTTTTTATAAAACTTGTTCTTCATCCCATACCTCTCCAAATCATTCTTGACCAACTTCCTCGGCTCCTCGCTCAAGTCCAAGCGCCCTCCTCCATCGTGGAGAATGGTTATCTTGGCCTCAGAAACTAGACTCGTCCTGCAACTAGACAACCTTACGAGCACGTCCCACTTAGGCACAACCGAGAGCGCGATGACCATCCCTTGTTGCACGAGGAGATCCTTGACACACCTTTGCCATAACCCGAAATTCGAAGAACCATCGAATTTCACAAGAGCAAACTTCGCGCCGTCCGTCATCCTCCAACCCAAGCTCTGATACCAATTGTTAGGAAATCAGCAACTAGAGAACAAGATCGCACAAAGAACACGGAACAAGAGAATTACGTGGTTCGGCCTAATGCCTACGTCCACGGTGAGAAAGGAGAACTTTTATTGATAGATCCGAGTCACAAAGCTATACAAAACCTTAGGGTAACATGTCTTTATATAGAGACAAACCCTTGGTGTACAAGTAACCTATCTAGGTCTAATTAGGAGTCCAGAATCTAGTCAGAATAGGAATAGGAATAGGAAATAAGTCTTTCCTATTTCTCGCCATCCCAACAGAAGCAACTGCAAGGCCTTATCAAACTGACCAGTTCTAAAACTCTCTTCACTGCAAACTGACAGAGGCTGGCATCCATTAAATTACCAAAAAACTTCCACCCAGTTGGGACCTACGAACTCAAATGAAACAACAAGACAACAACCTGTAAATATCAGAAGAACAGGGAGAGCAATCATTCCGATGAGAGATTCAATAACACACCTCAAAAAACTTCAAGTTAAGTTCTTTGGCAACAACATCAAGAGCAGCTGAGGCTGGCATACTCCTACAAGAGATGTCATGTCATTGGCACACAAAAACTTCAACTTAAACTCTTTGGGTACAGCCAGTAGATAAAATAGAATATGCAGAGACCCTTAAAAACCAAATAAAAAAAAAAGAAAAATCAATGAGATATCCAACGAAATCACGAAACAGTATGACGACAAAATCCTTAGATGTCCTTTTGTGTGTGTTTTCAGAAATGTATGCAACTGGCAATTCCCTTCAGTCTATTAAACAAGAATTTTAATGAGACATCATGCAGAAATAAAAAAAATAAAAAGCTAGATATTAAGATGATGGACCTGGCAACTCCCTTTAGCCCACCAGAAAAATATGGAATTGCTTCAACTGCATTGGCCGCGATGATAGCAACAGAGTCTGATGGTGTGACAAAGAACATGAAAAGAGCACCAAAATTGTTATGAAGAAACAACAATGATATGGAGTAGGAGAAAAAGGAAAGGCGATGGGGAATAAAATAAAGCGGATAGGGAGAATTATTTTGATATCTTGTTTTAAATGTTTTTTTAGTGCGATATCTTGTTTTAAAATTGATATCGTGTATTCAAGCAAATAAATTCTAATATTTAAATAACATTATTTAGTAACTCCAATTCTAGAACTATAATAACTGTAATGTGATTGCGAAAGCCGTGCGTATGATTTGGAGGCGCGTGATCGATTCTCTCGCTTTTCTAAGTTTTTCCCGAGAAGATGGAGGAGCAAGAGTGGAAGGAGATGGGGGCCAAGGCGGTGGCGATAATTCGCTTGTGCTTGGCGGATGATGTGATATATCACGTCATGGATGAGGAGTCACCAGCTGAGGTATGGAAGAAATTGGAGGCAAGGTATATGTCTAAGTCTTTGTTGAACAAGCTTTATCTTAAGCAAAGATTGTACGGACTCAAGATGAAAGAGGGCTCGGATTTGAGCCAACACATTAATGGTTTCAGTCAACTTGTGAGCGACTTGAGAAAGGTTGATGTGAAGTTCGAGGAAGAAGACAAGGCATTGTTGCTGCTGAATTCTTTATCTGGCTCCTACGAAAATTTGGTTACAACTCTAACTTGGGGGAAGGAGTCCCTGGTGTTGGAAGATATCACAAGTGCTCTGCTAGAGTTTCATCAAAGAAGGAAAATTGACGATAAACAAGCGGAAGGGCTAGTTGTGAGGGGTAGCCATGGTGATCGTAGTGGGGCAAAAGACGGGAAGAGATCCAAGTCGTGGTCAAGGAGGTTCAAGGGAAATTGCTTCGAGTGCGGAGAAAAAGGGCACGTGAAGAAGGATTGTCCAAGAAGAACTCGGGATCGCGAGGAAAAAGGATCAGGTTCCGTGAATGTGGCCTCACATTCGGACGGGTCGGATGGTGATCTCCTTTCTGTTTTGTCAAGTCCAAAGCATTCTATTTCCTGGATTTTGGATAGCGCTTGCTCTTTCCACATGACGCCCAAGAGAGGGTGGTTCGACACCTACAAGTTCATTGATTCAGGTATGGTAACTATAGGTGATGGTTCTACTTGTAGAATTGCTGGCATAGGTGATATCCGAATTAAGATGTGGGATGGTGTTGAGAGAAAATTTGTGGGGTTAGGCATGTTCCAAAGTTGGAGAGGAATTTGATCTCGTTAGGAGCCTTGGATTATAGTGGGTACAACTATAATGTTATAGGCTGGCTAATGGAGGTGGAGAAGGATGCTGTGGTGGTGATGATGGGTGAAAGGAATGCTAGAAACACCTACAGGTTAGTGGGGAACACGGTTGTAGGTGGAGTCACCTTGTTGGGTTCTGATAGAGGGGAGAAAAGCTCTTGTGTGATGGAGCAAAAGCTTGACATGAATGGTTTGAGTAGAGTTGAGATTCGCAAAGACAAAGTTAGCAAGTTCTCGCTATGGTTGTCTAAAAGGACGTGCACGTCAAAGGTGTTGGGTAGGTTTTGCATGGGGAATGCGAAGCCGTTGGTAGCACCACGGGCGAATCAGGTATCTCACTCAAGGCCAAACGGTGGAGTTCGTGGCATGTCGAGGGTTCTACTTGGTGGAAAAAAAGGTTGCCCTTTGTATGCTATGGCATGTAGCATTGGTATGAGGCAAGAAGGTCCAGCGGAGAAGCAGTTCGAGGTTGCGGAGCATGGGGTTGACCGAAAAATAGAGAGCGCATCTATTGGTCACAAGTTTGCTTCAGCAGGTGGACTTGCTAGTTGGAGTTCGATGGAGGTTGGAGAGAATAGGCCAAGCAAGCTCAGAAGCTCGAGCTTGGGGGCTGGCTCCAAGTGATTGAACAAAAGGTGAAGAGAAAGTTGAGATGGTCTTATTGATGCAGTTATCTATGGTCCGAGATGGAGTCGGTGGAGTTGGATTAGTTTTGCAAGATCTCATGGTTCTTCATGGGGCGGTGTTTTGTCAAGGTAGAGTTTGTTGAAGTTCGGATGGAGCTTCATGGTTCTTCCACGAGATGATTTCTAGCCAAGGTGGAGATTGTTGGGATGGCGAGAAATAGGAAAGACTTATTTCCTATTCCTATTCCTATTCTGACTAGATTCTGGACTCCTAATTAGACCTAGATAGGTTACTTGTACACCAAGAGTTTGTCTCTATATAAAGACATGTTACCCTAAGGTTTTGTATAGCTTTGTGACTCGGATCTATCAATAAAAGTTCTCCTTTCTCACCGTGGACGTAGGCATTAGGCCGAACCACGTAATTCTCTTGTTCTGTGTTCTTTGTGCGATCTTGTTCTCTAGTTGCTGATTTCCTAACAGCTTCTACGAATGAATCTTATGTGGCTGAGTTTTTATCATGACATTTATCAACAGGCTCTGACCATATACGTGAAAAGGATTGAAATAGTTCCATGAGGTGGGCATGTAAATTAGATGTCGTCATCCCATTAAAGGGAATTCATCTCATAATTAACGAATAATCATGAGTTAATTACCTCTTAATTAATAAAATAAATTCATTAATAAATAACAAGACTTACTTGTTGTAGCGTATTTCACACAGGATCGGATAACGAGATATTATCACCGGTAGTTTACGATCACAAACGGATCGGATACGTAAACGATTTCCACGAGTTTTCTTGCTTTGCAAAATCTGAGAACTACAGGGACTAAACTGAAAAAAGCTCTCTGAAGTGTATATCTCAGAATGGGAAAAGTACAAATTAATCACCAGTAATTTCTCCCTTTTATAGAGAGATCCGGCTTACACATGTGCGCCATGTGTCATCCACGTGGCGCCACGTGGTGAAGCTATCAACTAGCTTTGCCACGTGGCATGTGACTTGTTTACAGAAATCATGGGTGGTTGTGCACTAAATAGTGAATGCAATGTTATATTTTGGGTCTATTTGCGGCATATTTTAAAGAACTTGCTACCTTATTCTTGTCCAGGATTGTGAAGGGAGTACGATCTGATGTGGCTAATGTTATCCATGCCGATGAATTCGAGTACAAAGATCCAGTAGATGACTCCATTTCAAAGCACCAGGGAATACGATACTTGTTTGAGGATAGATCATGATTGGTAAGAAGATTCTTTTTCGTTGATAGCATAGGTCTAAACACTATTCTTGGATAGATAATTATGAGTACGGTAGAGGTACACCAGTAAGTAATTGATATGCTTCTGAAATAGCTTCAAGAAAGCTCAAACTATGAAATTTGGTTGCAGGTTTTCTGCCTTTCTGGAACTGGCTCCGAAGGCGCAACCATCCGGCTATACATTGAGCAGTACAAGAAAGAACCTTCAAAAACCGGAAGAGATTCTCAAGACGCGCTGGCTCCTCTTGTAAGATCATCCGCCTGCTTACTTCCGTTTCGGTGATCTCATTAGCATCAGTACCCCCATACCAATAATTTACGACCTTGCAGGTCGAGGTTCCTCTCAAACTATCAAAGATGCAAGGATTCACCGGCCAATCCGCTCCAACCGTCATTACATAGACGCCCACTGAGCTGTACAAAAGTGAGACTGATCCAACACCATCTTTTGCATAACAAAAACATATGACCTCGGATATAATTTTTCATTTACTATGTCTGCTTTATGCTTGTGCCAGTTACTCATCCTCGTCACCGCACGAGTGTGTACCGCTATTACTCATCAAAATTTTGATGTTCAAAAATAAAATCTTGGGTTTTCGAGTCTCAGGCTTCTTGTATTCGCAAGACTGGAATCAAGACGTTCTTTAGTGAATCCTTGGATAAACTCTTCCAGTTTCATATTATAATACATAACACACTCAAGACAATCGTATTGGGTGTTGTCACTTGCTGACCATTACAGGGACCGTGACGATCCCATCTTTGTTTAGTAGGAAGTCGATGTCGTTGATTAAGAGGCAGCTTTGTGCGTATTTGGTCATTCATCTTAGTTAGGCGACTGAGAGATGAAAAATCGTCGGTTAGGCGGTCTTATTTTGCAATTATATATAGAAATTGTTATGTTTCGTTTCCAAACTATGGGCCCTTTAATTGGTTACATCGATCTAGTCCTTTTTTTTAAATAATCACAACCACATCCAATTCCTTTTAAAATCCTAGTTGGTCAGTGGTCAATTAAAAATTGTGATATAGTTTATTTAATTGGGGACCATCATCATTAACCAGTATGGACAAAATAAATCCACGAGTACGATCGGCAAGGACTTCCAAAAGTTAAAACTATTATAATGCTTCCAGCTGGAATTTTCAACTCTTTAAATAAATAGACCAAATGGGGATTTAACTATTGTGATAAAGCTAAAATCTGGAATTTTAGTTACTTGATTCAGACATGAATCATCGGCCAACTATAGTTTAACTTTATTTTTGACAATACAGTTAATAAAGATCAATTCAATTGAAAAAAAAACTTGTTTGAATCATGATTCACTATATATACATCCATAATGTATGTGAATCTTATCCAATAAAAATATGCACCTGAATTTCCTTCCATTCATTTGACCGAAACTGATTAAAAAATCCACGAGGAAGCAAAATAATTGACCCATTCGCCTTTTTGTGCATTGAACGACATGAAAGTCAATGGCTGGTACGCTGATATCGGTGATTACGCAAGTATACTAAATATATAAGTGCTTGCCATCTAGTAATTAGTAGTTGAGTTATGCGCAAGTGGCCAATTAATTGACGTTTTGACGTAGAAAGATGTGGCAAGGGAATTAATCTAATAGTAAGAGATATTTATTATCTTAAACAAAATTTTATAAAAGAAGTAGTTTGAATATATAATTTTATAACTTTCGATTATGGATACCAGATATTCAGCAACCATCTGGTCTACAATATATTATGACTAGGAAAACGACTGAAATTAGAAATTAACATTCTTTTTTATGAAATTATCTAGTATCTATACGTTTACTATATATTGCCCGATTAATTTAAACTAGGCTTGAGCCATGATGAATCATTCAAAATTGTCTGTTATCGACTATATATGCATTTCGGCTAATCTGAATAGAAAACTAAATTGGGATGAATAAAAAAATGACAAATATCTCCTTACCAAATTTTAATATGGCAAGTGAAATTTTATATTTTCGCATAAGCAAGGAGTATGATTTTCTTGTCATTTCAACTCAAGAACAAGACATCTACTATTTGGAGGTTACACCTTGGGGAAACAAACCTAAAATAGTTACAGTAGATATTTTGGATCCTTCTTCTAATTAAAAAGTTAATTAAATGCAAGGGCCGATGAGACATGAGATTAACGAAAGTACAAAGTTTGAAAATTTAAAACTATAAAATTGCAACTACTTGCTTTTAAATAGGTCCTTATCCAATAACATCACAGTCACCACCTTCCTCCACTCTCCCTGGTTTCCTCTTTCCCACCTTTGCTTACCCATCTTTAGAACACTACAAGCCAGCATCAAAAGGCAATCCGGTCGCCCGAATCCAAGCATCTCCGGCCAGGAAATTCCCAGCAGTGACCTTGCTCGCATCCGCCGGGCTCTTCAATGCATGGTATCCAGGCCAGGAGACCCTCCTTGAAGTGCTGGCACCACTCCCGGTGTTCATATACTCAACGTAATAAAGCGTCTTTAACCCAAAATCTCCGCTCCTGGGTGACCAAATACTTCTGCCACGGCCTCCCTAGGTAGCTCTTGAACGAGCCCTGGGACGGCCGGAGGTCCGAAGAGGCAGTCATGATGGAGTCGTGGACGACGATCCCAGTGTTCTCATTGGGGATCGGTCCGCGACTGGGCCGTGACGGTGTTCTTCTGGCCGCTCATCGGCTTCCTTATATTGATATTACAGCTCTGGAACACCACCACCGCGTCTCCGAATATGAAGTCAACGGTGCCGTAGATGGTGCAGCTCTTGTAGAATTGTCTCATGGCGTAGACGTAGAGGGTGTCTTAGTAGCCCTTGAAGGTGCAGCCGTAGAAGACAGAAAAGTCGGCGCCGGACCGGAGCGCCACCGCCTGGTGCTTCTGTGGCCCGGCGGTGTTCTCGAACGTTATGTCCTTGGCTATGAAGCCTGAGCCCATAACAGCTGCATGTATGAAATTTTTTTGTAAGTTAATTAATTGATTATAATAATAGTATGCTCCTGTTTAATATGATTTGCTTTTGAATTTGTTGGTGGTAATTAAGATTTGGGTTTACTTGATTGCCTTTTGGTCTTTGGATCAGTTATATTCAAGGAAGAAAAAAAGTGAGCGTCATCACTTTACGAGGAAAAACTGAGCGTAACTAAGACATGTTATAATTTGTCTAGTTAATTAATTGTTATGTATCTGTGAAAAATAAAAGCGACAGCTCCTAATTCGGGTAATGATTGGCAGTCAATTATGTGAATGTTACGGCGTAACAATTGACTAGTTGGATATGATATATACCAAATTTATGAACAAAGTACAAAATCTTATCAAGTATTTATCAAGATATGTTTTTCTTCTTCTCATAAATAGTAAATGTTATTTATTAACATTCAAATTTTCTACTTAATCTGAACATGAATTAGTCGGATCATCAAAATATCGAATGAATTTAACCAAAGTAGTACATGTTCGTATATCTTATCGTAGTATATCCGATATTGCTTTTGCATGTGACCATACGTAGTTTGGAGAACTAATAGAAAAATGATCACACTAAGACTTGATTAAAAGTAAATCAGTAATACTACCAAAAGTCGCCGAGCGAAAGGTTGTGGTTTCTTGGGCACTTTTGCTTGCGGTGACGATCGTAGCATCGGCCCCATCTCCGATCACCATTATGTTCTTCATCGTCTTCTTAATCTCCACATTTTCCTTATAAACACCCTTCTTAACGTGAATCACAAATCTCTTCCCACCTCTTTTAGATGCTGCAGCTGGTCGGACCACTTTTTTAAAACTGGATAAAACTTCCTCAAAAAAATTGACGGCCCCCAAGAAAGGACTCCTGAAATTATTGGTTCCCCTCTGATTACGACAGTTTATGGATAAACTGGGAAGCCAATAGCTGGAGAAAGCTGGATTATTGTTGCTAGTGGGTTAAAGCTCATTTAACTAATAAATATTGATTTCTGGTTCTCCTTGAACACAATAAAAATTAAATAATTGTTGAAATTTTTTGACAATTTTAAACATATTAATTTACTCGAATGTAAATTAATCGGTATAAGAAATACTCGGAGACACCAAGAGGTTTGATAAAACTAATTTAACACTTTTGTGTTTTCAATGACTCAAATCAAAATATCTTAATTAAGTTAACATAACTTATTCACTAATTAATTTAATTATTTATCGGAACGAGGCCGTTGTAGTATTGTCTCCGTCGATGGACATAGCCCTTGCTTATTTGGTAACCTCTATGAGGTACCATCAGAAATATTTCAGATTTAGTTCCTTAATTATTAGAGTCGGAGTTTTTTTTTTGTTTCAACCACTAACACAAAAGAATGAGTAAAAGAGGAGCCGAAAAGGGATGGCCTTTTCTTATTTGGCTCCGAATTTTGACCTAATTTGTTTGTCGTCGTAGCTCCTGCATAAGATTTCTCGTCCTTGCAAATTTATTTTGGCCCTCTGGTGGCCATTCCATAGGATTGGAGACAACTCGAACGTCACCTAAAAATCCATCTATAAATCATCAAAACTAATACAAATTATTACGAGTGATAAATACTTGAATTTCTGTAAAGATACTTTGAATCTAAGACTTATGAAAGGACCCGATTGGTTCACAAATTTCATGGCTTTTTTCGTATCAGTTTTGATCTAGTTCATAACACAACTAAAATTAGATGTCAAATTGGATCCCAAATGGTTCTCAAATTTGATATAAATGCGTGCACGGCATTTCTATGTTCATGAATTTTTTTGTGAAATGGAATCTTACTGTTATATTATATGTATACCTGTCTATTTAAGATAATATATAAGGGCATATCAGCCTGCATTATTCAATCTAATAAACACCGGCAATATTAATTGTGGTCATAATCCAAGCCAAGGACAATGTACCATTCATTTATTCATTCGGCCAGTTGGAGTATCAACAAACAATGGAAGACTATTACAAGAATTTTCGTATTCAACTAAAACGTCGATAAAACTTTTCACTGTCTCTTAATTAAATGTGTTAATTCAAAACATACAATTTGGAAGTCATAAGTTTCAGTTTTCGTTATTATCTAAACCATCCAATTCTCGTAATTGCCAAGACCATCTAAAAAGTACTAGACTATAAATATTAAAATTACAAAAAAAACCATCAAAGTGACGAGTCTTCAGAGACTGCTATGAAAAAAATAGATTCGCTACCAACAATAATAGTGGGTCTGCGATTGTTTCGCAGCCACATTTTAATTTCGCCAATATATACCGATTTATACTAATCAAGTCTAATGGGAGTTCTCTCCGCTTCACTATAATCCAAAACCTGAGATGTAACGACCACCTACTAGAATATAACTTTTCAGCTAATTATATTATATGATCGGAAATTTTAGAAAAATTTAATTTCATTTTAATTTAATGTGACGATCACACATTTTAATAATAATCTCAAAACGGCCCAAACTTGAGATCCATTGTGCAGATATTTATACAGAATTTCATATCAATAATGTGCGGTGAAACTGAGATCGTGCGAGCAATTTCGGACGAATGAGACACCATGTTAGGATCTTCATATTTAGTCCAAACTATAAGACAATATGCTAGTAAATTTTAAATACTTATAAATAAGTCCATAATATTTGCAACTACTCATGTGATAATTATTATTAACGGAATTTCTTCTCTCAATCCTCATGGATATCATTTTTTCATAGTTTTAAAATACGGAATTTGGAAGGGCCAAATTTTTTCTGTTTTCTAGTTCATTCAGACCAACCTGTTGGACCACTAGTCAAACCATATAGTTTTTATTAATTTTTTAATATTATTTGAATAATATATAGACTAAATAGTCAAATTATAGGTTTCAAAATCTACTTTTTAGAGATACCAACCAATTTATAACATATAAATTTATTTTTCTTTATTAATTTAGAAAAATTGAGCATATAATACGACTTTTTTGTTTTAATTTTTGCTGATTTGGTAAAATTCGGTTAGACCGAGCTGTCTGAGTCAAAAAATAGTATGAATTGTCCGATTTGACCAGATTTTGGGTGGTCTGACCAGAGGCCATTTTTACTCCTAAAATAGGCCGCTCTTTTGAATGATTCATGATTTTTGATCAGTTGGTACACCAGTCGGACTGCATTTTTTAAAACTATGCCTTTTTTTCATGTATTATGAATGAGGTACAAAGGACTACGATGAAAGATGACATAACGTCTAAAATGGATTCGATGCGACGAAAAATCTAGAAATGACCCCAAAATGACAAGCACTTGTCAGGCGTATAATGGCCACTAATCTGGTGGTCTCACCTTAGTGATGTTCTCTTATAACGAAATGACGTGAAAAGTGCATATAAACACGATTATGAATTATTTTTGGGCAAATAAATTCTATAGCTCCAAAGTAGGTATTACACTAAAAGTGCAGCCGAAATGCTCACTGTCCACCTAGCAACAGAAACTAACCTATGCTAAATATCATATGAACAGATTAAATCTAAGATCTCCTTTGTTTTACGATTTATACCCGTAATTAATATATATAACGCTTCCTCTTGTTTTCCGTTTCGAATCCCAAAAATCCCAACACAGGTCGTAGCGATTGTATATACAATCTATATAGGAAGGGCGTACTTACATATCGTCAGCCAAATATAGGAAAAGGAGAGGCTGTTTCGTTTATTATATTTATTTACATTTTGTTTGGAACCAATTTTCTTAAGAAAAGAATGCTATTTGTAATTCCAAATAGAAAAAGAAAGTAATTCTTTTCCTATTTTCTTATTTAGAATCGTAAATTAAAATTTAGAATTCTATTTGATTATTTGACATGTCATAATAAACTTTTTTCATAACCTATTTATTAATTGACAATAATATCCTTGCATTACTTGCTCGTTAATAACATCCATCAAAAACATAAAAATCTATACGAAGCCACTCCAGCCAAACTAACAAATGAAGCATATTATTACCATGAAAAAAAAAGCTTTGTATTAATTTAAATCAGGCCCAATAATAAGAAAAATGGAAAGAGCAACGTCAAGGAATATCTGCTTTTCTTGTTGACCAATCTGTCAAATCTGATTTGTAGAGTGCATAATTTTTGGGGTCATGAATTCTCTCAAGATTCACCAATGTTCTCTCAATCATCTAGACTCCTTCCATAAAGATCAAAACCTAGAACCTCTGAGAGAACAAAACACCATCAACAAACTTCAACAGTGCATGAAAAAGAACAAAAAACACTTCTCTCTGATGAATTATCTTCAAATATACGCCATCTGAAAAGTTGCAAGCCATGACAGTACATTGATTTTCCGACCTCGAAAGTCCAATAGCACCATGAGTTTTTAGCATAGGAAATGGTTAGAAAGCTACATCTGAAACTAAACACTCAGGATATAGAAATGAAAGAGTAAATAAATACCATGATCCACACATTTCTTTATGATGTAGCTAAGAAGTCGGCACCAAAACAGAACCAAAGCTAGCATCACCACTTCAACCAAGTTGTACAACACTACAATCAAAATAGTACATCCATTCCATGAAAGCCAATAAAAACTAAAGTCCAACTCACACAAAAAAACATGATGGGAAGAACAGAGTAGTACATCCATCCAGATAATATTATCGCCCTTTCTTTATGGGTATGCTCGTTGGTATATAACTTCTAACCTAACCAATATCTCTTCAGCTCAAACACAAGAACCGAAAAATAATAGAATTATTACGTCTACAAGGTTCGAACCATGGTCACTCCAAGTTCAATTTTCCATCCAACCCCTTTTAACACTTGAGCTACAGCTTGTTGGTAATTACAGCTCATTTTTTAAAATTATTGTTTGCATTTTTTAAAATTATGCTTTTTTTTCCATGAATTATGAATCAGGTACAAAGGACTACGAAGATGATGACATAACGTCTAAAATGTACTTCGATGTGATGAAAAATCTAGAAATGATCCCAAAATTGACAAGCACTTGTTTTAGGCGTATAATGACCACTAATCTGGTGGTCTCACACATAATGATGCTCTTTTATAACGAAATGAAGTGAAAAGTGCATTGATTTGATCCACAATGTCCAACAATCTCTCCCTATTATTCAGTGCAGGATTCAACATCGAATTTGACACGGAGGAAAAGTGCATATAAACACTTTGTGGGCCCAAAAAGCGTTGAAGTGCTTAATTTTGGGTATCCAGATTATTAGATCAACTAATTCATATTCAAAGTGGATATGACTCTTGAAAGATATTAAAAATCTCCCAATAAATATTTAACACTTTTGGGTTCATAATAGTATGAACTGAAGACCTCATTAAGATAATGGGCCGATATTAATTGCTTCATAATATATTGACATCAAGAAGCAACTTAATAATTTAATTAGGAAGTCCAATTTAGTTTTATCAAGACCAATCAAATTTTGGCAAATGTTATTTAGCCTAACAGTTCAAGGTATATACAGACACAGAGAAATCTGGGTTTTACCTTTTTTTTAAAAATAGACCAATCAAATTTAGGTCAATATTTACTTTATTCAATAGGAGTTGGCACTTGGATTCTTGGTTTCAAAGCTCATGGATATAAAAACACAATTAAAAAAGATATCCTTAAAATAGAACCCGAGTATCGGAATATAAAAATCAATCTTTGCTGTGTTTTTACTGAATCATGCCTTAATTGGGCCGTTGCAAGCCGTTTGGGCCTGAAGAGACTCACAAATATGGCTAGCCTAATTGGTCTGTTAATTAAGTATTACGAATGGGCCGATGCCAATCTGGGCTCACTTCAGCTTTACTGGTCGATGCAGTGGACATTATCTTTACGGGCTTAAGCCAGCTGGCCCGATTTTACCCATCCTTTCCCTTCCCTCTCGCAACGTAGCTCCAAAACTCGAGATAGAGCACCTCTTAATGCTAAAAATAACTTAGAAAAATGAACTTATTTAATAAATACGCTCCTGCATTGGCCCTTTTCTTTTAATCTTGATAGAGAGCCAAACGGTTGCATATTTTTCCCTATGAATCTATGGTATTCTTAATTTATCGATATCGTTATCGAGTTCTATGTTGAAGTAGTTGATATTCTAATTCAAAGTTTTGATGTCCAACTCATTGGCAAACAGATACCAAGTTTGTATGTTCTAAAAAGTGCAACACGGGTATCTCGAAGTAAGGAATAAATGTCCGGTCTGCGCAATAAGCTCGCATTTTTTTGCACGGTTTGAAAAATTTTAGTCCGAACAATGATCCAATCAATCGGATTGCAAATTGCTCATATAGACATATTGGGTTTGGGGGCTGGTATGTTCTCCTTGCGAATCGCCCAAAATCTAGTCAGACTTGGTAGTTCTCCCGAATTTTTTAACTTTGACCATCTGGTCTAATTGGATTTTGTTCGCAATCAACATAAAATTTATTAAAAAAGCGCATCACAAGTTCGAATTCTCCAAATTAACAAGAAAATGGATTTGAGATGAAATAAGTTGATGAGAATATGAATTTTAAAATTTATATTTAGACTATTAAATCTATATATTATTTAAAACAGTAAAAATTTAAACAAAAAGTTCAGTCTTACGACAATCTGACCATAAGGGCGGGAGAAATTCGCAAGAGAATGAAACAGGTGCACATATTTTGCAGCAAATATGATCGCATTGAGTTCGACTTCAATGGACATATGATCATATGGCGATGGGTAGGGTCAGGACCCTACACATACCATAGTCTGGAGAGTTGGACTCATATTCTACCCTAGACCCTCAAAAAATTTTATTATTAAACCCATGCCCTTACCCTCATGATCCACAGGGTCCGACCATTAAATTAAATACAAGACAGAAAGTCACTCGTGTCGATAAATGTAAGCTATAAAAAATACAAGTTCCAAATGCATAAAAACCTAAAAAACATAAAAAAGCTTTTAGGTTCCATTATTTTTGGAAGAAGATAGAAAGTCACTCGTGTCAATAAATGTAAACAAAAATTATGAGCTAGTAACACCTAAGCTAGAACTCTAAGCAAAAGGAAGGTGGATCACAACTTAATCAAGCTTCGATGTTCCATTCTTCAAGATGTCTTAATATAATAAATATGTGAAGATTAGGGTCTAATTAGGGTAGAGTCTAAAGTAGGATAAAGGGGTAAGGGTAGAGTAAAAATCTATAAGATTCGTACCCTATCCTAGACTCCACCTCTAAAAGTGGACCCATACCTATACCATACCCCTAGATCCAGTCAAAATCAATCCAGTCAAAATTAACAGACTCTCGACCCAAAGATAAAGATAAGGTTTGACCCACGCGGTATGGATATTTCTTCCATCCCTAATACCGTACTACAATGACACTACATGCAGAGATTGAGTACGCAATCCACTACATGCAGTGGGAATCCAACAGTTTGGGTCCGCCTAGACGGTACGAAAATGACCAACTCGATAAAGTAGAAACTAAAAAGAGACACAAGTTCATCTGCAATCTTGTACGACGAAATACTAAGTTTGTACATTACAAAAGATTAATAAAATGTTATTTATAAAAAAAAGATACAGTTTGGTGCAACGGTCTCTTTCTTCTTTTTTTGGTAGGTACAGGGCCATAATCTTCATTATCTCGGAACCAGATTTGGTTCCTGGATGGCAGACCATTGGATATATACGGAGCAAACCATTGGATATACACTAAGTAGACCATTGGATATATACTAAGTAGGCCATTAAATATATACAGGACATACCATTGGATATACATGGGGCAGTCCATTGGATGTATACCGGACGAACCATTTTATCCGACCCATTTTATGCCGGGACGGTTCCCGTAAAATTATTTTATCATAATTGGGTAGACTATTATATCATAACTAGGCGAACTATTTTATCCTCGAGACGATCCTAACGCGTTTTACACGTCTTGGACCAAATCTAACCCCCATTATTTCTCCCATTTTTGGATGAGACACACAATTTAATAAAAGTAAGCGTTATTCACATAGCAGGCGATGTTTTAAAAAAAATGGACGGGGAGGCGAATCAAATTTGTGTCAAACAAGTATCAAAATTATAATCCAGTCACTTCTAATTTATCAGAACTTAAAAAGCTATTTAATTTAACTATATATTGTAGGATATATTGATCATAAAATGCCAGATTGCTGTATATAAAGTATCAGTTGCTGAGACATTTTGGATAGGGATAGAAATGGACAAGATCCGGGTATGATCTATATGATCCATATTCTTACCCTCTTTTTTGAAGATCGACCCAGATCCTTACCCTTATCCTATTTAAAAATAAAGATTCGGGTAAAATTTGGGTCCTAAAATACCGGGCAGGATCAAGGCGACCCTCGGGTCTGTATTTTTAAATTAAATAATTTTATAAAAATTAAGCCATATTTATTTGCAATAGTCAGTACTCAAAAAATGAGAACGTAATTTATTAGTTTGCAAAAATAAGTCAATATAAACAAAATTCAAGTTAATATAACAATTGAATGGTAAAATGTATTAGAAGGTTGGAAACTTGGATTGATATTATGTAGGTTAAAGCTTCTTCATCATTCCTCCTTTGACAATTTGTTAGTTTTTCTCGGATATATAAAATGTCATAGACAACAATAGGAACCTACTTAATGGGTGTCTCTTTTGGTTGAATATGTGTTCACTTTCTTTACCGATTATAATATATTGATATTTGATACTTAGATATCTTTACTAATTAAGATGTAACTTTGATACTTTGGTATTTTGGTACTGATACCAACTTGGTTGAAAAAAATTTACATATAAAAAAAATTTACATATAAAAAAAATTTAAATTGGGTAGGTTGTGATGAGAATTTGGTACTAACTTTAGTAATTAATATATTTATATTAATATATTATTTTAATTTTTTTTAAAAAATTCGGGTAGGATCTGGGTGGGATCCTATATGTCCATATCCATGCTCTTATACTTTTTAAAAATAGGGATTCAGATAGGATCCGGATCTAGATCCAGTCAAAGTCAACGAATCTTGGACCCTTCGGGTCTAGATCCTTGTAGACCCTCACGATAAGGGTCAAATTGCCATCCCTAATTTTGGGAGTATCTAGAAGCACAAAATATGTAATTTTTATGGTGTCTAGTACAACCGAGAATTTCTTTCTTCACCCCACGAGTGTACAACCGAGATTTTTTAAGTAAATATTGTATTTCACCAAAATAGTCCTCTCAGAAGGGATATATAAAAAATATTAGATAATGCCTATCAATATGCACTTTAGTAATAGACGCTATCTCAATACAAAAGTCAAATTGTCTATAAAAAAAACAAAGCCAAAAAATTTTAAGGTCGTCAAAAAGTAACCGGAATAGAAGGAGCACAAAAAACCTGAATAGAGGGAGCACAAAAAAAATAGTTAGTTTTCTCTCCCTTCCAACAAATAAAAAAAAGAATGGAGCTTCTCTCTCCCTAGTAGAGCTTTTCTAGATTTTTTCACAAAAACTTCCTCTCTGCCGCCTCCTTGTGCCGGCTCCTTCCCTGTCACCGTCGCTTCCTTCACCATCATCTGCTAGTTGTCACTGTCACTGTTGCCTCACCGCCCATCGTCATTGTTACCTCATCGCTCATCATCACCGTCGACTGCCACCGCTTTCGTCTCGCCGTTCGCTTCCTCCCGATCCCGCCATCCCCGTCGTCTTGCTCGTCATCCGCTCATCCTCGCGATCCCGCCGTCGTCCACTCAGCTTCTCCAGTCATCGCCTCTCCTAGCCGTTTCCAAGCCCGCTCAGCCTCTCTCAATCTTTTGCTCCACCGCTGTCGTTCGCTCAGCCTCTCCCGTCGTCTGGCTAGCCATCCGCTCATCCTCCCGATCTCGCCGGGGACCACCATTCGCTCCACCATCACCGTCACCGCTCAATCTCTTCCCGTCATCTTGCTAGCCGTCTACTTAGTCTCTCCCCGTCGTCTTGCTAGCCATCCGCTCATCCTCCCGATCTTGCCATCGCCTTTCACTCCACCGTCACCGTCACCATTTTGCTAAGTCCACTCCACTGTCCGCTCAGCCTCTCTCAATCGTTCGCTCATAGTAACCCATTAACATTTACACCTTAGCCTCTCGGTCGCTGCTACATTCGCTCTTCGCTCGTGGCCGTAGCCCACCAAATGCCTAGCCTGATCTCCTTGGCTGGGCTCTTCTGAGGTCGCCGGTGGTACCCGGGGAGGATGGTCGCCACTGATTTCCTCCCCGGTCGGCTCTCTATTTGTTTTTCTGCATTTATTGCTTTTGTTGTGTGTTTCTATCTGTGTGTTTCTATTTGCTGTCTCTGTGCTCTCGTTGTGCTTTTGCTTGGTCTGTCTTTGGCATGATCTGAGTTCCTTTCGGATCTTGTTATCTGTTTGATGGTTGCGGGTGGAGAATCTTGTCTCGGTTGATTTACGTCGACCTTGGCTCTCATCTGAGTATTTCTTGTATGCATTCGGATGCCCTCTTCACTTTGTCTCGAGGTTATTGGCCAAAGCTTGCTTTGGCATAACTACGCCCTGGTCGTCGGCCTTAGTGCTCTGCCCATCGTCTCCCCCCTGTGCCACTTTGCTGCTATTGGATTGATCTTCGTTATTTGCTTGGTTTTCTTTTCTTATGTCTGTTTTTCTATTTGAATTTCTTGTCTTATGTTGTCTGTAACTCGTTTATAATATAGGTTTCGTGCCACTTTATCCCTCAAAAAAAAGTAACCCGAATATAAATCAAATGTAGGACAATGCAAATCCAAACAACCACGCAAAGAACTAAAATTACAGGGGATGATGAGACCAATCAAGTTAAAAACATATAACTGTGACGTTCATATTCTACTCGCATGCTTTCAATACTCCCATGATGTATCTCGTAATGGGATTAGGAATTATTATGCATCAACACAATTTTCCTCATTTCCACCTGTCCAATTGAAAAAAGAAGAAGTAAAAAGCTACTCTTACGTCCGAGGATCATTGATAAGGACTCGGAAGAAAGAAAACCAAATCCTGTTTATTACAGAAAGCCTTGGTGTACCAAATCCTGTTTATTCTAGAAAGCTTCGGTGTCCAATTAAATATCGTACCAAATCCTTGGTGTACCTTGGTGTACCAAATCCTTGGGCGATGCTTCCCGCTGATCTTGAGGTTCGTGAACTCCGGGCCAATTTATTTTCCTTCATCTTCAAGAATCGTGATGACCGTAATAGGGCTTTCAATAATACCCCATGGTCTGTGGCAAATCATCATCTCATCCTTAAAGAGTGGGATCCAGAGATTCCGTGGTCTGAGATCGATTTTTCCACGACGGTGTTTAATGTCCAAGTTCACGGATTGCCCAAAAATTTGATTAACCGCAGAACGGTTGCGACTGTGGATCGCCAATTTAAAGGCGTAGTTTCTGTCGATGAAGATGAGTTGGCCCGCCCTAGATTGGGTGCTGCCCTTCGTCTCAAGGTGGTTGTTGCGGTTGATCTTCCCCTTCCAACGGGATTCCGCATCACCAGGCCCGGCTTGGAGTCTCGGCAAATCACCTTTAAGTATGAAAGTTTGCCGGTCTTCTGTTTTTTCTGCGGGAAGATGGGACATTCATCAGAAATTTGTAACTTTGATGGTTTATTGCTAAAGCTATATCGGAGCTTTGTTGCAGATGCTCTTCCCTTTAGCGCTTGGCTACATGCTAATTTGGGCTCTTCGTATCGATCTCATCCGACAAGGAATCCCAGACAAAGGCCCTCTCCACAAAACTTGGATCCGGTCTCTGTCCGTGCTCCTCGGGTCAATCAGGGAAAGGCCAAGTCCAAGGGCAGGTTTGCTCCAACTGCCCATTTTCCCTCCTGGAGCTGCCTCGGTGGTCCCTTCTTCTGTGGAGGCTGGCCGACACTGGGGTTTGGTTGATGATCTTAGTGAAAATTACCAGAATATCCTCCAAAGATTCTCTAGAGTGTTGCCTCCAGTTGATAGGGGCAAATTGGTAATGGTGGATGCCGACTACTCCCCACCGAGTTCATCGAGAAGTTTTCAGGGTGGACATGACGTGGTTCTTTCCCCGTCCACTGGTACTCTGGCTGGTTTGGAGTCCACGGGTAGACATCTGGGCCCTCTTTGTTCGGTCCAGGCTCCGCTTGACCCTCCTCTGTCGGCTGCGGAAATCCCTAAGCGGATTTATGAGCTAAACAAATCTGAATCTTCTAGCCGAACCTCTCCCTCAATTTGTGTTGTTTCAACTCCCTCTAACACCACCTTAGCCCCTTTCACTAAGTCATCCAACTCTGCTCTAAAGAGGAAACTTCCACGTAGCTTACTGGCTACCACTTCCATTCCAACAACAAAAAAACAAAAAAGAGCTGCTTTATTTTCTAACAAGTTTTTGGCTATTAACTCTACTGTTTCTTCTCAGGTACAACATCTCTCTTTTTTAATTGGCAGTTCGAATGAGCCTCCGGCGCCTGAAGGTAAAACTTGTCCCCTTGTTACGAAACGCTGTGGAAAATCTTTGGCGATGGAAAAGAAAGTAACTTCTACTTTAAAATCCAAATTGATTCCAAGGGTTATGGTTGTTGAAAACCCTCCTGTGCAATCGGAGGTAATCCCCTACTACTCTTTTGAATTCTCAAGAAAAGGCATGAAAAGGCAAGAAAAGGTAAGAAAAGGCATGAAAATGCAAGAAATGGAAAGAAAAGGCAAGAAATGGAAAGAAAAGGCATTAAAAGGCAAGAAAAGGCAAGAAAAGGTATGAAAAGGCAAGAAAAGGCAAGAAAAGGCATAAAATGGCAAGAAATGGCAAGAAAAGGCAAGAAAAGGCATGAAAAGGCAAGAAAAGGCATGAAAAGGCAAGAAAAGATAAGAAAAGGCATAAAAGGTATGAAAAGGCAACATGAAAAGGCAAGAAAAGGCATGATAAGTCAAGAAATGGCAAGGAAAGGCAAGAAAAGGCATGAAAAGACAAGAAAAGGCATGAAAAGGCAAGAAAAGCCAAGAAAAGGCATGAAAAGACAAGAAAAGGCATAAAAAGACAAGAAAAGAAAGAAAAGGCATGAAAAGGCATGAAAAGTCATGAAAAGGCATGAAAAGGCAAGAAAAGGAAAGAAAAGGTATGAAAAGGCGAGAAAAGGCATGAAAAGGCAAGAAAAGGCATGAAAAGGCATGAAAAGGCAAAAAAATGCATGAAAAGGTATGAAAAGGCAAGAAAAGGAAAGAAAAGGCATGAAAAGGCAAAAAAAATGCATGAAAAGGTATGAAAAGGCAAGAAAATGTATTAAAAGGCATGAAAAGGCAAGAAAAGGCATAAAAAGGCAAGAAAAGGAAATAAAAGGCATGAAAAGGCAAGAAAAGGCATGAAAAGGCAAGAAAAGGCATGAAAAGGAAAGAAAAGGCATGAAAAGGCATGAAAAGGCATGAAAAGGTATGAAAAGGCAAGAAAAGGCATGAAAAGGTAAGAAATGGCAAGGAAAGGCAAGAAAAGTCATGAAAAGGCAAGAAAAGGCAAGAAAAGGCATGAAAAGGCAAGAAAAAGACATGAAAAGGCAAGAAAAGGACTGAAAAGGCAAGAAAAGACATGAAAGGGTATGAAAAGGCAAGAAAAGGCATGAAAAGGCAAGAAAAGGCATCAAAAGGCAAGAAAAGGCATGAAAAGGCAAGAAAAGGCAAGAAAAGGCATGAAAAGACATGAAAAGGCAAGAAAAGGAAGGAAAAGACAAGAAAAGGCATGAAAAGGCAAGAAAAGGCAATAAAAGGCATGAAAAGGCAACAAAAGGAATGAAAATGCAAGAAAAGGCATGATAAGGCAAGAAATGGCATGATAAGGCAAGTATTGGCAAGGAAAGGCAAGAAAAGGCATGAAAAGGCAAGAAAAGGCATGAAAAGGCAAGAAAAGCCAAGAAAAGGCATGAAAAGACAAGAAAAGGCATGAAAAGACAAGAAAAGAAAGAAAAGGCATGAAAAGGCATGAAAAGGCAAGAAAAGTCATGAAAAGGCATAAAAAGTCATGAAAAGGCAAGAAAAGGAAAGAAAAGGCATGAAAAGGCAAAAAAAGGCATGGAAAGGCAAGAAAAGGCATGAAAAGGCAAAAAAATGCATGAAAAGGTATGAAAAGGCAAGAAAAGGAAAGAAAAGGCATGAAAAGGCAAAAAAATGCATGAAAAGGTATGAAAAGGCAAGAAAATGCATTAAAAGGCATGAAAAGGCAAGAAAAGGCATGAAAAGGCAAAAAAAGGAAAGAAAATGCATAAAAAGGCAAGAAAAGTTATGAAAAGGTATAAAAAGGCAAGAAAAGGCAAAAAAATGCATGAAAAGGTATGAAAAGGCAAGAAAAGGCATGAAAAGGCATGAAAAGGCAAGAAAAGGCATAAAAAGGCAAGAAAAGGAGAGAAAAGGCATGAAAAGGCAAGAAAATTCATGAAAAGGCAAGAAAAGGCAAGAAAAGGCAAGAAAAGGCATGAAAAGGAAAGAAAAGGCATGAAAAGGCAAGAAAAGGCATGAAAAGGTATGAAAAGGCAAGAAAAGGCATGAAAAGGTAAGAAAAGGAATGAAAAGGCAAGAAATGGCAAGGAAAGGCAAGAAAAGACAAGAAAAGGCATGAAAAGGCAAGAAAAGGCATGAAAAGGCATGAAAAGGCAACAAAAGGAATGAAAAGGCAAGAAAAGGCAAGAAATGTCATGAAAAGGCATGAAAAGGCAAGAAAAGTCATAAAAATGCATGAAAAGGCATGAAAAGGCAAGAAAAGGCAAGAAAAGGCATGAAAATGCAAGAAAAGTTAAGAAAAGGCATGAAAAGGCAAGAAAAGGTATGAAAATGCAAGAAAAGGCAAGAAAAGGCATGAAAAGGCAAGAAAAGGCATGAAAAGGCAAAAAAAGGAAAGAAAATGCATAAAAAGGCAAGAAAAGGCATGAAAAAGCAAGAAAAAGCATGAAAAGTCATGCAAAGGCAAGAAAAGTCATGAAAAGGTATAAAAAGGCAAGAAAAGGCAAGAAAAGGCATGAAAAGGCAAGAAAAGGCAAAAAAAGGCATGAAATGGCAAGAAAAGGCATGAAAAGGAAAAAAAATGCATGAAAAGGTATGAAAAGGCAAGAAAAGGCATGAAAAGGCAAGAAAATGCATGAAAAGGCAAGAAATGGCAAGGAAAGGCAAGAAAAGGCAAGAAAAGGCATGAAAAGTCAAGAAAAGGCATGAAAAGGCAAGAAAAGGCATGAAAATGCATGAAAAGGCAAGAAATGTCATGAAAAGGCATGAAAAGGCAAGAAAAGGAAAGAAAAGGCATGAAAAGGCAAGAAAAGGCATGAAAAGGCAAGAAAAGGCATGAAAAGGCATGAAAAGGCAAGAAAAGTCATGAAAAGGCATGAAAAGGCAAGCAAAGGCAAGAAAGAAAAGGCAAGAAAAGGCATGAAAAGGCAAGAAAAGGCATGAAAAGGTAAGAAAAGGCATGAAAAGGCAAGAAAAGGCATGAAAAGGCATGAAAAGGCAAGAAAAGTCATGAAAAGGCAAGAAAAGGCATGAAAAGGCAAGAAAAGGCATGAAAATGCATGAAAAGGCAAGAAAAGGCAAGAAAAGGCATGAAAAGGCATGAAAAGGCAAGAAAAGTCATGAAAAGGCATATAAAGGCAAGAAAAGGCAAGAAAAGGCATGAAAAGGCATGAAAAGGCAAGAAAAGTCATGAAAAGGCATGAAAAAGTAAGAAAACTCATGAAAGGCATGAAAAGGCAAGCAAAGGCAAGAAAGAAAAGGCAAGAAAAGGCATAAAAAGGCAAGAAAAGGCATGAAAAGGTAAGAAAAGGCATGAAAATGTAAGAAAAGGCAAGAAAAGGCAAGAAAAGGCATGAAAAGGCAAGAAAAGGGAAGAAAAGGCATGAAAAGGCATGAAAAGTTATGAAAAGGCATGAAAAGTCATGAAAAGGCATAAAAAGGCAAGAAAAGTCATGAAAAGGCATGAAAAGGCAAGAAAGCAAGAAAAGGCATGAAAAGGCAAGAAAAGGCATGAAAAGGCAAGAAAAGGCATGAAAAGGCAAGAAAAGGCATGAAAAGGCAAGAAAAGGCATGAAAAGGCAAGAAAAGGCATGAAAAGGCAAGGAAAGACATGAAAAGGCAAGAAATGGCAAGAAAAGGCAAGAAAAGGCAAGAAAAGGCAAGAAATGGCAAGAAAAGGCAAAAAAAGGCATGAAAAGGCAAGAAAAGGCATGAAAAGGCAAGAAATGGCAAGAAAAGGCAATAAAAGGCATGAAAAGGCATGAAAAGGCATGAAAAGGCAAGAAAAGACATGAAAAGGCAAGAAAAGGCAAGAAAAGGCATGAAAAGGTATGAATAGGCAAGAAAAGGCATGAAAAGGCAAGAAAAGGCATGATAAGGCAAGAAATGGCATGGAAAGGCAAGAAAAGGCATGAAAAGGCAAGAAAAGGCATGAAAGGGCAAGAAAAGGCATGAAAAGGCGTGAAAAGGCAAGAAAAGGTAAGAAAAGGCATGAAAAGGAAAGAAAAGGCATGAAAAGGCAAGAAAAGGCATGAAAAGGTATGAAAAGGCAAGAAAAGGCATGAAAAGGTAAGAAAAGGAATGAAAAGGCAAGAAATGGCAAGGAAAGGCAAGAAAAGGCATGAAAAGGCATGAAAAGGCATGAAAAGGCAAGAAAAGGCATGAAAAGGCATGAAAAGGCAACAAAAGGAATGAAAAGGCAAGAAAAGGCATGAAAAGGCAAGAAATATCATGAAAAGGCATGAAAAGGCAAGACAAGTCATGAAAATGCATGAAAAGGCATGAAAATGCAAGAAAAGTTAAGAAAAGGCATGAAAATGTAAGAAACGGTATGAAAATGCAAGAAAAGGCAAGAAAAGGCATGAAAAGGCAAGAAAAGGCATGAAAAGGCAAAAAAAGGAAAGAAAATGCATAAAAAGGCAAGAAAAGGCATGAAAAAGCAAGAAAAAGCATGAAAAATCATGCAAAGGCAAGAAAAGTCATGAAAAGGCATGAAAAGGCAAGAAAAGTCATGAAAAGGTATAAAAAGGTAAGAAAAGGCAAGAAAAGGCATGAAAAGGCAAGAAAAGGCAAAAAAAGGCAAGAAAAGGCATGAAAAGGAAAAAAAAATGAATGAAAAGGTATGAAAAGGCTAGAAAAGGCATGAAAAGGTAAGAAAATGCATGAAAAGGCAAGAAATGGCAAGGAAAGGCAAGAAAAGGCAAGAAAAGGCATGAAAAGGCAAGAAAAGGCATGAAAAGGCAAGAAAAGGCATGAAAATGCATGAAAATTCAAGAAAAGTCATGAAAAGGCATGAAAAGGAAAGAAAAGTCATGAAAAGGCATGAAAAGGCAAGAAAAGGAATGAAAAAGACATGAAAAGGCAAGAAAAGGACTGAAAAGGCATGAAAGGGTATGAAAAGGCAAGAAAAGGCATGAAAAGGCAAGAAAAGGCATCAAAAGGCAAGAAAAGGCATGAAAAGGCAAGAAAAGGCAAGAAAAGGCATGAAAAGACATGAAAAGGCAAGAAAAGGAAGGAAAAGACAAGAAAAGGCATGAAAAGGCATGAAAAGGCAAGAAAAGGCAATAAAAGGCATGAAAAGGCAACAAAAGGAATGAAAATGAAAGAAAAGGCATGAAAAGGAAAGAAATGTCATGAAAAGGCATGAAAAGGCAAGAAAAGGCATGAAAATGCAAGAAAAGTTAAGAAAAGGCATGAAAAGGCAAGAAAAGGTATGAAAATGCAAGAAAAGGCATGATAAGGCAAGCAATGGCATGATAAGGCAAGTATTGGCAAGGAAAGGCAAGAAAAGGCATGAAAAGGCAAGAAAAGGCATGAAAAGGCAAGAAAAGCCAAGAAAAGGCATGAAAAGACAAGAAAAGGCATGAAAAGACAAGAAAAGAAAGAAAAGGCATGAAAAGGCATGAAAAGGCAAGAAAAGTCATGAAAAGGCATGAAAAGTCATGAAAAGGCAAGAAAAGGAAAGAAAAGGCATGAAAAGGCAAAAAAAGGCATGGAAAGGCAAGAAAAGGCAAAAAAATGCATGAAAAGGCATGAAAAGGCAAGAAAAGGAAAGAAAAGGCATGAAAAGGCAAGAAAATGCATGAAAAGGTATGAAAAGGCAAGAAAATGCATTAAAAGGCATGAAAAGGCAAGAAAAGGCATGAAAAGGCAAAAAAAGGAAAGAAAATGCATAAAAAGGCAAGAAAAGTTATGAAAAGGTATAAAAAGGCAAGAAAAGGCAAAAAAATGCATGAAAAGGTATGAAAAGGCAAGAAAAGGCATGAAAAGGCATGAAAAGGCAAGAAAAGGAGAGAAAAGGCATGAAAAGGCAAGAAAAGGCATGAAAAGGCAAGAAAAGGCAAGAAAAGGCAAGAAAAGGCATGAAAAGGAAAGAAAAGGCATGAAAAGGCAAGAAAAGGCAAGAAAAGGCAAGAAAAGGCATGAAAAGGAAAGAAAAGGCATGAAAAGGCAAGAAAAGGCATGAAAAGGTATGAAAAGGCAAGAAAAGGCATGAAAAGGTAAGAAAAGGAATGAAAAGGCAAGAAATGGCAAGGAAAGGCAAGAAAAGACAAGAAAAGGCATGAAAAGGCAAGAAAAGGCATGAAAAGGCATGAAAAGGCAACAAAAGGAATGAAAAGGCAAGAAAAGGCATGAAAAGGCAAGAAATGTCATGAAAAGGCATGAAAAGGCAAGAAAAGTCATGAAAAGGCATGAAAAGGCATGAAAAGGCAAGAAAAGGCATGAAAATGCAAGAAAAGTTAAGAAAAGGCATGAAAAGGCAAGAAAAGGTATGAAAATGCAAGAAAAGGCAAGAAAAGGCATGAAAAGGCAAGAAAAGGCATGAAAAGGCAAAAAAAGGAAAGAAAATGCATAAAAAGGCAAGAAAAGGCATGAAAAAGCAAGAAAAAGCATGAAAAGTCATGCAAAGGCAAGAAAAGTCATGAAAAGGCATAAAAAGGCAAGAGAAGTCATGAAAAGGTATAAAAAGGCAAGAAAAGGCAAGAAAAGGCATGAAAAGGCAAGAAAAGGCAAAAAAAGACATGAAATGGCAAGAAAAGGCATGAAAAGGAAAAAAATGCATGAAAAGGTATAAAAAGGCAAGAAAAGGCATGAAAAGGCAAGAAAATGCATGAAAAGGCAAGAAATGGCAAGGAAAGGCAAGAAAAGGCAAGAAAAGGCATGAAAAGTCAAGAAAAGGCATGAAAAGGCAAGAAAAGGCATGAAAATGCATGAAAAGGCAAGAAAAGTCATGAAAAGGCATGAAAAGGAAAGAAAAGTCATGAAAAGGCATGAAAAGGCATGAAAAGGCAAGAAAAGGAAAGAAAAGGCATGAAAAGGCAAGAAAAGGCATGAAAAGGCAAGAAAAGGCATGAAAAGTCATGAAAAGGCAAGAAAAGTCATGAAAAGGCAAGAAAAGGCATGAAAAGGCAAGAAAAGGCATGAAAATGCATGAAAAGGCAAGAAAAGGCAAGAAAAGGCATGAAAAGGCATGAAAAGGCAAGAAAAGTCATGAAAAGGCATATAAAGGCAAGAAAAGGCAAGAAAAGGAATGAAAAGGCAAGAAAAGGCATGAAAAGGCAAGAAAAGTCATGAAAAGGCATGAAAAGGTAAGAAAACTCATGAAAGGCATGAAAAGGCAAGCAAAGGCAAGAAAGAAAAGGCAAGAAAAGGCATGAAAAGGCAAGAAAAGGCATGAAAAGGTAAGAAAAGGCATGAAAATGTAAGAAAAGGCAAGAAAAGGCAAGAAAAGGCATGAAAAGCAAGAAAAGGGAAGAAAAGGCATGAAAAGGCATGAAAAGTCATGAAAAGGCATGAAAAGTCATGAAAAGGCATAAAAAGGCAAGAAAAGTCATGAAAAGGCATGAAAAGGCAAGAAAGCAAGAAAAGGCATGAAAAGGCAAGAAAAGGCATGAAAAGGCAAGAAAAGGCATGAAAAGGCAAGAAAAGGCATGAAAAGGCAAGGAAAGACATGAAAAGGCAAGAAATGGCAAGAAAAGGCAAGAAAAGGCATGAAAAGGCAAGAAATGGCAAGAAAAGGCAAAAAAAGGCTTGAAAAGGCAAGAAAAGGTATGAAAAGGCAAGAAATGGCAAGAAAAGGCAATAAAAGGCATGAAAAGGCATGAAAAGGCATGAAAAGGCAAGAAAAGACATGAAAAGGCAAGAAAAGGAAAGAAAAGGCATGAAAAGGTATGAATAGGCAAGAAAAGGCATGAAAAGGCAAGAAAAGGCATGATAAGGCAAGAAATGGCAAGGAAAGGCAAGAAAAGGCATGAAAAGGCAAGAAAAGGCATGAAAGGGCAAGAAAAGGCATGAAAAGGCGTGAAAAGGCAAGAAAAGGCAAGAAAAGGCATGAAAAGGAAAGAAAAGGCATGAAAAGGCAAGAAAAGGCATGAAAAGGTATGAAAAGGCAAGAAAAGGCATGAAAAGGTAAGAAAAGGAATGAAAAGGCAAGAAATGGCAAGGAAAGGCAAGAAAAGACAAGAAAAGGCATGAAAAGGCATGAAAAGGCAAGAAAAGGCATGAAAAGGCATGAAAAGGCAACAAAAGGAATGAAAAGGCAAGAAAAGGCAAGAAATATCATGAAAAGGCATGAAAAGGCAAGACAAGTCATGAAAATGCATGAAAAGGCATGAAAATGCAAGAAAAGTTAAGAAAAGGCATGAAAAGGTAAGAAACGGTATGAAAATGCAAGAAAAGGCAAGAAAAGGCATGAAAAGGCAAGAAAAGGCATGAAAAGGCAAAAAAAGGAAAGAAAATGCATAAACAGGCAAGAAAAGGCATGAAAAAGCAAGAAAAAGCATGAAAAATCATGCAAAGGCAAGAAAAGTCATGAAAAGGCATGAAAAGGCAAGAAAAGTCATGAAAAGGTATAAAAAGGCAAGAAAAGGCAAGAAAAGGCATGAAAAGGCAAGAAAAGGCAAAAAAAGGCAAGAAAAGGCATGAAAAGGAAAAAAAAAATGAATGAAAAGGTATGAAAAGGCTAGAAAAGGCATGAAAAGGCAAGAAAATGCATGAAAAGGCAAGAAATGGCAAGGAAAGGCAAGAAAAGGCATGAAAAGGCATGAAAAGGCAAGAAAAGGCATGAAAAGGCATGAAAAGGCAAGAAAAGGCAAGAAAAGGCAATAAAAGGCATGAAAAGGCAAGAAAAGGCATGAAAAGGCAAGAAATGGCAAGAAAAGGAAAGAAAAGGCATGAAAAGGCAAGAAAAGGCATGAAAAGGCAAGAAATGGCAAGAAAAGGCAATAAAAGGCATGAAAAGGCAAGAAAAGGCATGAAAAGGCAATAAAAGGCATGAAAAGGCAAGAAAAGGCAAGAAAAGACATGAAAAGGCAAGAAAAGGCAAGAAAAGGCATGAAAAGGTATGAATAGGCAAGAAAAGGCATGAAAAGGCAAGAAAAGGCATGATAAGGCAAGAAATGGCAAGGAAAGGCAAGAAAAGGCATGAAAAGGCAAGAAAAGGCCTGAAAGGGCAAGAAAAGGTAAGAAAAGGCATGAAAAGGCGTGAAAAGGCAAGAAAAGGTATGAAAAGTAAAGAAAAGGCATGAAAAGGCAAGAAAAGGCATGAAAAGGTATGAAAAGGCAAGAAAAGGCATGAAAAAGTAAGAAAAGGAATGAAAAGGCAAGAAATGGCAAGGAAAGGCAAGAAAAGACAAGAAAAGGCATGAAAAGGCATGAAAAGGCAAGAAAAGGCATGAAAAGGCATGAAAAGGCATGAAAAGGCAACAAAAGGAATGAAAAGGCAAGAAAAGGCAAGAAATGTCATGAAAAGGCATGAAAAGGCAAGACAAGTCATGAAAATGCATGAAAAGGCATGAAAAGGCAAGAAAAGGCAAGAATAGGCATGAAAATGCAAGAAAAGTTAAGAAAAGGCATGAAAAGGCAAGAAAAGGTATGAAAATGCAAGAAAAGGCAAGAAAAGGCATGAAAAGGCAAGAAAAGGCATGAAAATGCATGAAAAGGCAAGAAAAGGCAAGAAAAGGCATGAAAAGGCATGAAAAGGCTAGAAAAGTCATGAAAAGGCATGAAAAGGCAATAAAAGGCATGAAAAGGCATGAAAAGGCAAGAAAAGGCATGAAAAGGCAAGAAAAGTCATGAAAAGGCATGAAAAGGTAAGAAAACTCATGAAAGGCATGAAAAGGCAAGCAAAGGCAAGAAAGAAAAGGCAAGAAAAGGCATGAAAAGGCAAGAAAAGGAAAGAAAAGGCATGAAAAGGCATGAAAAGTCATGAAAAGGCATGAAAAGTCATGAAAAGGCATAAAAAGGCAAGAAAAGTCATGAAAAGGCATGAAAAGGCAAGAAAGCAAGAAAAGGCATGAAAAGGCATGAAAAGGCAAGAAATGGCAAGAAAAGGAAAGAAAAGGCATGAAAAGGCAAGAAAAGGCATGAAAAGGCAAGAAAAGGCAATAAAAGGCATGAAAAGGCAAGAAAAGGCAAGAAAAGGCAAGAAAAGGCATGAAAAGGCATGAAAAGGCATGAAAAGGCATGAAAAGGCAAGAAATGGCAAGAAAAGGCAAGAAAAGGCAATAAAAGGCATGAAAAGGCAAGAAAAGGCATGAAAAGGCAAGAAATGGCAAGAAAAGGAAAGAAAAGGCATGAAAAGGCAAGAAAAGGCATGAAAAGGCAAGAAATGGCAAGAAAAGGCAATAAAAGGCATGAAAAGGCAAGAAAGGCATGAAAAGGCAATAAAAGGCATGAAAAGGCAAGAAAAGGCAAGAAAAGACATAAAAAGGCAAGAAAAGGCAAGAAAAGGCATGAAAAGGTATGAATAGGCAAGAAAAGGCATGAAAAGGCATGATAAGGTGAGAAATGGCAAGGAAAGGCAAGAAAAGGCATGAAAAGGCAAGAAAAGGCATGAAAGGGCAAGAAAAGACCTGAAAAGGCAAGAAAAGGCGTGAAAAGGGCATGAAAAGGAAAGAAAAGGCATGAAAAGGCATGAAAAGGCGTGAAAAGGCGTGAAAAGGAAAGAAAAGGCATGAAAAGGAAAGAAAAGGCATGAAAAGGTATGAAAAGGCAAGAAAAGGCATGAAAAGGTAAGAAAAGGAATGAAAAGGCAAGAAATGGCAAGGAAAGGCAAGAAAAGACAAGAAAAGGCCTGAAAAGGCATGAAAAGGCAAGAAAAGGCATGAAAAGGCATGAAAAGGCAACAAAAGGAATGAAAAGGCAAGAAAAGGCATGAAAAGGCAAGAAATGTCATGAAAAGGCATGAAAAGGCAAGACAAGTCATGAAAATGCATGAAAAGGCATGAAAAGGCAAGAAAGGCAAGAATAGGCATGAAAATGCAAGAAAAGTTAAGAAAAGGCATGAAAAGGCAAGAAAAGGTATGAAACTGCAAGAAAAGGCATGAAAAGGCAAGAAAAGGCATGAAAAGGCAAAAAAAGGAAAGAAAATGCATAAAAAGGCAAGAAAAGGCATGAAAAAGCAAGAAAAAGCATGAAAAGTCATGCAAAGGCAAGAAAAGTCATAAAAAGGCATGAAAAGGCAAGAAAAGTCATGAAAAGGTATAAAAAGGCAAAAAAAGGCAAGAAAAGGCATGAAAAGGCAAGAAAAGGCAAAAAAAGGCAAGAAAAGGCATGAAAAGGAAAAAAAATGCATGAAAAGGTATGAAAAGGCAAGAAAAGGCATGAAAAGGCAAGAAAATGCATGAAAAGGCAAGAAATGGCAAGGAAAAGGCAAGAAAAGGCAAGAAAAGGCAAGAAAAGGCAAGAAAAGGCATGAAAAGGCATGAAAAGGCAAGAAAAGGCATGAAAATGCATGAAAATTCAAGAAAAGTCATGAAAAGGCATGAAAAGGAAAGAAAAGTCATGAAAAGGCATGAAAAGGCATGAAAAGGCAAGAAAATGAAAGAAAAGGCATAAAAAGGCAAGAAAAGGCATGAAAAGGCAAGAAAAGGCATGAAAAGGCATGAAAAGGCAAGAAAAGTCATGAAAAGGCAAGAAAAGGCATGAAAAGGTAAGAAAAGGCATGAAAATGCATGAAAAGGCAAGAAAAGGCATGAAAAGGCAAGAAAAGGCATGAAAAGGCAAGAAAAGTCATGAAAAGGCATGAAAAGGCAAGAAAAGGCATGAAAAGGCAAGAAAAGGCATGAAAAGGCAAGAAAAGGCATGAAAAGGTAAGAAAACTCATGAAAGGCATGAAAAGGCAAGAAAAGGCAAGAAAGAAAAGGAAAGAAAAGGCATGAAAAGGCAAGAAAAGGAATGAAAAGGCAAGAAAAGGCATGAAAATGCAAGAAAAGGCAAGAAAATGCAAGAAAAGGCATGAAAAGGCAAGAAAAGGCAAGAAAAGGCATAAAAAGGCATGAAAAGTCATGAAAAGGCATGAAAAGGCAAGAAAAGTCATGAAAAGGCATGAAAAGGCAAGAAAGCAAGAAAAGGCATGAAAAAGCAAGAAAAGGCATGAAAAGGCAAGAAAAGGCATGAAAGGCAAGAAAAGGCATGAAAAGGCAAGAAAAGACATGAAAAGGCAAGAAAAGGCAAGAAAAGGCAAGAAAAGGCAAAAAATAGAAAAAAAGGCATGAAAAGGCAAGAAAAGGCAAGAAAAGGCATAAAAAGGAAAGAAAAGGCATGAAAAGGTAAAAAAAGGAAAGAAAATGCATAAAAAGGCAAGAAAAGGCATGAAAAAGCAAGAAAAAGCATGAAAAGTCATGCAAAGGCAAGAAAAGTGATGAAAAAGGCATGAAAAGGCAAGAAAAGTCATGAAAAGGTATAAAAAGGCAAGAAAAGGCAAGAAAGGCATGAAAAGGCAAGAAAAGGCAAAAAAAGGCATGAAATGGCAAGAAAAGGCATGAAAAGGAAAAAAAATGCATGAAAAGGTATGAAAAAGCAAGAAAAGGCATGAAAAGGCAAGAAAATGCATGAAAAGGCAAGAAATGGCAAGGAAAGGCAAGAAAAGGCAAGAAAAGGCATGAAAAGTCAAGAAAAGGCATGAAAAGGCAAGAAAAGGCATGAAAATGCATGAAAAGGCAAGAAAAGTCATGAAAAGGCATGAAAAGGAAAGAAAAGTCATGAAAAGGCATGAAAAGGCAAGAAAAGGAAAGAAAAGGCATGAAAAGGCAAGAAAAGGCATGAAAAGGCATGAAAAGGCAAGAAAAGTCATGAAAAGGCAAGAAAAGGCATGAAAAGGCAAGAAAAGGCATGAAAATGCAAGAAAAGGCATGAAAATGCATGAAAAGGCATAAAAAGGCAAGAAAAGTCAAGAAAAGCCATGAAAAGGCAAGAAAAGGCAAGAAAAGGGCATGAAAAGGCAAGAAAAGGCATGAAAAGGCAAGAAAAGTCATGAAAAGGCATGAAAAGGTAAGAAAACTCATGAAAGGCATGAAAAGGCAAGAAAAGGCAAGAAAGAAAAGGCAAGAAAGAAAAGGCAAGAAAAGGCAAGAAAAGGCATGAAAATGCAAGAAAAGGCAAGAAAAGGCAAGAAAAGGCATGAAAAGGCAAGAAAAGGCAAGAAAAGGCATGAAAAGGCAATAAAAGGCATGAAAAGGCATGAAAAGTCTTGAAAAGGCATAAAAAGGTAAGAAAAGTCATGAAAAGGCAAGAAAGCAAGAAAAGGCTTGAAAAGGCAAGAAAAGGCATGAAAAGGCATGAAAAAGGCAAGAAAAGGCATGAAAAGGCAAGAAAACGCATGAAAAGGCAAGGAAAGACATGAAAAGGAAAGAAAAGGCAAGAAAAGGCATGAAAAGGCAAGAAAGGCATGAAAAGGCAAGAAATGGCAAGAAAATGCAAGAAAAGGCATGAAAAATCAAGAAAAGGCATGAAAAGGCTAGAAATGGCAAGAAAAGGCAATAAAAGGCATGAAAAGGAAGGAAAAGGCATGAAAAGGCAAGAAAAGACATGAAAAGGTAAGAAAAGGAATGAAAAGGTAAGAAAAAGGCATGAAAATGCAAGAAAAGGCAAGAAAAGGCAAGAAAAGGCAAGAAAAGTCATGAAAAGGCATGAAAAGTCTTGAAAAGGCATAAAAAGGCAAGAAAAGTCATGAAAAGGCAAGAAAGCAAGAAAAGGCTTGAAAAGGCAAGAAAAGGCATGAAAAGGCATGAAAAGGCAAGAAAAGGCATGAAAAGGCAAGAAAAGGCATGAAAAGGCAAGGAAAGACATGAAAAGGAAAGAAAAGGCAAGAAAAGGCATGAAAAGGCAAGAAAAGGCATGAAAAGGCAAGAAATGGCAAGAAAATGCAAGAAAAGGCATGAAAAATCAAGAAAAGGCATGAAAAGGCTAGAAATGGCAAGAAAAGGCAATAAAAGGCATGAAAAGGCATGAAAAGGCATGAAAAGGCAAGAAAAGATATGAAAAGGCAAGAAAAGGCAAGAAAAGGCATGAAAAGGTATGAATAGGCAAGAAAAGGCATGAAAAGGCAAGAAAAGGCATGATAAGGCAAGAAAAGGCATGAAAAGGCATGAAAAGGCAAGAGAAGGCATGAAAAGGCAAGGAAAGGCAAAAAAAGGCATGAAAAGGCAAGAAAAGGCATGAAAGGGGAAGAAAAGGCAAGAAAAGGCATGAAAAGGCATGAAAAGGCAAGAAAAGGCAAGAAAAGGCATGAAAAGGGAAAGAAAAGGCATGAAAAGGCAAAGAAAAGGCATGAAAAGGTATGAAAAGGCAAGAAAAGGCATGAAAAGGTAAGAAAAGGAATGAAAAGGCAAGAAATGGCAAGGAAAGGCAAGAAAAGACAAGAAAAGGCATGAAAAGGCATGAAAAGGCATGAAAAGGTATGAAAAGGCAACAAAAGGAATGAAAAGGCAAGAAAAGGCATGAAAAGGCAAGAAATGTCATGAAAAGGCATGAAAAGGCAAGAAAAGTCATGAAAATGCATGAAAAGGCATGAAAAGGCAAGAAAAGGCAAGAAAAGTCATGAAAAGGAAAGAAAAGGCATGAAAAGGTAAAAAAAGGAAAGAAAATGCATAAAAAGGCAAGAAAAGGCATGAAAAAGCAAGAAAAAGCATGAAAAGTCATGCAAAGGCAAGAAAAATCATGAAAAGGCTTGAATAGGCAAGAAAAGTCATGAAAAGGTATAAAAAGGCAAGAAATGGCAAGAAAAGGCATGAAAAGGCACGAAAAGGCAAAAAGGCATGAAATAGCAAGAAAAGGCATGAAAAGGAAAAAAAATGCATGAAAAGGTATGAAAAGGCAAGAAAAGGCATGAAAAGGCAAGAAATGGCAAGAAAAGGCAAGAAAAGGCAAGAAAAGGCATGAAAAGGCAAGAAAAGGCATGAAAAGGCAAGAAAAGACATGAAAATGCATGAAAAGGCAAGAAAAGTCATGAAAAGGCATGAAAAGGAAAGAAAAGTCATGAAAAGGCATGAAAAGGCATGAAAAGGCAAGAAAAGAAAAGAAAAGGCATGAAAAGGCAAGAAAAGGCATGAAAAGGCAAGAAAAGGCATGAAAAGGCATGAAAAGGCAAGAAAAGTCATGAAAAGGCAAGAAAAGGCATGAAAAGGCAAGAAAAGGCAAGAAAATGCATGAAAAGGCAAGAAAAGGCATGAAAAGGCAAGAAAAGGCATGAAAAGGCATGAAAAGGCAAGAAAAGTCATGAAAAGGCATGAAAAGGCAAGAAAAGGCAAGAAAAGGCATGAAAAGGCAAGAAAAGGCATGAAAAGGCATGAAAAGGCAAGAAAAGACATGAAAAGGCAAGAAAAGGCAAGAAAAGGCAAGAAAAGGCAAAAAATAGAAAAAAAGGCATGAAAAGGCAAGAAAAGGCAAGAAAAGGCATAAAAATGGAAAGAAAAGGCATGAAAAGGCAAAAAAAGGAAAGAAAATGCATAAAAAGGCAAGAAAAGGCATGAAAAAGCAAGAAAAAGCATGAAAAGTCATGCAAAGGCAAGAAAAGTCATGAAAAGGCATGAAAAGGCAAGAAAAGTCATGAAAAGGTATAAAAAGGCAAGAAAAGGCAAGAAAAGGCATGAAAAGGCAAGAAAAGGCAAAAAAAGGCATGAAATGGCAAGAAAAGGCATGAAAAGGAAAAAAAATGCATGAAAAGGTATGAAAAAGCAAGAAAAGGCATGAAAAGGCAAGAAAATGCATGAAAAGGCAAGAAATGGCAAGGAAAGGCAAGAAAGGCATGAAAAGGCATGAAAAGTCAAGAAAAGGCATGAAAAGGCAAGAAAAGGCATGAAAATGCATGAAAAGTCATGAAAAGGCATGAAAAGGAAAGAAAAGTCATGAAAAGGCATGAAAAGGCAAGAAAAGGAAAGAAAAGGCATGAAAAGGCAAGAAAAGGCATGAAAAGTGCAAGAAAAGGCATGAAAAGGCATGAAAAGGCAAGAAAAGTCATGAAAAGGCAAGAAAAGGCATGAAAAGGCAAGAAAAGGCATGAAAATGCAAGAAAAGGCATGAAAATGCATGAAAAGGCATAAAAAGGCAAGAAAAGTCATGAAAAGCCATGAAAAGGCAAGAAAAGGCAAGAAAAGGCATGAAAAGGCAAGTAAAGGCAAGAAAAGTCATGAAAAGGCATGAAAAGGTAAGAAAACTCATGAAAGGCATGAAAAGGCAAGAAAAGGCAAGAAAGAAAAGGCAAGAAAGAAAAGGCAAGAAAGGCATGAAAATGCAAGAAAAGGCAAGAAAAGGCATGAAAAGGCAAGAAAAGGCAAGAAAAGGCATGAAAAGGCAAGAAAAGGCATGAAAAGGCATGAAAAGTCTTGAAAAGGCATAAAAAGGTAAGAAAAGTCATGAAAAGGCAAGAAAGCAAGAAAAGGCTTGAAAAGGCAAGAAAAGGCATGAAAAGGCATGAAAAAGGCAAGAAAAGCATGAAAAAGGCAAGAAAATGCATGAAAAGGCAAGGAAAGCATGAAAAGGAAAGAAAAGGCAAGAAAAGGCAAGAAAAGGCATGAAAAGGCAAGAAATGGCAAGAAAATGCAAGAAAAGGCATGAAAAATCAAGAAAAGGCATGAAAAGGCTAGAAATGGCAAGAAAAGGCAATAAAAGGCATGAAAAGGAAGGAAAAGGCATGAAAAGGCAAGAAAAGACATGAAAAGGTAAGAAAAGGAATGAAAAGGTAAGAAAAGGCATGAAAATGCAAGAAAAGGCAAGAAAAGGCAAGAAAAGGCAAGAAAAGGCATGAAAAGGCATGAAAAGTCTTGAAAAGGCATAAAAAGGCAAGAAAAGTCATGAAAAGGCAAGAAAGCAAGAAAAGGCTTGAAAAGGCAAGAAAAGGCATGAAAAGGCATGAAAAGGCAAGAAAAGGCATGAAAAGGCAAGAAAAGGCATGAAAAGGCAAGGAAAGACATGAAAAGGAAAGAAAAGGCAAGAAAAGGCATGAAAAGGCAAGAAAAGGCATGAAAAGGCATGAAATGGCAAGAAAATGCAAGAAAAGGCATGAAAAATCAAGAAAAGGCATGAAAAGGCTAGAAATGGCAAGAAAAGGCAATAAAAGGCATGAAAAGGCATGAAAAGGCATGAAAAGGCAAGAAAAGACATGAAAAGGCAAGAAAAGGCAAGAAAAGGCATGAAAAGTATGAATAGGCAAGAAAAGGCATGAAAAGGCAAGAAAAGGCATGATAAGGCAAGAAAAGGCATGAAAAGGCATGAAAAGGCATGAAAAGGCAAGAGAAGGCATGAAAAGGCAAGGAAAGGCAAAAAAAGGCATGAAAAGGCAAGAAAAGGCATGAAAGGGGAAGAAAAGGCAAGAAAAGGCATGAAAAGGCATGAAAAGGCAAGAAAGGCAAGAAAAGGCATGAAAAGGAAAGAAAAGGCATGGAAAGGCAAGAAAAGGCATGAAAAGGTATGAAAAGGCAAGAAAAGGCATGAAAAGGTAAGAAAAGGAATGAAAAGGCAAGAAATGGCAAGGAAAGGCAAGAAAAGACAAGAAAAGGCATGAAAAGGCATGAAAAGGCAAGAAAAGCCATGAAAAGGTATGAAAAGGCAACAAAAGGAATGAAAAGGCAAGAAAAGGCATGAAAAGGCAAGAAATGTCATGAAAAGGCATGAAAAGGCAAGAAAAGTCATGAAAATGCATGAAAAGGCATGAAAAGGCAAGAAAAGGCAAGAAAAGTCATGAAAATGCAAGAAAAGTTAAGAAAAGGCATGAAAAGGCAAGAAAAGGTATGAAAATGCAAGAAAAGGCAAGAAAAGGCATGAAAAGGCAAGAAAAGGCATGAAAAGGCAAAAAAAGGAAAGAAAATGCATAAAAAGGCAAGAAAAGGCATGAAAAAGCAAGAAAAAGCATGAAAAGTCATGCAAAGGCAAGAAAAGTCATGAAAAGGCTTGAATAGGCAAGAAAAGTCATGAAAAGGTATAAAAAGGCAAGAAATGGCAAGAAAAGGCATGAAAAGGCACGAAAATGCAAAAAAGGCATGAAATAGCAAGAAAAGGCATGAAAAGGAAAAAAAATGCATGAAAAGGTAAGAAAAGGCATGAAAAGGAAAAAAAATGCATGAAAAGGTATGAAAAGGTAAGAAAAGGCATGAAAAGGCAAGAAATGGCAAGAAAAGGCAAGAAAAGGCAAGAAAAGTCATGAAAAGGCATGAAAAGGCAAGAAAGCAAGAAAAGGCATGAAAAAGCAAGAAAAGGCATGAAAAGGCAAGAAAAGGCATGAAAAGGCAAGAAAAGGCATGAAAAGGCAAGAAAAGACATGAAAAGGCAAGAAAAGGCAAGAAAAGGCAAGAAAAGGCAAAAAAATAGAAAAAAAGGCATGAAAAGGCAAGAAAAGGCAAGAAAAGGCATAAAAAGGAAAGAAAAGGCATGAAAAGGTAAAAAAAGGAAAGAAAATGCATAAAAAGGCAAGAAAAGGCATGAAAAAGCAAGAAAAAGCATGAAAAGTCATGCAAAGGCAAGAAAAGTGATGAAAAGGCATGAAAAGGCAAGAAAAGTCATGAAAAGGTATAAAAAGGCAAGAAAAGGCAAGAAAAGGCATGAAAAGGCAAGAAAAGGCAAAAAAAGGCATGAAATGGCAAGAAAAGGCATGAAAAGGAAAAAAAATGCATGAAAAGGTATGAAAAAGCAAGAAAAGGCATGAAAAGGCAAGAAAATGCATGAAAAGGCAAGAAATGGCAAGGAAAGGCAAGAAAAGGCAAGAAAAAGGCATGAAAAGTCAAGAAAAGGCATGAAAAGGCAAGAAAAGGCATGAAAATGCATGAAAAGGCAAGAAAAGTCATGAAAAGGCATGAAAAGGAAAGAAAAGTCATGAAAAGGCATGAAAAGGCAAGAAAAGGAAAGAAAAGGCATGAAAAGGCAAGAAAAGGCATGAAAAGGCATGAAAAGGCAAGAAAAGTCATGAAAAGGCAAGAAAAGGCATGAAAAAGGCAAGAAAAGGCATGAAAATGCAAGAAAAGGCATGAAAATGCATGAAAAGGCATAAAAAGGCAAGAAAAGTCAAGAAAAGCCATGAAAAGGCAAGAAAAGGCAAGAAAAGGCATGAAAAGGCAAGAAAAGGCATGAAAAGGCAAGAAAAGTCATGAAAAGGCATGAAAAGGTAAGAAAACTCATGAAAGGCATGAAAAGGCAAGAAAAGGCAAGAAAGAAAAGGCAAGAAAGAAAAGGCAAGAAAAGGCAAGAAAAGGCATGAAAATGCAAGAAAAGGCAAGAAAAGGCAAGAAAAGGCATGAAAAGGCAAGAAAAGGCAAGAAAAGGCATGAAAAGGCAATAAAAGGCATGAAAAGGCATGAAAAGTCTTGAAAAGGCATAAAAAGGTAAGAAAAGTCATGAAAAGGCAAGAAAGCAAGAAAAGGCTTGAAAAGGCAAGAAAAGGCATGAAAAGGCATGAAAAGGCAAGAAAAGGCATGAAAAGGCAAGAAAACGCATGAAAAGGCAAGGAAAGACATGAAAAGGAAAGAAAAGGCAAGAAAAGGCATGAAAAGGCAAGAAAAGGCATGAAAAGGCAAGAAATGGCAAGAAAATGCAAGAAAAGGCATGAAAAATCAAGAAAAGGCATGAAAAGGCTAGAAATGGCAAGAAAAGGCAATAAAAGGCATGAAAAGGAAGGAAAAGGCATGAAAAGGCAAGAAAAGACATGAAAAGGTAAGAAAAGGAATGAAAAGGTAAGAAAAGGCATGAAAATGCAAGAAAAGGCAAGAAAAGGCAAGAAAAGGCAAGAAAAGTCATGAAAAGGCATGAAAAGTCTTGAAAAGGCATAAAAAGGCAAGAAAAGTCATGAAAAGGCAAGAAAGCAAGAAAAGGCTTGAAAAGGCAAGAAAAGGCATGAAAAGGCATGAAAAGGCAAGAAAAGGCATGAAAAGGCAAGAAAAGGCATGAAAAGGCAAGGAAAGACATGAAAAGGAAAGAAAAGGCAAGAAAAGGCATGAAAAGGCAAGAAAAGGCATGAAAAGGCAAGAAATGGCAAGAAAATGCAAGAAAAGGCATGAAAAATCAAGAAAAGGCATGAAAAGGCTAGAAATGGCAAGAAAAGGCAATAAAAGGCATGAAAAGGCATGAAAAGGCATGAAAAGGCAAGAAAAGATATGAAAAGGCAAGAAAAGGCAAGAAAAGGCATGAAAAGGTATGAATAGGCAAGAAAAGGCATGAAAAGGCAAGAAAAGGCATGATAAGGCAAGAAAAGGCATGAAAAGGCATGAAAAGGCAAGAGAAGGCATGAAAAGGCAAGGAAAGGCAAAAAAAGGCATGAAAAGGCAAGAAAAGGCATGAAAGGGGAAGAAAAGGCAAGAAAAGGCATGAAAAGGCATGAAAAGGCAAGAAAAGGCAAGAAAAGGCATGAAAAGGAAAGAAAAGGCATGAAAAGGCAAGAAAAGGCATGAAAAGGTATGAAAAGGCAAGAAAAGGCATGAAAAGGTAAGAAAAGGAATGAAAAGGCAAGAAATGGCAAGGAAAGGCAAGAAAAGACAAGAAAAGGCATGAAAAGGCATGAAAAGGCATGAAAAGGTATGAAAAGGCAACAAAAGGAATGAAAAGGCAAGAAAAGGCATGAAAAGGCAAGAAATGTCATGAAAAGGCATGAAAAGGCAAGAAAAGTCATGAAAATGCATGAAAAGGCATGAAAAGGCAAGAAAAGGCAAGAAAAGTCATGAAAATGCAAGAAAAGTTAAGAAAAGGCATGTAAAGGCAAGAAAAGGTATGAAAATGCAAGAAAAGGCAAGAAAAGGCATGAAAAGGCAAGAAAAGGCATGAAAAGGCAAAAAAAGGAAAGAAAATGCATAAAAAGG